>JAPVLO010000122.1:2586201-3879302 GCA_027257055.1 Cephalopachus bancanus | reverse complement strand
CTCACCTACCCAGGCAGGTCTCAAACCCCGCAGGCTCAGACAATCCACTCACCTCAGCCCCCAAAAGCGGGGGATTACGGGCTGAGCCCCCGAGCCTGGCTGTACCACATTTTTTCATTCCAGTCCAACTTCGATGGGCAACATGGTTGGTTCCATGTTTTTGCTATTGTGAATAGAGCTGCAATAAACATTCGTGTGCAGGTGTCTTCTTTGTAGAATAATTTGATTTCCCTTTTAGGTATATTCCCAATAGGAGAATTGCGGGGTCATAGGGAAGGTCAATTTCTAGTTCAGAAATCTCCAGACTGTTTTCCAGAGAGATTGTACAATTTTGCATTCCCACCAGCAGTGTATAAGCATTCCATTTTCTCCACATCCTCACCTGCATTTGTTGTTGTTTGTTTTATTAATGATGGCCATTCTTACAGGGATTAGGTGGTATCTCAATGTGGTTTTGGTTTGCATTTCTCTGATAATGAGTGAGGTTGAACACTTTTTCATGTGTCTGTTGGCTGCCCATATATCTTCTTTTGAGAGGTGTCTATTCATGTCTTTTGCCCGCTTTTTATTTTATTATTTTATTTTTATTTTTTTAAGTTGGAGTCTCACTCTGTCACCCAGACTGGAGTGCAGTGGCCGCTCCCGGCCACCGCAGCCTCGACCTGCTGGGGTCCGGCGATCCTTCCGCCTCAGCCTTCCAAGTAGTTGGAACTACAGGCGTGCGCTACCATGCCCAGCTAATTTTTTATTTTATTGTAGAGATGAGGTCTCACCAAGTAGCCCAGGCGGGTCTTGAACCCACGGGCTCAGGCAATCCACTCACCTTGCCTCCCAAAGTGCCGGGATTACAGGCTGAGCCACCGAGCCCAGTTTACTGTAGCTTTATAGTAGAGTTTGAAGTGTGGAAGTGTGATGCCTCCTGGAAGTGGCATGCTCATGGCCAGTGCAGCTTCCACCTGCTGGGCTCAGGTGATCCTTCTGCCTCAGCTTCCTAAGCAGCTGGAAACAAAGGCACGCGCCACCACGCCTGGCTAATTTAAAAATTTTTCTTTTTTTTTTTGAGTTGGAGTCTCACTCTGTCGCCCACACTGGAGTGCAGTGGCCGTTCCCGGCCACGCAGCCTCAACCTGCTGGGCTCTGGTGATCCTTCCGCCTCCGCCTTCCAAGTAGCCGGAATTACAGGCATGCGCTACCACGCCCGCTGATTTTTTTATTTATTGTAGAGATGAGGTCTCGCTGCCCAGGTGGGTCTCGAACCCGCGGGCTGAGGCAATCCACTCATCTCAGCCTCCCAAGGCGCGGGATTACAGGCTGAGCCACCGAGCCTGGCTAATTTAAAAATTTTTGTTTTACTTTTTCTTTTTGAGCTGGAGTCTCACTCTGTCGCCCAGGTTGGAGGGCAGTGGTATGCTCACGGCCACAGCATCTTTGACCTGCTAGGCTCAGGTGATCCTTCCACCTCAGCCTTCCAGGTAGCTGGAACTATAGGCGCGCACTACCACGCCCGGCTAATTTTTTTTGATTTATTGTAGAGATGAGGTCTCGCCAAGTTGCCCAGGAGGGTCTCGAACCCACGGTCTCAGGCAGTCCACTCACCTCAGCCTCCCAAAGGCGCGGGATTACAGGTTGAGCCACCGAACCCGGCTTGATTTTTTTTTTTTTTTTTTTGATTTGTTGTAGAGATGAGGTCTCGCCAACTTGCCCAGGCGGGTCTCAAACCCACCGGCTCAGGCAATTCACTCACCTTGGCCTCCCAAAGCACGGGATTACAGGCTGAGCCACCGAGCCCAGCTTAATTTTTTTTTTTTTTATTTGTTGTAGAGATGAGGTCTCACCAACTTGCCCAGGCGGGTCTCAAACCCACGGGCTCAGGCAATTCACTCACCTTGGCCTCCCAATGCACGGGATTACAGACTGAGCCACTGAGCCCGGCTAATTAATTAATTTTTTGACTTGGAGTCTCACTCTGTCACCCAGGCAGGAGTGCAGTTGCATGATCATGGCTTCCCACAGCTTCCAAATCCTGGGCTCAGGCGATCCTCCAGCCTTGGTCTTCCAAGTAGCTGGGACTGCAGGTATGGTGGCCCCATACCACACCCGACTAGTTTTTTGCCTTTTTTGGAGAGATAAGGCCTCATTATGTTGCCCAGACTGGTCTCCAACTCCTGAGCTCAAGCGAGTCTTCCTCCTCAGTCTCCCAAAATGCTGGGATTACATGTGTGAGCCGCTGTGCCTGGCCCAGGAATGATAATTTTAAAAAGAGAGGGTGGTCAGGTATGGTGGCTCACACCTGTAATCCCAACACTTTGGGAGGTGGAGGCTAGAGGATTACCTTAGCTCATGGGTTCGAGACCAACATGGACAACATGGTGAGACCTTGCCTCTACAATAACAAATAAAAATTAGCTGGGTGTGGTGGTGCATGCCTGTAGTTCCAGCTACTTGGAAGGCTGAAGCAGAAGAATCTCCTGAACCCAGCAGGTTGAGGCTTCAGTGGCTGTGAACATGCCACTGCACTCCAGCCTGGACAACAAAGTGAGACTCTGACTCAAAAAAAAAAAGAGAGTGTATGTTGATAATGACTGCTCACACCTGTAATCCCAGCACTTTGGGAGACTGAGGTGGGAGAATTGCCTGAACTAGGGTTCAGGATTAGCCTGGGCAACTTGGCAAGACCTCGTCTCTACAATAAATAAAAAAATTAGCAGCCGGGCTGAGTGACTCAGACTGCAATCCCGTGCTTTGGGAGGCTGTGGTGAGTGAATTGCCTGAGCCCGCGGGTTCGAGACCCGCCTGGGCAACTTGGTGAGACCTCATCTCTACAATAAATCAAAAAATTAGCCAGGCTTTGTAGCGCGCGCCTGTAGTTCCACTACTTGAAAAGCTGAGGCGGAAGGATCACCGGAGCCCAGCAGGTCGAGGCTGCGGTGGCCGGGAGCATGCCACTGCACTCTGGTCTGGGTGACGGAGTGAGACTCCAACTCAAAAAAAAAAAAAATAAATAAAATAATTAACTGGGTATGGTGGTGCTTGCCTGTAGTTCCAGGTTCTTGGTCAGCTGAAGCAGAAGGATTGCCTGAGCCCAGCAAGTCGAGGCTGCGGTGGCCATGAGTATGCCACCACACTGCAGTCTGAGCGACAGGGTAAGACTCTGACTCACACACACACACACACAAAACAAAAAAAATCCTTGGGATATGCATCCATGTAACAGAGTGATTGGTAGCTGGGGTGGGGGAATCACTGTCTTCTAAGAAATTCTCTTTTAAGATAGGTGTAAAATCAAAAAGTGAAATTTTCCTGTTTTTATAAAATACAAGCTAATGTCGTTTATGCCAATTCTGCATTTGGGGGCTTCCTTTTTCTTGCACCAGGGCCTAGCACAGGGTATGATCAGGTTGCTGTAGGTTGACTAGAACATTTATTCTTTTTTTTCTATCGCTATCACTGGAATCAGTCTTGCGGCAATGATGTAAATGGGAGCACAGTCATCAGAATAGAAGACTAAACTTAGCTCTCTAAATTTTTCTAATGCCACTAGGGAAATCTTTTCACCTCTGTGGAACAGAGATAACCACGCTTAACGCGGTAGTGTTGCCTGTCATGGGGCCTGGCATTTGTGCTTGTCTGTGAAGCACCAGAAAGGAAAAGAACTGTTGCGTTCAATAGTTTTCCTGTTTGTTTGAGAACGTGTTTATGTAAAAATGATGGATTGAGGGGAGATGCGGAAGGGTGTTTTCTTTCAGGAAACTTGGCTAAGTAAAACACAACTCATGGCAGAACACCACGAACTACAAAGGTTTCCACTGGTATGTAAACCGTCTTTTATTGAGAACCAAATTGCCACGGTCATACAGCAAGCAAAATGGAATGTCTCTCTTGAAGGACAACAAAAAGCTCTCAAGATAATGCCTGACAAGTATCATTAATTCATGATTTCAGTAACAGACACAATAGCCTACTTCAGGTTGAAAGTGCACACTCTTCAGGACCACCAAGCAGCCATTCAGCTGGAAAAGTGGCCAAGCTAAAGAAACTTCTTTTACAAGACAAAGACATGGGAAAAGCAAAATGGTAAATGAAATGAAAATGAAGACAATCCAGGATTTGAGGAGTCCGATTAAACATTACACAAAATCATGGGTTTTATTGTATTTTATTTTTTATTTTTAGAGTTGGAGTCTCACTCTGTCGCCCAGGCTGGAATGCAGTGGCACACTCAGGGCCACCGCAGCCTCGACTTGCAGGGCTCAGGGGATCCTTCTGCCTCAGCCTTTCAAGTAGCTGGAACCACAGACATGCGCCACCACACCTGGCTAATTTTTTAATTTATTGTAGAGACGAGGTCTCACCAAGTTGCCCAGGGTGGTCTTGAACCCTGGACTCAGGCAATCCTCTCACCTCGGCCTCCCAAAGTGCTGGGATTAAAGGCTTTAGCCACCTCGCCTGGCCTCAAAATCATGTTTATAAAGTACAGTTAAGCCGGGCTCGGTGGCTCAGCCTGTAATCCCACGCCTTGGGAGGCTGAGGTGAGTGAATTACCTGAGTCCGTGGGTTCGAGACTTGCGTGGGTAACTTGGCGAGACCTCATCTCTACAATAAATCAAAAAATCAGCCGGGCGTGGTAGCGCGCCTGTAATTCCGGCTACTTGGAAGGCTGAGGCGGAAGAATCGCCGGAGCCCAGCAGGTCGAGGCTGCGGTGACCGGGAACGGCCACTAAACTCCAGTCTGGGCGACAGAGTGAGACTCCAACTCAAAATAAATAAATAAATAAATAAAGTACAGTTAAATTTTAGTTACAATGATTACTACCACTGAGAATAGGAGAGAGAAAAAGAGCAGAAAGAGCTGGGCTCGGTGGCTCAGCCTATAATCCCGCGCCTCTGGGAGGCTGAGGTGAGTGGATTGCCTGAGCTCGCGGGTTCGAGCCCGGGCAGTGAGACCTCATCTCTACAATAAATAAAAAATTAGCCGGGCGTGGTAGCGCATGCCTGTAATTCCGGCTACTTGGAAGGCTGAGGTGGAAGGATTGCCAGAGCCCAGCAGGTCGAGGCTGCTGTGGCCAGGAGCGGCCACTGCACTCCAGTCTGGGTGACAGAGTGAGACTCCAACTCAAAAAAAAAAAAAAGAAAAAGAGCAGAAAGAAAGAAGTCAGAAAGTGACATTTAGGTGAAGTAGGTAGGCAAGCATTGAAAAGGTTTCTGTAGCCAGGTGTGGTGATGCGTGCCTGTAGTTCCAGCTACTTGTAAGGCTGAGGCAGACGGACACCTGAACCCAGCAGGTCGAGGCTGCAGTGGCCATGAGCGTGCCACTGCACTCCAGCCTGGGCGACAGAGTGAGACTCCAATTAAAAAAAAAAAAGAGCCGGGCTCGGTGGCTCAGCCTGTAATCCCGCGCCTTTGGGAGGCTGAGGTGAGTGAATTGCCTGAGCCCGCGGGTTCGAGACCCGCCTGGGCAGCGAGCCCTCACCCTTACAATAAATAAAAAAATCAGCCAGGCGTCGTAGCGCATGCCTGTAATTCCATCTACTCGGAAGGCTGAGGCGGAAGGATCGCCGGAGCCCAGCAGGTCGAGGCTGCGGTGGCCGGGAGCGGCCAGTCTGGGTGACCGAGTGAGGCTCCAACTCAAAAAAAAAAAAAAAAAAAAGAAAGAAAAAGGAAAAATGATTCTGGTAGGCCAGGTGCCGTTCCTCAAGCCTGTCATCTCAGCACTTTAGGAGGCCAAGGCAGAAGGATCCCTTGAGCCCAGGAGTTCGAGATTAGTCTGGGCAACTTAGCAAGACCTTGACTCTGCAACAAATTTAAAAACGAGCTGGGTATGGTGGTACACACCTATGGTCCCAGCTACAGTGAAGGCTGAGACAGAAGGGTGGCCTGAGTCCAGGAGGTTGAAGCTGCAGTGAGCCATGATCATGCCACCGCTCTCCAGCCTGGGCAACAGAGTGAGACCCCCAACTCAAAAAAAAAAAAAAAAAATCTAGTCCTGCCTCTGTCACCACCACGTGTAGCCTTGGGCTCTTGAACTTAGTAACAGTTAACTGAGGGCCTACCTGTCTGGCACTTGGGATGAATAAATTACATTCCCTGTGTTAGGTAGCTCACAGGTTTGCTTACCTTGCCTACCTGAATCATTCACCTCTCATCACTTTCTGACTTCTTTTTTTCTGCCTTTTTCTCTCTCCCACTCTTCGCGGGAATTAACAATGTAACTATAGCTTAATTTAGATCCTTGTGCTTACATTTGAATTGGTAAGGTTGACCTAAATCGGTGTTCCTCAAACTTGAGTAATGAATGGTATTCTTTTAAAACTTCATTAACGCCGGGCTCCGTGGCTCAGCCTGTAATCCCGCGCCTTTGGGAGGCTGAGGTGAGTGGATTGCCTGAGCCGGTGGGTTGGAGACTTGGCGAGACTTCATCTCTGCAATAAATCAAAAATTAGCTGGGCGTGGTGGCGTGCCTGTAGTTCCAGCTACTTGGAAGGCTGAGGAAGAAGGATCGCCGGAGCCCAGCAGGTCGAGGCTGTGGTGGCCGGGAGCGGCCACTGCACTCCAGTCTGGGCGACGGAGTGAGACTCCGACTCAAAAAAAAAACAAACCTTAATTAATTATTTAATTAGTTAATTAATTCTGAGTCAGTGTCTCACTCTGTCACCTAGGCTGGAGTGCAATGGCATCCTCAAAAGCAAAGCAGGCTCAACCCGCTGGGCTCAGGTGAGCCTTCCAAGTAGCTGGAACCACAGACATATACCATCATGCCTGGGTTTTTTTTTTTTTTTTTTAATTTTTTGTTGTAAAGACGAGTTCTCATCATGTTGCTCAGGCTGGTCTGGAACTCCTGAGCTCAGGCAATCCTCTCACCTCTGCCTCCCAAAGTGCTGGGATTACAGGCATGAGCTACTGCACCCGGCATTCATATTAATTATTTGGATTATTCGTGGAATACAAACATAAAGCATTTTAAAATGTCTTAAAAAGTGCTTGACCGGCCAAGCTCAGTGACTCAGCCTGTAATCCCAGCACTTTGGGAGGCCAAGGTGAGTGAATTGCCTGAGCCCATGGGTTCGAGACCAGCCTGGGCAACTTTGTGAGACCTCATCTCTACAATAAATAAAAAAACAATTAGCCAGGCATGGTAGCATGCACCTGTAGTTATGGCTACTTGGAAGGCTGAGGCGGAAGTATCGTCTGAGCCCAGCAGGTCGAATCTGGGGTGGCCATAAGGGTGCCACTGCACGCCAGCCTGGGCGACAGAGTGAGACTCCAACTAAAAAAACAACAGTGTTTGACTTAGCTGTTCGCGGTAATCCCAGCACTTTTGGAGGCAAAGGTGAGAGGACTGCCTGAGCCCGAGAGTTTGAGACCAACCTGGGCTACATAACAAGACCTTGTCTCTACAATAAATTAAAAAATTAGCCAGGCGTGGTGGTGCACACCTGTAGTTCCAGCTATTTGGAAGGCTGAAGTGGAAGGTTCACTTGAACCCAGCAGATTGAGGCTGCAGTGGTTATGGGTGTGCTACTGCGCTCCAGCCTGGGCTACAGAGTGAGACTTCGACTTAAAAAAAAAAGTGTGTGACCATTAGAATGCATCTGACCCAAGGATTTTTATTTTATTTATTTTATTTAGATATGAAGTCTCCCTATGTTGCCTAGGTTGGTCTTGAACTCCTAGGCTTAAGCAATCCTCTCGGCACTCGGGTTCTCCTCGGTGGGAAAGTTCAGGCTGAACACTTAGTGGGCGCTGCCTCTAGAGAACAGTCACTATACTTATGGCAGGGATTTTACACTTAGTAGTTCAGAAGTATTCCAGATAAAGTGTTTCAGCCTTCACCTGCCGATCATGAAAAATATGGTGGGGATCCACAGAACCCTCATAAACTGCATATTGTTACCAGAATAAAAGGCACAAAAAGACGTCCATATTGGGAAAAGATATAATAAAGATGCTTGGTTTACAAAAGGCACATACCCCTCAAGTTCACAAGAATATCCCTTCAGTGAACGCAAAACTGAAAGTGTGCCGGGCTCGGTGGCTCAGCCTGTAATCCCGCGCCTTTGGGAGGCTGAGGTGAGTGGATTGCCTGAGCCCGCGGGTTCGAGACCCGCCTGGGCAGCGGGACCTCATCTCTACAATAAAAATCAAAAAATCAGCCGGGCATGGTAGCACATGCCTGTAATTCTGGCTACTTGGAAGGCTGAGGGGAAGGATCACCGGAGCCCAGTAGGTCGAGGCTGCGGTGGCCGGGAGCGGCCACTGCACTCCAGTCTTGGTGACAGAGCGAGACTCCAACTCAACAAAACAAAACAAAACAAAACAAAACAAAACTGAAAGTGGTTAAACATTTGATAAGAATCAAACCCCTGAAGTTGCCACAAGGACTTCTTCCAACAGAAGAGGACATGTCTAACACCTGCCTTAAGAGCACTGGGGAGTTGGTAGTGCGTGGCATCTGAAACCAAGTCAATTGAAAACAATTAAATCCTAATGCCAGAGCAGCTTCAAATTTAAAAGTGCAGATCATTGTCTGTTAACAAATGGTGACAAAGTGTTTTCATTCAAATATATGTTAAATACCAGTCCCTTTCACTGACTAAACCTGCTATGATTCTTCCTTAAAAAAAAAAAAAAAAAAAGCAAACCTCTCACCTCCGTCTTCCAAAGTGATGGAATTTCAGATGTGTTTGCTGCTGCTAAACACAGTCATGCCTGGCCTTTATTTTATTGAATAGAGATGGAGTCTTGCTATGTTGCCCAGGCTAGTCTTGAACTCCTGATCTCAACCAGTCATCCCGCCTCAGACTCCCAAAGTGCTGGAATTACAGGCATGAGCCACCATGTTCAGTTTTGTTTCTTACTCTCTTTTTTTTTTGGCATCTCACTCTGTCGCCCAGATTGGAGTGCAGTGGCCGCTCCCGGCCACCGCAGCCTCGACCTGCTGGGCTCCGGCGATCCTTCCGCCTCAGCCTTCCAAGTAGCTGGAACTACAGGCGTGCGCTATCACGCCCGGTTAATTTTTTTGATTTATTGTAGAGATGAGGTCTCAGCTGCACAGGCGGGTCTTGAACCCGTGGGCTCAGGCAATCCACTCACCTCAGCTTCCCAAAGGCACAGGATTACAGGCTGAGCCACTGAGCCCAGCTTTTTTTTTTTTTTTGATTCAGTGTCTCACTCTGGAGTGCAGTGACATGACCACAGCTCATCACAGTCTCAGCATCCTGGGCTCAGGTGATCTTTCTGCCTCAGCCTCCCAAACAACTGGGACTGCAGGTGGATACCACCATGACTGGCTAATTTTTGTTACTTATTCTTTTTTTTTTTTTTTTTTTAGTTGGAGTCTCGCTCTGTTGCCCAGGCTGGAGTACAGTAGCATGCTCACGGCCACCACAACCTCAACCTGCTGGACTCATGCGATCCTTCTGCCTCAGCCTTCCAAGTAGCTGGAACCACAGGCATGTACCATCACGCCTGGCTAGTTTTTTGATTTATTGTAGAGACAAAGTCTCACCAAGTTGCTTAGGCTGGTCTTGAACCCCTGAATTTAGGCAATCCTCTCACCTCCGCCTCTCAAAGTGCTGGAACTACAGGTGTGAGCCACCACACCTGGCCTGTTCCTTACTCTTAAGAAGTTTGTCTTTGCTGCTGCTAAACAAAGTATGTACTCAATTTAATGTTGGTTAAATTGCTTACACTTTGGTGTATAAAATTATTTCATCCTTGCCTGAGCCCGGACCAGCCTAGGCAACTTGGTGAGATCTTGTCTTTATAAATCATAAAAACTAGTTGGGTGTAGTAGCGTGCATCTGTAGTTCCAGCTACTTGGAAGGCTGAGGCAGAAGGATCGCCAGAGCCCAGCAGGTCGAGGCTGCGGTGGCCGTGAGCATGCCACTGCACTCCAGCCTGGGTGACAGAGTGAGACTCCAACTCAAAAAAAAAAAAAATTTTTTTTAAAAAATTTATTCCTGCCGGGCTCGGTGGCTCAGCCTGTAATCCCGCACCTTTTTGGGGGCTGAGGTGAGTGGATTGCCTGAGCCCGCGGGTTTGAGACCCCCTGGGCAGCGAGACCTCATCTCTACAATAAATCAAAAAAACAGCCGGCGTGGTAGGCATGCCCGTAATTCCGGTTTCTCGGAAGGCTGAGGCGGAATGATTGCCGGAGCCCAGCGGGCCGAGGCTGCGGTGGCCGGGAGCGGCCACTGCACTCCAGTCTTGGTGACAGAGTGAGACTCCAACTCCAAAAAAAAAAAAAAAAATTTATTCCTTTCAATCCTTTTTTTTTTTTTGAAGCAGAAACTTTTATCTGCATAATTTTATGAATACAGTTCTTATGAGTGCCACATAAAAGTAGACTTATTAAATTTGGCAAATTTGTTGAAATATGCCCTTGTAGCAAACAGTGTAGATTAGACTCTGGAGAATAACAATGTACTGGAAAGGTTATGCCAGTGCCCAGTTCTAAGATAAATTATTGCCCCTGCAGGCCCCTACAGCCTAGAGGGCCATGCTTTAAGTCATTTGCTCATCCTTGTCCTCCTCTTGTTACAGACCACAATTGACGAGGCCAGGGATGGCCAGGGATGGCCCCCTACCCAGGCTAGGGCCGAGTCAGACTGCAACTCTGGTGGTTTGTCTCAGAAATAGGAGCTGGGCCTACTGGAGTTGCCCTCTCTTGGTGCTTTGAGACAAGGAGTGTGGGAGGACTTGCCAGTTAAAGGCGGTGCTGAGCAGCGGTTCAGGAGCTGGCAGTAGGGGTGGGAGTCCTGTGGCTGCAGGCTCCAGCAGGGACAGCAGGGAAGATCAGATGTTGATGGCATGGAAAGCAGCCACACAGGGGTGGCTGAGTCACGTGAATGGCGGTGCACAAGGACAAGGATTCAGCAACCCCACCCAGACTGTAGTGCCACCTCAAATCCTGAGCCATCTCCAGCTTCAGTCTTTGTGGGATCCTACACTGTTGCAGTTTCTTTTCTTGGATTATCTTGGGCAAATAACTAACCTCTCTGTGCCTCAGTTTTCTCACCCGTAAAACTGAGAGAATAATAAAATCTGCCACATAGGGTTGGTGTGAAGATTAAACTCTAATTCTTTCTTAAAAATAGTTTTTTTTTGAGTTGGAGTCTCACTCCTTCGCCCAGGCTGCAGTGCAGTGGCACACATGCTTGTGGCCACCGCTGTCGACTTTCTGGGCTCCAGCAATCCTTCCTTCTGAGCCTTATGAGTAGCCAGAACTACAGATGTGCCCTACCACGCCCGGCTAATTTTTTTGATTTATGGTAGAGACGAGGTCTTGCCAAGTTGCCCGGGCTGGCCTTAAACCCGCGGATTCAGGCAATCCACTCTCCTCGGCTTCCCAAAGTGCTGGGATTACAGACTAAGCCACCGAGCCTGGCCTCTTTAAAAATTTTGAGTGGAGACTGGGTGCGGTGGCTCAAGTCTGTAATTCCAGCACTTTGGGAAGCCAAGTTGAGAGGATTAAAATTTTTAAAAAAAAATTAGCCAGGCATAGTGTCATTTGCCTGTCTATAGTTCCAGCTACTTGAAAGGCTGAGGCAGAAGGATCGCCTGAGCCCAGCGGGTTAAAAACTAAGAAAAACTCTTTTTGAGTCAGGGTCTTACATGAGATAAATACTTCTAATTAAGTTGTCTGTTGCTGGAGTCCAGCTCCAGGAGAGAGTCAGGGCTTGAGATGGGAGAACCGGGAAGCGGTGAAAAAGAAAAGACAAAAATGACAGGAATCCTCTTCCTGGGGAGAGCTCAAGACTCTGCCAAATTTTATTTATTTTTCAAAGCTTATATAGGTTTTCCACTCAGCCCTGTACCCACAAATGTATCTTATTTTGCTAACCAAATCCCACGTACATCCTTTTTGCACTCACAATAATTTGACCTGTAACAATTTCAACCACAGATGTGTTTTTTTTAAGTAAAACATTTATGAACGTCCTGGTTTTCTTCCAATTTTCTCTAACTATTTACTATTATAGGCCTATAATATCCTTACCCTATAAAGCTAAACCTTAACCCTAAGTCTTATTTAACTTACGACTATATAGTTATTTCTATTAATCCTATTTCTATCCTTATGTCTCTATATTTTCTTAACTATCACTTATACTATTATATATCTCTTATCTTACTATTTTATCTTATCTTACTATCTTAATATTAATATTCTAAATTCTATCTTCATTAAACTACTTATTTAATCCTAAAATATCTTACCCTATTTTTTATCTCAAACGGTTGTTTTCCACCAGCTCTCAGTTGGGGTCTGTTGTTTATTAGGAAGTGGTCGACTCATTTTTTCTTGGCCTCCTGCTGTTACTGAAAAACATCCTTACACACCCTAAGGGGCACCCTTTTTGCTGCAATCTCACCTCCATTATGCCTATGTATAACTTTTGCTGTCAAATACCATCATCCATTTGCGCATCTATTATCTCAATTAAAGAGGGAACATTCTCAAGCCTATGCACGCAATCCTTCAAAGTTAGGGAAGGTCCGTCAACAGGATCCATGGGGCTTTGCCTCCATCATGGCCGCATTTTACTGGGACCTTGCTCCCAGCCGGCGTTTTTCCTGTTTTCAGGTCCCTTTTACCTTACTTTTACTAGTGATTGCGGCTCCCGACAGTCTGTGAAATAAATGTATTTATTTATTTTTGAATTGGAGTCTCACTCTGTTGCCCAGACTGGAGTGCAGTGGCACCATCACAGCTCACCGCAGCCATGACCTCCTTTTTATTTTTTGTTGAGACAAGAGGTCTTGCTGTTGTTGCCCAGGCTGATCTGGAACTCCTGGGCTCAAGCAATCCTCTCACTTTGGGCCTCCCAAAGTGCTAAGAGGCATGAGTCATCATGCCTGGTGGGACTCTTTCTTATAGTGTAACTTCTTATAGTGTAACTTCAGTAAAACAAGGAGGTGTTGTTGATTTCCTTTTTGAGTATTCCTTGGAACTTCATCTGTACTGATTGGGATTTCTGAGAACTGACCATTGTCTTATTTCAAGCTACTATAACAAATGACCACAGATGGGTAGCTCAAGCAATAGAAATGTATTTCTTGGCCGGGCTCTGTGGCTCAGCCTGTAATCCCAGCACTTTGGGAGGCCGAGGCAAGTGGTTTGCCTGAGCCCGTGGGCTCGAGACGTGCCTGGGCAAATTGGTAAGACCTCGTCTCTACAATAAATCAAAAATCAGCCGGGAGTGGTAGCGCGTGCCTGTAGTTCCAGCTACTTGGAAGGCTGAGGCGGAAGGATCACCGGAGCCCAGCAGGCGAGGCTGCGGTGGCCGGGAGTAGCCACTGCACTCCAGTCTGGGCGACAGAGTGAGACTCCAACTAAAAAAAAAAAAAAAAAGTTAGTTGAGCATGATGGAATGTGCCTTTAGTTCCAGGTACTTGAAAAGCTGAGGCAGAAGCATTACCTGAGCCCAGCAGGTTGAGGCTGTGGTGGCTATGAGCAGCATGCCACTGCACGCTAGCCTGGGCTATAGAGTGAGACTCTGACTCAAAAAAACAAAGGAGGCCGGGCTCGGTGGCTCAGCCTGTAATCCCATGCCTTTGGGAGGCTGAGGTGAGTGGATTGCCTGAGCCCCGGGTTCGAGACCCGCCTGGGCAGCGAGACCTCATCTTTACAATAAATCAAAAAATCACTGGGGGTGGTAGCCCTGCCTGTAATTTCGGCTACTCGGGAAAGGGTGAGGTGGAAGGATCGCCAGAGCCCAGCAGGTGAGGCTGGGTGGCTGGGAGCGGCCACTGCACTCCAGTCTGGGGGACAGAGTGAGACTCCAACTCAAAAAAAAAAAAAAAAAAAAGACCTCATGAACACTAATTTTGCAGGAGACAGTTCACAAAGCATGGGCTTCAATGAGAACAGAGTGGGGAAAGGCCAGGGTTGGGTGGCCTTGACTTCTGCCTCTGCCTGTAACTGGCAGAGGGATGGGGCAAATCCTTCATCGCCACAACCTTTGATTTGTTCATCTGCCAAATGAGGACACCGAGCTTCAGTGGATGGTCTTCAAGATGACCTCCTGCTCTAACACTCCACTGAACCATGCTCAGCTTCAAATTTTAGATTGTGGGAAAATGTGAAACAAGCAGAAAAGGCAAAGTTTGTTCAAGAAGACACCAAATCACAATGGCCAATGCAGAGATTTTACTGATTCCAGCAGACAGAGCTGGAAGATCACTTAGCAGACAGTTTTACTGGTATGTGGTAGCAAGCCTACAAGATGACCCCCCAGAGATTCTCACCTTCTGGTCTTCATACCTTTGTGTAGTCCTCCTACAGGCATGACTGAATGCGACTTCTGAGACTAGGTCATTAGGGACAATGTGACTTTCACCTTACCCTCTTGGATCACTTTCTCTGAGGGGACTCCAGCCATCGTGTCATGAGGATATTGAACATGTGGAAAGATCTCCATGGGGAGGAACTGAGGCCTCCTGCCAACAACTGCACCATCAGAGAGAGAACCATCTTGGATGCAGATGCTCCTGCCCCAGTCAAGCCTTCAGATGAACGTGGCTGACACCTCATTAGAACCCAAGTCAGATCCAGTCAGCTAAGCCACTCCTAAACTTGAATCACAGCAACTGTATGAGATAATAAATGCTTGTTTGTATTTGAAGTCACTAAGCTTTGGGTTGATTTGTTATATAACAATATGTAGCTGTTACAGTATCTGTAAGAAAAATGTAATTCTTAGCCGGGTGTGGTAGCACGCGCCTGTAGTTCCAGCTACTCGGAAGGCTGAGGCGGAAGTATCGCTGGAGCCCAGCAGGTTGAGAGGCTGCGGTGGCCGGGAGTGGCCACTGCACTCCAGTCTGGGCGACAGAGTGAGACTCCAACTCAAAAAAAAAAAAAAAAAAGCCAGGCTCGGTGGCTCAGCCTGTAATCCCGCGCCTTTGGGAAGCTGAGGTGAGTGGATTGCCTGAGCCCACGGATTCGAGACCCGCCTGGGCAGCGAGACCTCATCTCTACAATAAATCAAAAAATCAGCTGGGCGTGGTAGCGCATGCCTGTAATTCTGGCTACTTGGAAGGCTGAGGCAGAAGGATCGCCGGAGCCCAGCAGGTGAGGTTGCGGTGGCCGGGAGTGGCCACTGCACTCCAGTCTAGGCGACAGAGTGAGACTCCAACTCAAAAAAAAAAAAAAAAAAGAAAAATGTAGTTCTTGTAGAGTGTTTATATAACATGCATTGGTTATTTCACCTTTATTCTTTTTTTTTTTTTGAGTTGGAGTCTCACTCTGTCACCCAGACTGGAGTGCAGTGGCACTCTCACCGCCATCACAACCTTGATCTGCTGGGCTTAGGTGATCCTTCCACCTCAGCCTTCCAAGTAACTGGGACTACAGACACACACCACCATGCCTGGCTAGTTTTTGTGGTTTATTGTAGAAACGAGTCTTACCAAGTTGCCCAGGTTGCTCTCAAACCCCTGGGCTCAGGCAATCCTCTCGCCTCAACATCCTAAAGTGCTGGAATTACAGGCTGAGCCACTGCATCCGGCCGAAAAAAATGTATTGAATACTTATCTGGTGCCAAGTGACAGAAATTCAGTCATAAAGCTTTCTACGATCAAGAAGCTCATCATCTTGGAAGCTGGGGTTGGGGTGGGTGGTGACCAACCATAAATGCCTGGAATGATGCTACTTACATCCCTGCTTTAATATTGCACTTTCTGTTTCTGCCAGTGTTTTGAGTACATACACTTGGCTGTGACTTCAGTGGTGGTAGAGAATGTTCATCAGTTCCTGCCGCATGATTGTTTTTAGTTTTAATAAGCGTGATCAATACGATCAGCTCTCCCTTTAAATGCTAATGAATGCTTTAACACAGCAGATGCAGACATACAGTACACTGCAGATTAAAATTAGGCACAAAATTCAATTGCTTACACATAGCAAAGGAGCCAGTTTGGACATCTTGATAATCAGCCACTACCAGCTGACAAATCTTGAATTGTCCCTGCACCAACACAAAGCCTCCCCCGTCTCAGCCAGAACTGGCATCATCTGGCAATTAATGAGCGCGCCTGGTGTCTTTGGGTAAGAGAAAGGAAAACTGCCAGGTCAGACTTTCAGTAAGGCTTTGTGTACTTTTAGAAGCAGTCACAGCAGGACCATAGAGGGCACTGGATCCGGAACAATTTATACTCATTAAAAAGAAAGAACTTTGGACTCTGGAAAGGAAAGCCAGATAGTGAGATTCTACAAATGTCCAAAGGGACATATACACTTCCGTGTGTGAATTTCTTAAACATACCTAGTATTACTATTCTTTTTTTACCCCTGTGACAAGCATTTATTGAGAACCTGCATTTTGAGTTCTATGCTAGGTGTAGAAATTCAAAATGGCAAACGGGTGCAGTTCACTATGATGCAAGGGGCTGCTTCTTGGGAAAAACAGGATGGCTTTCCCCCTGGAGGCTTTGACATATCCAGAGGCTTTCAGTAATACACCCAAAAACTTAGTCAGTGTCTTGGAATTGTACTCAGGAGTCAATTCACATTGGCAGAGCTCAAAAGAGACTGATGTATAAAATTAGAATGACAATTGTTTCTTTTTTTTTTTTTTTGAGTTGGAGTCTCACTCTGTCACCCAGGCTGGAGTGCAGTGGCATGCTCCTGGCCACTGCAGCTTCAACCTGCTGGGCTCAGGCAATCCTTCTGCTTCAGCCTTCCAAGTAGCTGGAACTACAGGCAGCGCTGCCATGCCCAGCTAATGTTTTGATTTAGGGTAGAGAGGAGGTCTCACCAAGTTGCCTGGGCTGGTCTAGAATCCTTGAGCTCAGGCAGTCCTCTCACCTTGGCCTCCCAAAGTGCTGGGATGGGATTACAGTGTGAGCTACCATGCCTGGCCAGAATGGCAATTATTTTAACGCTAGACCTATCCTCTTGGGTGGCTGGAGATAGCGTTTAGGACACTTAGCATGGAATTAAAACAAGAATTTAGATGGCTTGATGTTTGTTAGCCTGATTAATAAATGAATAGATGAATCTTTTTTTATTTTTATTTTATTTTTTAGAGTTGAAGTCTCACTTTATCACCCAGGCTGGAGTGCAATGGCACTCCATGGCCACCGCAGCCTTGACCTGCAGGGCTTAAGTGATCGCCTCAGCCTTCCAAGTAGCTGGAACTACAGGTGTGCCATACCACGCCCAGCTTATTTTTTGATTTATTGTAGAGACGAAGTCTCACCAAGTTGCCCAGGCTGGTCTCGAACCCCAGAGCTCAGGCAGTCCTCTCACCTCGGCCTCCCAAAGTGCTGGTATTACAGGCAGAGCCACTGTGTCCAGTTCTTTTTTATTTTTATTTTTATTTTACTTTGAATCTCGCTCTGTTGCCCAGGCTGGAGTGCAGTGGCACACTCATGGCCACCTCAGCCTTATCTGCTGGGCTCAGGCAATCCTCCGCCTCAGGCTTCCAAGTAGCTGGAACTACAGGCACGTGTCACCACGCCTGGCTTATTTTTTGATTTATTGTAGAGATGAGGTCTCACCAAGTTGCCCAGGTTGGTCTCCAACCTCTGAGCTCAGGCAATCCTCTCACCTCAGCCTCCCAAAGTGCTGGGATTACAGCCGTGAGACACTGAGCCTGGCACTTTTTTTTTTCTTTTCTTTCTTTTTTTTATTCATGGTCTCACTCTGTCACCCAGGCTGGAGTGCAGTGGCATGATCATGATTCCCTACAGCCTCAACCTTCTTAGTTTAGGGAATCCTCTGCCTCAGCCTCGCGAGTAACTGGGACTACAGGTGTGCACCACCAGGCCTGGCTAATTTTTCTATTTTTTTTTTTTTTTTTGAGTTGGAATCTCACTCTGTCACCCAGACTGGAGTGCAGTGGCACGCTCCTGGTCACTGCAACCTGGATCTGCTGGGCTCCGGCGATCCTTCCGCCTCAGCCTTCCAAGTAGTTGGAACTACAGGCATGCCACAAACGCCCAGCTAATTTTTTTTTTTTTGAGTTGGAGTCTCACTCTGTCGCCCAGACTGGAGTGCAGTGGCCGCTCCCGGCCACCGCAGCCTCGACCTGCTGGGCTTCGGCGATCCTTCCGCCTCAGCCTTCCAAGTAGCTGGAATTACAGGCATGCGCTACCACGCCCGGCTGATATTTTGATTTATTGTAGAGATGAGGTCTCACTGCCCAGGCGGGTTTCAAACCCGCGGGCTCAGGCAATCCACTCACCTCAGCCTCCCAAAGGTACGGGATTACAGGCTGAGCCACCAAGCCCGGCTGTAATTTTTGATTTATTGTAGAGATGAGGTCTCGCCAAATTGCCCAGGCGGGTCTCGAACCTGTGGGCTCAGGCAATCCACTCACCTCAGCCTCCCAAAGCATGGGATTACAGACTGAGCCACTGAGCCCGGCCTCTATTTTTTGTAGAGCTCAGATCTTGCTATATTGCCCAGGCTGGTCTCAAACTCCTGGGCTCAAGTGATCCTCCTGCCTTGGCCTCTCAAAATGTTGGGATTACAGGTATGAGTCACCACACCTGGTCAATGACTCCATTTATCCAGCAAATAGATTGAGTACCGACTATGTGATAGAGACACTCTGGGGATGGAGATAGGCACAGTCTTGCCTTCATGTCGCTAATGGTCTAGTGAGGCACACAGACAAGCAACCCTTGGGAGAATGATTACATAGAGGAGAATAATCTGAGTCATTGAAAGATTCTATGTGAGCCACAGGGCGGGCATGACTCAGGCCTGGGCATCCGGGAAGGCTTCCTGGAGGTGGTGGTGTCTTAGCAGTGGGCTGAAAGGTGACTTAGCAGACTGTACCAGGGAAGCTGGATGTGGGGGGGGGACTCAGGGTTTTTTGGGGTTTTTTTTGAGCTGGAGTCTCACTCTGTCGCCCAGACTGGAGTGCAGTGGCCGCTCCCGGCCACCGCAGCCTCACCTGCTGGGCTCCGGCGATCCTTCCGCCTCAGCCTTCCAAGTAGCCGGAATTACAGGCATGCGCTACCATGCCCGGCTGATGGACGCAGGGTTTTGAAGACAGGATGTGGGTGACTCCGGTGTGGCTACCATGTGAAGTCGACTGTTTGGTTGTGGGATGAGGCGGATGTGACGCAGAGGAGGTTCACACGAGCTGGGTGACCGTCTCCACTCCAGATTTATCCTTCGTGGACTCTCCGGCCCTGTGGGAGGTGTTGGGCTGGACAATGTTGTCCTGTGCATGGGGGCCCCCCATGTGGCTGGGCAGGGTGTGCCCTGCATGGGGGTCTGACCTTCACCGTGTGGTTGCCTTTTCCTCTGTGGTTCACCTTATTCCAGGCTTCCATTGTCGCCCTGCTCTGGCTGTCCCCGAGCTCTCCACTGCCTTTGAGAGACTCATATTCCTTTGGATAGCTTTGTTTTGTTTTGAGTCGGAGTCTCACTCTGTCACCCAGACTGGAGTGCAGTGGCCGCTCCCGGCCACCACAGCCTCGACCTGCTGGGCTCCAGCGAGCCTTCCGCCTCAGCTTTCCAAGTAGCTGGAATTACAGGCATGCGCTACCACGCCTAGCTGATTTTTTGATTTATTGTAGAGATGAGGTCTCGCTGCCCAGGCGGGTTTCGAACCCGCAGGCTCAGGCAATCCACTCACCTCAGCCTCCCAAAGGCGCGGGATTACAGGCTGAGCCACCGAGCCCGGCTCCTTTGGATAGCTTTGTACCTCCAGCCTGGCTTACAAATGTGTTTTTTGGCCTGGGAGGTATTGCAGCCTTTGCGGCCATTTCATTGATGCATTCTTGGAGGTTGGTGTCATTTCCCTTATTGCCAAGCTCTTGGAAAGCACTGCACTATTCCCGCAGAGCACCTTCAGGGGAGTGGGACTGCAAGGGTTAAGCAAGAGTATGACAGCCAGCTCGGTGGCTCAGCCTGTAATCTTGAGCCTTTGGGAGGCTGAGGTGAGCCTGAACCCGCGGGTTCGAGACCCGCCTGGGCAGCGAGACCTCATCTCTACAATAAATCAAAAATCAGCCGGGCATGGTAGCGCATGCCTAGAATTCCGGCTACTCGGAAGGCTGAGGCGAAAGTATCGCCGGAGCCCAGCAGGTCGAGGCTGCGGTGGCCGGGAGCGGCCACTGCACTCCAGTCTGGGCGACAGAGTGAGACTCCAGCTCAAAAAAAAAAAAAAGAGTATGATAGAGTGTGTGATAAACGCCCCACCCCTCCACCCCCAGAGGACTGGGGAGTGGGATATGGCTGGAGCTGTGGGGCAGTCTCCAGAGAGGCAGGAGGACTTCAGCTGGGCTCTGAAGGCTGAGTGAGACTCACCTGGAGGGGAGGGAAGAAGTTTCTCTGGTGTTTTTTTTTTTTTAATTAATTATTATTTTTTGCAGAGATGGGTTGTTGCCCAGGCTTGTCTCTAATTCTTGGCCTCAAGCAATCCTTCTGCCTCAGTCTCCCAAGAAGCTGGGACTTCAGGTGCACGCCCCCATGACCGGCTAATTTTTTCAAATTTTTGCAGTTGGGGTCTTGCTGTGTTGCCTAGGCTGGTCTGGAACTCCTGGCCTCAAGCAGTCTTCCTGCCTTGGCCTCCCAAAACGCTGGGACTACTGGCATGAGCCACCATGCTTGGTCTCTGGTGTAGGTGAGTAAATGGTTGTTGGTTATGGAAACGGCATCTTGATTTTAGTGTTGGATGAATTATGAGGGTCAAGTCCTCTTCATTCTTTAACTCTGTTGGTTTGGTCATGCATTCTTGGCCAGCTGGTGCACTAAAGTGTTAACAATTTTGACCATGGATCTGGCACTTTTTTTTGACCCCAGCAGTCTCATAAATCAGCTCCAGCAAAAGCAGATAGACAGCAAGAAGCTGGGTCCAGGTCATACGCCCTAATTGCCCCCGGGTGTCCTGGCGTCTCCACAGCTTCTCAGATTCAACAATGGCAAGACATTTTTATCAGCCTCTCCAGTGCAATCTCTGATTTAAAATTCCAAGCTGGGCTTGGTGGCTCAGCCTGTAATCCCGTGCCTTGGGAGGCTGAGGTGAGTGGATTGCCTGAGCCTGCGGGTTCGAGACCCGCCTGGGCAACTTGGTGAGACCTCATCTCTACAATAAATCAAAATCAGCCGGGCGTGGTAGCGCGTGCCTGTAGTTCCAGCTTACTTGGAAGGCTGAGGCGGAAGGATCGCCGGAGCCCAGCAGGCCGAGGCTGTGGTGACTGGGAGTGGTCACTGCACTCCAGTCTGGGCGACAGAGTGAGACTCCAACTCAAATAAATAAAATAAAATAAAATTCCAGTGATGTCACATCCTGAACAAGTTGGCACAGTAAAATCATGGCATTGTATAACTGAGCAGCTTCTGAGAGACAGAATTGTAGAAGCATACCTTATATGCACCAACTTGTTGCGGTAAAAGGTTAAATTATAGAGAAGGTATTTACAAAGCTTATAAAATATTTTGGCACAACTGAATTGGAAAAGCTGCAGTTAAAAGCTGCAGTAAAATCTTAAAATGCCTTGAGGTGTCCAAGGTGTTTAGACCCAGCCATTGTGAACTGCTGGAGATTCTGAACTTTCTGGTTTGACCCAGAGACGTTTTGACTCTGTATTTAAAGATAAAGTATTTTGATCAGAATTATATAAACATTGAGAAATGTTTTTGTCAATAAAGAGTTCCATGGAGCCAGGCACGGTGGCTCATGCCTGTAATCCCAGCACTTTGGGAGGTGGAGGCGAGAGGATTACTTGAGCCCAAGGGTTTGAGACCCACCCAGGCAACTTGGTGAGGCCTCGTCTCTACAATAAATCAAAAATTAGCCGAGTGTGGTGGCGCACACCTGTAGTTCCAGCTACTTTTTAGGCTGAGGTGGAAGGATCGCCGTAGTCCAGGAGGGCAAGATTACGGTGGCTGTGAGCGTGCCACTGCGCTCCAGCCAGAGCAACAGAGTGAGATTCCAACTCAAAAAAAAGAAAAAAAAAGAGTTCCGTGGAATACATGTCATCATGCCAATTTTTTTTTTTTTTGAGTTGGAGTCTCACTCTGTTGCTCTGGCTGGAGTGCAGTGGCGCACACTCACAGCCACCGTAACCTTGCCCTCCTGGGCTCCGGTGATCCTTCCACCTCAGCCTTCCAAGTAGCTGGAACTACAGGCGTGTGTCACCACACTCGGCTAATTTTTGATTTAGAGATGAGGCCTCACCAAGTTGCCCGGGTGGGTGGGTCTCGAACCTGCGGGCTCAGGCAGTCCACTCGCCTCGGCCTCCCAAAGCACTGGGATTACAGGCTGAGCCTTCGAGCCCGGCCATCATGACAATTAAATTTCCTGATTAGTTTTCTATCTAACATAATGCTGTTTCCCATTTTTATGATACTTTTATTTATTTTTTATTTATTTTTATTTTTGAGTTGGAGTCTCACTCTGTCACCTAGGCTGGAATGCAGTGGCACACTTATGGCCACCCCAGCATCGACCTGCCTGGCTCCGGCGATCCTTCCTCCTGAGCCTTCCAAGTAGCCGGAACTATGGGTGTGCGCTACCACACCTGGCTAATTTTTTGATTTTATTGTAGAGTTGAGATCTTGCCAAGTTGCCCAGGATGCTGGGATTACAGGCTGAGCCACCGAGTCCAGCCATACTTTTATTTTTATTTTTTTGAGTAGGAATCTCACTTTGTCGCCCAGGCTGGAGTACCGTGGCACGCTCACAGTCACCACAGCCTCATCCTGCTGGACTCAGGTGATCCTTCTGCCTCAGCCTTCCAAGTAGCTGGAACCACAGGCATGCTCCCCCACACCTGCCTGATTTTTAAAAGTTATCTTAGAGATGAGATCTCATGTTTCTCAGGCTGGTCTCCAACCCCTAAACTCAGGTAATCCTCTCACCTCTGTCTCCCAAAGTGCTGGGATTACAGGCGTGAGCCACTGCACCTGGCCACTTATTTTATTTCTTAGAGTCTCACTCTGTGGGCTGGTCTGGAATGCAGTGGCACAATCATGGCCCACCACAGCCTCGACCTCCTGGGCTCAGGTGATCCTTCTGCCTCAGCCTCCCAAGTGGCTGGGGCTACAGGTGCATACCACCATGTCTGGCTAATTTTTTTTTTTTTTTGAGTTGGAGTCTCACTCTGTCGCCCAGGCTGGAGTGCAGTGGCATGCTCACGGCCACCACAGCCTCAACCTGCTGGGCTCAGTTGATTCTTCTGCCTCAGCCTTCCAAGTAGCTGAAACTACAGGCACACACCACCGTGCCCAGCTAATATTTTATTGATTGTAGAGATGAGGTGTCACCAAGTTGCCTAGGCTGATATTGAACCCATGGGCTCAGGCAGTTCCCTCACCTTGGCCTCCCAAAGTGCTGTGATTACAGGTATGAGCCACTGCACTTGACCCCGGCTGATTTTTTAAAAGTTTTTGTAGAAACGAGATCTTACTATGTTGCTAGGCTTATCTTGAACTCCTGGGCTCAAGCAATCCTCCTGTGTTGGTTTCCCTAAATGCTGGATTACAGGCGTGAGCCACTGTGCTCAGCCTTATGGTACATTTTTTATTATGTTTCCCAGAGTATCAGTTTCTTTCAATTTAATTTTCTTTTTTTGAGTTGGAGTCTCACTCTGTTGCCCAGGCTGGAGTGCAATGACACGCTCATAGCCACCGTAGCCTCAACCTACTGGGCTCGGGCGATCCTTCTGCCTCAGATTTCCAAGGAGTTGGAACTCCAGACATGTACCACCATGCCTGCCTAATTTTTGATTTATTGTAGAGATGAAGTCTCGCCAAGTTGCCTAGGCTAATCTCGAACCCGTGGGTTCAGGCAATCCTCTCGCCTCGGCCTCCCAAACTGCTGGGATTATAGATATGAGCCACTGCGCTTGGCCAATTTAAATATTTCTAAAGCAGTTCTTGATTCTCCTAATCCTAACATATCCTGTGTGTGAACCTCAGCCCTTTGCAACTAATTCAGTTCCTCATTGTTGCCAACTGAATTATTTTGATGTGGAAAAATGTCTTGCTAATCCCTGATTTGTTCTTGATTTACATTCACCTTTCAACCTGACAAGCAACTTTTGGTGAATAAGCATCATTAGAAAAAAAAGACAGACAGAATATCCAACTCTTATTATTTCTTTACAATCTGCAGACTGCAGATGTTCTGACTTTGATTTTGACTGGGAGCATTGATGCTGACAAGCATTTTTCCATGAGCTAGTCCAAAGTGGTCAGTTTTGTGCGCTGTTGGAATAACCTCATTGCAGTACCCACTACACTAAACAGGGCTGAGGTCACTGAGTCATTTTATTTTATTTTATTTTTTTATTTTTTGAGTTGGAGTTTCATTCTGTCACCCAGACTGGAGTACAGTGGCACGCTCCCGCCCACCGCAGCCACGGACCTGCTGGGCTCCGGCGATCCTTCCGCCTCAGCCTTCCAAGTAGCTAGAACTACAGGTACATGCTACCACGCCCAGCTAGTGTTTTTTGGATTTATTGTGGAGATGAGGTCTCGCCAAGTTGCCCAGGTGGGTCTCGAACCCGCAGGCTCAGGCAATCCACTCACCTCAGCCTCCCAAAGCACAGGATTACAGTCTGAGCCACTGAGCCTGCCACTGAGTCATTTTATTACCAGTTTGGATACTCTAACCCATAACCCAAGAAACCAAGATGGGGAAAATAGCATGAAACTGGCAATTATTTGCACAGTACCTTTTAAAGTGGAGTTTTCAGGCCAGGTGCGGTGGCTCATGCCTATAATCCCAGCAATTTACGAGGCCGAAGCAAGAGGATTGCCTGAGCCTATAGGTTCGAGACAACCCTAGGCAACTTGGCGAGACCTCATCTCTACAATAAATCAAAAAATTAGCTGGGCATGGTGGCGCATGCCTGTAGTTCCAACTACTTGGAAGGCTGAGGTGGAAGGATCACCTGAGCCCAGCAGGTCAAGGCTGCGGTGGCTGTGAGGGTGCCACTGCACTCCAGTCTGAGTGAGAGTGAGACTCCAACTCAAAAACAAAACAAAACAAAAAACCAGTTAAGGCCATCCTTTGTGTTCCTTTCAGAGTGACTCAGTCAAGATTTGTTCTGCTACTTATTCAAAATATTCTAATCAAAGAGAACATTTTATTGCTTATTTGGAAACAGCATGATAGTAAGATAGCATACTTTGTAGTAGTCTACTTTTTAAAAAAAATTTTAAACAAAGAACAAAGGGGAAAAATAACTGAAACAGACTGTGGTTGATATAAGCTTTATGAGAAAGGATCACAGTGGAGCTCGAAGACTTAGAGGACGTTGCTTACGCACAGTGGAAAACAACCACACTAACTGATGACACCGCTTCCATTGCTTTTGCTTGTAAATGCAGATGGCATGCAATAATACTTTTATGAAATCATGCTGTTGAATCAGCAATTAGGCCATGACAGCTTGTAGAAAAGGTCATTTCTTATAACCTTGACTTTAGTACCACTCAAATATAGTTTTCCCCACCAGGACCCAATACTGTTTCAGGGCAGGGCAGCAACTCTAACATGCTCATGTACTCTGATGACTGGTTTCTATTAAAAGAAAACTCAACCCCACGGAAACACCAGTGTGTCACCTGGGTTTCTAGAGGGCTTCGAGAATCCCAGGCAGGGCAGAGGACGCTTGTTATTCAGGGTGAATGAGTGCTGGACAGAATCTAAGAATAGTGAAAGTCACATTTATTAATAGGACATATTATGAGTTTGTTGCCATCTGACTTTTTGATTTGTAAAACATGAAGGATTTCACAAGCTGGATATGGATTCTACCGTTCCTGCCCTCCTACCCCACCGGTCTACCTTGTCACCCCCAGCGGCTTATATATCTTGCTGCAAGGCTGGTATTTACTCTCTTGTTTTAACAAGGATGTGGGTAATTTTAAATTTCTCTGACTTTTAGCTTGTGACATTATCATCTTGCTCTATTTTCTTTTAGGTTTTAGATTTCTGACATCCCAAAAAGGCTTTAGGGACTTTTTTTTTCCATGCTCCTTCTTTTTGTTTTTTGGGTTTTTTTTCGAGTCATCCAGGCTGGAGTGCAGTAGCACACTGAGGGCCACCCCAGCGTCGATCTGCTGGGCTTTGGCGATCCTTCTGTCTCAGCCTTCCAAATAGCCAGAACTACAGGTGCACGCTACCATGCCTGGCTCATTTTTGATTTATTGTAGAGATGAGTTCTCGCCAAGTTGCCCAGGCTGGTCTCGAACCTGCAGGCTCAGGCAATCTACTCGCCTTGGCCTCCCAAAGTGCTGGGGTTACAGGCTGAGTCACCGAACCTGGCCTTGCTCCTTCTTTTGTAAAATGTAGAAAACATTATTCAAAAGCAGTCCCTGAAAGCTTAGGGAGAGAAACAGCCACAAATCTCTTGGGCAATTTATATCTTTGGTTTCTGATGAATCTTAATGATGAGATATGTATCATAATCAACGTTAAGTTCAATAACCTTTTTTATTACCTAAAAATGACAAGCCAAATTGGTTCAACTCTGATCATGATAGAAACACAAATATCATACTAAAATAAATACTAACCATCAGGGTTGAGACAAGGGTGAGGTGAGTGAGGTACTTGCCTTGGGCACAAAGTTTAAGGAGGCATCAAAAAAAAAAAACAAACAAACAAACCACAAACCAAAAAACTCTAATCAAGTTAAATGATATTTTAATGCAATACTTTAAAAAGAAAACAAGTGTGGTTGGGAGCAGTGGCTCATACCTGTAATCCCAGCACTTTGGGAGGCCAAGGCAGGAGGACCACTTGAGCCCATGAGTTTGAGACCAGCTTAGGCAACACAGTGAGACCTTTTTTCTGCAAAAAATAAAAAAATAGCCGGACATGATGGCGTGCACCTGTAGGTCCCAGCTACTCAGGAGGCTGAGGTGCAAAGATTGCCCGAGTCCAGGTGGTTGAGGCTGCAGTGAGCCATGATTGTGCCAATGCAATCCAGCCTGGGCAACAGAGTGAGACCGCGACTCAAAAAAATAAAAAGAAAAAAGAAAATGAGTGCCAAAAAATTCACGAAGAACAAAATATCAAAAAATGTTAAAGGCAGGATCAGTAACAGTGCCTTGGTGAACCACATTGGAGTTTTGGACAAAAGGAAAAATCAGTAATACCGATCGTGTCTATTTTTGTGTGTGTGTTGGAGTATCACTCTGTTGCCCAGGCTGGAATGCAGCGGCACACTCACGGCTACCGCAGCCTCAACCTGCTGGGCCCAGGTGATTCTTCCGCCTCAAGTCTTCCAAGTAGCTGGAACTACAGGCATGTGCCACCACGCCTGGCTAATTTTTTGATTTATTGTAGAGATGAGGTCTCGCCAAGTTGCCTAGGCTGGTCTCGAACCTGTGAGCTCAGACAGTACTCTCACCTTGGCCTCCCCAAGTGCTAGGATTATAAGCATGAGCCACCGCTCCTGGCCTGATCCTGTCTTTACCTAGCATTTTTATTTTCTTGTTGACCTTATTTGCTCTGCCCTAACCTTGGCCCTGCTATCCAGAACATCAGTGATTAGGGTAAAAAGATGGTGTAACCCCTCCTCTAAAAATGTTAACCCAGGGGAGAAAATACATCTGGTTATTTTCAAGTCTCGTTACCATCACTGGGTAACCAGCATCCATGATCTTGGCCGTAAGTTTGTCTGTGGTCTCAGTTAGAAGGTCTAAAACATGGAAGAGTTGTCTTTTTGTTAATTCGATCTTAAGGTATCATGTTATCAACAACCATTACATTAAACCAAAAACCCGCTTAGAAAAACACATTTAGTTCAGCTCATCAAAAGTTCCTCCACACACGGTGATTCCCTCTGGCTCTTTCTTTGTTGGCCTTGGTGGGAGGCAGCCTGAGCGGCTTCTTGCGGTATTCTACCTTTGTCCATCCTCCTTCGTTGACTTTGCTCTCTTCTTCGCTGGCTCTCGATTCAGTCTCAGTGTGTAAAGGCATCCCTGGTATAGTCTTGGGTTGGTTGCGGTCATTCGGGCTTCTCTTGAAGTCAGGTGACTGATGAGTGTTT
This sequence comes from Cephalopachus bancanus, assembly GCA_027257055.1. Lineage (NCBI taxonomy): Eukaryota > Metazoa > Chordata > Mammalia > Primates > Tarsiidae > Cephalopachus > Cephalopachus bancanus. The sequence goes on along the minus strand of JAPVLO010000122.1, from coordinate 3,851,330 downwards.
AGTGCTGACGGGGAAACCCTGTAGTACTTTCCAGAATACCTTTCTCTAGAAGAATTAGAATGCTGACTTTTCCCATTGTATCTTCCTCTGGGAGAAGAATTGAGCGATACACTACCACGGCCATATTTGTTCCTGCTTCTATCTGAGTATCTACCCCTCTCTGAAGGGCTCTCGGTATTAAGACTGGAAAAGCCACTGTCTTTAGAGTTGAGATGCAGAGAAGTTAAGTTTTTGGTCAGTCCATAGTGAGTAGGAGAGGAACTTCGGGATTGGTTTACAGGTGTAATCTGTTGATACTTGATGGGCGCCTGGGTCCGCTTCACGGCCGCGGCATAGGAACCCTGGTCACCAAAGTATGGGTAGAAGGGTGACCCCAGAATAGGATTGCTCTGGGAACGCTGTAAAGAAGTGTTGGATGCAATCTGCCGCATCCTCAGAGTGTCTAACCACTGGCAATCAGCACCTGCAGACGAAATGGAAATGCACATCTTTTAAGCCACACTAAAGCTGCATGCCTAATTCATAAACCCATTTTAGGATAATTCAAGGCTGTCTGAGATGTTCTCTGCTTCACCATTCATAGAAATTCTAGGCTAGGTAGAAGGACAGTTCCTTTGCTGTCACAAATACTGTTGTTGTTTTTTTTAAGGTATTTACATTTACTGAACATATGCTATGAGCTTGGCATTGTTCCATGGGCTTCACTTACAGATTAGATCATGTAATCCTCCCAATAATTTTCTTGGATTAATACTAATGATCTTATTCTAAAAATGAGAAAGCTTGGGAGGTCAAATCACTTGCCCAAGGTCACTCAGTCAGCAATCCCCAGGACCTTCTGCATCTAAATTCCCCCTCTTCCTACTTAGTCAGGTTATCACTTCTAGAAATTGCCAGTAAGTATGTTCCAGTGCAGGAACATGTTTAGTCAAGGAGAAGGCTTTTTGCCAATCAATACTTTTAACCCTCAAGGATCCTGAATGCAGATAACATACAAGGCTGAGAAGGTTGGGACAGCTGGAGGTTGTTTGGAAGAAACAGTTCAGGACTCCAGAAGAGAGATTCCTGAGGTTCAGGACTAAGACATGTTTTTTGGTGTACAAAATGAAGCTGCAACACAGGTAGGTAGAAGCTAGGATAGAAGAAAGTGGCTCATCAGTAAGGATGATTTAATAGGCTGTATTTCAGTAGATCAGCTTCTCATACCTAAGATCTTTCCTGTTTTCCCCAGGGCCTAAGCTATGTTGCCCATGCTCTCGAGTTCCTGGGTGGCCTCCCTGGCACAGTCTCCTCAGCTGCTTCGGCCCTGCTCATGCAGACAGAGCTCCTTCTTTTTTTGAATCGGGATCTCACTCTGCCACCCAGGTGGGAGTACAGTGGCATAGTCACAGTTCACTGCTGCCTTGACTTCCCCAGCTCAGGTAATCCTCTGCCTCAGCCTCCTGAGTAGCTAGGACCATAGGTGTACGCCACTATGCCCAGCTAATTTTTTGTAGAGATGAGGTCTCGCTACGTTGCCCAGGCTGGTCTTAAACTCCTGGATTCAAGTGATTCTCCCACCTTGGACTCCCAAAGTATTTGGATTACAGATGTGAGCCACCACACCTGGCCCAGATGGAGCTGCTAAGGGGACCAGAACATGCTCACTTCCCTGCCTTCCTCAGTGCCTGGACACAGGGGAGTCACAGCTCTGAGGTGGGTGGCTCATTCAGAAACAGGTGACCTGTGTCCAGGCACTCCTCACAGGCTTCCACCAGTCACTATGCCTCCTTTTGTTGCTGCTATGTGGATTTTATTGTGGTTATAAAACACATAATTTTTTTTTTTTTTTTTTGAGTCAGAGTCTCACTCTGTTGCCCCGACTGGAGTGCAGTGGCCGCTCCCAGCCGCCGCAGCCTCAACCTGCTGGGCTCCGGCGAACCTTTCGCCTCAGCCTTCCAAGTAGCTGGAACTACAGGCGCGTGCTGCCACGCCCAGCTGATTTTTTGATTTATTGTAGAGATGCGGTCTCGCCAAGTTGCACACATAATGTTAAATTTACCATCTTAACCATTTTTCAGCATGCAGTTCAGTAGTGTTGTTGCACAGCTGATCTCTGTAGTTGTATCATCTTGCAACACTGGAACTCTGTACCCACTAAACACCACTTCCCCTCCCTGCTTCTCTCTTCTCCCACTCCTGGCCAACCACCTCTCTACTTCCTGTTTCTATGATTTTTGGCGACTTTAGAAGCTTCACGTGAGCGCAGTCATACAGAATCCCAGGGCCTTCTTTCCTTCACCATTGACGTCTCTGGAATTTTAGCTTCCAACAGAGCCCTGACTCTGGGATCCAATCCCCTCCACATGGACACACACGTCAGGGGGAGCTGACCATGTCATCTATAGTAACTGTCTGGAAGCCGACTTTGATTCGTCTAAGCTGGATGGACTGACGCCATGTTTAGGAGGGATGAGTTGCTCATTTCCGGTAAAAGCAGAATTGGTGAGGGGGAGTCTGCTGGGGGTTTCCAGGAAAGTTTTCCTTAGTTCTACACATAAGAACAATTAGGGACCTGGCCCGTTTCCTCTGGGCATTGACACTTCTTTCTACGATGACTGTAAACATGAGAGGAAATGGGCTGGGGACCAAGGTAACGTAGGGAGCATGCGAGTGGGAAGAAGGAAAGGTTCCTTCCTGGATCCTTACACCGTAGTAGGGTGGGGGCGGTCCTACCGCTGGACTTCCTGTTATGGAAGATAATACATTTGATGTACTTTACACCAGTGATTTGAGGACTTCAGTGTGCCTTTGGATCACTAGGAGGGCTTCTTACATGCAGATTGCTGGTCCTACCCCCAGAGTTTCCGATTCAGTAGGTCTGGGGGTGGGCCTGAGAATTTGCATTTCTATTTTTTTCATAAACACATATATATTAGTTTTATTATGAAGAATCGGTTCACACAATTATGGAGGCTGAGAAGTTCCACAGTCTGCTGTCTACAGGCTAGAGATTCCAGAAGGCTGATGGTATAAACTTCAGTTCAATTCCAAAGGCCCGAGAACCAGGAGTGCCGGTGGCATAAGTCTCAGTCCAAGGTCAGGAAAAGACAGATGCTTCAGCTCAGTTCAAACTTCCTCCACCTTTTTGTTCTATTCAGGCCCTCTCAGGATTGTATGCTCACCAACATCCTGAAGGGCAATCTGGTTTACTCATTTCACCAATTTAAATGCTAGAAGATTTGCACGTCTAGTAAGTTCACAGGTGAGCCTGGTGCTGCTGGTTCTGGGACCACACTTTAAGAACCAGTGGAGTAGGCCAGTTGAACCCGGGTTTTCTGCTACTTGGAGTGGAAAGATAGATCTTTTTTTTTTTTTTTTTGAGTTGGAGTCTCACTCTGTCACCCAGACTGGAGTGCGGTGGCTGGTAGCTTCGACCTGCTGGGCTCCAGCGATCCTTCTGCCTCAGCTTTCCAAGTAGCTGGAACTACACGTGCGCGCTACCACACCCGGCTTATTTTTGATTTATTGTAGAGATGAGGTCTCGCCAAGTTGCCCAGGCAGGTCTTGAACCCGCGGGCTCAGGCAATCTACTCACCTCAGCTTCCCAAGGCACGGGATTACAGGCTGAGCCACCGAGCCCGGCTGGAAAGATAGATCTTAACTCATCCAAGAGGCATCCTCTGAGTCTTCACATTATGTTGGAAAAAAGAATACAAGGAGGAAGGAACAAAGGCAAACTAGTCCAAACCAGAGGAAGCCCAAAAACCCTGTAACCTTTCCCGTTAATAATTAGAGGGGAAAAGTTTATCTGGAGTAATTCCAGAAGGAGATAGAAGGGTACTGATTATGCCTATGTACACTCAGAGAGTAACTTGTTTTCTTCTAAACATTTTATGGTTAAGTAGGAAGGAAGTAGGGGACACCTATTAGATGTCTGCCCACTGCCTTCTTTTGGGAATGTTACAACCCTGTTTCCGTCCACATAGTTACAATATGTTGGACAGGATGAACTCATCACACGACCCACCCTGTGGATGCAGCTAGCTCATGGGTCCATGAAAGAATGCTGGGAAAAATAGCACCAACAAGTCTTGTCCCAGGGAATCTGGAACTGGGGACTGGTAAAGTGTCCATTTGGTGACTCTCAAAGTGGTAGGATTTGAACTATGCAAAACTTGGAAGCTGTTGGCAGCCATTTTGTATCATGTGGGTAGGGAAGTGGAGAAAACCAGCTTTTTTTTTTTTTAGTTGGAGTCTCACTGTCACCCAGGCTGGAGTGCAGTGGCACGCTCACAGCCACCATAGCCTTGACCTGCTGGGCTCAGGTGATCCTTCCACCTCAGCCTTCCAAGTAACTGGAACTATAGGCATGTATCTCCATGCTTCGCTAATTTTTTGATTTATCGTAGAGATGAGGTCTCACTGAATTGCCCAGGCTGGTTTCAAGCCCGTGCGCTCAGGCAGTCCTCTCACTTCAGCCTCCCAAAGTGTTGGGATTATAGATGTGAGCCACTGCGCCCAACTAGAAAACCAGCTTTGAATGGAAGAGCAAAATACAGCAGAAATACAGAGAGAAGATCCAGTGGATTTCACAGGGACGTTACAGGGATTAAATAGGATCATGGCTATGAAAACTCTACCAATATAAAATGTGCCCTATTAGCATGTTTTATTGTAGTAAGCAGTCCTTAAAGGTATGATAGCAGGCATGCAAGGCAAGACCGTTGAACTGGCAAATGAAATAATTTAGAAACTGCCTACCAAGAAGAGAGCCAGTGAGAATCAACACCCATTGTTTGGGTTAGTCATTTGTAGCAACAGCTTGCCCTAAAAGATGTTTGACAACGTGTTTGAGGCTAAGAGGGCTTTGGTAAAAACTCAGGCCCAAGCATCTGGTCAGAATGTCTTGTCGTCATTATTTGTGAAAGAAAATAACCGAATCAACTGGGTTGAGAAAGGTTGACAGGTTCAGCATGCTGTCAAATAATTTGTTGATAGGTTTTGAGTACTGTCCAGTATTCTGGGCACCCTGGCTGGGGACCTTTAAAAATGCCTGGTCTGCTTGGTAGTCCAGTCCTTTGAGTAGTAGAGATGGGAGCTGGGCTCTCAGAACTCAGTGACATCAGCCATCAGGGTCAGCTCATTAGAGACCCCTGCTTTGTTTCCGTGCCCACTGTAGTACCTTCTGATATGAATCCCAGGTATATTTTCCTCTTGGGAGAAGAATGCACTCATCAGAAAACATGTATTTCTGGTTTGTTGGCAGGCCTTTTTCTCAGGGTAAGGCATGAACTATCGCTCTCCTGTGTATTTGTTAGCTTGTTACAGTCCCTCAGAGCCCAACTCTGAGTCATATTAAGAGCTTCTGGACCTTCAAAGCTGAGGCTCGGAACCTCTTCCCGGAATCTACCAAATAATGACCCATTTGACAGCAAGTCAGCTGACCTTCCTCTCTGTCACTCTAAATTGTTTCCTTATGTCATCTATAGTAACTATCCTCACTAGCTACCATATACATTTAAAGTTTTTCTGTCTTTCTCTATCATCCCTTCTTTCCTTCCTTACCCTTATTTTTCTCCTCCGTCCCTCTCTCCCTCCATCCTTATCTACCTCCCTCCTTCTTTCCCTCTTCCCTCCTATACTTTGACGTATCAGTGGGGTTCAGGGCTCAAGAAGTTGTTCTAGTGACAGCAGTGGCTTTGTAGAAATGTTTGCTGGACATGGAAGAGTCATATCTTTATCTACAGATACACTTTTGGAAAAACAATTATTTACCAATGCAATGTTATCATTAATTTTCATCTTTTATCTCAGTTTATCCAACTATTGAAATTGATTATCATATACTCACAGTTATAGGTCCATAAATACTCTCTCCATATGATCTGTTTATAAAACCAGTCATGTGAAAGTATAAGAAGGCAGTACTATATTAGAGAGAGCTATATCTGTCCACAGCCTGGTAGGAGAATTTAATAATTCTGTTTTTGGAATCTAGCACATATCTATTGTTTGAACATGAACTTACTTGAGTCAGATCTGCTTCCAGGGTTGCCTTCTGAGCTGGTGAATACCGTCTGAATGGCAAGTTGGATGGCCTTCACCTCGTCCTGAGCTTTTGTTCTGCTCCACTGAATTGAATGGATGTGTTTAGTGCTTTTTGGAGTTCTAACATCACTCTGGTAAAATAATAATAATAATAAGTAAAAGAAATACATGACCAAACAGACACATGTATATAAAATGGGAAGACACCCATGTTACTATATCACTTTAGTTTCACTCCTTAGAACACTATCATAATGTATCAGATAAAACATTCTCAACAGTTGGCCTAAATATGCTAATTTGAAGCTGGATGCAGTGGCTTATACTCGTAATCCCAGTACTTCAGGGGGCCAAGGCAAGATAATTGTCTGAACCCATGGGTTCGAGACCAGCCTGGGCAACATGGTGAGACCTCATTTCTACAATAAATAAAAAAAGTAGGTGGGCATGGCGGTGCATGCCTGTAGTCCCAGCTACTTGGAAGGCTGAAGCGGAAGGATTTCCTGAACCCAGCAGGTCGAGGCTACAGTGACCGTGAGTGTGTCACTGCACTCCAGCCTGGGTGATAGAGTGAGACTCTGATTCAAAAAAGAACAAAAGGCTAATTTGATTAAAAGAAAAATTTTAACCACTTTATTCCTTTGTAGGTTATAGCACTTCTTCCTAAATGAATTATAACATATCTTTTGTAGTAGATTATAGTAGTTAAATATGTGATTGTCTTCTTCTAGAACTAAAAAAAAATTTTTTCTATATTTTATTTATTTAGAGTCAGGGTCTCACTCTGTCGCCCAGACTGGAGTACGGTGGCACGGTTACTGCTCACCACAGCCTCCAACTCCCAGATTCAACCAATCCACTCTTCTTGGCTTCCCAAATTGTTGAGATTACAAGTGTGAGCTACTGCACCCAGCCATCCAGAATTTATGATACTTGGCAAATTTCAACTTACTTCTTTGTTTAATAAGAAATAACAATAACAAAAAATCTTTCCCATATTTAGTACTTGAAAATTGATATATATATTTTTTGAGTCAGAATTTTACTCTGTCACCCAGGCTAGAGTACAGTGGCACGCTCACAGCCACTGTAGCTTCGAACTGATGAACTCAGTCCATCCTTCTGCCACAGCCTTCCAAGTTGCTGGAATCACAGGTGCACATCACTATGCTCAGCTATTTTAAAAAAAAAATTATTGTAGAGATGAGGTCTCACCAAGTTGCCCAGGCTGGCCTCGAACTCATGGGCTCAGGCAATCCTCTTGCCTTGGCCTCCAAAAGTGCTGGGATTATAGGCGTGAGCCGCCGTGCCCAGTGATATTTTGTTGAATGAATGAAAATCTGACATCCACTTTTGCTCACTGCTTTGCTTATCCGGGTAACTGGATGAATACAGGCAGTGTGCTGGGGCAAATTTCTCACACTCAGGGTGGGTGGCAGTGGGGAAGGCCACAGACGCAAAAGTGGGATGAGACCAAGAGCGAAGAAATGAGGATCAGGAAGGGGACAGGATACTAGGTCGAGGCACGCCACTTTCTTGTCTCAAAATCTCCCTCCTCACCTGGTGTCACACATAAGTGTCACTTAAAGAGTCTCCAGGATTCAATAGGGTTATGAAAATGTATTCTAAAAATCTGAAGTGAAAAACCCAGACACAAGCGGCATGTCATCATGAGTCTAAACATGAGGAGGAGGAGGGAGAGGAAAGGGAGAGAGAAGGAGAAGAGGAAAAGAATCAGGCATGGCATGTCTCCAAAATGGTCTAAGTCAGAGAGAGGTGGAATCTGGCTGCTCTAACTGTCCGGTAACGAAGAAGAGGGCTTTTCCTGGATAATGAGCAGGCTTTAGAATAGTCTAGACACCAAGTTTCTCAAGACCAGTTTTTAGGTCTTGTTTTGTTTGGGTTTTGTGCTCTGCAAGCAGCACTTTGACAATGTTACTTCTCAAGTGCCACATCTCTGACAAACTGTGCACCCTGACAGGTGAAAACAAATAACTGCTCTAACACATATTGGCTTTCAGGCCAGATACGTGGACTGGCCAGGGTTCAGTTTTCTAATACTGAAAAGCCAAACCGTGGCAGCTTGGGAAACCATCAAAATGCCTCCGTTCATAAAAAGTCCAATTCGAGGCAAACTTGCTTTACTGCAGCCCCTGGGGAGATAACAAACAGGATAGCTAGGAAAGAGTGGAAGCGGTTTTGATAGCCAGAAGACATGGGTGCAACGCCATCAATTCTGTCACCGAGTACCCCCAAACTCAGGACTTCCTTTCTTCTCTCCAATGAAAGTGAAGTAATGATATCTGTCTTTCAATATTTAGGTGAAGTTAGTGAGATCAAATAGGTGTAAACGCCTCTTACAGTGCCTGGTTCATGGTAAATTCTTTTTGCTTTAAAAATTTTTTTTTTTGACTTGGAGTCTCACTCTGTTGCCCAGACTGGAGTGTAATGGCATGCTCATGGCCACCGCAGCCTTGATCTGGGTGACCCTTCCACCTCAGCCTTCCAAGTAGCTGGAACTACAGGCATGCACCACCATGCCTGGCTAATTTTTTGATTTATTGTAGAGATGAGTCTCACCAAGTTGCTCAGGCAGTCCTCTCACCTTGGCCTCCCAAAGTGCCGGGATTATAGGTGTGAGCCACCATGCCCGGCCTGGTAAATCCTTTTTAAATCACTGAGTTGGAGTCTTACTTTGTTGACCAGGTTGGAGTGCAGTGGCATGATTACAGCTCAACACAGCCTCAACCTCCTGGGGTTAGGTGATCCTTCCACCTCAGCCTTCCGAGTATCTGGGACTACAAGTGTGTGCCATCATGCACAGCTAATATTTTATAGTGCAGTGGCACGCTCACAGCCACCACAGCCTCAGCCCACTGGGCTCAGGCAATCCTTTTGCCTCAGGCTTCCAAGTAGCTGAAAGTATAGGTGCATGCCACCATGCCCAGCTAATTTTTTTATTTATTGTAGAGACAAAGTCTCACCAAGTTGCCCAGGCTGGTCTCGAACCCCTGGGCTCAGGTAATCCTTTCACTTCCACTTCCCAAAGTGCTGGGATTACAGGCATGAGCCATCACGCCTGGCTGATTTTAAAAACATAATTGGGTTCTTTCTCTCTACTGTTTAAAACGCCTCTTGACTTCCCACGGTGCTTATAGTAAATCCAAATTCCCTACTGTGGCCTGCTGGTCCCTATGATCTGGCCCTATTCACCTCTCAAAAACCTTGTCTTTGTACTCTGTGCCCAGGGACTTGCACTGGCTATTCCTCTGCTCTTCCCTGCTATCTCCTCCTTAGAGAAGAGGTCTTCCCTGACCACCCAGTCTAATGCCCCCTGAGTCACACATTTTTCATTTGCCACCTATCATCTTCGACATGATTTACTTATTTGTTACTTATTTATATCTATTTCCTCTCAACACTAGAATATAAGCCTCAAGAGAGACTAGACCTAGTCTGTCGTAATCACAGAACAGTACTAGTCAGCAGGTACTGCTAAATGCATGAATTTTAATTTTAATAGCATTTTTTAAAAAGTATACTTTTTTCTTTTTTCTTTTTTTTTTTTTTTTTGAGTTGGAGTCTCACTCTGTCGCCCAGACTGGAGTGCAGTGGCCGCTTCCGGCCACCGCAGCCTCGACCTGCTAGGCTCCGGCGATCCTTCCGCCTCAGCCTTCCAAGTAGCTGGAATCACAGGCACATGCTACCACGCCCGGCTAATTTTTTTGTTTATTGTAGAGATGAGGTCTCGCTGCCCAGGCGGGTCTCGAACCCGCGGGCTCAGGCAATCCACTCACCTCAGCCTCCCAAAGGCGCGGGATTACAGGCTGAGCCACCCATATAAAATATGTGGAACCTGGTCATCTGTTTTTTTTTTTTTTTTTTTGAGTTGGAGTCTCACTCTGTCGCCCAGACTGGAGTGCAGTGGCCGCTTCCGGCCACCACAGCCTCGACCTGCTGGGCTCTGGCGATCCTTCTGCCTCAGCCTTCCAAGTAGCCAGAATTACAGGCATGTGCTACCACGCCTGGCTAATTTTTTGATTTATTGTAGAGATGAGGTCTTGCTGCCCAGGCGGGTCTCGAACCCGTGGTCTCAGGCAATCCACTCACCTCAGCCTCCCAAAGGCGTGGGATTACAGGCTGAGCCACCGAGCCCGGCTGGTCATCTGTTTTGATAACAGACATCCACCAGGTGGTAGTGGGGATTGTGCTCTGTTTTTGTTTTTGTTTTTGAGACGAGTCTTGCTGTGTTGCCTAGGCCGCTATCCTCCTGCCTTAGCCTCCTAAGTAGCTGGGACTATAGTTGTGACCTGACACACCTAGCTGTGTTCCCTGCTTCTGAAGAATCATTGATTTACCCTCACCCGTAAACTCTACATACCAACAAGGCTTTAGTCACTGTTTGGTACCCCCAGTGCTTAACATCTTACATGATATGTAGAAGGTGCTCAGTTAATAACTAATAAACGAATACAGGCCAGGCTTGGTGGCTCAGCCTATAATCCCGCGCTTTGGGAGACCGAGGTGAGTGAATTGCCTGAGCCCGCGGGTTCGAGACCTGCCTGGGCAACTTGGCGAGACCTCACCTCTACAATAAATCAAAAAAATTAGCCGGGTGTGGTAAGCACACGCCTGTAGTTCCAGCTACTTGGAAGGGAGCTACTTGGCTGCTCCCGGCCACTGCACTACAGTCTGGGCGACTGAGTGAGACTCCAACTCAAAAAGCAAACAAACAAAAACAAAAAAACGAATACATGTATTTACTGCATCAATCTCTATCTAGTTAAGCTTGTCCTGTTCTCTTTTCATCCCGACACTTGGTTAGAAAAATTATTTTTATATTCCCATATTCATGTTTGTTAAATAGTTTCACTCTCAACAGTCGTGAGTGGTGACTCATGCCTGTAATGCCACACTTTGGGAAGCTGAGGTGAAAAGAATGTCTGAGCCCAGGAGTTCAAGGCCACCCTGGGTAAGTTGGCCAGATCTTGTCTCTACATTAAAAACAAATAAAAGCCGGGCATGATGGCGTCCACCTGCAGTTCTAGCTGCTTGGAAGGCGAGGTGGGAGGATCGCCTAAGCCCAGCAGGTCAAGGCTGCAATAGTTGTGATTGTGTCTCTGCCCTCTAGCCTGGGCCACAGAATGAGACTCTGACTCAAAAAACAAAAATACAATTAAATAGTTTCTCTCCTAATAAATTCCAATAAACTGTAAGCACTCTGAGGCAATGGATAAATCCCTAGTCATTAGCTGGTGGTGAAGCCACCAGCCTCCCTCTCCTAGAGCTTACCTCATATGTGATGGTGCACTCCACAGTCTGATTTTCCCCTATTCCTTTGATCCATTTCTCCATGACAAATGGTGGCTGAAGAACAAAAGTTAGGATAGTGTAGTACCATAATACAGCCTGCTCTGCTATGGTGTGTTTCTTTGAGGCCAATTGTGTCACACATGACAAATTGGAACATAATATCAGATTATCATGAAAGCCATGCTGCTTCCCATGTGACTACTCACAACATGCTAATGTTTGGGTTTTGTTTTTCATAAGACATCTTTTTGTATATTTGTAAATGGCTAGTCATGGTCTCCCACAACCTTCTCTTTTCTGATATAACATTAGCTATCACTCAGTCTCATCATTAGGTCATTAATTCATGCCAATGTTTGCAGCATCAGCAGAAAGCTTTCTCATAATTAAGAGAAAGCCACAGCACTATAAGAAGACCCAGAAGTGCCTTCCCTGAGCGAGGCAGTGGCTGGTTTAGTGGCTTCAACAATCACTCTGCTTTCCGCTATATCAGGCTATCTAGCACAGCTGTGCATACATGTGTAGACACTGTGGTAATATTTACACACTATATCAAAACAAAGGGTTAGGGAAGAAGCCTATACCTTGGGTACCATTTTAATGTTTTGTTTTTTTTTTGAGTTGGAGTCTCACTCTGTTGCCCAGAGTGGAGTGCAGTGGCCGCTCCTGGCCACTGCAGCCTCGACTTGCTGGGCTCCGGCGATCCTTCCGCCTCAGCCTTCTGAACAGCCAGAATTACAGGCATGTGCTACCGCGCCCAGCTGATTTTTTGATTTATTGTAGAGATGAGGTCTCGCCAAGTTGCTCAGGTGGGTCTCGAACCCGCGGGCTCAGGCAATCCACTCACCTCAGCCTCCCAAAGGCACGGGATTACAGGCTGAGCCACCAAGCCCAGCTTCCATTTTAATCTTGATGAAAATAGTCTCTGTTAGCAGGGAGCTGCACTCACCTCCCGTTCCCTGTTCACTCTAGACTTAAGACTGCAAAGGAATGATTGACTGTGAATTGGGTACAGAGAACATGTGGTAGAGATTTAACTGAGCTACTTTTTTTTGTTTTTCTTTTTAAAGTTAGGATTGTTATTGTTTCTGTTGGTGTTTGCAGTTTTATCCATCTTGAATGGTCTGCCCAATTCTATTTTTCCTGTAAGTCCTGTTAATGTTGGTGTATAAATTTGCATTATAATAAAACACCCGTAGTATTCCATTTTACAATTTCATGTCACAGGTACGGAAAAGGAGAAAGTATCACTCCAGTCTTCAAGACATTAAAATATACTATGTCCCAACAAAATAAGAAAAGGTTATAACCCTTACAGGCAAATAACGCCATTGAAATGAACTTCTAGTTGCACAGTAGAATCCAACAATGACTAACAAATCAATTCACTGGATGAATCCACTTGTAAATTAAACGGACTTAGAAATCTCATGCCTATGAAGAGAACACATTTACAAGTCTAATGCATGTCTCCGAAGAACCATTTTACTTCCCTACTTGTGCTTGCACCCTGGTCCTTCTTCACCTCAAACCTCACTTTCTTCCCAGAGAGTTGATAGTGCACTGGAGTTAATGGCTTTTGTAAGGTTAGGGTGAACGTCCTGTTGACATAATGGTTATCTGTTTGAAGTTGTTGACCTTCTATAGTTGAAGTATGTATTCATATGTATTTTTTCAGTATGATTGGAACAGCCTGGAATTTTTTTCATTTTGAGAAGGAAGCTAAGCATTTCTGTCAGTCTTTCTGCAGTGTTTTCATCAGCATTTTTCTATCATTGATCCTAAAAGCCTTGTCTTTGTACTCTGTGCGCCGGGGACTTGCACTGACTATTCCTCTGTTTTTCTCTGCTGTCTCCTCCGCAGAGAAGAGGTCTTCCCTGACACCCAGTCTAATGCCCCCTGAGTCACACATTTTCCATTTGCCACCTATCATCTCTGACATGATTTACTTACTTGTTACTTATTTATATCTATTTCCCCTCAACACTAGACTGTAAGCCTCAGGAGAGACTAGACCTAGTCTCTGGTCACTCCTGGAGTTCATAGGTGTGAACTCAAGGACGCCATTAAGACTTCAGCGTGTGCCTCGTAAATAACCCCCATCCTTCAAGAAACTGAATTCAACCAAGAAAGTCTTCCTCCTTGTAAGTTGCCCAAAGTTTAAAAGAACTCAAAATTTGAAGTCAATATTTTCACCCTTAGCATTTTCTTTCCTTTAATAAATGACAGATAACCACAAAGAAATACAGAAGAAACAATTTTAAAAAAATTAAATGATACTTTTTTGCAGTGCTTTTCAGTTCACACAGCATAAGTGGAATTTTAACAAAAACCTATTATGATCTCAATCTGCTAAATAAAATGTGCCTTTCAACAGCCAGCTTGAAGCTGAGCTCATGTGAGCATTGACAAGCACAAAAGCACACTGCTGGGGTATTTTAATGTCTTTGTTTGATATCTACGAATTCAAAAAAGCTTTTAAGCCGTAAATAGAACCCTACCTTTGTCATCTTTAAAATCTCGGCATCAGGTAGGTTAGTGTTGAATGTCACATCTTTTATGTAGGTTATTGCAATTTCATCCCCATCCATCTCCATATACATTTTCCACTTACAATCCTGGAATTAAAAGCAAAATTATAGAATTTGAGAAAGTGAAACAATTTTTTTTTAGCCTCAATGTTTTATAACACACAAAATATTCTAAATGAAGCATTATTGGAGTGTTTTTCCCCCCTTTTCAGTAAAAGGACACGAAATTAGATGCCTTTGTATATCTAAATAATCTCCAGTTAGTGCAGCCTTGAGACATAATTTATCAGTTTAAGTGTTGCATTATAGGAGTTGCAAACTCAAAATCCTAAAGGGGCCAGGCAGATAGTAAAAATGAGTAAAGCTAGGCAGTTTCATTACAGAATCTGAAGTGGTAACCTTTCAAAATAGATCCGTATAATTTACATATTAAAGATTGTAGAAATATTTTTTCACTGTCACAGAGAAATATGGTCTTTCTACCTTTTTTGAAATACAAGTCCCTCTTGATCTACCTCTCCTTTTTCCAGATTGATAATGGCATGGGCTCAAGAAATGCTCACAAGGAAAACAACACTGCAAATATGATGATGTATGATAATCGACAATGGGGGAGTTGTGAGGAGGGATAGGGACTCTGGGGAATTAAGAGCAGATGCCCTAAAAGCACAGCCACTACCCAGCTTCTGTTGATTGTTCCTGTGTGGGAATATGAGCCCAGATTTGCCATTCCTTTACTGTTGCATAAGAAGGTGGGAATCTGGATTCTTATTTGAAACCTCTTGATTTTGAAATGATGGTATATGAATTAAATTTTTAACAAAATCACTGTACAATGAAAAGTGTTCTGCAAGTTACCAGAAGAATGCAAATTAAAACCACAATGAAGCCGGGCTCAGTGGCTCAGCCTGTAATCCCGCGCCTTTGGGAGGTTGAGGTGAGTGGATTGCCTGAGACCGTGGGTTCGAGACCCGCCTGGGCAGCGAGACCTCACCTCTACAATAAATCAAAAAATTAGCCGGGCGTGGTAGCGCATGCCTGTAATTCTGGCTACTCGGAAGGCTGAGACAGAAGGATCACCGGAGCCCGGCAGGTGGAGGCTGTGGTGGCCGGCAGCGGCCACTGCACTCTAGTCTGGGCGACAGAGTGAGACTCCAACTCAAAAAAAAAAACAACAACAAAAAAACCACAATGAGGTACCACTACACATCCAGCAGAATGGCTAAGACTGATAACATAAAATGTTGGCTAGGATTTGGAGCTACTGGAACTCTCTTGCATTGTTGGTGGGAGTGTAAATGGTGTGATTGCTCTCAGAAAAAGTTTTAGCAATGTATTATAAAATTCAACATACATCTATTCCATGACCCAAAAATTCTACTCCTAGGTATTTACCCAAGAGAAATGAAAAAAGACTTGTCTAGGTATGTTCTAAGCAGCTTCATCATAATAGCCAAAAAACTGGAATCAAGTCAAGTGTCTATCAAAAGGAGAATGGATATGATTATAGCACAGTTATAATCATAAAATGGAATACTACTTATCAATACAAAGGAACAAATTACTGATGCATGCAACAACATAGGTAAGTATCAAAAACATTACAGAGAGTGAAAGAAGTATTACACACACACACACACACACACACACACACACACACACACACACACATTAGTGATTCCATTTATATGACTTTATAGAACAGACAAAACTAATCCATGGTAGAGAAGATTCAGAAGAGTGATTGCTTCTGCAGATGGGCACTGACTGAGATGGGGTATGTGGGAATTTTCTGGGATTAGTAGTGTTCTATTGATGAGGTACATGCATTTGTCCAAACTCAGCGAATGTACACTTCATTTCTTATTGAATTCCAATATACTGAAGTATTTAGAAGGAAGTGTACTGGTGTCCGCAAATTACTTTGTGTGTGTGTTTTTTTTACTTGGAGTCTCACTCTGTCACCCAGGCTGGAGGACACTGGCACACTCCTGGCCACTGCAGCCTCAACCTGCTGGGCTCAGGCAATCCTTCAGCCTCAACCTCTCAAGTAGCTGGAACTACAGACACACGCCACCATGCCTGGTTATGAAAACTTCTTTGAAATGCATAAAATATTAAGGATTGATAGATGGTTAGAGGGACAGGTAGATGTATAGATGAGATAAGGCAAGTATATAAAATGTTAATGGTTGAGCACAGTGACTCACATCTGTGATTCCAGTACTTTGGGAGGCCCAGGTAGGAAGATCACTTGAAGCCAGGCATTCTAGACCAGCCTGGGCAACACAGCAAGATCCTATCTCTACCAAAAGTTAGCAGGAAATGGTGGCACATGCCTGTAGTCCTAGCTGCTCTAGAGGCTGAGGTAGGAGGATCGCTTGAGTCCAGGAGTTCAAGACTGCAGTGAGCAATGATTGGACCACTACACTTTAGCCTAGGCAACAGAGAGGGACCCTGTCTCTAAAAATAAATAAAAAAACAAATAAATTTTTAAAAGGTTAATGGTTGAACCTAAGGAGTGAGTATATGAGGGTTCACTGTAAAGTTCTTTCAATTTTGCTATATGAATATTTAATAATAAAAATGTAGCCAGGCTCGGTGGCTCAGTCTGTAATCCCAGCACTTTGGGAGGCTGAGGTGAGCAGATTGCCTGAGCTTGCGGGTTCGAGACCCCCCTGGAAAACTTGGCGAGACCGCATCTCTACAATAAATAAAAAATTAGCTGGGCTCGGTGGCTCAGCCTGTATTCCCGTGCCTTGGGAGGCTGAGGTGAGTGGATTGCCTGAGCCTGCAGGTTCGAGACCCTCCTGGGCAACTTGGTGAGACCTCATCTCTACAATAAATAAAAAATTAGCCGGGCATGGTTGCGCACACCAGTAGTTCCAGCTACTTGGAAGGCTGAGGCGGAAGGATCGCCGGAGCCCAGCAGTTCGAGGCTGCAGTGGCTGGGAGGGTGCCACTGCACTCTAGTCTGGGCAATGGAGTGAGACTTCAACTTAAATAAATAGATAATAATAAAAATAAAAATGTGGGGATAAACACTATGTATGCAATTCAAAGGATAAGTAAACCCATGTCTTTGTACCTAAATTGACTCATGGACAATCAATTCACATTCATATATATTATATATATGTATATATTATTGAGTTGGAGTCTCACTCTGTTGCCCAGGCTGGAGTGCAGTGGCAAGATCATGGCTACAGCCTCAACCTGCTAGACTCAAGTGATCCCTCCTCCTCAGCCTTCCAAGTAGCTGAGACTACAGGCACGTGCCACCATACCTGGCTAATATTTTTAATATATTGTAGAGATGCTGTCTCGTCACATTGCCCAGGCTAGTCTCAAATTCTTGGGCTCAGGCAATCCTCTCGCCTCTGCCTCCCAAAGTGCTGGGATTACAGGCATGAGCTGCTGTGCTTGGCCCTATTTTTTAGTTTTTGTTTTTAGAGGTGGTGTCTTGCCAAGTTGCCTAGGCTGGTCTTCACTCCTGGCCTTGAGAAATCTTCCCATCTTGGCTTCTCAAGTAGCTGGGGTATAGGCATGAGCCACTGCTCCTGGCTCTATATTTTTTGAAGAATGAAAGACTCTGAGAGATTAAGGTTAACGTACCAAGCATCTTACATGCTGAAACTGGAAAATGCCCTCCTAACAGTGGACCTGGCATGCTTCCTGGAGCAAGCTCTGACATAACTCTTTGTCAAAGAGGCTGTTGAAAACCTGCTGGCTTCACCAGGAGGCTGGGGAGTCTTATGTTTTCGGAAAGCCTGTGGACCGAATGCAGAACCAAGCAGGCCCTAGTCAGAGGGGAGGGACCCTCCTAGCTTCGCCACATTCACAAGGTGGAGAGCCCATTAGTGTAGGACAGGATCTATTCAACAAAATGAAAACCTAGCTCTTGGCTCACGTAAGTCAAATTAGTCGCTTGGAATTGACAAATCTCTCAGTATTTCGTTGTTTTGGAGCCACTGCTACCCGGGCAACGTGGGCCCTGAGCTAACTGGGCAGAATAATGACTGTTTGGTGCCATGATTGCTCTTCTCTGAAATAGTAAGAGCTCCTCAAGGCAGTGGCTGGAATCAAAAGCCTTAGAAGAGATGAGTTGACTTAGTTTTGTTTGTTTTTGCCTGTCAAGTTTGGGAATTAAGTTAGTCAAAGGCACATTTAAAAGCCCTTGAACTGCATGTAAACGTCCAGACTCCCTCTCATCTCAGAACCCAAGAGCTCCCCCAAGATCGCAGGCTATATATCAGACCCTCCTCCGTGCGCTGTCAGAGGAGCTCTGTGTCCAGAAGGGGCTGCCAGGAGGGTGACTCACATCTGTGGAGTGCTTACTGTGCTTCTAGACATGTCGCTGGGCACCAACACTGTGCTAGTTTAGTTGGTATGCATAATAACCCTGCAAGTCAGGTCCATGTTCTCTTTAGATGAATGAGAAAAATGAGACTCAGACAGATCAAGGAACTTTCTGAGGGTTTTGTGGCCACTGAGTGGTGGAGGTGGGAGCTGCCGACCCCAAAGTTTGGAGAGGTACTAAAAAGGGAGGAGCAATCGGGTGAGGTGGCAAGGTGGGCTCACTGGGTGGTTTTGTTGAGTTCTATACATGGGTCCAACCACTGATAACAGGGAGGGGCCAGAGACGACTTTTGCTAATACAACCAAAAACGCAAGGGGCCACAGTCCTCCCTGTGACGACTCGCCCTGCTCCCTGAAGTCCAACTTGGAGACACACTGATCTCTTTATTTTTAGAGATGGGGTCTCGCTATATTGCCCAGGCTGGTCTTGAACTCCTGGCCTCAAGCGATCCTCCTGCCTCAGCTTCCCAAAGTGCTGGGATTACAAGTGAATCACCATGCCCATTCAGAGTCCTTTTATTTTTAATTTCTCTTTTTCTCATTTTCTAAAGAAAGGCTTCTGCCTGAACCATGAAAGAAGGTAGCTACAGAAGGAATAAAACTATAATCAAGGAAGTCATAAGACAAGGGGGCACCATCCATTTCATTAAAAAGTAAGTACTGTTTGATACAAAGAAAGGTGAGAAAGAAAGAGAATATGCAGTATCCACCTAAATCATGAAAGTCATTTGCCTGTGCCCTGACATAACTCCTAGTTTTCTTCAGGGCATCTATGATGTTACTAGCTAAGAAATCCACAAATAAAGCAACAGAATTCCTTAAATTCTGCTCAAATTCCAATTCGCCTGAGGTATCTTTAGCATTTTTGCCACCTGCTGAGTCATAAGTTGTCAGTAAGGATTGTCTACAACTACCAGGATTTAAACAACCGTTACTGAATGCCACAGGATACAGCTGTAGACGTTGAGACCATGTAACAAACTCTTCACTGATCACTCATGGAAAAGGCTTTCATAACAAATAAAATGAACTAAATCATCTATAACATAATAAATCATCTATAACATAATAAACTAAATCATCTATAACATCACAATTCCATATATGGAGGAGCCGAATGCAGAGTTTTGCTTGCACAAGTGCTGTCTTTTCAGAATTTTGGTGGTGAGAGGGACTAGGGAGTGGGACTGTAAACTCTGTTTTTAAAATCTTTCACTTCTACCAGAGTAAAAGTGATGTGAGTGATAGAATCACAGGTACTAATTTTTTTTTAATTTAGAGTCTCACTCTGTCGCCAGGCTGGAGTGCAGTGACATGCTCACAGCCATCGCAGCCTCAACCTGCTGGGCTCAGGTGATTCTTCTACCTCAGCCTTCCAAGTAGCTGGAAATACAGGTGTGTGCCACTGCACTTGGCTAATTTTTTGATTTTATTGTATTGACGAGATCTCGCCAAGTTGCCCAGGCTGGTCTCAAACCCCTGCACTCAGGCAATCCTCTTGCTTCTGCCTCCCAAAGTGCTTGGATTATAGGTATGAACCACTGTGCCCAGCCTGGTACTAATTTTTGAATCAGAAATATCCAAGAAGCCGGGCTCGGTGGCTCAGCCTGTAATCCCACACCTTGGGAGGCTGAGGTGAGCGGATTGCCTGAGCCCGCGGGTTCAAGACCCGCCTGGGCAACCTTGGTGAGACCTCATCTCCACAATAAATCAAAAAATTAGCCGGGCGTAGTAGCATGTGCCTGTAGTTCCAACTACTTGAAAGGCTGAGGTGGAAGGATCACCAGAGCCCAGCAGGTCGAGGCTGTGGTGGCCGGGAGTGGCCACTGCACTCCAGTCTGGGTGACAGAGTGAGACTCCAACTCAAAAAAAAAAAAAGAAAGAAAGAAATATCCAAGAATCACTCTGAATGTCTGTGAACGACTATATATTTTTTTGAGTTAGAGTCTCACTCTGTTGCTCATACTGGAGTGCAGTGGCCCACTCAAGGCCACCGCAGCCTTGATCTGCTGGGCTCAGGTGATCCTTCTGCCTCAGCCTTCCAAGTAGCTGGGACACCGCTCCCGGCCTGTGAACAACTCTTAATTCTGACAGGCATAAATCAAAAGCATTCTGAGAGATCCTATGAGGGTGTCTTAGATCCAAAACCATCTCACTCCTGGGTGGTTAAAATGCTCTTGTTGCCGGGCATGGTAGCGCACACCTATAATCCCAGCACTTTGAGAAGCCAAGGTGAGAGGATTGCCTGAGCCCACGGGTTTGAGACCAGCCTGGGCAACTTGATAAGACGTCATCTACAATAAATCAAAAAATTAGCCGGGTGTGGTGGCGTGTGCCTGTGGTTCCAGCTACTTGGAAGGCTGAGGCGGAAGGATTGCCTGAGCCCAGCAGGTTGAGGCTGCAGTGGCCATGAGCATGTCCCTGCACTCCAGCCTGAGTGTCACAGTGAGACTGCAACTCAAAATAAACAACAAATAAAATAAGAAACAAAAAGTCTGACTACCTGGGGTTGAGTCCCAGTTTTGTCACTCCTTTTCCTAACCATAGCCAACTTATGTAACCTTCCTGAACCTCGGTGTTCCTTACTCACAAGTGGGTTGTTGTGTTGTATGAAGATTAAACGAGAGAATGGAAATGCAGTGCCTGGCGTCATGCAAGGACCAAATTAGAAACTCAAAAAGGAGGAGTTATTATGGTTACCAATATGGTCGCCAACACATCTTCAATTAGTTTACGAGACTAGATGACTGGTCATCTGGCAGTGATCGAAGAGAATGGGGAGCCGGGCTCGGTGGCTCAGCCTGTAATCCTGCACCTTTGGGAGGCTGAGGTGAGTGGATTGCCAGAGCCCGCGGGTTCGAGACCCGCCTGGGCAGCAAGACCTCATCTCTACAATAAATAAAAAAATCAGCCGGGCGTGGAAGCGCATGCCTGTAATTCCGGCTACTTGGAAGGCTGAGGCGGAAGAATCGCTGGAGCCCAGCAGGTCGAGGCTGCGGTGGCTGGGAGCAGCCACTGCACTTCAGTCTGAGCGACAGAGTGAGACTCCAACTCAAAAAAAAAAAAAGAGAATGGGACAGAGAGCAGGGTAGCTTAGACAGGCAGAAGGGGGTGGGGCAGGGGTATTCTGGACTAAGGATCCTGCCAGAGCAGGCAGGCTGGGTCAGTGCGTCTCATGTGGGCAGGAGTCTGAGGACCCAGAGGGCTCCGAGTAACCCTGGTTCTAGGGAGTGATCAGAGTTGAAAGAAAGTAGATGCCGCCAAAGGGCGACATAACAATGACTGGTTTTATCAAATAAATAGAAGGAGGAATAAACGTGCATCTTCTTCCATAGGTGGATTATGGAACACCAACTCTGCCCTTCCCTGCTTCAACAGATCCTGATTCAGCACTACCAGCAAAAGCCATCAAGGTGTCCGGAGGTACTACTGTTCCATGTGATTGACAGCCAGAGAGCCTTATCCTGGATGAGGAAAGCAAAGCACAGAGATGAGGTAGCTTGACCAAGATCACACGGGTAGCAAGTGGTGGGTCGAGCTCGGATTTGAATCAAGGTGGTCTCTTAGTGCTACACAGAGCAGGTTTCCTCTCTGTATTTTTTGAATCCTGACCTTTTCTAGTTCTAGGTGACTAAAAGTAAGAAATACAGAACAATCTCTTCTTCCAGAGTCAGCATGAAAGGCAGAAATCACAGAATCCGAATCCTGATGAATTCCTTTGTAGGTTCCAGGGCACAGATTGAAATATTACTATCTCTAGGGGGTCCACCATAGTCAATTTCCCCTCCACTGCTGAAGAAGATCGTTAAACGTTCACATGGCACCAAAGGAATCACAAATGCTGGCTTGCAGTTCTCCAGGATGTTACCTACAGACTTTGCGACTGGGTGTGAATTCCAGTATTCAGACCAGCAACCACTAGTTCCTGTCTCTGCAGACACAAAATCCTGACAACCACAGATTTCTATTTCATAACTAATTCCCTTCTGAGAGAACATTCCCACTATTTGAATGTGTATCTTGAGACACATTTCCAGGGAGTGCTAATTACTAATCAATAGGAAAAGGACCCTGGCCTAGGAGCAGAGCTGGGTACTGGGAAGAGCTTTGAGGAGCAGAAAATAGTTACTCTGAACTTCCCACTAGCTATCTGCCTCTCAATGCAAATCTACAGGAAACAAGTGAAATTTTGTTGGGGAGAGGGGAATATTTTCATTTTGTTGGGAGAGGAGGATGAAAAATATGGCAATTCTGGTGGGTGCCCAGGATACGTACGTTTGTCTGGGCAGCTGCTGAAATACTTGGATAATTTTAGGAGCAAGTGAGTGTCTAATGGAGGATGAGAAAGCATTCCATTTGAATTGCCTCAGGATTGCCAATTATGTGCAGAAATGTTCTGAATTAAGATTACTGGCCAGGTAAAACAGAAACTGTTACACTTACACGGTGACGATCAAATCCTAAACAACACTCGATTAATGCTAAATTAAGTATCTCTTTGTGAGAAATCACGATTACACTCTTTGCTAGCTGTTTAAAATTCTTTAGAGTTCCAAGTTAGTACAAGTGAAGCCAAACATAGACATTCCATTTCTTCCCACAAGGAAGAAGGGAGGGAGGGAGGGAGGGAAATAATCAAGGTAGATTTAAGTTTTTTAAATAGAAAAAAGATTTAAGGTAGCACAAAAAATTATGGGCAATTCTCTCTCTCTCTCTCTTGATCTTTATTTATTTATTTATTAAGAGACAGAGGTCTCACTAAGTTGCCCAGGCTGATCTTGAACTCCTGGCCTCAAGTGATCCTCCCACCTCAGCCTCTCAAAGTGTTGGGATTACAGACATGAACCACCTGCACTCAGCTTAGTTTTTCCTATCAAAATTTAATTGTAAAATATCAACACTATAGATACATTAAAAAAAAAAAAAACCAAGGCCAAGATCATTCAGGACATTCCAGAAGGAAACAGACCCCCAAATTAGGCTTTCAGGCTTCAAGAGGTCATGCTTACCTGAAGACATTTAAAAATTTGTAAGTGTATTTTCTTATTGAGATATAATTAGCATATAATAAAATGCACAGATTTCAAGTGCACAGTTCAATAAATTTTGACAAATATACATACCTGCATAAACACCAGAACAAGCCAGATTTTTCCACTACCCGTAACCTTCCCTAGTGCCTTTTCCCAGGCAAACCACTGTTCTGATTTCTATCATCATAGATTGAACTTGACTGTTCTACAATGTCACAAAATTGGAATTTCACAGTCTGTACTTGTATATGTCTAGCATAATTTGTCTGAGATGTATCTGTGTCATTTAATCTTCACAGCCTTACCCTGTCATAGAGAGCGCTGCCCCCATTTTACAGATGAGGAAACTGAGGCTCAAAAAATGGAGAGCTTTGCTCAGAAAATTTAGCTTTGCAGGACTGGAATTCAAGACATGGCCACCTCTAAGTTGAGAGACTCTGGTTTTCAAAATCCCTCCTCCCACAAGTGAAGAAAAAGTAAAACGGCCCGAGAATGCTCAGGGCTCCAGCAGAACGGTCTGTATTGAGGGAGAGATTTAAAATATGAAATACGGAGGTCAAAATAAACTTCTCCAGATTCAGGGACGGGTAGTGAAGAACCAGTCTCCTAGCAGGCAACTGACCGTTGGGAAACGTAAGAAGTCATGGAAGATGAAATAAAACTATGATAAAAATTTTGGTCCCGTTGGTATTAAAAGTAGTGAGATGTTGACAATGCTGGCCTCCGAAGGCTCCTTTCCACGCGTTGCTATTATCCAGCTCAGCTGCTGAAACCTGCTGTTTTAAAGGCAGGAGAGTGGAACATCCCGCGACAGCACCTGGGTTATTTATCATTAAGTCTAACCCCGCTACACCGTATTTTATTATGCTGTCTTTAAAAGGAAGATAATACAAGTATGGTTAATTTGCTTCTCTTCTTTATCTATGCGGTGTCATGACCCACCATGGCTTTGTCCCATGAGGTTTGTTTTTCAACCAAAAAGAAATCCACAAGAAACTCTCCCTAAAAATTCCATTAATAACCTCTTTCAGCGCGTATAGGTTGCAGGGTCTGGAACTAAGAATGTTTTAATCTCTTCAGCAAAACAATGTCTCATAATGATGTACAGGACTATTGCGGTACTGATGAAGAATCATACATAATTCAGCACCTTTCACTTGGCACCACTGTGATATCCTCATTAGCCGTGGCTCACAGTGTCTGTCAGATGGTGTCCATGCGAACGCAGGCATTATATTGTCTTTGAGATGTGCAGCTGCTTCTATGACACTGCCAGTATATAAAAACATGACGCCAGTTTGTTTTATTTAGTGCTAAACCTTCCAGTTTGTAAAAACAAGGCTGACACAGAGCCTGACATGAGGCAGTGAAAATAATTAGCGCTCATTTTCTCAGCCTCCTATTTCCTTCTCCCTGCTGTGTTCTCTTTCCACTAAACCACCACATGTCAGTCGAAATGGGAGGCAATTAGTGGGCTCATTTCAGTCCCCACAACTGTGCTGAAAAGAAAGTATTTATGATGGCACAATGAACAGCTGAAAGATTAAATAACATTTGCCTTTTGAAAAGAAAATGACTTCTAGCTAAATGGGCAATTTTTGATTATTCTCAAACAAGCTTAGAGTAGTTGGTTTTTAAAATACAAGAAAGGAAAATGAGTCATTTTTAGGTGAAAGAATCAAATAAAACTTGACACAGTAATGCAAATAACTGATGTTTTATTGCAAAATATGTAAATGCGTTATACCCTTAACAATGGCTCGTGTCTAAGGTCAGGGCAGATTGGTGCCAAGTAGACACCAGTGGAGATAAGGTTGTTAGATTGCCTTTTTTGGGGGGTTGTTATTTGAGTTATGTATGAGAAAGGGACTTTGGGGAGGATGGTAAAATAAAGTAAAGCAAATCAAGTGAGACGCACTTTCATATGATGCTTTACACACTTGACTAGCTGAAATGGTTCAGATGTTAGTTGACATGTTTGGAAAGGGCTTTTTCTTTTTTCTCAACTGTATTGAAATTGGAAAGTGCGAGGTCTTCATCTTGGGAAAAAAGAATAGCAAGTCTTGCAACTGATTTTTTAATAATTAAGACTCTAGTCTCTCTCAGACTGGGTTTCCTAACCAATACCAAAGGTGATCTGGTCCACCTAAGCACTGCTTACAATTTATTTTTAATATTGGAAAATTTGCTGCAGATAAACTTTTATCCAAGACCCTCAAAATATAAAAACCATTAATCTCCCTGCTTAGTTCTCCTCCTTCCCACTCCATGACTATGGGGATGACTTGAAGAAATCCCTATTTTAAAAACACACTGGCCTGGTTGGTAGACATTGTTTACCACGCCTGAGCTATCCTCAAATCCTGGTGTCCAGGACTGATAGGTTTGTCATACATCCTTGATTTTCCAACACAGGGCTTTTACTTTTACTTCAAATAGTCTGTCCCGTTTTCTCGTTGATAATTCTCAACATCTAATTTTTGGCTCAAGAAATACAAGCCACTGTGTGTATCAGTCTTCCTCTGCAGAACTTACAGTGATCCTCAGAGGCTTTTGAAAACTTGCTTTTAAAAGCAAAGGTCAGTGGTTTCTATCACTCATGCCAGTTCCTGCATGTCTCTCTATCTCTCCTCTTTACTTTCTCTAATAAACTTTGTTTAAAAAAAATAAAATAAAATAAAACCAAAGGTCTCCTTGATTTCTATCAACAAATTTCTATCAGCAACTGTGTCTGTCATCATGGGGTCACCAACTATGACTGTTTCAACATTTTTATATGACAGTCACACACTCTTTACATAAGTATATTCTTACTTTTTACAAACTTGAATCCCAATTTTTGGATTCATGCACTATGGTCAGTATGAGACAACATGATAATATGAGATGACGGTGACCCAGGAGATCCAAGCCAACCAACGATGGATTCTGTAGGAGGCTAGAGCACTCTTTGAGCTAGCGACACTTATTATAGCTAGCAACCAGCAATTGGGTATTTGTAATTTATTCAAGCCTGTTTCATCATGCATACTACATCACTGTTTTTTATTTTAAAAAGAATTAATCGTCTTTTATAAGAGAATAGGAAGACCAAGGGGGATCCAGTTGTGTGCCCAGTTAGCTCTCACGGACTCACAGCTCCTCCCGACTTCCAGTTCAGTGACGTCAGATTGGTGACTTGAAATCGGCCATGGTGGGAGTCTTCACACCATGGCGAACTGCAAACGCTACAAATCAAGGCTGCTTTCTCCCATTGTTAGACAGTTCCTGGCAGGCCATCGTGTACACTTGACTGTCAGTCCAAGCACACACCTGCCAGCTCTGCTCTAGCTCTATAGGCGACTGTCCAACCCATCGTCCATACCACTCTCTATCTTTAGAATTGGCAGCAAGTTGTACAGTTGTAAGATTCTGACCTGCATTTGCTTATTTGCTGTCAATTAAAACTTGTGTTTCTTTCTCACTTTTATTTTTTGAGTTGGAGTCTCACACTGTCAACCAGGCTGGAGTGCAGTGGCACACTCACGGCCACTGCAGCCTCCATCTGCTGGGCTCAGGAGATCCTTCCGCCTCAGCCTTCCACGTAGCTAGAACTACAGGTGCGAGCTACTACACCCGGCTAATTATTTGATTTTTGTAGAGATGAGGTCTCACCAAAGTTGCCCAGACTGGTCTAGAACCCCTGGACTCAGGTAATCCTCTTGCCTCCACCTCCCAAAGTGCTGGGATTACAGGCGTGAGCCACCACACTGGGCTTCTTTCTCACTTAAAAAAAAAAAAACCACTTGATTGAGGTATGATTGGCATACAAAAAGCTGTACATACTTTTTTTTCTTTTGAGTTGGAGTCCCACTCTGTCACCCAGACTGGAGTGCAGTGGCCACTCCCAGTCACTGCAGCCTCGACCTGCTGGGCTCCGGAGATCCTTCCGCCTCAGCCTTCCAAGTAGCTGGAACTACAGGCACGCGCTACCACGCCTGGCTAATTTTTGACTTATTGTAGAAATGAGGTCTTGCCAAGTTGCCCAGGTGGGTCTTGAACCCGCAGGCTCAGGCAATCCACTCACCGCAGCCTCCCAAAGCACTGGGATTACAGGCTGAGCCACCGAGCCTGACTTGTACATACTTAATGTATACAACTTGATGAATCTGGAGATGATTATACGCTTGTGAGACCATCACCACAGTCTATGCCATAAACCTGTCTATCACCTCCAAGTTTCCACTGTCTTTTTTTTTTTTTTTTGAGTTGGAGTCTCACTCTGTCACCCAGGCTGCAGTGCAGTACCATGTTGCTCATGGCTATTGCAGCCTCAACCTTCTGGGTTCAGGAGATCCTTACACCTCAGCCTTCCAAGTAGCTGGAACTACAGGTGTGTGCTACCACACCCAGCTTATTTTTTGATTTATTGTAAAGATGAAGTCTCACCAAGCTGCCCAGGCTGGTCTCGAACCCCTGAGCTCGGGCAATCCTCTCACCTTGGCCTCCCAAAGTGCTGGGATTACGGGCTTGAGCCATTGTGCCCGGACCCTACCTGTCCTCTTATTGTTATTATTTTTATGATGAGGGCACTTAACATAAGATCTACCCTCTCAGCAAATTTGTATGTATACAACACACTATTGTTAAGTATAGGCACTATGCTATATGATATATCTGTAAGACTTATTCATCTTGTATATTCAAAACTTTGTACCCTTTGACTCGTAACCCTTGTCTCCTCCTCCCTAAAACTTGTATATCTTCTGGAACTCTACCAATGGGAGCATATATACTTAGGCACACAATTACGTGTGTGTACATGTATTTCTTCTCCCCAACCAAAAAAAGTTGATCATGGAAAATAAACTTCCCTACACTGGATTTTTTAAATAAATGCAAGCTATACCAAAGTAAAAATCACTGCTTTTAGCTGTTCTGAAACTTACAAAAGGTGTCGACGTTACACTTCTTTGCAAAATCCTTTTCTTTGGGCCCTATTTTACTCATGTTTATCTGTCCATTTATAAAAATTGCACAACAGGGGAAAAAAAGTCCTATTTGACAGTTTTTGATATTTATGGTGCTCTGTGAAAGGGCCCGAAGAGTCAATTAAGTTTATTAAATGCAGTGATTTATAAGCAGTCTATTAAAGACCTAGAAGCACAATTCAAGTGGAAAGCATTTGTAAAAAGCAGCACTCTTAACCTGCAGATGACATGCTGGAAAAACAGACCTACTAACTTCCGATGGTGAGGCGGAGAAGTAGCCAGGTGGCGGGAGGAGGACTGGAAATTTTCTAGTGAGAACCTTCCACTTTGAGGGCGTGAGTCCGCTTTGCTTCTACCCCTTCAAAATGTTCTTCTCAGCCAGGTTCGGTGGCTCAGCCTGTAATCCCGCGCCTTGGGAGGCTGAGGTGAGTGGATTGCCTGAGCCCATGGGTTCGAGACCCGCCTGGGCAACTTGGCGAGACCTCATCTCTACAATAAAAAAAAAAAAAATCAGCCAGGCGTGGTAGTGCATGCCTGTAATTCCGGCTACTCGGAAGGCTGAGGCGGAAGGATCTCCGGAGCCCAGCAGGTCGAGGCTGCGGTGGCCGGGAGCGGCCCCTGTACTCCAGTCTGGGCGACGGAGTGAGACTCCAACTCAAAAAAAAGAAAAAGAAAAATTAGCCAGGTGCGGTAGCATATGCCTGTAGTTCCAGCTACTTGGAAGGCTGAGGCAGAAGGATCACCGGAGCCCAGCAGGTCGAGGCTGCAGTGGCCGGGAGTGGCCACTGCACTCCAGTCTGGGAGACAGAGTGAGACTCCAACTCAAAAAAAAAAAAAAAAAGTTCTTCTTATTTTCTCTTCCTGGTACTCATGACTCTTTAAAAGATCTCTCCAAAGGAGGCTGGAAGTGATGGTCATTTGGAAGGAGCAGCTCCATCCGGATGCCTGGTCCCTGTTTAAGAGCCCACTGTAGCCGGTGTGTTGGGAGAAGTGGGTTGTTTCCACTACTTCTCCCCTAACCTCAGTCTCTTATCTATTGTAGGCCATCACTTTAGACCCACAGGAACCTAGTTCCCACCAGGCTGCCTGGGCCGCACTGGGGAGAGGAGGAGATAAGAATGTGAGGAACCATGTCTGTGACGGGGGCATTCACAGGGGATGGACGACTCCCCAGATAGCTCCTTTCTAACTCTGCTTTTGAGTTTTTACAACGTAAAGTCTCCAAGAGACCTTGGTGAGAAAACTGCTGGGTGATTTGATAGTTTATCCCTTGGCAATTTGAGAATCAATATTCCTGACGGGTGAGCTGATAAGTGATATAATAATAAACTCTATGCGGCTGAATATTTCAATAAAAAAGGGTGGTTGCCACCCTGGGGAGTGCATGCAGTTGCCTGAGATTCTGGAAGCCACTTTCCTTTTGTGCCAAGTCAAAGACTTTAGATTGCAAAACACAAGGAACTTTGCATGCAGAACAAAAAAAGAATGGTAATATAGTATCAACTGACCCCCAAAATACCTCTCTGGGAGGACAATAGTTCTTTTCAAAATGAAAGGCAGTGTGATGCAGTGGTTAGACTCTTGGACTGGGTCTGCCCCATACTAGGTAGGGGACCTGGGGCCAAGGAACTTCACCTCTCTGTTCCTCAGTTTCTCCATGAAGAGGGTGATACAGGGACAATGCTTCCCATTATGTTGAGTTGTAACAATTCCATGAGAAAAACCTTCACAAAGTGTTTACCACAGTGTCTGCCCAAAGTATGAAGTAATAATAATTATCCCTAGCCTGGGAGACATTCAAGCAGAGAAAGAGCCAATTGCTGCTGATCTGATTGTCATGATTTCCAGGCTGCAATGTTATTTAAATTAATAATTAACTTTACTCTTTAGAAGCAGGTCAGTCAATAGGAAAAACTCATTCTCGCTTATTAATTTAAACTGCCAGTGAAGCCTTTGGTCCAATCATGATATCTTCCTTGCCAGGTTGTTTCAGAAAAGGAAAAGAAAAAGGACATTTCATTTGTGGGAGAAGTTATGTAGCATAGATGGGGCTGGAATCTGGTCAGGTCCTGGCTCTCTGGAGGGAGTGACAGGGAAGACTAAGCTCATAGGTGACACTCCAACTACTGTCGTGAGTGCTGGCACCTAAACACAATGACATCCCAAGGTGCTGCAAACCAACCTTCTTCTGTGCCATAACCCATCCGGTTGTAAAATGAAGCTAAGAAAATAATTTAACCAGAATTCTTTTTTTTGTTTTTTTTGAGTGGCACGATCACAGCTCATTGCAGCCTCGACTTCCTGGGCTCAGGTGATACTTTCACTTTAGCCTCCCGAGTAGCTTGGCTAGCTTTTAAATTTTTTTGTAGAGACAGGTCTCTTGTGTTGCTTAGGCTGGTCTTGAACTCCTGGGCTCAAGTAGTCCTCCCACCTGGGCCTCCAAAAGTGCTGGGATAATAGGCATGAGCTACCACAACTGGCCTTAATCAGAATTCTTAGAACAAAAGGTTGACAGGCTTTTTCCTCTCCCTATATTGATATATTTGTGTATGAGGTCATATTTTCATTGTTTGCTCTTAGTAGGTTTCAAGTTGCTACAGTAACTAGTATTAAGGGGTAGTTAACCAATCAGTGGTCCTCAGATGCAAAGAGGACATGCATTATTATTTTCATGACAAAGTCACTGTCATACATTATTCCCAATGGCTGCCATTACAACACACTTTTCATTTTACTTTAGAAAAAAAGGTGACATCAAGCAAATGCCTCTGCTATGCAGACTCTTAGGTCTTAGAATTTCCAAAGCTCTTGGAAGGCTTATTCTAGTCATGGAGCTGGGGGTGGACGTCAAGGCTTCACCTTTCCTGTGAAGACGGGCTTAAGAGAACTCAGCTAATTGGAATTGGGAGGAAGTCTTTTTTTCTTGGGCTCCACCTTTAAGGGTCTGAGTAATGAGGTTTTCAAGTGGGGAATTGGAATTTCAATTGCAAGCACATTTGTCAGAAAATATTTCCTATTGCTAGGGCATAGGCTGGCATATCTAGCATAGTTAGTTTAGAACTGAACAGTAATTTATTCCAGGATTGTTTTGTGTCTAAGTTTACAGATGACTTAAACATCGTGGGCTAGGTATGAGAACCAGCACATACAAAGACAATAATCCCAGCACTTTGGGAGGCAGAGGCAAGAGGATTGCCTGAGCACAGGGGTTCGAGATCAGCCTGGACAACTTGGCAAGAACTCGTCTCTACAATAAATCAAAAAATTAACTGAGCTGATAAAAAAATTAGTGGCGCATACCTGTAGTTCTAGCTACTTAGAAGGCCGAGGCAGAAAGATCGCCTGAGCCCAGCATATTGAGGCCGCAGTGGCTGTGAGCATGTCACTATACTTCAGCCTGGGCGACGGAATGAGACTCTGACTCAAAAAAAAAAAAAGGTGTAATTTCTGGTCTCATCTCTGTCCTTGTCTCCCCCTGGGCTGGTCACACACTTTTTCTGGCTGTTTCCTAATCAGCAATGACAATACTGTGTCCTATGCACCTCACACAAATGTCAAGGAGATAAATGAGATGCCGTTTATTAAATTCTGGAGCTCTTTAGGAAGTATTCTCTGTGCAAAAACTTTAAAAATGATATTCAGGAAACTATTTTGCAATTGCCCATCCACCTCTTCAAGTCTCAATAAAATCCTCATCTCTTTCAATAAAAGCTTTTCCCAGTCAACCTCACTTATTTATACTTTTAGCACCTTAGCATCATACCCACATGGTATATTTCACTTTTGATCTATTACTTTATAACACCATCTCTCCAAGTACCGACACCAGAAGCCCTGGCACCCTTCTGCTCTACCCCCCATCTCCAGCTAGTGCCACACTCTGATCAATTCCATCTCAGTGTGTCCTAGGACCCATGGTACTGCCATAGCCTCAGCTCCTTGACTCTTTTCACTTGGTTGTCTGTACGGTCTACTCACAGACCTTTCTCACTCTAACTTGGCTGCCCCTTTCCAATTTATCCTTCTCTGTGTTTTTGTTTTTGGTTTTTTTTTGAGTCAGAGTCTCACTCTGTTGCCCAGGGTTGAGTGCAATGGCACTAACATGGCTATCATAGCCGACCTGCTGGGCTCAGGCGATCCTTTTGCCTCAGCCTTCCAAGTAACTGGAACTACAGGTGTGCCCCATTAATTTTTTGATTAGCCCAGCTAATTTTGTTATTGTATTGCAGAGAAGAGTTCTCGCTCTATTTAGGCCAGGCTGGTCTCGGCTTCCAAAGTGCTGGGATTACAGGCGTGAGCCACTATGCCCAGCCCTTTTTTGGGGGAAGGGTTTTACTCTGTTGGTTTAAAGGGTTTTTACTCTGTTGATTAGGCTGGAGTGCAGAGGCATGATCACAGTTTATTGTATGTAGCCTCCACCTCCTGGGCTCAGGCAATCCTCCTACCTCAGCCTTCCAAGTAGCTGGACTACAGGTGCACACCACTCCCTGACTAATTTTTAAAATTTTTTGTAGGGATGAGGTCTCACTGTGTTGCCCAGATTGGTCTTGAACTCCTGGGCTCAAGCAATCCTCCCACCTCCCAAAGTGCTGGAATTACAGACATGAGCCAACATGTCTGGCCTTATCTGAGGTGCTTCTGAGAGGTCAGTTAAAAACATAAATCTGATCCCATCTGCTCTCTGCTTAAAACCCTTCAAATCCTTGGCTTAGCACAGAAAACAGTTGTTTTTCTGGTCGCCAGCCCCCCTCTGGCTTCCATTCTCATCACTCCAGTCACCCTGTTCCATGCCAAGTCTTCTCAGGGGATCTTGAGCTGAGTCGTGAGGCAGCCCAAGAAGAGCTCCCCGTGTCTTCCTGGCTTCATATTTGTGAGCTTGAAGAAAATTCTTTCTGCCTTCAATGTCCTCTCCTACTTAGTAATTCCTAGTGATTTTCAAATTTTAGCTTAAGCATCACTCTATCAAGATCACTTCTAGAACCTCCGTCACCCGTTTTCCATCCTCTGTAGATGTGTGGTGTTATAATTACAGACACTGGTTTTCATCCATGATTCCTGGCTCATAACCCCCATAGCCCTTGTTAGTCTTCTGTTATTTTGTTGGGGCACTTTAGGTCCCAGGAGCAGGCCTCAGCAATCAGAGTCTCTTCCTCTGACTTCTCCTGTCCTTCTTTCACCTGCCCAAGGCAGGACTTGAATCTGATTGTGGGTCAAAACAGCCTCATTCCAGAGCGTAGCATGAAGTGCCCCGTACCCTAGAGGAAGGAATGCTGCATACACAGGCTCAGAAAAGCTGTGGACTCCTGAAAGCTGGGTTTCAATCATGTGCTTTTTGTCCAATCACATTTCTACACAGTTGTCAATCATGACTACATAATGAAGCATTCATCAAACCCCAAGAGGACAGGGTTCTGGGAGCTTCTGGAGAGCTGAACTCATAGAGGGTGAAGGGAAGGTGAAGAAGAACTCATCCATGTGCAGAGAGGGTGGGGCACCCCAAACCCACGAGGACAGAAGCCCCTGGGCTCAAGACCCTTTCAGGCCTTGTCCTATGTATCCTTTCAACTGGTGTTTATTTTAGTCATTTAAAATATCCTTCTTAATAAACCAGTTAATGTAAATAAGTGTTTCCCTGAGTTCTGTGAGCTGTTCTAGAAAATTAATCGAACCCAAAGAGAGGGTCATGAAAACCCCAACTTGAAGCCAGTCAGTTAGAATTTCCAGAGGTCCAGACTTGTGATTCTGGGGGAGACGGGGAAAGTCTTGGGGACTGAGCCCTCATCCTGTGGGATCTGATACCATCTCCCTGTAAACAGTGTCAGAATTGCATTGGAAGACACCCCACTGGTGTCTGCTGCTTGGAGGTAGGTAGAAACCCCTACACACTCGGTCACAGAAGTCTTCTTCTGTGTTGATAATTGTGGTGTGAGAGCAGAGGGAAAAGCATGGCTGAGAGAGCTTTTTCCTGAAACAAGGTGTGTGTCCAGAGCTTCCACAGAACCACGTGCCTGGTCTTATAAAAACCTATCATTCTGTACTATGGCCATTCATTGATCTTGTCTATGTGTCCTGATAAGCTGTGGGCTCCTGAAAGCCGGGACTATACTTTATGATTCTGTATAAAAATCAAGCATGTAGCATAGAGATAGGCACAATGTAGGTCCTCAATGAATACCTGCTGAATGAGTGGCTGACATTATTGCTTTGATGGCTGACCGAGAAATAGCAGACTTTCAAAAGTTACAGAAACTTCAGGCCTTGTGGATGACCCGGGACTCAGGATGTCCACATGATTATGGTCGAAAACAGATCATTATATTTGGTCTCAAATATCATCTATAGCTTCTGACTTCTTTAAAATATTTTTTTTCCACTTTTCCACATGAACAAGTCATTTCTTTGTTAATTGAGAACATCTTCTTGGTTGAGACCTCTCTTCACAAGTATTTTCCCAGGATATTTTCTTTTCTCTTACCACCTACAAGCCATAAAAAGCTTTAAACAAAGACAACTCATAGATTTTGTGCCATAGAACCAAGGAGACTGAAAAAGGCAAGTTGAAGTGTATGATTTGTTTGCTGTTGGATGAACTTGGGGTGCCCTCAGCTACAGAATCTCAGGGTCCAAAGGGCCTGTGATGTGGTTGGAGAGAGAGGAACTTACCCTCCTGTCCCCTTTTTGTAGCTTCTAACAACAGGAATGAATAGACAATGGTCCATGTGCAGAGGGGTAAGTGTTCACATGCAAGAAACCTGGGTTCAGAGCAGTTGTCACTCAACCAAGTTCTGTGGCCAAAACAAGGGCGGTAAAGATTTCCACTCAGCAGAAGCATCAACGCACCTGCAATGAAGCAGGTAGGACACTCCCTGTCAGGTGTCTAGAAAGAGTATCTTTTGAACCCCAAGGGAAACTTGACCCCTTACAACAATTTCCAGTCATTCCCAAGCACCGGTTCCCAGGAATAGCCTGGTATAGGCATGGTTTTACTCACCAATGGCCAGTGGGCCAGCTGAGCCTATCAGAGCAATTGGCTACAGGCTGCGAGGAGCTGTATGTATAAGATCCCTTGGCTTCCTCAAAGGAAAGTTACAAGTAGTACAGCAGTTAGGAGAATTTGTTCTGGAGCCAGAGTCGCGCGTGTTCAATACTTCATTCTACTATTGCTAGTCATGTAACCCTTAGGTAAGTTATTTAGCCTCTCTAAGCCTCAGTTTCCTCATTTGCAAAATGGGGGGAAATAGCATTTATACCTCAGTGCTGTATGTCTGGTATACAATAAGTGATCAATTATTAGAAGTTATTATTATTATTATCATTTTTTTGGGTAGAGATGTGGTCTTGCTATGTTGCCCAGGCTGGTCTCGAACTCCTGGGCTAAAGCAATCCTCCTGCCTTGGCTGCTTCCCAAAGTCCTGGGATTGCAAGTGTGAGCCACTGCGCCCGGCCTTAGAAGTTATTGTTATTATTAGCTATTTATGGTAATAATGCTAATTCATATGCTGCCTAGGCCAAATAATTTTTTCCAGACCCTACACATGATATAAATTGAAAGCCTGTTCAAATGTCCTGCCACCCTATTTAGAGCTGATTATTTGGGTCTCCGTATGAGCGCCCTTCTAGGAAAAATGGTTCCATTCCGTATAGTCAGGTGTTATAAACCTGATTTCTCTTAAGAAACAGGAATCAGTAAGTGGTGACGTGAGTGGTATATGGTCACTCTGGTGTCCACCACCTCCCCTCCATCCACGCTTTGCTGTGAATTACCCTGAGGTCTGGATGGCCTCACACAGGATTCTTCAGCTGACCGAGAAAGGAAGATTCCTAGATTGGATTACAGAGGCAGCTGGCAGCCTTTCAGCTAAATTCTATTTTATAAAGTCTATAAATTTACTCAGAATCCAGTTACCAGCTGGTAGGGGGTGTATAAAACCATGGAGTTACAAGAGAGAAAAAAGTAATTCGATTGAAATTTATCCAAAGGATTTAAAATGCGATTTACCTGTTGGCCAGTTCCTGGTTTCAAGTGAAAACCAAAAACCAGTTCAAGGTTCACTATTTTTTCCTCATTTTCTTCAGGTTCACCTCCTGAGTCCTAAAAACAGGAAGCCAAGGACCAATTATTCTAGATGTTGTGTTTGCGTCTCATGTAAAGAAGATGATTATTTAGTGCTAGTTTTTTCTATCCTAATCTACTCTTGTTTAATTTTTGGCTATTTTGGATTAAGCTACAAGTTGCAATTTAAAAAAAAAAAGATTTGTATAAATTTAAGGGGTACAAGTGCAGTTTTGTTACAGTTTCTTAAAGCACGAGAAATTACCTATCAGGCCTTTGAAAACCTGGCCAAACGATTGGTTTCACGTACTTCCAATTGACCGTTATGGCATCTTGCATCGTGCAACTTTACTCTAGAAATGCACTTAGCAGGTGGAGAGGCACTGTGAGATTTCAATTTGAGAGTTTTGCAACACCCAGGATATTTATAAACTATTCTCAAAGAGGGATCACACAATTCCTAGAGCCTAGGTGGATGGAATGAATCATCAGGACTTGAGATGAAAACTCAGAGCTGTTAGTGAATGAGTAGAGTTCTGTGTATTACCTGGCAAGTATTTGCTAATTTTATAACAAAGTATACCATATACCTTCAGACTATTCAAAATCGTATGTTCAATATGTTAACAATATTCAAATAATAAACCTCCTACCCCCAATGCAAGTGATAACCCAGACAGAGCTTAAGGGTGTGAATTCCTTCAGTGACATGCATGCAAAAGGTCTCCAAGGCCAGGTGGGAGGCCAGAGGTCCTCACCTACAATGCTGGCTCTTACATCTCCCAGCCACTGAAGTGAAACGGGTTGTTCTTATCGTGAATGTGTTGTTAATATTTCAACTTGTAGAGAACAGGGTGTTCAATTTATACGCATCTTTAACTTCAAAGGGCCTTTAGTTGGGTAGATAGGATTAAATTTCACTTCAAACAATCATTTCCGACCACTGGTAAATTTAGGTGTGGATGTGGCAGGTGCATGTGTCAATAAAAGTAGCATATTCTCAGTAAGATGCAGTAATGGGCAGTACTTACCTTAATTAGTGGAGGGAAGTGAAACAAGTTTAGGTAATCGTGGGTTAATTTCTCAATGGCTGACTGTAAAAAGAAAATCACATGACTTTATTAATGATTTGATAATACCAAGAGAGGGTCAACATTACTGGGTACATATAAAAGCATTTCTTTTTTCTTTTTTTTAAAAAAGCATTTCTTATTTACATTGTTCATAAAATATCTTGGGGATGTTAATGTTCAACATCTATTAAGAACAGACGGAAAATCTGATTGTCCAAAGCAGTGTAGGTAGTTTATAATTATTTAAAGGAGCAGGAAGATATTTTATTTTGTGTCATTTTTGTTTGTTATTTATTACTACATACATTTATCAATTTAATCTGTTGTCACTCTGAATAACGGTGGGAAAATAGTAGTGCACAGATATGCCACCAGAGACTTCAGGAAAGCTGAAATCTCACTAAAGGGCTTACAGCATCATAAGGGTTTTTCTGTGTCCAACACCCCCTCAGTCAATGAAGCATAAAGAAATCTTATGGGAAAGGAGGACAATTTAAATTATGACTTTCTGGATACTCATCAGGCATAATTCAGCTTTTCTGTGAACTGATCATCACGTAGACCGTAAAAAAAAGTACCAACCTGAGGAAAATTAGATGCACTTTTTAAAAGCATACTGAAAGTGGCTGACACCTGACAATGTGATGAACACTTACTGGATGTTCAATCCTATCCCTTACACTAGCCTCCTCCACATGAGGGAGGGCAGGCTCAGGGGAGAAGGGAGCCATGGACAGGCTTAAAGGGAGGGACAACCCAGAAGCACAAGGATCAGTGGATACACTGCTCCCCTGACCAGTCTTGTCACCTACGGTTTAAGGACTGAGAGGCTCTTGGGGAAGGTATGCGACAATAATTGTGCCTTCCTTAGACAAAGGGCAGGGAATGAAGGACACATCTGGAGAACTCATCCCCAAAGGCCCCGCTTGAAGCATTATTTTATTTTATTTATTTTTTGAGTCGGGTTCTCACTCTGTTACCCAGGCTGAAGTGCAGTGGCACATTCACGGCTCACCACAGCCTCGCCCTCCTGGGCTCAGGTGATCCTTCTGCCTCAGCCTCCCAAGTAGCTGGCACTACAGGCGTATGCTACCATACCCATCTTGAAGCATTATTTATCCTAATTGCTCCAAAAGTATACACAGGGCCCTTCTAGAGCAAGTTTCCATGACCCTGTTTCCTCTCACATAAACTGACCAGAAATACCCATGATCCAGCTGAGTTAGCAGAGTGTAACCTGTTGACTGAACCCTCACTGAGTAGCCACTCTAATATACAGCCCAGCTTTGGCAGCGAGGGAGAGAGTCCATATTTCCCACTTGCGAGACCTCCCCTCTATGAACGACTGTCTTTTTTTTGTTTCGAGTTGGAGTTTCACTGTCACCCAGACTGGAGTGCAGTGGCATGCTCCCAGCTACTGCAGCCTTGACCTACTGGGTTCCTGGTGAACCTTCCGCCTCAGCCTTCCAAGTAGCTGGAACTACAGGTGTGCGCTACCACGCCCAGCTAATTTTTGATTTATTGTAGAGACAAGGTCTTGCCAAGTTCCCCGGGTGGGTCTCGAACCCGCAGGTTCAGGCAATCCACTTGCCTCAGCCTCCCAGAGTGGTGGGATTACAGACTGAGCCACCAAGCCTGGCCGAACGAACGACTGTCTTTATATGCTCATGCATACCCAACCAGGAGCTCAAGAGCAGTCTTACATCCCTCCCTGCACCCTCCAGCAGATGAAGGCCACCTCTTCCCTTGGAGCTCAGGGCAGACCCACTGGGTCATGAGGAGAGGACATTGCACGGACCCCACCCCAAGTAGGCTATATAATTTTTAAAAAATTATTATTTATCTATTTTTGTAGAGACGCGGTCTCACTCTGTTGCCCATGTTGGTTTTGAAATCCTGGGCTCAGGCAATCCTCCTGACTCATCCTCTCAAAGTACTGGGATTATAGGCATAAGCCACTGTGACCAGCTTTTTTTAACACCAAGCGGTGGCTTCCACCACGCGTTTCTTCTCCGTACATGTTTCTTGGCTTCTCTGCAGCCTTCGACTCTTTGCATCACCGATTCTATCTTAAAGCCTTTCTAGCTTTTGGCTTCTGTAACCCCATTCTCTCCTCTTTTCCTGCTTCTGGGACAGATGCTCGAGTCTTCCTCCTGTCTTCTCCTGTCTCGCCTGCCCACGCCCCTCTGACCTCTCCTGGCCATAAGCATCCTTTCTGAAAGCACAGGGTGCGTCAAGGACAGAAAGCTGCCCTGGTATACTTCGGGGCAGAGGTGTAAATGTGACTGTGTCTTCGTTCTTATTATTTTTGAATGAGGTGAAATTAACATAGCATAAAATTAACCATTTTAAAGTGGGCAATCCAGTAGCATTTAGTGCATTTGCAATTTGTGCAAGCACTACCTCTCTTCCAAAACTTTTTCATCACAGGGGTACAGGGGGGCTCTGTACCATGTCGCAGTCGCTGCACATTCCCTCCTCCTCTTAACCCCTGACAACCACTGCTCTGCTCTCTGTCTCTATGGCTTTGTCTATTCTGACATTTCATAGAAATAGAATCATCCAACAAGTGACCTCGGAGTCTGGCTTCTTTCACCAAGCATCACATTGTCAAGGCTCATCTATAGGTAGCACGCATCAGGCCTCACTGTCCTTTCCTTCTTGGACTGGTGAGCCACTCTCACCTGTGACATCCTCGCTGCGCTCCATTTGCATTTCTGCTCCCTAGCCAGTCCTTATGGCTCCCTAGATTACACCCTCCCAACTGGTTTTCCAAGTCCAGCCTCTCTCTTTTTTTTTTTTTGAGTCAGTCTTACTCTGACATCCAGGCTGGAGTGCAGTGGCACGCTCATGGCTACTGCAGTCTCAACCTTGTTGGGCTCAGGCGATCCTTCCACCTCAGCCTTCCAAGTAGCTGGAACTACAGGCACGCACCACCAAGCCCAGATAATTTTTTGATTTTTTTGTAGAGATGAGGTCTCGCCAAGTTGCCTAGGCTGGTCTCGAACCTGTGGGTTAAGGCAATCCTCTCACCTCAGCCTCCAAAAATGCTGGGATTATAGGCTAGCTTTCCCTTTTTAATCCACTGTAAAACTCCCAGACACAAAGTTTAAACACACCCGATTCTCAATACTCCTGATGGCTGGTCAAATTCCAGATCCCCCAGCCTGAAGTCTAAGCTGTCGGGGGTCTGGCCCCGCCCTCCTTCCACTCTAGGTTTCCTGAGTTCCACCCTTACTCCCATTTCCACCAGGCAGAGCTGCTCACTGTGACTTGTATCAGAACTCATCATTTCTGCCCCTCTACATTTTCTCCTGTCTCTCTCTTAATCCCTTAATCTCTCCGTCCTGATTAATGTTCTTGCGTTTCCGTTGCTGTCTACATTCCAAATTCCGTTCTTCCTCCAAGAGCCAGCTCAAGGGCCAACCACTCTACGAGGCTTCTTTCCATCTCCCCTCTCCACCCCTGCCAAGTCTAGGTAATAATGGCTCCTTTTCTCCCAACTGCCAAGAAAAGTTGT
This sequence comes from Cephalopachus bancanus, assembly GCA_027257055.1. Classification (NCBI taxonomy): domain Eukaryota; kingdom Metazoa; phylum Chordata; class Mammalia; order Primates; family Tarsiidae; genus Cephalopachus; species Cephalopachus bancanus. The sequence goes on along the minus strand of JAPVLO010000122.1, from coordinate 3,810,448 downwards.
ATGCACATATTTTCTCTCTTCTCTGGAATGCCAATTCATTGACTGCAGGATTCTTTGAAACTTCACAGGCCCTATCTTGCAATGGGTAGGTAGGTATGCACTGAATATGTTGAACAATCAAATAGGTGGGACGCTGTTTGCCTTAATGATACCACCCATGGTGGGGGTGGGTGTTTGGTCATCCCAGGCCACCTCTGGGAATATTTACATCCCTAGGGCTTTCCGGTGAGGCATCCCAGTTTACCACCCCTTCCTCTTAATGGATCCTTAAGGAATACTGTTCTTTTTTCAAAGACAGCAGAGGGGCAGGGGAGGTGGGAGTATCTTGTCTGGCATCTGCCAAACAGGACAGGGTTGACAGAATTTCCCTTTTGGAACGCTGAAGCGTCTCTTTCCTCCTGTGACCCATCTAAGCCAGCGTATCCTTTCAGGATGGACTTGCCACACTCAGGGGTCGGGGTCACGGGCTTTGTCAGCCTTTGAGATGCATGCTTATGCAGGAGTTTTCCTCCCTCATCTCCTCAGAGGGAGAAGACGGCGAGGCCTCTTTCTGTTGTAGAGATGATCTCTGCCGGGTTAATGCCAGGCCATTATCCAGAAGGTGTCAGGGGACTGTGAGGATGTTTCTTGCCTGGATCTAAGGTCTGCAGGATGAAGAGAATGGGTTCTCTTTGGGACTTAATGGGGACATCTCTAGAAAGACCAATGTTGGGTAGCTACTGAGGTTAGGGGAAAATGAGCTGGCATGTTGACAGAGCCTTTGTGAAGGTGTAGATTTGGATAGGAGGCTGCTTTTCCTACATTTCCTCCTTTATTCTGTTTCTCTTCTTTCTAGCCTGTGCACACCCCTCCATCTACCCACACTGGTGTGGGGGGAGACTGGGGAACAGACTTAATTTTATCCCGAGTAAGAATGCTCTTGAAATAGACCACCTCTGATTAATAACAATGTCTACACAGATGCCAGCAATTCTATCAGGTTTGATTTATTAAAAAACAATAAAAATAAAACAAAACAAACCGGTGTGGTGGCTCACGTCTGTAAACCCAGCACTTTAGGAGGTCGAAGTGAGAGGACTGCTTGAGCCCAGGAGTTCAAGACTAGCCTGGGCAACATAGCCTCATCTCTGCAAAAAGATTTAAAAAAAATTAACTGGGCATGGTGGTGCATGCCTGTAGTCCCAGCTACTTGGGAGGCTGAGGTGGAGGGATCACCTGAGCCCAGGAGGTCAAGGCTGCGGTGAACTGTTATCGCGCCATTGCACTCCAGCCTGGCAGACAGAGTGAGACCCTGACAAACAAAAAAACAGATCTGGTTGCTAAATTGCAAAGAAAAAAGTAATAACAATCAAAGCCACAAAAACAAAAGTTCAGCTTTCAAACTATTCAAGAGTGAAGTTTTGGAGAAAATGTGAGGACTTCCTGAAAGTGGGGGATTAGAATACACATGTGAACTGGGTGCAGTGGCTCATGCCAGTAATCTTAGCACTTTGGGAGGCTGAGGTGAGAGGATTGCCAAAGACCAGGGGCTCGAGACCAGCCTGGGCAACTTAGCAAGATCTCTTCTCTACAATAAATCAAAAATTAGCCAGGTGTGATGGTGCATGCCTGTAGTTCCAGCTTCTGGGAGGGCTGAGGCAGAAGGATTGTCTGAGCCCAGCAGGTCAAGTCTGCGGTAGCCATGAGTATGCCACTGCACCCCAGTCTGAACTACAGAGTGAGACTCTGACTCAGAAAAAAAAAAGTAAACACACGTGGTAGCATCTGTTCCAGGTCATGATTACAAAGGTTGCAAGTGGCTTTAGGTTGTGCATAGGCTTAGGCTTCACTCGGGTCATGCACCGATTCTGGGATTTCCAGAAGCAGTCTGGCCTCTGTTCCTGGGTGGGCTGTTCTCCAGAAACCACACCGCCTTGCTTCCAGGTCCCCAACACACTAAGCTTTCTCCTACCCCGGGCAATGCCTCCCCTGGAAGACCTTCTGCCCCACCTCTTTGCCTGGTTAATGTCCACTTGTCCTTCAGCTCTCAATTCCTTTATCACTTCTTCACAGAAGCCGTTCCTCACCCCAGCCCCACCTCTCCTGTGTGGTATTTCTCACAGTTGTCATTCTACCATCATCGCATGAGTAATCTCTGCTTTACCTATCAGACTAGAGACTTCCTGAGGATACCGGGGTGACATTCAGGCGTCTCCAGGTGACTCCTGCCGAGTTTTTGGCCTTCGAATGAGAAGGAGGGAGTAGGGTTTCCGTGGGGGCAGCACTCATTATCATCTTGTATGGAAACATTTCCGCCCTGCAACCACCAGCCCAGTACTGCTTCCATCTCCGGCCTCTGCCACGTGACCTGCTATATAGTAGCTGCTCAATAAAACGGGAAGTGTTCTCCCTTTCAGAGGTACCTTTAAATGAATGATATGCCCCTTGGAGACAATGCCCATGTCTTTCAAGTCCTCTTCCTCTAGAAGCAGCAGCCGCTTCCCTGTGATGTTATTTTCTTTAAACAAGCTTGCGTAGACACTCATCTCTACGGAAGAGTCATCACCTGAAGGAAGCAATTTGAAAGCAGAACAAAATGAGACCAAATTGAATCCGAAGCAAAGTTAACTCCATGAATTAAGAAGGTAATTTATTCCACTTGCCTTTTCTGGCGAGCTGCTGAACCCAAAAGTACTGTGAAAGAGAGGACATACATCGTTTTGAAGATCACACATAGTCAGTGGCCGTCGAACTACTAACAGTAGAACACATAGTCCTAGGTAGATTTAACTAGCTTTAATTCCTGGTCCAACTAGGGAAGATGGAAGGCTTTTTCTTTGTAGTTTTAAAACCTCAAGCTTTCAAATTGGAGATTTTCTTCCCTTCGGGGGTCTTGGACAGTTGAAAAAATATTGGTTTTCCTCCTATTTTTGGCAATATTTTCAAATTCTTTCAAGAGGGTCCTTACTTAGAGTGATTTTTCCATTTATTGGATCACTGAGGGACACCAGTTTGCCTAGTAACTGTGTGAGTAACAGGGATCACACAGCAATAAACCGAGAAATGGACAGAATGAGTCCTCTGTTCTAGACCAGGCCATGAAGTAGCTACATGGCCCCAGACAGGTCCAAGCGTGGAACATCCTATGTAGAATGAGGAGATTGGACCTGGTACCTTAGTCCTTGTATGTCATGTGGCACAGTTTTACTGGTTGACCTCTTATATTACCTGAATGAAGGGGCATGGATGAGGGGCCAAATTCAGTACCCCTGATTCTCTGGAGAAGGCCCTTAACTCTGGAATTTTATTTAAATGGCCTGGAAACCACTCAGTCTCAGAGCAAAGACTAAAAATAGCTTCGCGGACTCATTGCTTTCTAAAAAAATGTCTTTTCAAATGACATGGGCCAACGTTGCAGCAGAGGATAAAGAGATTACATCCAGGCCTGTGAATAAAGGAGACCCTGAATTCTCTTTCCTTGTTAAGCAAGACTGGCAGGAAAGTTAGACTCACCGGGGCTCAGTGAATGGGAAGAATAGAGGCAACCAGTGCCAAGTTTCCTTGCACTACAGAAGCCAAAGAGGTTAGCTCATGCTGAAAGCCATTTTACTTCACACAAATACAAAGGGCAGAGAGGGAAATGCCTGGGCCCCAAACCTGGCTGACTAGGAAAACAGGCCTTCGGAAGAGTTTCTAGTAGTGAGTCTGCACCTTGCGGCACCTGGTTTGTTCCCTGGGCTGGGGCCCAAACCTGCTAAGACTGGCATTACATCCTTTTTGTTTGTTTTTTGAGTTGGAGTCTCACTCTGTTGCCACCATGCCCAGCTAATTTTTTGATTTATTGTAGAGACGAGGTCTTGCCAAGTTGCCAAGGCTGGCCTTGAACCTGTGGGCTCAGGCAATTCTCTCACCTCGTCTCCCAAAGTGCTGGGATTATAGGCGTGAGCCACTGTGCATTCCTGGCCTCTTTTTTTTTTTTTTAGTCAGGGTCTTACTCTGTGGCCCAGTCTGGAGTGCAGTAGCGTGATCACAGCTCACTGCAGCCTCGACCTCCAGGGCTCCAGCAATCCTTCTGCCTCAACCTCCCAAGTAGATGGGACTACAGGTGCATGCCACCAGGCCCAGCTATTTTTTTTTTTTTTTTGTAGAGACAAGGTTTTGCTATGTTGCCTAGGCTGGTCTTGAACTCCTGGGCTCAAGAAATCCTCACCTTGGCCCCCCTAAGTGCTAGGATTATAGGCGTGCGCCACCACACCCATTTTAAAATTTTTTGTAGAGTTGGTGTCTCACTGTGGTTGCCTAGGATAGTCTCAAACTTCTGGGCTCAAGAGATCTTCTCACCTCAGCCTCTGAAAGTGCTGGGATTACAAACATGAACCACCGCACCCGGCCCTCTGTCTGCATTTGTAAACTATGTATGAAATACCTGCCCAGGTCAAATGAGGCAGTCATGAAAGGAGCTTACCACATCGTCTTCCGTCCATGCACCAATCTCAAAGGAAGGCAGCAGCTGCATGGAAAATATGCATGAGATGAAAAAAGGTGATATTATCATTGTCTTTTGGTTTGGCCTCTCGTCTCACTCTCTTAGCTCTCAGTTGCTGCTCTGGCTTGGTTCCTCCTGCAGGGTAGGTTGAGTGGAATACAATTTTCCTGACCCTCAGAGGCAGTTCTCAGCCCTCCAAGGATTTCGATCCCAGAAGCCAATAACATACATCAATCTTTTAGTAACTATGCATTGTATTTTGGGAGCTGTTTCAAGAGAGACTCTACAACTTTAGTACATGGCACACCATGACTGGCTTTCCACCCCACAACAGGGCCTCAGCAATTAAGAAATTTCCGACATTTGTCAGATACCAGAACCTTCCTCAGAATTGTCAGCCAACATGAGGATTGTGTGCTGATTATTGAAAATTCCAAGGGAACCATTTGGTAGCCAGATGATGAATTAAGCCTACTCTCACAGGGGAATTTCTAAGTGTTTCAATCTCATTTGCATTATACTTTTAAAACCAAATATTAGCATCCATCGATGAAAAAGAACATGCGAAATTGGCATTGTCCTAAGAACCCAAGTTGCAGTTGGTGTAACTGAAAGAGACGGAAATACCTCCCTGTCAGGTGCACAAGCAGGAACGAAGACTTGCAGAGGACTTCATTCTGCACTGTTTTCGGAGCCAAAGAGCTACTAACTTCAACACATGCCCTGTGACTATAGTCTAACTAATAAGTGCTAACATAATTTGAAAGGGTCTTGGACTAGAGTTTGGCATAGCCATTAGCTTAACTTGTTGAAATGGCTGGATTGTTCATGAGTAGCATGGCAAAGGATCACTCATCCTCTGCTACAAATAATTTTTTTGTGTGTGTGGGTGAATTGAAAAAAAAAGAAGTTGAGTTTGGTAGCTTTTACTATTAGTGTAAAAATCAGAGCATGAGTGATTCATCCTTCTAACTTGTAGGTATTTATTTTGTACCTGTATGCTCAAAGGAGGGCACAGGCTTTCCTTCAAGGAACTTTTGACTTAACCAGGGGTGAGATGGGTATAATTTATACATGGGGGAGTCCAAGGTTACCTTCATCTTGGTTTACTCAGGGTCTAGCACGGTATCTGGCATACAATATCCAGTAAATTTTTGTTGAATCACTTTGTAGAATGAATAAAATTGGAGGGTGCATTTACTGAAGTGGGCCTATGGGTATAACCAAAACAGATGCATTCACAAAGGGTTTCATAGGATAAGACTGGAGGATGTAAAGCAACATGGCTTGAGCAGGACACTGCAGGGGAAGAGAAGAGAGGTGATTTCAGGTGGAAGAGAAGTGCAACAAGGCAAAAAAAAACCCCCAAAACCTGGCAGTGGTGGGAGAGGGAGGGAGAGGCAGTGAGGATGGGCATGGCTTGTTCACCTATCTGGGGCGCGGCAGGCAGTGAGTTCATGTTGGAGGCCTAATAAGAAATGAGGCGGACTCTGGGGACAAGCAGAAGGCTATTTGAAAACCCACTGGTTAACATAAATATGGACGTGTAGCGTCTGAGCATCATAGACACGTTGCAAGGACATAAAGTATACACCTGAATCCATACTACCCTTTGTATGCCCTGCTATCCCACTCCCTCAAGGACTGCCCCCTCCTCCCCTGAAAAGCTTGGGGTATACAGGATTCATCAAATGCACTCACCTGCTTTTGTAATGGGGAAAGGAAAAGGACATGAGGAATAGAACTGAAAGCTGAACTTGATCAAAGAAAAGACATGACAAGTTTTACTTCTTCCCTGGGCAGCCGGACACAGCTGCAGAAACATGTCATTCCGTTCTCCCATCACGGAAGCAAATGTGAAATAAGGAACTTTTTTGATTAGTTCAAGAAACAACAGACTGAGTTACAGAAATATTTCCCTGCATCAAGGCTGGCTTTTATAGGAAGTTGGGGAGGTAGGGGATTGGGAGGGATGGGAAGTGTTATTTTTATACAATTCCCAAATGTTGTGCTAAATGAAATTGAGAAGTATTTCTTGAATAGAATAAAGGTCGTGAATGGAACAACAAATCAAAATCAACATCTCTCATGTTAATGTTAAGGGAGAGGAGAGTTCTCTGGTGGGCCGAGAGGGGCTCATCAACGTGATGCCAAGGGAAAGACGCTGGATTCACTTGGACACTCACTCCAGCAGGATTCTTTGCATGATGCTTGCAAACATCAGTGAGAGGAAGGCTGGAGCCAGCCCTCCTTCATGACAGTTTAAATTTGGCAAGACAGGGGACAAGAGTTAATGATCTCCAGCCACAGAGTGGCTTCCCATTTCCTTGATGTTTTCTGTACCTTGTTAACATATCAGTGCATCGGCTGCAGGATGAGTTCTAAGCCTTTCTGTCTTTCTTTGGGGATAAAAAAAAATCCACCTCATCACTGCCCCATCACTTTACAAATTCATTATTGACACTCCAACTGACTTAAGGAGAGAAAGGCTAACACTCACGTGCATGCGTGTGACAATGATTCCTTCAAAGAATGTTGGGAATCCAATCTAACAAAGATCTTATATACACAGCAACACATAACAAAGGGATTTACTGTCAAAATGTTTATTGCAAAATGGAGTCTTAGAACAAAGGAAAGCAAAGAAAAGTTCACATCGAAATGAAATGTATGACACCAACTTGGATTTCTGAATACATTGTGGACTTTGTGCTGGAATATCAAATTCCAACTATAAGATCAGTAACTGAATAGTCTTACCACACAAGAGTAAAATTTAATCTCCCATACAAACATTATACAAGATATTTGGCATAGGATTCACTCAGAATAACATTGCAATAGAATAATTGAGAAAAAAGTTTTTGTCAAAAAACAATAAAGTGATAATGCCATCTATTCAAAGCTCACACTCAAAGAATATAAATATTTTATATTATTTAGTACAAAATTTTTAAGAGAGTGCAAAAGCAATATGTGCAGTGTATCATATCTGACATTCAAAGATATACTATTCTGCACACGATACAAAATAATTAATGTAGGTGCTTGAAACTCTAGTTTTGAAGTAAATAATCACATGCCAGAAAGCTCCTCCCAGGCAACAAGAGTACAAACATGGCTAGTCCTCTAGGCTGCCTGATACACCCTTATTTCTCATCACAGAAATGTTGCATCTAGAGCCGTCAGGCTATGCTACAATTAAAAGAAAATAGAATCTTCTCTCTGGCAATGCTTCACATCTAAACAGGAAAACCATCTTGCCAAAAAGCATTAAAAGGTGCCTGATTATAGAAAAATTATGCTCTATTCTCTATGTGATACAGTAAGACTACTACCTTCAAAAGGCTGCAACAAGTCTAGTGTAACACAAATTTTTTAAAGCATCAGTATTTAACTCAGAATAAGTTTTAAAACTGTCTTCTATCAAACTCTTACCACTCTAATGAAAACTTTGAAAAATCAAGCTATGAACATGGTAATGCTATGAGAAGTCATTCTGGATCTCTCCTCAACTCTTCCTCACACCCAATGCCTTGATTTTTAATGAGGATCAAGTTTGAATACCTCAGCTGGTGTTCAAGTCTAACAAATCCACTGCATGTAAAAAATCACTGGCTAAAAACTGGCCCTCAACATTTCCAGAGCATCAAAAATAGCAAGCTACAATACCATTAACCTCTTCCCATGGGTTATTGTATAAAATATTAAAATGTGATTTTGCTTTAAACGGTGGCCAAGCTCGGTGGCTCAGCCTGTAATCCCACGCTTTGGGAGGCTGAGGTGAGTGGATTGCCTGAGCCCGCGGGTTCGAGACCTGCCTGGGCAACTTGGCGAGACTTCATCTCTACAATAAATCAAAAATCAGCCAGGCGTGGTAGCGCATGCCTATAATTCCGGGTACTTGGAAGGCCAAGGTGGAAGGATCACCAGAGCCCAGCAGGTCGAGGCTGCGGTGGCTGGGAGTGGCCACTGCACTCCAGTCTGGGCAACAGAGGGAGACTCCAACTCAAAAAAAAGAAAAGGTAAAAGGGACCTTTTAATTAACCTGGCTACCTTGCAGAATTGTAGTTACTTCCATGAAATTTTTCTTTTTCTTTATTTGTTTATTGTGGAATCAGTGTAACAGGAGAATGACCTGCCCAGGTGAATTTAGCTGTAGATAGCTTCCACCAGCATTCTTTTCTTTTTTTTTTTTTTGAGTTGGAGTCTCACTCGGTCGCCCAGACTGGAGTGCAGTGGCCGCTCCCGGCCACCGCAGCCTCGCCTGCTGGGCTCCAGCGATCCTTCCGCCTCAGCCTTCCGAGTAGCCGGAATTACAGGCACGCGCTACCACGCCTGGCTGATTTTGTGATTTTATTGTTGAGATGAGGTCTCGCTGCCAAGGCGGGTCTCGAACCCGCAGGCTCAGGCAATCCACTCACCTCAGCCTCCCAAAGGCGCGGGATTACAGGCTGAGCCACCAAGCCCGGCTCCACCAGCATTCTTAAGGGGCAAGAAACCGTTTCCACAAATGGTGCCTCAAGGGAAAGCCACAAACTCACAAAATTCAGATGGTGCAGTTGTTGTAATTCTAAATATTCATTTTCTGACTTGGGCGATTTTGTTCAGGGGGAAAATAATTAGACATGAAACTCTAAAACTGCCAGGTTTAACAAGGTTCTCAGTGGGAAAGGGATGATACTATTGGGTTTTTGGGTGGGATTCTTTTATTTATTTATGTATTTTTTGAGTAGGAATCTCACAGTCGCCCAGGCTCGAGTGCAGCGTCATGCTCACAGCCACTGCAGTCTCAGATCCGTGGACTCAGGAGATCCTTCCGCCTCAGCCTTCCAAGTGGCTGGAACTACAGGTGCACGGCACCATTCTCAGCTAATTTTTTTATTTATTATGGAGACAAAGTCTTGCCAAGTTGTCCATGCTGGTCTTGGACCCCTGGTCTCAGGCAATCCTCTTGTCTCCACCTCCCAAAGTGCTGGGATTACAGGCATGAGCCACCATGCCCAGACTGGACGGATGTCTTTACTTTGGTGACTACCCTTGGCTGTGGGATGTTGCCATTCCTGGCGCAAGGCACCAAATGCCACCCCAGTCACTGTGACAAGAAAAATGTGCTCCCAAGCACTATTAGTTGACAGCACTAACCCAGTTGAAAACTAGTAAGGTCTCATCAAATTGTATAGAATCAACTCTAGGAGTTAAGAAAAATGCTGAAAGGTGATACATTTTCTGATGCATGAGTCATATTTATTAATACAATTTAGTCTTTCAATTCTCTTTTTTGAATCTTTAAACTCTTCTCTTTCTAAATGTACATTTTTATAAGTAATTGGAACACTAACACCAATAATTTGCTATTTCAAAAACTGATCTGAAAAGTGACAAACTGTATAGTTAACATCATCATTAGAAATTCTGCATATGACTAACAGACATTTCTTATTAAAAATTAGTAAAATTGATAGACTCTAAAGACTTCCAAACAGTCTTTACTGATAGAGCAAGAACACTATATACTTCTGATTATATGAGTCAGATTTTAGGGATGTTTTCAACATTTCGAAACCACTAGAAGGACACTGATTTGGAACAGAAAGTAAAATAACCACTGCCATGTGGTGGTGACCGACAATCTAGTTCCAGGTGGACAATCTCAAGCTCCTGCATGAGGGCCAACCCTGCTGTTTTCCGAATCCTTGCAGTGTCTTGATGGTCGAGTACTAAGCTGAGTATTGGCGAGGAAACTGGCACCAGGTAAGAGAAAAGGGAAACAGTACCTGTTGATGGAAAATCTAGGTCTGGGTAGAGAGTCCTATTATTTTTCCCCTTTAGCCCTATTTGGCTGCTTTTATTAATGCCTCAAAACTTTGTGTATAACCATATGGATTTATGTGTAAACTAAGAAAAAACATCAGTTTAATTTGGTTCATATGCTCTAAATTTATTGCTGATTATTCTTAAGCGAGGGGCAAGACTTAAGTTTTTTATATCAAGTGCACAGATCCTGAAATTAGTCCAGAAATCCCCTTGCCTTTTTCAGTCTTGCTCAAATGTGACCTTATCAGTGGGGCTTTCCTGACCACTCTTTAAAACCTCAACACAGCCGGGCTCGGTGGCTCAGCCTGTAATCCCACACCTTGGAAGGCTGAGGTGAGTGGACTGCCTGAGCTCGTGGGTTCGAGACCCACCCGGGCAACTTGGCGAGACCTCATCTCTACAATAAATAAAAATTAACTGGGAGTGGTAGCGCGCGCCGTAGTTCCAGTTACTTGGAAAGCCGAGGCTGAAGGATCCCCGAAGCCCAGCAGGTCGAGGCTGCGGTGGCCGGGAGCAGCCACTGCACTCCAGTCTGGGTGACAGAGTGAGACTCCAACTCAAAAAAACAAAACAAAACAAAACAAACCTCAACACTCCCCCAGGGGCCTCATTCGCCTTCCCTGCTTCATTTTGTAGCGTGTACTTATCAAATGTTACCATACACGATGCGCTTGTTTTCTTTTCGGTCTTCACTCACTAGCACGTAAGTTCCATGAGTGCAAAGATTTTCATCTAGCCGTTTTCTAGAACAGTATCTGGCACAGAGAAGGGCCTCGATGAGTATGTGTTGAATTTATCTTTGCCTCCTCAGAGTGCCCTAGGGCATTCTGGGAAGACAGAAGTTGCAAGCCCTCCCTTTTGCTCCCTCCAAGATTTTCTGCTTAGGTGGCCTGACTTGCATCAGGGAGTACTTCCCTATGTCTGAGCACAGACAAGCTGCCTATTCATATGTGCATGTATCTATATGTATGCACAGACAGAGAAACTGCAGCAGAATGGGTATGTGGATAACATCTTCTAAGGGAAGGGTTTACCTTCTCTTCCTGTTGTTTACTTAATCTGCGGGTGCTGGCACTGCCTGCAAACACCTCAGACCTGGTAAACTTGGTCAGGGCTCATGGTTTTCAAAGAGCAACGGAATAAATCTGTTTGTTTAACTTATATTCTAAGAATGTTCTCTTTATCTTTCCTTAAAGCTACCTACTTTTAATTTCATCTCATATTACAGAGCAAATATCCCTTGAGATGGATTGTTTAGTATTCCAGAAGATTGCTAAAATCACTTAGTTTTCAGTGTTTTTTCATTGGCACAATTCATAGCAGGTAGCATTAACTGGCCACTTACTATGGACCTGGTACTGTGTTAGTTGCTTTCCACATATCATTTCTTTTAATCCTCACAGTAACCCTTTCACACAGGCACTATTATTATTCCCATGTCAAAGATAAGCAGACAGACACACAGAGATGAAGTAATTTGCCCAAGATTGTAGAGCAGGCAGGCCCAGGATTCTCACTCATGATCAAACTTCAGAACTCTCTGTATCACTATGCTCTACACACTGTTCTTCATCTCACACTCAGAGCATTTTATGCTATTTCTCTGCCAGTAAATCTGGATCATTTTGTGGTATTTTTTGGCTCTCAGTGGGGATTAGAAGCATGTCACACTTCCAATTCCAAGAGGATTTCCATGATTGAATATAGTTAGAGATAGTATTAGATAACGTCTATGATGATGTCCTTTCTTAAAACTTCCATAAAAAGAGCCACCAAAAGTATAGTTTTATAGTCAAATAATGACACTGTTTTCTACTTTAGATGGAAAAAGGGGCTTTGTTCTTTTGTCTTTCTTTGAATAATGACAAATGTTTTATGATTTAAACAAGCTTTGACAAAGGTTAGTAACACTCTGAGGCCATCTCTGGTTAGCCAGGTTTGCAGAGCTGGACGGTTACTTCCTTCTCCCAAACACCAGCATTACTGAGTAGGGTTAAAAAAAACTCTGGAGGCTAGAAAGGCCCTGTCAGCCTGTGCCTTTGCCTAAGTGAGAATAACTTCTCTTTATTATTCCTCTAATAACATATATATTCCTCTTTAAAACAGCTATATGTTTAGAATCCAGGATTACTGTGTTCCTCTGAAAAACAAACCACCACGTGTGCCCCCTCACTGGAAGAGCAGGGCAAGTGTGTACTTAGCACTTGCACGCCTGGAAGTATCCCTTTCAGACTGTATCTTTCTCTTTGTATAAGGTACAAGCTATGCCTTAAAATGACAGTGTGTTGTTAAGAAGCTTCCAGGGCCAGCGCTGGTATGACAGCCTGCAACATCTACTGTTGGTTTCAAATTAGAGTATTTCTCCTTCAAATGTACTACTGAGAACACCTCTCAGATTTTACTTTGAGTAGCTGTGCTACTTAGTATTAAAAATACTCGGCATTTAGATATTTCTGAAGAGCATTTTGTTATAACCTGCTACCACCTCAATATATTTGTTGTATGTTTTGTCCTCACTATTAATCATTTCTGACATTATAGCATAAGAAAAAATATAGCATGAGAAAAAAAATGTATGTTATAGAATCCTGAAGTGTCAATGAAGAACTAGGGGTAAAAGTTTTCTTAACCAATTGAATAAAAGAAATAAAATAAACTCAAATACAAACTACAAAGCATTCATGAAAAAAAGGAAAAGCCAGAACATTTTCAGTTTTAAAAAAATACTATATTGTATAGAAATCACAAATTTCTATAATCAGGCACCATGTTTACTGATTCATGTGTATATTTTTTTGTCTTAATTTCCCCATTTTTTTGTAAGCAAAAATAAATCAAAAGGAAAATTGATAAAGAAATTACTATCATATAGATGTGATTGGCCTAAAAATGCAGTGCTTGGTTTTCTGCCTTCTTACAGGTTTTTGTACAGACTGAGATAACAAGTTACTTTTTTTCCCCAAACATTTTCCATTTTATCACTTTGCTTTCTGCTTTCACTCACTATTATTATCCATGTCATTATCCTCCTCCTCACCGTCATCATCATCATCGTCACCTTCTGACAAGTCAAAATCACTGAACCCCAGGGCCATGTTGACTTTCTTCCCCCTTCTCTTAGAGGTGGTTTTGGAAGAATTCTGCTTGGCTTGCATGTTTATCTGCATCCCAGAATGCAGCACAGCTCCTGCTTTGTTCATTGAGAAGATATCCCCAAAGCCCATCAGCATCATGGCCTGCAGACTTGGGTTCATGCCATGGCCCTCCCCGTTACTTGCTGCTGTGATCTGACATGACATCTCTGCACTGTTTGACTCCTCTGTTTTAGATTCAAAGTAAGACTCCTCAGACATTCTTGCAGCAAGAGACAAGAGAGGCTATCAAAAGAGAAGAAAGGACAGAAGTAAAAAGAGAAATTAGGACCAATTTAATTAAGAAAAACAGATACCACAAAATTAGTTGGTACCACACAGGAGGTAAATGATTAGTGAAATAAATGAATGTAGGAATTATGTGAGAATTTATTTAATGGCAGATTTGGCTCTAGCATATTTGCCATGATTTATGAATGACAGAACAAATCACAACAAAAAGTTTGCACAGTACCACAGCAAGCCAAATTTCAAATGGAAAGGAAGTTGTACGTTTTAAGCCCTCATTTTGCTTAAAACAAAATCGCTTTTAAGATTTCTTCTAACTTTTCCCAATTTCACTTTCACACAGAAACATTTAACCATGATACTTTTTAAAAAAGAAATAAAGTAGAGATTAAATTTCAAGCAAAAAATTAAGAAACCATGTACCAAAGAAGAAAAGTTTAGAGGAAGCACAAAAACAGTTCAGTAGTCAATACAGTTCTAGGGAAATTTGAGTTAACTACCCTTTTAGCTAGAGTAGTACCCTGACTATACACTATAACTGAATCTAAAATTCACTTGCTTTTATTCATCATTTATTACAGGCATACCTGATATAATACTATTTATTCAAATTATTAAATAATTCATTTGTGAACAAATTCCAGATTCTGTCTCTCACAGTCAAGTTATACACAAGTACTTACATGTGAAAACTGGGAGGAAAGGAAAGTATCAATTTAGACTGTTGTCTTTTTATATTCTCTAGTATTCACGTTTCCTTCTTTTCCTTGAACTTTTTTCCAAGACGTCTCCTCTCACAGTGGCTACAGACATTTTTCTACCTTATGTAATTATTTTCAACAGCCAACCTATTCCTACAAGTGTTTGGTCATATTCACTTCAGGGTAAAACTGTTAGGATGTGAAAAATGCTATAGGAATCTTCTTTTGAGAAACAAGCAAATTAAGGCTTATATTTTTGGTGTGGGTTAAATGTGGGTAAATTTGTGATAAATGATATACAAATAATATAACTCTGGGATGGCCTTTATATTCCAGGTGTAAAGGCACCTAATATTTAGAACCAATTTCCTAACTTTTAAATTAAAGTTGGAGTTGAATCTTTACAAAGTAGCTCACTCTTTTAAGAAAAGACTTCTAGAGTTGTTATTGCAATAATAATTTTAACTTCATATAATTCAGCCAAAAAATATCAGTGATATGGAAAAAAATAGCTTTAGATCCTTAAACACTGGAAACAGGAAATTATTTCCCTTGCCATCAAAATTTGTTTTCAACTCTTATATATTCTCAGGGCTCTTGTTGCTTATTTTATTATTTCAAGGGTCCTTCCTCACATCAGATAGACTTTAAAGATCTCTACAAATACTTCTCAAGTAAGCTTGTATTCTTAAAAGACATAAAATTTTTATATCAAGCTTCAAGCTAAAAAGAAACATTATCCATACTTATGCATAAGGAATTCATTTCCCCGAATGTCTTTAACTAATGTTTTAAGAAAGGAAACAGTGTCCTTGAAATTAATTCAATAGTATAATTTTTTATGAAGTTACATAAATGTTAAACTTATAATTAAAACGAGGTCACATACAGAACACCGAAACCTCCAACCATTTCCTTTTAAAAAGGTTTATTTTATCTTTCTCTCAGAAATCTCAGTTAAAGTCAAATAGAAAATGATGTGAGGATAAAAGAAAACACCTACTTATTAAATACCTGAGCATAAACTTTCTTTCCTTCAGAAATACCAGCTCTAAGCAGAATAGACATTAAAAGCAAGTACTGAAAAGAAAGAAAACTTATCCCTCATAAAGAAAAAAAGAAGAAAATCACATTGAGATTGTGCTTCATGCTGTCCATTGTTAGAGGGTAGCCCTCAGAGCTGTTCCTTCACAGAAAGTTTTCCGGAGTTGCAAAATGCAAGCATACAACCTACTGAGTACTCACAGTGTTTTATTATTTATTATACAACTGTGTTACCAGTAGCAAAACTGTGTGCCAGGTAGCCCATAACTTCCTAGCAAAACTGATGCCAACAAACCAAAGGTTCTAAAGCATACTCTAATGGGTAGCTGAAAGTTTTTTCTTACAATACTACATTTAGAAAGAGTCAAGCCATGCAGTGCTTTATAGCTTAAGATTTCAATGCATTTAAAAAGAAAAGAAAAGAAAAAAAATTCTCAAACTTCAGAAGCTGTGCTGTAGGGACAGGGTCACATTCTTGCTTCCTGCCCCTCACCAGCTCTGGGAGAAGCACTGCCCCATGCAGATCCCTGGGGGGATGCCTCGGCGTCTGCCAAGTCAACCGGGACAGGAAACTTCTTGAATGTTCTTTCTCAAGAGCCAAGTTAAATTCACAGATAAAATGTGGAACCTTTTAAATGTTCCATGATAGTCTCGTGTGTAGTAATTCAATTCTGATTTTGGAATTCCC
The DNA here is from genome assembly GCA_027257055.1 of Cephalopachus bancanus. NCBI lineage: Eukaryota > Metazoa > Chordata > Mammalia > Primates > Tarsiidae > Cephalopachus > Cephalopachus bancanus. The sequence continues at coordinate 3,794,353 of JAPVLO010000122.1, read as the reverse complement.
TGGATAACCAAAGTCATTTTTGAAAAAGTTAAATCTGATAATAAATATTTAACTTCATTGTTTTTTCCTTTTTTGGATATCAGGTTTCTTCTCCACGCAAGTTGGAAAAGGAGACAAACTATTTTATTCTTTAGACACTGGAAAATACTTTGTAGTTGGGCACCGGCTAGTTAATGGAGATTAAGACTTTTTAAGGACAGGAAAGCTTCTTGAAGATCACAAAATGAAGGGTCCTTAAGTATTGTTTTATAACTACCATAGCAACTATCAAAATAAATTTAATATATGTTTGCTTTTAATCTACCATTATGTATAATTCTAAGTGGACAAATATTGCCCATTAAAAACCCTTGAGAAATGAATTATAAATTTGTACTTCATTCCTGAAAATGGTATGTCATTTAAAATAGGGAAGGATGCTGAAAATTGACTAGCTTTTAATATATTGTATCAGCATGTAAGCTCAAGGTTAGTGTATAAATAGTGAAATCCTTAAAAATAATTTTTATATTCTTCTAAATACAAGACTTGGGAGAAAACAAGATACTTTCCAGATGTAGTAAATACTGGAAGCTTGTTTAGAGAGAAGCCTTTTTCCAATCTTTTGCTGCCTGTGATTAACACTAAGTTGAGTAAGGAATATTAATGTTTGCCATTTATATGTCATGAGATTAGCTCTATTTCAGAAGGAAAATGTGGTTAAGTTTTAACCTTTCAAAGACTTCTTAGCTGCCTTATGATTATTAATGACTGATGGACTATAAAGAGTTAATCAGTATCGAGGTGCATGTTCTGAGGAACCTAACACATGGGGTGAAAATACATCGGATTTTATTTTATTATTTTATTTTTTATTTTTTGAGTCAGTCTCACTCTGTCATCCAGGCTGGAGTACAGTGGCATGCTCATAACCACAGCAGCCTTCACCTACTGGACTCAGGTGATCCTTCCGCCTCAGCCTTCCAAGCAGCTGGAACCACAGGCACACACCACCAAGACCGGCTAATTTTTTTTATTTACTGTAGAGATGAGATCTCACCAAGTTGCCTAGGCTGGGCTCAAACCCGAGGGCTAGAAAATCCTCTCACCTTGGCCTCCCAAAGTGCTGGGATTATAGGCATGAGCCACCACACCCGGCCCATGGATTTTATTTTTATACTTCGAATATATCAACACACGGACAGAATAACCTTCTTAAGGAAAGAGCCAGAAATGAGACGAGCTTTTCTTTGAAATCTCTGGCATTTTGTGAATTGAAGTTAGATATGACAATACTTGAGTACACGTGCGGGCCCTTTAATACTCAGGGGCAAGGCAGGCGATGAGGAGGGGCAGCGGGAGGTAGAAGTGCCATGCGGCCATGCTCAGCCACACTTGCTAAGAGCAGCATCTGGAAAGAGGTGAGAAGAGAGGATACTCACCGGGGTGTTGGACTGCTCTGTCAGTTTTTGCTCCCACATCTTTAACCGTCTTTCTCGTTCTTTAAGCTCCTGCTCTTTAAAGCTGAGATCACGCTCCAGTTTCTTTAGCCTCTCAAGAGTTGCTTCGATTTCACACCTGCACAGAGATAATGGCGTTGAGTCTCAACTTTACTTAGGAGATAACACACGCCTATTGGGCCCACCAAACACTAATTAAAGTCAAAGACTAATGCCTGTGCTTTTATTTTATTTTATTTATTTATTTATTTAGTCAGAGTCTCACTCTGTCGCCCAGGCTGGAGTGCAGTGGCACACTCACTGCCATCGCAGCCTTGACCTGCTGGGCCCAGGCGATCCTTCTGCCTCAGTCTTCCAAGTAGCTGGAACTACAAGCACACACCACCACGCCCAGCTAATTTTTTGATTTATTGTAGAGACAAGGTCTCTCCAAGTTGCCCAGGTTGGTCTCGAACCCCTGGGCTCAGGCAATCGTCTCGCCTCTGCCTCCCAAAGTGCTGGGATTACAGACGTGAGACACCGCGCATGGCCAATGCCTGTGCTTTTAAATCAACCAGGAAACTATCAGAGAAGAAGGAACTTTTCATAGCCTCAAACATCAACAGGTAGTTTCTAACTTGGACAAATAAGCTCACGATATTTTAACAAGGTTTTGAAGAGCCACTGGGGTGCAGTGTCAGCTATGAAGGTGATACCTTGGTTTAGCCATTTAATGAATGCTCATGTTCATCTAGCTCTTTACAGTTTACAAAGCACTGTTACATATGACCTTATTCCCATAACAGCTCCCAAGTAACAGGTATTAATCTCATAGATGGGAATGATATGCACGTTAGATGATCAACAACATACCATCAGTAAGTGGTTAGATGACACTTTAGCCTACTCACTGCCTGAGTAACCCAAGGAACCAACTGATCACTCTGACTCAGTTTCTTTGGTTATAAAAGGTGGTGGATATATAGGGCTCCCAATTTGCCTGCTCCTAAGACTTACCTAGGCAGCTTGCTGAGAAAGAAAAACGAAACAAAACAAAAGTCAACAAAGCAGATTACTAGGATCCTTCCTTGGAGTTCATGATTCAGTAGGGCTGGGTCTACGAGTTTTTATTATTTAATAAAAGACCTAGGTACTTTTTACAATCAGTCATATGGAGAAAACCCTGGGCTAGGTGAACTCCAAGGTTCTTTTTAACGCAATAATTTCTAAAGGAAGTTCTCTCTTGGTCTCCATCAGCCAACCAAACTCGCTACTTGGGACAATATGCCCATTATAGAACCTGTCCTTCACAGAAACTGAAATTGGTAAGATGCCTCAGCTCAAACTTTTTCTCTTTCAGGGCTGTCACAACGTTTGAGTCTAAATTTATACTCTGAGAACCAGAAGCTCTTTCCCTTGAGTTTCTGAAGAGCCTGTAAGTAGGCAGCAGTAAAGAGAGAATGAGAGAGGGAGAGGGAAGCTGAGGCTAGAGGAGGAACTGGAGAAAAGGTGTGGAAGAAGAAAAGGTCTGGAAATAGGTGAGCATTCCAGAATAGCTGCTGAGTGCTGCCAGCAGCAGCTTCCAGGGGCCACTGAGGCAAGCCTGTGTCCTGACTGCATCACCATGCCTAAGACCTTGAGTTTGGAAGGGAGAAGCCCATACATCTAAGTTAATGAACACAAGGGGAATTCCAAAAAAACCTGGAATTTATTTATATAAAATTATGGATTTATTCCTTTTTTTCTGAGTCAAAGTCTCATTCTGTCACCCAGGTTGGAGGCACAATCCAACCCGGCACATTCACGGTCACCACAGTCTCGACCTACTGGGCTCAGGTGATCCTTCCACCCAGCCTTCCAAGAAGCTGGAACCACAGGCATGTGCCACCATGCTTGGCTAATTTTTTGATTTATTGTAGAGATGAGGTCTCGCCATGTTGCTCTGACTGGTCTTAAACCCCTGAGCTCAGGTAATCCTCCTGCCTCTGCCTCCCAAATTGCTGGGATTACAGGCTTGAGTCACTGTGCCTGGTGGATTTGTTCTTTTTTTTTTTTTCTTGAGTTGGAGTCTCACTCTGTTGCCCAGACTGGAGTGCAGTGGCCACTACTGGCCACCGCAGCCTCGACCTGCTGGGCTCCGGCGATCCTTCCGCCTCAGCCTTCCAAATAGCTGGAACTACAGGTGCGCGCTAACACGCCCAGCTAATTTTTTAATTTATTGGAGAGATGAGGTCTTGCCAAGTTGTCCAGGCGGGTCTCGAAGCCACGGGCTCAGGCAATCCACTCACCTTGGCCTCCCAAGGTGCGGGATTACAGGCTGAGCCACCGAGCCCGGCTGGATTTGTTCTTACATGTTTAAATTTCAGTCACCTTAAAGTACTCTTCATTTGATGCAATACAGCTATCGAGACTCTTTTTCCACTGCTCAAAACAGTTTTTGAACTCATCAATGTTTCTGCCACTGTTTTTTTTTCACCTCTTCTACATCGGCAAAACATTTCCCTTTCAGGACTATTTTCAACTGGGGAAACAACAAAAAAAAAGGTCGCTCAGGGTGAGATTGGGTGAATAGGGCGAGGGGCCAGGGGTCTTCTATTTGGAAAAACTGCTAATACTCGTGCCGTTTGGCAGGTACATTGTCATGGGTGGAAGAACCATCACCTGTTGCCACAACTTCGATGTTCTTCGCCAAATCATGATGCAACCTTCTCAAAACTTCTAGATAAAAACTGGTTGACCATTTGATCTGGTCAACAAAGTTCAAGTGCCTTCCAAAAAGGGGCCCGCCTTCCGGTTTTTTGGGTCCCTCTCGTATGTATAACCAAAATCTGCTTTTCCTTTCTAGGGAAAATCAGAATAAATGAACAGCTTATTCCAATGCTATTATAGAGGAGAACTAAATGAATGAAAACAAACAGTCTCTAAGGATGAACTGGCAAAACCCAACTCAGGAAACAGTTATGGAGAAGGGGTTGTGTTGGGCCCAAGGCTCCCGTTCCCTGCTTGTCTGAAAAGCATGTCAGAGTAGGGGAGAGGGAAATCAAGCGTAAAAAGCATTTGCTGTGCTGCCCACAAATATCAACACTCTGTCCCTTTCGTTGGTGCCATCCAAAAAATCATAAAAGGGTGCAAGCACAGTCACATTACATTCCAAAGAAAGGCACTAACTCAGCAATCTTCTAGATTATGTCTGTATGATAACATCCAAATCTCATCCCTGATATTTCTGACAAAAATATTATGCCCATACACAGAAACAAAAAGTTTGTTTTTCTTTTCTTTTTTCTTTTAATTTTTTTGAGTCGGAGTCTCATTCTGTCCCCCAGGCTGCAGTGCAGTGGCACGCTCACAGTCACTGCAGCCTCGACCTGCTGGGCTCCAGCGATCCTTCCACCTCAGTCTTCCAAGTAGCTGGAACTACAGGTGTGCGCCACCACACCCAGATAATTTTTTAAATTTATTGTGGAGACAAAGTCTTGCCAAGTTACCCAGGCTGGCCTCGAAATCTTGGGCTCAGGCTACCATGCCCAGCCTGTTTTTATTTTTTAGTGGAGGAATGAGGGGAAAAAAATTAGTATGGAAAACTTTAGGGTAAACTTTTTTCACAAAAAAAAGAAAGAGCGAGCCCACTCTGAGAGGGTCTGAGGATGCCTCGGAGGCAGCAGAGCCTGGCAGCCTCAGTGCGAGATGGCAGCAGCCTGGGCCATCGTTCATGGGTGCTTCTGCCAAGGCGGTCCCCACGCCCCTGCCGGTAAGTCTGAGTTCACTGATATTCTTTTTGGTCAGGGTAAATGGCCAACGCATTCTATTACACTTGTAATTTAAGCCAAGGATCCTTCTCAAGACCCAGCTCTGGGAGCCTGCTTCGATTTTGAGCCCTTCTGGAAAACAGCTCAACAGTTAAGTAAACCAAAACACAGAAACAAACACCGAGGACCTCAAAATTCTATCTCCTCTGGCCCAGCTTCCTAATGTGGCTTCCCCATGCCCCAGGATCTAAAAGAGTGTGTGGGGTTATATGCCATAAGAGACGTGGGACCAGGGACAACATAGAACAGTGGCTCTGCTTGCTGTTCCCTTGATTTTGGTTGGTGCATTGTTTTGCATTAATGCACTTGTTGATGCACTTATATAAGCTTCCTGTTCTAAAAACATAATGAAGTCTTTTAGTTGACGAAATGTATGGTTTTCTCTTAAACCAAATCCAACCAAAGTCAATTTCAATTAGTATAAATTTTCCCTATGCCAAAAATAAACAATGAACTGTAATGATCTCTCTTCAAATAAAAGGCCAATTTGTAAAAAGAGCAACATAGTATATGTAAATGTAGATTAAACATAGCATTATATATTACATGATTTGTGCTAGCATCCAAATTGCAAAGATTACATTTTTCTGATCTCTGCTTTTTTGTTTTTAGGAAGACATGTCATGGGAAGAATACTTTGGTCACTAAGGGAAAAACATAACCAACAAAGTGGTTTGTCAAGAGACATAGATCTGAATAGTCACTGCTATACAGCATGGCTCATTCAGTGCAGATGACCTCAGGTCTACAGTCACATGGGTTAATAAAAACTGAAACAGGATTAACAGGAGGAGGAACAAGCTAAGGGTTTGATGAACAAGGAAAGGTGTGACACTGGACTTCTTTCCTATCACTTACTAGGCTAAAGGAAAGAACTGAGTTCATGTGGCTTTTGATAATCGAGTTTTAAAAAGAATTTTCAGAATAATTATTCAGTTTTCTAAAAATACAAGTTCCATCTGGTCTGTGCATAGAGGAAGCTCTACCAGAAAACAATCATTTGCCAGAAACGCCACAGCCGGATTGGAATCAGACTTCACAGTGACTCCAATTTACAAAACACTCCTTGGATGCTGGTCACGAGGTTCACACACCAGACAAAAGTTGGGATAAAGAAAGGAGTAGCCCAGATGTGCTGTCCTTTGAAATGTCCAGATTATCTGATAAAAACATATGCTCTTTTTGGTACCTGGTATATATTGAGTTAGACAGTCTTTTTGGCCTTAATGACAACCTAAAACGATCAGGTCCTGGAATACTTTTCTTAGTTAAAAAAGGAGTCTAGTCAAGTGAGCACTGCATGCTAATGAGCAGACAGCATGACAATGGCCACAAGTCTAGTAACGGCACTGCACAGCTGGGTGCAGAAGTAGGCCTATATTCCCAGACCTGCTGGGTTTCGTTACTGGCTCCATCTCAGGACTGGGGGATCTTGAGCAAGTTACTCAATCTGCCAAGACCTCATTTTTTACATCTATGATATAATTTAGGGTTGCTATGGGGATTAAAAAAGATAATCCAAATGAAGTATAAGCATCTGGTAAGACCTAATAAATGACAGCTGTGTTTATTATTATTTTTAGTCAGAGTCTCACTCTGTCACCCAGGCTAGAGTCACTGTGGAGTGCAGTGCCACGATCATGGTTACAGCAACCTTAACCTGCTGAGCTCAGGTGATCCTTTTGCCTCAGCCTCCTGAGTAGGTGGGACTATAGGCGTGCACCACTGCACCTAGCTAATTTTTGATTTATTGTAGAGACGAAGTCTTGCCGTGTTGTCTGGGCTGGTCTCGAACTCCTGAGCTCAAGCAATCCTCTCATCTCAGTCTCCCATATGCATGAGTCACCATGTATATGCATGAGTCACCATGCCCAGCCCAACTGTGTTTATTATTATTAAAATTAATATGATTATTCCCTATGTTTTTAAACAATTAAATAACTCTGCTGCTTCTCAAACTATGGTTTACTGGTTCAGGTAAAGATACATATTCTCTCACTACCTCTCAGAGCAGGATTAACAATTCCTGAAAGAGCCACTAAGAAAGCCACCAGGTGAGTGGATTGCCTGAGCCCACGGGTTTGAGACCCGCCTGGGCAACTTGGCGAGACCTCATCTCTACAATAAATCAAAAATTAGCCGGGCGTGGTAGCGCGCACGTGTAGTTTCAGCTACTTGGAAGGCTGAGGCGGAAGGATCGCTGGAGCCCAGGAGGTCGAGGGTGCGGTGGCCGGGAGAGGCCACTGCACTCCAGTCTGGGTGACAGAGTGAGACTTCAACTCAAAAAAAAAAAAGAAAGCCACCTACACAGATGTATGCCTTTTACGAAAATTTGTCAATGCATTTTACATCTTTTCCTTTTTCAATTACCAATTTTATTTCCCCCCTTTTTCATCTTCAAACGTTAAAAAAATTAAATTTGTCATTCAACTAGTCCAGGTTTAATGTAGAAAAAGTAGTGAAAGATATATATACATAGAAAACACTCTTGCATGATCCCAGTACCCAGTGATAACACTAACTTTTTGATACTTTTCTCCATACACACACACACACACACACACACACACACACACACACACACACATATACATAAATATATGAGGAGACCCAAAAAAACCAGAATTATTTTTTGGAGGGTGAACCCCTTGTAGTACAGGTTTCCCCCTCTAGGTAAGTGTTCTAGGAACCTATCAGCATCAGTGCGCCAGCTAGTGTTGTTGTGAGAGGCTGCATTCAGCTTCACTGAATTTTTTTGGTGATTCTTTCAATGTGTTTGCCCATTTCATGATGTGTGATTCACGAATACAATTGCCCACACCATGGTTGAGTGTTCACGGCAGTTTTTTTTTTTTTTTTACCAAAAACGGCATGACCCCTGTGCCCCACCCTCCCTATTTACCTGATCTTGCCCTGAGTGACTTTTTTTTTGTTTCCCCGAATGAAAAAAGTCCTCAGAGGGAAATGTTTTGTCCATGTAGAAGAGGTGAAACAAAAAAAGCAGAAGCACTAAAAGGTATCAAATGGACGAGTTCAAAAACTGTTTTGAGCAGTGGAAAAAGTGACTCCTTAGGAGTATTGCATCAAATGGAGAGTACTTTGAAGGTGACTAAGGCTTAAACATGTAAGAATAAATACACAATTTTTAATAAATAAATTTCATTTGGGGGGGTCCCCCCAAGTATTAATTTCATTTAAAAATGGAATCATCTTCACAAACTATAATATAACTTTTATTTTTAAATCATTGATCAAATCTGTGTTATCAAGAATGGCTCTAAATTATTCTGTGTATGGAGGAATCATTTTAAAAAACTATTCCCCTTTTATGCCATTTCTGGCTTTACAATTTTATTTATTTATTTATTTGAGTTGGGGTCTTGCTCTGTCACCCAGGTCGATCCTGCCACTGTACTCCAGCCTAGGCAACAGAGTGAGACACTGACTCAAAAATATATGTATACATATTTTAAAGACAGAAATTCTTTGTCTATCACAGCAGTATTCAATGTGTGGTCAGGAGACCCATGAGATCTTTTTCAAAGTTAAATCAGTTTTTGGACTAATACAGGATTTGCCTTTTCTACTCTCATTCTCTCACAAATGTATGAAGTCTTCTAGAAACTTCATGACATGTTGATAATGCCATAGGCTGAATACAGAAGCAGAATTTATTATTGGTGTTTTTGTTTTTTTTTTTTTTTAGTTGGAGTCTCACTCTGTTGCCCAGGCTGGAGTGCAGTGACACGCTCAAGGCCACCACAGCCTCAACCTATTGGGTGCTGGCCATCCTTCTGCCTAAGCCTTCCAAGTAGCTAGAACTACAGGCATGCACTACCATGCCCGGCAAATTGTTGATTTATTGTAGAGACAAGATCTCGCCAAGTTGCCTGGGCTGTCTTGAACCCGTGAATTCAGGTAATCCAATTTCCTCAGCCTCCCAAAATGCTGGAATTACGGGCTGAGCCACCGAGCCTCGTCTATTATTGCTTTTTAAATGAATAAATAAATGCATATTTAAATGTGTTCTCAGTTCTAGTTTTGAATGTGGTAAATATTGACAGGTATAATTCATTTAAACAAAATATCTTTGAAGTCTTTAGGAATTTTTAACAGTGCACTGGAGACAAAAAGTTTGAGAACTGCTTTTCTATCATATAGGAGAAAAAGTTGTCATAGTATGTCACTTGCCTTGGAAATGTAAAATGAACATTTAACCAACTTTCCTCTTGATTTCTGATTCTGTTGACATTCTTTAAGACTCCCTATCCCAAGGGTATCAATACCACTATTAAAATCCTACTAATCCCTTGGATAATAGATCAAATAGCACTTCCTCTGGGAATCCTTTTATTATATCCTCAGACTGGATCAGATTTCATGGTTATATGCTCTCAGACATCTAATACTTTTGTCATAATACCTGCCAAAATAGAAATGCGACCATCTTTGTGTGTTTAATATTGGACACTCGGCTGGAGAGGTCCATGTGTCCTGGGACTGTTGTGCTATGGCTGCCACCCAGTACCTAGAACAACACCAGCCATTCTCGCACCAGCACAAGTTCAGTGAATGAAGAATGAACAAATGGACATAGGAAGTACTTTTGTCTTTGGCAAACGAATTAAGTCACATATTCTCTTGTATAATGTCATCATGTCTTTTTCTACTATTACCGCCATGGTATTTTTCTTCCATCCTTCCCCAAATAGATACGGAGCAAATGCTGTGTTCAAGGCATGTTCTAGACGCTACAGTGATGGCCAAGATTGTCTGACCCTCTTACATTTTAGTTTGCGGGACATACTTTAAATGACTAGCCACTGAATTTCCTCCTAATTCCAACAGCAGTAAAGCTATGAAGGAGATGCTGTCAGAGCACATAAAGTGGAACCTGATCTGGCCTGGGATCAGGAGGCACCTCCTTTGTTTTTTTTTTGAGTTGGAGTCTCATTGTCACCCAGATTGGAGTGCAGTGGCCACTCCAGGCCACCGCAGCCTCGACCTGCTGGGCTCCGGCGATCCTTCCACCTCAGCCTTCCAAGTAGCTGGAACTACAGGCGCACGCTACCACGCTTGGCTAATTTTTTGATTTATTGTAGAGATGAGGTCTCGCCAAGTTGCCCAGGTGAGTCTCGAACCCGCAGGCTCAGGCAATCCACTCACCTCAGCCTCCCAAAGCACGGGATTACAGGCTGAACCACCGAGCCCGGCTAGGAGGCACCTCCTTGAAGAAGTGTTACTCAGCTGCTGTCAGAATGACAGTTCTGAATGAGGGAGAGATATGCATCTGCTAAGGGACCAAACGCCTGAAATTAAGATGCAGCATGATGCTCTTGGGAAGAGACAGGTGAAGTCATAATACAGAGGGACTTAAGTACTTTAGTCTTTGACTTTTTTTTTTTTTGAGTCAGAGTCTCATTCTGTCACCCAGGCTGGAGTGCAGGCCATTTCAGCATCGACTGCTGGGCTCAGGCAATCCTTCTGCTTCAGCCTTCCAAGTAGCTGGAACTACAGGTGCATGCCACAATGCCCGGTGGTCTTTGTCTTAAGAGTAATGAGAATGCAGATATAGATTTTATTTTTTTATTTATTTTACTTATTTTAAGTCAGAGTATTTATTTATTTTACTTATTTTGAGTTGAGGTCTCACTCTGTTGCCCAGGCTGGAGAGCAGCAGCACAATCATGGCTCACCAAGCTTCAGCCTTCTGGGCTCAGGCGATCATTCTGATTCAGTCTCCCCAGCATCTGGGACTACAGGCATGCAGTAGCATGTACAGCTAGTTTTTTTATTTTTGTAGAGACAAGATCTCGCTATGTTGTCTAGGTTGGTCTTGAACTCCTGGGTTCAAGTATTTGTCTCGCCTTGGCCTCCCAAATTGCTAGAATTATAGGCATGAGCTACCACAACCAGCCCACATGTGTATTTTTAAGGGGAGCAATTGATTAAATGTGCACTGGTCTCTTACTGTAAAAAATAAATATTACTTACATGTATTGTTTTACTAATTATTTCAGCCCAGAAAAAAAGTCCTTCATACCTAGACTGGAGTTCATTGTATTCCTTTTGTATCCCTAAATAAAAACTCATTTAAATCACTGACCCTAGATAGATATTTATAAGGAATAAAAATAAATAAGGTTATTGTGAAACACCAAACACAGAAAGTCCAAAGAAATGTCCAGTAATAGGAGTAAACAAAGCAGTCCTTTTCTTTTTCTTTTTTTTTTTTTGAGTTGGAGTCTCACTCTCTCTGTTGCCTAGGCTGGAGTGCAGTGACATGTTCACAGCCACCCCAGCATCAACCTGCTGGGCTCCGGCAATCCTTCTGCCTCAGCCTTCCAAGTAGCCGGAACTACAGGCGCACACTACCATGCCCGGGTAATTTTTAATTTATTGTAGAGACAAAGTCTCACCAAATTGCCCAGGCTGGTCTTGAACCGGCGGGCTCAGGCAATCCACTCACCTCAGCCTCCCAAAGTACTGGGATTACAGGCTGAGCCACCAAGCCCGGCCAGTCATTTTCAAAGCGAATGCAGTGTTCGTTTAGCATCAGCAGATGGCGTAAGGCGTCATGTTACTACCACAGCTACCAGGAGCAGAGATGAAGTTACTTAAATCTCTGCTGAGTCAGGGGAGGAATGTCGGCTCCCAAACATGCTATTTATATTCATGCATCATGTGACCTGGCTCAAATGTTTCATCCTGGGCTTACTTTTCCACTCATACAATACAGTTCTCTCACTACGAGTTTATTTTACATGTAACAATAGAATTTATAACATCCAAAGTTTTCTTTTAAAAGTGTTTTTATAGTCTCCCTACCCCGTCCACTAGCAGATAACAGGGCTCTGCAAGTTTCAAGGTAAACACTATTTTTATTTCTCACTGGACGGAGGCCAAAGCTTCCTAGCAAGGAATATATACAGAGATATCTGGTAACCATCTTTTGTCTCAGATGATATGATTTCAATATTCTTTCCAAATACTTTGATATATTATAAGGCAACAAGCTTAGAAAAACACTCTTTTTTGCTTATATATGAAATGGAGGACGTCTCAGATCTCCAAAACCATAAAAAAAGTATACTTTCTCCCCCTAAGCTACACTTAGAAATCAGGATTGTCATGAAGGTCTCTGGTTCTCTTCTTCCCTGAGACAAGCCAAGGACTTTCTTTTTTTTTTTTTTTTTTGAGTTGGAATCTCACTCTGTCTCCCATACTGGAGTGCAGTGGCCGCTCCCGGCCACCGCAGCCTTGACCTGCTAGGCTCAGGTGATCCTTCCGCCTCAAGCCTTCCAAGTAGCTGGAATTACAGGCATACATCACCACGTCTAGCTAATTTTTTGATTTATTGTAGAGATGAGGTCTTGCCAAGTTGCCCAGGCTGGTCTCGAACCCGTGGGCTCAGGCAATCCTCTCACCTCAGCCTCCCAAAGTTCTGGGATTATAGGCATGAGCTACCATGCCTGGCCTAGCCAAGGACTTTCAAAGCCAGAGGCTAAGACTCTGTGTCAGGGCTACTCACCTCCACTCTGCCTTGTTGTGCAGGAATGAGTTACACTGGTCAGGGAGGTTTGCGTCATTTGACATGGACTCCAGAATTGAAATGATTTGCTTGAATGATGGCCGTTTCTAAAGAAGAGAAAATAAGTAATCACTTGTTGCGACTTCAGAAAGATCTTCGAGAGAAAATGTAGATATCCATAAGCATAGCACAAAGCTCAACCTACCCATAACAAAATGAAACATGATACAATGTCCTGATTTAGTTATTTTACAACCATCAGATCACTCAGGTTTAGGGAATTGTTACTTTTGTATCCCTACATTAAGTTACATATTTATATTCTCTTGTATAATATCATAATGTCTTTTTATATCATTACCACATTGACATTTTCTTCCTTCTTTCCCCAAATATGTATAGCGTGAATGCTGTGTTCAAGGTATGTTCTAGATGCTGTGGCTACAGTGATAAACAAGATTGTTCATCTTTATTTTCAATTAGTTATTTGTAAGAATAGAGGCAGATGTTGTTTTTCTATCATGTGGCCTATGGTTGGGATAATTAGTGTTTTTCTCTGGGTAAAGAGAATAATAATTCTCTCTTTTCATTATGAGTAAGGATTCCTAAAAAAGAAAAAGTTAAGTCCTTTAAAAATCTACGTGATAAAGCTGGTAAAAAATTAATAGTAGAGTCTGTGTGGTGGGTATGCTAGTGTTCACTGTAAAATTCTTTCAGCTTTTCTGTATGTTTAAAAATTATGATAAAATGTTGGGGGAAAATCTACCTATCAATCTATTGGAACTAATAAAATTTCTCAAATCAGTTGGTCAGAAAAAAAAAAAAAATCCCTCAGGCCTAAAGCCATCATAAGTTCCCTGTTCTCAAGATTTATTTCACATTATAACTAGCTTCCATGCTGGGATGCTGCAAGACGCTGCTCACTGGAAATGCACAGTGGCTAAGTATATTTCTTGAGCTAGCAGCAACCACACTAGCCTGTCTCTTTAGACTGTAGCCAAGGGTGAGACAAAAGGTTAAAACAAAAAGGGAGAAAGACAATAAAAGGGATGATGCACATTCTCTCTTCATCACACCTCATAATTATACCATTTCTGAACAAATTACAGTTGCAGCAATTAAAACATGCATTTTAATTTAGGAGCACAAAAACAAGAAGGAACAATGTTGAGGTGGCTTGCTTTCAAGACTTGAGAGCTTCCTACATTGTTAAGAAAAGCAATTTTTCCATTTCTCAATAAAAAAACTGGGATATTTATTGAGTTCTGTCATTACTGTTCTCTTTCAAGGACGTGTGTGTGTGTGTGTGTGTGTGTGTGTGTGTGTTTGTGTATTCTGAAGAAAGCATACATAGCTAAATATTACTGATATACATCAGGCCTTCTCATAAGCAAAGAAGAAAATGTTTTAGGAAGGAAGTCTGAAAAATGTTCTGTTTGTCTTCTTTAACTTTGTTCTCATCTTAATTTCTCCCACCACGTGTCAAGTTTTAAAAGGAAAAATGTTATAATTGTTTGCATAGGAACTAGTTACATAATAAATAAAGGATTTTCATTTTGTAAGGAAAAGTAGCAGGAGGAGCTAATGCATTTTTAAAGAGTAATATTTTTTTTTACTCATTCTTGAAACAAGGTGAAATTCTTTTGTAATCAGATGACAAGCATCCCTGAAAAACAGAGTTGGAGTCTCACTCTGTTGCCCAGACTGGAGTGCACTCCTGGCCACCGCAGCCTCGACCTGCTGGGCTCCAGAGATCCTTCCGCCTCAGCCTTCCAAGTAGCTGGAACTACAGGCATGTGCTACCACGCCTGGCTAATTTTTTTTTTTTTTTTTTTTAATTGTAGAGATGAGGTTTCGCCAAGTTGCCCAGGCGGGTCTCGAACCCGCAGGCTTAGGCAATCCACTCACCTCATCCGCCCAAAGCTCAGGATTACAGGCTGAGCCACCGAGCCCGGCTAAAATATTTTAATTTTATAGTTGGAATCTACTCTTGGATAGAAATTATCAAAGTGAACATTAAAAAAGCAACAATATAGAATTTTGTGGTAATAACGCTTTATGAGTATTCTGGTTACTGAATACATTTGGTCTAGAATCTTATGTAAGTTTCTCTGAAGGAGCTTTCAAGTTCTTTTTAGGTATTACATAGGCTTTGCTTATTTGAAAAAAATCACCACTATGGCCATTTATTAAGCACCTACATATATGATTTTTCTATTTTGATCTTCATTTTGTAGGTAAGGACAAACTAGTCTCAGAAAAGTGTCAATTTCCCAGCCTCACCCAGGAAGCAAGTTGCAGAACCAGGGGCTCTGCTCTTAAATTCTTCAATATCTTTATCACATAGTGTGAAGACATTATTTCGAATCAAACTCATGACTGTAACTATTACATTTTCCTTATTTAAAAATGTCACCTTAGGACTTGAACTGGTTCCCACCTTACCTTTCTTCTTTCGCCTCTTCAATAAAATATTGTGAGGCCCTGATGTTAGCCACTACATGACCTGACATTTACCTCTTAGCCTCTTTCTCTTGTGCATACCTCTCCCTCCTCATTGCAAAATAACAAGTTTTATAGGTGGGATGAATATTTTAACCTAGGTGATAATACTCTAAAGTCTAAGAACTGGAAAAAAAAAGACATAAAATACTTTAATCAACAATTGCTGTACATATGCACACAGGACTGGCACCAACTTCTGGTTGAATTGTGATGTATTTCTAGCCAGGAAACTAAAATGTGCCGCTCAGAAAATTGACTGTGGTCTGGCTATTTCAGGCGACAACAGATTGGGCATCTAATTACGAAACTGATGAAAGGTACAACGGAGAAACACACATAGAAACTAGCTCTGATCCCTCATAGAACTTGCGACCCATGCAGGAAGAAAAGATATTTTTAGAAAAGCAACAGTATAAGGTAAAGCAGTGGCCCAGACTGTGAATTAAGAAAAGGAGTACTAAGACTGGGCTGGTGTAAACAGAATAACCAAGGAAGCCTGATGGACGACAAAGTATTCAGGGGATAAAGGAAAGGAGGAGCCAGCATGTGCATGCAATGAAGGCATGTAAGGTGTGTCCAGAGGAGGTTAGCTGCGAGAGGACTGGAAATGTGGGCTGTGGCCAGGCATTCAGACAGATCAAACACAGAGTCACATATTTTCAACAGAATACAATGTCATTGAGGAAATAAAATTCAATCTTAAACTTTCTTTACATTTTACCATGTCTGGAACACAAGATTCCTTTGGCCCTAAAGTAGGGTCATCTTACTACATGTCAAAGACATGTCAACTTCATAGCTTCAACACCAGCCTAATGTCCTTGTTGTGTAAGGTGTTCATACTACCATTTAATCAATATACCACAAATGTACATTCTTGGAATTTTAATTAATGTAGTACTGGGCTTCCGATTAAGAAATTCAAACCCTGCTTTACATATTGAAATGTAATTAAAATTATAGAGATCTAGTTGCAATAATCTAATTCAATGCAAACAGTTTCTGGCAAAACTTCTATTTAAGTATCAGAGAAAAAAATACTACCAAAATTATTTATATGACACAATGGATACATAACTGGCAGAGTAGGGAAAGGGTAGGATGATACTATTTTAACAGTTTAAAATAAAACATTCTGACCGGGAGCGGTGGCTTAGCACTTTGGAAGGCTGAGGCGAGAGGATTGCCTGAGCCCGCAGGTTCAAGACCAGATTGGGCAACTTGATAAGACCTCATCTCTGCAATAAATCACAAAACCTAGCCAGACGTGGTGGTGTGCGTCTGTAGTTCCAGCTACTTGGAAGGCTGAGGTTGAAGGATTGCCTAAGCCCAGGAGGTCAAGGCTGCAGTGGCTGTGAGCGTGCCACTGCACTCCAGCCTGAGCGACAGAGTGAGACTCCAACTCAAATATAAAAATTAAAAAATTTTAAAAAATAAAACAAAACATTTTAAAACAAACTTGCCAATTCCTGCTTATAGTTTCCACCAAATTAGTTGCAATGTGTAGGCATTTCTCTTAATGCTAAAAAGTCCCCACATTCTGCAAACTCACATACCAAAAATAATAGGGCCTAAATAGGGGTAGGGCAGATCACTCAAAACCCAGGCAACTTCATCACAGAGTACTAATAAAAATAATAACTAAATAAAAATAAAAATATTAACACAGTTAAGAAATATGTTAAATTCTCCTCCCTCCTCCTGCCCTTTTTTCTTTTTGTAGAGACAGGATCTCACTGTGTTGCCCAGGCTGATCTCAAATTCCTGGCCTTAAGTAATCCTCCTGCTTCGGCCTCCCAAAGTACTGGGATTACAGGCATGAGCCACTGCTCCTAGCCAAGAAACATGTTAATTTCTTTTTTTTTTTTGAGTTGGAGTCTCACTCTGTTGCCCAGGCTGGAGTGCAGTGGCACAATCACAGCTACTGCTGGGTTCAGATCCTTCTGCCTCAGATAGGTATTTACACTATCATATAATCAGTGTACCATAAATATACATTCTTAGAATTTTAAGTAATGTAGTACTGAGTTTCTGATTAAGAAATTCAAAACCTGGCCATTGCTTTGTTAAACTCTGCTGTGTCCACGTGGCTCTTTGAGCTATGGCCACGATGCTTTTTTAGTTTTGGCACCCTCCCTACCTTGGGGAGGTGAATCATCTCTCTCTCTCTCTCTCTCTAATTTACTTCCTAAATAAGCTATATTTTCCAATCTAAAAAATAAGAAAAAAGAATTGTTGTAAGCCGCATAGTGACTTACACCTATGATCCCTGATCTAAGCACTTTGGGAGGCCGAGGCAAGAGAACCACTTAAGGTCAGGAGTTAGAGACTAGCCTGAGCAACATAGCAAGATCTTGCCTCTACAAAGATAACAGAAATTAGCTGGGCATGCACCTGTAGTCCTACCTACTTGGGAGACTGACTCAGGAGGAGGATTGCTTGAGCTCAGGAATTCGAGATTGCAATGAGCTATGATCATGCCACTACATGGGCAACAGAGAGAGACTCTATCTCTAAAATAATAATAATAACAACAACAATAATGTAAAATAACTTAGAGATAAATAAAATTAATATCTAGATTTTTAGAAAGAAAAAGAACACCTTATAGAAGAATGGACTATGTTTTATCATCATTCCCTCTTTTTGGGAGTCAGATTGGAATTGGGTTTAAATTAAAGAAGAAATTCCATTCTTTGGTTGTACTTTTCAGGTCTCTATTTAAAAGGTCCATTGTAATACCTTAAGTTCCATGAAAAACTGAACAAATTTGAACTGTAAAATTTCAGTTCCTTTCTTGAGTGTTCTGCTCTCTTATTCTAGTGTTTAATCTGTGAGAATTCTTTTTTTTTTTTTTTTTTGAGTTGGAGTCTCACTCTGTTGCCCAGACTGGAGTGCAGTGGCCACTCCCAGCCACCGCAGCCTCGACCTGCTGGGCTCTGGCGATCCTTCCGCCTCAGCCTTCCGAGTAGCTGGAATTACAGGCATGCGCTACCATGCCCGGCTGATTTTTTGATTTATTGTAGAGATGAGGTCTCTCTGCCCAGGCAGATCTCGAACCCGCGGGCTCAGGCAATCCACTCACCTCAGCCTCCCGAAGGCGCGGGATTACAGGCTGAGCCACTGAGCCCGGCTTTTTTTTTTTTTTTTAAGAGACAGGGTCTCACTCTGCAGCCCAGGTTAGAATATAGTGGCATGACCATAGTTCACTGTAATCTTGAACTCCTGGCCTCAAGTGATCTACCCACCTCAACTTCCCAAGTAGCTGGGACCACAGGCATAAGCCACCATACCGGGCTAATTTTTAATTTTTTTGTAGAGACAGGGTCTCACTGTGTTGTCTAGGCTGGAATTAAACTCCTGGACCCAAGCAATCCTCCCACCTAGGCCTCCCAAAATGCTAGCATTACAAGTGTGAGCCACCATGTCCAGCCAGAATCTTCTTTACTTTTAAACTTTTTGGAATGGAAAATTCCAAATATACACAAAAGTAGAGAAAACACTGTGAGCCTCCATATACCTATCACTCAGCTTCCAAAATTACCTTGTTTAATCTATACCGTCATCCATTTCCCCCGTTTTATTTTGAAGCAAATCCAAGACTAGTCTATCATTTTATCTGTAAATATTTTTGTATGTATGTGAGAGTCTTTTAAAATGATCTTTGCAGGGAAAGGAAATGGGCCATTCATGCTCAAACGTGATAACCACATGAAAGACCACATTTTGGAATTTCTCCAACTCTATTGTGATAGCTCAAAACACCACTGAAACTGGACAGGGAACACATATCAGGATTCTCTGCAAGTGCTACTTTTGCCCACTCTTTAGTTAGAAAGGCAATGTAGTGCTGTGGCTGGGAGCACAGACTGTGCCAGACTGCTGGGGGTCACCTCCAGCCCTACCGCTTACTAGCTGTGCGGCCTTGAGCTCATGACTCAACCTCTGTGTGCCTTGACTCTTCCTCTGTAAAAGCAGGATCACCATGGATCCTACTTCATGAGGAATACATAAGTTACCACACATGCAGTGCCTGGTAGATTAGTGTGTTAGTCATTTTTATAACATAAAGGGTACAGTAGTTATTACTAGAGATTAAAACAAAAGAATACAATTATTTTTACTGAGTCAAGAATGCCAAAGAGTGCTGTAAGAGTTAATAATGAGCCACTAGTTATCAAGATAAGCAGATGTCAACAGAAAACCTACCAGTCAGTCTGGGGCTCACAGGAACATCAACCCAACTTTGCTTTGTAATGAATTTTATTACTGCAACTTTTAAAAACTCAAAGCCAAACAAGTGGAATTTCAGAATTCTGAATAGCAACAAAAATATAGGTATATACCTTGGCATCGGCTTCCCAACACTGATGTAACAGTTCAGCAAAACTTCTGGGGCAACTGCTTGGAATGGTTAATCTCTACAACGGGGGGGGGGTAGACAAAACAAAACAAAACACAGGGTTTTACTCATAAATGCAAGCAAATACTATTTGCCAGGTCACAAAAAGTTAACTTAAGAGCATAAACAAGACATGAAATTTAAAGCTTCCATTGATATCCACATGACAGGTGAGAATTTATGTTTAGATTCATAATATTTAGTTTCATAATTTCCCTCCAAAGAGGAACTGCAGTGGGTGGAGAAGTCAGGGTCAGCACAACAAATGCAACAAAACATAAAATCAAGTCTAAGAGAAACTACAGTAGGAGAGAATCAAGTGGGACTTAAATACTAATTATAAAACCACAAGTCACTGTACTTTTTTTTTTTTTTTTTGAGTTGGAGTCTCACTCAGTCGCCCAGACTGGAGTGCAGCGGCCGCTCCCGGCCACCGCAGCCTCGCCTTCCAAGTAGACGGAATTACAGGCACGCGCTACCACGCCCGGCTGATTTTTTTGATTTATTGTAGAGATGAGGTCTCGCTACCCAGGCGGGTCTCAAACCCGCAGGCTCAGGCAATCCACTCACCTCAGCCTCCCAAAGGCGCGGGATTACAGGCTGAGCCACCGAGCCCGGCTAGTCACCGGACTTTTATAGGCAATTTATAACGTATGTAAATAGGCCAGGTAACTAGTTTACATGTGGCAGTAGGTGAACAACTCTGAAAACATTTTTGACATAGAAGATCACAGAGATCATTTTCAAGAATTGTGTATTTTCTCACTGATACATAAGACATTCTGAACGTAGGACTCACTACGGCTTTGTTTTGGTCAAACCCACATACTGTAGGTACCTGACATGGCATAAATTATAACATGAAGACCAGTCTTGTTCTAATATTCTACAATCGTGATTCTCATCGAACATGGGATGGCACTATTCTGCAGAAGCATTTTTGTTTTAGAGACTGGAAGGTTGCAACTAGCATTTAAAGATAGTGGGTCAGGAATGTCACACATCCATCAATATACCATCAAATCCTACACGATCAAGAACTCTCTTGTATCCCACAAGATTTCCCAGGCCCCATGTGCCTTCACAAGAGAATCAAACAATGAGATTTACAATTTTCCAGACCCAGAATCCAACTCTAATTTACAAATGAACACGAAGTATTTTTTAAAACAGTTTCAAAATACGTTGAACTTTCCAAGAATACAACTACCAAATAAAATAAATAAAAGGAAAATTGATTTTTGCATATTTACAACTTTTCCAAGATTTTGGAAAAATGTAACCAACAACAGTACTGCTCCTGGTACTGGAGTCATGCACACAACCCAACTCTATCAGGCTCCATTTGTAGCTGCTGAATTCTATTTATCCACAGGTGCAAGCTCCTCAAACTGCTCCCTTATCAGCCCTAGTATGGGCATGACTGAGCATTTATATGCTGCAATCCATATTTCATTTACTTCTCTTTTATATTACAGTTAGAGCATTATATTGACTTAAAATATAATGTGTGAAGGTAAGTTGTGTTACCTCTGAATTTCATTTTAGGGGAGCGAGGGGGTGTTAATGCAGTTATAAAAAGAGCACTGGGTATGAAGGAGTTGAGAACTGCTGTACTCAGAAGTACTAAGATTTATTTCACAGCACTGTTTGCCAAAGAAGTGTTGCAAATGAAAAACTTAAAACTGAACTTTGTTGGATTTGGGGGAGGCTACATGTAAAACTAGAAAAACAGTTGCTTTGGCAAGAAAACTGATCATCTATATTTGGAATTTGCAGATAATCTTAAAACCAAAACAAAATAAAAGCCCAAACAAGCCTCTCCAAATTCAAGGCTATGCTAACTACTTCTAAACTTTTAGTCTTGTAAGTTCACAGACTAGACCAGGATGTATTAACTGTACTATTATTTTACCATAATGTGAACTGCAAATTTTTTGATGATAGTAAAAAAGAAATTTGGGTTTTACTTCTTTTTTAATATAAATGGTTGTGAAGTGAGAACTAATAAAAACAGACTATAATTTTTTTTTTTTAATAATTTTTTTTTTCCACCCTGTCGCCCAGGCTGGAGTGCAGTAGCACACTCATGGCCACCGCAGCCTCAACCTGCTGGGTTCAGGCAGTCATTCTACCTCAGCCTTCCAAACAGCTGGAGCCCACAGGCGTGAACCACTACCCCTGGCTAACTGTTATTGTAAAGACAAGGTCTCGCCTTGTTGTCCAGGTTGGTCTTGAACCCCTGGACTCAGGGTGTCCTCTTGCTTCTGCCTCCCAAAGTGCTGGGATTGCAGGTGTGAACTACTGAGCCTGGCCAACACAGATTATAGTTGCAGTTGTGCAACTGAATGTACTCTATATGTAACTAAAAATAATGAGTTTTCGTAAAGGGTAATATTTTTCAATATAATTTTATTTGAACATATTTCCAAGAACTGAAATGTGAACTGGCTGAATATGAATGCTGATCATTTTTGTCATCTTCTCATACTAAAAAAATTATTTAGATAGCATGTCTGAGACATTATGCAAGGAGATACAATTATTGTAAATAACCTGACATGGTCAATTATCAGATTCAGACACTTTACGTAATAGATTATTTTGGTGCAATTAAAAGTACTTTAAAATAGAATCCAAAGTATTTAAGTCCTGATTATAAAACTGTGGGCATTCCTAATGCACTGACACATTCTGAAATAACCAAATATTAGTACCAGGTTTGCAACATTACTTCAAACTTAAATATTTTTAAATCAATTTAAAAGATTTCCCAATCACTAATTACACATGACATTTTTTTAAAGACCATATTCATTTTTGCATCATTTTCTACATAGGATGTAAAATTATTTTTAAGTGAAGTTTTAGTTTTTTTCTAAAGTATAGTAAAGAGCAGAGACATTTTATGAAGATTTCTGTTAATCAAGTCATTTTGCTACTTAGAACAAGCACATTATATACAAGAATCTAAGTATTTTATAAAAATAGAAATTATGCTGCTAGAACATTCTGAATGACCACTGATTGAGTTCCATGGACATGATAAAAGCAAATAGATGTGTCTGTATTTTAAAAACTTTTAGTAACGCCCTGTTAGTTTCCTGCCTTCTATACAAGTCCATTGTTTATTTTGAAAAGTTTAGCAGAGCTTTGTGAATCTAGTTTTAATAGGATTTAATATGAGAAAAATGATTGCTTTAAGGCCTTATTTCATTATCAAGGATTTAGAAAGAAAGCTCTTCAGATATAATTCTTAGGAAATACTGATTTTCCTATAGATGCAAAAAGCAGTCCTAAATGGTGGAAATGAATGAGGTCTATTGTCTAGTTAAAAGTAGTGTGCCAACCTCAATTCCCCAGTCCTGGTAGTTACCACAGATAAATAAGATGTCACCAGTAGGGGAGGCTGGGTGAAGGGTACATGGATTCTTTGTAACAGTTTTGTAAATCCCTGTAAGTCTGTAATCATTTCAAAATCAAAAGTTAAAGACAACCCTTATACTTGGATTAGGGTGACTACATCACATTTAAAGAGTCTCCCTGAGTGTTTGAACACGATACTCTTTATTTAAATAAGGGCTGTTAAGAATACATCTTTCTCTTTTCAACCTGTAACCCAAGGTAGTCAACAAAAAAATAAATAAATAAAATAATCAGAAGTTGAAGGGATTTTGTAAATTGTATTTCTTTCTGTCAAAGTCTCAATTTTGTTATGAAATAAATTCTTGGGAATTATCTTAATGTTATATTAACAGAACCTGTTTGGTAGTAAGTACTTCCATTTGTGAGGTGAAATGAAGATACCACCTTAAATAACGATACTGAAAATTACATTTAAACTTAATTTCCATATTTTTGAAAAATAAATATTGTACAGAATGAAAACGGCAGATACGTATCCTTATATTAACCAATTTCATTTAACTTCATTAGAAAGTTGAGAAAATTTATTTTGTCATATGGGTTTCTTTCAACTTACTTTTATATTTAATAGTATGGGAGGCAACTAATTTGTCTTCATCAGTTATTAGCTAGTCATCTGAATATACCATGAATAAAGCAGTGAACTCTATGGGATTTCTGGAGAGAAAGGAGATTGTTTCCTCAGGCACAATACTGAAGAAGTTCTGAAGGTTATTCATGGGTGATTCCCAACTCTCAAGTCAATGATTCAGGTATCTTCTAAATTCACTTTTTTTCTTCAGCATTAAAAATCCTTGACAGATATTCCAATGTTTTTAAAAGTCCTTTAGATATATCTATTCTGCCATTCTTTAGGTAAATTATTATTTTAAAGATATTGTTTTTTCTTCCATATACATATTAGAAGGGTTCAGTTAGTTTTTAAAAAAATTTTCTCTTGGAACAGCATAGAGGGAAAAGATTACACTGAGTGTTTTGCTCCAGTCAACACAATGTTAGTAATTTTCTTCACTTTCATTTGTAAATCCAGAAGCAGATATCTTACCATCTCACTGGCAAAAAACAAAGAAAAACCAGAACAGAAGCATGTGGGTCCCCACATGGTGACAGTATCAGTTATTCTGTGTGTGAGGTCTTATTTAATAGCATACTAGGAACTACTAGCACATTTAATTAAAATGGAACAGCTCCTGGAAATGATGAGTAAGACACACTCTTGCATGTAACTCAGTTTCATTTCTTAAATTGGCAGCTCTTTCCCACCAAGTTCAGCTATCACCATTTCATCCATTCCCAATAAATCAAAAGGACAAATTTTAAGGTACCTCCAGATAATGTCATCCAAAAGATGGAAACTTGGTATCTCTTAGTCAATAGCAGCTTTTTGGTTAATCTAATTTGTTCCTGCACTCACAAGGGGAGCAGATCAATCTAATACTTTTAGGGCATTAAAGAGGGAATATCTTCAAATATTCCCTTTTTTGGCAAATTATTTTATCCTAAGGTTGCACTCTCATCCTTTGTGGAGGGCACAGATGAGATTCGGAAATGAAGAACTTTTGTGAAATAACATTGTTTTGCACTGCAAAGACAACTGCCTGCTTCCATTGCATGATCTAAGTTCTCATAATACCTTGATATCGGATGCTTCATCCTTATGCTGAGAATTTCCATGGCTGTGCGTTTCAGTCACAATTTTAAACCTTTCAAAATGTAGTTGCTCTCTTTGATATGAATGTACCATGTTCTCTGATGTGGGCTCATAGGTCCAACTAACTGAAAGCCTCAATTTGTGGTAAGAAGAGGAGCGAGGCTGGGGACACAGCACAAACGGTGTTTACGCCACTGAAGTTCTTTTGAAATGGAAAGGCTCTGCATGAAGAAGCGAACAGTTATGCCACTGCCTCGCCAATTCCAGTGAGGAGCTCATCTTCAATGTAGTGTTCAACGTAGGTGGCAAAACTGTAATTTTTCCCTTTTTTGAAACTATTTTTTCTTCTTTTATTTTTGAAATTCTCATCTAAGCGACAGTTTCTTGTACTATAGTGACTCCTGCTGGGAGAGGTAAGTTGAAGTAGCTGAAGGTCTCTTACAGATATATCAACTCCCGGCCAGTAAAAAAGATGTCCTAAACGCAGGAGATGGAGTTAAACTGTTCCCCTACCTTGGACGCAATGGCTTCTTTCATCACTAAGAACAAACCCCTAGGTTTTACAATTGAGACTGAGAAACTAGTACAGTACTTGTACAATTTTTGATCTACAGCATCACGACGTGAAGCTGCAACAATTAGATGTAAAGGGTCCATTCATGAGGAATAACATCACTTTGACCCTTTGTGTTAGCTCCTACTGCTAATCTTTCCATAAGCGTGAACTTACTTTCAATTTGAAGAAGATGAAAAAGTCTTTTGCAAAACCCCAATACTGTTTTCTGATCTATGTACCTGAATGGAGAAATGTAGTCTTACCTCGTTTTTTTCCACTACAAGCCAAGCTACTTGTAATCCTTCCAAACCTTTAAAGGGGACCTCCCTTGTTAGCATCTCCCAGAGAACCTGGAACAAAAAGAAAATGGAATTTTTATTCCTGTACTTTGTATTTTTGGTATATTACTGAAACTTTACTTAACATTTAATTGTATCCAATTACCAGACACAACCAACCCCATCTGTAGAAACTTGGGCAAAACATATACATTCATGCACAGTACTTCTTCCATATATTATATACTTTTTACGTTCTTTTTTTATAAAGAAAAACTTGTTTAGAAATTAGAACATCTAGAGCCAAACTTAAAATGTTTTGAAGCCAACGAACCTCAGTGATTTAATTTTATCCCACAAGTTATTGGAATTTTTATGTATTCCCACAAATTAGATTTTGCATTTTTATTAGTTAAAACTCTTTTCACTTTCAATCTCTGACATATTTCTCTGTAAGATAATAATTGGGAATTCAAGAATATTTTTAAAGGCTCGATAATGGTCTCATTAAAAAACAACAACAACAACAAAAAACTAAGCCTCAAATCCAAATCACTGGCTAACCTACCTACGATACAATGGTAGACATTTGAAAAATTATAACATTTAGATTTTACATGTTACATTTTAGATTTGGGGGAAATCTCCCTTGAAATGAATGAGCCAGTCTAAGGGATCCATTTTCACATGCCTATAATATAATTTATTATGCCATATTAAAAAATGTAATAAATACTGTACATACATGTAAGCTGATTGTGTATATATGGGTTACACGTGTGTTTATCCCTGTGCAATCCTTGAGAGAATACTGTTAATAAACCTGAACTGGAATGCCCAGAGAAAGCAAACTGATGCTAGAAATACTGCAGATTTTGGTTTCTCTTTAAACACGGAGTATTGGAGATCTGTATACTCAATTAATTATTTTCTCTATTTAAACAAATGGATTCAAAACTTTCAGTCTACCAGTACTTTGTAAAGTGCAAAAACAATTCCAATCTTATCTATCAGTAACAGTCATAATAATAACCACCACTACCATTTATTGAGTGCTTATTAGGTTCCAGGTATGCTTTACATATGCTATCATGATTAATATCAACCCTATCAGATAGATATTATTCTCATTTTATAGGTGAGCAAACTAGGGCTGAAGAAAGCTAAATAAACTTGCCCAAAGACACTCAGTTATCAAGTGGCAGAGCCAGAATGTGGACTTGCTGGCTCACTCTGAAGGTCAAGCTCTTGACCTCACGTATTTCTAAAGAAGGGAAAGCAACAGTGTTAGAGAGAATGTGACATCCTATATCTTAGGTCTGGAGCCATGGCAAAAGCAGGAAGGGAACTCAGCAGTTTAGATTTAGATTTCTCTTGTTCTAGAAACAGATTCCCATTTCTAAGTAAGCATGTAGATGGCAGACATATACTCTATTCAAGCAAGGCGTATAAACCTTTCACTCTATATCCACTGCTTCCTCAGCCAGTGCTCAGTCTTATTGGAGCCATGATATGTTAAATAAATTCTGGCTAATGAGAAGATAATTAGCAGGAAAATCAGGGAAATTGGCAGATGCTGCTCAAGCAGGAGAAAAAAATTCACGGAAGCCTCTTTGGGCTTTTAATCAAGTGTATAAGGTACTTCTTTAGAAGCTACTGAATAATTCTACCTGAGTTACACAACTGATTAGGAAAAGACAAGGGGCATCCCAGAAGGGGACAATTCCAGTGAATACTGCAAATAAAGGAAGGGTGAGGCCAGGACAGGTATGCCACCACCCCTGACAGGCTGCCTGCCCAGGAGAGGGAGGCCAGGGCAGCTGGAAGGCAGAGCAGAAAACGAAGCCGCTCATTTGTTGCAATTACCACTCCACTGGTGCTAGGGCTGGAGATGGGCAAGGATACAGAAAGCAAGGAAATGAATGGATTTGGCATTCCTAAGGAGATGGGAACAGCCAACCAGCCTCAAATTCATTGAATGCTCCAGACCGCAACACCGTCAGATGCGTAGTCTGGTTCCCCCTCCTTTCTTAGTTTGACCTGCATATACAATACACGTGCAAGCATGTACACACACACACACACACACACACACACACACGCTGACTGAGGTAAAATGCAAAATCAAGAGTTTGAAGGCATAATGTCAGAAAAATACTTATGTCATTCTCTATTCCAAAATATTCTGTTGGAAAACGTCCAAAAGCCAATAAGATCTGAGTTAACATTCTCTAAGAGTTCTAACCCTGAAATAAATAAGACAGTTTCATTTGACTTCCTCTGTGTCTCTAAAGAGCTACTACTTGCTAGATGTGTCCAGGATGGTGTCACCCACCACTGTGTCCTGAAGCCCAGATGAGGGCTTTAGTTCATTTCCAGTATTTGCATACTTCATGGTTTCTTTTCCTTAATCCTCCAGATTCGGGAATGCATCAAAAAGTAGGTGGTATGAGATAAAAATGACAGTTTTTTCTACTAAACAAAATGAAATTTGGCACAAAAAAGTAACTTTACTGAAGTCACTTGGTGATCTAAAAATATATTAAACTATGCCTAAAAATACCAGTTACGAGGACTCGGGCCAAATATTATTGTGATCTTTCACCTTTAAAATATTTTCCAACTCATTTTATATTGAGATGTCCTCACATTTAAACTGTGCTCACAAGAAAATTTTCTATTTTCAGTTTATAGAATAGAAACTTGGACAAGCTGTGTACTTTTCCTGCCTTTTCTTTTACAAACAATAGAAAGTCATTACCTGAACCTGGCTTGTTCTGGAACAAGGCTCACAGATAAGCAAGGCAGCAGTGCTGTCTTGTAAGCCACTGGGTTTTCGAAGCTGGTTTTGGCTGAGAAGTTTCTAAGAAGGTAATCCTTTCTGCATTGTCATTAGAAAAGCTTTGTTTTTAAAGAGAGGCTAGGCCTTGTGATTTCACAAGGCTTATTCTTTCACTGATTTTCGCTTTTCTGAAGTCTTTTCTTTTTTTGTGGATAACATACTAAACATTCCTTCTAGTTCAATCCTTCAAGAGAAGTTGTCATAAAGAGTAGAAAAATCTCCTCTCTTATAAAAAGGAGAAACAATTGCCTGCCTAACAAAGTTACTGGCTTAGAAGCAAGGATCACAAGATCCTTTTCTGGCATTTGCAACTTGTTTATTTTAAGGTAGTACAAGATGAGTGAGTCTTGCCATTTGTTAAGAAGCAGTATAGGTTTATCAAGCTTGGGTGGGGGGTACTTTTGAGAGAGTATTAGGAGCTAAATTCTTACAAGTCTAAAAGAAATAGAAAAGCAAAAGTCGTATTGCATTTTCTGGGTGGATTTCAAAAAAGGACAATTTTTTAATGGTATTATTTATCTATTTGATTGCTGTGTGTAGGGGGAGTTCAACTAACAGAATAGATTCTTGAACTATAGGATGTTTTATGCAAACAGATGCTTCTACTGATAAATAAGTCCTGGCTATTCAACTGTTTTCGAAAAGACATGTAAAAATTCTAAATAACCACACTTCTTTCCTAGATAGGTATCATTTTCAAAGTTTATGAACCACAAACTTCTAAAATAAACATGGTCCTAACCTTAACAACTGTCCTCTCCTGCTCTTTTATGTAATACCTACTCTGAACACAGTTTAAAAAAAACTGTGAAGTCAGATGCGGTGGCGCAAGCCTGTAATCCCAGCACTTTGGGAGGCCGAGGAGAGAGGATTGCCTAAGCCCAAGGGTTTGAGACAAGCCTGGGCAACTTGGCGAGACCTCATCTCTACAATAAATCAAAAAATTAGCCGGGCATGATAGCACATGCCTGTAGTTCCAGCTACTTGGAAGGCTGAGACCGAAGGACTGCCTGAGCCCAGCAGATTGAGGCTGCAGTGGCCCTGAGCACAAGTGCCACTGCACTCTAGACTGGGAGACAGAGTGAGACTCTAACTCAAAAAAAAAAAAATAAATAAAAATTGTGGGGCTGGGTGCAGTGGCTGAACACGCAGGACTGCTTGAGCCCAGGAGTTCGAGACCAGCCTGGGTAAACAAAGTAAGATCTCTTCTCTACAAAAAATCAAAAAATTAGCCAGGTAAAGTAGTAAATGCCTGTAGTCCCAGCTACTCGGGAGGCTGAGGCAGGAGAATTGCTTGAGCCCAGGAGGTCAAGGCTGGGTATGCCATGACCATGCCACTGTACTCTAGTCTGGGTGATAGAGTAAGAACCTGACAAAAAAAAAAAAAAAAGAAGGTTCTGGAAAGCATGCCTTGTACTTTTTCTTTCACTAATGGTGTTTGTTTAGAACAAATAAGATGAGAAGTCAGAATTAAATATAATCCTGAATTTTTGTTTATCATTAAACGTACACTTTTCTGAATGGAATTTTGCTGACAGAGCTAGAGAGGCAACCAGTAATTTTCCAGCAAACCTCTCTTCAAGAGAGTTAAACAGCAAAAGCTGTTTTAAAACAAGTTACTGAAATGGCATTTTTATTTCCTCCAGTTAAGGGAAGGCTCTAGCATGAATGTGGGAATGATATTTCAAATCATGTAATGGGGTAAACAGGTTCTGAAGAGCAACAACCAGTGTGAAAATATAGAACAGCACTGGAGAGGCTCAGAAGCTGGATGGAGAGCTTGATTCAGGAAGGTATATTACTTGACAGAGTGATTTGTTC
Source organism: Cephalopachus bancanus (assembly GCA_027257055.1). Classification (NCBI taxonomy): domain Eukaryota; kingdom Metazoa; phylum Chordata; class Mammalia; order Primates; family Tarsiidae; genus Cephalopachus; species Cephalopachus bancanus. Next base: position 3,764,114 of record JAPVLO010000122.1, on the reverse strand, counting down.
AGCATTTGTTAGATCCCTCCTCCACCTGACCCCCCCCCAAATAAAACAAAACAAAAGCAACCTAAAGTAAGGTCAGTAAACAAGTAGAAACCTTAATCTGGCAGGGTGCAGAGGCTCATGCCTGTAATCCCAGTGTTTTGGGAGGCTGAGGTGGGAGGATAGCTTGAAGCCAGAAGTTCAAGTACAGCCTGGGCAACATAGCAAGACCCTGTCTCTACAAACAAACAAACAAACAAAATACAAAAATTATCCAGGCGTGGTGGTGTGCACCTATAGTTCCAGCTTGGGAGGCTGAGGCAGGAGGATCTGTGGAGCCCAGGAGCTTGAGGTTAAAGTGAGCTACGACTGTGCCACTGCCTGTACTCCAGCCTGGCCAGCAGAGTGAGACCCTGTCTCTAGAAAAAAAAAGAGGGAGGGAGGAAGGCAGCTGGCCAAAACTGCAAAAAGACATGTTCAGGTCCTTCTGCTGAAAAGTGGTGCAGAGTCACTTGAGTGAAAAGGTTTTTACTAAAATACACAGAAAATTTGCAACTCCAGAGAGGTTGACCCAGACTATGTTTAAGAAGTGGGTCAATGTGGAATGGGTGAAAGGATTTTAAAATGATATAGGAAGAGACCCTAAGCTCTGAAAACAAAAATCACCTCTTAACATCTTTCACAGTTGAAAAGGAATCTATGCTTGACTGGCTACTAGTACTATGACTATACTTCTGCTGAGGAAAAGCAGAAGGGTGCATTTCACACCAAACTCCCCGGCAACTGTAAAGCTTTGAAAGAAGGCAGCACGATGTTTGTTTTCATAAATGAAACAATATTGAGACCAAAAGTTCACCGGATGTATAATTCATAGTTGTACCTTTAGGTCAAAAATTTCTGAGAGAGGGAAACTCCAAGATGTGAGGGGAATTTTAAAAATAAAAGCACTGTATGTATGTGGATACACAAGTGCAAAAATGAGCCTCAAAAGTCTTCTGATTCATAGGTATGGTGGCTTACGCCTGTAATCCCAGCACTTTAAGAGGTGGAGATGAGAGGATTGCCTGAGCCCTGGACAAGACCGGCTTGGGCAACTTGGTGAGACCTCATCTCTACAGTAAATAAAAAAATTAGCTGTGAGTGGTGGCACACACCTGTAGTTCCAGTTACTTGGAAGGCTGAGGTGGAAGGATCACCTGAGCCCAGCAAGTTGAGGCTTCAGTGGCCATGAGTATGCACTCCAGCCTGGGGACGGAGTGAGACTCCGACTCAAAAACAAAAACAAAAACTATAACCAACACACTCATATATGATAAATATATATATCACACCAACATATATACATATATATGTTTATATGTCTATATACATTTAGATACACAAGCATGCCAAAGGAGTGAGAACTGTGTGTGGAACCACTCCAAGCTGTGGGCTGGAACATCGAGTAAGTGAGCCATGTTCCTCAGCCACGTCACCATCTTTCCAAGCCTGTCTTGTTCCACAGAGGGGTCTGTAACTGTGGCTTACCACAGAAAACAGAGTGGCTCTTCACATTTAAAGGATTGTAAAAAAAAAAAAAACCAAAATACAACATAAGCCAAAGAAGACTATGCAACAGACACTGTAAGTGGCTCTCAAAGCCAATAATATGTACCATCTTGTCCTTTATTGAAAAAGTTTGCTGACTCCTGTTCTAAAGGATAAAATGAAACACTGGTCCCAAAGAGCAGGCCAAATAAAATTTAAATTACCCCCAGGTGGTGTCCAGCAGTGTCTGACTCAATAAATAAATTTTTTGCTTAAAAATGAAGGAACATAATTTCATAAGAGAAAACAATCTCATAAAGAGTCTTAAATGGCAACAAAGACGCACTTGCAGAATACCCTGCAGGTGAAGATTTGATGGTTAGGAGGTAGTAGTTTTTGACAGAGGAGACCAGTTTTAGAATCTCATCTCCTCTGAAATCTACATTTTGTGTTTTCCTTCTTTCGATAAGAATTATTTGATCACTGTCTATTAGTTTATAGTCTTCATTCTTAGAAACACCCAGAATCAAGGGAAACTAGGTCGATAACCTTACGTTGCTCTTGTCTTCCAACCTTTACAATTCTAGACTTTATCCCAAAACATATATTTCATTCTTGAAATGAATTTTTTCCATAGCCAACAAAAGTCACCTCTATTATGCTAATTTGGTGCACATAGTATATGTTATGATTTAGAACGAACTAGCCAACCGAAACAAGCCCAAAACTTAAGTGATGAAGCCAGCAGTAAATACCTAGAGACTGAATAAAGAAAAAGGAACATGTTTGACAATGCTGATCTCCTCTTGTGCCATCAGCCAATATTTTCAGTAAAAAAAACACAGATGTCCAGGAAAAACAAACATGTTGATCTGGGCCCAAATTAGTCTGCTTCTTTTCCCATTACTATGGAAGTGTCCTTTTAAGAAGTAATAGTAGGCTGAGCACTGTGGCTCATGCCTGTAATCTCAGCACTTTGGGAGCTTGAGGCAAGAGGATTACTTGAGCCCAAGAGTTTGAGATCAGCCTGGGAAACAGAGCGAGATCTCATTGCTACAAAAAATAAAAACAATCGGCTGGGCATGGTGGTGTGCACCTGTAGTCTCAGTTACTTAGGAGGCTGATGCAGGAGGTATCACCGGAGCCCAGGAGGTCAAGGCTGCAGTAAGCTGTGATCGTGCCACTACACTTCAGCCTGGGTAACAGAGTGAGACACCAAAGCAAAAAAAAAAAAAAAAAAAAAAAGTAATAGTACAAATAGATACGCAGTATAATTGGAAGTATGAAACGCAAAGACAGGGAGTTATTTTGGACTTTTAGAAAAAATATAAAATGTTAGGGAAGAAAAGTATCCTCAAAAAAAAAAAAAAAAGGCAATGAATGAATTCCTTTCTTCTGCAAAGAACCGTCCCCACCACTCACTGCTGTCTTTCTGATAATGCAGGAGTGATTCATCTCCAAACTCCTCCCCTAGAAGCTTCTGCTGCTTAACGGATTCATTCTGGTGGTCTCAGTTCCTTGAGCACTCCATCCCCACGTGATCCTATTCTCCTGTGTTGCCCTCGTTGTTATTCTTATGCAACACCCTAGAGTCGTGTTTCAGACAGTCACTACTACCCTAAGACTCGCAGCAGACACAGACAAGGCCCTCTGCTAGGTGCTAAGTACATTCTCTTTTACTTTTAGAAACACACTAATCAGTTTAGTAGCTGACACCCAAAAGTTTCTTGTTAAGGAACTCACTTGGTGGTTTGATACTGTTTCAGCAATCCATTACAATGAAGTCCTGTTCCAAGTGACCTGCATTTCCACTGAGTTACAGAGATATTCTACAGTCATATTTTCACCTGGCAGAAAAGCACTCTCTGCAGGCAAAGTGTGGCCCAACACTATCTCAGGCTCCATTTAATTCGTTTCCTGGATGTGGCATTGGTTTTTTCTCAACTCAGGACAAAATAACTCAGATGTATACAAATGATGAAAGTAAATATTCTGGCAATTAGAAAGTGTTTTGGGTTCCCTCTGCTTCAGGCATTCCACAGCAGCATTGTCTTTCTTATCTAGGTTGTTTGTCTTTTGTATTTTAATTAGCAAATAAGAAGTGAAAGATGAACTCACCACACCATAGGAATATGTGTCACAAGTTTCAGACACAGGGAGACTTTGGATAACTTCCGGAGCCATCCATGGGAAAGTTCCAACCAAGGACATGTGTGTTGTGTGGTTATGGAACCGAGAGGCACCAAAGTCACAGATCTGTGAAAAGAGGAACCAGTGTCAATGTTCTATTTATTGGCCCATAAAAGAATGAATTATCAGGCTGGGCCGGTGGCTTACGCCTATAATCCTAGCACGTTGGGATGCTGAGGTGAGAGGATTGCCTGAGCCCACGGGTTCAAGACCAGCCTGGGAAATTTGGCAAGACCTCATCTCTACAATAAATAAAAAAATTAGCCGGGTGTGGTGGCACATGCCTGTAGTTCCAGCTACTTGGAAGGCTGAGGTAGAAGGATCACCTGAGCCCAGCAGGTCGAGGCTGCGGTGGCCATGAACATGCCACTGCACTCCAGCCTGGGTGACAGAGTGAGGCTCTGACTCAAGAAAATAAATAAATAAAATAAAAGAATTATCAGTGTGATCTATCACAGAAACAAAGAACTGAGTACCACATGTTCTCACTCATAAACAGACCTTAAACAATTATTGTAATACTATAAGAAAAGGATTGGCAGCAGTGGGAAACTGCCAGGGGAGAGGGGGCATACCTCATCAACAAGGGTACCTGCATAATGAACATTTGTATACTTAACCCAGAATTGTAAGCCATGTAGTGCCTTGAACATGGTAGATGATCTCTACCTCCTAGCTGCTACTAATGTATTTTATTAAGGGGGGAAATCATCTTTAAAATAAAATTTTTTTTTTAAAAAAAGAATGATCAGTTATAAGAACCTATATCTGAAATTAACAATTGAAAAACTTAAAAGACATAGTCATACCTTTAATACTCCATCAGCAGCTATAACGACTAAAAAGAAAAAAAGATAAATTATAACAATCACCTAATTTGTTTGAACTGTCTTATGCTGAAAAAATAATAAACTTCTATTTTCAGTACAACATTATGAAAGATAAGGGCAATACATTTACAGCATTGTGGATTTTGTAAAAGGAAGATTATACTAAAACAAAAACATAATTCCATTGGGTACTGATTCAGGTTTTTAAGACATTTGTTTGGCCCAAATGCAGCACTGTCCAGTAAAAAAGGGCACAAATAGCCAGGCGCGGTGGCTCACCCCTATAATCCCAGCACTTTGGGAGGCCAAGGTGAGAGGATTGCCTGAGCCCAGGGGTTTGAGACCATCCTGGGCAACTTGGCGAGACCACCTATGCTATGTTTTTCTATGCAAAAACTCAGGAGCAGAAGAAAAGGCATGAACATTTTGGAAAGTAGGGGCCAAGTCAAAAAGAACGCTTGTGAGAAACGGACAGCCAATGAACAGCTTTAAGTGGAGGATTGAAATAAACACGTGTGCAGAGGGAAGACTGTATCAGAGAACAGCTGGAGGCAAGGAAGTCACTGCACTTGCAGGCTGTATGACTAAGAGAGATGAGGATTCCTGTACCAAAGCTGTAGCAGGGGGAAAGTGGACTGACCCAAGAAATACTTAGGAGCAAGATCAACGAGGCTTGACTAATAGTTGGATATGGAGGAAGGAGGAGAACTCAAGGATGAAAACACATAAAGAGGCAATTCATGTTAGTGGTCAGAAAGAACAGAAGCTCTAGATTCAAACTATAATCCCTATTTCTTTAATTCCTGGCTTGGGCAACTGGTGTAGCCACCCATTGAGTAAAGGAAATTCAGGGATGCTTTTTTGGGGGTAGAGAGAAAACAAAAAGATCAGTTGGGACATAATACATTTTAGGCTCATGTAAAATATCTATGTAGATATGTTTAACAAGCAGATAGGCACACAGTTTTGAAGTTGAAATCTCTTTGGGAGTGTTAATAAACAGATGAGCTTTTATGGGAGTGTAAGAGTTAAAGCATAAGAGGAGATGAGGCCAAAGATAAACCCTGAAGAACTAGGTCAGGAAATTCTTTTATAAGCCATGCAGTGCCTCGAACATGGTAGATGATCTCTACCTGGTAGTTGTTACTAATGATTTTATTAAGGGGGAAGTTATCTTTGCATGATCTACTATACAGAAATAGCCTCAGGGTAAGGTTGACACTGTAAGAAAGTTTTGAAGTTTTGCAAATAGAAATGTAAAGACTCATAATATTTTATCCAGTTTTCTCATTAAAGATTAACAAGTGCTCATTTTTAAAGATCTACCATTAAAAAAAAATTTAACGTAGAGAAGGAAATAATCTTGTTCCCTCTCCCAGGGGAAAAGAAATTGCTCAAAGTTAAGTCTATATTCTTTCAATATGAGTGTATGTGTGTTCCTATCACGAAATTACACACAACTATAATTTTTAAAATGATGACATCCTCCATTGCTGTATAGTGTTCATAATGATAGCATGGATATGGATAAATCCATAATTTAGTTAATCATTCTTCTCTCAAAGAAGATTTAGAATGTACTGAAGTCAAATAACTTTTTAAAATTGAAATTCTGAGCCTGAACTGAAAATTTATAAAGTCACAAAACTCTGATATTTTCTACTAGATTCTAATGGCTTCCTATTAGCTGACTACACATCAAAAGTGGGTCATTCCAGAAGCTTATGTCTTAAGAAGAACCAAAGGATAAGTGAAGACCTAGAAGAGGAAAGGACAGTCTGCCAGAGTCAGCTAGCAGGGTTAACTGGTGGGCCAGCCTGGACTGCTGATAGGTGTCAGGTGCCAACAACTTCCTCCAGCCCAATAAACACACACACACACACACCACAGTCCTAAGCATGAGCAGGGGTACCTGGTCGATTCGTTCTCTGGTCCTCTTCTGTACTCATCATCACTACCCATTCGAAGGACTGTACTACTAGCATCCACCCATTTTAACTGCAGTGATCTAAAGAGCTGCTAAAAATAGTTCTCTTTCTTCTTACTGAGAAGGACCACTTAGAAGGCATGTAAATAATTAATTGATAGCAAGGTTTTTAAAAAACTAGCAAACTCTGATGTTTACTTCAGCTAGTTCTGGATAACTAAATAGTCCTACTGCCCTTCTCAGATAACTCTGAAGTGATGTAACAGAAGAAACATTCTGTTAGCACTTCTACTTGAAGGTAATGCCTAATCCTCCAAGTTATTCTAAAACACTCACTCTCCAAACTATAAAGTACACGGCCATAAATAAACTTTAGAACGTACAGAAGAAGAGAAAGAAGAAAAAGAGAGCCTTTACTATCCACACTCCCAAATGTGCTACTCACTTTGGGCACTACTCCAGGTAATATGGCCATGACTGGCATAAACAATGTGCACCATATTATTCAGAAGTAACTAGAACAAAATTCAAAATTGCTAGTGCACAGAACCACCTAAAAATAGAAAACTAAAAATACATGGCTGCACATTTTGACCCAGCAATACCTCTTTTAGAAAATGGGGACTAATTAGGGATATGGTGAAAAATTTGACTGAAAGGTTTATTAAGCCCAACATTTCTTATCATAGAAAAAATGTAAACAACCCAAATGTCCGCATTCTGTGCTATATACATACAGTGGAATACTATGCAACTTCTTCAAACAATACAGAGAATTTTGACATTTACTGACAGTAGAATGATTTTCATGGTATCAGCAGTAAGTGAAGCAGCAGGTTACAAAAGATATGGAGAGCATGATGCTTATTTCTATATACAGGGGCATGTAATGTGCAATAAAATAGGTAAAATAAAAACATACGACTACATTACCATTTCTTGACTTGAGATCTCTGTGAATCACCTTGACAGGGGCCTCCATATGTAAATAGTGCATTCCTTTTTGCAGAAGAAAGAAAAAGTCCCATTAGTATTTTTCAACGTTGCTTTAGTATTACATTTTGTATTCAATAGCACAAACTAATTTCATGTGTTCTATTCTTCCATGATTGATAAAATAGAAACAGGGTATGTCTACATTAGTAACATTTCTCTGCTAAGTAAATTTTATATGCTTTAGTCTCTCAGAGGTTGAAATTTGATTGTGGGTAAGGCTAGCTTCTTACAGTATCTAATAAGGACACCTTAATTTTCTGAAGTCTGCATGAAAATAGCACAGTATCCAGTGAAAGAAGTGTCCCGTGACTCAGGTATTCCACTACCAACTGCCTTCTAAATCTGCCGAAGTTCTGAAAAGGGTTTTCAGTTTTCATTTGGTTGTCCACAGTGATCCAGTTGCTGCTTGGATTATTGTCCCAGTACTCATTCCAACAAGACCGAGAGTGGAGGTTGTGGTTGGGGTGAGGAGAACCGGTAGGACTGGATTAATTATGGTTGGTAAAGAATGTTACAACCTCCAGACAGAAAAATATTCAATAGTTGTAAAATATTTCATTCTTTTTACAGGGATAAATCGTTGAGATAATCTGTATTTAAACATACTCCAGAATTCCAACCTAGTTAGGATGTAAATAAAGTTACTTCTGTAAATTGGGTATATATAACCTTTATAGAATTTTATTATTTTAAATCAAAAGTTATACTTTAAGAGCCATATTTCATGGTTATCCCTTCGTAGTGTTTGACTCTTTCTGTATTTCTGTATTATTTACCCCCTTAGGACAAATGAACATTTTCTACTGAACTATATCCTCTTCCTTTATTTCTCAAGTTATCTTTTCTAATAATAAAAGAAATAGCTCTTTCCACCCATGCAGCAAACAGCCTTCTTTTTAAAAATGAACTATCTACTGAAAAAAACTAGTAAGTAGTCTTGGCTTTGTAAAGCATACAGAACATTTCAATTTTATAAAGGTTAATTTTAAAATCTCTTATTCTTCTATCATTCTAATTATTATATATTGAACAGTCATGAAAGAACAAAGAAAATAAGAAAAAAGTTTAAGTTCTTGCCACATAACGACAGCACTGAAAAAAGTCAAGTTAACACAAGTATTAGTCATTTAAATGAGCTTAAACAAGATGTAACTGGGATAAAGGAAATTTCTCTTCTAATATGGAATTCTACATCTTTCACACCACAAAAATTCAACAACTTCAACTTGGGTAGCATTTAATAATCTTCATGACTGAATTTCATAGTTACCCCTCTCTTGCTTTAAAATCATATTCCTTAATAATTTTGCAGGTATAATCTGTTTATTTACTACTAGAGGCAAAAATATTTTTTATATTCGCTGATAAATAAGGATTTCAAAAAACAAGACCCATATAAATAAGGATTTCAAAAAACAAGACCCAAGACAAAAGTTTTAAATATAGGCATTTTTCTTCCTCATGGGAGATAATCATAAGAAGAAGTACCATAATTTATTTGTGTACGATGTATATAGCATATACTCAGATAATAGTGTACATAAACAGTAGACACAGACACATAAAATTTTATTTAATTTGTTTTTGTAGAGCCAATTATAATCTGCCTTATTTTTATTGCAAATAATTAAGAATGAAAAAGGCTTTCATCAGGTTTAATGTTCAGGTTTTCTAAAAAAAAAAAAAGATTTGGCAGGTGGCTGGGTGCAGTAGCTCATGCCAGCACTTTGGGAGGTTGAAATGAGAGGATTGCCTGAGCCTAGAAGTTCAAGACCAGCCTGGCCAACATGGTGAGACCTCATCTCTACAATAAATCAAAAAATTAACTGAGTGTGATGATGTGCACCTGTGATTCCAACTACTTGGGAGGCTGAGGCGGAAGGATTGCCTGAGCCCAACAGGTCGAGGCCATGATGGCTGTGAGCGTGCCACTGCACTCCAACCTGGGTGACAGAGTGAGATTTTGACCATTGAGGAGACTTTTGGGGAGATGTGGAATCAGTGGTTGACCATTTTGAGACTGGATCGGGGTTTATCTGGTTTAATTGTTCCATTTACAAATTGTTGAGTGACTTGGAGCAATTTCAGATATACACGTTAGTCCACCGTCCACTCTTCTTCCCATCTAGAAAGAAGAGAATCCTTTTTGCTCTGAGGAGATACTCTCTGAACAACAATGACTTTGGGCAATGCCTATATCAAAATACAAGAGTCAACTCTTATTTGAAGAGAATTATTCATTCTTTGATTTCTCAATGCATCATCACACCAGTGGCTTCAATCATGAAAAATACGTAGCTGAATTTTGAGATATGATCACAAAAATCAAGCCTCCCCACTTAATCTCTAAACTCTACATACATCTTTATCAGAGAGGTTTGAAGTCCTTCCTAAAGCACTGGTTTCTTTTTTCTTTCCTAGGTCATCTTAGAGAATTTTTTTTTTTGAGTTGGAGTCTCATTCTGTCCCCCAGGCTGGAGTGCAGTGGCACACTCATGGCCACCCCAGCTTCAACTTGCTGGACTTCGGCGATCCTTCTGCCTTAGTCTTCAAAGTAGCCAGAACTAGAGGTATGTGCTACCATGCCCAGTTAATTTTTTAAAAAAATTTATTGTAGAGACGAGGCCTCACCAAGTTGCCAGGGCTGGTCTCGAATCCACGAGCTCAGGCAATCTACTCACCTGGGCCTCCCAAACTGCTGGGATTACAGGCTGAGCCACCGAGCCTGGCCTTAAAGGATTTTTAAATGTTAAGTATTTCTTATGACTATAAGTAAACAGGCCTCTTCTTGGCCTTACTCTTCTCACCCGAGGCCAAACACATTAGCACTTGCCTTGTAGATCATTTCACTAACCAGGCAAAAGGGCTTTGATTAATTGGTAGTTTGGGGCATCATTGGGGGTGCACTCTCATTCTCTTCTTCCCTATTCTTCACCTGTGGTTCCAGCTTGCTACTAAATCCTGCCCCTTTCTCCCCCTTGCCCTTCTGATGCAGAATGCCAGCACTCTTGAGAACTTCCTGAGAATGACTGATCTGGAGCCAAGAAATTCACCCTTCAGACAGGGATGACATGGCAGGTGCTTGAGGGGGCAGGGAGAAGTAGTTTGTAGGCTGGAACCAAGGATGCTTAAGTAGAGCGCAGCAGGAAGCAGAGTGACTGATGTCAGCTGATTTGTTTGCTGTCTATCCAACCTAAGTGCCATTAAGTAATAACATGGGTGTAATTGTCTGAGCACCATAAATGCAAATGTCTCTAAGGTAAAGTGCTGTAAGTCAAAGACCACCTATACGTGCATTGACATTTAAGTGTATCTCTACAATGCTACAGGCAGCTCCCAATCAAAGCACGTCACCTTGCTTACAAACCAGTGTCCCTGTGAATTACTGACATGCAGAGAATTGACTATGACGTTACATGAAAATATCTTGAGGAATATGAAATTTTAAGGTTGATTTGAGAGGCCCAATGCATGAATACACAAGATAATTAACATAACCAAAGTCTTAAGTATACCACCCTAAACAGAGAGCTTATTCTTTTTTTTCTCACTATGTCATCCAGGCTAGAGTGCAGTGGCATGCTCTCAGCCACTCCAACCTCAACCTGCTGGGCTCAACCTTCTGCCTCAGCTTTCCAAGTAGCTGGAACCACAGGCATGCACCACCACGACTGGCTGATTTTTTGATTTATTGTAAAGATGTGATCTCGCCATGTTGCTCAGGCTGGTTTTGAACCCCTGAGCTCAGGTAATCCTCTCGCCTCCACCTCCCAAAATGCTGGGATTATAGGCGTGAGCCACCGCACCCAGCTGGCTTATTATTCTTACAAGGTAATCATTCAGCGCCAGCCTCTAGCATAAAACTTAAAAGAAAAATTCACTATCCCTATGTGAAGAATTTGGCAGATGTTGATGAGACTTAAAACAGACAAGATAACTCCTCAAAGGAAAGACTACTACTTCTGGAAGTCACACAAAGTGAAAGCAAAGTATGAGGTGCTCCCCTTATTGAGTACTAAATAACATTTTATTTGCTTTGTAAAGAGATGCTTGTAGAGAATAAAGTCGTAAAATGCAAGGAAGTTAATTGTCTCGAAAAAATTTGGATACATTTACTAGAATACAGATTTACTAGAATACAAAATGCAACTATCAGTGTTCATTATTTAGTTCAAGTTGTTTCCAAAGCAACTTTGACAGTTAAAATAAAACTCAGAAATGGTCAGTTAGAAAAATGGGAAAAAAGACATAAAAATAAATGGACTTTGAATTGCTTTAGAAAGCATTAGTCTATGCAGAAATTTATGAGGGAAAAGGAATGGGCACCTTGTTTAGGAATTTTGTGTATTAAAAATATTTAATTTTCAAGGGTGATACCCAAGTTTACATTAAATATAAAATAAAATTTGAATTGCTTTACATGGTGAAAGAAATAAATTTTTTCAAGTGATATCTATTTTTAGCATATACAAAGTGAGTAGAACTAATCCTATAATGAATCATGTTTTCTTGATACTGAGTCCAAGCAGAGACTTTGAGAACAACAGAATTATGATTTTTCCATTTAATGTGTCAAGCAAGTTGGCCAACTACAATATCACAAAACATGACAAAAACCTCTGCAATGTAGCTAGAACTTGATTTTAGGAAAAGAAATAAAGTAGAGAAAGAATAAAGATAAAAGGAATTCAGGAACGAAAAGGCAATGACCTAAAATACTTCAGTTGCAGATTCTTACTACTTTTGGTCTGAAAAAAAAAGAGAACATCTAAGGACACAGAATAAAAAGTTTCTGACATATGTCCCCATTTCAGGCTGGGAAAATGCTCCCCACCAATTCTGTAGGAATACACCATGTCATTACCTTTGGCTACGTCAGTGGCCCAGGTCATAATGTGTTCCATGTCCATCTCTTCACTTCTGTTACTGTTAATGTAGTCATAGAGTGATCCCAGAGAAGCATATTCTATTTTAAAGGGAAAGATAAGCAAATAGTTAAAACCAAGGTACATTTCAGAGTTTAACAAATAACATCAAACGTATATAAAAATGGTTCCATGCTGTAGTTTCTAAAAGTATCACCCTGGAAAAAAAATCTGTCAAACACAAGACCATTAATACAGAATGAATAGTAAACTTCAGTTGAGAATCAAAAGACATTTTGATCATTAATAAGTAAAAAACAAACAAACAAACAAAAAAACAGATGCTGGCATGGTTGCACAGAAAGGGGAATGCTTTAAGATGCTAGTGGGAGTGCAAGCTAGTTCAACCTCTACAAGAAAGCAGTGTGGTGATTTCTAAAAGAACTAAAAACTGACCTTCCATATGATCCAGCAATTCCTTTCCTGGGAATATAGCCTGAGGAATTATAAATGGTTCTACCCAAAAGACAGCCGCACATGCATATTTATTACCGCACTATTCACAATAGCAAAAACATGGAACCAACCCTACTGCCCACTGAAAGTAGACTAGATAAAGAAAATGTGATACATAAGCACATTGGCATATTACACAGCCATAAAGAACAAAATCATGGACTTTGCAGCAAATTGAATGGAGTTGGAGACCATTATACTAAGCAATCTATCACAGCAACAAAGAACTGAATACTGCATGTTCTCATTCATAAGTGGGTTCTGAGCAATAGACACATGAACACAAAGGAGGGATTGGCAGTCACTGGATACTGCTAGGGGAAGGAGAGAGGGAGGATGGTGGGAGACATGTAACAATACAAAGGGTACCTGAAAGCCGGGCTCGGTGGCTCAGCCTGTAATCCCGTGCCTTTGGGAGGCTGAGGTGAGTGGATTGCCTGAGCCCGCGGGTTCGAGACCCGCCTGGGCAGCGAGACCTCATCTCTACAATAAATAAAAAAATCAGCTGGGCGTGGTAGCGCATGCCTGTAATTCCGGCTACTTGGAAGGCTGAGGCGGAAGGATCGCCGGAGCCCAGCAGGTCGAGGCTGCGGTGGCCAGGAGCGGCCACAGGACTCCAGTCTGGGCGACCGAGTAAGACTCCAATTCAAAAAAAAAAAAAAAAAAAAAGGGCCGACTGGAAGCCCAAACTTCACCTGTATGCAGCCTACTTATGTAGCTAATTCACACTTGTACTCCACATCTCTATAATAAAATAAAAATTTTTTAAAAGGACATGTTTCTGGAACCAAAAACACAGAGAGGTGCTGGAAGAATAAATCTGAAACAAAGGTATTCATGCAAATAGATGTTTCTTTAAAAGTTGTTATTCTTATGAGATAGATATTATTAAATGCATAAATCAGAGGGTTTATGTGACAATGTAAACAAACCAACTTTGTTGCATTTATAAGAGCACTCAAAATTTAAGCACAAAAAGATCAAGAAAGTGAGAAAGTTCCTTTAAAAATGGTTTTACTGAAGTATATATTACACAACATAAAATCCACACACTGTAAGCATATTGTTAGATGAGTTTTAGTAAATTCATGGAGTTGGGCAACCACCACCATAGTCCCACCTTAGAGCTAAACAAACAGCTCTCATTGGCAGTTCATCACCACTGTCACTCCCAGCCCTAAAATCTGCTCTTTCTCTACACATGTGCCTTTTCTGGATATTTCATATAAATGGAATCACTCAGGCCGAGCGCAGTGGCTCAAGTGCTGTAATCTCAGCACTTTGGGAGGCCGAGGCGAGAGGATTGCCTGAGTCCGCAGATTCGAGACAAGCCCAGGCAACATATGAGACCTCGTCTCTACGATAAATAATAATAAAAAAAAAATTAGCCAGGCGTGGTAGTACGCACCTATAGTTCCAGCTACTTGGAAGGCTGAGGTAGAAGGATCGCCTGAGCCCAGCAGTTCAAGACTAGGGTAGCCGTGAGCGTGCCATTGCACTCCAGCCTGGGCATCGGAATGAGACTCCAACTCAAAAATAAACAAGCAAACAAATAAATGGAATCATACAAATTATGGTCTCTGTGTCTGACTTCATTCTCTTAAGCACAATATTTTCAAGGTTAATTCATGTAATACCATGTAGCAGTGCTTACTTTTTTTGTTTTTGTTTTTTTGAATGCTATTTCACTGTATGGATATACTACATTTGGTTTATTCATTCACCATGTGATAGACATTTGAATTGCTCCCAGTTTTTGGCTATTATAAATAATGCTGCTATGAACATTTGTGTACTGTCTATATGTGTAAATATGTTCAGTTCTCTTGGGTAGATTCCAGACAGTGAAATTACACAGTCATATGGTAAGTTTGGGTTTACCTTTGTTTTGCTTTGTTTCTTTTTTTTGAATTGGGGTCTCACTCTGTTGCCCAGGCTGGAGGGCAGTGGCATGCTCAAGGCAACCACAGCTTCGACCTGCTGGGCTCAGGCAATTCTTGTACTTCAGCCTCCTGAGTAGCTGGGACTACAGGTATGTGCCACCATGCCTGGTTAATTTTCAATTTTTTTTAGAGATGAGGTCTTGATATGTTGCATAGTCTATGTCTAACTTTTTAAGAAACTGTCCAACTACTTTCCAAAGAGGCTGTACCAATTTATATTCCTACTAGCAATGTATGGAGGTTTCAGTTTTTCCACATCTTCTCTAACACATGGTATTGTCTTTTATTTAGATACTGATTTTGAGATAAAATCTCACTATGTTGTCTAGACTTGTCTCAAACTCCTGGGCTCAAGTGATCCTCCCATTTCAGCCTCCTGAGTAGATGGGATTACAGATACGTGCCACTGGACCAAAAGTAGTGTCTGTGTTTTTTTATTATGGACATTCTAGTTGGTATAATTCTAGTGGTATCTCATAGTGCTTTTAATTAATTTGCATTTCCCTAGTGACTAATATAGTTGAGCATTTTGTAATGTGCCTTTTTATTTTTTTTGAGTCAGGGTCTCAATCTGTTGCCCAGGCTAGAGAGCACAATCACAACTCACTGTAGCCTCAACCTCCTGGGTTCAACTGATCCTTCCACCTCAGCTTCCTAAGTAGCTGGACTATAAGTGCATGCCACGATACCTGGTTTATTTTTTAACTTTTTGTAGAGACGAGGTCTTACTATGTTGCCCAGGCCGTGTAATGTGCATATTAACTCCTTGTATATATTTCTAAGCAAAATGTCTGTTCAAAATTTTTGCCCATTTCAAAATTGGAATGTTTTATTGAGTTCCAAGAGTTTTTTATTCTAGATACAAGTCTTTTACAATATATATGATTTGCAAATATTTTCTCCCAGTCTGTCATTTGTCTTTTCATTCTTTTAATTTAATTTAATTTAATTTTTGAGCTGGAGTCTCACTCTGTTGCCCAGGATGGAGTACAGTGGCACACTCACAGCCACCTTCACCTGCTGGGCTCAGGTGATCCTTCTGCCTCAGCCTTCCAAGTAGCTGGAACCACAAGCATGTGCCACCATGCCCGGCTAATTTTTTGATTTATTGTAGAGATGAGGTCTCCTCAAGTTGCCCAGGGGGTCTTGAACCTGCAAGCTCAGCCAATCCTCTCACCTCAGCCTCCCAAAGTGCTGGGATTATAGGCGTGAGCCACTGTGCCCGGCTGTTTATTCATTTTAATAGCTTTTTTTTGGTGGGGTGGATTCCATGGTATTTTATATATACAGCTTGTCACATAAAAGAGTTTTACTTCTTCTCTTCCAGTCTGGATGCCTTTTATTTCTTTTTTTTTTTGCTTGGTCACACTGGCCAAAATCTTCATAACAATGTTGAGTAGATGTAAGAGTAGAAGCTCCTTGCCTTGTTCCCAGTCTTAGGGGGGAAACATTCAGGTTTGCACTAGTAAGTATGATATTAGCTGTGGCTTTTTGTAGACACTATTTATCAGGTTGAGAAAATTTCCTTCTATTCCTAGTTTGTTGAGATTTCTCATTATCAGTGCTGTTGTAGTCTGTCAAAAGTTTTTTCTGCATCTTGAAGTGATCATATGAAGTTTTTATCTTATATCATATTATTTTATTATCTATTATAGTATCTTACATTAGTTGATTTCAGATGTTAAACCACCCTTGCATTTCTGGAATAAGTTTTATTTGGTCATCGTATTTAATCCTTTTTATGGGTGACCAGATTCAGCATGCTAATATGGTTAAAAAATTTTGAATGTATGATTATGAAGGATATTGAGCTGTAGTTTTCCTACTATGTCTATGTGATTTTGGTATCAGGGTAATACTATTTGTTCTTATACAATTTTGGCTTCTATTTTTTGAAAGAGTATGGGAAGAATTGGTATTATCTCTTCTACAAACATTAGATAGAATTCACCAGTGAAATAATTTTGGCCTGAGGTTTTCTTTATGGAAATATTTAAAATTACTAATTGAAAAAAATTTTGTTTTTACTTTTTTTAGTTCTATTTATGTTTTCTGTTTCTTCTTGAGTCAGTTTTGGACATCTGTAAATTTAAAAAAAATTTGTTCATTGCATCCAAGTTGTCTAATTTTTTGGTGGGAGATGATCATAACACTCCCTCATAATTCTTTTAAACTTCTGTAGGAGTCATAGTGCTGTCACTTCTTTCATTCCCGATTTTGCTAATCTCTATCTTTTCTCTTTTCTTGGTCAATCTAGCTAAAGGTTTGTCAATTTTACTGATCTTTTCAAAGACCAAACTTGTAGTGTCACTGATTTTCTCTATTTTTCTGTTTTCTATTTTATTGGTTCTGTTCTTTATTATTTCTTTTCATTGACTTACTTTGGTTTTATATCTTTTCTTTTTGTAGTTTCTTCAGGTTGAAGCTTAGGTTATCCATTTCAGACCCTTCTTTTTTTTTTTGAATTGGAGTCTCACTCTGTTGCCTCGACCTGCTGGGCTCCGGCGATCCTTCCGCCTCAGCCTTCCGAGTAGCCAGAATTACAGGAATGCGCTACCACGCCCAGCTGATTTTTTGATTTATTGTAGAGATGAGGTCTCGCTGCCCAGGCGGGTCTCGAACCCGCGGGCTCAGGCAATACACTCACCTCAGTCTCCCAAAGCGTGGGATTACAGGCTGAGCCACCAAGCCCGGTTCTTCTTTTTACATAGTTGTTGAAAGCTATAAATATTCCTCTCAGTATTGCTTTATCTGCATTCTATAATTTTAATATGTCACATTTTCTTTTCTTTTTTTTTGAGACAGGTCACATTCTGTCACCCAGGCTGGAGTGCAGTGGCATGATCATAGCTCCCCGCAGCCTCAACCTCCTGGACTCAAATAATCTCTCATCTCAGCCTCCTGAGTAGATGGGACAATAGGCCTGCACCACAACACCCAGATAATTTTTACAATTTTTTATAGAGATGAGGTCTCATTATGTTGTCCAAGTTGATCTCAAACTCCTAGGCTCAAGTGATCCTCCCACCTTGACCTCCCAAAGTGCTGGGATTATAGGTGTGAGCCACAACTCCCAGCCCTTCATCTTTTTTCAATCCAAAATATTTTTAAATCCATGTGATTCCTCCTTTGACTCAGCAGGTATTTAGAAGTGTGTTTAATTTCCAAATATCTGGGAATTTTCCAGATTTCCTTTTGTTGTTGATTTCTAATTTAATTCCTGTGGTTAGAAAACATACAGTGTATGGTATCAATCCTTTTAGATATATTGAGACTTATTTCATGGCCTCCCTTATAATGTACCCTGGAGAATGTTCCATTTATACTTGAAAAAAAATGTTTTCTTTTCATGTGAGTTAAGCAGAGTTGATTGAGAGTGCTCTTTAAGTCTTCTATATCCTCGTTGATTTCTTTCTAGTTGTTTTATCAATTATGGAGAATGGAATACTGAATTCAGTTATGGCTGAACTGCCTATTTCTCTGTTTAATTCAGTTTTTGCCTCACATACTACGAGGATCTGTTATTCAGTGTGTATATATTCACAATTGCTAAATCTTCCTGATATATTGATCCTTTAATCATTATGAAATGGCCCTATTTGTCTCTAGTAATATTTTTAAATCTATAAAAATTGATATAGCTATTCTGGCTCTCTGGTGGTTATTGTCTGCATGGTGTATCTTTTCCTATCTTCTTACTTTCAGCCTATGTGTATCTTTAAATCTAAGGTATGTCTTTAGTAGACAGTATATAGTTGGATCTTGCTTTTTCCCTTTTGGTCTGACAATCTCTGCCTTTTGATTGGGGCATTTAAATCATTTAAAGTAATTATTGATATGTTTGGGTTTACATTTGCCATTTTGTTTTCTCCATGTCTCCTGTCCTTCTCAGTCTTCTGTTCCTCCTTTACTGCCCTTTCTGTGATAAATATTTTTAATGTATCATTTAAATTCCTAGGCTAATTTTTCACTATATTTCTTGAGTGACTTTCTCAGTGGCAGCTCCAGGGATTATAAAATGTATCATAATTTAGCACAATCTGCTTTAATTAATACTAACATAATGACAATAAAATATAGAAATTTTCCTCTATTATAACTCCATTCCCTCTTTCATCCTCTATGCTATAATTCTCAACAAAAAATGTATTGCCTTATGCAGTCTTACATTTTTTAAGATGTCATGAGACATGAAAATAAATATATTTATGGAGTCTTTTATATTAACTCACATATTTACCACTTCCCATACCCTTTATTTCTTCCCATGAAGTGTAATTACTATCTGGTATCATTTCTTTTCAGCCTGAAGGACTTCCTTTAATATTTCTTATAAGGCAGGTCTGGTGGCAACAATTTTTCTCACTCTCTAGCAAAGAATGTATTCATTTTAATTTCCTTTTTATTTTACTTTATTTTTTTGAGTTGGAGTCTGTCGCCCAGGCTAGAGTGCAGTGGCACGTTCATGGCCATCGCAGCCTCCATCTGCTTGGCTCAGGTATTCCTTCTACCTCAGCCTTCCAAGTAGCTAGAACTACAGGCGTGTACAACCATGTCTGGCTTATTTTTTGATTTATTGTAGAGACATGGTCTCACCAAGTTGCCCAGGCTGATCTCGAACCCCTGGACTCAGGCAATCTTCTTGCCTCGGTCTCCCAAAGTGCTGGAATTATAGGCTTGAGCCACTGCGGCTAGCCTTTAACTTAATTTCATTTTTTTTTTTTGAGTTGGAGTCTCACGCTGTCGCCCAGACTGGAGTGCAGTGGCCGCTCCCGGCCACCGCAGCCTCGCCTGCTGGGCTCCGGCAATCCTTCCATCTCAGCCTTCCAAGTAGCCAGAATTACAGGCGCGCGCTACCACGCCCGGCTGATTTTTTGATTTATTGTAGAGAAGAGGTCTCGCTGCCCAGGCGGGTCTCGAACCCGCGGGCTCAGGCAATCCACTCACCTCAGCCTCCCAAAGGCGCGGGATTACAGGCTGAGCCACCAAGCCCGGCTTAATTTCATTTTTAAAAGATACTCTTGTTGGATATAGCTTTTCTTTCAGCAAGTTAAACTTCAGCTGTTAATTATAGTGCTATTCCACTGTACATAAGTTGTTTTTCTCTTGCTGCATTCAAGATTTTTACTTTGTCTTTATCAACAGTTTGACTATGGTATAGGTGTGTGAGTTCTTTTGCATTTTTCCTACTTACAGCTTGCTGAACTTCTTAAATATGTAGATTAATGTATCTTATTAAATTTAGGAAGTTTGGGGGCATTATTTAAAAAAATTTATCTACCCCTCCTCTCTCCTATTATGCATTCATTGGTATACTTGGTGTTGTCTCATACGACTCTTAGGTTTTTCTTCAAATACTTTTTTTTTTGACTTATATAATCTCTGTTGATCTAGCTTTAAGTTCACTGATTTTTTTTCTTTTGCTATCTCAAATCTGCTGTTAAGTCACTCTAGATATATACCTATATCTATATATATCTGCTTTGATTATTATCTTTTTTAACTCCAGAATTTCTACTGGGTCCTTAAAAAAAAATCTAACTACTTGATATTCTTTATTAGTTGACTATTTTCATACTTTCCTTTAATTCTTTAAACATAGTTCCCTTTAGTTCATTGGACACACTGATGCTTTGAAAACTGTCTGTTAATATCTGCGGGCACTAAGAAACAATTTCAACTGGTAGCTTGTCTTCCTGAACATAAGTTAACTACATTCCTATTTCTTTACATGCTTTTTAAATAAATTAAACAGTTTAGAAAATGTATTAGAGCAACTTTGGATTCTAACTTAACCCCATGAAGGTTTTTCTTTTTATCATTTTTTTTGTTTTTCAGTTGGAGTCTCACTCTGTCACCCAGGCTGGAGTGCAGTGGCTGCTCCCAGCCGCTGCAGCCTCGACCTGCTGGGCCACGGCGACCCTTCCACCTCAGCCTTCCAAGTGGCTGGAACTACAGGCGTGCGCTACCACACCAGCTAGTTTTTTATTTATTGTAGAGATTAGGTCTCGCCAAGTTGCCCAGGCAGGTCTTGAACCCGTGGGCTCAAGCAATCCACTCATCTCAGCCTCCCAAAGCACGGGATTACAGGCTGAGCCACCAAGCCCAGCTAAGGTTTTTCTTGATTTAGTTTGTCTACCAACGTGCTTGGGATAAATTTATTAAATCTTTCTCCCTACAGTGTTACCAATGATAGCTGTGCTAGTATTTACTTATTTATCTATCTATCTATCTTGTTTTTATTTCTAAGCCTAGCCTTTTAGGGGCTGTCCTTAAAGGTTAATGATCAGCCAACCAATGATTATACAGAAGTTGTGTCAAATACCCTGGCTGACAAATCTACATGTAAGTAGTGAGAGCACATTAAAAGTTTGGGTTGTTTTCAAATTTGCCCTGGTTTTTACTTTCCACTGGTGTTTTTTGTCTTTTTTGCAAATGTGCATATCCTCAGGACGGACAAGGAATGTGTGGATACTTGGGCTCTCTCCACTTTCTGTTTTGTATGTGTGTGGCCTCACAGCCAGAAATGTATTTATTTACCTGAATCACAACCCTTAATTAAGACTGGTCCAACTGTTAGTCATCCCTGCTTGCCTGCCACCAAGAACTTCACTTCCATTGACAATGCTGATGGATGTGGGTGTGACTCATTGTTCTAAATTTAGTGAGCACCCTTCAACTGCAGCGACAGTGTTGCCAATCCTCATGGCCTGCCCTCTGTGCTGACTGAGCTGGGTGGAGGCAGGGGAAGAAGAATGAGAAAAAACCAGAGCAAGAGTACTATTGTTTCCCATTATTATCCAAAATTCAGCAGTTCTACAAACAAATGCTTCTCAGATAGTTGTATATATGCCTTTGGTCAATTTCCAGAGTGCTGAATATTTTGCCCAGACTTAGAGATATTTTTGGGAGAGAGAATTTGCTGATCTCCTAATTCATCTATGACTAAAAGTTCCCCCCCCGGAAATTTCTTTTTAATATTAAAGTCCAACTTGGAGAAAAGTTGAACCTCATTTTGAGCAGCTCAGAACCAGTCCATCCAAGCTTTAATGATTTATAATAATTACCATCATCATGATAATAATGTCTTTAATTTCAACAATTAGCTTTTAAAAATTTCTTCTATCTGTAAAGATATAAGGTAAGAACAATACTCTGAAACTAAAGTTGATTCACAAAATTAAATGTATATTATCATGAGAAATTATTCCTTGAGAAAAATACTAATACTAATAGCAAAACATTAATTATCTCAGTGGCTAGGACTCACATTTATGTTTTTTTGTTTTCATGTAATTTTAATTTTGACATTAAATATATAATAGCTATCAGTCAAATAGCATAAAATTACAGTATAATGATAATCTTAGATGAATAAAGGAAAAGCAAAGAAGAAAAGAGGTTTAAGTTTTACTATTAAATAGCTTGGTCCAATGTAACAATAAAGATGTTAGTAGCCTATTCTACCATTGCCTTTTGTAAATACAACATCTCTGGTGACATATCATGCAAATCTTCCTTTGGCTACTATAGTGGAATTTGATAGAAGATTATTTCATAACTTTTAAGAACAACTGTATATGCCAAGTATAAAGTAAGGTTCTTCTCTAGTGCCAAAAAAAAAAAAAAATTATTCTTAAGAAAAGAGTAAGTCAACTTATATTCAGGTATTTCCAATATCATATTTTAAAGCACTCTTTCTTATTTATTTATTTATTTTTAATTTTTTTTTGAGTTGGAGTCACTCTGTCACCCAGGCTGGAGTGCAGTGGCACGCTCATGGCCACCACAGCCTCTACCTGCTGGGCTCAGGTGATCCTTCTGCCTTAGCCTTCCAAGTAGCTGGAACTACAGGCACGCGCCACCATGCCCAGCTAATTTTTTTATTTATTGTAGAGATGAGGTCTTGCCAAGTTGCCCAGGTGGGTCTCAAACCCGTGGGCTCAAGCATCCTCTCACCTCGGCCTCCCAAAGTGCTGGGATTACAGGCGTGAGCCACTGGGTCCGGCTTTTTTTTTTGAGTCAGAGTTACACTCTGTCACCTAGGCTGGAGTGCAGTAGCATTCTCATGGTCACACAACCTGGGTCTGCTGGGCTCAGGCAATCCTTCTGCCTCAGTCTTCCAAGTAGCTAGAACCACAGGTATGCATATAATTCTTTCATTCTTTTGGCTTCTCATTGGAAACAGAGAACTCACTGTATACACACATGGTTACATGCTTTTCAAACCACTTAGCTTCTTTCTAGAAAGTAGTTTGTTGAACTTTAGTATAAAGTATTTGTTTTAATTCCTTTTTAAAAAGTCATTAAGATCCACATTAAGCAAATGTTTCCTTTCGATTTCTATGATGAGTCTTCCCTTTGAGTTCTATGGTGACAGTAGTTAGCTTTGAAAAATGTAACCCTATGACCAGTGCTGTCTACACAAATATCATTACCATGAAATCATTACCATGACTCTATCTTTTCTTTTGACTTTGGAGTCTGAGAATCCAGTCACCCATTCCTTTGTAGAACCGGGGCAAAGATGTTCATAATAAGATATCACCAAGACCAAGCTCAGTTTGGACTAAAATAAATACATTTGGGCAAATGTCTAGAAAGTGTTATAACAAGATATGACACTTGCCTTTCACTGCCTAATAAGAAAAGACCAGCATAATATCAAAACATGCAAATTAGATGTGTCATGCTTAAAATAAATCAAGATCAAATGAGATTGGGCCCTTAAAAATTAACATGTTTTCCATGGTTGAGTTTAATGAGAATTGGGGCCTGCTGACAATCGTGCAGAACTAGTATCCTCTTTTAGAGTAGAAATAAGAGCTAATGTAGAATAGGCAATAAACTTAGGAGGTGACATCACCCCTGAGCACAAAGATACCATTCCCTAGGCCTCTGGGATCCTAAATCACTTCCCTCTGACACTGGGACCCAGTGTGCCACCTTTTCTTTACTCTTAGATTGCCAGCTACTTTGAATGAGAGCTGCAATCATGATCTAGTATCTAACAAACCTTTCCTTTGTCTCTCTGGGTTTCCCTGCCCTCAAGTATTTATGTTAGTATATATCCTAAAAAAAAAAAAAAAGAATGAGAGTAATACAGAAAGAAAAGGTTCCTATAGATCAAAGAAAAGATAATCCAATACTCTATCTTCTCTTTTGACTTTGGAGTCTGAGGATCTAGTCACTCATTCCTTTGTAGATCTGGGGGAAAGATATTCCTTTCCCTTCCGAAGGAAAGAAATTGGCACTTGCCTCTTAGATTCTTCCCAGGTCTCCTTATCAGCATATTTTAAAAGTCTCTGATGAAAAGTTTCAGCAAACACACACACAGGTGTACACATACACACGCTCACCCAGATATTATCTAGTCTAGTCCCATCATTCACATGAGAAAACCCAGACATGGAGAGATCACCAGTGACCATCTATGAAGCTTTGGTGGAGACAAGATCTCACATCTCACAATTCTCATTCCAGTGCTCATTCCACTCCATCACTCTGATAAATCATTCTTTTAAGCTCTCAGCATGAATGACAACAGCTGCCTGCTGCAACAACCTTTTCTATGAACAAAAACCCTCAAGTTGAATGATGCAAGCCATTCGAGCTTCCTCCCACCGAGCCTCCACCATCTGGTAAAGAAGATGAAGATGAGGTTCACAGAGGGGTATCTAGCTAGGCTGGAAGATCAAGGTCGATTTGCCTGCCTATCTCTATCTCTCCTAACCTTCTCACACTGAGCGTTATTCGTGTTCACTTCAAGTGGCAGGCAAGCTTTATCATTCCTAATCCATTTGATCTTTTCACTCCAAAATTTGGTTCAGTTGGCATATGTCCTACTACCCATGCACAGAGCATGGCTTGATCCTAGCACTGCAGAAGGTGGACTGAAAAGCTTCACATAGATAAGCGCTTAGTTCATCAAAACTAACATCTCTAGGGAAAAGATAATCATATCAAATCAATACATTTCAAAACACTAAAACTTGGCTAATAGGTCTCTAAAAAAGAAATCAACCCATAGGTCAATCAGAGAGCTATAAATACACAACCTACTATTACCTCACAATTCTTACTTGTGTTGTTTTAAAGAAATGCTTAACGTTAACAGCTACTTACTAGCTCTACAGGGACACAGACATAGACCCATAAAGAAATAATTTAACGAAAGAATTTGAGTAGGTGTAGGTATGAATAGGGAGTGCTAAAGGGATGCATGAAATAAAGAGTTGGCTAGTCTGATACAAACACTAAATAAAATCAAACCTACTCATCAAACTACTTGAATTCTTTCTCCCTCTTTCAGATGAGACAACCCTGGTTGAATAGGCTGGCCAAGAATAATGTGTTTCTCATCCTCCTTGGGGCTGAGAGTGAACTCTTAGAAAAAGAAAGTCAAATCATGACCCAAGTCCCTTTTCCTTCCCTTCATCCTCACCTGAAGAAACTAGAACAACTTCTGAATAGCCTACTGAGTTAGTTATGCTAAAAATCTTCTTTAAAAATATTAAACATTGGGGTATAAGGCAAAAAGCAGAGTTTCTCATCTCTTTGGACTATCACACTTTCACCTGCTAGATAAGAATAACATCAGCCACAAAGGAGGATTAAAAAACTAAATGCAGATTTGTAAAGGAGACATAATTAGTAAAAAGTAAATAAAATGAGCTCAGGAAAAAAAAGTAAAATGGTAACGGAGTCAGAGAAGGGCTTAACTTTAAATCAGAAATCTGACCTAAAACATTAGGCATGGTTTACTCCTAACAATAAAACCCATTCTAGGGTATTCACTTTAATAGGAAATATAAGCTCATGAGAAAACTTGCTACATGCCCATTTCAAGCACAGATCTAAAGATAGTGAATAGGGAATAAGAATCCCTCCCCTTAAGAACTTAGGTAAAAATGTTACTTAGAGTAAAAGCATGTTAAACAACCTGCCACCAGCTGAGCATGGTGGCTTACGCCTATAATCCCAGCACTTTGAGAGGCGGGTGAAAGGATTACCTGAGCTCAGGGGTTCAAGACAAGCCTGAGCAACATGGCAAAACCACGTCTCTACAATAAATTGAAAAATCAGTCGGGCATGGTAGTACCTGCCTGTGGTTTCAGCTACTTGGAAGGCTGAGACAGAGGATCACCTGAGCCCAGCAGGTTGAGGGCGGCAGTGGCCGTGAGTGTGCCATGGCACTCCAGCCTGGGTGACAGAGTGAGACTCTGACACAAAACAACAACAACAAAATACCTACCCATCACCAGAAGATGAAAATAACAGCAACGATGTCCCTTTGAACTTAATTAAGAACCAGTGAGCTCACAGCCTTCCAAAATCTGGTTTGCATGTAAGGAGAGGAACATCTGCAGAAAATCAGTCTGAGAAATTTATACCACTCTGCTTCCTCCACTAGCTAGGTGACCATGGGAAAGTTGCTCAAGTTAGTTTTAGTTTCTTATTAGTAAAACCGAAATTGCTCAACCTATCTCATAGGGTTATTATAAGAATTAGATGAGATAATTTATCAAAAAGTACCTAACACAATCCTTTTTTATTGAGAATGTTCTTTATTTCCTATAAAGACAACCCAGGTTCTTACCTCTGCAGTGGGAGAAGATGGGGCTGATCTTTTAAGAATTTCTTGTTTCTTTTTGTTTTAATTAAAGAATTGCCAAGATAAAGAACCTGGTTAAAGTTATTTATTGTAAAATTGAATATTATAATTATTATAGACCTAAAGCTGCTCATTGAATTATACAACTGTGAGCATAAAGTATGAAAAATATGTCTCAGTGTTTTCATGTGGCAAAATTTTGTATGTGCTCCTTTTTAGAAAGGATATTTCTACCAGTTATAAACGGCTGCTCTAAATTATATGATAATTTAGGTCAAGGTCATTACCAACTTAGTTGACCAAACTTGAAAAATATTATTCTCACGTCAGAGACCTTAAAGAAAGAATGCTCCAAAGGGATTAAAATGCCTTGCAAAGAATTATGACATGACTAGTTCAAGAAATCTTCATTTATAAAAGGTCACAGAGTTACAAAAAGTGTCTCTCATTTCAACTAATTAAATAAAATTTTAGTTAAATGGCACCTTTAAATATTGGTATTGCAGCTGTGAGTGCATTTAAATAGCATTTACGCAGATATAATTAGCACAATTAAACATGGGTAAAAGTGGAAACACCACTCTTAATTATATTGATATAATCAGTTTTATTAACGCTTTATAGCAACAGAAGTGACATCTGACAGTGGCACACAATTCATGACTGAACCTAATATTAAGCATTTTAGCATATTAAGGAATCTAAAGCTAGGTAACTTAGGAAAGAAAGAAATCAAATAATGAGTTCCTACCTGTGACGATACCATAGTTGGGAGGTTCAAGAACTACTCCATAAAACTGGATGATGTTCCTGTGACTGAGGACACTGAGGATTTCTGCCTGCACAAAAAATAAAATGCAAAATAGCATAAAATTTCACATTTAAAACAGTCTAAAGAAACAGGCTTCCTATTCCATTTTCTTTTACCTACATATATAAAGGTAGATATATATATATATATATATATATATATATATATATATATGCTCAATAAGTATGTAATGCTGATAAAGTTATCTTTAGCAGCATTCTTGAAACTTTAAACATTGCTATTGATGCTTTCTGAAAATTTAAAAAGGAAATGAGGTTGAAGAGGCGATAAAAGAGATAGGTGTTTACTAGCAAGCCCACATGACTGATAGTGGAGGAGGATGACTAAAGAGGTGAGATACCACATCTATTTATAGTAAAAACCCACTTCCTAATAGTCAATTTTTTCTTCTTTTGCAGGGACGTAATCTCTCTGCTAGGAGACTGCGGCAAGACTGAACTTCTATTGGTTTGATATGTCAAAATTAAGGTAGGGTTTTTGTTTTGTTTTGTTTTGAGTTGGAGTTTCACTTTGTTGCCCAGGCTGGCGTGCAGTGGCATGCTCATAGCCACCGCAGCCATGACCTGCTGGGCTCAGATGATCCTTCCACCTCAGCCTTCCAAGTAGCTGGAACTACAGGCGCGCGCCACCATGTGCAGCTAATTTTTTTTATTTATTGGAAAGACAAAGTCTTACCAAGCTGCCCAGGCAGGTCTCGAACCCCTAGTTTCAGTCAGTCCTCTTGCCTCGGTCTCCCAAAGTGCTGGGATTACAGGCTTGAGCCACCGCACCTGACCAAGGTAGGGGTTTAAAAATATTAATGGAATAGATTCAGGTAATACCATTTTTATTATTTATCTAATCATTTATTCAAAATATATTATTGCTCTTCTTCTGTATACAAATGTAGACCCTGACCTTCAGCAATGATTTGATAGTAGGTCATATTTGTACACTTTGAAATGTATTAGCCAGGCGTGGTGGCTCATGCTTGTAATACCAGCACTTTGGGAGGCAGAGGCAAGAGGATTGCCTGAGCTCACGGGTTTGAGACCAGCCTGAGCAACATGGTGAGACCTCGTCTCTCCAATAAATAAGAAAATTAGCCGGGCATGATGGCACGCGCCTGTAGTTCCAGCTACTTGGAAGGCTGAGGTGGAAAGATTGCCTGAATCCAGCAGGTTGAGGATGTGGTGGCCGTGAGCATGCCACTGCACTCCAGCCTGGATGACAGAGTGAGGATCCTACTAAAAAAAAAAAAACCCAAAAACTAGAAAACTGCACTGAAGAGTGATATGAAAAAAAAGAGTCATACTTATTAAAATTAATTTTTAAAACAGAAAACCAGAGATACCACAGTGTATATCTGCTAATGTTTATTGAAAAATGATCACTTGATAAATCATATATTCATTGACATTTTATTACTTTTGTGAAGATAAAATATGGCTAAACAAGAATTATAAATATAATAAGGTATGAAAATCACATAAGTTAAACATAGAAAAGATCTAATATTTTTAAATGAAAGGCATATTGTTGGCAGTAAGTAACTAGAAGATTTAGAAGTCTCCACTCCAGAAAGGCAAACATCAAGAAGAATGTAAGCAACTAATGAAAATGGAGATACCTTGGTTAGAAAGGGGAGTCCTCTGTGGGAAACTATACACCATTAATTAGTGTTATTTGCTTTTTTTTCCATAGAATAAGAGTTGAGATTTCATTAAAAGCACACTCTGTGAAACTGATTTTTGAAGGTGGTACAACTAAGTAGAAAACACAAGTTTGAAGGTTGGCATGGAGTCAATATGGAATCAAGAGAAAGCACAATTATCATTGATTGGATGAAGGTTGATTTGACAATATTTTTTAGTCATATAGGTGTTGAAGGGAGCTATCATAGCTTAACCAAATGATTCCTTAACACTCACTGAGCGCCTACTGTGATAGAGGGTTCTGTGTTCATCAAGCAACCTTCTTCTCAGTTTAGTTTTCAAAGTAGAAAGAAAATGTATTGATTAGTCAGCACAACTATTCATCCATGTGGCAGTTCTACTTCTTATTAAAAAATACTAAAGAAACTGTTATAAAAATAGAGCTATATGCACTTTGAAAATTACAAGCCTCCCTACTTTTAAGTGGTTGATCCATTGTTCATGAGCAAAGCATTAGAGTTTAATGTGAAAAAGCAAGCGTTAATGCTTGATCCAGTATTTGTCAACCTGGGGAAGTGTTATCCTTTGGTATACTCTTTGGGGCATCTGAATTCTGTGACCATTACAAATTTTTGTAAAAGTAAAGAATAAATACAAGAATATTTGAATCCTTGGATGACCACTTCACAATGTGGCATGATGGGATTTTCAGTGTTCACACTAAGATATTGCCAAGTGATGCCTTGAGGAAACAGGATTTATCATTTCAGGTGTTAATAAGCATATCTAACAGGTCTTGGACAGGCAAATGCCAACCGATGTGAAAATAACAACCACTATCCTATGCTCCATTGTTGTACTTATATTTTAATTTTCATAGTTATGAAGACAAAAGTACTCTTGCAGTACAATTTGTAAGTGAAAGACATTTTCATGGAATAAGACCTTATTTAATAAACTACAACTCTGATTTAACATCATAAAACCACACATTAATTTAGAGTGCTATACTAGTTTCATAGAAATGGGCCAATAGTAAACAGAGGCAGACGGAATAAATAAATGATATGTTTGAAATAAATGAAGGTCAAATGATAGCATGATGTTAGCACTTCAAACAAGCTCCAACAGTCACAAGTGTGGGGTTAACCAAGTTGCTAAAACCTGTGTTGCAGCAATCAGTATCTGATAGCAAGCAGATACACTCTGTGGATTTTGCTCTTACAGGCACCTGCTTGCAACAGTTCATTAATGACACCATTGCAGTAAATATGAGGTAAATAATTTTTCATTGGCTTGTTGTCTTCCACATTCATATTCTGGGATATTTTAGCAGATAGACTGCCCATCAAAGTAATGGATTCATGGTTTACAAATGAGTTCATTGTTAAAAAGGATGTCAATAATGATGGAGAATAAAATAATGATCTATCAAGTCGAAACACATAAATATATCTTTTTATACCATTAAAACCGACATAAGCCATTTATTTTCAGTAAGTATAATTTGATGAAACATGTTAATTTAAATTGCATTGGTTTTACAGTTTTACATTTATTTAGTTGAAAAATTTGTTTTGATATTACAGGTATATAGAGTTATAAGGAGTTAACTCTTAGTTTTATGTTTGTGTATACTTAATTTACACTGAAATAATACTTTCAGTCAGCGAGGCACGATGGCTCACATCTATAATCCCAGCACTTTGGGTGACTAAAGTGAGAGGATTGCCTGAGCCCAGGGGTTTGAGACCAGCCTGGGCAACTTGGTGAGATCTCGTTTCTACAACAAATTAAAAAAAAAAATTAGCTGGGCATGGTGGCACACGCCAGTAGTTCCAGCTACTTGTAAGGCTGAGGTGGAAAGATCACCTAAGCCCAGCAGGCCGAGGCTGCGGTGGCCGTGAGCATACCACTGCACTCCAGCCTGGGTGACAGTGAGATTCCGATTAAAAAAAAATAATAATAGCCGGGCTCGGTGGCTCAGCCTGTAATCCCGCGCCTTTGGGAGGCTGAGGTGAGTGGATTGCCTGAGCCCGTGGGTTCGAGACCCGCCTGGGCAGCGAGACCTCATCTCTACAATAAATCAAAAAATCAGCCGGGTGTGGTAGCGCATGCCTGTAATTCCAGCTACTCGGAAGGCTGAGGTGGAAGGATCGCCGGAGCCCAGCAGGCGAGGCTGTGGTGGCTGGGAGCAGCCACTGCACTCCAGTCTGGGCAACAGAGTGAGACTCCAACTCAAAAAAAAAAAAAAAATAATAATAATAATAATAATAATTTCAGTCATCATTTGAAATCCAGAAGACTTAATTTTTCTATATAGAAGATCTACACATTTCTCAGTGTTCAAAATGCTATTCTAGGGACTCAAACAGATAAGATACTTGTACCCAGTGTTCAAAACAGCATTGTTTACAACAGCCAAAGGTGGAAACAGCTCAAATGTTCATCAACTGATGAATGAATAAATAAAATGTGATACTGTATGTAAATACAACAGAATATTATTTCAGCAGTAAAGATAAACTAATAGATATATGGTACACATGGAGGAACTTTGAAAACATCATGGTAAGTTAAATAAGCCAGATACAAAAGGGAAAGTGTGATTCTGCTTATATGAAGTATCTTGAATAGGCAAATTCAGAAATAAAGAAAGCAGATTAGAGGAAGGAGGACATGAGTTATTGTTAATGGGTACAGAGTTTCTGTTTGGGGAAATAAAAAATTTTGGATAAAGATAGTGGTAATGATTGCATAACGCTGTGGATGTAATTAGTGCCACTGAATTACACACATAAATATGGGTTAAAATGGCAAATGTTATGCTATATATATTTTACTACAACAAAAAAAAAATTTGAAATGGTATTCTAAACATTTGCAGAGACAGCCAGAGCCTATATATTCAATGGTCATCCTAAAATTATACAATCCAAGGTCTAAATATCCTTAAGATAAATATGTAATTCCAGATCAGCACTCGAGGATCTAAGTAAGGAGAGACTGGGATAGACTGCAACAGTTTTAAGGCAGCCTCCAAGACTGCCTAAAGGGTCCTAATCTGAGTACAAATGGAGTAACCAAAGGTCCAGCCATAAAAAGTGTCTAATAGCGACTTCCTTATCAGGGTACAAAAATGTCTATATAGATTATTGTGTTGGCAGTTAAATATGTGCCTTTTCTTATTGTTTCCAGTTGAGGCTGGTTCCTTCTTCCCTTCCTCCTTCCTTCCTTTATAAGTAAAGTCGCAGGGGTTTTAGTTTGTTAATAAACTTAGGGAGGTGGTGGGTATTTTGTTGTTAGTTTTATTTTATCTGCCATCTCTATGCATTTATACAGAGGGATGAGCCATTAGCCCAGTTTGCCATGTTTCCAGAAGTCAACCAGCACATAGGTTCCAAATTGACTGATATCAATCAGAAATATTAAGAGAAGTGAAACATCATAGCGTCATTTCTTTTCCTTTAAAGTACTTCCAACAGTTTAAGAAATAAGATATGTCCATCTTCAGTGACCCTTTTTCTTTAATTTAAAACTTTTTTCCAAACTAATTGCAAATTTTCATTTGTTTCTTTAATTTTAGAGAGCTGCTGTGGACTCTTTAAAGACTCTGGGTCTTTAAAACTTGTTTTGCATCTTTTATATTCCATTAACACAGTTTATATGTATCCATGTGATAAATATAATGAAAATAAAATTGAGTTCACTTCTTTTTGTGAAAGAAAGCAAAGACATCAGCAGCAACCAATAGATGAAATGAAATTATAGAATGAAAGCAATAGTTTATGAAGTCCACATCATTAGGCTGGCAGGCTTGTTTACATCTTATATTCAGAACAGGCTTTTCCCCTAGTTGTCAGCCACTATTACCCTCAACTAGTAGCAGAATTGTGTTTCATCATGGTTCATGCTTCTGCCCGAGATGTGATACTGACACAAGTAACATTTCTACTGCCAATGAATATCCACTGCTCCCTCCATGTCTTCTGGTGTGTGTGGCATTTAAACATACAACTCCAAGGACCCTGATCTCTGAGGGTCTCATCAATTCTAAGAGTCTATCATTCCATCAGAGTATGAAAGTAAGAGAAAGAAAAGCTCACCCAATCACTCAGGGGAAGCAGCGTCCTCACTACACCATACATCCAAGGTCAAAGGCTCTCTCTAAAGACAGCTCTGTCTCTAAAATACCAATAACGTCAAGGTCACTATATGCACCCAACGTTCAAGAAGGCATGAGATGATCCCACATTTTTTTAAAATAAAAATTATGTGTGTAGAAAAAAGACTGGGAAGTAATAAAACATTAGTTGAGGTTCTTTATCTTTAAGTGGCAAAAAAACGAAGTGATTTTAATTATTCAACGTGTATTCCCTAAGTTCCTTACAATAATCCTATGTATTATTAACAATTAGAAGGAACAATACTGGCATGTTATATGTAATATATGTGATTAAAACATAAATATAAAACTGGAAATATTTATTTGCATGGAAAGATCCTCCCTAGGATTGGGGCAGGAAGTCATAAAGCTCTTTGCTTACCTTCCCAGGACCACCATAGGCATATTCAAGTTCGTTTAGTTAACCTCTGACTTTCAGTTTTTCCTGATATAGCTCTAGAACAAATTAGTGTTCACCCAGGTTATTCATACAGAAGAAGGCCATAGGTTCTGAGAACCATGAGACCAAAGATGTGGGCACTAGAAACTGAGCATGCTCTAGACTGACTTCAACCTGCTCCGTATCTGGTGTAGCCTTTTATTGAATGATGCTCCTCTCCTTCTCATATCTGCCCCCTTTAGAAGAGCCTTTGCTACTCAGTTCATCTTGTACCATGTCTAGTACCATACCACATGAGGGAGAAAGGTATTCCTTATATACAGGAAGCGTTCAATAATATTTAAAGGACGAATGAACAAACAGCATTTGATGATAATATTTAGAGTGTTTAAATGATGATTATGGAGAATCTATGTTAGTAAATGTTTACTCTGAACAGCACAGTGAGAAAAGTAAAACTCCGGAGGGTATGAATGTGTTTCAGTATTCATTCTGTTCTTTTACAGGCACAAGGGTTAGGGTACATTTCATAAGAAAGACAATCAGTTATATAACCACAGTAGGAAACCACATTTGAAATTTATGTTCACCAGCTCATTGTTGATTTAAACGTTGAGAAAAAGGATTTGGACACCTATACTTTGCCTGTTGTGGGCTCTGCTGTTCAAGGCAATTAAATGAGCACATTTCTTAAGAGTCCTTGAAGGCTATGCATTTTTTAAGTATGCCCTTGCCTTGGCATTGTACTTTTTCAGATTAAGAATTCAAGACTTGCTTACTCTTAAGCCCTCCATTTCCAATTTTCTACCCAATACATTTTGCCATATAGTTCCAAAATCATCTCTACAGATGAACCAGGCTTTGTCAAGTCTGTGTCTCCATACCCACTATTCTATTTGAAAGGTATGGCAGACACTCCTCTAATGTACGCTGAGAGACAGAGCCCTGATTCTCAGCAGTGAGGTTACATTTCATGCAGTCTCCCTTCCTAGGCTCGGTCTAGCATCATAAACACCCACAACAAATGAACCAGGCCTCTCATAATCAAAACAGATTGTAACAGACAAAAAGCACTGGTCTTCTCTGTCTACTTTACCTCTAAAAATTCAGTGTGCCAGGAGTAGCATAACTAAAGGTACTGTCCTAAAATAAAAATAAAAACTTGATTCTTACATGGATGGCAAGATGGAAAACCAGTCCCTCTACTTCTAAAAGTGCTATGCTACAAGAACAACTTAAAAAGCAGGCTTGGAGGGTTTTCAATCCTGTATTTAATCATCAGAGGAGGTCATACATCTGTCACACTCTTTGAGTCATGTTGGACTTAATGAAACCCATTCAATAATAGTCAAAAGACTAGCAGCAAACACCACAATTTTGCAGGTTCTCTTTCAAATGATGCTCTTCAAGTATTCAGGGAAATAGAGAAGGCCAAATTAACTGAATTCAGTTTCCATAATATAATAAATCCCATATTCTGAATGACACTTGATATCATGAAGAGGTTTTTTTTGGAAGGAAAGAGGTTACAAATGCAAAAAAAAAAGGAAAAAACCACCACTAATAACAAAAAACCCCCACACACAGTCATAAGCTTGCTCTTCTTGAACAAGTAAGATGGAGTCATGTGGGATTTTTTACTACAAACATCACCAATGCTGGGAAGTTTCCTATTACTCAATGGCTTTCCTGACGTGTTGCAGCCCACTCACACGCAATCACTTGGGGGCCTGGGCTCCCCTCCAGGGATCATGCTGCTCTTTAGCTAAGTACATACCCATCTAAGGGCAGCCCAACGTGGTAGGATAGGAGCGTGGCTAAAACTGAATGAAACAAATAGTGAAGATTGAAGACCGGCATTCAAGTGCTATCTCCACATCACAAAAAGGCTAAGAGATTTTACATTCTGTGTGCTTACATCTGAATGCCACTGCAATAGCATGATAAAGTAAAATATACTGAAACAGCTGGGCTCGGTGGCTCAGCCTGTAATCCCACGCTTTGGGAGGCTGAGGTGAGTGGATTGCCTGAGCCCGCGGGTTCAAGAACCACCTGGGCAACTTGGCAAGACCTCATCTCTACAATAAATAAATTTTAAAAATTAGCCGGGCGTGGTAGCGCGCACCTGTAGTTCCAGCTACTTGGAAGGCTGAGCGGAAGGATCGCTGGAGCCCAGGAGGTCGAGGCTGCGGTGGTTGGGAGCGGCCACTGCACTCCAGTCTGGGTGACAGAGTGAGACTCCAACTCAAAAAAATAAATTAAAAAAAAAAAAAAATATATATATATATATACATATACTGAAACAACCTCAATTTGGGTGACAAAAGCAGAAACAAGAATCCGGCTTTCCACCAAACAACTCTGTAACATGGTCAAAGAGATCACTTTGTGCTAAACAGAAAATCTCCCCAAAGAAAGCCCTGAATATGGTTTCCAACATGAACTAATGAAAAATTAGCTTTCAAAAACTTGAGTAGCAATATGACTTAATCAAATATTTGACTATGTGAGTAAAAATTTAATTCTAGTTTCAAAATAGATGGCCCTAAAGCCACCTGGTCACTCTGGACCTTGCTTTCCTCCTGGAAAATGAATTGGTTGCACAACATTTTCTTCCAGATTATTTCATGCTTTACATTTCTGTAAAAAACATTAATGTTTGTCATCACTACATAGAGTGGCTGCTTAATAAATATTTGATAAATTAACCATGGTGTATTAGGACATCCTCTGGAGTCATGGGTTTCAGTATGATCTTGACTCTGCTACTTATAAGCTGTAACTCTGACCAAGTTACAGAGTAGTTTGGTGAAAAGCCAGATTCTTGTATCTGCTTTTGAGGAAGTTATTTAATCTCTCTGAGATTGTCTCCTCATTTGTGAAATGAGGACAGTAATCCTGCCCCAGTGCCCAGCAAATGCCAGATGCTCAACCAATGCTATGTCCTTCCTCTGACATTTTTTTCCCTTCCTTTATAATCAATTTATCCAGCCAGGTGCGGTAGCTCACGCCTGTAATCCCAGCACTTTGGGAGGCTGAGGCAGGAGGACTGCTTGAGCTCAGTTCAAGACCAGCCTGGGTAATATAGTGAGATCTTGTCTGTACAAAAAAAAAAAAAAAATTTAAAAAATCAATTTATCATTCAGAGTCAAATAAAGCTTATGAGTAGATTCATGTCTTCCAACAAAGGATTCCACTTAAATATTTTTCTTGCTTTACTTAGCTTGATGTATTTATTATACTCAATTGACCATGTTTGCTTATATTTTTACCTAAATATAGCACCTTAACATTGTCAAAGCATTTACCTTATCTGACGCTCACAAATAAGATATTTTATTGTATTTAAGTTTTGAGAAAATTGGGTATGTGATTTGATTTGCTCAAGCTCACTTGCCTGCGGCCTAGTATTTATCAGTAATAAAACCTGAATTCAGGTCTCCTACCTCTGCTTCTTTTTATATATTTTTGTCCCCACCTCTTTAAGAAAAATGTCCAGTGAAATCATGAGTCCTTCTAAACATTTTTTACTAAAACCTGCCCTTGCTCAAAATGATTCCAATTTGCAGACTCCTCTAATATTTATTGAGTGTCTACTATGAACCAGACCAAGTACTTCATGGAGAATAAACTTTTATTTATTTATTTATAAGTGAGAAAGCAGGATTTATTGAGAGGACAAAAAAGCTCCCACAGTGGGAGGGGACCTGAAGGGGTTGCCTGAGAGTGAACTTTTAAATCCTCTCAGCAAACCATGAACTAAGGCTTCTTATTCATGTACTTTCACAGGGGAAGAAGCATAGGCAAGGAGAAACTTAAAAACTTTCCCAAGGGCACAATAAATAGCAAAGTCAGATTTTTAACACAGGCGATCTTATCTCAAAGCTTTGCTTACACAAACCTCATTTAAATACGGAATGAAATGTTTACAGAACATCCAAAAACTCCAAGTGGCCTAGAAGAATTCCAAAGTTCTCTTTAGTTATAGCAGCATGAGAAATAACTCTTCATCAGTTCCCTCTTAGGCCTCAGTCTCTGTCCCCTCTGCAAGATTTCTATGCCTTTTCGACACTCAACTGTATAGGATCAGGTCAAGCACCAAGAGCTAATCTCCACAGGCACTAGGTCATCAGGCCAACCAGCAGCAACCAAATTTATAGCTAATAAAACCAGTTAATTGCACAGCATGAGGCTCTTTCTCTCGATGCAAAAATTACACGGTTAGAGATTTTGAGCGACTCTCACAATCTGATTAGCTAAGTGCTTTATAATATCACTCTCCAGTGCAACAGAGTTTGATTATTTACATCCCATAAGAGAAATGTTTGCCACATTTATTATGGAAATCTACAAAATCATTTAGAAGAATTTAGGCAAATTTAATTTAAAAATAGTCTGAAAAGTCCTTTAACATCTTTCAGACTCCAATTAGACAGTGTCTTGAATACTTGGATTCTTCAGCTAAATTAATGATGATTTTACTACTTTTGAGTTCTGTCAACATACTTGAACAATAACTAAAGGCATATGTATGATAGCTGGCAGACGTTTTCATTTTATTAATTGCAAAACAAAACCAAAAAATCCCTAACAAATACATAGTAAGGATAATCTGGAATCATAGAATATTAAGACGGAAAGGAATTTAAAGTATTTTAGTCTTTTCCTTTCTACTCCCTAACAACAAACCCACCTTAAGGCAACTCCTCTCCCAAAGGCAAAAGAGCACCTCTCCTCTAAAGGCCTGCTGAACAGACAGGCTCTATTTGAATGAACTCTCTTAACACTTCATCACCTCCAACCACCATCTTTCTTCTCAAGAATCTTCCTGCTGAAACCATGTTTTTATTTGTGTTGGTGGCGATAGTGAAAGATAACACCTGAATTACACTAGATATTTTCTACACCTAGATTGCACTAACCTCAGTTTTTCCTAGGCTTAAAAACTCGAATTCTTATCATTTTTCTTGACATTTCTAATCTTTCAGTCTTTTGGTTATTTTACCCATTTCTGCGTAAAAACATCAGTCCTTCAAAGATGTAGTCAAATAATTGGTATTCACTTTTCACTCTGATATTGGAGTGTAGTACAAATTGGCTGAAGGGCAGTGACATGCTCCCGGTCATTGCAACCTCTATCTGCTGGGCTCAGGCGATCCTTCCGCCTCAGCCTTCCAAGTAGCTGGAACTACGGGTATGTGCCACCACACCTGGCTAATTTTTTGATTTATTGCAGAGATGAAGTCTCGCCAAGTTGCCCAGGCTGGTCCCGAACCTGTGGCTCAGGCAATCCTCTCACCTCGGCCTCGCAAAGTGCTGGGATAATAGGCATGAGCCACTGCGCCCGGCTAGAAGATTTTCTTTATATTCTGCCCATAAAAAAAGAAAAATTTAGTGTTCTTTAATCATATCTATAGTAATAACTTAAGTATAATGGTATTAGTAAAAAGAATATTTGTGATTTTCCTGAACAATTGGTTTGGTTTTATCCCATTGTTCCTATGATTATTTTAACAACTTATCACATTACATTTTTCAAGTTAGATGCTAGGAATCTTAGACTTAAATTTGTTGCCTAAATCTGGAAAGTATACAGAGGCTCAGGGGTGTGTGTTTATCCTACTATCTTCATATCTTGTTTCCTTTTGTCTTTTCTACCATATTTTCCCTTTGTCTTTTTCCCTTATTTTTAATTCATTTTATCTCACAGTATGGTTTGTGTCTTTTTTTTTTTTTTTTGAGTTGGAGTCTCACTCTGTCGCCCAGACTGGAGTGCAGTGGCCTCTCCCGGCCACTGCAGCCTCAACCTGCTGGGCTCCGGCGATCCTTCCGCCTCAGCCTTCCGAGTAGCTGGAATTACAGGCACACGCTACCATGCCCAACTGATTTTTTTATTTATTGTAGAGATGAGGTCTCGCCAAGTTGCCCAGGTGGGTCTCAAATCTGCAGGCTCAGGCAATCCACTCACCTCAGCCTCCCAAAGTGCGCGATTACAGGATGAGCCACCAATCCCGGTTTGGTTTGTGTCTTTATTAGCTGCCTTCAATCGTTTTGACAATAAGGTCATACAATACAGTAATACGGCTGACCCTTGAACAACATGGATTTGAACCGTGCAGGCCCACTTATACACGGATTTTCTCCCACTTCTGCTACCCTTGAGACAGCAAGACCAGCCCTCCTCCCTTTTCCCCTCCTCAGCCTATTCCACACAAAGACTATAAGGAGGAAGGCTTTTATGATGATTCACTTCCACTTAGTAAATACATTTTCTCTTCCTTGTGATTTTCTTAATAACATTTTTTATCTAGCTGACTTTGTTGTAAGAATACAGTGTATAATACATATAGCATACAAAATATGGGTTGACTATTGTTTGTAAAGCTTTCAGTCAATAGTAGTAGGCTTTTATATGCAGATTTTTTTCTTTTAAAGAAGTGGGGTACAATTCAGGGTTAGGTATGCAAACGTTGATTATGCAGATACCCTTGTTGATGAGGTGTGCCTCTCCCTCCCCTGACAGTTTTCCTCAACTGCCAATTCCACCTTCCCTTCCCTGGCAGTTTCCCACTACTGCCAATCCCTTTCTTATAGTATTATGATAATTGTTCAAGGTCTGCTTATGAGTAAGAACATATGGTACTCTGTTCTTTGTTTCTATGAAGATCACTGAGTATGATCGACTCTAAATCCATCCAAGTTGCTGCAAAGTCTATATGTTTGTCCTTCTTTATGGCTGCATAATATTCCATTGTGTATATGTACCACATTTTTAAAATTCAGTCTAGCTTCAATGGGCAGGATGGTTAGTTCCATGCTTTTGCTATTGTGAATAGAGGTGCAATATATGCAGATTTTTTACTGCAAAGGGGTCGGCATCCCAACCCCTACATTGTTCAAGGGTCAACTGCATTTTGCAGTGTTTCTCACACTGGAGTCCTTGAGAGCAGATTTCAAGGGTCTACAGATAGATTCTTAGTGGCCCACAAAGTCAAAACTTAAAGAACCACTGGTCTAATTGAAGGGTTACCTCTTGATTCCCTCTCTGTGCATAAACACTCTTTCCTTAATTTTGTCTACTCTAGCATTCATCAGCATTCTACTTTAGTAAATTATGGCCATCGCTTTCATCACCCAAGAACCTCACTTTGAAACCCCTCTCAGATCTCAATCTCATATCCTTATTCCCATTAAAGAAGCTCTTCAGTTGACTAGATGGAGGCTTCTAGTCCTTCAGTTCCTTTCAGTTTTTCCTTTCTTATAAACGGAGTTCTTTTGAAAGAAACAGAGATCCAAAATAACAGTAGTTTAAACAAGATAGAGGTTTAAAATAAACCAGTCTCAAAATAACAAAATGTCTCAAACTATGAAGGCCACTGGAAGCCCAATATGGCAGCTCCATAATTACATTGTCCTACCATATTGTTCTACCATCCTCATCACCAGTTACATCCTCAAGGTTGCCTGATGGTCACAATATAACCCCTGAAGTTCTACGCAATTATATTCACATTCCAGGAAGCAAGAAGGAAGGTACATAAGAATGTCCTCTTAGTCAGGTCAGCCTCTTTTAAAGAGTTTTCTCAGCAATCTCACCCAGAAAGTTCTGCTT
Organism: Cephalopachus bancanus; assembly: GCA_027257055.1. Taxonomy (NCBI): domain Eukaryota; kingdom Metazoa; phylum Chordata; class Mammalia; order Primates; family Tarsiidae; genus Cephalopachus; species Cephalopachus bancanus. The sequence goes on along the minus strand of JAPVLO010000122.1, from coordinate 3,723,087 downwards.
ATATCTCATTAGTGAGCCCTATTTTCAGGAAGGGCTCAGGAATGTAGTTTTAAGCTGGGTATAGTGGCACATCTAACAATACAGGAATCCTAAGGAAGACCAAAGAATATTTTGAGTACAAAGTTAATAATTCCACCATTATCTATCAAGCTGTCAGTGACTAAGATTCTATCTAAGAAAATAATCTTTAGGGTATCATACAACATTTCATAAGCCTTGGTCAAATATTACTAAAACATTCTTACTAAACTCTGAAGCCCCAGACTCCATTCTACCAATCTCTAAATATGGAAAAATCCAATAATTGCCTTTCTTTGCTCCTCAGTACTTTTAGACAAGTTTTTATGACAGAGCCGTATTGAGACAGTTAGCATAGTATATTTATGTTCTGTACAATTATTGAAAGCTAAGAGACCGCAGAAACCATTTTGAGTCTCTCCAGTCAGTTTCCTCTTTCATTATCCATTCAACATTTACCTAGCAACTATTCATTGAATATATACTATGTGCCAGGGACTATTTTTTGGTGCAAAGGATAGTGGTGAAAATAGCAAAACCCTTGCTCTCATAGAGCTAACCATATAGTGAAGGGGGACAGGCAATAAAGATGTCAAGAAATAAACAAGACAATTTTCATGAGTCAGCTACAACAAACCTCAACTCTTCAACTCTTCTCATGTCCTCTTGCTTTTTTCATTCTCAGTAGGTTACTATGAACATTCTTTTTTTTTTTTTTTGAGAGCTGAGGTCTCATTATGTTGCCCAGGCTGGTCTCAAGCAATCCTGCCTCCTAAACTTCTCAAAGAGCCACCACACCCTAACACTTGGAAACAGGCATAATTTCCCTCAGCATTCCTACCTTACACTTGCTGTTTCTCTTTCTGTCTCAGAGAAAAATATACCCCTCCTCTGCCCCAGTTTTTATCCTGACTTGGTTACCTCATACACTTCCTCTTCCCTCATGACATCATTCTCCATTAATATTCTTTCTGGAATCTTCCTTCTCTTTCTGGTTCCATTCTCTAGACCTAAGGAAATGCTTGAGTTAGGCCAGGCACAGTGGCTCATGCCTATAATCCTAGCACTTTGGGAGGCTGAGGTGAGAGGACTGCCTGAGCCCATGGGTTTGAGACAGCTGGGAAAATTGGAGAGACCACATCTCTACAATCAATCGAAAAATCAACCGGGCATGGTAGCACACGCCTGTAGTTCCAGCTACCCGGAAGGCTGAAGCGGAAGGGTCGCATGAGCCCAGCAGGTCGAGGCTGCGGTGGCCAGGAGCAGCCGCTGCACTCCAGCCTGGGTAACAGAGTGAGACTCCAACTCAAAAAAAAAAGAAGAAAGAAAAAAGAAAATGCTTGAGTTTCGCCTTTCCAAGAAACAAACTTCCTTTGTGAACTACTTTCCTGAACATCAACGTCAAGTTCCACTTCCTCACTCTATTTGCTCCTCAATCCCATTCTATTTGGCTCAATTTTTATTCCATCGCTAAAGTTTCCCCAAGTAACTTTGAAGTCTGATCTTTTTTTTTTTAAGTATCATATATAGGGTATATTCTGAGACTTTTTTTTTTTTTTTTTTTGAGTCAGAGTCTCACTCTGTCGCCCAGGCTGGAGTGCAGTGGCATGCTCACGGCCTCCACAGCCTCGACCTGCTGGGCTCAGACCATCCTTCCGCCTCAGCCTTCCAAGTAGCTGGAACTACAGGCGCACGCTTCCACGCCCAGCTAATTTTTTGATTTATTGTAGAGATGAGGTTTCACTAACTTGTTCAGGCTGGTCTTGAGCCCCTGGGTTCAGGCAATCTTCTTGCCTCTGCCTCCCAAAGTGCTGGGATTATAGGCACGAGCCACGTGCCCAGACCTAATCTGAGTTTTAAAATTAAGTATAACCATGCCTCTCCCTAACGTTCTAATATTGTCCTTGCAAGAGCAATGGTGGATAGGCAACTTGTCTGAGGCAAAGTAGCACCTTAGTTTGACTGGAATGTGAAGTATATATAGGAGAACAGAGGTAGGTAATGGAACTGCTAACACAGCAGTGTGACAACTAACATTTGATTTTCATGTCAAATCTCAGGGACAGCAGCTCCTAAATAGTGAGAAAACAGTTGACTCTGTATCTGCGGGTTCTGCAACCATGGATACAACCAACTACAGATCTAAAATATTAGAAAAAATAAAATGAAAATTACAATAATAAAAATACAAATTAAAATACAGTATATAGGTGGTTCACGCCTATAATCCCAGTTTTGGAGGCTGAGGCAGGAGGATTGCTTAAGCCCAGGAGTTTGAGACCAGCCTGAGCAACTTAGTGAGACATAAAACAAAACATAAAAAATTAGCCAGGCATGGTGGTGTGTGCCTGCAGTCCTAGCTACTTGGGAGGTGGAAGGATCACCTGAGTCCAGGAGGTAAAGGCTGAGGTGAGATGTGATTGCGCCACCGCACTCCAGCCTGGGCATCAGAGTGAGAACTGACTCAAAAAGCAAAAATAAATAATAAAATAAAATAAAGGACAACAATTATTTACATAGTCTATACATTGTATTAGGTTTTATAAGTAACCTAGAGATGAAATGTAAAGGATAGGTAATATGAGCACACATATATTTAAAGTATACAGGAGGATGTACATAGGTTACATGTAAGTACTACACCATTTTATAAGGGACTTGAGCATCCATGGATTTTGGTATCACAAGAGGTCTTAGAGCAAATCCCCTGCAGATACCAAGAAAAACTGTATTAGGTTTCAACAAAACCTTCCAGGATCAACAAGGCCCACAAGGGTAAAATAATTATTACTTTGCCATCAGATGGAACTTAAAGATCATCTGCTCCAATTGTCTTTCTTTTATTTTTATTTTATTTTTTTGAGTTGGAGTCTTACTTGTCACCCAGGCTAGAATGTAGCAACACAATCACAGTTCACTGTAGCCTCGCTTCCTGGACTCAGACAATCTTTACACCTCAGCCTCCAGAGTAGCTGGGACTACAGGCACTTGCCACCATGCTCCACTAATGTTTTCGATTTTTGTAGAGAAGGTTTAGCTATATTACCCAGACTGGTCTTGAACTCCTGGGCTCAAGCAATACTCCTGCCTTGGCTTCCAAAGTGCTGGGATTACAGACATGAGCCATCACATCTGGCTCCCAATTGTCCTTTTTTTTTTTTTTTTGAATCGGAGTCTTCACTGTCACCCAGGTTGGAGTATAGTGGAACACTCATGGTCACTCCAGTTTGGACTTGTTGGGCTCAGGCTATCCTTTCACCTCAGCCTTCCAAGTAGCTGGAACCACGGGTGCACACCACAATGCCCAGCTAATTTTTAAAATTTACTGTAGAGATGAGGTCTCGCCAGGTTGCCTAGGCTGGTCTTGAACCACTGGGCTCAGACAATTCTCTTGCCTATGTCTCTCAAGTGCTGGGGTTACACGTATGAGCCACCATGCCCTGCTCCCAACTACCCTTCTAATAAGGTAACTCTTTCAGTGATATTCTTAGAAACAGGCATCTCACCTCTAATTGAATACTCTCAATGACAGATTAAACACCAGAGAAACAGTGATGTACTGTTAGGAATTTGTAAATGATTAACCTAAATGAAGGAGAGCAGAGATGTATCAAGTCAACCTAAAGTGAAAGACCAAGTATCACCATATTTAATAAAATTGTGTAAGTATTTAGTGGTAGTTAGGAATGGTCATAGAGTCTGAGAAGAGTTAGATAATGAACGCTGGCAAGGGGAGGGGTAAAAGCATAAGGCAGGCACAATAACTTCTTCACGAAGCGTGTCCTCCTGTGGATGGATGGGCAAATGAGATTATCACCTGAATGCTGACGTATTCAAACCCCATTTATTAATTCCTCTTGCTCTGAACCAAAGCAATCCCTTTTTAAGTCTGTTTCCCATTTACCTTACCTACAAATGCGAGATAATTGTATTCTTTAGTCCCAATCACATTACTGCGATTTAGCATCCTTGAGAATCCGCTCAACTCCAAACTCTCAAGATTAAATTACTGAACATGTAAATCAGAAGCCACCTTACTAGGGACTGAACTGGGCAGCTACCAGCGTTCCCTAGAGGGCGCCTTCACTGTATCCTTGAGAACTTTAGATCTCCTACAGTAGGAGACCATTTTTCAAGACAGCCTATTTTATTGTCTCAAATTACTAGAGTTGATGTATGTCACTTCTGGTAATTAAGCCAGACTTGATCTTGCATGCTATAACTATTTCAGCTCAGTTTTTGATCTCCTCATTTCCAACTACCATCTCATCTCAAATTCTAATGTTTCTCTTTGTTTAAAGACTCAATGGGGGTATCCTTAAACTGACTGTCCTTAAATCTGTCACTACTTAACACCTTACTACCCTGACCAGAAAGTTTTGGTTTTTTTTTTAAAGAGCCACTTTAAAGGCATTTGATGGTGGTAACTAATAATACTGTAACTGGGCCATTCTTCCACGCCTGTTGACTGAAGCAGTGCTTGTGTAACAGATACCTTTTATTTCATGCAATAAAGCTCAGAACCTAGGAGAGAGATCAGAGACAGGCTTCAGACTATATTTTAAGTTCTCTAGGTGGAACTCTTTCCATGTAACAGATTATAATCATAACTAAAAGTCCCAGACAAAATAATTCAAGATTTTCTGCATAACACTGCTTACCAACTACATATAACCTTCGAGAGACAGGAATCATTCTGTATGTAAGACAAATATAAACCTGAGGGTGAATGATGCAATACACCAGCCTGCATCAGAGCAACATTCCAGTAGTCTGAGATACTTACTAACAAAATAGAACTGAGCTGAGATGAAGAAAACATATTAGAACATCAGCTTGTAGAGACAGAAGATTATAGGCTATGAGGCATAAGCATATAGACCCTGTTCAGAGCCTGTAGAAAGGCATATAAAATTTGATACAGGTGAGCCAGACCACAAAAATACTTTCATTATTATAATTATTTTGCAATTGACCAGTCGTGGTGGCTCATGCCTATAATCTCAGCACTTTGGTAGATTGAGGTGAGAGGATTGTCTGAGCCCATGGGTTCGAGACCAGCCCAGGCAACTTGGCAAGATATCATCTCTACAATAAATAAAAAAGTTAGCCATGCTTGGTGGCACATGCTTGTAGTTCCAGTTACTTGGAAGGCTGACGCGAAAGGCTCTCCTGAGCCCAGCAGGTGGAGGCTGTGGTGGCTGTGAGTGCCACTGCACTCCAGCCTGGGCAACAGAGTGAGACTCCCACTCAAAAAAAAAAAAAAAAATTTCTTTTGCAATCAATGAAACAATAACTATTGAGTTTCGGAAATGGTAAACTGAGCATATGCTCACTCACATGTTACAATGGCTAACACATATGGAACACTGTATTTATCAACACTGTCTCATCACTTTACATACATTAACTCATTTAATCTATGAGCTAAGTATCATTACCTGCAGTTCATCTCTAAGAAACTAAGTAACAGAGAAATAACTTTCCTGTGGCCAAGTTACTAAGAAGCAATGAAGTCAAAATTCAAATTAGGCAATCTGGCTGCAAAACTTATGATTTCACTCATGAAATGTGAATATAAACTCCCAAAATCACATAAGTGTACATGCCCAAGCATTTCTATATTACACATGAGCAAACAAATCCACCTATGACTACACATATACCTAGGTCTTTGTACATAGCAGATGTTCTAATATATTTAATTGATCTGTGTATGGAAATGACTCTAGAATCACAATCAAGAGACCTATATTCTTGTCTTGGTTCTGACACTTAAGTGACTGTGTGATTTAGGGCCTCAGCTTACTTACTGATAAAATGTCAAGATGTGGAAGCAAAGGAGACGGACTGACACATACATTAGACTCTTACTAGACTCTGGTGTGGTCATGTCCTCTTTGAGCTATGGTTGTTGCTATGTTTCCTTGTTTTGGCCCCCTTCCCTACCTTGGGTTGGTTAATCTCCTCTCTCTCTCTCTCTCTCTCTCTCTCTCTCTTCTCTCTCTCTCTAATTTGCTTTTTAAATAAGCTATATTTTTCAATCTAATATATATATACAAACAGAACTGAATGCAGATATACAGAACGTCAACCAGAACTATAAATTTCTGGAAAACAGATCCAACCAACTGATAGTAACAGCACAGTAACACATAAAGGTGAGAAAATGCCAACAGCTCTGTGCAGGACATGGACACAAACCAAAGAAAATCTAGAAAATAGAGACTATAGCACTAGAAAAGTGTTAGAACACATGTCATACTCAGGTAATACCACAACTGGCCAAAGAATCTCTAAATCCCAAAACCAGAATATACCAAGATGACCACAAGTTGTTAGGGCTGGCTCTGCAAACCTAAATAAGTCTCTTAAAGTCATCCTCCTTTTTAAAAATTAAATTGCTGAGCTGAAAGAAACTGAACATGACTTTTCTTTTCCACTTACAGGATAAAGAATCTATCTCCCCATCATTAGACTCACAATTATCACATCTGCAGAACAAATCTGAATTTGATGGAGCAGTTCCTATGTTTCTATTTTCTGTCCGTTCTCAGATTTCTGTGTCAGAGGTCACAGAAGACCACATACACTATCATTCTTTTTCAAAACAGCTGCCTTTGGTTATAGCCATCATTCATCACGTCATTTCCACGTGCTCCCTATGAGTTTGGTGTTGTATTGGTGAAAGGACATGGCATGGAGTCAATATAGCCAAAGAGCTACCATTTTTACATTGCTTAGAACTGTCATGTTTTTCAAGCAGCTCACTTTAATTTACCCTCTAATCCACTAGCCAAGGACAGAACCAGTTTCTCAGAGGTAGTTGTTGATAAATGCTTTACAAGCCCCTTGTAAAAAAACCAGCTTGTGGTTTTTTATCTTTTTTTGAGTTGGAGTCTCACTTTTTCACCCAGGTTGGGGTTCAGTGGCCACTGCAGCCTCAACCTGCTGGGTTCAGGCGATCCTTCCAACTCAGCCTTCCAAGTAGCTGGAACTAAAGGCATGTGCCATCACACCCAACTAATTTTTTGGTTTATTGTAGAGACAGGGTCTTGCCAAGTTGCACAGGCTGGTCTTGAACCCGTGGACTCAGGTAATCCTCTTGTCTCTGCCTCCGCTGGGATTACAGGTATGAGCCACTGTGCCTGGCTTCCCAGGCTTGCTTTATAAGCAAGTTAACCTAAGCAGCTCTTCATGCCCTTCATGGCAAATCCCATCAACATGGCATGAGTCATGTGCCTAACCTACCCATCTTTCTGCCATCCATCACCTGACATCAGTACCAGTGCTTACCTGCCCTCTGGGATGACATGGAACAGGCCACCACCCAATCATCCTAACAACCTGCCCCATCACAGGGAAAGTTTAAAAGGATTCAACCTGAAGGAGCCACTTGCCATTGATTTGCCAAGTTATGATCTGGCAATGAGGCTCCTTGAGCTATGGCCATCATGTTTCCTAGCTTTGACCCCCTCCCCTACTGGGGAGGTGAATCTTATCTCTCTCTTTCTCTCTAATTTACTTCCTGGCCATTGCTTTGTTAAACTCTGATGTGTCCATGTGACTCCTTGAGCTATGGCTGCCATGTTTCCTGACTTTGGCCCCATTCCCTACCTTGGGGAGGTGAATCTCCTCTCTCTCTCTCTCTCTCTCTCTCTCTCTCTGTCTCTCTCTCTCTCTCTCTCTCTCTCTCTCGTTTACTTTCTAAATACACTATAACTTCCAAACTAACTTCTGTGCAATTCTTTGCATCTTTCATGTGGCACCAGATCCCACAAACACTCCTGTTGGGCCTGACGGAACATTTTTGGAGGCCATACTAGGATTTTAACCAAACAACTGGTTTGATTGAAGGAGCCCCACAATATGTACTATATCCTCCATTCAAATATGGAAGGACTACGAACTTAAAGTCAATAGGAAACATGCCTTTGAGTTTTTTTTCTAGGAGAGAATACGGATCACAATGCTCTCTCCTTCAACCCTCAAGAGGCTGTTGGGAGGAGGTGAACAGAACAGGCCCTCGGAAAACAATGCATTCTTACAAAGGCACCTGAGAACAGGCAATGAAGCCCAGACGCAAGGACTAGGGCTTAGGGTCCACTCTTTCACCACCACCCTTGTATGCTACCGAGCAAGTTCCTTTACCCTTCTAAACACTAGAAATCTGTGGGATGAAGTTAACAAAATTTGCCTTGACAAGATTGTAAGGATTGTTTTTCTTAAAAAAACTTTTTATTTTGGAGTAATTTTAGATTCAGAGCAAAATACAGTAGACTTTTCATATTCTCCTCGCCCAGTTTCCCACACTCTTGACATCCTATGTTAGTATAGTACATTACTAGTAACTAAACTTCAGACTTTAGATTTCACCAGTTTCTCCACTAATGAATGTCCTCTTTGTGTTCCAGAATCTAACCTAAGGTTCCACGCTGCATTTAGTTGACACATCTCTTGTTTTAATAAGAATCAAATAAATGTAAAAACACCTTGTAAAGTGAAAAGCACCATTAAAGTACAATTTACTATTGTTATGATGAAATGAGTTCATGTATGTTCACCAAGAAAATTCCCTAGCACATATAAAGCTCCAATTATTCATTTTTAGCACTATTATTATAAACATTTATTCCTGTCCTACACTGTCATCAATGCTACATGTCTTCTACAGTTGTTTGAAGTTCAGAATTCCTTCTGTGACCACTCTCTGTAAGAAGTTAGTTTTTGAGAATTGGTCATTGATCAGACTCTCATAAACACTTCACTCCATGTAAGAGAGTAGGAAAGACAAGAAGAGGCAGAGTGAAGGCAACAGCATTAATGGAATTTCTGAAGGTACCTAGGTTTCACTTCAACATCAAACATCAATCTTACACCCCAGGGCTACCCAGGGCAAGAAGCCAAGAACTCAGCCAAATTTGGAGAACTTGAAATTCAAGAGGGGACATTCCATAGAGATCATCAAAGTAACCAATGTCCACACATGTCCTGTTAAACAATCTGCACACAGCTTCCTGGGATCATCAGGAGGGGGAGAGATGACCTGGGCTGAGGGCAGGCGGAGAAGTGATGCTTTCTTTATCCTGCGGTGTGCCAGCTTACTAACTTGCCTGGGAAAAAGCGCAACCAAGACCCACGCTACTCACACACTCATCCTCACGATGTCAGGAAACAGTGGAATAAATTCCAAGTCACTTCAGAAGAGTAAAATAAAGGAAAAGTTCTGGAGCTGAACCTGTACTAAAAGCCACTAGACATCCTACTTCTCGTGGCATAACATTTTACCAGAAAGTGGTCAGAAGGTTTTATGACCCCAGAGCCAGGGAGAAGACGAAGAGTTGTTCAGTTAAAAAAGCCAACATGTCAGACCAGGCGCAGTGACTCATGCCTATAATCCCAGCACTTTGGGAGGCCAAGGTGAGAGGATTGCCTGAGCCCATGGGTTTGAGACCAGCCTGGGCAACTTGACAAGACCTCATCTCTACAACATATCAAAAAATTAGCCGGGCATGGTGGCGCACTCCTGTAGTTCCAGCTACTTAGAAGGCTAAAGCAGAAGGATCACCTGAGCCCAGCAGGTTGAGGCTCTGGTGGCCGTGAGTGTGCACTGCACTCCAGCCTGGGTGACAGAGCGTGACTCCAACTCAAAAAAAAAAAAAAGAGGTCAACATGTCTACTTAACATGTCAAGTCCATTAAATACTATGCAATATTAGCAGGCAAAGACAAAGAACTACAGTGTGAATGGGGAAGTATCAAGGGGGGAGAGAGTTGGTTGAAGGCATAAGAAACAGTGAAAAAAATCCTTTAATTGGAATAAATTGCAATCCCCTAGAGCTTTCAGAAATTATCTTCAGAAAAACAATATTAACAAATAAAAATCAAGAAAACTCTTGTGGGTCTTTTTGTGAGACCACTTAGGGATAACACTTCTTGATCAAGTTCAAATTTTCAGAGAGGTTAGGATAAAACCATATTAGCAAATAAAACCAGAAATCTGTTTTTCAACTGTTTTTGAGGCTAATTATAGACAATGGTTCTTGACAAAATTCATATTTCAGAAAGGTTAGGATAATTCTTCAAGGAGTTTGGTGGTATATTATTATGAGTCAACATTAAAAACAGCATAGCTGAGGCAGATGCTGCTGGTAGCATTCTATTTTGTTTGGGGGTAGCAATATCCCCAAATAAAAATTTGATCTCCCAACTCCACTTGAAGCTAAATGTGGCCATATGACACATGTTGGCTAATAAGATGTAAGAAGTTATTGTCCGCATAGGAAAAAATGAAGTGGATCCCTTTCTCAAACTATACACAAAACTAACTCAAAACGGATCACAGACATAAAAGTGGGAGGTAAAATTATAAAACTCTTGAAGAAAATATAGGAATAAATTTTTGTGACCTGCCAGGCGTGGTGGCTCAAGCTTATAATCCCAGCACTTTGGGAGGCTGAAGCGAGAGGATTGCCTGAGCCTGCGGGTTTGAGACCAGCCTGGGCAACATGGTGAGACCTCATCTCTACAATAAGTAAAAAAAATTATCCAGGTGTGGTAGTGCATGCCTGTAGTTCCTGCTACTTGGAAGGCAGAGGTGGAAGGATCACCTGAGCCCAACAGGTCGATGCTGGGGTGGCCGTGAGCATGCCACTGCTCTTCAGCCTGGGTGACAGAGTGAGACTCCAACTCAAAAAAAAAAATTTTTTTTTTTGTAACCTTAGGTTCAAAGCCTTTTTAGATATAATACCAAAAGTACAGGCAACAACAACAACAAAAACATTGAACTTCACCAAAATTAAAAATGTTTGTACTTCAACAGACACCATCAAGAAAGTGAAAACACAATCCACAGAATGAAGTTGTAAATATTTGTAAACCATATATCTGATAAAGGACTTACAACTAATATATAAAAACTCTTAACAACTCAATCATAAAAAGATAAATTACCCAATTAAAAATAAGCAAAGAATCTAAATAGACAGCTCTCCATAAAAGATATACAAATGGCCAATAAGTACATGAAAAGATACTCAACATCATTATTCATCAGAAAAGAGCAAAATTAAAACCACAATGAGATACTACTTCACATCCAGTGGGATGTTTATAATAAAAAAGATAGAGATGTAGAGAAATTAGAAACCTTATACCCTTCTGGTGGGAATGTAAAATCGTACACTTGCTGTGGAAGACAGCCTGACAGTTACCCAAACAATTAAATATAGTTATCATGTGACTCAGCAATTCTACTCCTAAGTATACACCCAAAAGAACTGAAAAGATACATCCACATGAAAGTCCACATATTTTATGATTCCATTTATATGAAATGTCCACAATAGACAAATCTGTAGAGACAGAAGGTAGACTAGTGGTGCCTTGGTGTGACGAGGAAGTTGAGATGAAATGGGAAATTATTGATAATATGTAAGAGTCTCTTTTTGGGGTGATGAAAATATTCTAAATATGACTGGTGATGACTGCATAACTGTGAATATACTAAAAGCCACTTAATGTTCCCTCTAAGTGGATGAGTTATATAGTATGTGAATTATACTTTAACATTCAATATTGCATATATGAATAGATATAGTTTGTATGTACAGAACATATATGCATGTGTGTATTATACATACACACATGTGGTTATTTATTGGTGCTCTGGAGAAGTCCTCTAAAAGACAACAGACTTGACTGGCTTGTTCCTTTGCTTTTTTCTAAAAATTGAAAAATTTTTTGAGTCAAAGTCTCACTCTGTCACCCAGGCTAAAGTGCAGTGGCACACTCACAGCCACCGTAGCCTCCACCTGCTGGGCTCAGGCGATCCTTCTGCCTTAGCCTTTCAAGCAGCTGAAACTACAGGAGCATGCAATCACACCTGGCTGTTTTTTTATTTATTGTAGAGATGAGGTCTCACCAAGTTGCCCAGCCTGGTCTTGAACCCGTGGGCTCAGGAAATCCTCTCACCTTGGCCTCCCAAAGTGCTGGGATTATTATTCTTGGCCCAAATAAGTGTTGTTGGACTCACAAAAACTACGAGAACTTTCCAGTAGTCACAGTTTCCCAAAGATGAAATGGACTATCCCAGGAGGTTAGTGGGTTCTCTATCATTAGTCATCAGAACTCAAACAGAAGGCAAGTGCCCACTGATGGCAGGAATATTTTGGGGAATCAGAAATATGGTCAGTTAAGGTCTTTTCCAAAGCTGAGAGTCTATCAAGGGTAAAAAGTATTGAATCCAGAACCAGAAAACCAAAGACTAAGCTCTGTCTTCTGCAGTATGATTTTGGAAATCATACTGAGTCTGTTGCATCATTTATAAAGAAAATAATATAAATAACAGTGCTTAATAAATGGTAAAGCAACATCTGAGTAACAATTTATTATCTTTCAGGATAATGCAAGAAATACTAGGTTAAAATCTTAACTGAAGCTACTTTAGCCAGTCAGTAAACAGAACTTCTGACGGTAAGGATTACAGAACCCATTTCCAGAGAGCCTGTGGACTTTTAACAGCAGATATATAATTCTCAGTATTCATAAGGATTTAGATATAATAGTGATCTAGAACAGTGATTTCTATAGTGCTATGTCCCTAGCTGCTAGAAATACTAGATAATGAAGGAAAGCAAAATGCCCTTTGGTTGCTAACGTTAAGGTGTTATAAAATGCCTATCATTCAGGAATATTTCACCTCTCTTGTAACAAGCATCGGGTAGAGAGTTGAGTGTCATTTAAAAAGTAACAGTCACAGTGGGAGGCTGACAGTGTGTACGAGGTCCAAACTGGCAAACTAAAGACCTGGTTCCTGGAACAGAATCTATTGCTATCCAACATAATCCTTCTGAACTTCAAATTAGTGATTTTTAAAGAGGGCTTAGGGTCGTTGGGCTAAAATAGCTATTAAAATTTCAATGTGAGTATTGTATTAGATTTCTAAGATAACAGGCCTTTTCACAATTATGTGCAAGCTTACCCATTAAGTAAAAACCTACATCACACTATCAATCCTTCATCATCTTTGAAATCTGTTCCACATTATATTGCTGTCACTATGTATAAAATAGTTAAATCTTGACCCCTTTATACATACACAAAAAAGGAAAAGTACATATTTAATGATCATGGACACTTTTAGATTTTTTTTTTTTTTTTTTTTTAGTTGGAGTCTCACTCTGTCGCCCAGACTGGAGTGCAGTGGCCGCTCCCGGCCACCACAGCCTCGACCTGCTGGGCTCCAGCGATCCTTCCGCCTCAGCCTTCCAAGTAGCCGGAATTACAGGCATGTGCTACCACGCCCGGCTGATTTTTTGATTTATTGTAGAGATGAGGTCTCACTGCCCAGGTGGGTCTCGAACCCGCGGGCTCAGGCAATCCCCTCACCTCAGCCTCCCAAAGGTGCGGGATTACAGACTGAGCCACCGAGCCCGGCTTGACACTTTTAGATTTTAAATATTCTCCTTAAAATGACAAATATTTATTAATGTCTATGTGTCTTTTCAAATAAGCTACTTGAAATAAATGAAGATTGTTAAAGAAATTGCTAGGTAATAGTTCAAATAGATTTTTATAGGTCTACTGGTTGAAGAGCACTTTTATTTTCTTTTACTTAAATCTTGCTGTCCAAGAGTAAATAGTCATAGTATTAGTTAATTTTATATAGGTCACAATTCAAGTCAGTGCTTTAAACACTATACAAATAAAATCAAATTTCCTTCCATTTCTGCTCATGGATTCCCATCTCTTTCTTAGGACACACAGATTTTCAACAGGATATTTTCTAAAATACAATAGCAACATACCAATTCACATAAAAAAAACAAGAAAGAAGACAAAAGAAAACACGCACACTTCATTTTCACTCTTATATATGATTACTTACTAGACAATTTCCTTTACTCATAAAATTATTCAACCAGAAAAGAAATCTTCTCAAGCTGACATTTTAATTAAAATGGATGCTTCTGTCTTCTTCTGCTTTCATATGTATGCCTGCTTTCCCAAACAGATAACTTAGGGTTATTTCAATTGTCTTCTGTACACATCTATGCTACACTGTATCCCTCAATAACAAGGTGACTACTGGAGTACAAAAGATCTAATAAGTCATAATCACTATCCTTTAAGCCAAGTGTTTTGGTAGCTTCTTAGTCTAGATTCTGATAGCAAATGGAGAATTTTGTATATAAATTTTATGGTAAGTTATTATATTTAAAATAAGAAAAATAGAATAAAGAGCTTAATGAAATTAACAATCCCCAGAGACTAACACAGGAAGCATGTTTTCTCATGCAAAGTTCACAAACAAGCCATCAATCCTTTTTAGCTTGGAAGAGAAACTGAGAAGACCAATCTTCTAGATATTTTCATAGCTACGGTCCCTGAAAAGGAGTGCTTCCTGCAAGAAAAGGATAGAACAAAGATCTTAATGTTGCAGGTCTGAAAGATAGCCACATCAAAACCAGGTATAGTGGTCCTAACCTAAGCAGCTGGCAAACTGCAGGATGGATGTGGGCACTCTTCTGCCTAATAAAATCTGAATCAAACACTTTGCATCTGATTCTCCATGTGAGCTTTTATGCAAACTTCTAAAGTGCAAGGAATCCTGGGGTGGAAGAGCTATTCTGAGAGATTTCACATAGTTCATGTAATTAGGGAAACCACTTCCTTTGATTGTAAGTGTTCAAAACAGCTGAATTTCTCCTATCAAAGGCACTCTGTGATTTGGGTCACCTCTTTTACTTTCTCTTTCATCGTTTCTCAGGATAAGAGGTGAAGCCGGAGAGCACATTATTTAGGGGAAAAAAGATCTTGCTTTTTGTTTTAGGGATTGAACTTGCACTATTCAAAAGACTGTCATTTAGAATCTTCCTTTCTTTCTCACCCTCTGCCTCTTTCCTTCTCTAACCAGGCTGTTCAGGCGCTACAGAACGCTATCCAAAATGCCAATTTAAGCCTGATGGAAAACTGTCATATTGTGTGCAAAAGGATTCTAATTTTCATGTTTGGCTTTAAAACATAATTAGAAAGAACTGTAATCGGCAGGATCTTGATCTCCATATTATGCATTTTTGTTGTTATAACAGTGAATAAGCCAGAGAGAAAGAAGGGGGGGGAGCATGAGCAAACAAAAAAAAAGGAGCCCCACTGTCCCCCACCCCCAAATCACACATGCTGCCATGCCATTGGCAAATATTGTAAAAGAAACTACCACTCTGTTCTTTCCCTCTATTCCTAGGGTATCCTTTTTCCCTAAAAGTGGAACATTGGCTTATTCAACAAGGTGGCTCATGCTGCTTTTGTTACAGCTAATGTTGGCATTGATGCTGTCAAGTATCAGTATAACTTTCTTCAAAATACCTCGGCTGGTGTAGCACACAGTGTGGTTTGTCAGTGAATATGTGAACAAAAGCGAGGCAAGAAATAATTTACCACTGACCAATCCCTTTGATGCCCATTATTTCTACTGAGTGTTTAAAGCAAGTTTATCAGTAATCTATATGCTACAATCTCTAAGATTTTAGTTAATTCCAATTTCAGTTAATTAACACAGATGGTTAATAAAAACTAGTGATACTAGTTGTCACTCATATCAAGGCAAAGAGTTTTGAACCAGATGAATAAATGTGACAAAATCGTCGGCAGTGACAATAATACCACTTACATTCACTATGTTTGACAATTCAAATACATGTGACTGGGCAGGAGTAATCCCCGTTTTATAGGTGGAAAAACCTAGCCCCAGAGGGGCTAGCTTACTTGTTAAACATCCAGTTAATAAAAGCAAAGTAGGGACAGATCTAGAACTGTAAACAGAGAAGAACAGGACATGATCTCATCCTGTCAGGACTCCAAACCATCCCATCACAGCTTGAAAATCACATTTACTTGTCTGGCAAATATATCACGTTTTAACTTATAATAAGCCAAAAATAGAAAATGCCTTTTTGTTAAGCCACATCTTCCTGATCCTTTACCTATACTTAGTTTTCCAGCATCTGCATGTAGGATTTTTCATTTCCCTCTGTTAGGCTTATCGCTCTAATCTGTTGAACTCTTTCCAGGTTCTTGTTCTTATCGCTCTTTTTAACATGTCAGCTACTTTTCCTATTATCACAGTAAATGCAGAGTGAATCAGATGCTACCTAAATTACTGATGGAAGTGGTGAATGGGACACTGAGTAAAATTCTTTAATTCCACAAGGCTCTTTATGTACCTGTAAAAGTATTTACAAATTCACCTAATTTGTACATGGAAATGTTATTTCAATACTTTCACTTCAGGACCAGACAAACTTTGCCTTCCAAATAGTAATTCATCCTCTTTGCTCTTATCACAATTATAACCCTTGGCATATTTTCCAGTCAAAATGTACTGAGTACTTACTATATGCCAAGCACTGTACTGAGGTAGGTCCTGCTAGTATCCTTGCTTTAGAAATGAGGAAAGAAGGTCGTGTGTAGTGGCTCACGCCTGTAACCCCAGCACTTTGGGAGGCTGAGGTGAGAGGATTGCCTGAGCCTAGGGGCTCGAGAACAGCCTGGGCAATTTGGTGAGATATTGTCTCTACAATAAATCAAAATATTAGCCAGGCGTGGTGGCATGTGCCTGTAGTTCCAGCTACTTGGAAGGCTAAGGCGGAAGGATTGCTGGAGCCCAGCAGGTTGAGGCTGTGGTGACCATGAGCGTGTCACTGCACTCCAGCCCGGGCAACAGAGTGAGACTCCCACTCAAAAACCCAAACAAAAGAAATCAGGAAATCAAGGCACAACGAAGCTACAGAGCTTGCCTAGGGAATAGGTGTCTGAGTTAGGGATTTCAACTTGGGTCGATCTGACCCCAGAACCCACATTTTAAACCACTGCCTCTGTTCCAAAGATATTTACAAGTTTTATTTCTCCCAGTCTGACTGTAAGATCGTTGTGGGTCACGCAACTTCCATCACTGTTCTGGTCTCTGACAGTACAAAAAGGATGGAAAGGGTTCTGTAGCCTAAGTAAAAAAAAAAAAAATGTTTAAAAAGGGTATCATAGCTGCCTGCAAATATCTGAAGGCTGCCAGGTGGAAGAAGTATCAGACCCAATTTATGCAGCTCCAGAGAATAGTACTAGAACCAATGGGGAGAGTTAAAGTGAAACAACTTCTTCTTAAGACCAACTAAGGCCTTTAAAATAGAGCAGTACACAAGAAGAAAGGGTGTGTTAACATAAGATTCCTACCGCTAAAGGTATTTGAGTGTCCAGATAACCAGATGATGTAGAAAATAATCCCATACTGAGAATCTCTGGTTAGGGTAGATTAGAGGTTCTCAAATGCTAGTCTATTGACCTGCTACCTCAGGCATGAATGTTTAAAAGAAAAAACGAATTTTAAAATATACACACAGAGGAACCTAGTTTCTATGCTGGAACTACTGAATCAGAATACTTGTAGTGGGCTATGTGTGTTTTATCAAGGTCATTTTGATGTGTAGCCAGAATCAGAAAAGCTGGTCCTGTGTGATCCTTTTCAACTTTAGGACTCGATAATTCTATGAGGGTATGCACTCCTCCACTGTCTCTTGATTTTATGATCATATTTAAAATTTTAAAGTACTACATATGCTATAGTCCCAGAAGACTCTTACTCTCTACATCAAACTTTAGCCTCTTCTCTCATTTTCTTGTCTTCTTTGTACTTTCAGTTATAGTTATTATAAGAAGGCTTCTTTCAAGAAATTCGCATTAATTTGAAAACTGTCATTTTGATATAAGCCTCTATGGGTAAAGGACTCTTGCTTTGCTTCAAAACTGTCTTCTAAAATTTTGGAAACAAAATTACATATTCTTCACCATACTTCCCATTTAAAAATATATGAAATTTAGGGAAAGCATTTAAAAAGATTACTCCCTTAAATTTTTATATCTCCATCACCAACTTAATTAGAGGAACACTTATTGAAGACTGTATGGGAATAAAGTCACATTTTGAAATATATACATATGATGATAGACACAAGTTCTGGTGATGTTGCCAGGTTGGTTTTGATCTCCTGGCCTCAAGTAATCCTCCTACCATGGCCTCCCAAATGTGCTGGAATTACAGGTGTAAGTCACCACACCTGGCCAAAATCAATAAATATTTTTGAGAACCCACTATATGTAAAGTACTATCAGGAACTTGGAAGTGAAAGAGAGAAAAAGAAACATACAGTATATGTTTCTAGCATTTATTAAATACTATGTGCTAGGCACTGTGCTAAACGTTTCTTGTGCTTTCTCTTTTAATTCCTTTAACAAGCCTATGTAATAGTTACCAAAGTTAACTCTACTTTGCAGATGAAGAAATTTAGCGGTAAAAATTGGTGCTGGGTCACACAGCTAATAAGTGTTCAGCTGAGATGGATTCAAATCCAGGACAATGACTTCTGAGACTATACTTCTAGCCACTACACTATGTGGAACCCATTCTTCCAACACTGCACATCTGACGAGGGAAGGGGACAGGTTTGCAAAAAGCAACTCAAGACAAGTGCTTGATAGAGGTGGAAGACAGAGAAAAAAATGTAGCTCTCCTGGATGGAGAGAAGAGGTGGGAAAGCTTTTAAGGAGGGGTATTTTAAGGGCAACAAACTTCTGAGGGGCAGGGGAAGGGGTGCAAATGAATTTCAGCTGGAGACCAAAAAGCACACTGCCCACTTGGAGAATGTTCTGTCCTCTCATGGAGCTGATATACATCCTGCATGAGGGAAAGGAAGCAGGAGGAGATGGTGAAAAGCTTTGTTGGGGGTAACTTTTTTAAAGGGTTTATCTGCCATAATAAGGATTAGGATTTATTCTGTAGGTAATGGAGAACCATTGAAGGTTCTGGTGCAGAAATGATATGATCTGATTTTTTTTTCTGCTTTTTTTAGATTTGATGTCCATATTGCAGATGCATCAGAAAGAGAAAATAGCCAGATGCTGAAAGGAGGAACAATGACTTGAATTAAAGGAGGCAGAGATGGAGATATGAGAGCACCAATTCAAAAATATCTATGATCAACACAACTTACATGGTTGGGCATCCAGCTGGATGGACACCTATTTCCTCAGGGGCCTTGGCATTTAATTCCAGGGACTTGTTTTGGAACCCATTAGATTAGAGATGAGAATTCCACTGGGGAGAGTTAGGGGTGAGATAAGGGCATATCCAGGAAATCAAGGAATTAGACACTTAATCCTGTTTGCAAAGTACCCTTAGAAACAGGGAAGACATGATATCACATCAAACTAGTTAGCTTCTGTCACATCACATTCATTCTTAAAACTTGCTCCTGTCTCATATGGTTGCCTTGCCATCCATCCAAAGGCCACCTGAGATTCACAATTTAAATGCTTCTGAGCTGACCCTTCGTGAACTTGCTTCCTACCATTCACCATCCTACTGCCATCTTTTGTATTTCTACACTTGATTTTTCTGAATTTTATCCAGCTTTGAGTAAAATATTTTCTCCGAAGAAGATCTGATACAGTATGCCACATAATCTCCTAGCTGAGATAAAGAACTGTATCCAGCCTTTGGCTTGCAAAAAAACAGACGATATAAAATAACTGTCATTAATTGATACTCATTTTGAAACATGTTTTCCTTTTATTTGACAATTTTGAAAATAACTACTTGTATACATGACTGGTTTCATGGCTCCTATCTCTAGACGGTTTATTTTTCACTCCACCTCAAAATGAAATTGTTGAATTCCTAAGCAACTCTTTCCCATCTCCATCACACTGGGTATCCATGGCAACATGTCCTGAAGAACTGGTACACTATGGCATTTCATTGTTTAATGGACCACCTAATGCCAATTACTGTACGTATAACTTTATATGTGTGTATATTACTTAATCTTCTTTATATTCTGTAAAGCATATACGAAAGTCTCTGATTCCCTGGAGACAATGTATTATCCACTCTAGTGGGTAAAAGCAGAGGAGAAAAACAAAATGAGAGTGCGCCCAGGATGATTTAAGATCTTTGGACTGCCGCTGTTGTTGCAACTTTTCACCAAGCTAGAAGACACAGCCAAGGGTTTTTATCCAGGCAGACAAAAAACTCTGCCCAAATGCCACTGCTTCATGAAGTAATTATAATCCCCAATAAATCACCTGCCCATTGTCTTCAAAGGGGTTGATAGATGAGTCCAATCTGTTCTTAGATGCATCTTACTTGTTTTAGTCATGGCCACATTTCAGTAGAATTTTGGTAGATTCCAAAACCTTCTCACATTCTGAATCCTGGTGCAGTTAAAGGTTTTGTTTCACACTGACATGCTATCAAACAATCATCAGACAGACTTTCCCTCTCTCTCACTGCCTGTCTCATCTTACCTAGTAGACAGTCTTCTGGAAACAGAATTGTGAGGTCTATTCCATGCAGAACACTTTTCCAGCCTGGTGTTTAGCCCTTGATGACACCCTAACATTTTGATACCCTCAGTGAACTGGCATACTTTGGATGGGATCCAACACATTCTCACCTCATATTTAATTCTGCACCTTAGTGAAAGTGCATTTACATTTTAAAAAGGGACAGATTTTAATCTTCCTATTTTTTAACCCTCTGATTTTACAGATGAAGGAACTAGGGAGAGGAAGCAACTCATTCCAGAGTCTAGGACAGAAATGTGAGTAGCCGTGTTTCCTTGACAACATACAAATACTGACATACTCTCATTACCCTTTTTGTTTGTTTTTGGGTTTTGAGAGTGACAAAAATTAAGTAGATACCATCTCAGAGCAATTCTTCTATAAGCTGCTTTATAAAGAACTAAGTATTATAGATAATTTTCGTGTCTCTAAATATGAATCTAGATAATTGTTTTCCATAACAGCTTAATTTTCACCGAATGGGAATACTAGAATTTATTTGCCCAGACCTCTACTGTTGAACATTTAGGTTGTTTCACATTTTTCATGACTACAGAACCACTTAGGTGAACATCTCTGCACATTCATCAGACGCACTTGTTTACCCATAACCTTTGGCTGTGTTCTTAGTTGCGAAATGCTTGGGTCAAATGTAAGCAGGTTTGGTACAGAATGCAATACGGTACTTCAGATGTATGTCAACTTACACCTCGACCAACAATTTTAGAGAGTAGCCGTTTCCCCAGCCCTCACCAACAGTATCTCATTCATTTTCATCTTTCACAACACTAAACAGCCTATCCTTTTGAGAAATGTCTCTTCAGGTCCTTTTTCTATTTTATAATAGTATGTTTGGCCCTAAGTTCTTGACTCCACTTTAGTTAGGAAGGTTTCAGTTATAAGTTCTGATTATGTGTAATTTTAGAAAAGGCATTTTCAATTTCATTTTAATAGGTCAACTATAGATAAAACATCCAGTAAAGTTTCACTTCTAAATACCCCCAAGTTCTTTAATATAAGCATTTATGAAAGCACAAATGCAACAGTTATAAACCCTAAACCTGTTTAGAGTCAGAGAGACCTTGGCTTGGATCCCAGCTCTGCTCCTATCGGCTGTATGGTCTTAGGCAAGTTACTGAAATCTGTCTCAGTTTCTTCAGGCATAAGACAGTGAGAATGATGTTGTATTCACAGATTCTAAGATGTATGTTTCTTCCGTTGTCACTGAAATTGGGGTTGTATGACAGCTGGTGGTGTCTTACAGTTTCCATTGGCAGCATTTTTTCTTAGTGGTACATAAGATAATGGTTCATTTTAAACTGAAGGCATCTTAGATTTGATGAGATATGGTAGTGCCTATCTCAAAGGACTGCGGTGAGAATGAAGGGAAATAACACGGGCACGAGATTAGCATAGCAAACACTCCACAAATGTTACTCATTATTTAGATAGCGTTACATATTTCTATAACTTTGATGTCAATGCTTAAGATTGCTAAAATTGGCCAGATGTGGTGGCTCATGCCTGTATTCCCATCACTTTGGGAGGCAGAGGTGAGAGGATTGCCTGAGCCCAGGGGCTCAAGACCAGCCTGGGCAACTTGGTGAAACCTCGTCTATACAATAAATCAAAAAAATTAGCTGGGTATGTGGCACACATCTGTAGTTTCAACTACTTGGAAGGCTGAGGCAGAAGAATCACCTGAGTTCAGCAGGTTGAGGCTGTGGTGGTTGTGAGTGTGCCACTGCACTCCAGTCTAGATGACACAGTGAGACTCTAACTCAAAAAAAAAGGATTGCTAAAATTGATTTGAAGAATGTTTTTAGCTTGTTTCTTGGAGCATACTTTATATAAAACAGTAGAAACGTTTTCATTCAAAAATAAAACAGAAAAAATAAAAATAAACATGACAAAATAAAAATAAAACAGAAAAAAGAAAATAAAATTACCATGTTAAATAATTGCATTCAGCCGGGCTCGGTGGCTCAGCCTGTAATCCCACGCCTTTGGGAGGCCGAGGTGAGTGGATTGCCTGAGCCCGTGGGTTCGTGACCCGCCTGGGCAACTTGGCGAGACCTCATCTCCACAATAAATCAAAAATTAGCCGGGCATGGTAGCACACGCCTGTAGTTCCAGCTACTTGGAAGGCTGAGGGAGAAGGATCGCTGGAGCCCAGCAGATTGAGGCTGTGGTGGCCGGTAGCGGACACTGCACTCCAGTCTGGGCAACAGATTGAGACTCCATCTCAAAAAAAAAAAATTGCATTTAATTTAAAAGGAATTCAATTTGAGCAGGAAGTGAGCTATCATTTTGCACTTTCAGGAAAGAATCAGATCAATAACATCCTAAAGTCATGCTCTTAAGCAAAGTCACCAAATGCCTATAGAAGAAATAACACAAAGGACAGCATGGAAACTTTTCATTAAAGTCAACTTAACCATAATGTTTTCCATGTGCTGTTCTGTCAGAGTCTTTTGCAGATGCATAAACTCACATCAACCTTGTTTCTTGGGAATTGCAATTAGAAAACTACCATCAGAAATGCTGGAGAGCCGGGCTCGGTGGCTCAGTCTATAATCCCGCGCCTTTGGGAGGCTGAGGTGAGTGAATTGCCTGAGCCCGCGGGTTCGAGACCCGCCTGGGCAGCGAGACCTCATCTCTACAATAAATCAAAAAATCAGCTGGGCATGGTGGCGCATGCCTGTAATTCCGGCTACTCGGAAGGCTGAGGCGGAAGGATCGCCGGAGCCCAGCAGGCCGAGGCTGCGGTGGCCGGGAGCGGCCACTGCACTCCAGTCTGGGCGACAGAGTGAGACTCCAACTCAAAAAAAAAAAAAAAAAAAAAAAAAGAAATGCTGGAGAAGGCATCAGGGAGGCGTATGAGACAACACCAGTGTTAGGGGGGGAAAATAACATTCTCATTATTTCAATCATTTTCATAATCTTTTTACCTAAACATGTTATCATTGTATTTATCTTGTTAAGAGTCACAAAGAAACACATAACTAGGTGTAGGAAGGCTTCAACTGGTACGGTGTATGAAAAAAATCTAGGTATGCTTCAGAAAGTGTGTGTTTGTTGGGGGGTGGAGGTTGGTCAAGAAGGTCTGGACTCAAATTCTAGATCTACCACTTATTATGTAACTTGGGGTGTACCTGCTCACTTCTCTCCATCTCTTCACCTGTGTCCTACTAATGATACCTAACCCACTAGGATATTGGCCATGAACACAGGGCACGCAGCTCAACATCTGACATATAGGAAGACTTCAACAAAATATTGCAGGTATTATTATTACTGGTTGATATATATAAATTATGGGGCCTTCTGACTTTATCTCTTACCTTTTATGTCCTAATTTGGGGTAAATATTACTAACATATCCCCAACCAACATACACATTTCTGGATTTAACAATTTCTTCCTCATTTCCACACCTGTCTCATTTAGGAATTAGGCAATATTTTACAAAGCTTCAAGAAGGTCATGTGCAGTGGCTCACACCTATAATCCTAGTACTTTGGGAGGCAGAGGCAAGAGGATTGCCTGAGCTCAGGGGTTTGACACCAGCCTGGGCAACTTGGTGAGATCTCGTCTCTACAATAAATCAAAAGATTAGCTGGGCATGGTGGCCCATGCCTGTAGTTCCAGCTACTTGGAAGGCTGAAGCAGAAGGACTGCCTGAGCCCAGCAGGTCGAGGCTGCAGTGGCCATGAGCGTGCCACTGTACTCTGGCCTGGGTGACAGAGTGAGACTCTGTCTCAAAAAAAAAAAAGTTTCAAGGAAGAAGAAAGGTCAGGTTAGTGTAATAGAAACATAATGCACTTTAGCTGTTTCTCATATATCATAGCAGTTGGTTCTATCATCTTAATTTCCTGTCAAAAATTCTTCATAGCCTGGGCAACACAGTGAGATCCCCTCTCTACAAAAAAAAAAAAAGAAAGAAAGAAATCCAACAATTAGTCATGCATGGTGTTATGTACCTATAGTTTCAGCTACTCAGGAAGCTGAGGAGGGAGGATTGCTTGAGCCCACAGTTAGAGAGTGTGACACACTGTGATTGTGCCACTGCACTCTAGTCAGGGTAACAGAGTGAGACCCTGACTCAAAAAATATATAAGTAAATAAAAACTCTTTAAATTGAAAACGCACTTGTTTCTAGCAGGAATCCTAAGTTTGAAAGATGCTACTGATTTTTAAGGATCACCTTTTTAACAGAATCATCAGAGAAGTAAAATTTCTCTTTCTGAACAAGTTGTTTTTATTCATTTATTTATTTATTGAGATGGAGTTTCACTCTGTCATCCAGGCTGGGGTACAGTGGTGTTAGCATAGCTCACTATAGCCTTGAACTCCTGGCCTCAAGCAAAACTCCTGCCTTAGCGTCCCAAAGTGCTGGAATTACAGATGTGAGCCACCATGCCTGTCCTGAACAAATTATTTCTAAAAGTATTTTTCTTCTAATTTTCCCCTTATTATGAATAAGAAAGCAAGTCTTTTTGTTGTTGTTGTTTTGTTTTTTTTGCGTTGTAGTCTCAATCTGTCACCCAGGCTGGAGTGCAGTGGCACGCTCATGGCCACCACAGCCTTGACCTGCTGGGCTCAGGCGATCCTTCTGCCTCGACCTTCCAAGTAGCTGGAACTACAGGCACACGCCACCACACCTGGCTAATCTTTTGATTTATTGTAGAGATGAAGTCTCATCAAGTTGTCCAGGCTGGTCTTGGACCCCTGGTCTCAGGCAATCCTCTCACCTCTGCCTCCCAAAGTGCTGGGATTATATGCGTGTGCCACTGTGCCCACCTGCAAAACAAATCTTAAGAGGCGTGAGAGAGCAGTAAATCTGAAATTCAATTATTTAAATAGAAACAGAATTCTAAGTAAAGTAGGAAATGGAATGTGGGAATGGGAAGCTAACATCTGGGGATTTTATAATCAGTGTCTATCCATCCATCTTCTCATCATTTCTTAGACTTACTGCGGTAATTAGAGGGAAATGACCACTGGGTGGTCCTCTTCATTGGAGATTTGCTTTCGTATTCCTTGTTTTATCCATTTTGAGATGAAAATCCTGATGTTTATTGAGTGGTCATAATGCCAGTCCCTACTTCCTAGTGTACGTTTGAAGCAAACCACAAAACCAAACCCAGATAGGATTGTGGTTTGGTGAGGAAATTAAATGTCCATTATAAAACCACACGGCCATCACAGAAGTGAATGACACTTTCAGGTTCTACTTCATTTTCTAAAATCCAGAGTAGATAAACCTCCCTCTTATTGAAGAGGCCAACATCTGAGTAAACGTATGTAGGTTGCCCACTGAGTGTTTAACCTGCTTTCTTAAGCGAGAGCATTCTACAATTCAAGCAGTTCTCACTCTTCTGCCCTTTAGGTTGATAATTAAAACAAGAAATGAATATTCTCTTTGTAAAGAAGCATTCTGTGTTCCTTTTACACAACCCTCACCCCTATACCACCACTGGAATACTTTAGAATTATCTTTTTCTTGCCCAATGTCGATCATTCTTTTCTCTGCCCCAACTATATAGCATGATTACAGGCTTGAGCCACTGTGCCTTGTCCAAAGTGCTTTTAAAATATAAATATTTCAAAACAATGTCTCATTCTTTGAATTAAACATATTACAGTTCCACAAAGAAATGTAATTACATTGCTTCAAAGCATTTGTTTTTAATCATTCTAGTAGTATAATTTTCTGCTCACTTATAATGTACAGATTACTGAAAAACAGAATTGAACAGTATATAGCCTTCAATTAAAAAAAATTAAAAGGATATAAAGAAAAGAAAGCCTTCTAAGAGAACTCCTCCCTGGTATGAAATTTATCTTGTCTTCCACTGCCGGTGTACTGACACTTTTAGTGTTTGGCAAGAAATGCTAGTACATTCAATTCAGTTTTATTTTTTTTTAAATCTAAAATGTAACTTCATTTTCTATTTTTAAACTGTGAGGTAGAGACCACTAAGGAGACAAACACAGGTAAGTAAGGCTGCTATAAGGGTAAAACAAGATCCTTATTTTGCAGCAATAAGAGCACCGGCCAAGACAAAAAGCTATACAACAATACATGTTCTTTAGTTATAGTCCCAGGACTCGTGTGCATATTAATAACCTGAAGAGTGAAACATATAGACAAGAACTTATTGCTTTCTTTTAGGAGGCAAGGGATTCTACAAGGGATATATTTAACCATGGATTAAATATACATAGCTTCCTCAAAATATGTAATGACTAGGCAGTGGATTTTCAATGTAGAAAGAAAAAATAGTATATCCATTTCTCCTCAGAATGACCCAGCACTTTGTAAAATATGCCAGCTATAATTAATTGCCTCTCAGTCCGAATTCACATCTTGCTGTCCTAGGTGGTACTTAAGCTGGACCCTGTAAACATCTCTCCTTTGTTCAGTTTTAGGCTTTGTTCATTGAGGCACTGAAGCACCATAGCAGAAAGGACGTCTCTTTCTCATACCTTTGAGTGCACTTTCTTCCTCCCACAGTATGGTAGTCAGCAGTGTGCAGGATATCCAGTTGAGCTCACCCTCCAGCAAGTTTCCCTGACACCCCAGCAGCTAGATTCTGTTGAACCAGCTCTGGCATGCCACACCCTAAAGGACAGCTTCCTGCCCACCAGCTCTGACCCACAGACAACCTAGAGAATGGCTTCTTGTGAAACAACTCCAGCGTGCTGCACTACATCAAACCTCACCAGCACCCTTGCAGATGGCTTCCTGTGGACCAGCTCCAGTCCATGCAACCCCAACAAATGCCTCTATCACCTGTTCACAGCTACAGCCTCTCCAATGAGGTCTCAGTCAAGCCTGGGGTGTGGGCCCTCTCCCAATCTGCACCTGGAACCCTGACTACTTTGGAAGTAGTACCCAGTGCAGTCTCAAGTTACAGATCCTCAAAAAGAGGTTGTAAGGATTCGCTTGGTTGTGAGATTGAACTGGAGGATAGTGCTAAGTTCCTTATCGATAGGAAATGGGATGCTAGCAATCCATGACATAAAGTAGCATCAATTTTTTTTTTAGTAGCATCAAATTAAGTTATCACCTGTGATTAACTGCAAGGAAGTACCAACTGAAACAAGACCTGAGAGTCAGTGTCAACTGTCTTTGACCGCTATGGCAGTAATGATGAATATAAGGACTGAAATTAATTCTTCTGAGTGCAATGAAGCGTCCACAAAAAGAAAACGACAAGTTCAGGTCCTTTAACCCACTAGCCCAAGTTGTGGTCTAAAAAGTTCTTTTGTCGCCTGTAACCACAAAGCTAATATTTCCAAAAACTAAAAACAAAATGTATTGGTGTGTTGCTGAATTATAACATCAGTTGAATTTATAACTTCCCAGTTTCTCATGTGGAAGGTAGTATACTGATTGGGAAGGAAAGTGACCTGGAAACCTGGAAAGGGTTTCAAACCTCAAAGGAATTCTGGGACTCCTGTGACCATGGAAGTTGTTGCCCTCTTATGTCTCAAGAGACCAGCTTTCTTTTGCTGGAAAACTTTGGCTGAATAGTCTCACCTAGAATAGATGTCTTATAAGGGGACGCTCATTCTCCTCAAGATATATTATCATGACTCATTGTTCTCAAATTTCAACATGCTTCAGGACCACACAATATCACCCAAAGGAAGCAGTTCTTAGACCCCCCAAACCTGCAAGACTTTTGTTAATACATGTGTATTGGCAAAAGCCTGGAAATGTGTGCTGGAGTAGATGTCAATGGCATTAGATAAAGGAGGGTGGAAAATAGACAGCTGATCAAGCAGATTTCTAGAGATTTACTACAGATTCCAGACAACATGTTAGTGCATGAAGCTGGAAGAGTCTCCAACAGCTTACTTGGTTGGTTTAAACTTGCACTCGATGGTAGCCCTACATGTAATGAGGTTGAAATGCCAGAACTTCCCTGGCATGATATAGGGGAAGGAATCCAAAGGTTTAAGGAGACAGGAATGTAGAAGCGGATTTATCAAGTGTGAACTACATACCCAACCACCCCAATTACATCTCCTGATTCAAAACCAGAGACACTCCCTGCACTAAGACACTGGAAAAGATAAAAATAAAAACATGAGGGAAGGGAGCACTGAATCTCTGAAAAATTCTGTGGTTATTCTCCTTTTTAGACCAGTAAAATCACAGTTGGCACCACTGGGATAGGATTCCTGATTTCTTTGGGGAGGGTGAGAAGTAGGTCTAGCAAAGGAAGCAGCAGCACTGAATGCCAAAAGACGAGACTGGTATATTTACCATCAAAGGCAGCTGAAATATATTAATCAAAATGCTTTGGCCCCCAGGAATCTCTGGTGGTAGCTAATTTATCCTGGTGTCCTAGGAATGAAAGAGAATATACTGTATGATCTACATAACGGGAAAAACACAAAACAAAACTCTAGGTCTGGTGGTCATTAAGTCACCACAATGGAGAGCCACAGCATCATACCCAGTTTCTAGGCTTAGACCAGTTTACAGGTAGAGCCCTGTGACTGAAGGGAAGGCCAGGTTTCTCGCAGTGTTGTAGCTGATATACCATAATTCCTCCTGTAAGCCTTCACCAGAGAGAACCTGCTACCATTTACTAGATGACCAGTGCACTGGGGAAAAGCAAATACTCAGACATTTCAGGGGTTACTAAACATTAGTTCTGAATCACCCACCAAGTTTCCCACAAGTTGACTGAGAAAGAAAGAACAGGAGCTTGAATTGTAAGTGGTTCTGTGTGATATGTTGGTGCTAAGTGAATGAGAGCGGATGTCCACAGCACCATATTCCCAGGTAGGGCTGACCCCCATAGAACAGCATTTAAGGAAAGTTCTCCCAGAGGGCAGAACTTTGACAATACATTTGGTGATTCACTTTGTCTAGAATGAGAAGTGGCCAGAAGTATGAGTTTATATTAATTCATGGGTGTTAGCTTATTGTGTAGCTTGATGATCAGGGACTTGAAGGGAAGAAGACTGGTGACAAAGAATTTGGGGGAAGAGGTATGTGATGAGTTTCTCACACTGGGCACAGGTGTCCCATGTGAATGCCAACCAAGAGTATCCATGGCAGAGGAGGTGCTCAGTCATCAGGTGAACAAAATGATATGCTCTGTGGATGTCATTCAGGATTTTCCCTAGCCACCCCAGTGCTTGCTCAATGGGGCCATGAACGAAGTGGTCATGGTAGCAGGAATGGAGACTAAGTGTGGGCTCAGGAACATGGACTTCCCCTTATCAAGGCTGAACTCTCTGCTGCTACTGCTAAGTATCTAATCTACCAACACAGAGACGGATTCTGAGCCCCTGATAGTCCACCATTCCCAGGAGGTGACTTGGTGGGGGTGTTGGTGGAGGGAGATCTATCCTCAATGGAGCAGACATGTATCCTAGATGTGAATCTGCTTTCCCTGCCTGTGATGCTTCTGCCAGTATCTTCACCAATTGCCTCACGTAATGCCTTATTTCCCATGTCAGTACTCCATACTCTATCGCTTCTGATGAAGGAAACCACTTCACAGCAAAGGCAGTGAAGCAAGGGGCTCACACTCATGGAATTATTAATAAGAAGTCTCATCCCACATCCCTTCACTTGGAAGCAGCTGGCTTCACAGAAAGGTGGAATGGGTGGGTGTGGTGGCTCATGCCTGTAATCCCAGCACTTTGGGAGACCCAGGTGAGAGGATTGCCTCAGCCCAGGAGTTCAAGACCAGACTGGGGAACATGGAGAGACCTCTTCTCTACAATAAATAAATTTAAAAAACTAGCCAGGCATGGCAACATGCACCCGCAGTCTCAGCTACTTGGAAGACTGAAGCGGAAGGATTGCCTCAACTCCACAGGTCAAGGCTGCAGTAGTCGTGATCATGCCTCTGCACTCCAACATGGGAGACAGAGGAAGACTGATTCAAAAAAGAAGAAGAAGAAGAAGAGGAAGAAGAGGAAGAAGAAGAAGAAGAAGAAGAACAGGAAGAGGAAAAGGAAGAGGAAGAGGAAGAAGAAGAAAAGAGGAAGAGGAAGAAGAAAAGAAGAAGAGGAAGAGGAAGAGGAAGAAGAAGAGGAAGAGGAGGAAGAAGAAGAAGAAGAGAAGAAGAGTGAAATGACTTAGTGAAGATTTAGTTATGGCGTCACTTGAGCGACAACATTTGGAAAGCATTTCCACAGGATGAAGTGTATGCTTTGAATCAGAGACTACAGTCTCCCCTATAACAGAATACATGGATTTGGGACTTAAGGAACAGAAATGGAACAGCAGCTCCTATCTATAACTATTATTACTGAATAGCACAATCACAGAATTTCTGCTCCCCATCCCGGTAATGCTGAGCTCTGCTAGTTTGGAGGTCTTAGTCCCCACGGATGGAATCATTCCACCAAGGGACACAGTAATGGTTCCAGGAAATTGGAGTATGAGACTACCACTTGGCTATTTTAGGTCCTTTTAACAAATGAGCCAACAAACAGAAAAGCAGGCTCCTCTACTGAGTGGAGTCATTAATCCCAATTACCAAGGGAAGCCTGGGAAACAGCAGGAGCAAGGAAGTCTATGTTTAAAACCCAGGGGACTCTACGGGGTGCTTCCTAGTACACCTATGTCCAAGAGCAAAGGCTAATGAGACACTAGGACAACCAATAACACGCAGGACTACTAAGGACTCAGAACCTTCAAGAATAAAACTTAGCCGGGCTCGGTGCCTCAGCCTGTAATCCCACGCCTTTGGGAGGCTGAGGTGAGTGGATTGCCTAAGCCCGCGGGTTCGAGACCCGCCTGGGCAGCGATACCTCATCTCTACAATAAATCAAAAAAATGAGCCAGGCGTGGTAACGTGCACCTGTAATTCCGGCTACTTGGAAGGCTGAGGTGGAAGGATTGCCGGAGTCCAGCAGGTCGAGGCTGCAGTGGCCGGGAGCGGCCACTGCACTCCAGTCTGGGCAACCGAGTGAGACTCCAACTCAAAAAAAAAAGAATAAAACTTCAGGTCACCCCCACCTCAGGTAAAGACCCTCAGCTAACCGAGGTTTTGGCTGAGGGAAAAAGGAAATATAGAACAAGGAGGTGGAAGAAGGAAGCCAGAGATGATGACCAAGCACAGAAATGAGGACTATAAGAGCTTTGGGTATTTTCCCTTTGCTTGTTCTTTTTTAAAAATAAGATAATAACATTATATCACATTGAAAATTTTTTTTTTTTTTTTAAAGAAAGAGGCTGGGTGTAGTAGCTCATGCCAGTAATCCCGACATTTTTGAGGATGAGGTAGGAGGATCACTTGAGCTCAGGAATTCAAGACCAACCTGGGCAACAGAGTGAGACCTCATCTCTACAAAAAATTAAAAAAAAATTAGCTGGGCATCGTGGCACACACCTGTAGTTCCAGTTACTTGGGAGGCTGAGGTGGAAGGATTGCCTGAGCCCAGCAGGTCGAGGTTGCTGTGAGCCGTGATCATTGTGATCATGCCATTGCACTCCAGCCTGGGTGACAAAGACTCCAAATTGGGAAAGAGAGAGAGAGAGAGAGAGAGAGAGAGAGAGAGAGAGAGAGAGAGAGAGAGAAAGAGAGAAAGAAAGAAAGAAAGAAAAAAGAAAAGGAAAGAGGAAGGAAGGTAGGCAGGAAGGGAAGGAAGTTTTGCTTGCTCCTCATGTGTATGTATATACACTTGTATATATTCACTATTTCTTTCTTATTTTTTCTTCTTCCCCTTGTGTTTTATTTTCTTTTTCCCCTTTAGGTAACAAAATACTCAGTGAGATCTGAGGAGAAGTAAATAAAGCCAGCAATGGACACAATGACTTTTGGAACTGTGCATCCCATTTTAGGGAAAAAGTGAGAAATTCCTCACTTGTATAAAGGGCAGTTGATCTTCATAGGTGAAAACACAGAGCTGTTTCATTATTACATGGAAATTCAAATGTGTGCAGAGGGTGCACACAGAAGCTGAATTGCCAAAGAGATGAACTGTGACAGCTAGTAATTTACTGCCGCTCAGTACCAAACCCATGGTGTCTTGCCCTGCCTGGTGATACTGGAGCTGGACCCTATAAACACTTCTCCTTTGCCAACTGGCACAGTGTAGACCGTGTCAATAAAGGACACAAGGCACCAGGAGGCACAACAGAGGAAGACTTGGTTCCCGTGTGCTCTCTCTTCCTCCAGCGGCTGTGGTTGCCCGCAGCATGTGCAGGGCCCAGTGTCACCCTCCAGTGGGGCTCACAGGGACCTGGTGAGAAGACGCCTGGGGACCAGCTTTGGCCTCTCAGCACCCCAGCAGGCGGTTTCCTGCACACCAGCACTGGGCCGCGGCACCTGAGAGCTTCACCGGAAACCCAGAGGATGACTTCTTAGGGACCAGCTCGGGTCTGTGACACGGCAGCAAGACCCTCCAGCACTCAGTAGGCTGCAGCCACACCTCTCCAATGAGGACTAAGCTCCAGCGTGTGTGGGGACTCTCTTCCAAGTCTGTTCCTTCTTTAGGTAATCTCCCTTGGCTCTAGAGGCAGCAGTTGCCCCCAACATTTTCTAGTCCTATGTTCTTTAGAGTCTTTTAGAAATCAACTTCTGTTCACTAGTTAATAATCTTAATATTAAAGTTTCCCTGTTCCAATTACTGGTGTGGTTTCTGACCATGACTGATAAAATCCACCGTTTTCATACTGAAGCATCTACTGTATCATGGTATTATCCATTTGACAGAATATACAATTGACAAACTGCACACTTTTAAAACTTAATTACAGCTACTTTTAGAACCATTACTTTGATAACATTTTAAGCAAATGACAGAAAGAAGTTGTAATTCCTTGAATGAAAAGAGACAGTTATAAATCAAGTCCAACATACCATGATGAGATAAATGCAAAAAAATGGTGGTCATCTACCATAATTACCACTAACTTTTGAGGCAAGCCATTAGGACTCTCTTACCTCCAGGGAATCTGGTAAGTCTCCTTGTCAAATATATTCATCAATCCATACTTTACATTACACTGTAAAATTCTGGTATTCAGAACGAAGTCCTGTGAAAACCTGAGGCGAGAAATGCATGGGTGTGCTTAGGTATCTACACACATGCTCCTGGCTCCCAGGTGTCCATGTCCTCAGGGATCAAAATTAGATACACAGTCACTCCATCCAAGTAACCAAAACATAAAATATTTGTTACATTTTGTACCTGCTACTTTTCTAAACTGCTCCTCTACCACAAACTTTAACAAAAAGACAATTATCTGAATTTGATTTCACAAAATTAACAGGTCCACAAAACTCTATGACTAATTCTTACTTCCCCCAACTAGATTCATTAATATTGCTGACCTGAATTCAGGTCTCATTCTTTCTGACACATTTATTTAAAGAAAGATTTTTATCTCTTTAGTTGTAAACAATATAATAAGCTAAGAAATAATCTGACTTGACTGGAGGAAAATGAATTTACCAAGAGGAAAGAGATGAAACATAATAAATCTTAAGGTCTACCAAATGGCTGGATTTTTCCATTTGTAAAATGATAAAAGCAGTAACAGCTGACCCCAGAGATGCTTTCAGGTCTAGAATTTACTGATTACAATTGTATAAAGATCAGAAAGCCCCTCGAGGTAAGTCGCCTGCCATAGCAGGGATTTAGACAGTCAACTCATGGCTTTTCATTGGCCACTCCCACAAGAATCCACCATCATCTTACCGCATTCCTAAATTTGAGGAATGACAGGTACATCACACTGAGACAAAGAAGGCCTTTACATAACTTAGGTGTTTTAATACACTTTAGGAGGAAAGAGGAGAGTGACTCTGGTACTAAGGGCCAGAAGTGATAAACAAAAATTTCTGTAGCACAAAATGATGTGTTTGCCTCCTCCAGATGCATTTCCTGGATGAGCACTCCTCTAGAGTATCCTAACATTTGCTCTATCCTGCATTGTGCAATCTTGGAAATGATCAGCCAGTTGTTTCTGTGCAAGTAAGAATAAATTTCAGTATATTTTATTAAGAAAAAATATATGAGGAAGTTTAAGTTTAAAATAAATTCTTGGCATGCTTAAGATTTGCCCTAAACATGCCTCATTCTTTCAGATACTATTCATGAATAAATTTTTAAAAGGCAAATCATTGCATTTATTTTATTGATTGAATTGTTCAGTACTAAGGAAAATCATATCTTATTATAGGAGACAATTATCAAATAATAGAGCTGATCTTTCAGAAATTTTTTAAAACCGATATCTCCAGGGAGCCTTGACCTCATCGAAATCCCGGTGCCCCACTGAGTCTCCTCAAAAGATCTAGTTTAGCCGGGCTCCGTGGCTCAGCCTGTAATCCCGCACCTTTGGGAGGCTGAGGTGAGTGAATTGCCTGAGCCCGCAGGTTCGAGACCCGTTTGGGCAGCAAGACCTCATCTCTACAATAAATCAAAAAATCAGCCGGCGTGGTAGTGCGCGCCTGTAATTCCAGCTACTCAGAAGGCTGAGGCGGAAGGATCGCCGGAGCCCAGCAGGCGAGGCTGCAGTGTCCAGGAGCGGCCACTGCACTCCAGTCTGGGCGACAGAGTGAGACTCCAACTCAAAAACAAAACAAAAAACAAAAAAAAACAATATCTTAATAGGAAGAGGATCATCACACATTCCCTTGGGGGAACAAATATATCACACCCATCCCCCAACTAGATTTCCTAATCTACTCGGTAGGATGAGAAAGACATTTACTGCACCAAATGTGAACCAAAACTGAAAAGAGTTTTTCATTTAAAAAAATTTTTTTTAACTCTAAAGTCTGTTTCTGAAAATGTAGAATATAAATATTTTATGATTGTAGACAATTCAGCAAGTTGAACTGGAAGAACTATACAGATGGGGTCAACAAGAGAAAGGAGAAATTCAGGAAAGGTCGTAGATACAAATAGTGGGCCCTTCTATCTGCTCTTACCCAGAGCAGACAAGGTCACAGTATACTCTTTTTCTAGCTTTCTCTGAGTGGAAGAGTTAACACAAGACATACCCTGCCCCCAGACCCTGTTAAGATAAACAGGTGTGAAATGCATTTCTCTCTATATATACAGTTCTTTAAAAAGAAACACTTCTTGCTCATCCTGACACATGACAGTGGGTAAACATTCCAGAACCTTTATGAGTTTACTAAAGCAAACAAGAAAAAACCTCCACCGTAATAAAGGGAAAGACAGATTTCAAATACCACCCAAGTACTGGTTACATGTTCTCCTTATGTTGCTACAGAGAAACAAAGATTTCTTCCCTTTATAAGACCAGATCTGGAGCAAGCTACAAAGGCAAAATTACTAAAGCATTATTGCTTAGTAACCAAGAGTTCTATTTCTGTCCCTAAAGAATAGGAAAGCAAGGTGCTTAGTGCCCAGACAAATGTAAGTTACAGTTAACTTAAAATGTCTGCAGTGTTTCTTCAGCTACCAGTTAAGATCTTGAGAAACTCTCAAGTAAAATTCATGTTTACCTTATGCCACATATTTGCAGAGCTTCATGACAGCAAAGAAATTTGGAGGAAAAAAAAGATAAGTAAGGAGATTAAAATATCAAAAGCATATGAGTATACTTTCAAGATACTCTTTGTGATTAAAAACTAAACAGAAAGGTGAATTGCCAATCTGTACAAAACAAATTATAAAGACTTTACTGTCTCCATTCCACAAGTAAAATTCCATGCATTTGTTTTTCTCTGATTACAAAAGTAGAACATGCTCACTACTTCCAATCTGCATTGCCATACACAATTCTTTTTTTTTTTTGAGTTGGAGTCTTGTCGCCCAGGCTGGAGTGCAGTGGCCACTCCCGGCCACTGCAGCCTTGACTTGCTGGGCTCCGGCGATCCTTCCGCCTCAGCCTTCCAAGTAGCTGGAACTACAGGCGCGCGCTACCACGCCCGACTGACTTTTTGATTTATTGTAGAGATGAGGTCTCACCAAGTTGCCCAGGTGGGTCTCGAACCCGCGGGCTCAGGCAATCCACTCACCTCAGCCTCCCAAAGGTGCGGGATTACACGCTGAGCCACCGAGCCTGGCTCACAATTCTTACTACAAATGCAACACGCTTTTCCAGTTATTTCCTTACAACAAATTCCTAAAAGGGAGGATGATGGGTCAAATAGCATTTTATTTAAAGACATTCATCAGTCTCCCAAACTGCCTTCCAGAAGGCTGTTCCATTTTAGACTTCCACCAAGAAAGTATGCACGCCCATGTTTTGTTTTGGTTTTTGAGTTAGGGGTTGCCCATTTAGCGTACAGAGGCACAATCACCGCTCAGCCCAGCCTCAAAATCCAGGGCTCAAGCAATTGTCCTGCTTCAGGCTCCTGAGCAGGTACATGCCACTGCCCGGCTAATGTTTTTTATTTTTTATAGAGATGAGGTCTCACTAGTTTACCCAGGTTGGTCTCAAACTCCTGGTTCAAGCGATTCTCTAGCCTTGGCCTCCCAAATTGCTGGGATGATAGGCATGAACATCGTACCCAGCCCATGTTTTTAAAATGTAGTGCACTAACCTGATCAGGTACACTATTTGCTGAATACCTTCTCTCTGGAAAGCAGAGCAGCTGTGCAGTCTCCTCCCTCTTCAACAGACATTTTCCTTCTTGTCAGTGTGGCTTCTCTAACGCAGCTAATTCTGCCAAACACTATTTTCCTGATGAACACTATCAGGGATGGGGTCATATTTTTTCAAGTCACTAGAATTCTGGCAGTCTTATTTCATTTAGGACACCGTAATTTTTCTCAGGTTATGAATCTGTGAACATCAGATATTAACAGGGCTAAGAGAAAGCACCTTGGATTTGTTTTTTGGAAATGTATTCAAAAACAAGGCCAAGAAAATCCCTCCTGGCTGCTACAGAACAGAACCTTTCATTCAAAGACAAAGTAATCTATTAAGAACTCAACAAATCAGCCAAATATGGAGAAGAAAAGGCTATGAAATAGACTAGGAATAGCAAGTTATATTCTTTTCTTAGATTCAGCAACAGTGAAACCTTTCTGCAAATCTTACAAAAGAAAAGAAAATTGGTTTTGATCATTATGTGTATTATTTTGTTCATTTATGCACTATGCATTTGTTGATTGCTTACTGTAGGCCTGGTACTATGGTGGAGTGCAGAAAATACAAGGATCAATAAGACACAGATCCTGTCCTCAAGAAGCTGACATGTGAACAAGGGTAAGATTTGTTCTGTGTGGTCTCGGGGGCAGGAACCAGTAGCAATGACTGGAAGTTACATTATAAGGAAATTCCTAAGAATTAAACTGTTTCAAAATTGAGCAGTCTGCATCTCATATGTCATCAATGGCAGTGTTGAAACAGAAACTTGATGTCCTAACCAGGAGTAGGAGTCAAATATCAGTGGAAAAAAATTGATAGCATGGGCAATTTCATATCAGTAATTTCCTGTCTTCACTATAGAGCAGAGAAGAAAATTCTAGATACCTTTCTAATGCTCAAGTGAGATCATTCTATTTTTGAAGACTAAGAGCCAATCATATTTATTTTGAAACTATCTGAAATACTTATGAGTTGCTCTTTCTCTCCTCCAGTTTTTCAATTGCTATCTCTATATTAGGCTTTGAGTGTCTCAGGAATTCAATTCATGCTGCATATTATTTTTCTTCCAGCAGCAAGAACCTAGCTTTGTATAAACCACCTAGTCAGGGCCTACCATTTTTTACTGAAATACATAGATTGGTTTGATTTCAGCACATTATTTAGAGCATGGCTAGAGAACAAATATTAACAAACTGAAATGTTTATTGCTCAATATACTGAGATCAATAATACTTTAATGAAAAGCTGAAATAACAGTTTCTCATATGGCAAACTGAAAATAACCTCTCCACATACAGGTAGATTTGTAATCCAGCAAAGTTTTGAAAGAATTTTAAATTTTTTTTAAAGGTTGAGTAGCAAAAATAAGGATAGGGGCTTTTGCCTGCAAATAAAACATTTTTATGTTCACATCAATAACCTAAAAACTACCATAGAGTGATGTTTGTCTTAATGTATCTGCATTTCACATAACATGATAAAAACATTATTTAAAATTCAGGTACTTTTCTAAACTCCTCTTGGTCCTAGGAGAAGCCTTTCTGGTGGCTTTTCCTCACTGACCTCTCTCCTAAGTTTGAGTTATCATCAGATATATCAGTAATACCTGTTTACTTATTTAATTTATATATTTGTTCAACATGTGTCCAATTTTCTCTATCACTTTTATAGCAGTTCACCTTGGAGTGTCTTAGATTACAAGTTCCCAGTAACAGAAATGTCTCATAGAAAAGAGCTGAGTGATGGATGACTGTTCAATATATACTTCTGAGTGATGACTACATTAATTATCAAATAAAATAATTCATTATTTTAAATTGCCTATTCTCTAATTCAAAGTAATGATTTATATACGTAGCACAAAGTTTAAGCTTGGCACAGTGACATGTTTAAAATTCCTTAAGCAGAAATGGCATGCCGGTCTAAAAGGTACAAAAGCAAGGGCGTTAATAAAAACCAAACATCAGGAACCCTAAAGCAAAGGTGATAACGTAGAGTCTGTTACTATGTAGCTGAAGGCAAGTCTACCTATTTACAATGATACAGTGAAGACACAGGATTTATACCCTCTTTACAGCCAAAGCAGAGTAAAAGAAGAAAACTTAGGTATGTCAAAACAAGACACCTTTCCTGGACGAACAAGAATGAGAAGAAAGCCCACTGTGACATGATACCAGGAAGCAAGGAACAAATACTTAAATATTTTACAAGGAGCAAGGCAGAGCGTGGGGTGTTGTGAAGCCGGCAAGGAAGACCCACATGAAGGATGCTGTCTATATTAACTAAGTTGGTTAACCTCTCTGAGCTTTAATTTCTGACCTGTTAAATGCAGATTATAACCTTGCAAAGTGACTGAAGAAGGCAGTGATGTAAAGCCCTTCACCAAATTCAGGCTCACACTGGTAGCTGTAGTTGGTACAGTGATGATGACCAGACTTGGGACAGCTTCAGCTACAAAGGCAGTCGCTGGCCTCAAAGGGTTCACAACAAGGGTGTCAAATATACCACACACACGCTTGCCTATCTACACTCACACTGAGCCTTGCCAAAGCTCGCTTCCTGCTAACTGTATTTGTGGCATCGGACCCCTTCTCAACATAAGGTCCTAGGCATCAGCTGATTAAAATTTTCACAAAAGATGATATTTATCTGCTGTTGACTTCGGAGTATAGTTGTGAAGATATGACTGATCGTGAACGGTTATCCAAGTCCTGCTACATGTCAAGGACTCTTATTTCCCATGTATGATCTCATGTGATCCTGTTAATAACCTGTGACATGGGTAACCTCACTCTTCAGATAAGGACATGGCATGTTCACATGAAGAGTTAAGTGGCGATTCCTTACAGGAACGCTAGAGTCACGGGCAGTTTCAACCATCTGTCAAATTAGTGGCAGGAATGTTAAGTGTTATAAATTCAGAAGAGAAAGAGAAAACAATGCTTGAGACCGATAATGTTTTATAGAGAAGGAAAAAAAAAGAGAGAGAAGGATCAGCCCGGCAGAGAAGACAAAGGTACCACAGGCAAAGGAAAGACTGTAAACAAGGTTACAGAGATAGGGAAGAACAGCTGGACAGGAGTGGGGAGCTAATAAAGTGATAACATTTAACTACCCTTCTATAAATCATAAGTACCACCATATTGATAAACTCTAAACAATAAAAGCTTTTATTTTTAGCTCTGAGTACTGTATCAATTTCAAGGTTATATTTTCTATTTTATACTGATACTTTAATTTTTATACAAAAAATTATAGATGGTTCCTGTTATTTTGACCACTTTTGACATTTTGATATTCTCTCTTTATCTATAAATATTTACAATATGGAATGGTTTTGAAACTTGAATTTTTCTGGCTCTCCACATTTCCACAACAGCCAAATTTGGTCGTAATTTTTCCCTTTAAAATAAAGGGAATGGTGCCTAACAAAAGTCAAGGTAAGAAGAAAAGGCCTTATATTTTACCTCTTGAGAATTCTTATTCCTTTTGATTCTTTTAAGGAAGTAAAAGGGACCTTGTTTCTTTCCCATCTTACGCGTAAATGTGCTTTCCTAACGTCAGTTGAATATCAACAGATTTCAAGTTAACATAAAGGCTTTCAGGTTCCTACCTCTCCTGGAGAAGAAAAAAATATCATGTACAAACATGTCTAGTTCAATGTATCATAAACTATATTGCAAGAGTAAAATTAAGCTGCTATGATTAATCCTTTTTAAAAGTTAACATTTTGAAACTGGGTGAATTCTTTGTGTGGGGATTGTTTTTCTCTGGGTCAGTACTTGTAAACGGAACTGGAGTCACAATGTATCTGTCACTTCCTTTTTGTGTGTGTGTCAGTGTCACTCTGTTGCCCAGGCTGGAGTGTAGTGGCACACTCAAAGCCACTGCAGCCTCAACTCTTCTGGGCTCAGGCAATCCTTCCACCTCAGCCTTCCAAGTACCTAGAACTACAGGCACATTCCACCATGCGAGGTCTCGCCACGTAGCCCAGGCTGGTCTTGAACCCACGGGCTCAGGCAATCCTCTCTCCTCTGCCTCCCAAGGTGCTGGGATTGCAGATGTGAGCCATTGCAACTGGCAATTTTAGACTTTTTTTTTTTTAAGTGCCTTTGTCCTTTTGGTAGAAATGATGGTTATCAAGAAATTTTATTTCTGGAAGCATTTAATTTAAAAATTAAAATCATACCTTTGGAGAACTAGGATATATGACACATTGTTGTTAGAAATGTAAACTGGTAAACCTTTCTAGAGAAGTTTAGCAAAATGTATCAAAAATCTTAAACTATTTACTCCATTTGAACCAGAAATCTTGCTCTTGGGACATTATCCTAAGGAAACAATCAGAGATGAGCAGAAAGATGGATATAATAGAAATCCTTTCAGATGTATAATGGTGAAGAATTAGAAAAAACAAACAGTGCTATATTTGTGTAATGAAACTCCATTCCATTTGGAAGAATATTTAGAGAGCAAGGAAAAGGCTCATAATATATTGCTAAGTGGTGAAAGCAAGTTATAAAACATTAGATATAATATGATTCAGATATCAGTGTCAGTGTGGTGTGTGTACAGTCCTTTCATTTTTCTTATACTGTACTTCCTTTGTTTTCCATATTTTTATTTTCTGAGTTGGGGTCTTACTCTGTCATCCAGGCTGGAGTGCAGTGGCATACTGATGTCCCACTGCAGGCTCAATCTCCTGGGCTCAGGCAATCCTTCTGCCTCAGCCTTTCAAGTACCTAGGACTCCAGGCACAAGCCACCATGCCTAGCTAAGTTTTTTATTTATTGTAGAGACAAGGTCTCACCAGGTAGCCTAGGCTGGTCTTGGGCCTGGGCAACAAGGCAAGACCTTGTTGTCTCTATAATAAGTCAAAAAATTAGTCAGGCATGGTGACACCACACCTGTAGTTCCAGCTCCTTGGAAGGCTAGGTGGAAAGATAGCCTGAGCCCAGCAGGTCAAGGCTGTGGTGGCTGTGTGTGCCACTGCACTCCAGCCTGGGATACAGAGTAAGTCTCTGTCTCAAAAATAAAATAAAAAATAAACAGCCTAAAATAAATAGCTTTAGTACCCATATCTTGGCTACTAAATACTCAAATCAGGCATGTCGACTCAGGGTTCCTTGAAGAAATGGCTGACTCCGGGAATGAGACAGGGACTATTGAGCCTGGAACATCTTTTTGTGCCAGAAAGTAAGAAAATCATCCAAAAAATGATGGGGCTATATCAAAAGGACACAGGAACCCGCTTAAAGGAGCTCTTACTTGCTAAGTTTGGAACAATTTAAGCATGAAAATGAGTAACAACAGCAATGGCTTATACATTTTGAATTTGAAAAAGAATCTTTAACTCTAAAGTCAAACAATAAATAAACAAATGGAAAGATGAATAAATAACTAAAGGAAGAAAAGAAGAAATAAGGAGGGAAAACTCATTTATCCTAGAATTTTTTGCTTTCTACAAACCAAATCATCATAATAATATTTGATTCAAATAAGAAATCATTAATGAACACTAAAAACATTGAGTAAATGTTTGTTGAGGGAAGGTATTTGCAAAGCTTCAAAGTATCTACTAACAGTTTAATCATTACTTAAAGGAAAATAGGTATTTTTACTGTGGAGCAATTGGGTGAACCCCTCTTAATCAAGGGTTCAAAACTAATATCATCGAGTAATCCCCTCAAGTCCTATCCCACTATGGAAGTTTTCCTGTCCTCTCAATAAATCCTGCTTTCAAAAAAAAAAAAAAACAACTCATATCACTAATAATGGGACAAAGACATCACGGGGACAAAGACATCACAAGAC
Organism: Cephalopachus bancanus; assembly: GCA_027257055.1. Lineage (NCBI taxonomy): Eukaryota > Metazoa > Chordata > Mammalia > Primates > Tarsiidae > Cephalopachus > Cephalopachus bancanus. The sequence continues at coordinate 3,680,298 of JAPVLO010000122.1, read as the reverse complement.
ACCCATGAAGACATACTGAGAACACGTGACCTATGTAGTATTCCTACCCAAACTACATACGCTTAAACTAGGCGGGCGGGGGCAGGAGATCAGATAAACCCAAAATGAGAGACATTCTACAAAATAACTGTACTGCACCAATCAAATACATCAGTCTTAAAAGCCAAAGAAAGAAGAAAAACTGTTCCAGATTAAAGCAGACTCAACAGACATGTCCATTAAATACAATACATTCTCCTGGATTAGAACCTGGGTTGGAAAAAATTTCCATAAAAGCTATCATTGGAAAAATGGGCAAAATTTGAATATAGACTGTAAAATTAGCAATATTATTGTATCATTGGTAAATTTTCTACATTTGTTAACTGTACTGTGGTTGTATTCTTGGAAGATGTGGAAGTGTTTAAGGATAATGGTGCATAGCTTCTGTAATTTATTCTTTTGGCTCAGCAAAAACAATAAAATATATGTGAATATTTAGAAATCAATAACAGAGAGAGAAAGCAAATGTTGCCAAATGTTACTAGGCATGAGTCTAGGGGTAGAATGCGCTGTGCCAGAGCTCATGTACCAGTCTTGTAATTTTTCTCTAGGTTCCAAAGTTTTACAAGAATACCATATTAAAGAGCTACAGTGATTTTAAGTAAATGGCGTTTTCTTTTGTTTTGTTTTTTAATAGAAATGTAATATATACTCACTAAACAGAGGAAAGTAATACATATTCACAAAACTAGAGGTCTGCAAGTGAAGTAAAAGTAAACAGTTTTCCTCTCTCACATAAGCAAAGTTAAAAAATTGATATACATTTTCTCCATATTTCACTAAATTCATACAACGTATGTTTAGTCAGACATCAAGTCTTTCTTAAAGAGTCACCTGAAGTGAGTTGCATCATTTTATCAAATGTTCCATTGCTTCTAAAACTCATTGGCAAAACAATCAAGTGACATGAGACTGAATCCATACATTGAGGAAAAAAATCCAGAGCTTTTTATCTTTTTTTTTGTCTCTTAGAAAACATCTAGCAGCTGGGCTCGGTGGCTCAGCCTGTAATCCCAGCACTTTGGGAGAGCAAGGCAAGTGGATTGGCTGAGTCCACGGGTTCGACACCCACCCGGGCTACTTGGCAAGACCTTGTCTCTACCAGAAATCAAAATTAGCCGGGCGTGGTAGCACGCGCCTGTAGTTCCGACTACTTGGGAGGCAGAGGCAGAAGGCTCGCCAGACCCCAGCAGATCGAGGTTGTGGTGCCACTGCACTCCAGTCTGGGCAACAGAGTGAGACTCCAACTCAAAAAAAAGAAAAGAAAAAGAAAGAAAACACCTAACCAGCAAGTCAATGCACGTTTCATAAAATTTAGCAATAATTTACATAAGGAATGCATATTTCCTTTCAAGTAACTGCCAACCTCTCACCATAACTTTTTACATCCTAAATGCATGTGAATGCAGTACATATGGGGTGCTTTGCCATATTCTACCACATCTCTCTATCACTCACAATCACTCACTAAGCCAAGCCCCAGAGCAAAGTGAAGTTTGTGTTTTTCCTGCTTATGAGTTATTGCTTATTTGCAGTTTATTGTTGCCAACTCAATTTCGGTACTATACACACTCAGGTTAAACAGCTACACAAAAGCAGGATTTGGTGGTTTCCAGTTCCCGTGTTCTCCTGTGTTTTCCTACGCCATTTTCCTGGCTCTTTCAAAAATAGTAGAAAAGGCATTATGCATGTATGTTGCGGGGGCAGGGTGTGGAATGAATGAATGGGTTGCAACGAATGTTTTCCTCTCAGAATCTGTTTCTTGTCTCATAGTCTTTTTCACAGCCAACAATTACATAAGAACTTGTTCATTGTTCTAAAGTTGCATGACCTAAAGTTTAAAAATATTAGCATACTTATAAACTTCTTTGAACATAAATGGATGAAAATAGTTTATTTTCTATTCTTACCTAATCAATTGGAGGCTTCAGAGTTAAACACTAAAGAACAGGGGTCTGGCCTCCTTGTTTTCACTTGCCTCTCCTGGGCAGCAAATACATTTCTCAGCAATCTATTTCCCAGTCTATAAAATGAGGTCATCATGCTTGCCTATAAAGGACTTAATGACTTTAATGACAAAAAGGGTTCATTCAGTCCAAAGTAAGAAATGGTTTTATTACTTGGCTACTATGAAAAATTTTTGTTGCTCAAAAAATGGGGGAAAGGGAGAGCAAACTCTTTCTCCCTAGTATCCTTTGGTTTTATGTACAGAAGGGCTGTAAAAGCTCTCACTTCTTAGTGATTTCCAAAACCTACAGAAACCCTAAGGCAGAGATATCTTAGCCTTTCTGACCTGGCTTCAAGAATTGAAAACAGCTGGTGGTCACACAATCACACAGTATTGCTAGGAAGAAACTTACAAATGCTACCATTTGGATTTCCTTCTCTAATTGCTACAGTTCACTGACAGTAGTTAATTAAAAAAATGAAATCATTCAGGGACATTAAATAATAATTATTAAAAAGGTCACTTTAAAAAGATATTGGACCAGGCGCGGTAGGCTCACACCTATAATCTCAGCACTTTGGGAGGCCAAGGCAGGAGAACTGCTTGAGCCCAGGAGTTTGTGATCAGCCTAGGTAACATAGCAAGACCCCATCTCTACAAAACACTAAAAAAAAAAAAAAATTTAGTTGGGCTTGGTGGTGTACGCCTGTTGTTTCTACTACTCAGGAGGCTGAGGCAGGAGGATCACCTGAGCCCAGGAGGTCAAGGCTATAGTGAGCTGTGATCAAGCCACTGCACTCAGCCTGGGCAACAGAGTGAGACACTGAAAAAAAAAATTAAAAGAAAAGAAGAATAATTTGACAAAACAGAACATATAAGCCCCTGCAGGTCAGCTCTGCAATTTGTTTTATTCTCAAGGTAACAAATGGAATGTGGGGACCATGTTGTGTCACATTCCTAAAAAAGATGGAAGGTCTCAGGGCTCTGAGCTCATCTAGGACCAGCACAAATCCCAGACTCCAAATCCTTTTCTGATTTTACTAGGAGGACAACTCTCCATCTAGAACTTATAAATCTCTTATTATACTAAGTCCATCACTGTCAGCCTTAAGTAGAGGTGAAAGCCAAGAAGCCAGCATTGCTATTTCAGCAGGAAAACAGTGCTTTTTATCTTTTAAAAGATGGTTCCTGATCACCACAATTTCAAGGAGAGACAATGCAGAGTATGAAAACCTCACCTGTTACTCTTTACTGACCTCTCTTGGCTGCCCTGAGAAGAGAAAGGCCTGAACCCTGGGAAGGCCTGAAATCTCACCTCTGACTCCAGGAGAGCTCAGAGAACATTTGGTCTTTCATGCCCTGGAAAGAAATTCTCTCCCTTCAGATGACCCCTAGCAAAACTCAACCCTAAAGCACACGCTGCAATAATTTCTATTTATGGGGCTCCCAGAATGGAAGTTGGGAAACGGCCTTATGGATCAGCCCCAAAGGCCTTGCTAGATCCTTTGCCACCCTGTGACCCTCTAACTCTGGGTAGAAAAAGCTTATGTAAGTGCTATTGTGACCATGTGTGTCAGCTGGAAAAGACCTTACCTCTTTCTCTATTTTGAGTAACTTCTTCACAGCCACCTCCTTGTCCTGTGATATCCATTTGGCTCGATAAACACTCCCAAAACTTCCTCCACCGCAGTTTTCAAAAAACTGCAAGTCATCAAATTTAATTTGCACAAAGGAGGTGCCGAGAGACGACATCGCATAATGACAAAGTATTATACTTCCACAAAATCTGCAGAGAGAGAGAAAAAGAAAAGTTGAATTACACATACATTAGGATGAACCCTTTGAATCCGACTTCAGATAATGTATAACTCCTGTGAAACTTCCAACAAGTCCTGTGAAACTTCCAGAAAGAACCATGATGACTTAGGAGGAAGAAAAGCAAGACTATAAACAAATAAAAACGAAAACACTCACACTGGCAGCCCATGCAAAATTCAACAGCAACTTGTTCAGACTTTAAAACACAGCTGTCCAAAGAGAAATGGCTCGGATTTCCCCCGGACAAAACCTGTAGCAGCACTTCCTACCCATCCTGAGCTCTGCCGAAAGGCTACTGTGTCACCAGGTCTCCTACCGGGAAGTCCTGCCACATGGGCAGTGTGCTTTCCATGGCAAGCTTGCATAGCTGCTGTGGCATTTGAGGCATGCTTTCTCTCTCTGCCACTCATTTCACACAAAATACACAACCTCAGCCACTGAGCATCCTGGCACAAGGACAGCCAACAGGCTGCAGGCTGAACACGCATTCAGCATTTAGACTCCATAAACAAACTTTCAGTTCAGGGATGATAGAAAAGTTAGCCAAGTGTTTTCCAAAAGTGGCTCCCTGGACTGTGTGCCATAGCAGAGCTTAACTAAAGAGAAGAAAATGCCCTTGATTATAATAGATTAAGTTATCCAAGAATACTGCCAAAGATGTTAAAAAAATATTATGCTTGTTTCCAGAGGAACAGGTTACCTCTCCCAGGGATGATTACAGCAATATTTTCTGTGGTCTAAGGAGTTTCACTATTCTCCAGGTAAGTGGTCATTCTTCAAACCTCTATGCCAAACCATAGATTAGCAGAAAAAACAAAACCATACCTAAAACACACAAACAAGAAGACAATGGACGGAAATTTTGAACCTGCATAAAAAGCTAAAAAATGATGAATAAAAAAGTTTGTATATGTATTCTTGCCAAAAGTATAAACTAAAACCTTAGAATGAGAGAGCAAAAGGACAAATCTATATTTGTAGGACATTCTACAAAACAACTGGCCAGGGTTCCTCATAATTGCCAATATCATGAAAGATTAAAAGAAAAAGTAGAGAATGTTCTAGCATAAGAAAAACTTAAGCCGGGCTCGGTGGCTCAGCCTGTAATCCCGCGCCTTTGGGAGGCTGAGGTGAGTGGATTGCCTGAGCCCGCGGGTTCGAGACCCGCCTGGGCAACTTGGCGAGACCTCATCTCTGCAATAAATCAAAATGAGCCGGGCATGGTAGCGCGCGCCTGTAGTTCCAGCTACTCGGAAGGCTGAGGCGGAAGGATCGCCGGAGCCCAGCAGGTTGAGGCTGCGGTGGCCATGAGCGGCCACTGCACTCCAGTCTGGGTGACAGAGTGAGACTCCAAATCAAAAAAAAAAGAAAAGAAAAACTTAAAGAAACACAATGCCTAAATGTAATGTGTGACCAATGATTGAACTTTGTAACAAAAATATATAGATTTTAAGATATACTGGGATTTTAGAAAATCTGAATATTAACTATATGTTAGATAATATTATTTTATCTGTGGCAATTAATGCCATTTTGGTTTTGTAGAAGGATGTTCTCGTTCTTGGATAATACATGTAGACATTTTAAAGTATGATGTCTACCACTTTTAAATGATTCAGTCCCCATCTCTCCCCCCTCCAACCCCCCAAAATGTATGGTTACTATAGCAAAGGAGAGAGAAAGCAAGTGTTGCAAATGTCAAAACCTGGAAAATCTAAGTGAAAGGCATATGAGCATTTGACTACTCTTTCCATTTTTCTGTGATTTTTCTTTTAAAATAAAAAGGTGGAGGGAGGTAGTTTATATCTATATAAATTGGCAATATTTCTCTATAAACAAGTTGGGGCTTTGCTGAGTGATACATCCAGTAAACTCACAGATCTTTTTTTTGAGTCAGAGTCTCACACTGTCACCCAGACTGGAGTGCAGTGGCACACTCACGGCCACCACAGCCTTGACCTGTTGGGCTCAGGAGATCCTTCTACCTCAGCCTTTCAAGTAGCTAGAACTACAGGCATGCACCACCATGCCCAGCTAATTTTCCTTGATTTATTGCAGACACGCGGTTTCACCAAGTTGCCCAGACTTGAACCTGTGGGCTCAGGCAATCCTCTCACCTCCACCTCCCGAAGTGCTGGGGTTACAGGCATGAGCCACCAGACCTGGCCTAGAATGCTGCTTTCTTATGCGATGTCAAACTCTACTTTGAGGAGAAAGCAGGAAGGGGAAGGGGCCAGAAACAATGGCTCATACCTGTAGTCCCAGTGATTTGGGAGGCCAAGACAGGAGGATTGCTTGAGGCCAGGAGTTCAAAGCTGCAGTGAGCTATCATGGAAACAAAGTGAGACCCTATCTCTTAAAATTAAAAAAAAAAAAGAGGAAGAGTTGTTTGGCCTCTAAAGTCTAAAAGATAGTTTAGTGTCCACATAAAAATATGAGGGGGAAGAGGATCATACTATTCAGATACAGTCTATAAACATATTTGAATCAGCAATTTACCTTACCAAATTTTGCTGTGATTTATTTTCAGTTAAGTATACAAGAAAGTTTGAATAAAATTTAAGAATGTGCCAAGTAAGTACATAGAGTACAAAAGCTAAAAAGTTTGCTCAACAAAATGTAAAATGCCATTTGCAAGATTCCCTCAGCATTACAGATGCTAGCTCTATATTTTTATCAAAGTATAAAAAATGAAATAGACCTATAAAACTTATAATAAAAAATAGAAGTTCCCTGCCCTGCCATTCCACATATCCAATCCTCACTCTCCAGAGGCAACTAATTTCAACTACTTTAGCATTTTCTTCTGGCATTTAACTCCATATTTCTAAATAATATGCTTGTATTGCTATTTCTTGATTTTTTAAATTTTAGATATTATATATTAACTTTTCCTGTAGAAGATAAGGATTCATTTCTCATACACCATATTTTACCTCCATGAATACAAATATGCCACACTTGCCCAATCCTCCCAGCTTCCAACTATATTATAAAATTTGGTTAAGTCAATATTCAGTGTTTACAATAGTCTGATAAAGTAAATATTATTCCCAGCAGTGTCATAGAGGATTCAATAATTATATTCCTTTCTTGGATAACTTTTTGTTTTCCCTAGAGTTATTAGTTGTTTTGTTTTTGCTCCATTGTTGTTGTTGTTTGCTTAGTTTTTATACTCCTAACATTTATTCATTTCATCAAACTCTTCCAGGAACTATAAAATTTCTTTCAATAAAGTGAAAATATCAAGTAATTCTTTTTTTTTTAAAAGACATTCCTTCATCCAGATTCAATCTGGCTGGAATAGTTGCTCTCTAGGCCTGATGTGGACTTCCCTTCACTACCATACTAAGAATCTCCTTCACTTTCTTCCTCTGTGGGAAGCCTGTCTTTTGATACCCTGTCTTCTTTCTTAGCTTATTCCCTTTGACAACACACGTCTCCCATTAACTACCTGAATAGAGCACACAGAATATAATTTTTTGAGAATCTGTATGTCCTAAAATGTCTTCACTGGTAGCCTGACTGAGTATGCAATTCTAGGTAGGAAAAAATTTTCCACGTACTCTTTTCATTTTCTCCTAATTTCTAATGTGGCTATTGAGCAGTCTCATGGGACTCTGATTGCTAATCCTTTTTTATTGTTTTTTCCTCTCTGAAAGCTTTTAGGATACTCTCATCATTCCTGGAATCCTGAATTTTAACAGTGTATGCTTAGGAATGAGTTTTTTTCAATCACTGGTAGGATGCTCGGTGAACTCTCAATCTTTAAACTCATGTCTTTTAATTCCAGAAATTTTCTTGTGTTTTTCCACAAGCACTCACAGCCACTTTTACTTCATGTCTTCTCACTACACACACACACACACACACACACACACACACACACACACCACACACTCACAACTGCTTGCAGTTCCTCTCTCACATCTCCATACCTGCACGGGCTAGTGTCTCTGGTTTGAATACCTTTCTCTGCCCAGCAAACTCCTGTCCCTGAATACCACTATGAGCCTCCTGAGCAAGTTAAATTCTCCCTTTCTTTACCTTCGTCTTTCCCACTTCATTCCCATAAGACTATAAATTTCCTAAAGGCAAACTCATTTCTATTTACAACTGTTATCTTCAGCAGCCAGTACACAACCAGGCACAGAGTTTGCAGTTTTTCTATTAAAAAATACTTATTGAATAAATGAATAAATCGTTTCTAGTTATTCTTCTATTATACCATCTGCAGCTGAAAAGATTTCAACCACATTATGTAAAACCTAGACCCTGTGTTTTTACAAGTGCTCTAGAGAGTTCGGAAGCAAATTCTGATTTGGAAACTGCTGCCTAGGCTTCTTGGGAGACTGAGGAGTGTGTGTGGGAAGTCCAGTATTGGGTCTCTCTGAGTCCAGAGTTGGAGAGAGAGGAGTAAAGAAATCCTTTCCAAAACAGAGGTAGAGATCTGAACTGCCATGAGATCACTATGAATCAACCTAAGCCCTATGTTACCAAGCAAGTCCAGGGAACATAGATGAACCCAGGAAGGATACTGACCCAATGGTGCTGGAGGAAGGCCAGGCTCTGGGAAGCACCTTCCTCTAGGACTTAACCCCTTGACAGGAGGCAACTAGTCATGTTCTTCCCAGAATCACTACTCACAACTTAGGAACTGGCTAGATATGAATGGAACTATGCAATTCTTAAATGTCTTATCGAGACTGTAAAAAATTGTCCTGCCTGATTACTGAAGCAAGAATAATCTAGGGTATATGAGTACAGATTTAACTCCAGTGAGCTTGGCAAAGCATCATGCATTTAGCTGAAAAACTTAGTTGAGGTCCTCATTTCCATATATATGAATGCCAGACCACATACATAATTATTTTCCCTTTGAACTTTCTCTCTTTTAGTTTAAAAATCATTATACTGAGAGAAGACCAGAAGAATGAAAAATCTGAGTTGTTGGGTAATCATATTTAGAGCATGTTGGGGAAGACTCCCACCCAAACAAATTATGTTCTAATTTTTCAAATGTATTCTCCAGTGAATACATGTGAATTTAATAAGTCATCTATACAAATGTAGTCACATAGCATGCCAAATCAGATTTAATGTTTTCATCTCACCATTTAAAAAAAACTGCTTTTATGCAAAAAAGGGCAATTTTATTCCACACAATAATTCTCAGTCTTAATTTTGTAGCATTCTAACTTTTGTTTCATAAACTTTCAAAGCTGTTTTAAATTTGTCTTTACTGCACAACACTGAAGGGTCAGTTATAGGAAGAATGTCACGAAAATCAAAGCATAAGACATCACAACCCTGTCACTGTTGAAAATCACTAATGTGGTGGTTGAATCCAATCATTTGAGTACTTAAGTGGCATGCCAAAAAACTTTCTAATTTAAAATTTCCCTTAAATTAAAATTTAAAAATTTTGTTTAAATTTTAAACTATTAGCTAAATCGTGAAAGCATATATAGACCCATCAGCTACTTATCAAAAGTAGAACCACATAAAGGTAGAAAACATTAAAGGGACTATTATTTTACTTTTTAAAGCTTCTAATCTTCTACAAAAAAAAATAGTTTCTCTATTCATAGATCTTCTATTTTGCTTCTTGACTTTTAAGATCAATGTTGATCTCAAATAAGTCATTTGTCTTTTCCCCTATTACTTTTGCCCCAAATTAAAAACAGAAACAAGAAACAAAAAAGACACCACTAAAGTTCCAACATTAAAAAACAATCTAAACAATCTTAGCTGAAAAACTTAGTTGTGCTTCCACTCCTATATATATATATATGGACTAGGTTTCACAATTAGAAACATGAGTTTAAACTTGGCCTTCACCTCTCAGTAACTTTGATCCAATCACTTTTTTCTCTGACTATGGCACTTCCAGACCCATAATTACAAATTACAAATCGCTCCTATTCAATGTCTCAAAATTGATAGCCGGCCAGGCTCAGTGGCTCAGCCTGTAATCTCAGCACTTTGGGAGGCCGAGGCAAGTGGCTTGCCTGGGCCCGCGGTTTTGTGACCAGCCTGGGGAACTTGGTGAGACCTCGTCTCTACAGTAGCTTAAAAAAATTAGCCAGGTGTGGTAGTGCATGCCTGTAGTTCTGGATACTTGGAGGGCTGAGGTGGAAGGATTGCCGGAGTCCAGCAGGTCGATGCTGGAGTGGGCTGTGAGTGTGCCACAGCACTCCAGCCTGGGCGTAGGAGTGAGACTCCCACTCCAAAAAAAAAAAATTTGATAGCCTCAGAGTTATCAAGTTTGTACAGTATTATAATAGTTACTTCACAGATAAGTCTTACTTCCAAGTAGCAGATATTTCAACAGCTTAGTCCAAGAGAAAGCCCCTGACTATACTAGGTAGCAAATCCGAACTTACTGACTATTAGCCCTTGAGCGAGACTCTGCTCCTCCCTGACCTCAGGGTTCCCACTGGCCATAATACTGGCACTGTGAAAGAGCACATGTGAGCACAGTGCCCAGCACATGGTATGCATGCCATAAATGGAAATTATGGTTTCCTAATTGCTTTAATTAGCTTTGATAGCATAGTTAGCCACATATTCCTCCTGCCTTCATGGTCAGGTATGCACTCCTCAATAGTTTTCCTCTCCTTGTTTTCAGAACTGTTTTATATTTTCTCTCTATCAGTTTTGCAGAGTAATTTTGAATAAATACATGCACTATTGATCCCTAAACCTTTCCCTATGTCTTTCGTTGTGCATGTTTTAATTTTATTCTTACTCTTCTGTTTTCTGTCTTTTTGGGTTTTGGACATTTTTGAAAGATCTAACTTATTAGTAAATAATTATAATTTCTTTCCCTTTTAAACTTTTTTCATAAAGCGAATATTTAAGTTACTCAAAGACAATACTTTTCTCCTTTTTTTTTTGAACTTTTCAGATACCATGGTTTCCAAGATATATATATATATATATATATAATTTTTCAATGATAGCATTCACTTTGGTAGGGTTATGGAGTGGCCTTATCTACTACATATTAAAAGAACACCTAACTCAGAAAAATTGTAACCTGCTCACCAAATACCTGCAAGTCATAATCTAAAAAATATATACTTTATATATAAAAGGATTAATTTTACTTAAAAAAGGTCTTTGGACTTTCTCTAGCTTTCTCTTTTAGTTATATGGGCTTGTTATTTCTGAATTTACATCCTTCTTTTTTTCTATCCCTAATTCATCCTTTCCCCTTTCACAAAAGCAAAGTTGCCAGTTTACTTTTGACATAAGATAAAAAGAAAATTTATTTGTTTTGTTCTGGATATGATTTAAAAGGACTATTTGAAAATAGTCCTCAGCCTCCAACAAATTATTTTGCCAAACTCACTGCCCTAATATTTATTTATACTGGTGTTAGTTTAGCCTCCATAACATAGGTCAGTGATACATTAATTAAAATGTGCTAGCCGGGCTCGGTGGCTCAGCCTGTAATCCCACGCCTTTGGGAGGCTGAGGTGAGTGGATTGCCTGAGCCCGCGGGTTCAAGACCTGCCTGGGCAACTTGGTGAGACCTCATCTCTACAATAAATCAAAAAATTAGCCGGGCGTGGTAGCGCATGCCTGTAATTCCAGCTACTTGGAAGGTTGAGGCAGAAGGATCGCCGGAGCCCAGCAGGTCGAGGCTGCGGTGGCTGGGAGAGGCCACTGCACTCCAGTCTGGGTGACAGAGTGAGACTCCGACTCAAAAAAAAAAAAAACTAAAATGTGCTTTATCATCATTTGTATTAAAACAATACCACTTGGAATCACTGTTCTGATTTACTTTTTTTCTACAAGTCTTATCTTAAAGAAAAAAACAAAAAACAGAAAACCATGGTGGCTCATGTCTGTAACCCCAGTACTTTGAGAGGCGGAAGGGAGAGGATTGCCTGAGTCCAGGGGTTCAAGACCAGCCTGGGTAACTTAGCGAGACCTCGTCTCTACAATAAATCAAAAAACTAGTGGGGCGTGGTGGCATGCACCTGTGGTTCCAACTACATGGAAGGCTGAGATGGAAGGATCACCTGAGCCCCAACAGGTTAAGGCTGCAGTGGCCATGAGCATGCCACTGAACTCCAGCCTGGGCGACACAGTGAGATCCCAACTCAAAAAACAAAGACAAAAAAATGGAGAAAGCGCTGATGTGGTGTATTTGTCCATAACTCCAAGCTCAAAGATTCTATTACTAAACAGGACTGTGGGCCTACTAATTTTTTTTTTTAATCACTAAAAAAGATAAACGCTGCAAGACTAGCTAGAGAAAACTAGGCATACTAGAACTAATGAATAGTGTGTCTACCATCGATCCTTCCTTCCTTTCTCCAAGGCTGTGCCTAGAAAGTAGCGTATCTTATATAGAATAGGTTGGGCTCAATGAATAGGGACTTCAGGTGTGGGTATCTGATAGAGCCCGACTTTAAATAAGAGTCTAAAAAAATAGAATAGCTAGTGTTTCATGTTTTCCCTTCTATCTGTGCTTTACCACATAAGCAATATAACTCTCTAGTTAGAGCAATGGTTAAAATAAAAATGTGCTCATTACATGAAACATTCCTACTTGTACTTTCGTATTTCAAATAATAAAAATTAACTTCCATGACACGCTTCCTTGCCAGAAATGTCATTACCAGAAGTAAAAGAAGGAACAGGAATTTGGTGGTGGGGGCACTCATGCCACAGAAATGTGTCTGTGCTCAAACAGCAGCCCAACTAGGACACATGAAGTGGGTACAGTCTAGGCCATGGGCCACTACAGGGGTTTCTTGTGTTGAAAATCTGGAGGCTTTTTGTGGCACGAGGAAAAGAATGGGGCCAGAGTTGAATAAAGTGAGGGAGCATGGACACGGCAGATTTCTAGGGTTTGGTTAGAAGAAGAATTCACAGGTGTACAGAACTGGGTAGGGAGAAAGCCGGAGCTCAAGAGTACACTAGGCTCACTTCACTCCACCGCCTCTCACCCATGTGTAGACCCTTCTATGTGTAGACCCTTAGAGGTACACTAGAGGTACACCAGACCCTGAAGAGTAGACACTAGACACTAGAGCCTGAAGAGTATACTAGGCTCACTTCACTCCACCGCTTCTTACCCATGTGTAGACCCTTCTATGTGTAGACCCTTCTCGGTTCCTGTTTCTACTCCTGAACATTTTTCTGTCTGATAGAAAGTATAAGACCGGCCTGGCTGCTGAGTAACAGGTACAACTTTGGACTGACGACCTAGAATGAGTGCTCCCTGGGAAGGATAAATTCGGGATTAAAACCTAATAACCTCGATGTAAGATGAAAGGTGAAAGCAAATGTGGGTGTTAAAACCAGAGAAGGCCAACAGCCTATATTATGCTTCGCTGATTAAGAGGCAAAGTTATCTGTGGACGAAAGTTACCGAAAGAAATCCTGCTTATTGGAGTTGTCCAACAGGAAAATATGCCACCCTCTTTAGTAATGAGTGAGCCATTCCTGAGAGTGTTCAGTGGAAGGTGGGGTAAAGAGTAGGAGGCTCCTGCATCAGCTAGCAGAGCAGAATGAATGTCTTTTTAGGACTCACTGGAAGCTGGGTGCGGTGGCTCATGTTTGTAATTCTAGCACTTTGAGAGGCGGAGGCGAGAGGACTGCCTGAGCTCAGGGGTTTGACACCAGCCTGGGCAACTTAGAGAGACCTCATCTGTATAAATAATAAAAAAAATGAGCCAGGTGTGGTGGCATGCATCTGTAGTTCCAGCAACTTGGAAAGCTGAGGCAGAAGAATTGTCTGAGTCCAGCAGGTCGAGGCTGCAGCGGCTGTGAGTGTGTTACTGCACCTCAGTCTGGGCAACGGAGTGAGATTCTGACTCAAAAAAAAAAAAGAAAAGAAAAAAAAAAGGATTTGGGGGGAAAAGCTGGGCAAGGTGGTGCATGCCTGTAGGTCTAGCTACTGGAGAGGCTGAAACGAGAGTATTGCTTGAGCCCAGAAGCTTACGGCCAATCAGGGCAACAAGGCCTCACCTCTAAAGAAAAAAAAAAAACTGGAGGAAATAAATGTGTCTGTTTGTATTAGCTTGCTCTATTTAGTAAAATATAGTAGACTAGAATGCAAGATCCACATGAATTTTTAAAATTAAATGTAAGATTTTAAAGAAAGTGCTTACTTATATTGGGGATATTTATGTCTATATTTACAGATCCTTGAAGGGACACATCCATTTTCTCTCACACTGGGGTACTTTGGTAGAAAAGTTTAGCAAGCAAAGATTTACCTTCTCCTCTTGGCTTTCCTATATGAAAGTTCAGAGATGAGTCCAGAAAGAAAGGTGTTGGACTCTGAAGACAAGCTCAAAATCAGCTGTAAGAATGGTCGCAGGTTCGAGACCTGCCTGGGCAACTTGGCGAGACCTCATCTCTACAACAAATCAAAAAATCAGCTGGGCATGGTAGCGCGCGCCTGTAGTTCCAGCTACTCGAAAGACTGAGGCGGAAGGATCGCCGGAGCCCAGCAGGTCAAGGCTGCGGTGGCCGAGGAGCGGCCACTGCACTCCAGTCTGGGCGACAGAGTGAGACTCCAACTCAAAAAACAAAAAAAGAATGGTCCAATGATTTTGGTTCTTTCTGGCCTTCTAGGCCATAACCTTCTCCTGTTCATATAAGTCCCAAATTCTTCATAAAAATATTTAAATGCATCAATTTTCAGATTCTTTCCCCTCCCACAAAACATTATAAGGCTGAATAGAAGCACACTTTAGAAATCCTGATATTCAAAGAAGGGGAGTAGTTATGAAAACCCCCTACCTCCTGCCTACATATACACAATAAGTATGAACTGGGAACAGGGCAGGCTCCCAAGTGCAAGCCTTAGCTTGTTTAGGAGAGTGCTACAGTTTCAATGTTCCCACCAAACTCATGTTGTAACTTAGTTGCCAAGTCATGATATTGGGAGGTAGGGCCTTTAAGAGGAGAGTAGGTCACACGATGCTGTTATCATGGAATGGGTGAGTTATCTCAGGAGTTTTGGCCTCCTTTTTGACTCTGCCTTGTGCACTACTTCTGCCTTCCACCTTTCTGCCATAGGATGACCCTCACCAGGTGCCAGTGCCACGCTCTTGGACTTCCCAGGCTCCAGAACCATAAGCCAAATACACTTCTGTTCTTTATAAATTACCCAGGCTATGGTATTCTGTTACATCAGCAGGAACAGTGTGACAAGAAGTTCTATGTATCACCTGAGAGATCTGGCAAAACACCCTTCTGTGTGTATTATGCAGTTATAGTGGCTAAAATTTCAGGCACTGGTTCAAGCATTTCTTTTTTTTTTAACCTTTAATTTTTTTATTTTAAAGATGTAGGGCAAAATTCAACGTTAGGTGTAGGTTCAAGCATTTCCTTTTTTTTTTTTTTTTTGAGTTGGAGTCTCACTCGGTCACCCAGACTGGAGTGCAGTGGCCGCTCCTGGCCACCGCAGCCTCACCTACTGGGCTCCGGCGATCCTTCTGCCTCAGCCTTCTGAGTAGCCGGAATTACAGGCATGCGCTACCACGTCCGGCTGATTTTTTTATTTATTGTAGAGATGAGGTCTTGCTGCCCAGGCGAGTCTCGAACCCGCAAGCTCAGGCAATCCACTCACCTCAGCCTCCCAAAGGCGTGGGATTACAGGCTGAGCCACCGAGCCCGGTGATTCAAGCATTTCTATGTGCTTTCTTTTATACAGTTATGTGCCACATAATGATGCTTCAGTCAACGATGGAGTGAATTGCCTAGTGACTTCATAGCTGTCTTAATGTCATATAGTACAAGGCATTAGTCATGTGTTTGTGGTGATGTTGGTGTAAACATGCCTACTGCACTGCCAGTCATATGAAAGTATGGTGCACACACAATTATATACAGTACACAGTACTCGATAATCACAATGAAGAATTATGTTACTGGTTTATGTATTTACTATACTATATTCTTTTTATCCTTGTTTTAGAGTGTGGTTCTTCGTCCTAAAAAAAAAAAAAGTTAACTGTGAAACAACCTCAGGCAAGTCCTTCAAGAGGCATCAGAAGAATGTACTGTTATCACAGGAGATGACAGCTCCATGCATGTTACTGCCCTTGAAGACCTTCCAGTGGGACAAGATGTGGAGATGAAAGACAGTGATATTGATGATCCTGACACTGTGTAGACCTAGGTTAATGTGTGTGTTTGTGTCATAGTTTCTATAAAATAAATTAAAAGTAAAAAAAATTAATAGAAAAAAGCTTATAGAATAAAGATACACAGAAAGAAAATATTTTGGTACAGCTGTACAATGTGTGTTTTAAGCTAAGTATTATTACAAAAGACTCAAAAACTAAAACATTTTAAAGTTTATAAACTAAAAAAAGTTAAAGTAAGCTAATATTAATTAGAGAAAATATTTTGTTATAAATCTAGTGTAGTCTAAGTATCTGCAGCAGAGTACAGTCATGTTCTAGGCCTTCACATTCATTCACCACTCACTCACTGACTCACCCAGAGCAACTTCCAGTCCTACAAGTTCCATTCATGGCAGGTGCCCTACACAGATATACTTTTAATTAAACCTTGTATACTGCATTTTTACTGTGCCTTTTCTATGTTTAGATACATAAATACTTGCCATTGTGTTCCAATTGGCTTCAGTATTCAGTACAGTAATATGTTGTACAGGTTTGTAGTCTAGAAGCAATAGGCAACCATCACATAGCTGAGATATGTAGTAGGCTATACCATAAGGTGTGTGGAAGTGTACTCTATGATGATTGCACAGTGACGAAATCACCTAATAATGCAGTTCTCTCAAAATGCATCCCCCGTTGCTAATGGAGGCATGTCTGTACTTATCCTTAGGAAGCAGGTATTAGTGTCCTCAATTTATGTGTGAGAAAACTGAGGATCAAAGGTGTGGCTGTAGCCCAAGCCAGCTTTCTTTCTTTTTTTTTTTTTTTTTTGAGTTGGAGTCTCACTCTGTCACCCAGACTGAAGTGCAGTGGCCACAGAGCAGCCACTGCAACCTCTACCTGCTGGACTCAGGCGATCCTTCTGCCTCAGCCTTCTAAGTAGCTGGAACTACAGCCACATGCTACCACACCTGGCTAATTTTTGATTTATTGTAGAGATGAGGTCTCACCAAGTTGCCCAGGCAGGTCTCGAACCTGCGGGCTCAGGCAATCCACTCACCTCAGCCTCCCAAAGCACTGGGATTACAGGCTGAGCCACCGAGCTCGGCTCTCAGCTTTCTAACCTATAAGTGACACAACTGGGATCAACAAGTCTGACTCTAAAGTCATACCATTTTTTTCCCATCATACCCTGTCTTTTTTTCCCTCTGTATCACTCTGCCTCCTCCTTCTAATCTGCCTTTTTTCCCCCTCTTTAAACAGACCCTTTTCTTATCTGTAATTACTGGTTTGCTTACCATCCTACCATCCACCTAAAGTTCAGTTTGAGGCTTTAATTTCCCATTAGTAATTGTGACACTGGGGCTAGGGTGTCAAATGTGTGGCAGCTTTATTCTCACAGAATCTTCTACTGTTTGGGGATGACTTAACAGCTATGAGGGCATAATCAATGCTTCAGCTGTCGTGCAGGGTCTGACATGAAAGCTCCCACATATCAGTTAAATCAATCTAAACTCTAGCATTCACAGCTCTTTTCCCTTAACAGGTACAGTGTTCTGGTCACAGCTGGAACTTTGCTTATTTGTGTGTAGCAGGGCAAGGTTAATAGCCACAAAAGAAGTAGCCTAAATCCTGTCTGCAGTAAGACCAAAAAGTGCCTTAGCTGTTGCTATTACACTTAGATAGACAAGACACCCAGTCTGTCAATCTGTCCTGGGTAGAATAAAATGGAAAACAAATGACCCAAATTGCCTTTTACTTCCAACATCTCAGGATACAGATATAAAGCTGTCTTATACCAAGAAGCACTGTATCACCACAAACACCTTATTCCATTTTTTAAAAAAAATTGATTCTCTCCTCTCCGTTCAATCTATCAATTTCCAAAAACCAACCATCCATTTTGCTCTCTCACTCCACAACAAATAGCTTCACTTTATGTCTGATCTCTTTTTATGAAACATCATTGGAATTTCTCCAGTGTTTTCTCTGATGATTCGATTATTCATTCCACACCCCTTATAACTACTGTTTATAATCTGTAGACCTACCAGAGTCAGTTTCACTGTTCATTCCAGATAGGCGCTGAGCCAATGTATTGCCAATAACACTCACTCTTGTGCTAAGTTAAAATACACAGCGAAACTTGCCAAGTTTCCTTATTTGGCAAGAAGTCCCCTTAGTTCCCAAGATCTTTGACCATCCATTTTTAGATCCAAGTCCGAGTGCTTAATATTTAGATCTCTCTCTCTCTCTCTCTCTCTCTCTCTCTCTCGCTCGCTCTCTCGCTCTCTCTCGCTCTCTCTCTCTCTCTCTCGCTCTCTTCTCTCTCTCTCGCTCTCTCTCTCTCGCTCTCTCTCTCTCGCTCTCTCTCTCTCGCTCTCTCTCTCTCTCGCTCTCTCGCTCTCTCTCTCTCGCTCTCTCTCTCTCGCTCTCTCTCTCTCTCGCTCTCTCTCTCGCTCGCTCTCTCTCGCTCTCTCTCTCTCTCTCGCTCTCTCTCTCTCTCTCTCGCTCTCTCTCTCTCTCTCTCTCTCTCTCTCTCTCTGCTCTCTCTCTCTCTCTCTCTCTCTCTCTCTCGCTCTCTCGCTCTCTGTCCCTGTCTCTAACTTGTCCTTATGCATTTCCTAAAAGAATCAGAAAAAGAAATCAATCATCTATTCGGTTTCCTAGAAAAGGGAAAAAAACGTTCTTGTGACTGCATTATTACTCTGGAATGATTACCACCAAAACCTCAGATTTAAACAATATTCTTCAATAAAAAAATTCCCCAAATAATCCCAAAAAGTTACAGAAAGAATTCGGTTGTGAAAAATTAAAATAAACAGTGCAGTGGTCCACAAGACAATCTTTCTTTATCTTAATTTTTCTCTTTCCAAACAAACTAAATTCATATTCATTTACAATCTCCCAAATCTCCCACTATTGTAGCAGGAATTTAAAACAAAGACTCTACAAATGACCAAAACCATAATTAAAATGCAGCCATCACACATTTTCTTGAAAATAAAAAACAACATGAAATTAACTGTCCTGAATCACTCGTTTATTTTTGTCTTTAAACGGTCTGTAGATTTGAATCCACTAAATTCTGGCAGCTCATTTCAAGGAAGGTCAGGGAAGTAAGAAGGCTCTCCTCAAACTGCCTCAGGGTTAAAACAGGAAGATACTTTAGCAGCAATCTTAACTCAAACATCCTCGAATTCCTTCTGTAAAACGATTCTCATACACCATTATTAACGAGAGCTGCGTATTGTAATACGGTTGGAATGGGCCACTAAATTGTGTTGCTTTCATTATTAAAGAAACGAACAAAAATAGTAATTAAGTTCCTCATAAACAGTGCTTAGGCGCGATCTCAAGGCGCATTGGAAACATACATTTTCGGCAAGCTGACAAAGCTGCCCCATTTTCTTTCAGGCAATCCGATGTCATCCAGCCAGTTTCCAATCCGAGTTTTTTCCGAAGCTGTCAGGAGCGAGGCGGCGGCCTGGGCACGCACCTCGGGCCTGGCGCAGGTCTCGGCGCCCCGCGACTCCCGGGCCTGAGGGTGGCCCGAGGGGACACCCTCGGCTCCCTGGGAGGAGAGGGGGCGTCCCGGGAGAGCGGGCGCTGCCTGCGGCCCGAGCACGCGACAGGAGGGGCAGGGGGCGGTCGCCCGCGGTGGGCGACAGGGCCCGGCCGAGTTCCGCGGAAAAGCAGAAGTGAGCCGCGTCCTCCGCCGGGAAGGGGCCTGCACGCTGCCCCGACCGGGGACGCCCGCGCTTCGCCTCCCGCGAGTGCCGGGTCGCCCCGGCCGGCGCCAACTTCTCCACGGGACGGGCCCGAACTTGCCCGCCCGCACTTGGCCGCGCCGCGGGCGCCGGGGACGCCGGCCCCGGCCGCCGCCGCCGCCGCCGCCGCCGGGACGGGCCTGGGTCCGGCAGAGGCGCCCCGGGGAGCCCCGCCAGGCCGGCGGGACTCCCGGGTCCCGGCGGGGCCTCGGCCTCGAGACACCCGGGCGCCTGGCGAGCGCGGCGGCCTCCCTCCCGCTCCCTGCCTCCAGCCGGGCCCCTACCTGCTCCCGGGCCGGGCGCGACAGCAGCCGGGGGGCGCGGAGGCCCCGCGCGCGACGAGGGCGGCGGGGGTCGGGAGGACAGCGGCCCGCGCGGCTCCCACGCTACCGCCGGACTCAGGAGTTGAACATTCCGCCTCTCCGCGCGGCGCCAATGAGGAAGACAGTCGCGGCAACAGCACCACCTACCTCCCGGCGCGGAACGGCCGGGCCTCCCTGCCTCGCCCGGCACGCCCGTCCCCGGGGCGTGGGGAAGGCGCCCGGCACCCCGGCCCGCGCCTCGGGGGACCACGCCGGGGCCCGCCGAGGCTGGGGACACTCCGCGGGGTGTGTCTGCCCTGTCTTGGCGGTGGGCAGGAGTGTTCCTCCTGGCGCCCAGGTACCTTAACATCCTTTCGACAAGTTAGCCCCACTATTCCTCCAGCTCAGTCCCCATCAACACACGTAGGCCCTGGGGATACCAAGACAGGAGCTGATTCTCCAGCTGGGGGGGGGGGGACACACACGTAAAGACGTTTCTGGGGAGACAGGGCTGAAGGCTGCCTCGGTGGAACAGAAGTAGGTACTTCTGGAATTTAGAGGAGGGGTCGTAGACTGTTGCTCTGGTTGGTGACTTGAACAGAACTGAATTCAGATGAGGAGACTAGAACCCACTGCGGGTACAAGCAAAAGGTGGAAATGGTCCTTTTGAGAGGAAAACAATTTGTTGATTGGGAAGGATGCTTCTGTGGAGGAAAGGCGAGATGAGGTTGCAGGGGTATGGGCAACAGTACCCAGGGTTTTGAATTTGAATTTCATCACTCATGGATACTAGGCAACTGTGGAAAATTAGAATCAAGGGGGTAAAATGAATATTTGTGAGGTTTTTTTCCCCAATGGTTTTTGTTTCGATTTAGAGATCAGTCCACAGGGTTGGGTTGCTAGGATGAATCAGGGTGAGTGGTAGTTATGTCACTACCTGGTTATAGGACCATGAGAAGCTGAGTTAGCGTGTACAAAATGGAATTAAAAGGAAGAGATGGGATTGAGAGAAATGCTTCAGAAAGAGGCCAAAGAAATTGGGAACCCACTAGATTTGCAAGAGAAGGACAAGAGATGATGCCAAGATTTCAGACCTGGGTGACTGGAAGAATGATGGTGTCATTGACATAAATAGGAATATGTGGAGGGAAGCTAGCTGGCTTGGTGTTGAGCTTGAGGTCATAGGAGTAAAAACAGGTAGAGATGCAGCAGTTGAAATATGAAACTGAAATTCAGAAAAGAGGTCAAGAGTGAAATAGAAAATGTGTAGGTCATTCAATAGGTTAAAGAGATGAAAGTGAAGGGATGGGTGAATACAGATTTTAAAAAAACTTCCTAGTCCGGTATTCAAATTAATTATTTAATTTTCCCTTTGATAAGGATTGCAGTTTTTTAGTATTAATAAATTCTATTTTACCCAGTCGTGGTGGCTCATGCCTGTAATCCCTTTTGAGAGGCACTTTGAGAGGCAAGGTGGAAGGATCTCATGAGCCCAGGAGTTTGAGATCAGCCTGGGAAACATAGCAAGACCACGACTCTGCAAAAAAAATTAAAAAGTTAGCCAGGCATGGTGGTGTGTGCTTGTAGTTCCAGCTCCTTGGGAGGCTGAGGAGGGAGGATCATCTGAATCCAGGAGTTCAAGCCTGCAGTGAGCTGTGATCGTGCCAATGCACTCCAGTCTGGGTGACAGAGGGGACCCTGACTCAAAAAATTGGGTCAAAAAAAAAGTTCTGAGAAATTAGAATTTGTAAAAATTGCCATGCTAAACAAATGTGTAACATAGGTAATCAAGTAATTTTAAAAACCATCTGACCATTAAAGGAAAAACTAAGGTTCTTTTGCACAGACCCAGGCACGAAGACACCCCAGTCACTTGACCTTACCTTCAAAGGCACTTGGTTATGGTGGAGAGGACACTGGAATGGGAATCAGAGAGCTTGACTTCTGGTTTTAGCCGTACCAGCTATCAGCTGGGATGCTTTGCCGACAGCCCTCAGTTTCCTCCTCTGCAAACTCAGAGGGCCTAATTGGATGATAGTTACAGGTGCCAGCTTTAAAATTATGAATATATTCCATTAAATTTGGAACACATGACTTAAGAGCCTTCATATTTTTAGCCACTTTACCCTTCCTTCCCATTCATTTTTCCTTCATTCTATTTTCCTCACATAATTAGGCTAAGAAAATAACCACAGAAACAATGAACACTAAAGATTAGTCCTACCAACATGCTTAAATGATAATCAGGGAGGTGTTCTCTTGCGTTCCCAGCTAGGTTCCAAGCTCTTTGAGGTCCTATTTTATATTCTATTGTATCTGTGTATGTGGCATCCATAGCTAAAATATATAACAATTGTGTGATGCCTCAAGTCTCGATTTTTGTTTCTTTGTGACGATATTGATCTCTTTAGACTTTGAATCTAAGTAAGTATAGCCTAGTACATATTTCTATTACTGACTCAGCTTTTTCAAACTTTCACATCTTTTTGAAAATGTATTGGTTAATTCTCACCAGACAGAGGCCTAGGTTTACTAATGTAAATAGAACAAAAGAAGCCTAGTCACATCTCTCTTATCAAAGCTTCCTATTCCTTTATTTCAAATGTTTCCACACTAAAAATAGCTCTACTCTCAGCAGTGGGGTGGCTTGGAAGTCCTTAGCACCCTCTTATATCCAAGAACACCCTTCAAAATAAGCATGCAATCTAAGTAAAAAATATGTATATAAATATAGCTTAAGGAAAAAGTTTCCTGACCCCCCCCCATTCAGTGGAATTGTTTTCCCCAAGCTCCTCTTAAATAGAAATTCTTGAACTGCCACCAGCTATCAGCAGATCACAGAAGTGCAGATATAAATTCTATTAATGGCAGAAGGAAAGGCAACTTAAAAGGAAGAAGGCAGTCTTTATCCTCCCCTCCTCTTATAGTGATAAGAGCTATGGTGCAAGCTGACACCCAGGGCATTTTCTCTAGCCACCTCAATTCCCCATCGTAGATTGTCTATGTCTGGATCAGAGGTAAGCATTAACTAACTTATATACAAAGGTTGGGGCTTTTACCTCCTGCACAACTCTGAATCCCTGGAAAATTCAGGTACATAATCAAACATCCTTTAAGCCATTTAGCCATGACCTTAAAATCATAAATGAAGCCTAGGTCATTGTTTGAACTTAGTTTTTACATCTAACTTGAAGATCATAGACATTCACGAGAATATTCAGGGAACAGAGTTTATTTAGATGTCCTGGGTGTGTGAAAGAAGGAGTGGAGCAAGAAGAGATTTTGGAGACTTTTGCAAAATGTATTCAACAAGCATTTACTGTCAGGTGCAGTGCTGGGCTTTATGGTTACAACAGTGAACAAGAGCGGTCCCTTTTCTCTCAGTTTTCAAACTATGTACAATGGAAAAGTTCACAAAACAAAGCAATTATGCTGTGGTGTGCTCTTATGGAGGCAGAGATGGGGGCTTACAGCAAGGTATACCTACCACAGTTTTGGGAGGTCAGTGAAGAATTCCAAGTCAAAGAACCTCTAAGTTGATACAAGAAGAATGAAGAGGATTTGCTGGACAAAAAGGAGAGAAAGGTATTCCAGGCAAAGGAAACAAGTGCAAAGGCCCAAAAGCATTCAGCATGTTCAAGAGAAAATCCTTAGATATCCGAGTAAAGACGTTATTTTTTCATGGTGGTAGCAACTGTAGTAACAGTAGCAATACTACTAATAATAGAGATGATTAGTGTTTACTGAGTACTCATATACCACGCACTGAGTGAAGGGTTTTACACAAACTCCTTGCATCTGTTGCTTACAGTAACCCTACCAGGTGGTTTAAATTATCATCCCATGTCATAGGGGAGGAAAAGTCTTAGAAAGTCTAGGCACCTTGCTTTCCCTCAGGGAACAAAAGGTGGACTTTGGGGCTTATTCTTTTAGATCAAACAGTCCTCCAACTTTTTGATCTCAAGACTCCTTTACACTCTAAAAAATGTCATTGAAGACAGCAAATAGCCTCTGTTTATGTGAGTTATATCTATCAATCCTTATCATACTAAAAATTAAAACGGAAATATCTTATTCAATTTTAAAAATAAAATTAAGCCTACATATGTTATCAAAAACAACATTTTAATGAAAAATAATGAGTACCCCAATTTTATAAAAATTAGAAGAATATCATTGTTTTTGCAAATCTCTTTAATGTGTGGCTTAACAGACAGCTCAATTCTCATATCTGCTGCTGCATAGTCTATCGTATACCTGTATCTTCTGAGAAGTTCCACTGCACACTCGTGAGAGAAAACAAAAATCAAGTCTTTCTGAAAATAGTGTTGACCTTGCTGACAGACCTCTGCGAAGAGTCCTCAGGCCGCATTTTGAGAACTGCTATTTTAGAGTCTGAAAATGTCCCTTGAGCTGGAGAGAGTCGTTTGCCTTGTGCTCTGCCTGAACACGCAGCAGGACAGGGCAACTGCATCAGGTAGCAGAAGAGGGGACCTTGTTAAATGTCAGAAAGTCCAGGATGTGGAGCCAGTCCTGTCTCTAAGCAACTGTCCCTTAGTTGAGACCATACTGCTTAATAGCCATGTGTGATGATAAAGGCCTACTTACCCGAGTCTTGAGTCCTAGTCACTGCTCACTCCTTGCTATTGTTTGCCATGCTGGTCTTTAAAATCCTAGAGCTAATGTTTGACTGAATCATAATTGAATTTGTCACATCCTTTTAGCATTGAGCCTTGCCATTCTTCCTGTACACCCTTAGCCCTACTATTTTATTTTATTTTACTTTATTTTATGAGCCGTAGTCTCACTTTGTGTCCAGGCTAGAGTGCAGTGTCCACGGCTACTGCAGTCTCAACCTGCTGGGCTCAGGTGATCCTTCTGCCTCAGCCTTCCAAGTAGCTGGAACTACAGGTGTGTGCCACCATGCCTGACTAATTTTTTTCTCACAAAGTTGCTCAGGCTGGTTTAGCCCTACTTTATTGCAAGAAACTCATATACTCCCTCCCTGTTGCTATGATTTTCTGGCAGAATCCTAGAGTTATTTATTATTAAATGGTATTATTATTATTAAGTGAAGCACTGGTAATGACCTTGGATGTGAACACCAAGAACCAACACAGGTTCATTGAAATCAAGATGTGCCTAGTTTTTGCTATAGGAATTATACAGGCTGGAATCATACAGGGCAGTATGGATCTTATTTCAAAGAAACATTCAGCAAAGTTTCTCAGGATGGCTTAGAAATCAGGAGATTTTGACTAGTGACAGCACAATATAGTGAATTGCTGTTAGATTGAAAACTGAGCCACAAGTCTAATGAGTGGGTCTGTGTTTCTGTGGAAAAGGGTTTCTAATGATATGTGTCCAGGCTCTCTCCTCTGTCCTGCCCTGTTCAATCTGTGAAGTCCAAACTCTTTGAGGCACATTCAAAGATCCTCTGTGACCTAACCTCAATTTTCCAGACCGACATTATCTCCCATCTGCATGGGCCTCATGTCAAAGGGAACTACATGTTTTCTAATCTCCATGCTTTCCTTCTAAAGACCTTCTTCCAGAACCTTTGCTGTCTTCAAGACCCAGCTAAAAAGGTTCCTTTCCCCAAAACCTTTTCTAATCCTCTGTTAAGAAGCAATCTTCTCCGTTCATAACAGTTTTGTTTACCTTTTGGATTGTGCCTCATGTTATGATTATTGACATGACTCTCATTTCCTACTCTTCATGAACGTTAAAGCCAAAAACCTCATTTATTATTATGTCTGCATAAATCTACCTCAACTGGCACAGAATGTTGCTTGCAAGCACTCAGTAAATGTTTGTTTAATGAAATGAATAAAAGAAAGTAAATTCCTGATTGGAATATGATTCAAGTAATTGCATTTTTTTTTAACCATCTCAGAGAATGTATTTGTAGAGAAGAAGGATGGAAACTAACACTGCATGACACTGATTCTGTTTTAAGTATTTTGTTAGAAGTTGATATCATTTACTATTTAATATATATAAATATACTATTTAATTTATTTTATCTATGAAAGAGGAACTAAAGACTCAGAGATGGTAAGTAACTTGCTCAGTATCACATAGCTAATACCTTGTATGTGGTGAAGTCAGAGTATGAATAAATCCTGACATGAGTCTATAGCCTATATCCTTGTTATTGTACTGAAATGGGCTGTAAGAAGTACCTACCAGTCTCTATAATTTTTTTCTCAAACAAAGGGTACAGCCATTGCTAAATTTGAAAGAAAGTGGCACATCTTGTAGTACGTCCCATAACACCTTTGTGCAAATCAGAGAAAATTCCATTTATTCTATGTCTTAGCACATATCTTCAAGTAAAGTTTTTCTGAAAGACTTATGACTTTTTAGTCTAATATATTAGAATAAAATTTACTAACTAAATAGTGCAACTTCAAAGGGCTGGCATCTGTTTAGATAAGATGATACAAGAGTTTTAGAATTTTGGATATATGATTTTTCATTATTTTTGCCATAATTAATGGTTCAAGAATAGTCTCAGACCTCTGTAAAGAATAACTCCCTATCTACAAACCCCCCAAACTACTGAAGTATTCAGGAAGGAGAATCCCTAGGTGGGAAAAGATGTCTGTACATAGTACCATCTTCAATCCTTCCACCACTCTCCCCCTCACAGCACCTTCCCCTCCTCCTTGGGATTTGCATCATTTCTTCTCACCATCACACCTGGCAACCAAGAAGTCTCTGCCTCCATTACAGGTGTGGCAGCAGCCGCCTCTATTCAGAAAGAACATTACTGAGATCTAAAGAAAAACCTCCATAATATAATTACACAAACAAAAAATGTGAAAATAGTCATGTTTTTGAAATTGAGGCTTCTGCTTTAACAGATCTTAGAATAGAGATGAGTTTCATCCCCAGATAACTTATATCTTAGCCTCAGGTGAGTTGGTAAAATATTATAGACATCTTACTTTTTCTTATAGTCTCCAGAGCTTCCCAGGGACACCTCTTGCTGTTTTCCTGGATAAACCAAATTCTCAGACTCAAACTTGCAGACATTCTAAGAAAGCCAACAATATAATCCCATATGACATTCAGTTATATCACCAACTTCTTGAATTTAGGTACATGTAACAGGGAAGGAGAACTCCTTTATCTGATGATATCTGGAAAAGCAATAATTATATTTCATAAGTTAATTATTAGTTCCATCTAATAATTGCTCATAATAATCAAGTTACATCAACCATCTTTCACGTAAAATGGTCCAATATCTGAACATGATTAGATGCTATCAATGCATAATCATCTATCTTCAATAATAATTGCTTTCTCTTCTATATGCATTTTTTTCTTTTGATCTCTGTGTTTCCTTCATTTCATTTGCTACCAAAAAGTCAACAACCAAGCAATATAGTCCTCTGGTCTGCCTAGAGGGAGAATGGGGAGTACAGGAATGAATACTTCCCGGAACAAGTCCAGGATCTCTCAAACACAGATTGGCCAACTTATGATATTCAGAAAATCCTGGTCAAATCTCAAAGTCAGTTTTCTATCCACACTTCTTTTGCATTGCTCTTTCTCAAGTTGAAATTTTTCCAACAAGTTCTACTTGCCTTTTTATTTATCGATTTTTTTTTTGCTACCATTGGTTTTACCTTAACTTTTTAAGGGCCATTTGTATCAAGCCCCTGTCTGGGCTGTTGTTTGTAACACCTTCCAATTTAGTAGCATCTGCAAATTTCATTAACATGCTATTTACTCCCTCTTCCAGATCATTAATAAATGCTATTTCTTATGTATTAAATTTTGTGGTCGAATAGATTTAATTTGCTGTTGTAATTTCAATGCATGTTTTCTACAGACACAATGCAGTTAAGAATGGTCTTAACATAGGCTTAAATCCATACCCAGTTTATAGTTATTTTACTATTATGCAATCCATTTTGTTCTCTAATCAGCACTGTTGTGAGCTCCACTGAAGCCATAATCTATTGATTTTCTCTTCCTTCTTTTTCAATACAGTCATCACTTGGCTTTACGTGCACAGCAATAACAGAGTTAGAACTATTGTACTACTCTAATCCACAGCTATTTATAAAAGGAAATTAAGACTTTTTTCTCAGTGGATATTCTTCCACTGATTTAAGAAATGTTCTGTATTAAGAAATTTATTTTATAACCGAAACATTTGATTTTACAGTGCATAGTATCAATGTTCTGAAAAGAAATAGGAGGGAAGCTCGCCTGAGCCCAGGAATTTGAGACTGTGGTGAGCTGTGATTGTGCCACTGCAGTCCAAACTGGGTGACAGCGTGAGACCCCTGACTCAAAAAAAAACAACAAATTCACCATTTTAAGTTTAGAAAACATAGAACTGGAGGTTACAAGGCCTGACAACAAATAGAGGAAAATCTGATATTATAATTCTGTTAGACTCAAAGAAATATCAAAGCCTTCATTATACATTTTTTAGTTGTATTGAAATAAATGAACTAATGCTAAAGATAACCTGACCTGTAATATGAAGGACTAGAACATAGTAACTTCAAAGATTTACACCTCTTTGAAATTCTATGATCCTATTAAGTGAATGCATTAAAAATGAAATAAAAGTAAAAACATATAAAGAAAAGAAATAGATTCTAGGTCTTTTTTATAAGCACGTAAATGTAGTATATGTAATAGATATTAATACATATGTCACTCATTTATATAAAATGTTTACTATTTTATATATTTATATATAAATATGAGTGTGAACATATATTTATATATATATAATTTTTGGATATATATATACATATATATATATATATATTTATATATCTGCCCACAGATGTCCTGACTTCTAGAGAAGCTGAAGTGACCTTGTTTTTTATAGTTGACTTAGTCAAATTATCTTCAAATCAGAGAATGAGATTTATTAAGCCTTTGCTTCACTGGGTCACACACCATCTTCTTCTTAGGCCTTTTCTAGTGCCAGTTTACATTTTCAATGAGATGAGGCTTACTGCAATACTTATGCCACATATTCCTGATTTAAATCATTATATACAAGATTAGTCCTCACGTTTCTATGTAATATTTCCAGGAAATATTTTTTTCCTTTTTCTCTCAATGTTTTTTCTTCCTTTTTTTTTTCTGTAGTGTAAATTGAATATGATCCATGATAATCCTTTTTTTCACCTTGAGAAGTTTATTCCCTCAAACTCAGTTTCCCTGTCTGTGAGTTGTCCCCTCATTAGCTTTCCTATTCACTCAGGGCAGTGTCATCAAGTTCACATGAGGTAATTTATATAAAAGTGTTTTATAAGCATATAAAAGCAAATAAAAGGTATTGTTTTACTGAAACTTAATAAAGGCAAACAGATATTTTCATTGAGAAGTAAAAGCTGGGTTTCTAGAAGATTTTCTACATTGAAACTTTAAGTAAATGTCCATTTTTGTTGTAATAAATGTCAAAAGTCATGCTCTCCTTTCATATGTGACTTTTTTTTTTTTTTTTTTTGAGTTGGAGTCTCACTCTGTCACCCAGACTGGAGTGCAGTGGCCGCTCCCGGCCACCGCAGCCTCGACCTGCTGGGCTCCGGCGATCCTTCCGCCTCAGCCTTCCGAGTAGCCGGAATTATAGGCGCATGCTACCATGCCCGGCTGATTTTTTGATTTATTGTAGAGATGAGGTCTCACTGCCCAGGCAGGTCTCGAACCCGCGGGCTCAGGCAATCCACTCACCTCAGTCTCCCAAAGGCGCAGGATTACAGGCTGAGCCACCAAGCCCGGCTCATATGTAACTTTTAACACAGCTGAGTTTTGGATCCAAGATTTGGATATGTTAGATCTTCAGATTTCTGAATTTTAGAATTTTCCTAACTAAACAACACAATTTTGTATCTCTGATTTTTAAATAATTTTGCAGTAGACCTTTGATTTTTTTTTTTTAAGATGAGATATAATAAAGCCAACTAAAATTTGTTTTCCTGTGGAAAATTCTTTTTCTTTTTCTTTTTTTTTGAGTTGGAGTCTCACTCTGTCACCCAGACTGGAGTGCAGTGGCCGCTCCCGGCCACCGCAGCCTCGACCTGCTGGGCTCTGGTGATCCTTCCGCCTCAGCCTTCCAAGCAGCTGAAACTACAGGCGCGTGCTACCACGCCCGGCTCATTTTTTTGATTTATTGTAAAGATGAGGTCTCACCAAGTTGCCCAGGCAGGTCTTGAACCCGTGGGTTCAGGCAATCCACTCACTTCAGCCTCCCAAAGGCGCAGGAATACAGGCTGAACCACCAAGCCTGGCTTCTTTTTCTTTTTAAAAAATTTTTTTGAAGTCTTAAAGTTGAACTTTTGTTGAAAGCATTAATTGAATTATTTATTAGTTTAATTTTCCATCAAGAGCAATTCATACTACATATGCATACAAACACATTTTTGCTTCAATTATTTAAATATTTTCATAAAAATTCTCACTATCAGATGTCAGGAAGAAAATAAAAGAGTTAAAATAAATGGATAATTGTCTTAGTTTTTCACACTATTAATGTAGAGCAAACCTTACCATTCCTTTACGGTAAACATTTCAAAATAATTATAAGTCAGATTTGCAAAATTCAGCTGAATTATTTTTGTGGAGTAATCAAAATGTAACTTCCCTTAGCCAGCCTCCACCCATCTAGACAACCAGCTTATCTGGATCATGTCATCATGCAAATTCGTTCCATAAACCCCTCCAAGGAGTTTCAGTGTGTCAGATCACACAACTTGATACCTATGAGCAACACATCTGGTCTCTGGAGGAAGTTTCCTGAGACATATCTCTAGATGTTTCAGATCCTGAAGGATCTGGAGTTTTAGGGTTGACAAGTATTCTTGAAGTCCGAGGTCAGCTGCTTAGTAGCCTTATCTCTAAATATGTATGTAGATAGAGACCGAATACAAGCTGTCACCTTTCCCAGATTCATAGGCAAATAAGGACAGATCTTGAATGGTCTTATTACAAAAGAACCTGATAACTTGATGAATTCCTTAGGACAAAATGTTAATGAGGACTTTAAAGTATCCAAAACTCAAAGGTTAAGACTCTGAAGACAATACAGCATAGGGACTAAGAACGAGGGTTTTGGAGTCAGGTAGAACTGAAGAGTGAAGAGAGGCCTGAGTCTGCTGCTTATGAGCTGTGTGTGCCTTTGGGTATTTTACTTAGCCTCTCTGAGTCTCAGTTTCTTTATCTGTAAAATGGGGATAGAAGTTAGATTTTTTTCATTTGGATTAAAAAAGTCTATACATGCGTAGCACTTAAAACAGGACCTGGCCCAGAGTTTGGGGTTCAGTAATGTTAGTTATTATTATATTATTGTTATTAGTCATGTTTCACATGCTAAATACTTGCTATTAGTATTACTATTCAACTATCTGAATTATTTCTGGTTCCTCTGGAGTTAGTTTTTCTCTTTATTCATTTTTGTCTTTCTATTTTATGTTACTAGTTTTCTCAGACGTCTCTGGTAATTGTTAGTTATTGTTTATATGTAAGAGTGAAGAATTATGTTAGTTATCTTAGGTAACTGGCATAGATTTTCCTTACTACTGTGAAGCAGATTTTTCTGCTATGAGACACTTTCCTGAATAGGAAGACTCAATGGGAATCTCTAGTACCTGATGGCACATGTTGACGAGAAGTAAGACTTTAGGGTAACATAGCCATAGTTGATTCAACCTGTGGGTGAGTCAGTGCTATCATGCCTTGGACGTTTTCCGTCTCACTTTGTGAAGTTATAACCCATATGACTAATGAAACAATGTACAGGATTATGCTGGATGTAATTTTTTTAAGTGCCAGGACGAGTATCTCATTGGATATTTAAATGAAAATTGTGCAGCAGCTTGAGAGGCCTTTATAGAAATGATCAGTTATCAAGACGGTAAAACACAGGAAAAAATTAGGAATTAGACGTTCTTTGACAATATAAAAGGCATTAAAAATATCACTGCATCCTCTTAGGATTTTTTTTAATAGCCAGGAAAAAAGCTATCCATTCAACTTATTATGACTTAAGGAATTTTAAGAGAAAGGAAGAATGATGCCAATGTGTATTCTGGAAATTTGCCCCAAGTGGAATGATGCTGACCTGGTTAGGCTCCTATTTCCATGAATGTGTCCCAATACCAAAAGTATGCTTGGGTACATCAGAGCTAGAAAAGGCTTTGAAGTTTCCATCTCTCTTTCTTTTTCTTCCCAACCAGTCTCTGAAATGAAAAACAACAGAAAGGAGCTTAACTGCCCTGATATGAATTATGACATCCACCCTTAGGAGGCAAAAGGAACTGTAGCCAGTTTTGGTTTTAAATAGGACTATTGTTTCTGTTTCAAATCATAAAAAAGTTTTGTTGTTGTCTTTTAAAATACCCTTCTAGCCGGACTCAGTGTCTCAGCCTGTAATCCCGTGCTTTGGGAGGCCGAGGTGAGTGGATTGCCTGAGTCCGTGGGTCCGAGACCCGCCTGGGCAAATTGGTGAGACCTCATCTCTACAATAAATCAAAGAATTAGCCGGGCATGGTAGCACACGCCTGTAGTTCTGGCTACTTGGAAGGCTGAGGCGGAAGGATCGCCAGAGCCCAGCAGATCGAGGCTGCAGTGACCGGGAGCGGCCACTGCGCTCCAGTTTGGGTGACAGAGTGAGACTCCAACTCAAAAAAAAAAAAAAAAAATACCCTTCTAAAGAGAATGGACCTTGATAACAGGAGGGTCTCCTGTCTGCTGAGTACAAACACTGTCTTCAGTCTCAACCAAACTAGAGATTTTCAAGTTTGGCGGTAGAAGCAATGAGAAGATTAAATTGGTCTGCATATGAAGGAAAACATGACCTAGGTTCCCCAAAAATGATCTAGAGAGGGTGGAAAGGCTAGAAAGTAGAAAGAGAAGACCATGTGATTGGCCCCAGAGAAGAACATTCAAGGCAAAATATAGCTAATAAGGTTTTGTTAAAATGAAATACTATGAGTTTCTGTAATGAAACTCCCGTCTCCATTTTTTTCCTACAAAATACTTAGTAAATACGCACAGTTCAAGAATGTGTTGATTTCAGTGGAGTCTATTTCTAATGAAATACAGCACAGAAAATAACGTGAAAACACACATGGGCCAATCACTCAACTTAAGAGATGAAGCATTTCAAATATAACCAAAGCTCCTTCTTGTTTATAAGTGAATCCTTTATGGTAAATACAAAGAAATGTTATATCCTGAGTAAACAAAGCCTTCCCTTAGCTGATATATGATACATGGGATATTTATGACGAGACTCACATATGCACGCACAAACACACACACACCCACCCACCCACACCCCTATTTTAAAGATAAAAAAGAAAAAAAACACCCAAAGTCACTTGCTCAAAACCTCACTTATTATATTTTGGCAACATCAATTTCACACTTTGTTACCTGAACTCTCCTGTTATTTTTATTTTGTGATTTCAAAAGCTTGACTAATCAGTCCTCTTGGGGGCAGAAAGAAAGGCAGACAGTGCAGCCTCGTAGTCAACAACATATTCCTTGGAATCAGATATGCTTAGTTTGACATCCCAACTCTGTCATAATCTAAGCATGTGACCTTGGGCAAGATATTTGGTTTCTCTCAGTGTTTCCTCATCAGCAAATAGGGAGACTATTTATTTCCTAGTTATTTAGAAGAAAATACTGTGTGTTTGTAACTGGCACAGAGTGGGTGTTCAATAAATGCCAGGAGAACTGACAGATAAAATCCACTGATCACTGAACCAGTATAGCCCAGAAAATTGTCTTCCAAAGTCAACATGCAGAAAATGTTGTACTTCAAACTGTGTATTCCTTAGTGACCTTGATTTTCTTCTAATTTAAAAAGCAAATATAGAACATCCTCCACTCCAGCAATCACCTCTTGCTGCTTACAAGGTGTCCCTGCCCTGTGTGGCAGACTTTCTTCAGTTGCTGAAAGGTGTTTTTTTCTCATGTGTAAATGAACTCTGCACAATAAGCCTATAATACAACTGCTTATCTCAGTTCTTCCCATAAGTCCCTCCCCCTCCACCGCAACTGTTTCAATGTTGACTTAATGTTATTCATTTGCTGTGCTATTATTGAAAAGGGATTCTTAATTAAAATGGTCCAGCATCACCTGGCTCACATAGAGTGCCACACACAATAATCCCTAACTTAATGTATACTTTGGCTCATACCTATAATTTATTTTCTGAAGCCAGAAATATAAATGGATTTTATAATGGCTTTTGAGTATTAGGAGAGGGAAGATTAAGACCACTGATGAAGAGCTACTTTTTTTGAGTGGGAGTCTCACTCCTTTGCCCAGGCTGGAATGCAGTGGCACACTCATGGCCACCCCAGCGTGCTGGGCTCCGGTGATCCTTCTGCCTCAGCCTTCCAAGAAGCTGGAACTACAGGTACACGCTACCACGCCCGGTTAATTATTTATTTATTGTAGAGATGAGGTCTTGCCAGGTTGCCTGGGCTGATCTCGAACCCGTGGGCTCAGACAATACACTTGTCTCGGCCTCCCAAAGTGCTGGGATTACAGGCTGAGCCACTGAGCCCGGCCGAAGAGCTACTTTCATAGGAGGAATCCCATAACAATGCGTAATTGTTTCCAGCCTATGGACTCAACATGTAAATGAGCACCCAGATTAGGTTGAATCTAACTTCTAGTGTAATCTTTGTATGTATGACTGGTATAATACTTTGGTTTAGTTTCTGGTCCGCTCATTTGTATATACATTTTATCTGTTGGTAAGAAGCATGAGTCATTCTATTTTTCCCTCTCTTTCTTGTATTTAGCAGTTTGAAATGTTTTCTCTTCTGCTGCAAATAACTCTTCGGTTGTGCAAGAATATGGTACCCTGGTCCAATTATTGCAGCAAAACTGGTGCAACCCAAATTTGGGGTTCAAAGGACAAGCGTTTCAAAGAACTCCCAAACTGTTCCTCCATCTGATGTCTATTTCAATGACTTAAAACTCCCATAGAAGTTTCTCCCCTTTTATATCCTTTCATACTTGATTTGGCTGAAGACTCTCAGGCATCCTTGAATGTTCTAAAGTCCCCTTTACTGTGGAAATGCACTAATATTCCTTGAGCACCAAGCACTCAGGCATTTTATATACCTTTCCTCATTTAGTCCTCCCTCCAGCCTTTGTCAGGAAGGTGTTCTAACTTCCATTAGCAGATGTACATATTGAAGCTCAAAGAGGATAAATACTTCGGCTAAAGTTCTCAGGGCAGGGCTACCACCTGCTGTGGTGCAGGCTGCGACACACACCAAGAAGCCTGGTTGAGGGAGCACTTTCCAGTGGGTCATTGCCAGCAGAAAGAAGGGTTGCCTTTTTCCTAATACACATGGCTTGCTGTCTGTACTGGAGGTGGCCCTGACTGAGTCAAACTCAGATCTGATTTTCAAGCTCATTGTATGTCTACTTATCCCTGCTGCTTCCCCAAGAGCTACTAGATTCACCCTGAAGGAGCACTTTAAACACCTGGGTGCAGCTAAGCCTGAAAAACTCCCCCCAAACAGGAGCAGTGGTCCTTCTAGTCACTCACATTATATGCTACCCTCACTCGAGTGATGGTTTACAAAAATGGCAGCAGTTTTTTCCTTTCCTGTATCTACAACTTTGACGATGTGTCTTTGCAGCTCTGTACATCAAGAGATAGATTTATTTCTCCAACCTTTGACTCTTGACTGGCCTCTTGAACCACAATGACCAGCAGAGTGCTGCGAAGTGATGGTGCGCCAAGTTGTGAACCTGGAACTCAATAGCTCTTGCTTATCTGCTTCCTTCTTGGGAACCCTTCCAGCCAAGTGAATAAATCCAGCTAGCCTGCTGAAGGATGAGAGACTGCATGGAGCCGAGATGAACTCTTCTGAGGCCATCTTGGACCAACTGACTATAGATACATGATGGGACCCAGCCCTGATCTGCCGAATCTGGCCCAGATTGTTCTACTCGGTTAACCCATGAACTCAGTGTTCATGGTTGTTGATTTAATGGTTGTTGTCTTAAGTCAAACTTTGGACTGGTTTATCACACAGTGTGATAATTTTGTCAACTTGGAGGCTGTTTTTGAATGAGATTAACATTTAAACTGGTGAACTTTGGGTAAAGCAGATTTCCCTCCATAAAGTACGTGAGTGTCATATAATCTGTTAAAGGCACCTGAATAAAACGAGAAGACCTCCCCTCCCCACCTTCATTTGCACCACCGGCTCTCCTGGGTCTCCACCTGCCAGCCTTCAGGCTGGAATTGCAATGTCAGTTCTCCTGGGTCTCCAGGCTGCCAGCTCTCCCAGCAGATTTGGACTTACCAGACTCCATGATTATGTCAGCCAATTCCTTATAATAATCTCTCTTCAAAGGAGATTTAGTGTAAGCAACTGGCCCATTGTCTGGCTTCTGTTTCTCTAGAAAACCCACAGACCTTGATAGATTCACTGACATGTTTTACTGTATCACAGAACCACTTATTTCTTCATGCTACTCAAGTTACTGCATCTTGGCTGATACAGAATCTGTCTTCCCCAGAGCTTCTGTATCTCCTTACCTTAAGCCCTGGGAGACTGAACCATCATTTTGTCCTTCTGCCTTCAAATATCAGGACTCCTGCCAGAAACCATTTATTCTCCTCCATTCCTGCCTAATGTTATCACCCTGGAGCCACCTGCCTCTGGCTAAGGAAGCGAATGGAGACTTGATAAGAATCTTCCAGCCCCCTTTTAGTCTCAGATGCTGAAAAAAAAATCTGTCCTGAATTTTTTAAAAAAAATCAGAGTCTCAATCTGTTGCTCAGGCTGGAGTGCAATGGCATGATCATAGCAATCATAAATCATGGCCGTTTCGACCTCCTGGGTTCAGGCAATCCTTCTATCTCAGCAACCTGAGTAGTTGGGACTACAGGTGCACACCACCACGTCCAGGTAATTTTTGTAGAGACAAGCTCTCGCTATGTTGCCCAGGCTGGTCTTGAACTCTTGGGCTCAAGCAATCTACCTGCCCTGGCCTCCTAAAGTGCTGGGATTCCAGGCATGAGCCTCTGCACCTGGCTGAAGAATGTTATGTCAGCGTTTGCTCTCATTTTTCTCTTGTGTTGGTCCTCCTATTACAGAACTTCACACTTCTCAAGTCTTCCCTCACTGGAAAGATTCTGAACCCTTTCAGAGAGGGCTGAGGGAGGGGACTAGGATGGAGTCAGGCACCTCTCACATGCCCTGGCCCCAGTGGAGGGAAATGCTTACAGTGCCTTGTGTTAAGTCCCCACTATAAAGCAGGGCGTTGGCCCCATTCTCTCCAAATTTGAAATGCCTCAGAAACAAAGAGTCCAGCTTCCCGCAGCAGCATCCTTGACCTTCCCTAACCTCCTGACAAGCACATGCAAGGGAACCCAAGCAAAACAGGCACTCTTCCCATTCCCACGCTCTTACTCCCTCAGGGTTAGAAACATTCCTCCCACTCCTCCCATCCTGCAGTGTTGGACTACAGCAACAGGAGTCTGATATATCAACCAGCAGTGCAGCAAGGGTGGACCAAGGTTCTAGGGCTGTGATTGCCTTGGCTTGATGGAGGGCACACTGACAAATGGAGCCTGCCTGTTCCATACCTGGACACCCATATGCAGAGCCCTAGGTCCCCTAGCCACTCCTTCTCCCATCAGCCATGCCATACAGCGGCAGCTTCAGTCTCCAAGGAGATGACTCAGGCAATCACGAGCTATGTCCTATGTAGCCCGTACAGTGCCACAGCCTCTGTGGAAGACAGTACGGCAGTTCCTCAATGAATTTTTTTAACTTTTAATTTTTTTATTTTAAAGATATGGGGTACAATTCAGGGCTAGTTATACAAATGTTCATTATGTAGGCACCCTTGTTCAGCAATCCTACTTCTCAGTATAAACCCAAAAGAATTGAAAGCAGGGACTTAAATGGATATTTGTACACCCCTTTTCATAAAACAGCATTATTCACAATAACCAAAATGCGCACACAAATCAAATATCCATCAATGGATAAACTAAATGTAGTATATACATAAAATGGAATACTATTTAACCTTAAAAAGGCAGGAAATTCTGATACATGCTCCACCTTAAAAACATTATCCTAACCGGGCTCGGTGGCTCAGCCTGTAATCCCGCGCCTTTGGGAGACTGAGGTGAGTGGATTGCCTGAGCCCGCAGGTTCGAGATCCGCCTGGGCAGCGAGACCTCATCTCTACAATATATCAAAAAATCAGCCGGGCATGGTAGCGCGCGCCTGTAATTCCGGCTACTCGGAAGGCTGAGGCGGAAGGATCGCCAGAGCCCAGCAGGTCGAGGCTGCAGTGGCCGGGAGCGGCCGCTGCACTCCAGTCTGGGCAGCCGAGTGAGACTCCAACTCAGAAAAAAAAAAAAAAATTATCCTAAATGAAATGACCCAGACACAAAAGGACACATATTGTACAATTACGCTTATATAAGGTATCGAAAACGGGTACATTTGTAGAGCTAAAAGTAGAATCATGGTTGCCAGGGGATGGAGAGAGGGAAAAGTCGGAAGTTACTGTTTAATGGGTACAGAATTTCAGTCTGGATTGTTGAAAAGTTTCGGAGATGAGCAATGGCAATGGCAGCACAACAAAGCAAATGCACTAAATGCCACTGAATTGTTCACTCAAACATGATGAAATAGACAACTGTATGCTATGTATATTTCATTACAATACAAAAATTAAAAAGTGGCCCGGTGTGGACTTAGTCAGGAGAAGGCACAGTGTTTGACTGTGTGGGTATCTGGATCCCACCATTGCTTTTTAATGTTTGTCATTACCTACAACTCCCTCTGCCCTACCTTCAAGCCTGCATAATAAAGTAATTAAGGAATTGGGGATGCCCCTTCCCAGGGGTGCTGGGCTGTGTGGTTCTGTGGCCCTTCCCTCCAAGTGCTCACTCTTAGAAATGCAACCCCCAGCCAGGCTTGGTGGCTCAGCCTGTAATCCCGCGCTTTGGGAGGCCGAGGTGAGTGGATTGCCTGAGCCTGCGGGTTCAAGACCCGCCTGGGCAACTTGGCGAGACCTCATCTCTACAATAAATCAAAAAAATTAGCCAGGCACAGTAGCTCGCGCCTGTAGTTACAGCTACTCGGAAGGCTGAGGCGGAAGGCTTGCCGGAGCCCAGCAGGCGAGGCTGTGGTGGCCGGGAGCGGCCACTGCACTCCAGTCTGGGCCACAGAGTGAGGCTCCAACTCAAAAAAAAAAAAACCTTCTTTCTGATCTGCAAGACCTCACAGGCTCTGTACTCTTCTCAGCTCTCCAGCACATTTTGGAGCATGTCACCTGCATTCTCTGTGGGCCACAGTGATCTCCCAGCCCACTGCCTACGTCACTTCTAGCTTAGAATGCACTCCCTCCTCTTGATGCTGTTAGCACTCACATCATTCTAAAGTCAGCTCAACTGTCCCTTCCACAGGAAGTATTTTCTCACCTCAGATCAGGTGAAATCCCCTTATTAGGTGCCCTTGCAACACTACATCCCTTCTTGCAAGCATTTTTATATTTATTTATTTACATGATTCTTTGATTAATCTTCTGTCTCCCCTACTGGATGATGATGTCCAGGAAAGCAAGGACCTTCTCTAGTTCTTCTCACCATTGAATTCTGAGTCCACCGAGGGCCCAGTTAGCACCTTGATCACTATTTGATAATGAATGAATGAATGAATGAAAAACTGTCTAACAACACCTAAGTTAAGGGTTCTTCTTCAGTCTAGAAGTAAGGGATGTGGCTGGGCATGGTAACTCATGCCTGTAATCCCAGTAATTTGGGAGGCCAAGGTGGAAGGATTGCCTGAGCCCAAGATGTTGAGGCTGCAGTGAGCTAGGATCATGCCACTGCACTTCAGTCAGGGTGACAGAGAGCGACCAAGGGAAAAAAAAAGGAAGGGATGCTTTAACCCAATCATCTAATCCCACAGTCTTCCGTATAGGACAGACTGACTCCTCTGAAGAGATGTAATGCCTCGTAGATTGACAGCAAAAGGAAAGCTATTGAGGCAAGTGTTCATTTTACTCCACTGCATATTCGAGACTGATTTATTATTATTATTATTATTATTATTAGAGGCACAATTTGAAACTAGAATGACACTTCTTTTAATTTTCTCACGTTGGCAGTCATTGATCTGCGTTCATATCTTGGAAGAAATGCCACTGAATTTGGGAGAAGTAGATTTACCCTGCATGGCATTTAAAAATTGCTGGAAAAATTTAGCTTCCATACACTCTGCCAGTGACCTTGCTAAGTAGGTATGTTAAACATTTAAATGTACAATTTTCTAGAGGCATTTTGGTAACAAAAAACATTCTTTTTCATGTCTTCCAGCAAACCTCATTATCCTTCTTGTGACCCTGTAGGCATCTCATTTTCTTCTGGCTTGTTTGCAAGTTTTAAAATATTAACTGCATCTCCTTCTTCAGGAAGAGTTGCTTGGCTACTACTCCACATTTTTAGAGTGTGCATTCTTTTACTTCACCAGCACTGACTTGTATAATGGAGTTTCATGCATTCTAATAAAAGCCAGACATAATGAAAATCTCTTATCGTTATTAAGTACAGTAATAGTTATCCTCATTTGGAAGACCAAGGGGAATATATATGGGAGAATATGTATTACTTGTGAATAGTGTTGAAACTATACTAAAATAAGGTGGAGGCCGAGCACAGTGGCTCTTGCCTGGAATCCCACCATTTTGGGAAGCCGAGGCAGGAGGATCACTTGAGGCCAGGAGTTCAAGACAAACATGGGCAACATAGTCTCTATATTAAAAAAAAAAAAAAAGGCTCGGTGGCTCAGCCTGTAATCGCAGCACTTTGGGAGGCTGAGGCGAGTGGATTGCCTGTGCCCACAGGTTCGAGACCCACCTGGCAACTTGGCGAGACCGCATCTCTACAATAAATAAAAAATTAGCCGGACATGGTAGCGCGCGTCTGTAGTTCTGGCTACTTGGAAGGCTGAGGTGGAAGGATTGCCGGAGCCCAGCAGGTCGAGGCTGTAGTGGCCGAGAGCGTGCTACTGCACTCCAGTCTGGGCAACAGAGTGAGACTCCAACTCAATAATAATAATAATAATAACAATAAAAAAGGTCATAAGTTGTCAGGCACCATAGACTTGGGGAGGAGTGTGCTGCCGTATGCAGGATACTATAAGTAAGGGAGGAGTGAAGAACAGTAAAACAAGAGCAAAGAGGCCCAAGGAGTGGACTACCAGCTTCATTTATCATCTTTGTAAATTATCTAGAAAAGGAAAAATATATGATGGTGAAAACTTTGCAGCTTATATTGAGGTCTATGAGACAGTGAAATGATGAACAATAATGATTTCCGGAACATTTATTCAGTGACAGTTTAAAACTGTCTAGTACATTCCAGGCATTGTGCTTTTCCCTGGGTGAAAGGCATAACACTGCATAAAACAACACCCCTGCTCCCAAGGACTTTGGCATTTTATGTAAGCGAACACAGAAAGGCATTTGCCTGCTGTAGTTTTTCTCAGAATGGGCTTTGATTGTGGAATGTTAAAAGGGATAGGACTTCTCAGAGGCTTTAATATGTTAATGAATACCAGAGAACATTTCTAGGAAAGGGGTATATTATGTAGTGGTCCTCAAATTTATCTGAGGATAGCATCTCGGTTTTGTTTTCTGTTTTGCATTTGTATCTTTGTTTTTGGAAGAACGGCATGTGAACTTATGAGACTAGTATAGCCTAGAACACACCCTGGAAAATGCTGACTTATTAAAAAAATAGAGGCATGTCCGGAATTTAAAGAATTTTTGAAATCTCGTCATCAAATATTTACTAAGAGCTTAAATCACTGAGAAAGGGCATGAGGTCCCATACCAGTGGCTCTAAAATCCAGTGTTCCTTCACAGCAGCAATGCTCCTAATAACAAAGAGTGAAAACAACAACCAAATGTCCATCAATTGATGAATGAACAAATGAGGTCTATTAATAGAATAGAATATTACACCACCATAAAAAATGAAGTATTAATATAAGTTATAGCATGGATGAACCTTGAAAACATTATGCTAAGTGAAAGAAACCAGACTTAGAAGGCCTCATATTGTATGATTCCATTTATAGAAAATGTCCAGAGTAAATTCATAGAGAAAGAAAGCAGACTGATGGTTGCCAGGGATTGGAGGGAGAGGAGAATGAGGAAGAACTCTTTTTGTTTTGGAGTTGGAGTCTCACTCTGTCACCCAGACTGGAGTGCAGTGGCCGCTCCCGGCCACCGCAGCCTCGACCTGCTGGGCTCCGGCAATCCTTCCGTCTCAGCCTTCCGAATAGCTGGAACTACAGGCGTGCTACCACACCTGGCTAATTTTTTGATTTATTGTAGAGATGAGGTCTCACCAAGTTGCCCAGGCGGGTCACGAACCCGCGGACTCAGGCAATCCACTCACCTCAGCCTCCCAAAGGCGCAGGATTACAGGCTGAGCCACCGAACCCAGCTGAGGAAGAACTCTTAATGGGGTTTCTTGTAGGGATGAGGTGAATGTTCTGGAGTTAGATAGGATGATGGTCGTACAACTTTGTGAATAGGCTAAAAACTACTGGACTGTGTACTTTAAAAGGATGAATT
This sequence comes from Cephalopachus bancanus, assembly GCA_027257055.1. NCBI lineage: Eukaryota > Metazoa > Chordata > Mammalia > Primates > Tarsiidae > Cephalopachus > Cephalopachus bancanus. Next base: position 3,637,675 of record JAPVLO010000122.1, on the reverse strand, counting down.
TTGTAGTATGTGAATTTTATTTAATTAAAAGCAAATTCAGTACCTCACCATACCAAATGGTTATCTCTTTCATATCGTAGGAATTGAGAACAACACAACCATTTCTTGTCAACAATTATATTTCGTGAAGATACTAGATATTATTTACAGAAGATATACATACATACAATTCCTACACATTAAATGTAGTCTAATTGTGAAAACAGGAAAAAAATGTACTCCAAAATTACATACTAAATAAAATAAATAAAAGGTAATTATTTGGCACAATATCTATTATGTAGCAAATAAATAACTCTATACCATTGATTGAATGAACTATTTACAATCTATTTGAAAGTGCAAAACAATTGCTGAAAATTAAGATATTTGTAATAACATTTAAGTCCAGAAAATATGTTTTTTTATCAGTAACAATAAATTTGTAGCCGATAGTAAATATTTTTAATGCCCAGGAAAATATTTCAATTTTGAAAAATGTTTTGTGCATATTGTGCTCTTCTGAAATGTTATTTTCTATTTTAACGCTGGCAATTTTAAGAACGTTGGTGTTTCTTAGTGGAATTCTTATGTATGTAATCCTGACTTGTAAATTTAAAAAAGTTACATTGTAAACATAAATATTATTCTATATATCATTCAGAAGTTACAGACCAGTCCTCCATAAATGACATAAAGAGTCATAATGTTTTATAGTCATGTGGTTGGGTTCTATTCCGTCAGAGGCAAAACTATGAAGATGGAAGAATACAACCTATAGTTGGGACTTATGTGGATTCCTCAACACCTTCCCAAAACTCCATATGCCAAATCAAGATGCTGAGTTAAAAATCATGAAACTATATCATCACCATTTTATCCTAATCAACCCCACTTGTAGTACATTTCATCCCATAAAACACTCTTGGAAAAAAATGTCTGTGGCTTGATAGTTCTCTTGATAATGATATTTCTCCCAAACTCTGCATGTGGGCCTTATTTAATGTGTTTTAGCAAAGAAGATGGCACAATTGGAAATTAAGTAGGGCGACTACAAATGGGGGATTCCTAAGCTAGAGTGTGTAAGCTTTATGCAAGTCAAATAATTCCTTCTCTTGCCAGGTAGCTGGTAAGCTGAATGCAGCCCTGAGGTGTCTCAGGGTATGTTTTTGCTTGTTTTGTAGAATTCTCTAGTGGCAACACAGTCAGTTGTAGCATAAATGGCATTTTTGAAAGATTGTGGACTGGAGACAAACCCTGGCTCTGGGTACTTTAAATGTCTATGGTCGACGAGGCTCTAATCTGTGGGACATCTGTGATAAAGTTCTCTGGTTGTCAATCACATTTAATTGCCGTACGTAACTCCGGACATCCTGATGGTTCTTATTAGCTTGAGCAGCATCAGGATCTGTTGAAAGAGGAAAGGGTGGGATTGGCATTGCATAATATATGCATATAAGATACATCCTTATTTCTCCAATTATTTATTACATTTAGCATAGATTCCCGGGTTCCATTAAGAACTTTCAACACACTACATTCATTGAAATGTTTCCACTTGGTTGTTCTTTCTCCTTCTAACCCTCCAATTTTCTTTTCTTTCCTGGAATTACCTCTTTTGATCATTTTTCTTTGCATTGCATGTTGTAAAAAAAAAAGGCATCAAATATAAAGAAAAGCATCTGTCTGATGCCCCCTGGTTATAGATTAAAATTGTTTCCCTTACCAACACACCTCTGTGTCTCTGCTTCCTTTGATCCAGATGAGGGCTAATGTCAAAAGACATAGTTTCATTAACTCTTCAGAGAAGCGCTTAACATCTGGGCCACACTGAAGTGAGCCAGTGAGACTCTGAAGTCCTGATTCCCTCTTTACTTGCACACAATATACAGCATCACTACATGAATTGTATGTCCTTAGAGACTGCCACATCGAAAATACCTACCCATAGGCTAAAGTTATGATTTTTGTTAGACCTTTGCTTCTGTGATACTATTTGTTCTGCAAACTCAGTCACCATTCTATTCTGATCCATACTCCAAACATGTGAGCAACTGAGCTGTCAGAGAGGTTTATCAATTTCAATAAAATCAGGGCTGAGAAAGTAATCCAATGCCTTCATTCCTTCTCAGGGAATATACATCAGTGAGAAAGGCCAAATCTGAAGGTGGTGAACTGGAAACACAGGTCCTTCTGGAAGTGACTTCTTAGCTCCTGCATGTTACTACTCATGGGAATCTAAGCCCAGAGTTGCCAGACCTTCTTTTTTTTCTTTCTTTCTTTCTTGTTTTTTTAAAGGCATGGGAAATCTGGATTTTGTTCTTGTGAATTTTCCCAATTTTTAAATGGTGAAATTATTTCAAAACAAAAGAGAAAAAAATGTCCCCTTGAGACCCAATACCTCTGTAAGCCACTTCTACCCCATGGATCACTGGGTAGGGCCTCTGGTCTAAGGGGACACAGGGAGGGGCTGAGCCAGATTCTGGTTCCCCAACCAGAGTTGTTTCCGCCCATCACACTGCTTTCTGCAGTCCAGTTGTCCTGTTAGAGCCACATGTCATGCAAAAGATAATTAGAATGCCATCTGCACAAGGGGTAAAGGGGCGCGTTGCAGGTCTGAATACAGAAAAGCAGGGAAAAGATACAAAGGCCCCTACTCCCTGTAAGAAGAAACTCATCAGTATAATTATCACATATAAATAATAGCACACTGAACTGCAGAACACATTGTATTTAATTTCCTCCGCTTCTCACTGGCAGTGTACTCTACATGTACAATATACTGTAATTACATTGTACACATTCCCAGTGTTTATGAATCTATTCCTATAGCTTTATCTATAGATTGTTGACTTCAGAGCTCAGCAGCTGTTGTTTACCAGCAGTTACTGATAACTTCAACAAATGCCGTGGAGTTTTTCTTTTTAAATAATTTCCCCTCCCACCCCCCCACTGACTTCTTGACTTCTGAAGAGGCTCATGGAACCAAGTACATTCTATCATGGTTCTTTTTGTGGTTCTTTGAACCTCACTGAAAACCTTAAGGTTATAAACTCTCTCAGGCCTATAAGATTTTGCATATTATTTCAGAAATTTCCTGGCTCCCCCTGAAGGGCCATGGAATCTGGGTTATAAACTCCCGTTGTAACTGGTATCTCTTATCTATTCTCGTTTTCACTTGTTCAACTGCTTTATGATCATGTCTTTAAACACAAAGTAAATTAATAGGTGAAAAGATATGAGACACTTTAATTCTGGCAGAGTCCTCATAGGAATAGTTGATGATATGTGAGACTATTCTCATTTTGGAAGTCAGAGAAGGCATAGTCATTTGAATTAATTTTTTAAAGGTCTACTTGCTCCCCAAGTCAAGATTATTTTTGCTATATTTTTCCGCCTGTATATTAAAAAAATGAACATTTAGTGGTTCTGGGTACATTTTAGCAAGCCTTGGCTTTAGGCTAATCCTGTGCTAGGAGGAGCAAACAGCTCTGATTAATAATATAAAACCTTTTGGTTTCTTAGCACTGACTGGGTTTATAGGAGGGGGTGGTCCTGGTAGCCTCAGATTCATGTCCGTGTCCCATTACCACATTGAGTTACTGAGATACATTGCTTCAAGTGACTCAGTAAAGTTAAAAAACTTTACAGAGCCCACCCCCTCACTTCCGGACCAGATTGAGGGAACCAAAGCTCCTTCTCCCACCCAGAGTTCCAGCCCAGAGGAGACAGCAGCACTGGTCTAGCATGACCATCTGGTACTATGATGCAACTTAACTCCCAACAGTTTAAGCTTGTTATTTATTATTAGTAATGTCTCTATATTAAAGTACTGCATTATACCAGTTCGATACATGCTCGGATTTAAAAAGAGCACCTCAAATTCACCTGGGAATACTAGAAACATAATTTGAAATCCTGCTCTGGGACCTCTTACAAATGTGCTACAAACATGAATGCATTCTTGCAACACCACAGGAGACAATAAATCTTATCTTCCCCAGTTTATAAACGACAGGACTGAGTCATCGAGGGTAGATGTTTCTCAACATCAAGGAGTGAGTCATAAAGAGAGCTGATTTAAGTAAGGCAGGATTTGTTGGCATTTGTGCCTTAGTTGACTCCGGCCATACTGGAAAGAGCAAAGTAATTCTCTTAAATTCATTCATAAAAATAACAGTCCTATGGTTATTTTCTAGTTTTACAACAATGTAAATGTTTTCTGGGTTTGCAACAGCAAAAATATCTTTAAACTCAAGGCCCCTTTGCCATGAAATTCATGGTCTAAAGTGTCTCTGACACAATCAAATACTGTCCAGGCTCTTAGAGTATCTCAGTGGCCTCATTAAAAAGGACTTAATCACCAAGATCTACACTGTAGCATGTGACAGCATTTAACTTACTGAAGGGTTGGCTTCTGTAGTATCTCACTGTTCTGGCAGTATTTGCAATCATGCGCTAAAAGAAATAAAGAAAAAAGAAAGACAGAAATGAAAGTAAGCTTAGTGTATAATCCAAAAAGAAAAACAGATCATTATTTATTTCCACAATACTTGGTACCATGAGAAACAGTATGTTCTGAGATGTTGACTATCCCAAGGCAAGGGGTTGATGTATAACCTGCTTAATTACTTTTTTTTTTTTTGAGTTGGAGTCTCACTCTGTCGCCCAGACTGGAGTGCAGTGGCCGCTCCCGGCCACCACAGCCTCGACCTGCTGGGCTCCGGTGATGCTTCCGCCTCAGCCTTCCAAGTAGCTGGAACTACAGGCGCACGCTACCATGCCGGCTAATTTTTTGATTTATTGTAGAGATGAGGTCTTGCCAAGTTGCCCAGGCGGGTCTCGAACCCATGGGCTCAGGCAATCCACTCACCTCAGCCTCCCAAAGGCGCGGGATTACAGGCTGAGCCACCGAGCCCGGCTGTTTAATTACTTTAAAGAGGCACCCACGTTTACACGTACAAGACATTTTTCAAGCAAAAAAAAAAAAAAAAAATGAATGGCATAACTGTAGTTTAATTGTGTGTTCCTCATGAAATAAAAAACATCTATCATGCTTGATCTATCATGTCTGAGACTGTACCTTAATACACAGGAATAGTTTTCACTATCCTTTCCTGAGGTCACTGGGAATTTGTAAGCAAATTTGTAACTATCCTAGATTTAGAGAAGGGTTGGCTTGTCAAGTTCCTCACAGTAAATAAGACTCAGTAATGAGGTAGTATTACATTATATTGAATGAACAGTAAGTCAAAGCATTCTATCTATAAATTTTTGCTACACACTATGCCTTACTAATCTTTCAGCAAAAGTGTATATTTTAATATTAATTCTGATTATTTGATTCCTTCCCTCCCTTCTTTCTTCTTCCTTTCTGATTATAATACTAATACATGCATATTTTAGAAAATCAGAAAATACAGTAAATGTTAAGAGCAAAGTAAAAATCACTTAGACTACCATTTCACAGAGTAATCTCATTAATATTTTGGTACACATCCTTCTATTATTTTAAAAATAAACATATGCAAAACCATATTTTTCAGCACTTTTGAAGTCATACTGTAATACATATTTTTTATTTAAATTTTTTTCATATTGTCTTATAATAATAATAATAATTATTATTATTATTATTTTTGAGTTGGAGTCTCTCTCTGTCGCCCAGACTGGAGTGCAGTGGCCGCTCCCGGCCACTGCAGCCTCAACCTCCTGGGCTCCGGCGATCCTTCCGCCTCAGCCTTCCGAGTAGCTGGAATTACAGGCGCACGCTACCACGCCTGGCTGATTTTTTGATTTATTGTAGGTCTCGCTGCCCAGGCGGGTCTCGAATGCGCGGGCTCAGGCAATCCACTCACCTCAGCCTCCCAAAGGCACGGGATTACAGGCTGAGCCACTGAGCCCGGCTGTCTTATAATTATTTTTTATGCCATTTGCATTTTAAAACATTTTTTAAATGAGCATATTTTCAGTCAAATGGATGGACTGTAATTTAGTTGACCTTCGATAATTTTGTCATTAAGTGATGTTAATTTCTCTGTAAAGTTTTGGCGCCAGTAAAGACTTAAAAGGAAATAATTTGTGCTTGTCTCAATTAAAAACAAAAGAAGGAGAAAAAAAAAATGAAGGACAAAAACAGAAACCCCTAACCCCTGAGGAAAAACACTGATGAGACCTAAACCCCATATTTTCAGCCAAAATGTACATTTTTTGCTCATGGTATTTTAACAGTAGCTGGTACAAGACCCCCCCCCCATATCCCTGCTTATGTTTGGACATCTTCACTGCTCAGACTCTCCAGGGGGTCCTATAGAGATAATGTATTAATTATAACACTAGCAGAAAATTGATAGATAAGGCTTTGCTAAGGGAAAGAGACTCCTAATCTCTGAACGGCTATGTAATTTCAGTCCTTGTTTTCTTCTCTCATAGGCTCCTGGCTTGCCAAAGTATAAAAAATGACTATGAGAAAGCTTATGTGTTGTTAAAAAAAATCATAGAAGAGTCAAGGCCTTACAAATACACACACACACACACACACACACACACACACACACACACACACGAGAGCACCATAATACCTCACTAATGACTACTGTTTCAAGGATGCTGGCAAGCATGAAGCAATATGTGTCTGCCCTGGATAATTTCTCATACACAAAGAGGCAATCGGAAAAGTTAGAACTTCACTTCAGTGAGGATCCTAGCAACTAGCACTCCTGTCTGTTGATCAGCACGAGAAATATATCACAAACGCCTCTAAGGAAATGTAGCATACCATGTATAATTAGCCTCTGATATACAGAGCCCTGAAATAAACAGTAACTATGATAATTTTCCTGCTAATTTACTTTTAAGTTGTTTTTTCACTTCTCTAAAGGCTTTGCATCCAAAGGGCACAAGTATATTCCATGTAGAATTATTGTAATTCTTCAGATATTGAATGGAGTGTAATTACTGAAAACCCCAGGAAATGCTGCCAGTGTGCCCCTCAGAAGAATAATAAAACAATTAGCAGGGGTCAGAAACCTCTTCCTATACCATTTTGTAGGGAGTAATTGTTCTGCTTTTTAGTTCTGAAAGTTCAAACATTTCCTTCTGACTTTAGTTTTAACTACTCTTTACAGCTATACACTGAGGCTTCATAATTTTTAGCTCATTATGTAGTTTAAAATGTGAGAACAATTGTTTAAATCAGTAATTTCCAGCTCTGAAGTTCATTCTACCTTTCTAAATCTTTGATTAATTTTAACAATGGTTTTAAATTTTGACATATCCTTTTTAATTGTACTCGAAGATAACTTCAGTTTAACTTCGAAATCCCAATCTGGCTTTATAACAAGATCCATTCTTTTCCTTTGTGAGATCCAACAATCACATTTGATGGTGTGAACCCAGAGTTCTAATGGGTGAACCCAACTCACCTCGCTGGTCAATGCATAGTTACAGGACGGGACGCTTTCACAACCCAAAGAAGGATTAACTTGATACTTTGACTCCACCCTCTTTTGCACCCATTGACAGAGGCGATGTTTAACAAGCTACTAACAACTACACCCAACCACAAGGCACTTTCTTGGGCTGCAGAGAGACTTCAGGAGTCACCTCCTTCAACCAACCACCTCCAGAGTGCATAATGCTTTCTACAGCCTGCCTATCAACAGTGGCTTTCCCACTGAATGCATCCAGCAACGGGGAACTCACGACCTCTGAGAACAGTCCCTTTCATTTTTAGACATTTCATTCTATTAGACATTTATCATTTGAGTCAAAGTCTTTTTCTCTTTGCTTTTCACTCATTGATTCTAGTTCTGAGCTCTGGAGCCACCACAAACACTTTTAGTTTCTTTTTAACAGGACAGGTCTTCAAATACTTGAATGGAGCTAATACGGACATCGTTCTACTCCCAGGTCTTTCCTTGTTCAGTCTAAATATTCTTGATTTCTTCAACAATTCTAAAAGTTTTGGTTCTCTTCTGGACAACTTCTAGTGTGGTGTCCTAGACTAAACAAATTATAAAGTGCAGAGAAATGTTCTTTATTTCTTCCTTGATCTAGATGATGTTACACAGCCATGTCCATGATTTAAAAACAAAATCATGTTCCTGACGTTTGTGAAACTCACTGTGAATTAAACTTCTTAGACTCCTTCACTAAGTTGCTGTGAGGCTCCAGCTTCCTACTCTATGGATGCTCAGCTGATTTTGTGGACCAAGTAGAGGATTTTCCATTTACCTCCAGTAAAATCCATCTTGTTAGTCTTTCTGTCTTTCCTAGACTTAAGCCTCACCTGTTCTTTTTGACAGCAGACAGCTGTTTATTCTTTTTTTTTTTTTTTTAATTGAGGTCTCACTGTCGCCCTGGTTGGAGTGCAGTGGCATGGTCATGGTTCACTGCATCCTCGACCTCCTGGGCTCAGGCGATCCTCCTGCCTCAGCCTCCTGAATAGCTGGGATGACAGGTATATACCTACACCCAACTATTTTTTTTTAAAAACTTCTTTGTAGAGATGAGGTCTTTGTATGTTGCCTAGGCTGGTCATTAGTGTTCTCAGTCTAGATTGGCAGAAACTAAGGTTATCCAACTGCCACCACAGAGATTAAACCAAAAATTACACCCCATGCTTCATGGTCCTGCTGGAGCAGGTTGGCATGCCTGGAGCAACCAGGCAACTTTTTATGATGCCAGCCCAGGGGGAGAGTGCTTGATTACTCCAAAGCAGAGATTCTCATCTTTCCTTCCATCCTAGCAAACCTGAGGTTCATGACACACTCCCATTAGCCACTGGCTCATTAAAACTGCAACCCATAATTCAAGGGTAAATGTAAGAACATGTTCCTTTAAAAGACACTCTGAATCGGTGTTAGGTGAGTAAATTGAACCAAGTTCCGCACCACACTTTAACTGATTTTTCTGGGACTAATGATAAGTATAGGTCTTCAGAGCTTGTTTGCAAAAATGATTACGTTCCTGCAGTTCCTAACCTACAGGGCTGAGGGACAGGCCCAAATGAGAGCTGATGAATTCCGCTCAGGACATGCACTTTAGGGAGAGAAGCTCAGAAAGGAAAAATGAGGTGGTGAGTGAGGACTGTGTGACAATTCTCACTTATCTAGTTCTCTTTAGAGTTGGAAACAGAGCAGCTCAGAAGCAGTTGCCCCTCCGGGGCCTAAGTTGCAGAGTGGCCAGCACAAGGACGCCGTCCAGAGAAAGAGGTTACTGCTATCTGCACTCCAGCCTGGCACAGGCAAGAGGCTCTGATGCTATAGCCCCAGATGCAAATTTCCCTCAAGCTCTGAGGCGGTGAGGTCCCCTAAACCCAGTGGGGTGTCACGGGTGCCTTGGCATTCTGGGCTTCACATTCCTGTGGCGTCCTCCCCTCAGGAGCAGGCCCACCAAATTCCTTCCTCACTCCTACCCAGATGTGTCCATAACCCACCAGGCCTTCACAGCTGTCTCCAGCTTTTCTGGCCAGTGTTGTACTCACTCTTGTGCTCCCAGTCCAAGGCGCCCCTTAGCTAATCCCGATGCTGAAGAGGAGCTGACTTTACAACTTTTTTTCCAAGTTCAGACCGGCAGGCCCTCCAGGCAATGGCACCTTGTGCTGCATCACTCTCAGACCTCCCTCTCCCAACAGCTGCCACCTCGGCCTCCCCCTTCTCCGGCTTTTCTGCCTCTCTGCTTGGATGCCCCCAGGAGCTGCTCCCCAACTTCAGGCTTCTTCCAAATGCCTGCACTGAACAGTTTTTATCTTTCCTTCTGTTGTCTCTCAAGATCGTTACCTTGCTTGATCTTGATGTTGGCCAGATGACTTTTTCTTATATTTCTGCCTCGACTGATTTGACTCTGTCCCCATCCTAATGACTGTTAAGTATAGGATCTCTGTCAGTCCCTCCTTGCTGAGCATGCGTGAAACCACATTTACACCCTCTGATTATTTCACTCAGACCCCCACATATTTGGAACAAGAATTTTTTTTCCACAAGACCCAGAAATACACAGTCTGTCCTCTAACGAAGATTTCAGCAGCCACATGAAAGTGCACGGTGAGCACCAGGGACACAAGGGACCTGAGAGCTGAACTAGCCTTCACTGTACGTGTCTTTGATGGGGAACCCTGAGTCCTGTCTTCCAGCTACAGACCTTGAATATCCAAGAACTGTGAAACTCACAGATACACATGTGTAACACACACATGATGCTCACAGTGTACGTATCACATATGATGGCCCTGGGACACGGTCATCCAGGTGCCTGTCCGGGCAAATGCAGAGTGTGTGCACATCTCTGTACTCAGGGAGGGACACTGAAGGACAGGCACGGTTAGCACCACAGGGAGGAGGAGAGACAGAATAAAGTCCAGTCAGGAACAGAAGGCTAAGAGAAACTCATCTTTTATAATGTCTCAGTTACATTATTCGCTTTGGGACATCCTGCTAAATCAAATTTTCTGATAAAATAGAAAACACTTTGGATTAAATTTTGTCACATAAAATCTTTAAAAAATGTTTTATCACACTGTCCTAACTCACTAAGTCCAACACCAGGATATAGCTGGGTTATTCTTTTGTTTAACAAATATTTCTTACATACTTACAATGTGCCAGGCATCTCTATGGGTGCTGGAGAATTATCTGTGCACAAAACGGATAAAATACCTGGTCCAGGGCACTCATATTCTAGTGGGGAAGACAATGAAGAGGCATGTGAAGATGACCTCAGGCTGGGAAACCAGCTGTCAAGGGAAGGTCATCTGTCAGAGAGTGTTAGGTGTGGAGAAACAGTGTTACAAAGTGGTCGGGGAGGACCACTCCGAGGAGGGGACACAGGAGCTGAGGCCTGAATGACGAGAAGGAGTCACACAGCTGAAGACTAGGGGAAAGGCAGATTCAGGCATAGGTAACAGCTAGTGCAAATGACCCAAGGCCAGAAGGAAAAGAAGGTAGGCTGGTCTCACCAACCTGGACTGCAAATAGAGAAAGCAAAGTATGAGAGGATGCTGGACAGGTGATTGGAGCAACAAGCCTGGTTTTTCTCATGTTATTGTATACAACATGGTTTATTAACCACTGATACATCTGCATGAAGTTTTCCTTCCTATATTTTGCTTTTTGTCATCTCTTTATTATGATTGTGACCGTGTTTTTAATGTCTTTTGTTGATTTTTAGTATTTCATGTATTTATGTTTTATCTTCCCAACCTCATATCATCTCTTACAGGCCAAGGGCTACTTTCTAGAGATGTTTATATTTCTTAGGAAAATCCTTTGCTGAGCCACTCTATACATGTTGTGTGCTTTGAAGTGTATGCTTTGGAAAAATCTGCATTTAGCCTGGTCTGTGAGATCTATATAAAGAAGCAAACTTTCAAAGTACTCCTGTAGGGGTGTGTGTGTGTGTGTGTGTGTGTGTGTGTGTGTGTGTGTGTGTGTGTGTGTTGTGTTGAGAGGTCTGGGAACAGGGTGGATTTGAACATGGAGATTTTTACTTAGAGATTCCTTTTTCCCGTAGTTTGAGACAACAAGTCCAGCACTCTCTCCGTGAGTCCGTGAGTCTTGTAGTAATATTAGTGGTGATAGAAAACATTGGTGTTAATTATGTAATGACATGCTTAGTGATACAAAAATAAGAGGATTCAAAACATTTCTCTTCCTTAATGAATTAGCTTCTGTAATGTTTCCAGAATCATAGAAGTTTGCCCCATGCTTCTTCTCATTCCAAATGAAATGACTACCTTAAAAATCATATTCATAAACAAATATACCTAAATATGGGTATGTCTGAAATAGAACTGGCATCCTCATACAACAGTGACTGTGCCATCGGCATGCTTACTGCAGCCTGGAGCAGGGGCAGTTGGTCAGCATTTTATCCTCTGATCCACTGCTCGTCTACCTCCTAAATGCTATAAACATTCATGGATGCCAATAAAGCTATGAAGGACTTCATTCAAACATTTTAAAAAATATTCCTTTATATTCCTCCCAAACATAAGAATGTCTGCTGTTTTTTTTTTCTGGCATAAGGATCATAGTGTGAATTTTTGGTTCATACCCAAAATCCTGAAAACCAATAGGCAACAAATTCTCTAATCCTCATTTCATAACTCAATGGTGAAGAGGTTCCAAATAAAAAGAATACTTAGGGTTGGCATGTGGGTTTGCCATTGACTATACAACAATGCCATCAAGAAAAGGTATCTGTGTTCCTGGCTACCCTGATGACTTCTTCTCCTGGCAAAGGCTCTCCCTGGGGACACAGCTCACCAGTTCCACAGAGACTGCCAGCTCTCCTCACCATCTGGGCCTTGTTGATGGAAGATTGGAGGGTGGCATTGACATTAACTTGAAAGGAAAGATGAATCCTTTCCCAAGACACACAGTAATAACAGCAGCCACTAGTAGTGGGGTTGGTGATACGGGGGTGATACGGGGGTGGAGTGGGTTAATTTATGGGGAGAAAATTTTGGAAAGTTGGTAACACACACCAGGTTTAGAAATCATAATTAAATCTTTTTGAAATTTCATTTCATTTTCCAGTAACATCTAACTTATGGAAGGGCAAGTCTAAAATCAAACTTTCTTGTGGTATGATGTATCAAATGAAATAAAATGTATAAAGTTGCTGGAGCAGAAAACTAACAGTACTCTTTTGATATCCTTTCTCCCCTTCTCTTCCTTCCTTCCTTTCTTTCTTTTTTTTTTGTAGGAGTCTCACTCTGTTGCCCAGGTTGAAGTGCGGTAGCATGCTCATGCCCTGCACAGCCTCGACCTGCTGGGCTCAGGTAAGCCTTCCACCTCAGCCTTCCAGGTAGCTGGAACCACAGGCATACATCACCATGCCCAGTTAATTTTTTGATTTATTGTAGAGAAGACGTTTTACCAAGTTGCCCAGGCTGGTCTTGAATTCCTGTACTCAGGCAATCCTCTCGCCTCCTTGCCTCTGCCTCCCAATGTGCTAGGATTACAAGGAGTGAGCCACCGTAAATCCTGTGCTCTCCTTCTATTTCATAATAATAGAACTCCTTAATTTTTAGTTGGGCACATGGATACCCCAAATTGGGCTACATTTTCTAGCCTTCCTTTCATAGGGTTAGGTTGCTGGACAACAAAATGTGAGGCAAGTGATGAGTGCAACTTCTGTCCTTTTTTTTTTTTTTTTTTCGGTCAGGGTCTCACTCTGACACCCAGGCTGGAGTGCAGTGGCATAATCACAGCTCACAGCAGCCTTGAACTCTTAGGCTCAGGCAATCCTTCTGCCTCAGCCTCCCAAGAGGCTGGAACTACAGATGTATGCCACCACACTGGCTAATTTTTTTGATTTTTTTGTAGAAACAAGATCTGTTATGTTGCCTAGATTGGTCTCAAATTCCTGGCCTCAAATGATCCTCCTGCATCAGCCTCCTAAAGTGCTGGGATTACCAGTGTGAGCCACCATGCCTGGCTTCTTCCATCTTTAAAGGGAAGAAGCATGCCTTCACCTTCTCCTTTCCCCTTCCCTGTGGCTGGAATGAGGACATGGTGGTCGCCATTTTGAACCACATAGATGGGAAAATGGCAAGAGAGAAGCCTGGAACTTTGATTGCTTCCTGGAGCAGGGCTACCATACCTGCCAGAACTTTTAAGTGAGAAATAAATAAACTGATCTTGCTTACGCTATCACTAATTCCCATTACTGCAGGGGAACTGCTTGCTATCCTAACTATTCAGCTGCTTTTAAACAATAACAGACTCTCTGAGAGCAGGGTGTGAAGTACCTCTTTCCTCACTGCTGAGGGCATGACGTGCAACAATGGGGAAGGGTATGGTACCCTCCTAAGATCCACAGATGCCATCTTGACGTTTCCTTGTGGTTATGGATGGGACACCAAGATCTAAAACCCGACATGAAACAACTTTTATCCACCCCGACAGATGGCTGGCTTTGCATCCTTTGCTGCTCTTATTTGTTCTGTTTGGTTAACTTCAGCCATCTTAGAGCTTGGTCAACTCTTTAGGAAACCTGACTTCCACATCTCTGTGCACATGTCTAATTTATGGTTATGTGGTTGGCTCAGCTACTCCTCAGTCTGCACTTCTGCATAAGTGATCCAGAAGGTTCTTTAGTACATGGGTAAGATGCTAAATCTTTCATTTCTGGAAAACAGGCTTTCTTCTGAGAAATCAGAGACATTGTTTAATGCTCCATACTAATATGTGAGCAAAGAATATTTTTTACTATGATCAAAATGTTATTAAACTGACACACGAGTAGAGATGCTCATACCCTGCCTTTGGTGTGAGGGCTGGAGAGGAAGACCGCTGAAGGAAAGATCTGCCCTCTAGTATAGTGTGTCTTTGAGGGGTGTGTACCCGTGTCCTGTTTCCTGAGAAGCTTAAGATATGGGGACCTAGGTTGGTCCAATGGTAGTGGGTTATCAGAACTTACTAACATTAGTGTCACTAAAGTTGGTATTCAATTCCCCATTGTAAAATTTGACTGGCTTAAAAAAAAATTCATGGGGGCCTACTGCCCAGCAAGAACTGCACTTCACCAGGCAGGGTTTTGCAATAAGTGCGTTCCCAAAGCTGAATGGTGCTGATCCTTACAGGATTACTGTGGGGTGTTTCAGATTCTCCTGAAGTTATGCATGCTAGCTTGATTCCAAGAAACAATCAGAATAACAGTTTTCTGATAAAAGTTCTATAACACTTTACGGTTTGTAGGAAGATTTGTGTAGCATGGACCTACTAATGATCCAGAGATAGATGGACTGTGCAAGGATCTCCATTTTCTGTTCAGGAAACCAACTCACAGAGAAGTTAAGGGACAGTTACCAAGTGATGACACTGAGTATTGAACCTCACGGTTCCTGGACTCCAAGTCCTGGGCTTTTTCCTGCAGTGCCACGTTCACAGTGCAAATCATAACCCTGGGCAAATGCTTGCCCACAGAGAGATAAAACACTCCACCCATCCAGGCTGCAGCCAGAGGATTCAAAAGACAATGATCATTCCATGGACATGTGCTAAGTAGCTAAAGAAAGGTTTTGGCATGACCTGCATTATTGCTTCACAGAAGATAAGAAAATAAACTGCAAAGTAGCTAATGCTAGGTTAACACCACTTTTTTTTTTTCTTCTCCTGCAGGAGTAGGGTGTACAAGGGTAGCCAGAAAATAAAATACTGACTCCACGCCAGTTCCACATCTGTTATTTTTAAAAAAAAATTTTGTGTGTGGTTATGAAGATTGTCAGCTTCCCTCTCTGGACTTGGGTGAACTTGACTGGGATAAGCAATACACGTTTAGATTAAACCTCCATAATAAAGACTGCAGAGTTGCTTTTTACCTACATGCACTAAAGTCAGGTTTGGGAGATAAACATTTCAAAGGCATCCTGGGACAACCTAGTTCTGCAAACCTCACAGCAAAACAACAACACATAAGTCACTCTGGAACATTCGTGCATTTTAGCAACAGGCAATCAAGGACGAAACACACAGCATAAAAGCTAGCTGCTGCTGTGAGCCACAGCACAAACACTATTGAATTTCACAAAAGAGAACTGACAGAACAGAATAGGTAGCCAATTTGAACCAAATATTTCAAAACCCCTTTGTGTGTAACTACCTTTTTAACATGGCAGCCTATATGGAAATTATTTCCTTTATTAGTACAAATGCAAATTTTATTTTAAAAAAACCACTGTGGTTAAGGCTATAATATCGCACATACCATTTTTTCAAAGTTTACTAGATTGTCAACGAACGTCTTGTTTCCCTCATGAGTAAATGTCATATCTGTAAAGAAATAAAAGCCACATTCTAATCACTAACGGAAATATGTCATACTAAGAAAGTACAATAGCACCATTAGATTATGCTGGTGGATTTGCATAACACTGCAGTTGAACAAAGGTGATAATAGTTCTTTTTATGTTAGGTGTTTAACTTTTGAAATCACTTTACCTGAGATTAGTAAAATTTCTAAACTAATCTTCTGCTTTACTAACAAGTCTTCCAAATCATGGGTTCCTGCTCCTCCAGAAATCTTCCCAACCCTTTCAGAAAAGTCAAGGCTGACAGGAGGTGACAAAGAAGGTGGGAGGATAGGCTCGATCATTCTTCCCAAAGAAATTCATCTGATCAGGTATTGCTCATCTTCCGCCCCCAAATACTCACCCCTGCTTGTGCATTTTTGTAGAATTACCTTTAATAAGCAAGGGTGTGAAGGGGATGAGAGGAGGGTCCAGCTTGGCCACTGTCAGCCTGTAGGCCCTGTGGTTTCTTGAAGGATCCTTAGGAGAGACAAAGAGATGCTGATCAATGACTCGTGACACATACACCTCCTTGGTTACCTCCTAATACACCCAGACTCGTCACTCCACGACCAGGTACAGGTGACCCTTGAACAACATGGATTTGAACTGTGGAGGTCCACTTATATGTGGGGTTTCTGGGGCCTCTGCCATGCCTGAGTCAGCAAGACTAATCCTTCCTCTTCCTCCTCAGCCTACTCCACAATAAGAATGAAGATCTTTATGACAATCCACTTCCACTTAATGAATAGCAAATACTGTACATTTTCTCTTATTTATGATTTTCTGGATGGCATTTTCTTTTCTTCACTTACTTTATTGTAAGATTACAGTATGTAATATATATAACAAACAAAATATGTGTTAATTGACTGTTTCTGTTATCAGCAAGGCTTCCTGTCAACAGGAGGCTATCAGTAGTTATGTTTTTGGGGAGTCAAAAGTTCTGGGTGGATTTTTGATGGCATGGTGGTGGGGGTTGTCAGTGCTTATAACCGCTATGCTGTTCAAGCTCCACTGTATTTTAAAATCAAGTGTAGCTACAAAAAAGGGGCAAACTTAGTTAAACAAATTGATTTGTGTTTTAAAACATCTGCACATATAGCATGAAAATAGTTTGCTTTTTTCCTCCTTTTTGTTTGAAAAGGAGATGTGTCTATAGGGACCCAGGGGAGAGATTTCCTTTGAAAACAAATATGAGGCCTTTAAAACAAACCTCAGCCACAGGACTTCCCTCCTCCTAAAGCCTTCCCTCCTTCCTGGGAGTCTGGCTCACCCCACTTCTGCCCAGCACACCTGATCCTGGCCCCAACTTGCCCTCTGAAACCTGTCCATCTTTCCAGGCAAGTACCTGTCACTCCTTTTCCGTCTGTTAACACCTCCCAGTCAGTGGGGAGAAATAATTTTGGCAAGCCAAGGAAAATGCAGCTTCCAACCCACAGCCAACCTGAGCTGGATGGAGAGGACCCTATTACGCTGCTTTTCTTAGTTACACAAATTGACCTTATGTGGGACATAAGTCCTCTTTAAATTAGTTCCTGAGGGTGCCATTCATTAGTCAGACATGCTTGTTTTAGCAGCACTAAAAGGGATCATAAACTTCTTAAAGTCATACAAGGACAGATAAAATTTCCGAAATGAGAACTTCAATTCAGTTAATCAGAAATTGGATTAATGCAGACAGTGAACAGAATAAAGGAGCCACTGTCACTTACCATTAAACTTTCAAACTCCGCATAGAACTTCTTGAACTTGCTTGGCAGTTTCTGTTAATGGAATGAAAATGCCACATGCATATGTCAGATTCAATATCTAGACATGTATCATGGGTTACCATTTCTAGGGAAAACGTATTTCTGTTGGCTCTTAATCAAACATCTCTGAGACAGGTTGGACTATATTCTGTCCTGTCATTTGAGAATAATCTTCTCGAATATAGAGAACGTGCCTTTTAAAAGTCTTTAACCTCATTGAACCAAAAGTAACTACGGATGGTTTGGTCCTGCAGCTTCGATAATGTTTTCCAAAATGGATGATTCATAAAGAGAGCTACATTCCTCAGACTGTAAGTGGTCTGAGCCCCCACACCACCCCTCCCCCCTTTTAACCCTCTGATTCCTGCAATTAGGAATTTTGATCAGAGAATATTAGCACTAAAAGAGCTTTAGAACCCGCATAGGAGGCTCCCAGCAAATATAGGTGCATAAACCATAATAAAAAATGCTTATGAATGCAAGCCTTGCAGAATTACATCATTATATTTCACCTTAAAACACAAAGGCTGGTGGGGTGTGATAGCTCATGTCTATAAACCCAGCACTTTGGGAGGCGGATGCAAGAGGACTGCCTGAGTCCAGGGGTTCGAGACCAGCCTGGGCAACTTGGAGAGACCTCATCTCTACAATAAGTCCAAAAATTAGCTGGGCGTGGTGGTGCATGTTTGTGGTTCCAGTTACTTGGAAGGCTGAGGCCGAAGGATCGCCTGAGTCCAGCTGGTTGAGGCTGGGTACATTCTAGCCTGCGTGACAGTGAGACTCCGACTCAAAACAAACAAACAAACAAAAAGCTTATAGTCAATGAAAAGTTAATCTCTTTTCAGCAACATGCTAAAAACAGAATCTTATAGACCCATAGTTCTATCCCGGGTGACACCGAAGGCCTGGTCAATCAGCTAATGCCTTTTGCTGGCAGTACCCTCCATGGCCGCCCCCTTTAGACCAGGAAAGGAGGCTCAGACAGCTGTTTCTCAAATGCCAGTCTTACTATCTGGCTGCTGTTATGTGGTACCTACCCCTGGACTCCTGGCTTTTTAAAAAATTTTCGGATTAGAAGCTGGAAGCAGGCTGGGAAAAGGAGACTATCTGAGGGAGCACCCTGGGCCTCCAGAGACTCCAAGAGCTTCGGGCTATAAGACAGGAGAGCCTCACTGTGGCTTCACTGCTTAGAGTTCCTGGCAGCACTAACTCCAGCCTTTTACTAGCTGGAAGACGATACAGCTGCGTGGTACGCAGGCCTCACCAATTCTCTCATTCCTATATTCAGGGGATGAGCTGCTGTGTGCTACATCTGCCTGGAATTTTAAGAGAAACCCAAGACAGAAGGACCTGTGAGGACCTGCCCTATAAACAATGAAAACATTTAGGACGGACAGAGAAATAAAATAGTTTCAAGAGGGAAATGGGCAAGAAAATAATCTCAAGGAAAACATTTAGAGATCCAAACAGCTGCCTTTAAGTACCACTGCAGATCGGGTCTCTAATACATACTCCTTGCCCTCTTTCTGTGTCCCACTTATATACACTTTTTTATTTTGAGTAAGAGTCTATTTCTGTATGTATGTTCTATTAGAGATCAGTATTTCTTCAACTATATGCCACGTGGAAGAGGTCAAGTACATTTTGAGTATGAAGCTAATAATAAATGAAGCTGTTTTCTAGCTTAAATAACCAGCCATCCACAAACCATTTATCACACACCTGCATCACTTTTGCCCCAAACTGAACATTAGCCAAGTGGTGTTCCTCTGCACAGAGGCCTGCCGGGGGATTAGGAGACACTTAGTTCTCAGTCACTCCAAACAGTTGGTTTCCTGGCTATTTAACCCAGGAGCAAAATGACTACTTGGATAAAAATGGATCTTCCATCCTCTCTCAAGCACAGTGCAAAAGCAATCAGCAGACATTTTGGAGAACAATAGAATCTATGAGTAAAACTTCTGAACAGGTTGGGTATAGTGGCTCACACCTGTAATCCCAGCATGGGAGGCTGAGATAGGAGGATTGCTTGAGCCCAGGAATTTGAGCCCAGCCTCGGCAACATAGCGAGACCTTGTCTCTATAACAACAACAATGACAAAAAATTAACCGGGCATGGTGGTGCGTGCCTGTAGTCCCAGCTACTCAGGAGGCTGAGATAGAAGGACACCCTCAGCCCAGGAGGTCGAGGCTGTGGTGAGCAGTGGTCATGCCACTGCACTCCAGCCTGGGCGACAGAGTAAGAGTCCGACTTAAAAAACAAGCACCAAAAAAACCCCCTGAACTTTTAAAGTTTTCCAAGCAATGTGGTTCCTTCATAATACACCTAGGAACTGAACTTATTAGTATTTACATTGTATATATGGATAAGCTGATATCTCCTCTTCACCCCTCCCATACCCGAAAGGACAATATCTTTTAAGATTCTTACTCAGAAGCAACTGAAAAAAGGAGACAGGTCACCTCCCTCCAAGTGTCCCACCTTTGCCATTGTTATCCTAGTGTGAGTGATATTTCTATTAAAAAAGCTCACTGGTGAGCCTGTGTTTTTATTCTTAAGGCAAAAGTCACAGCTGGATCTCAGCTGAAGCTCACCTCCCACGTCAGTGCCAAGCGGCTCACAGCAATGTTACTCAGTCCCATGACGATGGCAAAAAAGGAATTCAGATTTTTGTACTCCTTACAGCTGAAACACAAGAGACGCATGTTTTAGTAAAACGCCCTTTTGAGTGAGATTTTAAAAAATTAAAGTTTTATTTTTTGATAGTCATTCATATTTGTCAGGACTCCTTCATGAATATGGTAATGATAGATTTAATGCACTGCTTAAGTTCCACTCAGTCTGTAAGTAACCATGGTCTGCTGTTTGATTCTCACTGTAATTTTAGAAAGTTGGTGGTTTTGGCTGTCAAAGTTTGGATTTTGAAAAGGAATTTAAAGACACCTAGTCTAGGAATTGTTATTATAATATAACCCAAAACTTGCTAAAAGCCTTGTTGGACCTGGAAGGAAATATCCCACGGGATGGTCAGACAGAAAGCAAAATGGCCTTGGGGGCTTCCAGACCTTTAACCTGAGAGTAGGCACCCTGCCCTGGCAGCCTGAGAGTGAACCAGGAAGCCACACTGCTGCAGCCGCCATGGCTTCCACCCACCATGCAGATGCTTCTGGTTTGCTGAAAAATATTAACTTACATACAAGGCATGATCCCTATAGACTGGGTTCTTAATCTCAAGTTTTAAAACCAAGAAATAGCCTAAACAATTGACCAAAGAATAGCCTTGCTTTCTCTGTACTTCACTGACATCAATGAAATGGATAATTTTGAATCTGCACTTATGCCATAATTAGTGTTTATAAATATATATTTAAAAATGAAGCCGGGCTCGGTGGCTCAGCCTGTAATCCCGCGCCTTTGGGAGGCAGAGATGAGTGGATTGCCTGAGCCCGTGGGTTTGAGACCCATCTGGGCAGGCGAGACCTCATCTCTACAATAAATCAAAAAATTAGCCAGGTGTGGTAGCACATGCCTGTAGTTCCAGCTACTTGGAAGGCTGAGGCGGAAGGATCGCTGGAGCCCAGCAGGTCGAGGCTGCGGTGGCCGGGAGCGGCCACTGCACTCCAGTCTGGGCGACTGAGTGAGACTCCAACTCAAAAAAAAAAAAAGAGACACGTGGAAAAAGACCACAACTTCTTAATTAAAATAATGATGTTTAACCCAGGTACTTGATTTAACTTTAAAAAAAAAAAAGAGAAAAACCCCAAGTTCTTCATACCAGACTCCTGAAAAGGAAAGAATTCATTTTGCAATAAGTTTAAATCTTTAGCCCCAAATCAATATGGTTATCTAAATTGATTATATCATAATGAAATCCTGCTTGGATTAACATTTTTGAAAAAGGCTAATTAAATTGTTGCATTTGCTACCCATGTTCTCCTTGCAAAAGCAGCAATGAGTAATTCTTAAATTGTGTGGAAACAGGAAAATCTATTTCAGAGAAAGTGTAGTGTGCATGATCACACTGACCAGAAAACAAGAGAGGCCTTCACTATGCTGGGACAGTACCCTCAGGTCAGGGGCTGAAAGTTATTTAGGAGACGCCTGAGGCTGAAGGCAGCAAGTAGGATCACGTCCATGTGTTTGCCTTTGTCTTGTTTATGTGATCTTGAAGGAATAAATGCAGGTCTCTGACCTGCCTTTCTGGTCACCACTCTGTTACCTAATAACTTTATCACCCTAGATAAGTCACAGAATTTTTCTATGCCACAGCTCCTTATATGTAAATAAAGGGGTAATAACATCTGCTTTCCCCAGTGTTACCAAATTCTGGGCAGGATAAAGAGCTTAAGCAGAATATGTCGATGTTCTCTAAAAATACCAAGTATGACAGATGCTACCGCCACTAGGTTTCCATGTCATTCTTGTAGATCTCAGATTTATAAAGTCTGCAATCTTCTTCAGCTGGGCTGTGTAAACAGCTCCATTACAGGGCAGCAGGCTCAGCACAGGGCTTAATGATGGTTAAATAACATAAACCTATTTATACTGAAGGCCAAGTCCACCTACTCATTCACATAATCAGAAGGGAGAGGGATTTAAAAAAAGTAAAAGAAATCATTTCATCTGATTCTCCTCACACACCTAAGAGAAATTTATATTTTCAAAAAGAACTTCCACATGTCCTTACTCATTAATGGACCTTGAACAATTATCATAATACTACAAGAAAGGGATTGGCAGTAGTGGGAAACTGCTGGGTTGGGGGCATATTTCATCAACAAGGGTACCTGTATAACGAACATTTGTATACCTAACCCTGAACTGTACTCCACATTTTTTTTTTTTTTTTTTTTTTTTTTTTAGATGGAGTCTCACTCTGTCGCCCAGACTGGAGTGCCGTGGCTGCTCCCGGCCACCGCAGCCTCGACTTGCTAGGATCCGGCGATCCTTCCGCCTCAGCCTTCCGAGTAGCTGGAACTACAGGCGTGCGCTACCACGCCCGGATAATTTTTTGATTTATTGTAGAGATGAGGGCTCGCCAAGTTGCCCGGGCGGGTCTCGAACCCACGAACTCAGGCAATCTACTCACCTCAGCTTTCCAAAGCGCGGAATTACAGGCTGAGCTACCGAGCCTGGCTTGTACCCCACATTTTAAAAATAAAAAATTAAAAACGAAAAAAAAAGTAAAAATATTTTTAAAAATTTAAAAAAGTCAAGGGTTTTTTGAAAAGACTCTCCTATGTTGCCTCGGTAAAGTAACAAGATTAGGCCCCCAAAAGTTTCCTGACTTCTCACACTGGTGTCCAGCTTGCCTCTCTCTTCTCCTAGTTGTGTTTGATGAGAGGCCAAGGTGAAGAGAGAATGTTGTTTCTTATAGCAAGTAAGCACAGATTGTCACAGTTTCCACAATCGACTCATTCCAAATACATGAAGACATTTGTCGCTTGCAACGAGGCTGTTCAGGCTTCCAGGGATAGTGACTACCCTCAGAACCAGAAATTCATAAGCAACATTTTACCAAACCTTTCTTTAAATAACCAGTTTTTCCATATTAAGAGATAGCAGATTTTGAATCAAAGAGATTTCTGTTGAACCCTCTAATTTTTGGCAAAATAATTCAAGGCATTTGGCAAACTGATATCTGTAAAATGTCAAACGGCCTTTATTTCTTTGTTTTTACCCCAGGAAAGCAAATTCTGTGTGGTATCTAAACTGTTTGGCTCAAGAAGATTGCCTAGCTGGGGTCACTTGTGATCTCAACCTTCCTGTGCTAGAGCTCCCTGCATTCAGAAAGGAAAGAAGTCTCACAGCCATAGGCCACATTTAGCATTTTATTTTTAGCACTGTGGTGATACCAAAAACATGGAAGTAAACAGGAGGTTGTCAGGCATATCTAAGTAGTAGGGGAAGATTAAATTCATGTCAGGGAGACCTCTAACTGGCCCCTGCAGTAAAGAAATTGTTTCCTAAGAAGTGCTGTTAAATAGAATATTTATAAGATGCTTCCTTTTTCTGATGTTTATGGATATGATTTTCATGAACCAGGTTAGCTCGCCTTCATGCATTTTACAGATTTAATTCTGGTTGAACAGGATGTGCTGTTGTATACATGCATGCTCCACTGCCCTCTACTGGTGAGAATGTGTCATGCTGGACATCCACCTCAAGAGTCTTTCAAACAGAACTTTCTACAATGAAACTTTGTTTACTGGAGGAATCTTTAAACTGCTTAACCAAAAAAAAAAAAAAAAGCTTGAATAGTTCCAAGGTCACAATTTTGCTTCCAGCGCCAGTGCTGTAAGAAGTTAACTTATCTGTTGATGCTCAATATTATAAAAGCTAGAAGAGATCCCCCTTTTATAAGAGTTCAGTTATTCTTGAGCCCCGTTCTTGTACTTAAGTAGTTCCTATAGCCTGGTTTTCTTTTTCAGGTGTAGTCTAAGAATGTAAACACAGCTCAAAGATTTTTTTCTCTTCCCAAGCTAAAGATACTTACTGGGCTGCTATCTTAATAAATTTTTTTAACAGCTGAACACGCTTGCTGAGCTGGGAACAAAGGCAGATCTCAGTGACGACCCAAAACTGAATTTCATTAAATCTCCTCAGGAACAAGTCCAAGTTTGCTGTGGTCTTTTTAAAGTTATGCCTTCCAAATGTGTGATAGATGAGCTCTAGCTAGAAAAGAAAGGAAAACAATTTGTTTGTTTTTAAATAACAATAGCAACTAGGTTTCTCTCTTTGTCAAGACAGTGTTTTATTGGTCAGCAAATGTGAACTCAATCAGATCTGAAAGGCTTCCAAGAGGCTTGTTAAATATATAAATACAAACTAGGTTTTATTGGCTTAATATACTCAGGAAAACATGGCGTACTGTAAATCTTAAAAGATTTTTCTTTAATACTCAAAGGTTTTATAACAGGTTGTATTTATAAGCTCAATATACAACAAAAGGTCATGTGGTTTCCATATTGCAACTCAGAGTTGGTCCTTGCCAGCTGCCTTCAGCCTGAATTGCTACCGTACCTGCTAATGCACCCAATGAGGACCTTACCTCGTGAACACAGTTGAAGAGCTCCCAATCATAAATCGTCATCTGGAATGCTAAATCTTTGGAACTCATCAGTTCAAAAGTTCCTACTGTTCCGACAGTCGGGCCTTCCTGTTCTGGTAAGGGAGTCTATGAATAATAATGCACAAATACATCAGAATCTCAACACAGACAAGTACTTTGTGCTGAACGCTTTTGGAAGTTTCTGAGGGGAAAGGAGATTGATGCTTTGGGGAATCTCTTGAAACTCAGATTTTGCTCGGAGGAGAAAGATGCCTTTGCTCTTAATGTTACTTGCTGCAGTGTCATCTTTATAGTCATCATCATTATAATCAATTCCACTGACTGAAAAAATGTGGACCGTGACAAATAAGATTCGGTGAAGAGTGACCTACGGAGATTCTTTTCTCTTCTGCTCAGGCCTGGGAGGTCCCTGGAAACTCTTCGTCTCCCTGGTGAAAATGGAAGTTGGGAGACTGTCATGAGACTCGCTTGGCGGATGCAGAGAACATAGCGGGACCCAGTGGACAGCTTGAACATTTTTTAGCAAGTCTTCGTGTACCAGATTAGGAGTCTGGATTTCGTAATGGGTCAGATAGCAGACCAGGCTAGTGCCAGCTTTAGAGAGCAACGACCCTGAGTATAAACCCCACTCTAACTGCGGAGACTTGGGTTGATTCCCTAATGTCTGTTTCCACTTCTGGTAAGATGGGAACAAGATCCCTATCCCTAGGCTTGTCAAGAGGACTGGATGGGAATAACTTCAGTGAGTCTTATAAACAGAGCCTGCCACAGGGGAGGCCTCCTTTCCCAAATTAGTTCACTTTCTAGGAGCACCATAGCAATGCAAGTGTAAGGGAAGTGTGATTGTACAACACCTGCATATAAGTGCTAAATACTGTCATTCCTGATTTACTCTATGCAGGAGACAGAGAACAATGGGGAAAAAAGATAATTCCAAAGCCTTCAAACTTAGGAAACTGACCTGAAGCTGATGAGCAAGCAGTTTATGAAAATATCTCCTAGAGAGAATGATTTCAACTAGGGTGAGTCCTAGGTGGACAAGTTGAGGAAGCTCTTAAATTTGAGGTCACAGGACCACCTCTCAAGGTTGAACTAGCGCTCCACATCTGTTCTTCTCTCTCTGACTTTTTTTTTTGAGTTCGGGTCTCACTCTGTTGCTCAGGCTGGAGTGCTATGGCACAACCACGGCTCACCACAGTCTCGACCTTTTTGGGTTCAGGTGATCCTCCCACCTCAGCCTCCTGAGTAGGTAGGACCACAGGTGCCAACTACCACACCTGGCTAATTTTTTGAGTTTTTATAGAGAGGAGGTCTTGCTATATTGTCCAGGCTGGTCTCAAACTCCTGGCCTTGAGCGATCCTCCCACCTCTGCCTCCTGAAGTGCTGGGATTACATGTGTGAACCATGACACCTCCTAACTGCCCTTCCCTCTTGCAGCCACTCCTGAGAACACAGCCTCTCTACTTCTCTAAGATGTCCCCTCCCACTATTCCTTGGGTTTGCTCCCTCCGCACGATTGGAGAGACTCAGCCCACCTCCCTCCCTGTCTCTTTTCTTTAAGGCTTTATAGCTTTTCATAAAGGGGATAAATTAACCTAACAACCACAGGGAAGATTTCAGTATTGAGAAATATGCAAGTCCTTTTAGCCATAGTGACTGGTCTACCATTCATGTCTCTCTCTCTCTCTCTCTCTTTTGAGTTTAAGTCTCACTCTGTTGCCCAGGCTGGAGTGCAGTCGCATGTTCGCAGCCACTGTAGCCTTGACCTGCTGGGCTCAGGCAATCCTTCTGCCTCAGCCTTCAAATTAGCTGGAACTACAGGCACATGCTACCATGCCCGGCTTAGTTTTTTGATTTATTGTAGCCCAATAAGGTTACCAAGTTGCCCAGGCTCATCTTGAACCCCTGGGCTCAGGCAATCCTCTCACCTCAGCCTCCCAAAGAGCTGGGATTACAGGCTTGAGCCACTGTGCCCAGCTCATGCATTTCTTTTGAGAGACTAACAGAAAGCTTGGTTGAATCTCCACTTTTACTTGAATAGGCAGGACTCACCAAGCCTCCCACAAAGGGAGGCCAAGAGCAGGCTGACCCCCTCCTCTATGAGCTTACTGAAGAGAAAACCTGTGCCCCAAAAGATGCTCCTCAGTCTGAAGTGGGGAACGCCCATGCACATGCTTTCCCTGGACCCCACAGGAAGCCTCTCCTTGGGCCATTTTCTCTGAGAGATCCCAGTGGAAATTTCCTATGGATGAGGCACAGTAGAACTTATGGGGGTCTGCCCTGCACAGACAGATCTGAAGACTGCCTCCCCACAGTCACACGACTCCCATGGATTTTCTCCCCACCCTTTTTGAGTGATGGTTTTCTTGGTTAAGGCTGGAGAGTGGGCAATTGGGAGAATAGTACTCCTACCCTCCTGTTTTCCAGACAAGGAAACTGACATAAAAAGGACATGCTGACTGTCAGTGACAAAGAGGTGGCTAGAGTCAGTTGTACTTTAGCATCGCCCCCTTGGGCCCACACACCCTCCATGCCTGGCTCTGCAATGGCATTTGTCACACTGGATTCTCAATGATCACACACTGGTGTCTCTCACAACACTATGAGCTCCTAGAGGTACAAGGACCATGACGGGTTCATCTCTGAGACCATCCCAGTGCCAGAACTATCCACAATGCCTGAAAGGGTGTAGTAGGTGCTAAATAAAAGTCTGAGGAACGAGTGGATGGACACAAGTAGAACCACATAACAGTACCATGGGATATCTTGTGATTTGCTCTGCACTGGCATTTATACTTACATCAAATGTCCAGAGAATACAGCTGTGGAATCTGAGCCCTTAACTGCTAGGCTAAATCACTGGCACGCTACTCCTTCTGGACAACACAATCTAACATTAAAGCTTGTTCTCCTCCAGGCTGCTTGTTTTAGCCTCCTCTCCCCAGCTTTACTGTCACTGTCGTAAAGACAGAGAGGTTCTGAGCACTTGGTCTAGTGTCACCCAGAAGCTAGCACAGCCCCCAATACAAAGCACGCACTTCACAAGCACGTGTTGATAGATCGGAGGGTTTGGCCAACATTCTGTACCGCAGAGTCATCCTCTGTACAACTCTTCCTAGAAGGACTGTCCTCAAAGGAAATCTCTAGAAAGCCAGCGCAGAAATTCCCTGTCTTGTCATGTGGGGCAGGTAATGTTTGGTCACTCGCAGTATGGTGAATAGCAAAGAGCTGAAAGGGAAGAAGCTCATGTCCAGGGTACTTACTGCAAAGTAAACTCCTTTGCACTGCAGAGGCCTTAACATGGAAGACAGGCAAGGACTGAGAACTTGGAAGGCTGCTGGACTGTGTGCAGATAAACAGTCTTAAAAAGTTCTATCTGCCCCATAGGGAGCTGAAGACCATCCACACTCCCTTATCTTTACACCACATCGTCTGGCACTGCAGCCAAGACCCAGTCAGCAAGAGAGGGCCCAGTGCCATGTGGTAAACACATCACCTAGCACCTCCCTTGGGGCGACAGCTAATCCAGTTTTTTATGGCTTTCCTTTCCAGGAGAGGGCAGCACAACTCATTTATGGTCTTTTTTTTTTCTTCCAATCCCTCAATGTTGAGAAATATTTATTTAGAAAGCAATGAATGTAGATGACTAAAATATATCTGAAAAGGACTGTGAACAGATCCAGATTTGATAGCGCTGGCAATTGAGGAAAGGTGAGGATGTTCATGGACCAAAAGGGATAAGGGATTAGCAAGAGAATGGATGCCATGCTTGCTAAGTGCCTCTCCAAGTATGCTATTCAAGATATTATAAAAATCTGCCTGAGTTCACTAGAGAGCACAGCATGGCTCTCCCCAAACAGAAAATCAGGATTATAATGAGGCTAACACAAGCTCTAAAAGGTCCAAAGAGGAGAATCTTGATTTACCTATAAGGGCTGATTTGAATCACCAATGTAGTTAGTTAAACTCTCCCCCACATTGGATGCAGTTTACGTCCAGCTCTTGTTTTGCACTTTTCTCAGAAGAGAAGTTCTGGGTGTCCAAAGACTGAACAAATGAGTTTTTCTACCCTCCAAGCCAGCACCACAGGCTTTCTAAGATATTCCGATAGCTAGCTACTCACCTCCATGCCTAATTTTTGTAGGATACATATAAATGAATGCCACCACCTGCATAAAAGAGAGCAGACTACTCAATTATAAGCGTGGGCTAATTAGGTCTTTATTCACAGAAAGCTCTGTGTGGCTGGGAACAAGTGTTCTGAAGGACGTAGGGAAAGGTTCTGGCCTCTGGCATTTCCTATACAAGGCAGAAAGAGCGCTTTTAGGGAACAGCATTTCTCTTAAGCCAGATGGTAGCTTTGCCATCACGCAAAGAAGTCTGATCAATAGTCGTATCTTTCTTTAAAAAAAAAATTGTATCTGGGTGTATCCAGATTTTTAATATTAATATTTAAACTGAGGACATATCAATGAGGTGAATTATAACAAAGAGCTCTGAAAGCTGAATTATGCCCCAATAGTGGTGCTATTTGGGTAATTTCCACAAGAGAAAATCTAAAACTCAGAGCCTCTCAGACGAACACCTGAGGCTTACCTAATAGACCGCAGAAAAAGGGAAAGCTAAGTAGCATTCAAGATTTTGTAGCCACTAGGTTCAATGTGGGGCTGCAAAATGAAGCTCTAGACAAGTTTTTCTGATTGCAGATGCTGCTCTGAGGAGGTCGTCCACACCTACCAGAGAATCGAATTGCTCTCGTGGGCAAGCAAACAGGCGTCCATTAATGGTGAGCGTCGTAAATACTGAAACATCATTAGGCTTGAGCACCACCTTTTCTGTGAACATAAAAAGCACGAGATTGCCTATTAAATACATCTGAGATTTGCTGCACTGCCCTAATCACACCAACAAATTGCCAGCTCAGTGAATTACCGGAACACGCAGAGAGACTGCACAAAATACAGTCCTGAAGGGACCCACTGAATAAAAATGGCCCAGCATCGATGCATCCCCGCGACACCCGGGATGCCATCACAAGTGACCACAAAGCAGAAATGGGAATGCCAGAGGGTCAATTCACCCAGTTCTGAGCTGCAACCACAATTACTATAAATATGAAAAACTGCACTTGCTGTTTCTATAACAAGTTATGTTTCTAGATGTTAGCAATAACTCCCAGTACTTTGGACATGGAAAGATTATTTTTTAAGAAACTTAGGAGGTTTCTGAGCTCCTACATGATTTTAGATGCAAAATTTATTATTGTTTTTTCACTTATTCTCTGATTTGGAGGGCAATAGTGTGAACTAGATTAAGCCTCCTCCTACACTTAAAAAATTAGTTCGCCGGGCTCGGTGGCTCAGCCTGTAATCCCGCGCCTTTGGGAGGCTGAGGTGAGTGGATTGCCTGAGCCCACGGGTTCGAGACCCGCCTGGGCAACTTGGCTAGACCTCATCTCTACAATAAATCAAAAAAATTAGCCGGGCGTGGTAGTGCGCGCCTGTAGTTCCAGCTACTTGGAAGGCTGAGGCGGAAGGATCACCGGAGCCCAGCAGGCGAGGCTGCGGTGGCCGGGAACAGCTACTGCACTCCAGTTTGGGTGACAGAGTGAGACTCCAACTCAAAAAAAAAAAAAAGAAAATAGTTTTGTCATTTCAAAGGGGGCCACTTTGACCTGAGTGATTCTCCATATTCAGGAAGACCCCTGGGCTTTGATGAAGACTGTTTAAATGCTTTAGTCCACGATGGTCCTTGTCAGTCAACCCAAGAATCGGTCAATGTGATGAACTGTGACCAATCATCATGTGACATTTGCATTCCATGGGCAACTATTAACGCTATGAACTTATGCATCAACCTAATATTTATTTCACATTTACTGTATATCACACATAGTGGGAGATACAGGCAATGAACAAGATCAATATGTTAGAGAGTGAGAAGTGATGAGGAGAAAAAATACAGCAGGGGATGGGGCTAGGTAGCATGTATAAGAGGATGAGGTAAACATTTTAGAAAGGGAATCAAGGAAAGGAAGGAGGAAGGTCTCAGGGAGACACTGACATGTGGGTAAAGACCTGGAGAAAGAATGTGCAGAGGGACTGTCGAGGACAAGCAATCTAGTCTAATATCCCCTATCTTGTAGGTACCCACTTGAAAGCAGAAAGAAGTGGAGTGATTTATCTGAGGTGGCTGGAACCGAGAGAACTCCAGTGTGGATGCCAGCCTGGAGTTCTTTTTTTTTGAGTTGGAGTCTCACTCTGTCGCCCAGACTGGAGTGCAGTGGCTGCTCCTGGCCACAGTAGCCTCAACCTGCTGGGCTCCGGTGATCCTTCTGCCTCAGCCTTCCAAGTAGCCGTAACTACAGGCACGCGCTACCACGCCCAGCTAATTTTTTGATTTATTATAGAGATGAGGTCTTGCCAAGTTGCCCAGGCAGGTCTCAAACCCACGGACTCAGGCAATCCACTCACCTCAGCCTCCCAAAGTGCAGGATTACAGGCTGAGCCACCAAGCCCGGCTCTGGAGTTCTTTTGTATAAACCCTAATCAAAAAAATCTTAAGGCTTTGCAGCCCTGAGAAGCATGGACCCCAAGAAGGAATCTAGCTTGACAAGCTCAACTGGGACAGAAACAGAAGGGGAGATCTTGGGAATCTAACATGCACTTTAAAATCCTACATTACTGAGCTTGCAGGTTCGAGACCAGCCTGGGCAACTTGGCGAGACCTTGTCTCTAAAATAAAATAAAAAATTAGCCAGGCACGGTAATGTGCACCTGCAGTTTCAGCTACCTGGAAAGCTGAGGTGGAAGGATTGCTGGAGCCCAGCAGGTTGATGCTGCGGTGGCCGTGAGCATGTTACTGCACTGCAGCCTAGGCGATGGAGTAAGACTCCAACCAAAATAATAATAATAATCCTACATTAATAGAATCATTGGCCTTAAAACACTGTAGAAATGGCTCACTTGTGCTGAAGAATCCCTCAAATAGCTGTCAAATCATTAGCTTTACTGGTCCTTCCTCCAGTCTCTCCTGCAACATGGCGGGCGGTTCCTAAAACCCTTGCCTGCATGGATAGCGACTGTTACTGTCTCCCTCTTCCCTCATCTGGGAACAACTGGGGGAAGCGGGCTGTCTCTCACTCATCTTCTCTTGTCACAGTCACACTAAGTGGCCCGTAAATATTTGATGAATGAATAAATGCCATTTCAGGGAAGCAAAGAGTAATCAGGGACAATGAAATGAATTATAATTCCCTGGTGAGGGTGATCGTGCTCGTGTTCATTTCGTTTGATGAGGGGGGCTTCCGCTTCTCTACTGGGTAAGGAGGGGAACAACCATCAACTGAAAAGAGTTAGCCTCTGTCTACCTCTGACTTCAGACTTGTAGAAACCTGTGGGCTTGAGTTTGTCAAGTTAGATTCCCTCTTGGGGTCCATGTTTCTCAGGGCTGCAAAGCCTTAAGCTTTTTCTGATTAGGGCTTATAATACTGAAATAACTCCAAGTTGGCATCCATACCAGAGTCCTCTCAGTTCCAGCTACCTCAGATAAATCACTCCACTTTTTGGATTGCCTGAGCCCGTGGGTTCGAGACCCGCCTGGGCAACTTGGTGAGACCTCACCTCTACAATAAATCAAAAATTAGCTGGGCGTGGTAGTGTGCGCCTGTAGTTCCAGCTACTTGGAAGGTTGAGGCAGAAGGATCACCGGAGACTCCAACTCAAAAAAAAAAAAATCACTCCACTTCTTTCTGCTTTAAAGTGGGTACCTACAAGATAAGGGATATTAGACACTCAGCTGACTTCCAACCACACCACTTCTGTTTTTTGTAGGAGCATACACAGCACCAGTGCATTCTTCTGAGTCAGCCTAAAATGGTGACGCTAACTCCTTGCGTGGTCTCTGTTTAGATGAGATGTTCCATTTTGCAGAAGCCCAAAATACTAATTAAGGTTGTTACCTCCTCCAGAACTCATCTTGACTATGATCAGGCCTTCCCCAGAGCCCAGCTTGTCGGCAACTGCACTGATGACTTCCTTCACTGAGGCAGCCACTGGTACCCGGATGGTTGTGTAGGTGTGGTCCAGGCAATAGACCTTAAACAGAACTAGCAAAGGCAGAAACAATGTGGCAAATCAGACTTGGGCGTTCTTAAAAAAACCAAACAAATCATAAGTTACGAAAAATGTTTAGACATTCCCCCGAATTGTCATTGTCTTGCCATTCTTACCATTGTATTTATTCATACTCGTCTAACTCTATGCCCGCCCCCTTCTAAAACTGCTTATCTTAGTATTGGTCTAAGAATGGGGACACATGTGGCTCTGACCCCAACTAGAAATAGCAACAAATATGGGTAAAAACCCCACAAGTAGGTCATGGGGAAAAACAGAAAGTATCGTTAAGCCCACGTTCTGGGTCTGAAGTGCCACACTGTGGGTGATTAATAGATCATCGTGGCCTCGAGTGGCGGCAGGGAGCCAATATGAACACCTCTGCACACAATAGTGCCTCTGCCCTGGCCGTGAGTCTATGTTGACATTCCTGCTCGTTTGCTTCCCCAGTTTGTGTGCTGTGGGATTGGGATTTAGCTCAGCTGACCTAGCCCAGCAGACCCGTATATATGGCACCCACAGGCTCACTGCTGAACATCCAACTCCTGGAAGTAATACCAGCTACTGTGATACGTGGGGCTTAAAGTACAGGGTTCATTTTGGCCTAAAATGAAGAGAACCTTTCTTTTCTTGAGTTAGGTTCTCACTCTGTCACCCAGGCTGGAGTGCAGTGGCACGATCAAGGCTCACTACAACCTCAACCTCCTGAGCTCAGGTGATTGTCTCGCCTCCCGGATAGCGGATTACAGGAGGGCGCCACTGTGTCTGACTAATTTTTTGATTTTTTTGGGTAGAGATAATCTCTCACGTGTTGCCTAGTCTGGTCTTGAGCTCCTAGGCTCAAGCAATCCTCCCATCTCAGTCTCCCAAAGTGCTGGGATTACAGGCATGAACCACTGTGCCCAGCTAAAATGAAATTTTTATTATCATTATTGTGACTATTTTGGGTTGTGGTTCTTTGGTGTGTCCCTGTAGTTGCAGCTACTTGGAGGGCTGAGGTGGAAGGATTGCCTGAGCCTAGGAGGTCTAGGTGGCTGTGGTCGTGAGCGTGCCACTGCACTCCAGCCTGGGCAACAAGAGTGAGACTCTGACTCATAATCATCATCATCATCACTGGATTGCAACGGGGTGCCTCCAGGAGAAGTTATTCTTTGGTTCATGGTTAGGATTCCCAGGGGGAAGATAAATACTCAAACAATAAAAGCCAGCACCTTCCCCTCCCTGATGGGTACTAAGGAGGCTGTGTGCAGAGCCAGAGGCTGTCCCGGGGCAGGATGCTCATATTCCACCTTCTTTTAGGCACCCACAAGGTGCCAGCTACCTCCCCACCGGCCTTTCCCGGAGCTGGGCAAGCCTGACAATCAGGTCCTGGGATCACCTTCATTTCCTCCAAGAAAACATGTTAGTTGGGGAGAGGCAGAATCAGGGAAGGAAGGGCAGACAAGCACCTCGACTCCAGGCACAAGAGTTTGAAAACATAAATTTCAACAAGAGTACGTGCATAGCGAACATTTGCATACCTAACCCTGAATTGTACCCTACATCTTTAAAATCAAGAATTTTAAAGTTTAAAAAACAAATAAAACATAAATCACTGGACTTCTGGGTGTGGTGGCTCATGCCTGTGATCCCAGCGGTTTGGGAGATGGAGCTGAGGAGTGAGAGACCAGCCTGGGCAACATGGCGAGACCTCGTCTCTACAATAAATAAAGAAATTAACCGGTTGCGGTGGCATGTGCCTGTAGTTCCAGCTACTTGGAGGGCTGAGGTGGAAGGATTGCCTGAGCCTAGGAGGTCTACATGGCCATGGCCGTGAGCGTGCCACTGCACTCCAGCCAGGGCAACAGAGTGAGACTCTGACTCATAATCATCATTATCATTGGACTGCAATGGGGCGCCTCCAGGAGAAGCTATTCTGTGGGTCCATGGTGAGGATTCCCGGAGGGAAGATTTGAATTGGTTTCTAAATAATCGACACAACCATGAGCTGGAAGAGAATTCTCACCCTCATCAGAGCCGCGGATGGGCTGGCGCTTCTGGGCTCGCTCGTCACCTGTGTTGAACTGCTGCAGAAGAACTTTGTGCTGTAAAAGCAAAACCACAACACGTGCCATCAGGGAGCATGACCAAAATGCACCAGCCACTCAGAGGAAACGCATCTGAGAAGCAAGTGGAGTCAAGAAATGAAGATAACATATTTTGTAATTACAAAAAGTAAATCATACAGAGAGAGATACTGTAATATATTTCTGGAGACTTGTAATACCACAGGGCACAGAAATTCAGAATCCATTTCACTTACCTTCTTTTGTGGTGCCTTTGTATCTTCTGAGCTACGAGAAGTAGAGAAAGCACATTACTTAACACCATTGCTATGACTGCTTTCTTTCTTTTTATTTTTTTTAGTTGGGGTCTCACTCTGTTACCCAGACTGGAGTACAGTGACATGATCATGGCTCATTGCAGCCTAGACCTCCTGAGCTCAGGCGGTCCTTCCGCCTCCTGAGTAGATGAGTCTACAGGCATGTGCCACCAAACCTGGCTGATTTTTTTTTAGAGACAAGGTCTTGCTATGTTGCCCAGGCTGGTCTCAAACTCCTGGGCTCAAGTGATCATCCCACTTCAGCCTCCCAAAGTGCTGGGACTGCATCAGGCCTATTATTACTTTAAATTGCTTTATTTGTATATAATTTTAATTTTACGTTAGGAAATAAAATCATGGAATCTCTTCAGGAGGGCATATGAGTATGTGCCTCTTCATTTTAATACTAAGAGACCAAAGCGCAGGGGACAGCAAAAACAACAGCTCTTGTCATAGGCAGATCCTTGGCAGAAGTGATGTTCAAAGTCAGGATTTCTAGCTCTCAAAGTCTATCCAGCATTCTCTAGTACTGTATTTAATCTATAGCTCAAGTAACAACATGTGAAAAACTTCTGTTTTCCTTGAGAGGACACAAATGTTCACCACCAACAGCTTTGACAACAGAAAGTGAATTTTCCATATACGCAATTGCCCTCAAGTTTTCTTTACGTGTCACTGACTATTTTATTGCTGGTTTCACTGCTTTGAACCTATGGGACCTAAGTTCATGGAGTTGGACCCCACAAAGGGGGGTCGTTCCTTCCCAGTCTTTCTCTTGGCGGCCTTCCAGTGCAGAATGAACAGAATTCCAGTCTTCTGCTCATCTGGCCTACTGTACCACCTATGCCCTCGGTTCAGTCTACTCAAGCCAA
Organism: Cephalopachus bancanus; assembly: GCA_027257055.1. Lineage (NCBI taxonomy): Eukaryota > Metazoa > Chordata > Mammalia > Primates > Tarsiidae > Cephalopachus > Cephalopachus bancanus. The sequence continues at coordinate 3,601,724 of JAPVLO010000122.1, read as the reverse complement.
AACACTGCATGGCTGTTGAAAGGCCAGCAGAAGCCTTCCTTGTGGGCAAAGGATGTTTGGAAGATGTTTTGATCACGAGGCAGGCACTCACTTGATGAAGGCACACCCCCAAAGCCAAGCCCTTCCTTACATTTGTTTGACAATCTTCTCCAGCTCCGGCAGTTGCTCCTTGAGGGCAGCAATCATCCGGGCATCATCTGATACAGACACATAAAACTCCTGTAATTGGCAAAGGTCACAGGCTTTTAACAAGAACTGCAGAAGGCACATGCTTCTGTAATGAGCAAAAAAGACATGTCCCTACGTCATCTGCTCGCCAGCATCTCCAGACCATGGTTTTATGGCCTGGAGGAATTTAAAAAAAAAGAAAGAAAGAAAATGTTCCACTATATCTAAATTCAAAATTGCTTATGAGAAAAAGTTCTGGAAGTAGATGGTGGTGATGACTGCACAACATGGAGAATGAAATGAATGCCACTGCATCGTACACTTAAAAATGATTAAAATGGAACTGTATGTTAGATATATTACATCAAAATAAAAAGTTCAACTTAAAATAAGTTGCAAATGAATTGATTATAATATGTTTATATGAAAGGCAATGTGATGCATTGTTTTGGAATGGGTCATTTTATAGTCCATACTTAGAGCACTTTTTTTTTTGAGTTGAAGACTCTTTTACCCTGGCAGGAATGCAGGGGCACCAACATGGTTGACTGCAGCCTCAATCTCCTGGGCTCAGGCAATCCTTCTGCCTCAGTCTCCTGAGTAGCTGGGACTACAGGTATGCGACACCATTCTTGGCTTTCATTTTTTTTTTTTTTTTGTAGAGACAAGGTCTCACTATGTTGCCCAGGCTAGTTTCAAACTCCTGGGTTCAAGCAATTCTCCTGCTCAGCCTCCCAAAGTGCTGGGATACAACGTGAGCCACTGTGTCCAGCCTAAGACAATTTTTTACCTCAATATTTTTTGGGGGGGAATTTCAATATTCATTTTAACATTATTTTAATATTTGTTGTTTAACTACCACTCGTTCTGGTTAATTGTTGGCAGGAAAATGCAGGCATGGTCTTCAGCACCACACTGGATGTATGCTGAGTTTGTGCCATCGGGACACTGTGCTGACCTCCTGGGAACTGTCCTGAGCACCTTGCACCAACAGGTGTGCCAACTTTGCCTGAGAGCAGTGGCCTCCATGGCAGATGATGAGAACCAGGGCAGTGACAGCTTAGCTACCACTTTGGACCATCTGCAAAATGGTCCTGTACTCAATAGGAGGAGGCCACGAATCAGCCATGAGTCAACGTACATCCCCTAGCTACTAGTATTCCTCACATTTTCAAAACACTTCATTCCACAGCATCAATGGACTCTCATGGCCCACCTCTCCTCCCTGCCTTACCTCTCTGCTTGTGAAATAATAGTTAAAAAGGAGAGAGGTGGGTGGTTCTTTTGGATGATTCATTTTAGAACACACAGACTGAAAAGGTTTGAAATGGAAGTGACGTTGCCTTTTGTCTGCACAGAAGTAAGGTCTTCATCTAAATTTTGGAGGAGAGAGTGAGTAACTAAGGGGTTAAATGTCAGGATCAAGGTTGTCATAGGGCGCTAGAGCTCTGGGAAGGGAAAGGGAAATTTAGAGCAGTGTTTGAGAACTACTGTCATGGTCTACCACTTCCTGTCCTAGCAATTCCTCAATAAAATAATCTGCTCCACCACTCAAAAATACCTACCATTTACTCTAGTCATCCCAGTTCTAGGAACATAACCAAGGACAGACTTACTTGCACAAAAATGTTCACTGCACTATAATTCTAGGAGGGCGAAAACCAAAAATGTTACGAATATTTAACAAATTGGGAACAAATAAATATATCTCGGTGGCTCAGCCTGTAATCCCACGCTTTGGGAGGCCGAGGTGAGTGGATTGCCTGAGCCCGTGGGTTCGAGACCCACCTGGGCAACTTGGCGAGACCTTATCTCTACAATAAATCAAAAAAATTAGCCGGGTATGGTAGTGCGCGCCTGTGGTTCCAGCTACTTGGAAGGTTGAGGCGGAAGGATTGCCAGAGCCCAGCAGGTCAAGGCTACGGTGGCCAGGAGCGTGCCACTGCACTCCGGTCTGGGCAACAGAGTGAGACTCCAACTCAAAAATTATATATATATGTATCTGTGACATAGTTGCTTAATGGTCTTTAGAGATTTTTATTATAAGGAGCGTATTGAGAGAAAAAATGCTTATAGAAAGTTAAATGGAAAAAGCAGCCTGCAAAATGTTGGGTACTGCGTAATTACAACAACATTAAGTATACAAAGGAGATGAGATGACGATACATTAAAATGCTACCAGTTATTGAATTAGAATGGTCGGGTAATGAAGGATGTTTTTCTTTCCTTTTTCTACAATACCTTTCTGATGAATGAACATGCTAACAGTCTAGAATTTGCAATTACATTCTCTCCAGGAAAGCTGCCGTGACTAAACGGTAGGTCCCTATATTATAGGACAGAGGTGTATTCTTGGAAGGGATGACCCCCCTCCCTGCCATACCTCCAGGAAGGCCATGGCCACGTCATCCTCTTGGAGGAGGTCTCCACACATGGCTGCCCACTGTAGGACCAGGCGGATGACTCGTCTTTTATTGTTGAGGGCATAGTCCATCTTCTCCTGTTCCGTACCTTGCGAAGGCTGTGCGTGGTAAGTGCCGAGGTGTCAAGGAAGACATTAGCTATTTCACACTCATTTCACATACTACTTGCAGAGGCAAACAGTGACAGATCCCAGCTTCAGAAAGCTAGTCCTTTAGATATAGAGTTCTATGTCTAGACAGGGAGGCCTGAGATCTCAAGAAAAAGCCCACATAAAGCGTCTGTACCAAATACATACAAACTCTTATTAACTCCTGCCAGCTTTGACTTGACAGCTGCCCAATTGACTTGACCTTTACTGGTTCCACTTGGACTTGGGATTTTCAAGGATTCTTGTGCTGGGCTCCAGTTCTCATTCCCTGACAGCCTGTGCCTTGCTGTTTGCCTCCCTGAGGGGTACCAGTTTCCTGCTGGTGCCTTGTCAACTCTTTTTGGTCCCCATAATTCCGCCCACATCTCTACATTCCCCTTTATTTTATATGCATTTCCGTTAAACCCTTTCCAGCAGGCATCTAAGTGGTGCTGGGACCATGGCTGATACAAAGAGTTGCATGGTTGGGCAAGGTGAGGTTGGAGGTGAACTCCCCCAGTGCTAAGAAGAGGAAAGGTTCCTGCTGCATCAATCCTCCAGAGAGGGCCACAGACACACTTTCACACCTTCTTCTCTCATCTAGAACCACAGCATATCTCCTTGACTCTTTGCACATTCATGGCTGCCATTCTAATTATAAGCCCCTTGAAGTTTGGCATGACATGTTACTTGTCTTGTATTCTATACCATGCCTAACATAGTGACATTCTTTTTTTTTTTTTTTTTTAGTGAGAAATCAGGATTTATTGAGAGGACAGAAAAGCTCCCACAGTGGGAGGGGAACATAGTGACTTTCATCTAGAAATCTTATTTATTCATGAACGCAACAGATACTTGGTTGAGTACCTCCCACGTGCCAAGAGACAAGGTTCCTACTCTTGGTTGATGTGCTCATGTGTATTACAAGAGGCAGAACAGTAGATGAGATCAAGGAATATTTTAGATTAGACATATCAATCCTTTTCAGTGATTTATAGTTCATAGCCAGACAGTTCATAAAACAACTTATTCTTTGTAACTGACAATGTAGCTTGCACACGAAATCCCTCAGTTACACTCTGCTTTATAGTCTTGTGATGAAAGTGCCATTCTATTTCTACAAGTGAACAAACACACTGAAGTAGCATAAATGCCCAGGATTACCTAGTGAGAGCGCAGAGCTGGTTGTGAACTCAAGACTCCTGTTTCCAATTCATTGTCTTTCCATCACATACTATGCCCATGCCTCACACCTCACTCCGAGACTGGCCATGTCTTAGCTTACTCCTCTGCCTTAAAAGACACAGTATAAGACTGCCTTGTGGCAGTGTGGTGCTTGACAGCTAAACCAGCAAAGGGCCTTTTCTAAAAGGACTATAAATAATCATGATCAAGGTAAATGACAACCTTAAAGCAAAGGTTTACTGCATGTAAATGGGTTGCAAAATGGCTTTCATAAATTGAGCACAAGATTCATAAAAAAGAAAATTGTTCAACCTGTATTGCTACAATTCTCTCTGAGCTTGCAATAAAAAAAGGAAGAAAGATCACTTTATGTGAAAATTATTTCTTTTCTGATTAACCCTTTGGTCTCTTGCTTATACGCATTCATAACTCAGTTTTTTCTTTCCAAAGAATTGCAATGCTGGATACTACATTTATTTATATATTAATTTATCATTTAGAATCGTCGAGATTTGTTACATAAGTATATTGCATGGGGGCGAGACTTGGGCTTTTGATGAACCCTCCCCTGACCCCAATAGTAGGTATGGTACCCCATGGGTGACTTTGTATTCCTCGTTGCGCACCCTCTCTCCTTCCCTCCCTCCATTAAGCAGTGGCCAGTGTCTGTTGTTCCCATCCTTGTGCTCATGTGCCCAATGTTTAGTGGGCACTGTATGAAGGGGAACCCCCCAAAACCCAGAATTTATTTATAAAAAGTTGTGTGTCTATTCTTACACGTTTAAACTTCAGTCACCTTCAAAGTACTCTTTGCTTGATGCAATACACCTATTGAGACACTTTTTCCACTGCTCAAAACAACTTTTGAGCTCGACAATTTTGATGCCTTTTAGTGCTTCTGTTGTCTTTTGTTTCACCTCTTCCATATCAGCAAAATGTTTCCCTTTGAGGACATTTTTCATCTGGGAAACAGCCCCCCCCAAAAAAGTCCCTTAGGGCAAGATTGGAAGTGTAGGGCACAGGAGTCACGCCATTTTTGGTCAAAAACTGCTGAACACTCAGCAGGGTGTGGCCAGGTGCACTTGTAAATCACCTACCATGAAATGGACAAATGTGTTGAAAGAATCTCCAAAAAAAAAAAAAATTCGCTGAAGCCAAACAAAGCCTCTCACAACAATGCAAGCTGGTACACTGATGCTCTAGGGTTCCTAGAACACTTACCTAGCAGGGGAATCCTGTACCACAAGGGACCTGCACTCCAAAAGATAATTCCGGGTTTTTTTAGGTCCTCCTTCATATTTTTTGACCATTTTTTAATGACATGTAGGAGGATGGTCAGGTACATGGTGGGTTCCAAATGAGTAATTCTTGACTGACTAAAAAATATGTACTTGTTCTCTCAAGAATGGGAGGTTATCTGGGTTCAAGTCCTTTTGCTGCCACCATCTAGCCATATGATTTTGGATAAAGTCACATATAGCCACTGTAGACCTCTATTTACTCATCTGTGCAATGAGGTGATCTGTAAGGAGGTGAGATGAAATAATTTCCAAATTTTCTTTCAGCGATCACACTTAATACCAATAACGCAAGGTGGACTTAAAGAGAATCAAGCAGCACTCACAGCATGCACATCCAGTGCTACCCTTCCCCCATGCTCTCTTTTGCTTACTTTCATGGTTACTTGTGTTTGAGGAGAAACTGGAGGATACCAGGTTTTGGCAGGTACTATTGTTTTCATTTCTATGGCTCAGGAGTCAATTGGAAGAAGAATGGCTAAGATGGAGGGCAGGAGAGTAGGCTGTGAAGCCTAATCTCCACACACGTAAGAGGTAGTGGGAATTCTGAAGTCTGAAACGAACGTGTTTTTGTTTTTTTTTGAGTTGGAGTCTCACTTGGTCGCCCAGACTGGAGTGCAGTGGCCGCTTCCGGCCACCGCAGCCTCAACCTCCTGGGCTCCGGCGATCCTTCTGCCTCAGCCTTCCAAGTAGCCAGAATTACAGTCATATGCTACCATGCCCAGTTAATTTTTTGATTTATTGTAGGGATGAGGTCTCGCTGCCCAGGCGGGTCTCGAACCCGTGGGCTCAGGCAATCCACTCACCTCAGCCTCCCAAAGGCGTGGGATTACAGGCTGAGCCACCGAGCCCGGCTACGAACGTGTTTTAAAGTGCCCGCTAGGCTGAGCTTGCTCCCTCAGCTGGCCACCCTGAATATCCTGATGCCATTGTGGGTTGTGTCACATTCCCTACCTGACACAGCCTAGGTGTCTTTCCTCGCGCCCCCGTTCTAAATCTAAGGGATAATCTTTCCGATGACCTTGGACTGTGAAAAATGAGCAGATTAAATTTTCTTTTTCTTTTTTTAGATTGGAATATATAGTTTATTTAGAAAGTAAATTAGAGAAAAAGAGGGAGGAGCTTCACCTCCCCAAGATAGGGGAGGGGGACAAAGCTAGGAAACATGGTGGACATAGCTCAAAGAACCACGTGGCCCAACCAGGGTTTAACAAAGCAATGACCCAGATTTAATTTTCGATCATCGATCATGTCATATTAATTTCAAAAAGAATGTCACACTGTGCCCTGAGTTATTATATAAACTATAATCTTAAATTATTTCTTTATACATGCAGCATGAGTACATTTTGAATCACTCAAAGATAGTAAGAGGAAATGGAGGAAAGATAGTAAGAGGAAATGGAGGAAAGATAGTAAGAGGAAATGGAGGAAAGATAGTAAGAGGAAATGGAAGCTTTTATTTTATATAGAGTGGGGAGCTCTTAGTCTAAATTTAGAAAAATAACTCCAAGATAGGACAATTAATGTGCTAATGTAGTTTCTAAGAGATAAATGAAGCCGGATGCAGTGGCTCACACCTGTAATCCCAGCACTTTGGGAGGCTGAAGTGAGAGGATCACTTAAGCCCAGGAGTTCCAAACCAACCTGGGCAACATAACAAGACCTTGTCTCTACAATAAATAAAAAAATTAGCCAGACGTGTGGCACGTGCCTGTAGTCCCAGCTACAGAGGAGGCTGAGGTGGAAGGATTACCTGAGCCCAGGAGATGGAGGCTGTGGTGAGCTGTGATTGCGCCACTGCACTCCAGCCTGGGCGACAGAATGAGACCTTATCTCAAAAAAGAGGAAAATGCATTTTCAAATAAATTAAAATATTTTTACAGAAAATACAGCAAAGTGCTTTACAAGTACCTAGGCAAATAAATCATTCAAATTGATTCACCAATGATTAATTAAGCAGTGACTTTGAGGCATCATGCTATGAGCTGCTGATACAACGGGCACAGTCTCTACTCACCTGAAATATTACATTGAACAATATGTTGAAAAGGAGGTATTTGTGTACGTGTGTGTATGAGAGAGAGAGAGAGAGAAAGAGGGAGATTCTTTCCTGCTTGTATGAGGCTGCAATGGTTTAACATATCAAGTTAGTATCAAATGATATAATTCTAACTTTCCAGGTTATCTTGACCTGACTCAAGGAAGCAATGCCAACACTTGCATGTTGGAAACAATAACATCAGCAGTACATCTGTGGCTACTTTGTAGGGCCATGGGACAGGAAAATTAAATCTACATTGTCTCTATGGGTCAGGACAAAGATTTTTCTTGTCCTCTTTCCTGCAGGAAAATCTGTCTTTTATCTACAATAAAAGATAGAATACATGGTTGGAAGGATTAATACCACAACACTTTACATGTCTATAAAGCTTTACAGTTTATAAAATTGGCTCAATATATTCATGTGACCAAATAATGCTCTCCACAAACCTGAAAAGGGAATATTTATGGGTAAAGAAACTGAGAGTCAGAGGGATCTGCCCAAGGTTGTCCAGTGAATGAACAGGAGGGCTTACAAATCCAGACAGGGCTTTTTCTTTTCTTTTTTCTTTATTTTTTTTGAGTCAGAGTTTTACTCTGTCACCCGGGATGAAGTGCAGTGGCATACTCACGGTCACTGCAGCCTCAACCTGCTGGGCTCAGGTGATTCTTCTGCCTCAACCTACCAAGTAGCTGGAACTACAGGCACGCACCACCACGCCTGGCTAATTTTTAAAAATTTATTGCAGAGACGAGGTCTCACCATGTTGCCCTGGCTGGTTTGGAATCCCTGGACTCAGGCAATCCTCTCGACTCCGCCTCCCAAAATGCTGGGATTACTAGTATGAGCCACCATGCCTGGGCTCGACAAGCCTTTTTCTACTGTTTGCCCCCCACTATCCTAACCAGTAGCTACAGTGACTAGGCATTAGTGCTTGGGTTCATGAAATTATTAAGAATAATTGTATCTGGTAGCAAATTTCTTTTCCTAGTGGAAAAGAAATTTTTTTTTTCTCTGAAGTTCTAAGTGTCCTGGAGCTGATTCAATAAGCTAAGCAACCAGGGCTGAATGCCCTTGTCCTCGAATAATCCCATGGCCTCGTGGGAGACAGAATCTACCAAATTCAGAGGGACTAGGAGGGGCTCTCTCCCTTTTCTCATGCAAGTTAAATATTCTTGCCTCTGGGGAAGAAAAGGAAGCACTGATTTATTTCACAAAGTGTCAGCTTTCCCTTTTAGATGTTTATTTACTAAACTGAGGGTGGGAGCAATACTGCTTTTATAGCTGAGTCTGGCCATGTACTCAAGAAGTCTGTTTCTCCATAGGTCACATATTGTTCCATTCCTGAACTGTCTGTTAAATCACATACTTATGGGACACACGAAAGACTTTATATCCAATTAATGATACCTGACATGGTTACAGATGACGTGTTGGGGTTTATATTTATTCCCATAACAACCTTCCCAGGCTTTTAGATTTATGTAACTTTTAGATTTTATTTAATTCCTACATAAAAGGGAGGTTGAGGGTGGGAGGAGCTCTTCGTGAATCTCTACATTTTCTACCTAAGAACTGGACACACAGAAACACAAAACACTTTGAGGTTTCATGATTCCCTTCAGGTAGCAGCCACAGAATAAAGACTATCCCAGCAGTTCCCTTGTCTCAGTATGATGCCAAAAGTTCAACTTTAAAAGAGTAACATTTCAGAGATAGCATGTTCATAAATTCAACCATATCAGGAAGGTTGGAGAAGCCTTCTCTGGCTAAAATTGATATTAATTGTTTGATGGAGAAAGTCCTACGTGGAATAAAATCTAATTCTTCTCCAGGACAAATAACAATTTAGAAAGGATTGTCAATGAGTATCACACACATAAAGATTGTTATGAGCAGATTTAAAAATGATAAAATACATAATAATCCAATGCTTTTGTCAAATGATCAGGAGATACTTTTATTTTTTATTTTATTCTTATTTTTTGAGTTGGAGTCCAGACTGGAGTGCAGTGGCCGCTCCCAGCCACCGCAGCCTCGACCTGCTGGGCTCCAGCGATCCTTCCGCCTCAGCCTTCCAAGTAGCTGGAACTGCAGGCGTGCGCTACCACACCCGGCTAATTTTTGATTTCTTGTAGAGATGAGGTCTCGCCAAGTTGCCCAGGCAGGTCTCGAACCCGTGGGCTCAGGCAATCCACTCACCTCAGCCTCCCAAAGCGCGGGATTACAGGCTGAGCCACCGAACCCGGCTTTTAAATGACTCACGATACCAAGACAGCTGGGTTCAGGCAAGAAGCAATATGGCTGCCTAAACGCATGGAAAAAGAGATACAGAAAGACAACATGTTTCTAGTGTCTCATAGAGTTCTGCTTTTTTAAGTCTACAAGAGAATCTAGAATTATTTACTGAATTGGTATTTTAAACACAATTAAGTAATGGCTGGCTGGGCGCGGATGCTCATGCCTGTGATCCCAGCAATTTGGGAGGTGGAGGCAAGAGGATTGCCTGAGCCCAGGGAATCAAGATCAGTCTGGGCAACACGGCAAGATCTCGTCTCTACAATAAAGCAAAAAATTAGTCAGGCGCGGTGGCGTTTAAGTGGCCAAACTCATCACTGACAGTTTAAGTGGCCAGTTTAAGTGGCCAAACTCATCACTGACACGCTGAGTTGATTTCAGATGAGTCACAGAATCACAAAAATCTGTTTCCAGAACACTTTGATTTGATTGTATTTCCTTCAACTCCATCATCTTAGAGGTAAATAAACTGAGGCAGAATGAAGTGACTTTTCCAAATTTATCATAGGAATTCTTGGGACTAGAACCCAGTTTTCTTATTCCCCTCCCCAGTACTCTTTTTTTTTTAACCTATCTATACTGTTGTGTTTTGTCTACTATTAATGTTAATTTCTTTATCTAAACATATATTATGTAGCAGAGCCTAGTGATTTAGAAGTTTGTTGGGAAACAGGAAATCCACCTGAGATGTAGAAATTGATCCCCCCAAACCCTCAAAACAGACAAAGCACAAGCAAAAAAATCAAGAGTTAACTGTTGCAGCCGTGCTAATCTGACACGTAGGGAGGCAGAGAATTGCTATGTCTCAATGAGCTCCCTCTGCTTGGTCTCATGCCTGGCAATTGGGAAAGAAGTGGCTCACTGCTACTAACCAGACACCGTTTAATCTACTGACCGAATTCCAACTTGAACTTTATCTTACACAGGTTGAGTATCTCTTATCTGAAATGCTTGGAAACAGCATCATGCTTACCAGCTCAGCATCCCTAATCTGGAAATCTAGAATTTGAAATGCTCCAATGAGTATTTTTCTTTTTTTTTTTTTGAGTTGGAGTCTCACTCTGTCGCCCAGGCTGGAGAGTGGCGGCCTGCACAGGCCACCGCAGCCTCTATCTGCTGGGCTAGGTGATCCTTCCGCCTCAGCCTTCCAAGTACCTGGAACTACAGGTGCGCATCACCAGGCCTGGCTAATTTTTTAAAATTTTTTTTGTAGAGACAAGGTCTCACCAAGTTGCTCAGGCTGGTCTAAGTATTTCTTTTGAGTGTCATGTCAGAGTTCAAAAAGTTGCAAATTTTGGAGCATTTTAAAATTTCAGATTACAATACTTAACCTGTAATAAAGACTTTTCACCATCCAGGAGCATTAAGTCAGAATCCTTCACAGCAGGAACCATATCCTTTTTTTTTTTTTTTTTTTGAGCTGGAGTCTCACTCTGTCGCCCAGACTGGAGTGCAGTGGCTGCTCCGGGTCACCGCAGCCTCAACCTGCTGGGCTCTGGCGATCCTTCCGCCTCAGCCTTCCAAGTAGCTGGAACTACAGGCACGCTAGCAAGCCCGGCTGATTTTTTGATTTATTGGAGAGATGAGGTCTTGCCAAGTTACCCAGGCGGGTCTCGAACCCGCGGGCTCGGGCAATCCACTCACCTCAGCCTCCCAAAGCGCGGGATTACAGGCTGAGCCACTGAGTCCGGCTTGGAACCATATCTTAAGCTCCTGGTGACTCTCTACATTTTTCTACCAAAGAACTGGGCACACAGAAACACAAAACTCTTTGATGTTTCATGGTTGACTGATTGCTTCAAACAATTGAATCACCCTATTTGGAATGCTACATATCATGCACTTTTCTAAAAAAAAAAAAAAAATCTTCAAAAATATCACACTTTGTTTAAATTACCTGAAATTCCATTTTGTCAAGATGCCAAATACAGATCATGGATACATTCTAAGTAAGTTCATAACGTTTTCAATGCCACCAGGTACACTAAGTCTACACAAATCCCAAAATATCTGGTATATCATCTAAACAAAATATTTAGTCATTGGCTATTTAATCCACAGGATGCCAAACTTTCAGAGTGACTACTTCATTTCAGATTCATTGAAATGAATCACCTCCTTTGTCGTCATGTACTCGTGACTGAGGACAGACTGGATCTGTTTTCAGTGAGGTATTCGGGTTGAGAGTCAGCAGAGGTAAAGGCCACGGTGTAGGCTACAGTCTTTCTATCCTGCTAACAGCAGGCTTAATATTCCATTGAGTCATTTTCCTCATGCCGGCTCTGCCGTTCAAACACTGTAATTATTTCATATATTTTTACCTAGTTATTATCTTACTCACCACAGGCACCTGTAATTTTTCTGTATTTTTTTTTTACTGCTCATTTACTTATTCTTAATTCAGCTAATAATGGTTCCATGTATTAAAATTATCATGGAGAAAGTAAGTGAAAACCTCCCAGGATGTCGAGGTAGTAGATTCATTACAGCCTACAACAGGGAATAAAATATTATGTATACTTTTTGCAGTAAGTACATGCTAATTATGCAGCTATTTATAAAACACTTAACAACATTCAAACCCATACTCTTCAATGTTGTTGTTTTTTAAACCCTGCTTTGCATACAAGATCTCTGCTTGCAGCTGAAAACAAACTTTGGGGGTCATCTGCCCGCCACGGAGACAAATCTTTTGTATACTTGTTACAATACTCCTCTCACGATGATGCAATAATAACAGCAACATTTTTATGGGGCTTTGGGGTTTATAATGTACTTTCATACACGTAACTTCATTTGATCTTCACAACAACCTGGTAAGGTGGGTATGGCAAGTAGAATTACCCCTACCACGTAGAAGGGGCTCAGAGAGGTTAAAGACCACATAGCGCATGAGATGCTGGTTTTAAACTCAGGTCTTCTGACTTCAGAGTTTTCACTTTTCCTACTATAACTTGGGGCTTCTTACTTTTCGGAGCAGCCCAACATTCTGATCACGGGTCTATTCCTTCCTTGATGCAGTACGAGGGGACCCCAAAAAATCTAGAATTATTTTTTGGAGGGTGGGCCCCTTGTAGTACAGGCTTCCCCCTCAGATAAGTGTTCTAGAAATCCATCGGCATCAGTGTACCAGCTAGTGTTGCTGTGAGAGTCTGTGTTCGACTTCAGTGAATTTCACGACGGTGATTTGCAAGCATACGTGCCCACACCGGGGTGAGTGTTCAGTAGTTTTTGACCAAGAAAACAACACTACCTTTGTGACCCACCCTCCCTATTCACCTCTCGCCTCAACTTTTTTTTTTTTTTTGCACTACAAGGTATCAAAATTGATGAGTTCAAAAACTGTTTTGAGCAGTGGAAAAAGTGTCTCAATAGGTGTACTTTGAAGGTGATTGAAGTTTAAACGTGTAAGAATAAATACACAATTTTTGTAGATAAATTCGGGATTTTTGGGGTCCCTCCTTATGTGTCCATGAGGACCCAAGTTTGAAATTAGACTATCTAGGTTCATATCCTGGCATCCCACTTATACATGAAATGTGTGATCCCTGGTGAGTTAGTTGACCAAGAGCCTTGGTTTCCTCGTCAGTAAATTTCATAGGATTGCTGGTAAGGATGAAATAACACAAGGAAAACATGTAGAGCTGTATCTCAAACATATGAAGTACTCAGTAAATCTTAGCTATCAACATTATTACTGATCCTACTCTGAAAATAATTGAAAATATTTTCCTGGGCAACTTGGTGAGACCTCATTTCTATAATTAAAAAAAAAAATTAGCTGGACATGGTGGTGCATGCCTGTAGTTCCAGCTACTTGGCAGGCTGAGGCAGAAGGCTCACCTGAGCCCAGCAGGTCAAGGCTGCGGTGGCTGTGAGTGTGCCACTGCACTCTAGCCTGGGTGACACAGTAAGACTCCAACTGAGCAACAACAAAATATTTTCAAAGGATAGTTGTAGATTTTTTTAAATAAGACTTCCTGTGTTTAACACTGTGATGTTATTCCTACCAACATAGGCTGCTCCTTTGTGTGCACTTATTAACTTTGAGCTCACAGGAGTGCTTTCTATGCTGTGAATTTCTTTAGATATCTCCCATTTCCCTGCTCAGAATATTTCTCCCACTGATTTTCAGAAATCTCTGTGTTTGTAGAAGTCTCCAGCTACCCTACTTTTTAGTCTCAAACCAAGTGATACCGGGACCCGCTGAAGTCCATCCATATTGCCACAGCCCCTAGAGATGGACACGGCAAGGGTTCAAGCGCTCCTGCACATTCCTGATGACATTACTGAGCATTCCCTTGTCTTCTATGCATTCCCAGTAAATAGCTTCAAGGGGATCCTTGACTTCCCTGCAGACTATGCTCAAAGATGTAAATCCCTATTTACTCCCTTTCTTAACAGTCACAGGTTTGGACAATATAGTATCAATGTAACCGTAAGTTTTATGATTTGCATAAATCATAAACAACTTTTGCAATGCATGATGTCTTAGGCCTTGTAAATTTCCTTTACTCTAAATATCACTATCTAAAAGTAAAATGTGGCTGTAACTTAAGCGCTATATAATGTCCTGCTGGTCACGTGGCTAATGTACAGGAATGGACAACTCTGGACTAAAAAGTAGACTGCGGAGTATGAAGAGGGGGTAGAACCATGTTGGAAAGACCGCAAGTCTGGCTCTGCTCCCTGGATTCGAATTCAAAAATAAACTTCTTTCTATCAGTTTCCTGCCCCTTTGATTTATTGATATCAAGGGAGAGCAGCCGAGCCTCACTCAGACCATAACACATGGGCCTGTACTCATAGTAAAGCAGTTAGGACATGGTCTCATGCAAACACTGCCTGCGTTCAAATCTTGTTCTGACATTTACTAGCTGTGTAATTTAGCTGCTTAATCTCACTTTCCTTATCATAAAAAACAGGATTAAAAGAGTATGCATCTCTTAGTGATGATATGAGGCTGAGAAAAATATATACAAAATATTTTGTAGTGTATCTGACAAGAGTCATGTTCCACGGTCATGGTATCATCAAACCAAATCTTCTTTATTGAAATAAACTCTCAAATTGCACTTCTGCAGAAGCAAATTGCTCTGATGGTGACATATGGATCAAACGCTTTTCAGAATCAAATGGGGACTTCAAGGGGAAAATTTGGCTTCAAAATTTAAGCTAAAAGCTTTTCTTAGAAATATAAAGAATATTCCTAAAAACCTGGCTTCGTCTAAAGAATATGAAACAAATGCTGTTATGCAAATCTTTCATCATCTAGAAAAGCAAATTTTGTAAATGTTCTGCTTAGAAAACCCAAGTCAACTTATAAAGAAAACATCTCCAGATCAATTTGAGAGATATATGTGACAGACACCCTGCCTTTTCAGTAAGGGAAGCTGTTGTGTTTCTGTACACAGATGAAATACAGAAAAGGCAGTTTTAGCTAAAACTTAGTGGGTAAATCCATATTCTCATTTTTCTTTTTAATTCAGAAAACTGGATAAATTATTTCCATGCCCAAACCACAAAATTTGTGTTGAATACTAAGCCAAAGAAAATTAGTATGCTAATAGAAAATATTTTATCCAAATTACTGCAGTATATACATTTCTATAAGTTTAAATATAAAACATTTATCATTTAAGATTTTTTCTGCTGTAGTTAAGAATCTATCCTAAATGACAAAGACATCTGTTGACAAAAGAGAAAATCTATTGGCAAAGTAAGCTATGGAATTGGTCCAAATGAATGCCAATAATGTCGTCATACAGCTCATTGTTTTTCTGACTGTCCACTCATTTCAGTTTTATCCTAGGTTCATTCCCCCCAGGGTTGTTGCTGGTTGGTGGTTACAGGCTTCTCATCCTTTCTCTTCAGTGTTGGAAAAGTTTTTCCCAGAAGCCCAGGAAGGCCATTTTTGAATTCCACTGGCCCAGTCAAGCTTGGGTCTACCATTTGAGAATCCATTATTATGAGTAGCTAGACTGACTAAGACAACTTGAATGTTGTGGAATCAACCACAATGTCCATTGCAACCATGATTCCATTAGTGCTATGTGGACTTCCTCCAAATATCTATCAGTATATGCAGAATCTTAGTTATTTGGACTCCCCGTGCCTTGATTTCTCCTATATGTCAAATGAAATAGATAACATACCAGACATTTTTGCCTCACATTTGGGGAACGGGTGTTGGAAAGATAGAGTGAATGATGTAAAAATACTCTGAACCAAGGAGACAGTTATTAAGATTCAAAATGAAATTAACTTAGCTGTGAACACTTACTGATTGAAGGCTAGCCTATGGCCAGCCTATACAAATAAGTATATGAATGACAGTGTTTAATCATAAAGCACAAATATAGGACAACAGGAGAACAATCTGGGAAGAATATCGAAAGCATTAAAATACTACATATTCTTTGCCTACTTTTAGAAATTTAAAGCAAGTATATTATCATATATGGCAAAGATTTAGCTGGAAGGATGCTGATTCATCCCATTGTGTTTATTATAGCAAAAAATGTGGAAATAATCTCAATATCCAATATGAAGAGGCCAAGAAAATAAATTATGACATATCTACCACATATTATTATGTAGTCATTAAAAATGGTAATGTGTCTTTCTCATACATCTTTGTCCCACTGTTGCCCAGCACTCTATGACACAGTCAGTATTCAATAAATGTTTATGGAATTATCTGGGAGAAAAAAAAGATGATATAGTTTTATTTATATATATTAGTTTGAAAAGATATTCACAACATACCATTAAGTAAAAAAGAGCATATTACACAAAATATGTAATTTAATTTGTATAAAATTGTGTGCACATTAAAAATTATATATAAATTATGAAAACTTTTTCATAAAATTATTAATGGTGGTGAGATACCAGGTGAATTTTACTCTCTTCTTGATACAGGGACCCACTACTGTCCCTCCATATTGCCACAGTCCTTAGAGAAGGGCATGGTAAGGGTTTAAGCACTCCTGCACATTCCTGAGCACATTACTGAGAGTCTCCTTGTCTTCTGTGCACTCCCAGGAAGTAGCTTCAGGGGATCCTTGACTTCCCTGCAGACTATGCCCAAAGATATAAATCCCTATTTACTCTCTTCCTTTGAACTATATAGTCTCAATGCAATCATAAGTCTTGTGATTTGCATAACTTTTGCAATGCATGATGTCTTAGGTCTTGTAAACTTCCTTTACTCAAAATGTCACTATCTAAATGTAAAATGCAGTTGTAACTTAAGTTCTATATAATGCTTTTCTGGTCACATGGCTAATGTATAGGTAAGGACAACTCTGGACTATAAAAGTGAACTGTAAAAGCCTGGAGGGTGAGCAGAACCATTTTAGAAAGACCTCAAGTTCAGTTCTGCTCCCTGGATTTAAACTCAGAAATAAACTGCTTTCTACCAGTTCCCTGCCCCTTGATTTATCAGTATCAAGGGTGAGCAGTCAAGCGTTACTCAAACCATAGCATTCTCTTTTTGTGGTAATTGAAATATGTTTATAATGAGAATGTTTTATTTTTAAGGATGACAAAGTTATCTATATTTAGAAAAATTGTATCAAAAATATTTAATGGCATAGAAAGATTAACACAATATTGTTTAGTAGAAAGGCATACAAAATTATTTATATGATCCTATTTTCATATTTAAAAGTACATATCTACATGTACAGAAAAATTCTAGAAGGATACACACCAACGTGTGAGCAATAGTTATACCTAAGGTTGATAGGGTTATATATAGATGATGCTAATTTTCTTTTCTTGTTTTTTCAGTAGGAATCTCACTCTGTCACCCAGGCTGCAGTGCAGTGGCATGCTCACAGCCACTGCAGCCTCAACTAGCTGGGCTCAGATGATCCTTTTGCCGCAGCCTTCCAAGAAGCTAGAAATACAGATGCACATCACCACACCCAGCTAATTTTTAAATTTTTGTTTATTGTGAGACAAGGTCTTGCCAAGTTGCCTAGGTTGGTCTTGAACCCTTGGACTCAGGCAATCCTCTCACCTCTCCTCCCAAAGTGCTGGGATTTAAGGCATGAGCCACATGCCAGCCTTAATTTTCTTTTAAGACTAAAAAAAAAAAAAAAAATTGAACTGAATTTCAAATGTAGACTTAAAAAAAGATTAAAGAAGCTAGAGATTAAGAGTATAGAAATTGAACAAATATGATTTAAAAACTTATTATAAAGCACTTATTTTCATCAGGTCAAATCATGTCCAGAGTATATCTAATGAATAGAGTCGCTCTCATTAGCACATAAAAGGCCTGCTATATTAATGTTAAGCAGAGTTCTACCATCTTTCTTCATGCTAAAAGCAAAATTGGAAGAGACATACAGTGTGGATTAAGAATAGAAATAGGTGTCAGTGGCTCAGGGCTCAAAATCTCTTCTATACAAGTAATTACCTTTCTCTGAGCAAATCATAATTTTCCATTATCCTCGTTTATTGATTTGGAAAAAGAGCAGTAAAATACTGACTTCTCCATAGGACTGCTATGAAAAGCCATAGATGTGAAGTACTCAGCCAAAGCAACTAACTAATGAAACTTGGTTAAGTATTTTACCTTCCCTGTATTCCATGTTAAAAACCTGGGGACTTAAATGAACCTTGAACAACTATGATAATACTATAACAAAGGTGTTGGCAGTAGCGGGAAAACTGCCGGCGGGGGGGGGGGCACACATCATCAACAAGGGTACCTCCATAATGAACATTTGTACACCTAACCCTGAATTGTACCCCACATCTTAAAACAAAAACAAAAACCATGGGGGCTAATCCAGTTGTTAAATTTTGCATGGTACATCCCTGTTTCTTGTGGTATGCTGTTAAGCAGTACATTTGTTATTTGTGCCAGCTCAGCATCTATTTCTCCACTTTCTCCGTTTTTCTTTGCAGGTAGTCTCAGTGAAACTGTCCGATAAAGCAGTGGTCCCAACCTTTTTGGCATCAGGGACCGGTTTCGTGGGACATAATTTTTCCACGAATGGGAGTGGTGGGGGTGGGGGGGTGGGGAAGAAGGATCATCAGGCATTAGATTCTCATAAGGAGCGTGCAACCTAGATCCCTCCCATGCTCCTATAAGAATCTAATGCCGCTGCTGATCTGACAGGAAGTGGAGCTCCGTTCCTCCACCACTCACCTCCTGCTGTGTAACCCGGTTCCTAACAGGATGAGGATGGGCTCCCCGGTCCACAGCCCAGGGGTTGAGGACCTCCCCACCCCCGCCCTGTCCTGAGATAAAGTACTTTGCCTCGCCTTGACTAAGAAAGATGTCAGCAGTGACCCAACCTAGGCCAACCAGATGTGGAAGGTAAGGACCCAGATGTTTGAAATAGATTTATCTCAATAGCAGAGTCTTTCATTCCTGATCCCAAGGCCCCTTTCTAAGAGCTGGGCTCTTCAAGGATTCCTTCAATTCTCTGAGTTACCCTAAATCCTTCAGATGAATTCCTTTATGTCTGAAGTCAGTCACAGCTGGGTTATATTACTTATCACCAGAAAAAACAAAACTTATATAAGGAACCTATATAACATCTCCTTGAGGCGGAAGGAAACATAGAGCTTTTATCATAGCAGAGAAGCACTGACAGATATATGACCTTCTGGGATAGAGCCCTTTTCTTTCACTTGTGTGCTGCAGCATGAACTCCTGGCCTTCTGGGACACCCTCCCTTGGTATTACAGAATGGCAGTTCTTGTTTGAGGCTCTTACGTCCAATATCTAAGGACTAGACGTGTGCTGTCTAACGTGGTAGCCACTAGCCACGTGTGGCTATTTAAACTTAAATGAATGAAAATGAAATAAAATTAAAAAATCCAGTTCCCTGCAGTAGCTAGCATTTTCTTCATTTTTTGCAAAAAGTTCAGACAGTGCTAGACTAGTCTATAGGTCCAAAGCCCCCTTTTCAATTCACCACACAGGGCTGACCTACAAGTTGAACCCTTCACTGGCCTGTTGTCACATCCCTGAATTCTCCAGGTGAATCTGTAGAACAGGTCCTCCTAAGATCCTTGACACATAGGAAAAACTATTAAAAACAAAAAAGCACATTTTAAAGGAATGTATTCAGAGCACCACTGAAAATTTTTAGGATAGATAAAAGTCCTATAGAGCGCTTTATTTAGATCCAACAAATTAGGCCTATTTTGGTTTTAGCAAACTGAAGCATAAACATGCATTATGCAATATATTGTCAGAAATGTTCTAATTAAAGTTTCTAGAATCACTAAAACCTTAAACAAGCTTTTCTGTTTGTTTTTTTTTTAATTGAAGTCTCACTCTGTTACCCAGACTGGAGTCCAGTGGCACGATCACAGCTTACCACAGCCTAGATACTTCTAGGCTCAAGTGATCTTCCCACCTCAGCCTCCTGAGTAGCTGAGACTAAAGGCAGGTGCCACCCTGCCTGGCTAACGATTTTATTTTTTAATAGAGACAGGGCTTTTTATGTTGCTTAGGTCGGTCTCGAACTCCTGAGCTCAGGCAATCCTCCTGCATCGACCTCTCAAAGTGCTGGGATTACAGGCATGAGCCACTGTGCCCGGCCTAAGCAAACTTTTTAAGAAACACACTGTAAAGGGAAACATTGATACACTCCTTTAAAAAAAAAAGTTGGTGATTTGGATGTTCTCAATCAACTCTTGAAGGAGAGCAAGCTAATAAATGAAGAAATCAGAATTTGCACAAAATACAAGCTTAGAGTTTGGGGCTTTGAGTTGTAAAAATGTTATAAATTGGCCACTTTCCTCTCTCTCTCTCTTCTTTGGTTTTGTTTGCCTCAGGCTTTCTGAGTGTTCACCATTCAAAGAAATAAGTCTAAACTCAACTGGTGGTTTTTATTTTTCCTTCCAACAAATCTCAAAGGTCTAATAATTATTACCATGTATGGAGTTAAAAGATGACAGAGAGACCCTGAATGCGCTCATTTTACTTGAAAAAAATTGAATATGAGCCAGAAAGAATATATAATATATGTAAGTCTCATTAAGCTGTCATTACTTGGAAAGATAATTTCCAGGCAAATAAACACCCAAATCTCCCTCTTACAGCTCCCTCTGAGTAACACATTCAACTCAAATCTCCCATCCACACACATTCCGTTGATTTCAAAGAGAATTATGGGTGAACAAGAAAACGAGAATCAGGTAGGACAATTATAATCCTGAAAAAGAAAAACGTGTCAACATTGACTGAATTCCTAAAAAACAAACAAACAAACATGGAAAGAGCCATTCTTCTTCAATATATTTACTCAAAAGGGCTAAAGTGTTTTGGGGTCTAAATTTGTGCTGCTTTAAAAATAAAGCAGAATTTAAAAATATGCTTTCACATGCTCCCCAAGTTGAGTGTGAAACTCATTAATAATATTCACTTCTTTTATTCAGCTCGCATTTTCTGAATGCTCGCTTTGTGCCAGATACCAATATCAATTGGTCCATTCAATACTCTATTGAAAAGCTGCCCAAAACAAACTCAGCCTTCAAGCTGTCTAGAAGAACTGTCATTGGAATTTCAAGTTTGTATCTTTGTTTTAACTCAACATGATAATAAAAAATAGCAACAAGGAAAGAAAATTTGGTTTCTAGAGGAGAGGATGGATTAGGATGAATGGGAGAAGAAAGTTGTCCTGCGATGATAATTTGCATTTATCTCAGCGGGGTTAGCAGCCTGATTAATACCATAGTCAAAGAAGGACTACACAAGCAGACCACAGTCCATCCTGCCAGGTAGCCTGACAGAGGCATACAGTCTCCAAGGTCAGGGAACTAACTACCCTAAGAATATTTTCAGATTCTCCTTCATAACCTACTCTAGCCTACCTACCTCCTATGCATATATATTTTTTGGCAGTATCATCTTCCCGAGGTAAACTGGTTCACACTTCTCTATGCAGGTAATAAGGAGGAAATTTTTTTTTCTTCTTTCTTTTGAGCCGGAGTCTCTGTCACCCAGGCTGGAGTGCAGTGGCATGCTCATTGACCTGCTGGGCTCAGGCAATCCTTCTGCCTCAGCCTTCCGGGTACCTACCTACAGGTATATGCCACCACCACTGGCTAATTTGATTTATTGTAGAGACAAGGTCTCACCAAGTAGCCCAGGCTGGTCTTGAACCCCTGGGCTCAGAGAATACTCTCATCTCTGCCTCCCAAAGTACTGGGATTAGAGGCACCATGTTCAGCAAGAGGACATTCTTAAATATGGCACAGCAGACCTATGCTAAGGATAGCTAGAGTCCTGTACGGGGGAAACCTGCTGGCATTTCAGGGGCTTGATGAGGGGAGAAAGCACAACTCTGCCTGGGCCATGACTTACCTTTAGATGATGACTTGAGATTAAGGCCATACATACAGAGTGTTTTAAAGGAAATAGAGACTTAGCGCAATAAAAGGATATTGGGCCACCAGGGCTGGGCAAAGCTGGGTATTTGGCATAAAAACACAGTGCATCATAACAAAGTCATTTAAAACAGAATCTGGAAGAGAGAACAAAGCAGAAAGCAAAATTAGGTTCTTGTGTAAATCTTTAGGAAAGCAGAAGTATCTATTCACTTATTCTTGGCCCTTGATTCTTATATGTTGGTTTGGGGTCTGACTTTACTGTACACAGAAGCACTTCATACAAAAATGATGTTGACAGAGCTTGAGGTCAAAATTCAATTTCTTAAGACAACAAACAAAAAGTATAATATTTTTTTTACTTTTTTTGGGGGGGGGTTGGAGTCTCACTCTGTCGCCCAGACTGGAGTGCAGTGGCCGCTCCCGGCCACCGCAGCCTCTACCTGCTAGGCTCTGACGATCCTTCCGCCTCAGCCTTCCGAGTAGCCGGAATTACAGGCGCGCGCTACCACGCCTGGCTGATTTTTTGATTTATTGTAGAGATGAGGTCTCGCTGCCCAGGCGGGTCTCGAACCTGCGGGCTCAGGCAATCCACTCACCTCAGCCTCCCAAAGGCGCGGGATTACAGGCTGAGCCACCGAGCCCGGCTTAAGTATAATATTTTAAAATGAGACAGCCTTGCACAAATGACACTAGGTCCCTTAGCCACAAAGGATTTTTACAATATATACAATTAGAGTCACATGTGGGCAGGACCATATATGCAGAATTAAGACATGATCATTTCTGTGTCTACTTTATGCCATGTTTACCTCTTTAATATCTTTACTTCTATTTCCAGAAGGAGCAATGGAGGATGATTGAATTATAGAAAAAAGAGGTGGCAAAAGTAGAGAATTAGAAAGGGAGGAAAAAGGCAGCCAAAAAAATAAAAAAAGAAAGAAAGAAAAGAAAAGAAAAGAAAAAATGCAAGATAAAGTTTTGAGCAGCAACTGGAACAAAATAAAAGCTATCTGGTGGATGAAAATGGTGACTATCCTATTTTTTTTTTTTTTGAGTTGGAGTCTCACTCTGTCACCCAGACTGGAGTGCAGTGGCCGCTCCCGGCCACCACAGCCTCAACCTGCTGGGCTCCGGCAATCCTTCCGCCTCAGCCTTCCGAGTAGCTGGAACTACAGGCGCGCGCCACCACGCCCGGCTCATTTTGATTTATTGTAGAGATGAGGTCTCACCAAGTTGCCCAGGTGGGTCTCGAACCCGTGGGCTCAGGCAATTCACTCACCTCAGCCTCCCAAAGGCGCGGGATTACAGGCCGAGCCACCGAGCCCAGCTGACTATTCTATTTTTGAAGGTATTTTCTAGGTAAGTAAGCAAGGGCATGGCAAAGAAAATAAGGCAGGTTCCTAAGATAAGCTCCATTTACTTAGTCATTGAAATCAATGCTGATTCATCATTGCAAAAGACAACATATTCCAGCCAGC
Source organism: Cephalopachus bancanus (assembly GCA_027257055.1). NCBI lineage: Eukaryota > Metazoa > Chordata > Mammalia > Primates > Tarsiidae > Cephalopachus > Cephalopachus bancanus. The sequence goes on along the minus strand of JAPVLO010000122.1, from coordinate 3,578,333 downwards.
CTCCATGGAAGGGCACGTGATGACACACCTACAAGCCTCAGGACTGTGCCCATTGAAACTTGGAGCCCATGGGGATTTTTAGTAAAAAATTGAATGATACTGGTTGAGATTTCAAAACTCACTTAACTTTCCAAATAGAAAATGGTGAGAAATATGCAAATTTTAATGCTACAAATTAGATTTCCAGTGTCCATGTTTTTAACAAACTTACAATGGCAAAGTTTGAATCAGCGACTAAAAGTTTAACAATTATATTTATTTACATATAAAAGTGCTGAGTATAATCTCAAACTGTTTCAGTGTCACCAGTCATTTCAGTCCCCTTAATTGAGCCAGAGAAGAAGTAGAGATGATGCTACACAGAAGTTGCATGAAATTTTTTTTTTTGAGTTGGGGTCTCACTCTGTCGTCCATGCTAAAGTACAGTGGCACGCACATGGCCACTGCAGACTTGACCTACTGGGCTCAGGCAATCCTTCCCAATTCTTAGACTTGACTTTCCTTTTCCTATATATACAATAGTCCAACAACCAGATCACTTGCTCTTCTTTACCCATTTCTAGGTCAGTACTAATGTTGTCCCTCAGTATGGGAGGCTTTGCCCCCATCTCTACAGCTCTAGTTACTGGTTACCAGTCTTCCCTCACGGGTACTCTTCAAAGGTTGTATTTTCCATGACACTTTCCCAGATCCTTCGACTAGTCAGTGCCCCCCAAACACTAACCACATTCTGCCTTATATTTAAGTTATGTGCACATTCATTTATGCCCTCTAGAAGATTATAATCTTCTGGAGTACAGGAGGGTGATTCCTTGTTCACACTACCTAGTCAGCTTAGTGTCTGCCCAATATGATACTCAACAAATATTGAGCTGAAAATAACTGGCCTAGAGCCAGAGATCCTGGCTGTTACATCTACTAGTCCCTAATCAGTTAATTAATTTGCTATTTATACTTTAAAAAACCCAGGTAATATATGTATAAAATGAGAAACAAAAATGAAGAGATAAAATAAGAAGTCACTGGTAAAATCCTTTTAGGAGGTACATGATAATAATAATAATGATATCTTCACTTTGAGTATATTGCAAAGGTCAATTATAGAGATGGATTTTGAACTACCACTAAGTTTTTGAGATAAATCTCTTATCTTTTAGTGAGAAATGTTCTTTTATGGAGCTCAGTGTGCTTAAAATATTAACTCTGAGAGACAAGCAGTAGAATAGAAGCGTTAAGAAAAACTTTAAATGCGGGCTGTTCCAAAGTCATATACAAAGTACCAACCAAAGTGGAAAACAGTACTATAACTCTGAACACTCAGTTCATAGGTGCGATTTGTTTTATTCCCCCTCAAATCTCTGTTTTGTAGGCAGCAAGACTGGCTCACTGTAAGGAAGTGTTATGTGTTGAATTCTATCCCGCCCAAAATGTATGTTGAAATGCTAACCTCCAGTACTCAAAATGTGACCCTCCTTAGAAATAGGGTCTTTGCAGGTGTGGTCAAGTGAAGGTGAGGTCATTAGGGTGGTCCTTAATCTAATATGACTGGTGTTTCTAAAAAAGGGGTAAATTGGGACACAGAGACAGACATGCATGGAGGGAAGATGGTGAAGAGTCACACAGAGAATACCATGCGAACATGGGAGCAGAGACCAGGGTGATGAACCCATAAGCCAAGGAATGCCAAAGATAGCCTGTAAACCACTGGAAGTAGGAGAGAGGTTCAGAGCAGATTCTCCCTCACAGCTCTTGGATTTCTAATCTCTGGAACTGTGAGACAATATGATTCTGTTGTTTGAGCTACCCAGTTGGTGGTACTTTGTTCTGGGAGCCCTAGCAAACTGACACAGGTGGTGTTGAGTTACACGCTAGGGTAGCCCAAGAATCTACAACATCCGCAGACCAGACAGAACCACAGTCCTCCCAATGGGAGCAAGGCTGTACCCTTTATGTAGGCAGTTTCAAATCCTTTATGGGAGTTGGTAGGATTTAAATGATAAACCCAATAGTTGCCAATAGAAGGTGGGATTTGCGAGATAACCTACAAGATGCCTCTGGAAGAGGATTCATAATATGTATGAAGGAGATTGAGTCATCCACAGAGAGCAGCCAAGATTGGAGAGGGCAGAACCAGGAGGACAGCTCCCTGTTGGGCCACAGCGATGCTCTTCAAATATTAATTCGTGTAACCCCCTTCTAAAACTGCTCTGCTCCGGTTATATACACTGAGAATGAATTCTTTTTTTTTTTTTAAAACAATGCTGTGCATGGATTTAAAGAACACACAAAACTGTTCTGTGTATACCTGTTGCTTCATTTAAAGCTGGCTCAAGGCGTATTGTTTCTAGAAAATGCTCTAAAATTTTTTCAGGTGTTCCTGACATCACAGTATACCTGGATAACAAATAAAAATGTCCGTTAGTTTTTCAAGAGTGGGTATATCATTCATAAAAAGATTTTTACTTATCCGAGTTTTTTTTTTTTTAAACTTGAGATCCCAGGGAGCCATATCCTCTTTGTGATAAGAGAGACCAGGTTCTTTGTCAAAGTCACACAAGAAGACAGTGGAAAACTCACAAAGTGAAGCAGTTACTGAAAACATTGTTCTTTTTTCCCTACATGGAGATAAAGTACACTTATTGGAGAGCAGCTTTAGCAGGCTGGGAACTGAGAAACTTCAGTCTTTTTCCAAAGGGGAATAAAAGGGAGTGTGTAAAACCCAGGGCAGTTGAGGTCAGGCAGGGGAGTTGGTGAGGGGAAGTGACAGTAAGCTCGCCATTCCATATACGGGTTACCCGTAGGAAAACTTCAGTCCCACGCTGGATTCCCCTGCCTATTTCTGGAATGCACTGTCTTTCCCAACTGTACCCTGGTATGTGCTTTGGAAAGGTAGCTAATAATAAAACAAGAGAAAAGAAAACAAAACCCCAAACACCAGTGAACAAACAAACTCCAACAGCATCATGAATAGGAAATAAATCAGCAGTAGAAAAGTCCTATAATTTATTTCTATGTCAAATATAAATTATCAGGGGAGTGCATTAGTCATTGCAGAATTTCCACCCATGGTGATTGTCAATCAATATGGGAGGATTTTCTTCAGAGTTGGGGTCTTGCTCTCTCCCCCAGGATAGATTACAGTGGTAAGATCATGGTTCACTGCAGCCTGGAACTCCTGGGCTCAAGTAAGCCTCTCACCTCACTCTCCTGAGTACTCTAGGTGTGAGCCACCATGCCCGGCAGCTTTATTTTTTAAATAGAATGTGGGCTGTTTCAAGTCGTATTCAAGATGGTGACAAAGCAGTAAGTGAAAGCTATAGACAAAATATATGAAGAAGATCTGGGTGCTGCTTTCTGTTTGGCATTTCACTTCAAGCAAAATGACAAGGAAGGAACACACAACGGTGGAAAAAAGTTCTCTGCTGTGCAGAAACCAGTGATAGGATTCAGCTCTGGGAGCACACAGCTTCTTTTGCCTTCTCACCAACACCCTTTCCTTGCCTGTTTGAGACCTTCAGGGAGATGTGTTGAGAGTCCAAGAATATCTTTAATATATGAAATCTCAGGGTCTTAACTACTGCCTGAGGGAGTAAAGAGGAGACATTTGAACATATGCCCACGCACATGTGTCAGAAAAGCTCTGCTGGGTTTTTTGTTTTGTTTTTTTTTTTGAGTTGGGGTCTCACTCTGTCACTCAGGCTGGAGTGCAGTGGCATGATCACGGCTCACCACAGCCTCGACCTCCTGGGATCAGGTGATCTTTCTGCCTCAGTCTCCCGAATAGCTGGGACTACAGGCATACATGGCCACGCACGACTAATTTTTTGATTTTTTTTTTTTTTTGAGTTGGAGTCTCACTCTGTCACCCAGGCTGGAGTGCAGTGGTACCATAGCCTTGACCTGCTGGGCTCAGGTGATCCTTCTGCTTCAGCCTTTCAAGTAGCTGGAAGTATAGGCGCACGCTATCATACCTGGCTTATTTTTTAATTTATTGTAGAGACGAGGTCTCACCAAGTTGCCCAGGCTGGTCTCAAATCCCTGAGCTCAGGCAATCCTCTCACCTCGGCCTCCCAAAGTGCTGGGATTACAGGCTTGAGCCACCGTGTCAGGCCCCAATTTTTTGATTTTTTGGAGTTGAGGCCTCACTGTGTTGTTCAGGCTGGTCTCAAACCCCTGGGCTCAAGCAGTCTGCCTGCCTCGACCTCCCAAAGTGCTGGGATTACAGGTATGGGCCACTGTGCCCAGCTGTATACCTCTGCTACTGAATGAGGTAGCAAGTACCATCTACCTGGAAGCAGACTAGTAGCTAAAACTGTTCTTTGAGAGCACACACAAGCCTAAAAGGAAGCTAGAGTTAAATCTTTGAGGAAATCTGGTTTTGCAACCTAGAGGAGGAGAGAGGGGGAATAGAAAAAAATAATAATAATCTACTTTAATCTCAAAAGTATAATCCCTTTTTCTAAATAAATATGGTAGAAGACAATAGTTTTTCCTCTTATAGGCAGTGATTGCTTGAGGAAAGGTGGGGACATATCTATAAATAACTTTCAACACATACATGGAGAATACAGTACTGCTCAGTTCATTCAGTCATTCCTGGAATATATGATTCTTTGATAGCACTAGTCGGATGGGCTGGAAGAGGAGTGGCATTTGGCCACATGAATCAGGCAGCAGGGTTAGAGAGAGAGTGTGTTCAACATCTGTTGAATGTTTACCATGCCCCAGACAACTAGGTGAGCACTGGTAAGGTTGTCATGTTTCTTCCTACTGGTTAAATATTATCTTCATTCTGCAGATGGAGAAGCTGCCCAGCAAGGGGAAGTGGCATGCCTAAGGTTACAGAGTTCAGAGAGATCTCTGCCACGAGCCAGCTCTGTCTTGTTTCAGAGAACAAGTATGTGTTTGATGGCATTTGCCTACCTGAACAGCAAGATGCTCTGGGTGGAGACCAGGTCTAGCTACCTGGAGCTTATTACAGGAAATCTTCCATGTCATTAAAAACTTCCCTCTTAATTCTGCTTGTTTCTGAAAACAAATTTTATTTGAATAAGAGTATAAATATAGGCTAAGGTGAGTGGATTGCCTGAGCCCGCGGGTTCGAGACCCACCTGGGCAACTTGGCGAGACCTCATCTCTACGATAAAATCAAAAAATTAGCCGGGCATGATAGCGTGCGCCTGTAGTTCCAGCTACCTGGAAGGTTGAGGCGGAAGGATCGCCGGAGCCCAGCAGGTCGAGGCTGCGGTGGCCGGGAGCGGCCACTGCACTCCAGTCTGGTGACAGAGTGAGACTCCAGCTCAAAAAAAAAAAAAGGATAAATATATTACATAACATGAAAACCGGGAATGCTAGTTTGCTACTTTGATGGCATTGGGTAGATGTTGCTTGGAAGTTGCAAACTCTATTGCTAGCTACATGACTGACACATCAGTTATTTTGTGAAATGTGTGCCCTTGTTAAAAGTTTATGAGAGGGAACCCCCCAAAACTGGAATTGTCTTTTGGAGAGTGGGCCCCGTGTAGTACAGGCTTTCCCCGCTAGGTAAATTCTCTAGGAACCCATCAGCATCAGTGTTACCAGCTAGTGTTGTTGTGAGAGGCTATGTTCGGCTTCAGTGAATTTTTTTTTTTTTTTTGAGATTCTTTCAACACATTTGCCCATTTCATGATGGATGATTGATGAGTGCATCTGTCCACACCACGCTGAGTGTTCAGCAGTTTTGAACTCAAAATGGCATGACCCCTGTGCCTCACTCTCCCTATTCACCCGATCTCACAGAGACAAGTGGCTTTTTAAAAATTTCTTTGGGTGAAAAAAGTCCTCAAAGGGAAACATTTTGCTGACGTGGAAAAGGTGAAACAAACCGCAGAAGGGGACAGCATGGTAGCTCAGCCTGTAATCCCAGCACTTTGGGAGGCTGAGATGAAAGGATTGCCCGAGTCCGGGGGTTTGAGACCAGCCTGGGCAACTTGGTAAGATCTCGTCTCTACAACAAATCAAAACATGAGCCAGGCGTGGTAGTGTGCACCTGTAGTTCCAGCTACTTGGAAGGCTGAGGTGGAAGGATCGCCTGAGGCTAGCAGGTCGAGGCTGTGGTGGCTGTGAGCATGCCGCTGCACTCCAGACTGGGCAACAGAGTGAGTCTCCAACTCAAAAAACAAAACAAACAAAACAAAAAAAGCGGCAGAAGCACAAAACAGTTCAAAAACTGTTTTGAGCAGTGGAAAAATGTCTCAATAGGTGTATTGCATCAAACAGAGAGTACTTTGAAGATGACTGAAGTTTAAATATGTAAAAATAAATACACAATTTTTTAGACATAAATTCTGTATTTTGGGGGTCACCCCTTATAATTCTCATAGAAAGCTGGCTGCAAGTTCTGGTATTTCTGTTTGGACATCCCTTAGCTAGGGTATTATGACTGGTCAAAAGAATGTAGATTCAGGTGGCAATCTAGATTTCCTACCACCTCATTAGAGAGAAGGGACTTCTCTAAGCTCTGCCCACCTGGTGAGTGGGAGACACCATGGGATCTTTGTTTCACTGCCAAAGACTCCCTCTAGTGGTCCAGCTGCTGTGGCTGCCCTAACGCCAGCCTCTGTTCTAATCTCCAACAAGAGCTCTTAGGTGTTGGCATTCCTGGTAGTGCCTGGAACTCCGAAGAGAGAGGGCCAGGAGCTTCTAGCCAGACACAGCCCTCTGGCATCTTGGGGCTCTGGTTTTGGCTGAAACATCACATGGTGGTTTTGTTTTAGACTGGCCACTACCAGGCACCTACTGCTTGACCTCTGTTCAAGGTCAAGTCCACTCGAGGACCAGACAGCATGGCTCTTTTTAGTTTATTGCATGAAAGAGCTACTCTAGTCCAAGTTTAGAGTGAACTCCAATTGATCATATTATATAAGCAATAAGGTTTTAAACCTGTGACAAAAAATCTTTTCCCAACACGAAGTCTGCAAATGAGGATACTTCTATCTGCACCTAGAACAGAAAAGGATAGGGGAAGGGGAACCTGAAAGAAACTCTCCTTTTGTAAACAGGATGGAGTTGAGCAATGAGAAAACAACAACAAAAAAACTTTAAAAAACAACACAGTTACTAAATCAAGAACATTCATTTTAGATTCTTTCTTACTATACTCACATATCTGAAAAAGTAAATATTTGAGGGCACCAAATAACTTATCTATCATGTGAAATTTTGTCTTATATTGACATTGTAATCTCACACTCAGTGCTAAGAGGCTTAAAATCAGAGTTTTGAAAGTTTAAAATGTATACATAAACTATTCTGGGTTTCTCAGGGAGAAAGTGAATTAGAAAAATCACATTACTAGCAACACCAACATGGTGACCCTTTTTTTTTTTTTTTTTTTTTTTTTTGTGTTGGAGTCTCACTCTGTCACCCAGGCTGAAGTGCAGTGGCACTCTCATGGCCACCACAGCCTCGACCTGTGGGGCTCAGGTGATCCTTCCACTTCAGTCTTCCAAGTAGCTGGAACTACAGGTGCGTGCCACCACGCTCAGCTAATTTCTTGATTTATTGTAGAGATGAGGTCTTGCCATGTTGCTCAGGCTGGTCTCAAACCCCTGGGCTCAGGCAATTTTCTTACCTTCATCTCGCAAACTTTCAGACTCCACCAACTTTCAGACCTACGCTTTGTCCACTCCCCAGATTTCCATAGCAAAATAGAGTGTATAAAACCTACATCCTCAACATTCTATTTTAAATACTGCAGACCCCCCAATATATTTGCAAAGGACTAACATCAAAAGGACTGCATTAAAAACCACCTTTTGGCTGAGTGCAGCACTTTGGGAGGCCAGGGCAGGAGGATTGTTTGAGCCCAGGATTTCAAGACCAGCCTGGGCAACACAGTAAGATCTTGTCTCTACAAAAAAATTAAAAAAAATTAGCCGGATGTGGTGGCACTGCTGAGGCAGAAGAATTGCCTGAACCCAAGAGGTTGAGGCTCTGGCAAGCCACGATTGTGCCACTGCACTCCAGCCTGGGTGACAGAGGGTGACCCAGACAAAAATAAAAAGCATTTTACTTATAAAACTACAAAACTTTCATCAAAATGTATTTATTATTTATTTCTCTTTTGCTACTGTCTCTTCTTGAAAATGATCTTGCCCAAGTGTTTTGAACAGTTGTCTTTCTAGCCTATTGAGAAGAATGACAAGGACAACATTTTTTTAATGTGGAGGTTTGGGCTAAATCCCAATGATTTTCTTTGGAGCCTTTAAATTTAACTAGACCATTTATGGTGGTTAATCTTCATTCTTTAATAATGCTTCAGATGTCTTAGGAAAATTATGTTAACTGAACAAGCAAGTCTTGAGATTTCTCCTTAACCTGGAAACATTTCATCACGAGGTCCCCTAGGGGGTTGCATTGCTTCACTTCTTTATATCACTGGGGAATGATCAAAAGCATTTGCTTGTTACAACGTCCTCCATTCAGGGTGTTCTCCAAAAATAGGTTTCTTATGAAATCAAACCAAAGGGGATAGAAAAGGAGAAACCATGTGTATTAAATTTATTTTAAGCCTGTGTCTGGTTTTCCCTTATATGTCTCTTTGTGTCCTGCAGTCCCATCCAGGTTCCTTATATAAATCAAAAACATGTACATGCAAATAGTAAGCCATTTAAGAAATATTAGTGAGTGCAAAATGAATGCACAAAATCATTTCTGTGAAGAATGAAAAGCTGCTCTCAGGGGTCCTTTTCATGTCGCCCTCTCTCAAGGGAGACCAGAGTTGAAAGGGGTCCTCCCATGTAATAAATTTTGACCTAATGTTCTAGACGACTTTGATAACATGGTATCAACCACGTCTATGGAGGGGCTTAAAATTTAGGAAGCTCTGGGGCCTTTCCTCAGAAATTACACTTTTTGAGTTTAAAGAGGGTCATCATTGCTGGGTGCAGTGGTTCATGCCTGTAATTCCAGCACTTTGGGAAGTGGAGGCGAGAAGACTGCCTGAGCCCAGGGGTTCGAGATCAGCCTTGGCAACTTGGCGAGATCTCATCTCTACAATAAATAAAAAAATTAGTCAGGCACAGTGGCTACTTGGAAGGTTGAGTTCTAGCTACTTGGAAGGCTGAGGCAGAAGGATCACTTAAGCCCAGCAGGTCGAGGCTGTGGTGGCTGCGAGCATACCACTGCACTCTAGCCTGGGAGACAGAGTGAGACTCCAACTCAAAAACAAACAAACCCCCCCCAAAAAAAACCACAAAATAAAAGGGGTTACCACAGAATAAGGATTCGATAAAATCTGCAAAATAAGACTATTTTATAATATTATATTTCTTTCTTCCTCCTTGCTTTGGAAATATATTGATTCATCCAGATGAAAATATCTGAGTCTCCTTAGGTTTTAGGTTAAACAATAAAAAAACCATCAACTATGGTGAATGTCCTGATAAAGGGAACAGCCCACTTATTTGGCAAACAAAGGAAAATTACTTGCGATGCATTTCTTTTCAAGACACTACCCGGTGACATTGCTTTAGCTACAGAATCGGTGTTTGCACTACACTGAGACTGAAAATTAATCTCCATTTGAAAAACCAGATTCTACAATTTTCCATGATTTCTTAGAGCCACATTTCCCGTCCTTTTGCCTTACCACTGAAATACTGGGACATTTGATGAAAAAGTCTTATGCAGGAAGTTGTAGCAAGAGCTGAACACAGATACACTGAAAAAGGCTCAAGTTAAACAGGAGTCCTGAAAAACGTGAAGCAAATGCCCCTTTTATATCAGCAGAAATAAGGATGAATGAGGCCAAATGGATGCTTCTGGGCTGCAATCAACAGACTGCTTTATATTTGAAATCTGGGTTTCCATCAAAGACGCTCATTCTGATAACAAGATGGAAACACTTCATGAGAAATCCTTCGTACGAAATTCAAATACCAAAGGTTCTCATCACCCAGGGGCCTGCGTATCCTTTGAGCTGCCTGGCATTCCCAGTTCCATTGTTCCCTTGCTCGCCTCCTGTTCCTCAGCTATTACAGTTGAACACTGTACGGAGAGTGGTTGTTAGAGTAAAGGAATATTCTCTCCAGAATTACTCTAGGCAGCACCAAGCTCAATGCAGTGCCAGAAATGGATACATTATACTCCACAAGATGTGTGATTAGTCAATAGAGAGGAAAAAAGTCACACACGCTGCCGTCTTCCACAAAAAAGGAGAACATGCTATTGTAGAGATGATGATACCATGTGAAAAGGTTAATCATAGTCTGGCAATTACAGTGTTGGATGCAAACATACTTTTGCTGAGGCTGTGAGTTTCCTTGATTGGAAGCTCTGTTCCCCGCTGGGACCTTCTCCAGCACCAAGACATCTTGGTCATGTTCTTTAAGTCTGACTGTATTCGCCTCAACGTCCTGCAAATACAAATTACACCACATACAGATGCCGCCGTTTAGTCAGACAATGAAAAAAATTTCAAATGCTTCAGAAACTCATTTGGCGCTTGTGATGCTAATTGTTGCGTCTACGAATTAAGTCATTTTCAAAGTCAAGGGCTGGAACGGTCAGAGAGAGGAATGGATGAGGTTTGAGGGATGTGTTTTAAAAACTGCTTTTACCCCAGCTTCAGAAAACAGCAGAGGAGAGAGATGTGTGGGAGAGGACTGCAGTGCGGGAAGGCAGGGGAGCAAAAGGCATTTACAAAAATTAATTTTATTATTTTATTTCAATTGCTTTAGGGGACAAATAGCTTTTGGTTACATGACTGCAATATATAGTGGTGCAAAAGTCTGATCTTTAAGTATACCCACCACCTCGACCAGTGTACACCGTACCTTAATAGGTAATTTTTTGTCTCTCTACCCCTTGCCCCCTTCCCCTTTTGAGTCTCCAATGTTGATTATATCATTCTTTATTAAGGCATTTATTCTTTATAGAAATATGTGGTAACTAGCACTCAGCTTTAACAAAGTTCTTTTTTCTTCTGAATTTCCCAGGAGTAGGAAAACTCTTTTCTTGAATCATAATCTTTAAAGAAAATATCCGTTTAAAATATACTAAAAACCCTTTTCAGTTCTTCTGATTTTATAAATTATATCAATGATGATGGCCCTAATATGGTTCTTTCAAATAATTTTTTTGGCTGAGTGTAAAGTCCTGCGCATAAACTTCAAAGAGGTAGCACAATTTACTAACTTCAATATTTAAAATAATTAGTTACACATTTTTAATGTGCTTTTCCTCAACATTTGGCCCCCATTTGAAAAGAGATCAGATAAGAACCAAGTAAAATTCTACGTGTTTTTTTTAACATCATTCAATGGTCTAAATTTTAATTTAATTTTCTTTGCATTAAGACAATGCATTCCTAAGACAAACTAAATTGTCAGAAATTTTGCCACCAATGGCAAATGCTTATGATCATGTAGGGATAGATGTCCATTTATCAGGACGGGGGGATGACATTGTAAATCAGTGTTAAAGAATGGAAATATATCGGACAGTACAAAAGCAGCATTTAGGACTTGAGGATGGGGCACAGAGAGATGCTAAGGCTGCAAGGAGAGGAGGCAGCCTGCTCTGTAAGTCAGCATGAAGAGAAGGGGCAGAGCCACCCTAGAAAGAATAGCCCCCTCGTGAACTCAAGCTAGGACGCAAAGGCCCAGAGGCCCCCTGTGAGGCCAGGGCTGCTGGGACATTGTCGTCATCCCTAGCAGTCCACGGTCAGGCACTTCCCAGACAGAGCTGGGTCATTCCTGCCAGGGACCAGGGACTGCATCATAGAGAGAGACCAGGAAGCATTTCTAAACATCACCCACTCTCCCAGACACTGTGAGAAGCTTAGAGTAGGCTCACTACACAGTCAGTTTTTAAGTGCACGGCTCCCTCTACCACCCTGATGATTCTTCACCTCCTTGCCAATGTCTGAAATTCCTTTAGTTTGAGCAATTTGAGATGAAGCACTTGAAAATGAAAATGCTCAGTGGGCTAAATGAATAACAGCAATATTATAATGGACAGGAGGGGGAAACTGGGTTTGCTCTGTTATCGGGCACCTGTTCTACCTGTAAAGTGGTATAGTGTTATTTTGTTTTGCTTGTTGTTGCTTTTTTAAATACAGAGCAAGCTTTTTAAAAATAAAAAAAATAAAATGCTCAGTTGGTTAAATGATTAACATCAATATTATAATGGACAGGAGTGGGAAACTGGGCTTGCTCTGTTATAAGGCTTCCTGTAAAGTGGTATAGCATTATTTGTTTTGTTTTGTTGTTGCTTTTTAAAACACAGAATAAGCTTTTTTTTTAAAATGCTCAGTTGTAGTAACCATGATAGACTTTAATTCCCACTAAAATGTAATTGCTCAATAAATCAAGGGAGCGTGTGGTGATATGAGAAAGGTTCAGATTCGGGGAGAGACAGAAGGTGGAGACCAGGAAGGTCTAGCATAAAGAATGACACAGACAGGGGGGCTGCCATTGCGTTGGAGAGTGGGATGGGGAAGGACACAAAGAGGGATGCCCAGGATATCAGAGAGAAACTTCTCAGACTGTGACATTTTGCCAAGGAAATCCCTACATATCGTCAATTCCCACAGATAAGTGCAGACGTGTACAGAGGGGTTTGGTCTAGCATAGCATCCTGCATTTGCAGGCTTACTGGAATATCACTTTTAAATCTCAGAAGCATGCCAGTACATTGAACATACTGGATTTATAACCCAGGTCCTTTGTTCCAGAGTGCTCATTCATCATAGGACTGCTCAAAGAACATTATGCCCAAATCTTTGCTTATTTGGCAAAAGAAAACATGGCTGCCTTTTAGCCATACTTTGCTTTGGACTCACCCTCAGGATCCGGTTGAAATCCTCTTTGTCTACTCTTAAGAAGTGGCAATTATCTTCTCGCAAGACGATAGAGGCAGCTCGTGGGGCATCATTTACTAGGGCCAACTTGCCAAAGTCATCTCCCTCATGCAATGTGCAGACCACACCCTGGAAAGAGCAGAGTATGCAGAGGAAGATAATCTCCAAGATGGAGCAAACACCCACCCGCCTATTGCCACAAGACCACTCCCCCCAAATACTTTATATACAAATGACAGCCATAAAGATAAAAATATTAAAGAGAACCTTTAACAATTTTTTTTTCTGGGATTCAGAGTCTCACTCTGACACTCAGGCTGGAGTGCAGTGGCATGTTCACAGCCACCGCAGCCTTGACCTGCTGGGCTCAGGTGATCTTTCCGCCTCAGCCTTCCAAGCAGCTGGAAATACAGGCATGTGCTACCATGCTCAGTTAATTTTGTTTTATTTTATTTTAGATACAAGTTCTCACCAAAAAATTTAAAGAAAGAACATCCTTACTAAAATCATTATCAATGCCAGAAATATTACTTTTGATGGCCGAAAGTAAAAAATTTGTTTTGCTTTTATGATTCGTATACCCGAGGATGCTAGAGGGGGATCACATAATTAAGTTATAATGTTTCATTTTTCTTTCATTAAATAATATGGTCTTTGGCCTAGCTTCACTGTATACACGATCATCCATAAGGTGACAAGCCCAGAAAGTGCAGTACTACTTTGGGTATGACAATTGAGACAATTTATGATTAAAGATGCAATACTGTCTTGTCTACATCCAGTAACAATGTGTTGCAAGTTTAACTGAAGCATTACATCGCTAATACTTAGGGCCACACTAGTAAATGGAGCGTAATAAACTTTCAAAAAGAAAAAGATATATATACCTTGCCATAAATGACTACATTCACGGATCCTTTTAGAATAATATACCAGGAGGTACCTTCTTCCCCCTGGTTAAACACTAGACACAAAAAGATGAAAAGATTTATGATAAGAATAGAAGCACATCAATATAAATTACAGCTTATCAAATCATCATTTTAAGTCCCCAGAATTACACATACAGAAAATATGAAAAAAATCACTGGCAAATCCTGACTTATTCAAGTGGCACATTATTTCCTTTTCTACAGAACATGAAAGACAGAAAAAACACAGCACTCCTAGCTATGCCCTAAAAAATAGGTTTTTATGAGATATCAGTTTGCCAGCAATCCATTTCTTAAAGTCATACACATTTTCCCCACAATTCATCAAAACTTATGCCAGGGAAAAATAGTTTTAAAAAGTAGTCTGACCTGTAATATGAAGCTTAAAAACATCAAATCAACACAATAAATTGTTAATTAATACACCCCTACATTCAATGATTCCTTGGTATCCATGGGGAATTGGCTCCAGGATCACCCATGGATACCAAAATCTAGGAATGCTCAAGTCTCTGATATGAAATGGCATAGTATTTGCATATAACCTACACACATCCTCCTGTATACTTTAAATTATTTCTAGATTGCCCAAAGGAATATAAATGCGTTGTAAATAGTTGTTATACCATATTATTTAGGGAATAATGACAAGAGAAAAAAGTCTGTATATGTCTGATACAGACACAATAAAATATTCTTTTTTGGGGGAATATTTATGATCTTTAGTTGGTTGAATCCATGAATGTAGAACCCACGGATATGGAGGACTGACAGTATTCTTTAAAAAATGGGTTGAAACGATATAACTACATTCATGGTAGGAGTTACTGGGAGAGGGAAAGAGAAGAATGAGGTAAATGAGAAGAACAGACTAAAGACCTTCAACCGTAAATTACAATTTTATTCTCTAGAAAATATGAAAAAATATGGCACAATCTTTGATAAAGATTAAGAAAGCATTCATAATATTCTCTATTTTTGTTTGAAATATTTAAACTGAAACAAAATGAAAACAGTAAGTTTAAATGCAAAGAATAAAAGAAAAAGGAACACGTCATTGACAACCATAAATATAAAAAAAATGAAAGAGAACCTTTAAAATGTAAAGAAATAACATTTTTGCTAAAATTGATATCAATGTCAGAAATACCACCTTTGATGGCCAGAAGAAAAAATTGTTTTGCTTTTACAAGTCATGCTTCCTGCTTATTTGACTAACCTAACTTAGTCTGAAGAAAGAGCAAGATTTTCTGAACTCTTATTTCTTGAAAAGCTAACAGGTATCTATGAAAAAAAGTATTCTAGGTGTCACTAGGTTTAGGAAATGTCTGTTTAAATATAGTGAACATTTTCCTTTTTTCTTTTTTTTTGAGTCAAAGTCTCACTCTTTCGCCCTGGCTGGAGTGCAGTGGCACGCTCATGGACACTGCAGCCTCAACCTGCTGGGCTTAGGTGAACCTTCTGCCTCAGTCTCCCAAGTAGCTGGAACTACAGGCGCGCACCACCACACCCAGCTGATTTTTTTATTTATTGTAGAGAAGAGGTCTTGTCAAGTTGCCCAGGCTGGTCTCGAACCCATGGGCTCAGGCGATTCTCTCACCCCTGCCTCCCAAAGTGTGGATTACAGGTGTGAGCCGCTGCGTCTAGCCCAGTGAACAGCTTTCTTACTACAGAACTTTTGAGAACTTGCCAGAGAGATTAGAGAAGGAGGCATGTCCTGACCTTAGGAGAACACAGACCCTGCTTTTCAAGCAAGATTTTTGTAAGACTAGTAAAAATGCCAGTTTACATAATATTGTTCACATATGTTCATATCAAAGTTTTTTTGCTTCCAAATATGATCACAGAACTAAACTAGAACTTGGATTTTAGAGATATACTATATATTAATACTGCATACTTATTTGGGGCAGAGAAAGTCTCCCAGGCTTGGATTCTGGAAGTAAAGAAGAAAAAGAACACAGGATGGTTTCAATATCATTCTAACCAGCAGTCTCAAAAGATAGATTTGTTCCTTTCCAGTGAGGTCACCGGGAAAGGTACTGCCTCAGGCCTAGCCTGTAGAGCAGCGACTTCATCATATTGTCTTTAAACACCACCATGAGACAGTAGGATAGGGTAGGGTAGGCAGCAGGGTAGTCAGGCTGGCACCTGTTGCACATGCTGGTACTAGAAAACCATCATACTTCAGAATAACTGACATGTGCTGGAAATAATCACAGGTCTCGAAAAAACAAATGTGCCACAGGACACTCTGCCAAGTCAGACCCGGGGCCAAGAGGCAGAGCACTTGCAGCCTGGCTTCCTGTGGCATGGGGTTACAGAGGTCATGGGGGTCACAGGGATGCTTGCCAGTCGCAAGGGTCCAGTTCAGTTTTTACTTACACACGGTTCCTCCTTTGGCATGAGACTCAAAAATGAGAACGCCAGCCAGCTCCCGTTTTACCTAGGAGAAACAGAGAAGGCGTGTGTAAAGGCCGGGTCTGGTGTGGGGGGGAGAGGCTTGTACTCTTTCTGGAGCACAGTGCTAACTGTCCCCTAGCTTCCCACGTGGTCAGCTCTCACCTCACTTGCTGCCTTCTCAGCTAGAAACACTTTCACTAGATTTACTGCTAGGTTTTTGTTTGTTTGTTTGCTTGCTTGCTTGTTTTGTAGAGATGGGGTCTCACTATGTTTCCCAGGTTGGTCTTGAACTCCTGGCCTCAAGTGATCCTCCTGCCTTGGTTTTCCAAAGTGCTGGGATTATAGACATGAGTCACCATGCCCAGGCTGCAGCTAGGTTTTAAAGCTCAGACAGAAGTTACTTTTATAGAATAGCTTATAGCTAACTCATAGCAGATAATCTCCTTAGAGACTATTTAAAACTTAGTTCCACATGCATTTAACTAGCCAACTTGTCTACCAATCTTTTTCCTTGGGCAAGAAGGTGAGGCCATCTGCAACATCATATGATTCTGTTGCGATCAGTGGCTTTTCCCTGCATCACATGTAATGCATCACTGCCAACATGTTGGAAAATTCAATGTTTTAAAATTGAACAGTAACGCCTAAATGAATGAATGAATTTATACTCTTAGACAGCTAAAATTCCAAATTATTCCAAGGTAACTAAGATTCCAATTTGTTAAAAAGTTCAAATTATAGCCCCAAATGGTGGCTATATCTCCCTAAGAACCAGGTGACCTGAGAATTTTCCACAGTGCCTGGGTACCTGGAGTTTGAGGTATAAGACGAGACTACCCACAATCCTCTCAATTCTACCAAGACTAGGAAGTCAGATCAAGGACTGTGTCCCTGAAAGGGAGACAGTAAAAGGGGTCTTCCCTTACTTCCCTACATAGCATGAGCTTGTAATCTCAGCTGCTTGCTCTGATATATGCAGGGCTCCCCAGGTGAGGCTCTCAGGCACTAGACCAGTCACTCCACCAAGCAGAAAGTGAGGATGACAAGGACAGTGGTAGGTAGGAGAGAAAGCTGAACTGGACCACTCCCCTGGATAGGCAGTGCAGGTGAGCAAGCTTCCAGACCCCTAGTAGTACAGGGGGTGGGAGGAATGCGAAGGAGCCCCATCTGGGTTGAAGGAGAGAGGGGGCTTGGAGCCCTCCCGCTTGGGGCTATGGCAAATGCCATGCTGCTCTCAGCAGAGACCTGGACTTTACTCCCCATAGCAGAGAACATTTGGGGCTGCCACTGTGAGTTAGCAGAACCTCACTTTTAGTGAGCTGGGAATGAAAGACACATTAGCATGCAGATTGCTTAGGGGACTCCATTTACAATCTGTGGAAATCAAAACCACCTCCGTCTTGATTGAGTATATAGGAGATGTGTGTTGCCTAGAAATCATAGTCCTATAGGAGAAGGTATCCCTATTCAGAGGCCAAAAGTTCAGCATCAGATATAGCCACTGGGTCATTTTTTTTTTAATGAGATCTAGTGCTATTGTGCCCTAATATATCTAAACTGATGTTTTCTTGAACTTTCTGTTTCCTTTTGCAATAGGGCAGCAAACCTTGGTGGAGTTGGTCCCTTGAGCCAGGACAGGGCATCTAGATTTCTCTCCTTCCCTCCTCAGGCTCCATATGTCGTGGCAGGGATTCAGGGCCCCTCCCAAAGCCTGGCTCTCTTGTTAAGCATTCAGGTTCAAAATTCATGTTTAGTAGGATAAAGCATGTGTTCCAATCTTATTCACAAAAGACTACTTTGGGGTTTAGAGCAACTACTAATAGCATGATCATGCTTGATTCCCTTTTGGTGATTGTTCTTGGGTATAACTTCCTTAGCATCTCATAAGAAAGAGCAGAGGTGATTTGGGAGGAGGCACAGGCATTCCTGTCTCCACCCTCGCCATACCATAATACTCTCCCCTCCAGTCCCAACAATGCATTTCATTCAAAGTCCCCCAACTTACTGTGGTAGAAAGGTGAGATAAGGCTTTAATATGAAGGAGCTCTTCATAGATAATCTCCAGGTCATCCACAGTTCTCTGGCCGGGTCTACAAAGAAAAAAAGTAACAAGGAAATAAGGAAAAAAAGGTCATCACTAAAGCTTAAAAGATGAACATGGGTTCAGGGTCAGTAACATATTAAAGGATTTCTTCTGCGTGAAAACATATTGGCAGAAGGAGGAACTGTGCCATTACAATCCCTAATGGGCTTTTTGAAACGAATATGTTCCTTGATGGAAGGATGTGGGAGAAATTCCAAATACCAAATCCCTTCCCTTCTGATCTCAGAGGAAAGAGCCTCTCCATACACACTGTAGTCAGCTAACTTACTTCTCACTCTTCGGAGGACTGTCCTAAAGCATTGTTTGTTTGTTTTTTTTATATATTACTACCTTAATCCATAGTGACAAAACTTGTCTTTTAACATCACCAGGAACAAATAATTGAATCAACTTGAGAACTGACCCAAGTTCCTTGGGATCATGCGTGATAACTCAGCCTAGCAAAATATCAATGCTGCTGCCGCTATTATTTTGCATTATGGGAGATACTTTTTCCAGAGGTCTCACATATAGGATATATATAGACTCAAGGCTTTCTTATCTAGCCCTGAGCGGATAAGGGCATTAGAAGAGAACAAGGCAGACAGTAGCCTCTGGGATTAGTAAAAGAGGGAAAGAAGAGAGATAGATACATGCCCACATCTCCAAAACTCTGTTCCATGGACCACCCTGTTCATGAGATGTTAATCAGTTTATGCAAAGCTTTTTTTATTCTTAAATTTATTATAACACTAGTATCCATTCATATGCCTTTAAGGGATGGGGCACGGGGTTGTGATGGACATTTTTGGCACTGGAAAACTTCCTAATCACTTTTCTTTTTTCACATTTATTTTATTTTAAAAATGTGAGGTACAATTCAGGATTAGGTATACAGGTGACCATCGTACAGGTAAAGTTTGGGCCTCCCATTGGTCCCCACTTTGCACAGTTTGAGATCAGGTATCCTTATTAATGCAATGTACCCCCC
Organism: Cephalopachus bancanus; assembly: GCA_027257055.1. NCBI lineage: Eukaryota > Metazoa > Chordata > Mammalia > Primates > Tarsiidae > Cephalopachus > Cephalopachus bancanus. The sequence goes on along the minus strand of JAPVLO010000122.1, from coordinate 3,559,077 downwards.
CTCCTCTGGCAGTTTCTGGCTACTGCCAATCCCCTTCTTATATTTCCTAATCACTTTTCATATCTAAGATTATTTTGGAATCATTAATAGTGTTTAATCGTATTAATGGTAAGAGATATAACTGGTCAGTAATTTGGATTTTTTGTTGCTCTCTGCAGTTAAAAAATCCTAACTGATATATTTTTGAAACTTAAAAACAAACTAATGGGTTATTAATTCTGAGTGATAGAAAGTCAACTGAGAGACAAGCTATCCATTGATGGATAGCCAGCACTTACTCTCAGCTAATTGCTGCAATTCTGAACATAGTCTATTCCCTAATCATCAGTCTATTTTATACATTTTGTCCTACAATTTCAACACTTTATGGCATTATTCAGTGTTGCTATATATTAAATATTAAAGCCTTAATGAGCTACTGACGGTGTACCATCATTAAATTATCATTTATAAAGTGTTCCTTGGTCAAATAAATTTGAGGAGTGTTGGTGCATTGAGCAGACCACTGAATTTAGAGTCTGAAGATCAGCTTCAAGGTTAGTGCTGCCACTCACCAGTTGTGTGACATCAAAGTCTAAGTTTCATCTGGAAACTGGGGACAATACCTTCCTGAGAGAGATATGGTAAGAGCAAACAAAAATAGCAAACATGACAGTATCTACATATCTACATTTATTTGTGTAAATAAAAAAAAAATACAGCAAAGTCATATTCAAACTCAAACCCTCACGTAAAACCAAAAATAAAGCATAAAATTTGGCCTAGCAAATTATATCTGAAACTTACTCAATTATTAGATAAGTACTCTGAGTAATCAAAGCAGAATTGCAAATATTCTAAAACAGTTAGCTGCATTAAGTAATTGTGTGACCAAATTATAGTACAGAGAAGGTAGCAGATCGAGGTGGCGGAAGAAAACTCTGCATACCTTGGACATTACCTTCACAAGGACGACTTTAACATGCACAAAAAAATATGATAACCGTCTCTTATAGAATCAACAGGGGATATATACTTAATCCCAACTGTACAAAGACAGTACATGCTAAATCCATGACCCGGGAGATGCCAGCCAGGTCCACCTCCTACCAAGGATCATCACCGAGGGACACAGATGCACACCGATCTAGTGCTTAGTGGTAGAACCCAGAAAGTATGGGACCCATAGACACTGAAGAAAAGCTGTGGCCACAGGGGCTCCAAAGGAGCCAGGTCTTCTCAGCAAGAGGCCTAATCTACTACTTGACTTCGACATGGGGATTTTGAAACTGGGACCCTTGGGGATTTAAAAGTCAATCCAGTCACCTTCGTTCATCTACTACTATAGAGGCAGCTAATGTGAAAGTCTCAAGGTAGGCATAATAGGATTATGGCTCTTCAGCACAAGGAGCAGTCCTGCTGTTCTTGCTACTTGACATCAGCTACAAATAGCATGGAACCCTCCTAGAAGCTTTGCTAAAAGAGAAAACAGCTCCTAGGTCTCATTCTCACCTCCGTGGGGTGTGTTGCTATGGTGGGAGGAGAAAAACTCAGCCAGGAAAAGAAAGGCTTAGAGTTCCGCTCTAAAATCTTAACAGATTCAAAGTTGGAATTTTGGGAGCAGATCTCAATGAGTTTAGGTAGAGTGTTTGTATAATATTAACATGAAATCTGTATTGATCAACTCATAAAGAATGGTTTTAAAAAGAATGCTGCCTTTATAATCTACACATTTCAATATATTAAAAATAATTATATTTCATCCAAGATTTGGAAAATGATAAAGAACTGTCAGCCCTTCAATGCCATATACTAAAAATTTGACGTAGTGCTTTAAGGCTGACCTTTGAGGCATGACAGCTAGTCTTAGGACCTGCACCAAAGTGTGGGGAAAGAGAAGTAAAGATGCCACAATTCAAGCTGTTTTTGAAATATACTCAATTTGCCCACTGCTCTTCACCATTGAACACTGCCTAAAGCTCTCTCCTCCCCGACATGCTCCTTTGTCTGGCTTCCTTCCTGCTTTAGTGAACATTTCTTCTCAACGTTTCCTGGTTTGTTGTTCTTTTGTACACCTCTTGCATTGTGCTCAACCACCAAGGCTTTGTTTTACATTCTCTCCCTGGGAAAAATCCCCAATTTCCATCTAAATCAGGCATGTCCAACCCATGGCCCATGGGTCACATGTAGCCTAGGACAGCTAGTAATGTGGCCCCACAAAAGCTTTTAACATCATGTGTTTTTTAGCGTTTATTTTCTTCGTGACCCCATGCACAGTTCCATTTTTGAAGTTCACAATCACGCCTTATTCATGATATCACTGTTTGGCAGCACATACATTTGTGAGGAGCTGTTTTCAATTATGACACGAAGAGCAACATTTGAACAACATTTCTGACGAGCACCTTGAGAACACACTAAGAATTGCGAACATTTCCATCAAACTAGACACTGATAGATTAGTTTTACAAAAACAAGGCCAATTTCCCACTAGTTTTATATCATTCTCATTTTTCTAAACTTTATAATAAAAATATTTTAAAAGGAAGTTTTATTATTATGTACACTAACTATATTATATAATTTATGTGCAGCCCAAGGCAATTCCTCTGTACTCCATGTGGCCCAGGGAAGTCAAAAGGTTGGACATCCCTGATCTAGACAATGATGAGACCTAAATATTTTTTCTTTTCTTGTCTTTTTTTTTTTCTGAGTCAGAGTCTCACTCTGTTGCCCAGACTGCATTGCAGTGGCACGATTACGGCTCACCATAGCCTCGACCCCCTGGGTTCAGGTGATCCTTCTACCTCAGCCTGCCGAATACCTGGGACTACGGGCACACATGACAATGCCTGGCTAATTAGCTTTAAAATTTTTTTTGTAGAGATGAGGTCTCACTGTGTTGCCCAGACTGGTCTCGAGCTCCTGGGCTCAAGCAATCCTCCTGCCTCAGACTCCCAAAGTGCTGGGATTACAGCCGTGAGCTACCATGCCCTGCTAAATCTTGAACTCCAAATAGCCCTCTTTCCTGAGCCCCAGCGGCTTCCTGATCTTCTCTTCCTAGATAACCCATGACTACTACCAGCTCAATCTATCTAGAAATGTTCCCTGTTACCACATGTGACTCTGGAAAACCAAATCTTGATTTACTTTTCCAGACTCATCTCTTTCCCTTCTCTCTACACCTTCCCTGACAGCAACATTCTCCGTTCCAGTTATCCTAGGTGTTCTTCATTCCTCAAGCATGCCAAGCTTCTTCATGCCTTCATGTCTTCAGGACTTCTGTATGTCTGCAGAACTTTTGCCTAGGATATTCTTTTCTGCCTCAAGCTCAGCTTGGATGTCATCTCTCTTATCTCCAATCTTCATGCTTTTCCATCACATATGGTCCTGCTGCTATAGTCATTACAACACACTGTGATGAATGTTATTTACTTAAATATCCACAGCTCTAAACTGTTCTTCTTTTTTTTTTTTTTTTGAGTTGCAGTTTCACTCCCGGCCACCGCAGCCTTCACCTGCTGGGCTCCAGCGATCCTTCAGCCTCGGCCTTCCAAGTAGTCGGAACTACAGGCGCGCGCTACCACACCCAGCTAATTTTTTGATTTATTGTAGAGATGAGGTCTCGCCAAGTTGCCCAGGCGGGTCTCGAACCCACGGGCTCAGGCAAATCCACTCACCTCAGCCTCCCAAAGCACGGGATTACAGCCTGAGCCACCGAGCCCGGCTTAAACTGTTCTTCTTAAGAGAAGATTGGAAGCAGAAACTGAACAAGATCTAAATCATGAATTTCCTAGTTGCCCTACTGGTCCAGTGCCTTGTTTCGGCATCTTTAAAAGGGAATAATACACAGGAATGTTGTAAAAGTAAAGTGAGTTATTTACAAGGGGGAACCTCCCAAATAATTGGAATTATTATTTAAATAATCGGTAGACCTCTTATAGTACAGGCTTTCCCACCTAGGTAAGTGTTCTAGGAACCCATCGGCATTAGTGTACCAGCAAGCGTTGTTGTAAGAGGCTGCATTTGGCTGCAGTGAATTTTTTTTTTTTTGGAGATTTTTTTGGGGGGTCAGAGTCTCACTCTGAAGTGCAGGCTGGAGTACAGTATCATGCTCACAGTACTGCAGCCTCAACCTGCTGGACTTGGTTTATCCTTCTGCCTCATCCTCCCAAGTAGCTGGAACCACAGGCATGTACCACCATGCCCTAATTTTTTTGATGTATTGTAGAGATGAGGTCTCACCAAGTTGCCCAGGCTGGTCTCGAACCCCTGGGCTCAGGCAGTTCAATCGCCTCTGCCTCCCAAAGTGCTGGGCTTACAGGTGTGAGCCACTGTGCCTGGCTATTTTTTTTTTTTTTGAGTTGGAGTCTCACTCTGTCACCCAGATTGGAGTGCAGTGGCCGCTCCCAGCCACCGCAGCCTTGATCTGCTAGGCTCTGGGGATCCTTCCACCTCAGCCTTCCAAGTAGCTGGAACTACAGGTGCGCGCTACCATGCCTGGCTAATTTTTTGATTTATTGTAGAGATGAGGTCTCACCAAGTTGCCCAGGTGGGTCTCGAACCCGCGGGCTCGGGCAATCCACTCACCTCAGCCTCCCAAAGCGCAGGATTACAGGCTGAGCCACCGAGCCCGGCTATTTTTTTTTTTTGGAGATTTTTTTCAACGCGTTTATCATTTCATGATGAGTGATTTACAAGCGTACCTGCCCAGGCCATGCTGAGTGTTTAGCACTGAGCCCCACCCTCCCTTTTCACCTGATCTTGCCCCAGGTACTTTTTTATTTTCCCGATGAAAAAAGTCTGCAAAGGGAAACGTTTTGCCAATGTGGAAGAAGTGAGAAAAAAATGGTAGAAGCTCTAAAAGGCATCAGAATTGATTAGTTCAAAAACTGTTTTGGGCCATGGAAAAAGTATCTCAATAGGTGTATTGCATCAAACAGAGAGTACTTTGAAGATGACTAGAGCTTAAACATAGAATAAATATACATTTTTTTAAAAATAAATAAGCTCCAGTGTTTTTGGGTCCCCTCTAGTACATGAAGTTTTGTATGCATTGAAAATTCAACACCAATGCAGGATGGCATTCTTATCAGGGTGGGTGTTGAATATGGCTCATGGGATGAATGAACACACGCGTTCTCACAACTCGTGCTGAACTCAGGGTCTGCTCAAGGAAGATGGCAGTAGTACTAGGATCAGTTCCTATTTTGTGACCTGAGGACAATGTGGGTTTATGCTGTTATCCTTCCCTCTAAGGTTAAGAAATGCAAGGAATCCATGGCACAACTCACTCTTGATAAAGGACACAACTGTGTCATGGCAAATAACTAATTATTATTTATTATTACATGAGTCAGGGTCTCACTGTCACCCAGGCTGGAGTGCAGTGGCACCGTCATGGCTCATGGCAACCTTGACCTCCTGGGATCAGGTGATCCTCCCGCCCCTCCAGCCCCTGGGTAGCTGAGACTACAGGTGTGCAATATCATGTCCAGATAATTTTTAAATTTTTTTGTGGAGACATGGTCTCGCCATGTTTCCCAGGTTGGTCTCGAATTCCTGGACTCAAGCAATCCTCCCACCTTGGCCTCCCAAAGTGCTGGGATTACAGGCATGAACCACCACACCTAGCCATAATAGCTAATTATTACTAGAGAGAGGAGATAGGGTGAAAATGATGAACCTCACCTCTTACTCCAAATCTCTTTAAATGATTTTTAACAAGTATATTTTTCTTAGGCTTATAGATTACTTAGCCAGTTGTGAAGAACACATTACCATCTTAGACCAGCTGAAGTTACTCAGTTTAACTATGTCAAGACTGGTGGAGATTTGAACAGAGACCCATCCAAAATTCACAAGCAGTACCTGTTAGCCTGGGTCCTTTTTTGGCCATATTTTTGTCCGCCATGCTAAAGGTTTGATAGAAAAGATATTTTTAGCAAACAAGCAACGCCACTCCCACAAACAACTAGTACTCTCAGCAGACCAGAAAGTGTTAGGAATTCTTGGGTGAGAGAAAGCAGATGGGAATCAAATGTCTGAACAACGAGACTAGAAGGAGCCACATGGCTCAACCCTCACAGAATAAAACCACCGCAGAAATAAAACAGCCTCGCCAGAAGACGAGTTCTGCATCAACAAGCACAGAGGGCAGGAAACAGTGATGTCAGAGAGGCTGTTCAAAAGGCTCCACCTCTCAGGTCAGCTGGACAGTCAGGCTGTTCCCTCCCATGCCCACCACACGGAGCGGAGGGCAGTGGCAGAGTTACTGCCAGGCGAGAACCTGAGACCTGTTTGTCTAAAACACATACCCAGGGAGGACTCTCACCCTGAACACTAGAGTGTGGAAGAAGCAGCATGGAGTGTATGAAAGCCCCAGGACCTCTGGGAGACACAGAGGAGGACAAGGAGGCCGCTCTCCCAGGAGGGAGGTACATGGAAGGGCTCCTGGGAAATCCTCTTTATTTAGGCAACTCATGAGAAAGGGGCTTGAGCCTGCCTGCTCCCCGAGGAGCCTCTCCTAAAGCAAACCTGCCAGGAAGTCAGCCTCTGGTAGGGTCAGCCCCCAAGGCTTTCAGGGGAGGCTCTGCTGGGGGTGCTATCACCACAGCCTCAGAAGCCCATATGGAAGCCTGCTGCAGCTCTTGGCCTCTCATTCATCAATACCAACACAGAGAAAGAAAGACATCCCTGGGGACTCACTGGATGCCTGGGAGAGACCCATGGCAGCCCTTGGAAACACAGTGGAGCAAAGCCTAAAAACAGCATAGCCTCTGAGTCTTGAACAACATTCCAAATGAAAGGCAAAAAGAGAAACACAACAAGAACAAACACCCAACCCTGGGATCTGAAGAGGTCCCTGTAATCACAGGGCAGGCCACGGACATTTGGCAGTCCACCTGGGTAGCAAAGGACTTTTTGGTTGTATTTACAGCCAATGATTTAATGAGGTGAGAGAAGTCAGGACTGCAAGGTGTGAAGAGACTTACTTTAGAAAGTCAATCTATGCACAGTTAGCAAAAGCAATAAAAGCATTCATGAGAGGCTTGCTGTGAGCCAGGACAAGGTCCCCTCAGGGGCCTTGATGTTGTCATTAGGGTTGAAAGTTGAGGTAAATCCCAGAAAGGATGCCAGGTGGAGCGAGTCAGCCTGGCCAGCCTGTGCCCACCAAAGTGAATCAAAATGTGAACCCCCTCCCACCCCAGGTGGGTCTCAGCACTCGTGGCAGAGACAGCAAAAGCCAGCCCAGCCATTCGGAGGCCGCCAGCTCGAAGCTGCCGTGCCATCTAGTGTCTCGGAAAAGGCTCACCTCTCTACTCTTGCATTAGACAAAGGTTCTCCCCTTGATCTCTCCCAACCCTCCAAGAGCACCCGAGAACATCTAAAACTGAGCGCTCCCCACCGCAAATCACGGAACAAAGTCGTGTTTTAAAAGCTGGTTTCTCATGGCAAACAGTGGCATTAAGCACCTTTCATGCTTTGGTCTTTACGGGGGTGACAGGGAAAAAAAATAGAGAAGAGATCCTGCAAATCAGCCCCCAGCCTGTTCAAACAGTAATGAAAGGGTCCCAAGGACTGAAGGCAATTTGGCTTTCATGAGTAAAGGGAACACTGCGCCCGAGCAGGAGGAGATAACTCCCATGTACCTTCATAAGAGTAACCTACAAGGCTGGGGAAGTGAATTGACTCTCGGGGCTGCTCTGAGTGGCAGCCGGTGAATGTACCTGGTCTTTACTTGTCCTTCTCCAGATGTCACAGGGAGAGATATTAGGCATCCCTGCTTCTTTACAAATCTGCGTGGTGCCACATTGATGTGGATTTGTCGGATCCCGCTGTGGAAAGGCCTAGTTTCTGCAGGGGATGCATTCTGGCAGCAATGTCTAGTTACAGACAAGATAATAAACGGGGATGGATGGGGAAGCAGTTTATACATTAAAGGATGGGAGGGCTCAGGTGATATTGGAAGCTGCTGGTAAATACAGCTTTATCAAGGAATTTATCAAGGTCAGAGATAGAGCTCCTCAGTTATGGGAACGTGGATAAAATGAGGGATGCATCCAGCCATCAAGCAGCACATTGGCATGGCCAGGGGTGAGATATGCAGGTCAGAAAGCAAATAGCCCAGTCCTCTAGACCTGTCGCCCGGGAGACCCTAGTACATAGGAAAAATACCCAGAGAAGTCAACATTAGAAATGTGTACATAAGCCACGGTCAAGCTTCAACATTTAAAACAATATTTTCTTTTTTAAAAGAAAAAAATTCTTTTAAATAATTTAAAATGAGCATGCATTTTAAAAATGCAACACTTCATTCAATCTTCCTGCTTCTCTGACTTTCTCAAATTTGGATCATTTTCTAACACTCTTATGGTCTCACCTCTTTCCCTTCCCTTAAAGCAGTAGTCCGCCTGAGCCCGTGGGTTCGAGACCCGCCTGGGCAGCGAGACCTTATCTCTACAAATCAAAAAATCAGCCAGGCGTGGTAGCGCACGCCTGTAGTTCCGGCTACTTGGAAGGCTGAGGCAGAAGGATCGCCGGAGCCCAGCAGGTCGAGGCTGCGGTGGCTGCCACTGCACTCCAGTCTGGGCGACAAAGCGAGACTCCAACTCAAAAAAAAAAAAAGCAGTGGTCCCCCAACATTTTTGGCATCAAGGACTGGTTTCACGGAAGACAACTTTTCCATGACCGGGAGTGGGGGGATGTGGGGGGGGGGAGAAGGGAGTGGGAGGGGAGGGTCATCAGGCATTACATTCTCATGAGGAATACTAACCTAGATCTCTTGCATGTGCAGTTCACAACAGGGTTCACTTGCCTACGAGAATCTAATGCTGTGGCTGATCTGACAGAATATGGAGATCTGCTCTCCTGTCGCTCACCTCCTGCTGTGCAGCCTGTTCCTAACAGGCCATGAACCAGTACCAGTCAGCGGCCTGGGGGTTGGGGACCTCTGCCTTAAAGCAAAAGTTTAGTGTGGTTGCACCTCTTTGTCCAGCAAAACCGGCAAAAGATATTTTTTCTTTGCCTCACCTTTCAGGCCCTGTGCTTGTTAAGTGTCAGGGACATTCTAGGAGCCTGGTGACTGTACATTTAGTGTCCTGCCCAGCTCTGTCTGCCCAACTCTGACTGCTCAGCTTCCCGCCATGCCTCCATTCCCTCATCTTATATCTTTAACCCAAAAAAGGACATTTAAAGTTTATTTTCTAGTTCTGATAGCAAAGCTTTCTTCTTTGTGAAGTTAGAAATGAACACAGTCTACCCCTGCAATAAAGGGCAAGAGCTTTATGAATATTTGTGAGAAATGACATTATCCCTGTCAGGCATGGGGTGAGGGTTCCATAAATGATAGTCTCTGGGCACTAAGTGCTTTTAGGACAAAATGGTTTGGTAATGTTTAGAAATAGTCTCAACATTCTTCTGGCAAAAGCGTTTACTATGAGGACACTCTAGAAGTTTAGCATTAAACCTTTTAAAAGGCACAACTACAAATATTTTCCTTTAAAATACTTTAGCAGCAAATCGAGAAGAACAATAAATTTGGAGGGAGTCACATAGTATAACCACCTGTCTCTGGATGTGAGATATGCATGTAAGATAGAAAGTACAAATGTTTTTGAGGAGGTGCTATATGGATGCATTATTACTTTTTCCTTGCAAAGAGTCAATTCTTTTTTAGTATTGTTGAGTGGGGTCTCACTCTGTCACTCAAGCTGGAGTGCAGTGGCATGATCAGGGCTCATTGCTGCCTTGACTTCCTGGGTTCAGGTGATCCTTCTACCTCAGCCTTCCAAGTAACTAAGACTACAGGTGTGCACCACCACACCTGGCTAATGTTTTGATTTTTTGTAGCAATGAGGTCTTGCTATGTTGCCCAGGTTGGTCTTAAACTCCTTTTCCTTTGTCTTGGCCTTCCAAAGTGCTGGGATTATAGGCATGAGCCACTGTGCCTGGCCTAAAATGTCAATTCTTAATTAGTCAAGGACAGATGGATTGTCCATTTTTGGGGGGGGTCATTTCACAGTTCATACATTAAATTCACTAGAGAGGACAAACTTCAGGCAATCTAGTAGAGAGAAAAGAATATTGTCAATGCAAGAAAAAAATAAAATAAAATTGGACTTGGTGTGAGATTTGGATCAGTTCCTGGTTTGGCCACATATACTGGTGTGTAATGTTAACAAAGGCACTTGGCATCTACTAAGCTCAATTTCTTCCTCAGTACGTAGTGGATTATAATTAGCCCTATTTAGCTGACAGTTCAAAGGGTATGGATGTGAGATCACTATATAAGCTATATAGTGCTAGTCAAATATTGGTTATTAAGTTTTGTTTGTGGTTCTGGCTAGAGGGTTGCTGTGGAGTAAGTCGACTCTTCCCAGAGTTGTGGGTTTTCAGTAATTTCTATGCTACCTTTAGACTAAATTTTCCAGACTCTGCAAGGGAGCTGTGCATAAAAGCAGATTAGTTATCTTACTGATATAAAAGTTGTTTGTTGTGAAATTCCAATTTAACTGGGTATCCTTTCTTTAATCTGGCAATGCTAATCATAAGGCAGTGGATTGCCGCAGCCTTGACCTCCTGAGCTCAGGCGATCCTCCACTTCAGCCTCCCAAAGTGCTAGGATTCCAGGCTTGTGCCACTGCACCTGTCCTGTAACAATTATTTTAAAATCAGAATTCCATGACATCTTTCCTCACCCATGCTCAAAGCACCAACCCATGAGGCCATTCTGAATCTCTTTTGGGCTGTGGCAGGTGTTAGGACCCGGTGAAGAACACAGGCTCCAAACAGAGTTGGCTCAAAGCCTCAGCCTCTGTTTTCTAATCCATAAAATGGGAGGTAACATTAACTGCCTCATAGTTTTGCTGAAAGAATTGCATTAAGTAATTGTTTAGTGCAGCACCTGGCATGTCTGTGCTCAAGACATGCTGGCTCTAATTAAACACAATGCACTTGTGTTTCCATTTACAATCCCCTTGTGAAGTAGGGAAAAGTCAGCAGGTATTAGTCAATTCATTTTATAGTTTAAGAGATCTGTAACTGGAGATGTTGGATGACCTAGGGTAAATTGGTAGGAATAGGATCCAGGGCTCTTGGGCTCAGTGTTACTTTCACTTTGTTTAGCAGACTCTGGGGTCTAACGCATACACCTCTAAGGCTGTCATTATACTCTCAAAATAAAACAAATGTAATCTCATTATACTCAATATCTAGCTTTCTGTCTTTAGTCTTGGCCCCTCTAATCTATTCTCCAGAGATACTAAAGAAACTGGCATGCCACAAATTTGGCCATACCACATCTCCCTTGAAAACTCTTCAGTGGTACCCCAAATGGTTATAAAATTGAGTCAGAGTCTCACTCTGTTGCCCAGGCTGGAGCGCAATGGTGTGATCATGACTCACTGCTGCCTCGATTTCCTGGACTCAGGCAATCCTTCAGCCTCAGCCTCCTGAGTAGCTGGGACCACAGGTACACTCCACAAGGACAGACTTGGCTCAAATCCTGAGTCCACCACTTACTGGATAACCACAGGCAAATGACTTACCCTCAACCTCTGTTTCCTGATCCATAAAATGGGGGATAACATTAACTCCTTGTAGTTTTGTTGAAAGAATTGCATTAAGTAATTATTTAGTGCAGTACCTAGCTCACTGTGCTCAAGACATGCTGGCTCTCATTAATAAAGACATGCTGCCTAATTTTTTTTGTTTTTGTAGAGGCAAGGTCTCAGTATATTGCTCAGGCTAGCTTTGAACTCCTGGGCTTAAGCAATCCTCCTGCCTTGGGCTCCCATAGCGCTGGAATTACAGGTGTGAACCAGCACCCAGCCATAAAACAATATCCAAGCTACAAAGAGGGCATGGTAGCCCCCGCCCACTGACCTTGGCCTAACTCTCTAGCCATATCTACTGGGGCTCCTGGTTTGGGCACTCCCTCAGTGTGGAACATTTACAGTACCTTGCAGAAACTTTCTCAGCATCTTTCTGCCCAACAAGTTAACAGTAAGGATCTCAGAGTGATGTGACTACAGCTATTATTTATTCTTCTTTAACTCTTGTCAGTAGTTCCCAATTTTTCTACAATGAACAGAATGAAATCATTAAAAACAAGCCGGGTAACAGTGGCTCATGCCTGTAATCCCAGCACTTTGGGAGGCAGAGGTGAGAGGACTGCCTGAACCCAAGGGTTCCAGACTAGTCTGGGCAACATGGTGACACTTCATCTCTACAATAAATCCCCCACCCCCCAAAAAAATTAGCCAAGCGTGGTGGTGTGTGCCTGTAGTTCCAGCTACTTGGAAGGTTGAGTTGGAAGGATCACCCAAGCACAGCAGGTAGAGGCGTGGTGGCTGTGAACATGCCACTGTACTCTAGCCTGGGTAACAGAGTGAGACTTTGACTCAAAAAAAGTCATTAAAAACAAAGTAATCTTAAAATGAACCCTAGCCTTTAGATGGGCAGCTAAGTCCATCTCCCCTCTCCTGAATCTGAATTTTAAAGGCAGCAATCCAGTAGTCTCTTGGGCATACAGACACGGTAAATCCAGACATAAGACATGACCCACTCAATGCGATCATTCATTCAGGTGAATTACACAAGCTTCCACTTGGGGCACAGAAATTTTTTCAGGAAAAACAAAGGCAAAGTTTGCCATGCAGTTAAAGAGAGGATTCACAGGGAACATCTTATTTCATAAAATTGGGCTCATTCAGTCATGCTTTCTTTTCATCTGATTCGCATTAGAGGATGAACTTCCTAACGGTGAACATTCTCTCAGCCCATTCCAACAGAAATCAAAACCCTAAGCACTGCTGAGGTTAGGCTTGCTAGTCTGGAAGCTCCTGAGGCAACAAATCCCCCTATTATTATCAGGATTTCAAATTTCACACCCTGGAAAACAGTTTGGATAAATAAAGATCCTATTAAAACAGGTTTGGCCAATTAAGAGAAAATACATAAGCCTCTCAAGTGCCCTCTACAGGAAGTGTGTGGAATAGCACCAGGTTGGTCTTAACCCTATGTTTGATATGAAGCCAGTGCAACGGATGCTTCCACATTTCTTAATGACTTGGCAGTTTGGGCAGTAAGAAAAATCAACACGTCCAGGACTTTTGAACGTGCCCTCAGTTTCCAGGAGCAAAGTGCTCAACAGGTTTCTTCAAAGACAGCCATAATATCAACAATTTGTGATTAATTAAGCTAGTTTTCTTTCAATTTGAATAAAATAAAACAGTAGTTCCAAAGATCATTAGCAGATTTGAAAAAATGGGATGTATGTGTGTTAGAGTTGGAATGTCTGTCTCATAAAATTAGATTCTTTATTTTTCACTTTCTCATCTATTGGGAGCTGTGATTCCAGTAGAGAGAAAATTGAAGAGTAAAAAGAAGAACTGCTAGTCCAATTCCAATGTTTGCAAAGTTCAAGTTCCAAAAAACCTGGGAAGACAGGGAAATCCCAGGAGCATCTGAAATATTAACTTAGCACATAAAATAAATGAATTCAAGTTGCTGACCCATTTGGAAATTGCCAAAAATTCTCTTAATGTTATGTATTTATTTTCCTCGGCTCAGATCCAAGGGACTTATCTCTGTCTCAACTGCTTAAGCCAAGAAATTTCAGAACTAAAGGAATTTTCAGAGCTGAAGACCTAGAATTTGACTTGGGAAGTAGCATCTATTACATTGCCCTCCCACCTTTAGGCTGGACTCTGATAGAGCACCCTAAACAGAGGAACATCCGTTTCACTTCACTTGGAAGGAGAGGCTGGAGGGCTTGTGTGGCTGAATTTTCTGTCTCCTTGAAGCCTCTTTTTCTCCAACTGGGACTCTGCTGACCTGGTCACTCCACACCTTTTTGTCTATGTCTTTTCTATTTAAAGTACCTGCTCAAAGGAAGTCAAAATGAATACTTCTTTCTATTCTTTAAGTTATTGTTAATTATTATTTTTAATTGGAGATGGAGTCTCACTCTGCCACCCAGGTTGGAGTGTAGTGGCATGCTCACAGCTAATGCAGCCTCAACCTGCTGGGCTTAAGTGATCCTTCCATCTCAGCCTTCCAAGTAGTGGGACCACAGGTGTGCGCCACCACGCTCAGCTAATTTTTAAATTTATTGTAGAGACGAGGTCTTGCCACGTTGCTCAGGTTGGTCTTGAACCCCTGAGCTCAGATAATCCTCTTGCCTCTGTCTCCCAAAGTGCTGGGATTACAGATATAAGCCACTGTGCCCAACCGTTAATTATTTTTTAAAATTAAATTCATTTTATTTTATATTTAGAGATGGGGGGGTCTTACTACGTTGCCCAGGCTGGTCTTGAACTCTTGAACTCAAGCTATCCTCCCATCTCAGCCTCCCAAAGTGCTGGGATTACAGGCGTGAGCCACAGCACCCAGCCCAAAATGCACATTTCTACTGGTAAAGATTTCCATTCTGTCTGCTTGCCATAGGGTAACCTCTTGTTTTTAGACTTATAAACAAAGCAAAATCAAAACAATAAGCTCTGAGAGCTCATTCTGTGTTTGATGGCTCTGTCTCAGAGCCACGACAACAGCACTGTCAAACTGTCATCGTTCTATTGCACTTGCCCCCAAATGCCATCAGGTCTGCACCTGCGAAGCCAGGACGGGCATTGTGAGTCACTCTGTCTGCCACCACATAAAAAGCTAATTTCACATTCAGAATGTATGTTTTTTTTCAATACCAATAGCAACAAGAGTGTGCCAAAAAATTCCCCCTAAAGCTCTATTCTGTTTTTTAAACTACAGAACATTCTTTCATAGTTTGACAGTTAAAATGCTGCAGTTAATGTAATAAACAGAGAATTTTTCTAAGTAGCCTGTCAAAACAAGTGACACTTTTTTTTTTTGCTAGCGAGTCTCAGATTCAGAACAATAGGAAGTACCTTTCAAAGCAACATCTTCATTATACAATCAAATTCTCAAAGTAATCTTCTCATCAAAGAATATTGTGTTATTTCTTTCCCAGTAATTATCAGAGTTCTGCAACCTCTCTGGCAGTGGTGACTATTATAAAATGCAGCTGTGCTGAGTTTAAAAACTGGGGGGGGAGGTCTTGCCCCAGTCCATATGAAGTCCATGCATCTCATGTCTCTATATTTCTTAATGACTTGGTAGTTTGGACAGTTAAAAAAAAAAATCAACATTTCCAGGACCTTTGAACATGCCTTCAGTTTCCAAGAGCAAAGTGCTCATCTGGTGATACTGGCAATTCTTGATAGTTAAGCTTTTCTTCTTTCCATTTAAATAAAATAAAGTAGTAAGCTCCAAAGATTATTAGCAGATCAAAAAATGGGAGTGTGTGTATAGAGTTGGAATGGCTGTCTCATAAAATTCGATTCCTCATTTTTTACTTTTCCATCTCTTGGGAGCTGTGATTCCAGTAGAAAGAAAATTGAAAAGTCAGAAGAACTGCCAGTCCAATCCCAACATTTGCAAAGTTTCAAAAAAATCTTGGAAGACTAGAGAATCCTAAGGGCACCCAATAAAACGTATCTGGGAATATTGGTGAAATGTGTACTTTCACAGCCCATGGTAGCCTGGTCGCTAAGCTTTGGAATTTCATTTTCTTTGGAGAATCTTTGGGTGGCCAGGGCTCCTACCACCCCATGCTGTAGAGAAAAAAAAAGAATTACAAGCAGATGCTCGCATGTCTAACGGTGACTCATGGAATCCAGCTTTCACGTCTCTTTCAAGGGTTAATCAAATAGTTGGCACGAATGTTCTTAGTATACAGCAGTACTCAATCAATGTTTGTTACATCTGAATCTAATTTGCAAATACCTCTCCTATTGGATTATAAACTCCCCAAAGGCAGAAGCTATTTTATTACCTTTTTCTTTGGTAGATGCTCAAAAATATGTGTGAATTAAATGGCATTTCTGCTTCCCTTGAAGTAACTAAGAGCTGAGGGAACATTAGCTGGGCTGTGTCGTCACACTTTTACTCATTCGCTCACTTAGCAAAGGTTTCCTCATGGCTTACTGAGCTAGGGATATGGCTCACTTCCACACCAGGTTAACCCCCCCCACACTGTGCTGTGTTCACACACACTGCATTTTCCTCCGTAGCACGTAGCGCAACGGTGGTTAAATGACACTGCATAAGTAGTAGCTTAAGGTTTGTCCCCTGTGTAGGACAGAAAGTGCCAGGAAGGAGGGGGAGCTCTCTTGTTGGATGCTTACCTTCCTGTCTTAGCACCTGACACCTGACGCAGTATCTAGAACAAAGTAGGTGCTCCATAAATGAATGACTGCAGTAAAATGAGATATATCTTTGCCTTCAAGAAACTCACAGTCTCTCAACAGGGGAACTGTTCTCAGGACAGCTCTTTATTTTGTGAGGTGCCTGGATATTGCAGTGTGTTGAGCAGCCCTTGGTTCTAGCCAGTGACCAATGAATGCTGGCCATGCCCCCCTGCACTTTGACAATACAAATATTTCCAAATGCCTCTTAGCGATTGTCTTACCCCTGATTCGGATCCACTGTGTGATGCTGGCTTGCATGAAGGTGGCAACAACAATCCAGAAAATTATGGGGAAGGACAAATGAGGGACAGGGGACAAGAGGGCACACATGGAAAGCAAGCATGGTTTAAAGTGGCGGTGTTTGGCCAGGCTCGGTGGCTTAGCCTGTAATCCCGCGCTTTGGGAGGCCGAGGTGAGTGAATTGCCTGAGCCCATGGGTTCGAGAGCCACCTGGGTAACTTGGTGAGACCTCATCTCTACAATAAATCAAAAAAATTAGCTGGGCGTGGTAGTGCGCGACTGTAGTTCCAGCTACTTGGAAGGCTGAGGCAGAAGGATCGCCGGAGCCTAGCGGGTTGAGGCTGTGGTGGCCAGGAGCGTGCCACTACACTCCAGTCTGGGCGACTGAGTGAGACTCCAACTCATAAAAAAAAAAAAAAAAAGTGGTGGTGTTCATTTGAGTTTCCCCACGCCCTGTGGATTCTCTCGCATCTTCTCAGCCTTCCTCTACTACCATCCTTCAGAGCAGAGAGCATATACAGGCTTCTTGGGCTTACTCCTGCTTAGGTCAGTGAAGCTCTGGCTTTTCTGTTTGATATTTTGGATTTTCCTGTTAATTTTTTGTTTGAAGAAGGCTTTTTGAGTCTTAAAGACCTGAAAACCTTGGTTCTAGAGTTAAAGGTGATGGTACCCGCTGAAATAAGGGAAAGCCTTTGAAACACATGGCATGGGAGATTAATATCCACAAGAAAGTTTTGACAAAGGGGACACGGTGTGACAAAACGAAATATGTTGAGAAGCCTTTGTGACACTGGGTACAGGCGAATGTAAGACTCCTGGAGAAAGGAAATAAAGATGCCCTCAGAGAGGCTACTGTAGGCTGGTCTGAGACATTGGCCTGAGGGACACCTCGCTCTAGGAAGGCGCCCAGCAGACACCCAAGACATGTAAAGTTTCATGCTCTTGTCGAGACGAAGACTAATACAAGAAGGTCTGCCAAGCCAGTGACTCAGAGTCGACATCCACAGCTGGCAGGCGCTGGCTATAGGGTGGAGGACAATTTCATTTCCAGTAGAAAAACGTAAGCCTGTGCATGGTCATTTAGGAACCAAGTGCCAGGTCACCCCCTACTGAAAAGGTTTCCCGGAGGGCCAGGATCACAGTGGATGCTTCCCTGTATACAATTAGGAGCAGTTAGGAGAGTGACCTCACCACACAGCGGCTCAATACATTCTATCTGGATGGATCTGATTAAACATTTCAGAGTCTGCAGCTTGAGTTGGTGGGCTGCTCCTGAAGAAAGGGGATTCAGCTGAGATGGAAGGAAGAGACCCCCACCTCAGTGGCTGAATGGAGGCCTTGAAGAGGTTAATGGAGCAGTGGTGGTCTCATAAGGAAGACCCTTAACACTGAAGAACAGAAGCCTCAGAAGGGTGGAAGGATGTGCTGAAAGAAAGAATGAGTAAACGAAAGAATGAATGAATGCAGGCATGGGCATGAGTGCTATGGTTCTGACGACCTCTGCCCTATTGCATTTGGAAGAAAGTCCACAGTCTGACATAGAAACAGAGCAGTTTCTGTTTGTCATTGACCAAAGGTCATTTAAAAGGAGGATTCAGTTTTGACATCTGAGCCAACCGCTGCAAATCTCTATAGTTTTAACTCATGCACAAGGAAATAGCCAGTCACCTGAATCAAAAACAATAAATAAAATGGAACAGAGACAAACACCGTGTGTCACCCCTTCAGTGTCCCTTCTTTGGCCTTGGGGGAAGGCCAGGACTTTTGAAATCTGCCTTGCATCCTTCCCCCAGGCATCTCAGCCCCAGGGACCCAGCCGGGCTCACTCACGGTTTTCGGAGAATCATCCTCATGTGGGCGTCAGGGCCCATCTGCGACAGCAGCAGCATGGTGTCCTGGAGCTCTTCATCACACTCCTTCTTCTCCTCCTCAGTAGGCAAAGGGGCATCCTCGTGCTCATCATCCAGAAATCGATAGAATAAATATTTGTCTTGGAAATGGTGCTCCTGGTCCACTGTGGGAAACATGGAAGCCGTGTCAGCTGCAGCACCTCGGCCTCGCAGCAGGGACAGATGGATGGTGTCGGCAGGGGAGCCAAGTGGCCACACGGCTGTGAGACTCTGTGCGCTTACCACTCCGCCTTGCCCAGGGCTGTGCAGCTGGAAGACATGAGCTCCTGGCTGCAGTCCTGCACACCACAGCCCTGTCAGACCCACCCATCTCCTGGGCCTCCGTGGGACTCCCTTTGAGAACCTGCCAGCTTTTCCGGGACGAGCACTTTGACCTGCAAAAATTGCCTTGCTGACGTTTTCTAGGATATGGGACATATGTCCCAAACAGGAAAATAACCAAACTGACAGGTCATGGTCTATAATGGTTTTTGAAAGTACAGCCTTTTTAAAAAACCTACTTTCTCAGGATCAAATTCATGTTTTTCTTTCTATATGTACTTTGGGGGGGAAAGTTAGAATAAAATTAATTGCTTGAACAAAGCTAACCATACCAAGCTTACAGGCCATCTACTTTTAGAAGAGTTTTGCTTTAATTTTCTTCGATCTAATTTTTTAAAGTCTTTTTCCTCTTGTTCTTTTAAACAACAAGATTTGGATCTTGGTAGAACAAGGACAATGAACTTGGCTCAGAATCCCTCATCAGCATGTATTAAAGCTGTGAGTCCCTTTTCAGGACGGAGCACCAATACTCTCAAAAGATAAAAAGAAGTAGTTGGCCCTCATTGTGCAAAGTGGAATTCCTGGAGCAGTGACCACAGCAGCAGCTGGGAACATGCTGGAAATGAAGACTCTCAGGATCCATGCCAAACCAGCGAAATCAGAATCAGCACTGTAACAAGAGCCCTAGGTGATATGTATGCATCCTGAAGTATGAGACACCCTGGCAAACCCTCATTAGATTCCCAGGTGTTGGTAAATTAAATGCACAACTTAAATATTTTGCCTGTTTGGGAAAGTGGTCTTAAACAAATGGTACAAGCAGTCTGGTCAGAGTTACATCCCAGTCTGAAGAGCTACTCTGCTCAATGACAGCCCATGAAGTTATCAAGAGGTACAATTGCAGAGCACATTCCTGACTTTCAATATGGTCATCCTGTGGGTATACAAATTGGCTCTCCCAGACAGCCGCACTGTTAAAAGGCAGCACCTGAATTCATTACTTATGTTCATGTCATCAGCCCAGCCACACACTTCATTGCTCTTCATTCTGCCCCTGCATCAGGATTGCGGTGCCATGCTCAGAGTATAATCACACTATCAATGAATCGTGAATGCAAACTAATAAACATAATTGGAACTGATGTGCTCGGGCTGCAATTTCATTTTCCTTTCATACGTTCTCCCAAGTTAGGAAGGTACAATGGTGGAACACAGCAATCAACAGCATCCACTCGCTGCATTTGTATTGCTAAATGAAGATGCTAGCGCTGCAGGTCCCTAAAGGGATCATCATTCTTTCTTGCTCGTTTGGGAGTTCAGCCACAACTCATCCAGGGAAACGCATTGGGCATTTCTTGAGGGGTTTCCAGAGACGGTGGCTCGTCTTACCATGGTTGAGAACACCGTCTTCTAACAGGACTTGCCACATGCCGACGGCTTGAGTCCGTGAGTGCACACACGGAGTCTGCTGCATCATCCAGTCCACCAGCTCGGTCCCCACACAGCATTGTCTATGGGGAGGTGGGACACCAAAGATGGAGAAGTCACCCCTTTGCAGTTAGAGGGTGGGAGATGGCTTTTGAGAGGAGAACCTCCCAAAGAGCACGGTGCTCTCCTACCCTAAGCGGTCTCATGGCAAACAACACACCATATGGGTTAGCCTCAGGTTCTCAAATGCAAATGCAAACTCAGTTCATGGAGAATTTTCTTATCTTTTTCCATTTTTATTTTAGATTCAGGGGTACACATGCATGCTCGTTACATGGAAGTATCATGTAGTGGTGGAGATTGGGTCTCAGGTGGCCCATTCCCCAGCTAGTGAACACTGTACACAATGGTAATTTCTGAACCCTAACCTCCCTCCCCATGTCCCTCCTTAATGGTGTCCTCCAGTGTCTTATTTCCATCTTTGTGACCATTTAGCTCCTGCATATGAGTGAGAACATGCAGTATTTGGTTTTCTGTTTCTGAGAACTTTTAAGCAAGGCTGGCTAAATGAAAGACCATTACAAGTTGCAGCACTAGGGGACCACAGAGGGCCGCTGGGAGGGGGGTGGTAAGCATTGGCTGGCAAGCTAATCACAGGGACAGAAACTGTCGTTATGAGAGCTGGTCCCAGAAAATTTAAGTGTAAAATGGAGGCTAAGCAAAATACATACTGCCTCCTTCCACCTGAATCCTGTGAAGAATGAGTTAACATTTGTGAGGCATTCTGAGGTGTTGCATGAAAGGTGTTGTGTAAGTGCAAAATTATATAGTACTTTATATTTTCTCGTTTTTTTTTTAGTTGGAGTCTCACTCTGTCGCCCAGACTGGAGTGCAGTGGCCGCTCCCGGCCACCGCAGCCTCGACCTGCTGGGCTCTGGCGATCCTTCCGCCTCAGCCTTCCGAGTAGCCGGAATTACAGGCATGCGCTACCACACCCGGCTGATTTTTTGATTTATTGTAGAGATGAGGTCTCGCTGCCCAGGCGGGTCTCGAACCTACGGGCTCAAGCAATCCACTCACCTCAGCCTCCCAAAGGCGCGGGATTACAGGCTGAGCCACTGAGCCCGGCTTTTATATTTTCAAGCAATACTACTGATCTTCCTCTGATGGGTGTTGGGAGAAACAAGCAATTAGCGATGCAAATCTCTTTGAAAAAAGTTCTGTGTAATGAGCATGAGCACTTGGGCAGAAACTATCATCTGAAGAGTTTCCAATGCCTCCTGGCTTTCTGTGTCTCCATAAATTCATCCCTGTGATGCCCCTCTGTGATGAGCTGGTCTGGATGGGCCCCCTGCATGGATTCATGGGGAAATAATTATACACACACACACTTGAAAAAACTGAAACCTGCCGTGGGGTGAGAAGAGGGCAGGTGTTCATGGCATGATGGCTCAGGGGAAGAAATGTAATCTTGAAGTCTTAAGGATGGATCCGTCCAAAGGGATGATGGGACAAGGCAGGGAGTCACAGAGAAGCTGGCTGCCTGCAGCTGGGACTGAGACATGGTGGCCTCCCCTCCCATCTAAGGATGGCACCACCTCTAGAGTATGGACTAAGCCTGGGTCAGGCCCAGGGAGCTCCTCTCTAGTTGAAACTGGAGGAGACTCGTGGGCTTGTGCCACTTTTGGAAGAGTCTTGAACTGGAAGGAGACATGAGATACCGCACCAGGTCTACTGCTTATGAGTTATGTGACTTTGGCCACATGGTTTCCACTCTGCAAAAGAAAGCAGGAGCTAAATGGTCTCTAAGGCCTTTTCCGATTCTAATATTCTTGGACCCCCTGAAATCTATCAGCGCTCCCAGGATGCCCCGTTTTGGGGCTGATCTCGACCCTAGAATATTTCATAGAGAGGATGTACTGAGAAGACCATGAAATTTCCAGGACTACCCTTATTACAGTCTATACCTGCACATGAGTGCTTCAATGGGCAAAGAGTCATCTACTTACTGATCATTCTGAACCAAACATGACCTGCCCAAATCTTCCTTTTCTAATCTGAGAACTTATTAGTGGGAAAAACCTTGTGAAAGTGTAGACATTGATTTTATTTGACTTTTTTTTTTTGAGTTGGAGTCTCACTCTGTCACCCAGACTGGAGTGCAGTGGCCGCTCCCGGCCACCGCAGCCTCAACCTGCTGGGCTCCGGCGATCCTTCTGCCTCAGCCTTCCAAGTAGCTGGAACTACAGGAGTGCGCTACCACACCCAGCTAATTTTTTGATTTATTGTAGAGATGAGGTCTCGCCAAGTTGCCCAGGCGGGTCTCGAACCCACGGGCTCAAGCAATTCACCTCAGCCTCCCAAGGCGCGGGATTACAGGCTGAGCCACTGAGCCCGGCCTTATTTGACTTTTACTCTGATGATTGTCTTTGCTAAAAAAGAGCACATGGCATCAAGATGGTCCCAGAGCATCAGCTCCCAGGCGTTTATAAAAAGTATAAGTGTCTTGTAGTCACAATATGGAACAAAGACAGTTATGTGCCACTTGCACCTGATGGAATCTCTGTGTATCCTTTTTCTATTAATGATTCCTAGCCACTTTAATTCTATTTTTTTTTTTTGAGTCAAAATCTCACTTGGTCACCCAGGCTGGAGTGCAGTGGCACAATCATGGCTCACTGCAGCCTTCATCTCTGGACTCAAGTGATCCTCCCTCCTCAGCCTCCTGAGTAACGGGAACTACAGGCATGTGACACCACACCTGGCTAACTTTTTTATTTTTGTAGAGATAAGGTCTCACTATGTTGCCCAGGGTGGTCTTGAACTCCTGGGCTCAAGCAATCCTCTCACCTCAGTCTCTCAAAGTGCAGAGATTACAGGCACGAGCCACTATGCCTGGCCTCTATTCATTTTAGAATTGACAGAAGACTCTAGTACAGTGATCCTTGGGGTGACTACATCTGGAGAGGCTTCAATCCCCTAAATTTGCAGCAATACTATAATGGGGTGAGAAGCAGGAGGGAGAGAAAGAAAAGACCCAGGAAGCACGAGATCTGCAACAAGGAACTCAGACCATTCTGCAGAAAAAAGAAATCATGCTTCTGCCTTCCAGTTGAGTCCACTGGTCATTACCAACAGATCATTAATGTATGTCATAGGGCGTGGAATAGACATAACACCTATATTTCAGGGGTTTAAGAGTCTTAGTATTATGAAGCATGAAAGAGATTGTGGTTTCTGACTTCTAGTTTCCATTATCTGTCACTAAACATGACATATTTTAATGGATTTTTCCCTAGCGCAAGTCAATAGCTGGCAAAGTAAAATCACATCTTAAATTAAGGGGAAAAATAACAAAATTTAAGAAAGAAAAAGGTCCTTTAGCCATATGAGATTCTGAGATATACTTTATGGGTTAAAGAAGAACTCTCTCTGGGAACATGTGACACGACTTTCTTTTCCTTTTTTTTTTTTTCAGCCTTTACTTTCCTTAACATTATAGCAGTGTGTAGAGGTCACAGATTACAAAAAGAATCAACTTCCAGGGTTGGAGAACAAGACTTACGAATTTAATCATCCAAAATAGTAGTTAGTAAATATCAACATAAAAAGGGCTGGGTGACCAATGTGTCCTAAGTGGAATGTGCTACAGTTAAGATTAAGATGTTTCTTAAATCCCGTCTCATTTCCAAAACTCTATCAAGAGGCCAATCTAAGGCCTGGCACAGTGGCTCACACCTATAATCCTAGCACTTTGGGAGGCTGAGGCGAGAGGACTGCTTGAGTCCAGGAGATTGAGACTAGCCCAGGCAACATAGTCAGACCTTGTTTCCACAAAAAAAATCAAAGAATGAACCAGACGTGGTGGCACATGCCTGTAGTCCCAGCTACTTAGAAGGCTGAAGCAGAAGTATCGCCTATGCCCAGGAGGCTGAGGCCGTGGTGAGTTGTGATTGTGCCACTACACTCCAGCCTGGGCAACAAATGAGATACTAACTCCTCAAAAAAACCAAAAAGGGCTAATCTAAATATAACAAACTGTCAGTTTTGGTCTTATAACATATCCATACAAAATGCAAGCAGAAGGGTATGAGTTTTCATGGTGTGTAGAAAAAAGTGATCCAATGAGTAAGAATTTGTAATGTTTTTTCCATCTCTGTCCTTGAGATACTGAATCTTGAGGCGCTTATACTTGGTGAGTCAGGAATAATTTTAAAGGGTTCTATCATGGTTAGTAGTCACTAGAAAGACATACATACATCCCTCATGGTAACTGTGAAATTTTTATTCTTGCTTTTCACTGAGTCTTATGAATTTAGTGCATGTGAATCAAATGGGTTTTGACTCATGTCAAGGCTAATAGTTTCTGAAGTCATGTCTAGGCTAAATGGGAAAGAGAGCCTCACTAATTGCTGAAAGAGGGCAGTGTCTGAACTGCAGGTTCAGGCAGAGAGAGTGAAGGCGTGTGTGAAGGCCGTCAATTGGTTCTTCCACTTCCTAAACACCTATTGAATTGATCAAATTAAAAGTTAGGGCTCAGACTCAAATTCTTAGTTAGCCCACCATGGTTCAGTCATCTCGGAAGGTTCAACTAACCATGCAGCCGCAGTTTCTATCTTTGTCATTTCTTAGCTCCTGTGACCACTATAATAAGGCATCCTTATTTCATGGAATTATATCTGTGATGTAGAGTTATGTGTCTTACTATTTGCATACTAGAATGAAATCCCACATTAGAAATAAGCTCCATCAAGGACTTTGTATAATTTGTTACTTGCTGTATCCTTAGGTCTTAAAACACAATAGTACCTGGTGTCCAGTAAGTGCTTAATAAACTTGTGGAAGAAGTGAATGGTTGAATGAATGAAAAGATCACTGAAGTTGGCAACCAACCAACCTTGGTTTAAATCCTGGCTTTGCCACTTGTGATGTGGGCAAGAAAAACAACTTAATCTCTCTGAGCCTCAGTTTTGTCAACTGAAAAATGGCCATACATGGATCTAGCAGGGTTGTGATGAGAATAAAATGAGATAACATATGGAAAGTGGCCTGGTACAGGTCTTTGAGCATAAATAAGTGCATAGGAAATGTTAACTGAATGTGACCTAAACGTAGGCTTCCTAAATCTAAATGTAAGCTTCCTAAAAGTCACTAGCAAACAGAAATCACAAAAATTTTCTTCTCTTTGCTCATCACAGTTAAAACAATGCCTAAGCAAATTCATCTAGGAGTAACTTTTGTGAATATTAAGAATATTTAAACACCCAGTTAAGCAGGGATCCAAGACAAGCTTAGATCTTCCAGAACCTGAAGGCACTATAAAATGGGCTGCCCCAAATGGAAAACAAAGAGAAGCACTTTTGTTCCATTGCCACTAAACACGAGTCTGAGAGGGCAACAGCCTTTAGAATTAGCACACATACCTGTATGTCTTGAGGTGGTATTTTCTATCTCTTATCATGTGAGGTGCTCGAGACAGAATGGCATTTCGTAAAATTTTTCCAGCTCTGAGGATCTTCTCTGAAGGGACCTGGATTTTAGGTGAAAGGAGGGGAGGAGAAAGAAGGAAAGTTTAGAAGAAAATCAAACTGGAAGAATCCTGACATAACTTTCCAATCTGACTCTGGCTTGAAAAACATAATTCACTCATACATTTACACCATTCACTGTGTGACATGTCACTGTATGCTGAGAACTGAGACACACGGAACATTTATTGTCCCCAGAAAATGTGCCAGAGGTTTCCTGATGGGATGCTTCCTGAGAAGCTAGCTCTGATGGCTTGTCAACCCACCTACGTCCCATTACCTTGGTAATGGTGTTAGCAGGACGAAGAGGAACGTGAGGTTCAATGAGAGGTGTCTGAAAAATAAAATGTTAAAGCAAAAGAAAATTAAACAAAAAGTTCACTGAAGAAAATTATGGGTTGGGGGATAATAAGAAACATCCATTTTTATAAAACTCAAAATAGAATTTAAAAAAACGAGAGATAAAATCTGCCTAAAGATCTTGAATGCACAGGCATTCAAAGGGCAAAATTAGATCATTCAATTTGCCAGCATTTAAATATAAATTATCAAAAATGAAAAAAAAATCAAACAGATAGGAATGATTAGATGTTTGTAGGCTTCATGAGCGGGAAATAAATATTCACTCAAAGCTTAACAAACATCAGAGCAGAGGAAAAAGCAAAACAAGATAAACTTAAACAGATTAAAATGACCTGTCTCTGGGGAAGGGATAAAGTACTGATTTAGGATGGAAACGAGCTCTTTCACTTCTCTCGTGTGGTTAAGATTCTTTTTCTGTACTTGGTATTTTCTAGAAAGAAAGTTTTAATTTTTAAATGAGACTTCTTGGTGGCTCTATGCACTCAATTTCCCAGAGACCACTGAGACAGCTAGTACATGACTCTTTCTTCTACAAAGTACTATGCAGTTTTCAGGACCCTGTCAGACCGTCAGGCCAGCTCTAGTATCTGAGAAAGAGCATATAATTATCCACATTCTTCAGAGGGTCTGAGTCTGATCCCAGGAAAATCACTTGCTACACAGTAAGTCCCCTACTTTTATACACTGAGACCCCAGTCTTATTGAAATGTCTTTGCGCTTTTGCTCTGAAATATCTGGTTATGGCATTTCCAAATGGAGGAGAAAGGTGTATCCAGTCAAAGGTAGTGGTTGAGCCATCAGTGCAAAGCTGTTTAAGGCATTTACAGAACGTTAAAAAAAATGGTAGGTTTGCTTCTTATGAGATTGTGGTAAGCAGCATAATGGCCTCCCCAAAGATGCTTATGTCCTTGTCCCCAGAACCTGTGCTATGTTAGGTTACACAGCAAAAGGGAACCTGTGGGTGTGATTAAGTTAAGGATCAAACCAGGGAGATCATCCTGGTGTTTCTAGGTGGGCCCAATGTTATCATAAGGTGCTTAAAAGATGGAAGAGGAGAGCAGAGGAGTCAGGACTGGCTTGGAGTTAAGCCAAGGAATGAGGGCAACCTCTACAAGATGAAAAGGGTGGGGAGGGGGAAAGGATTTCCTCTAAAGCCTCCACCAACGGGATGTACCCTGCTGACACCTTGATTTCAGTCCAGTGAAACCCATTTCAGAATTCTAAAATATAGCACTATAGGGTTATTAATTTGTGTTTTTTAAACCACGAAATTTGTGATAATTTGTTCTAGCAGTCCCAGAAAACTAATACAGAGATTATTATGTTTTATTTTATTTTATTTTATTTTTTTTGAGTTGGAGTCTCACTCTGTCGCCCAGACTGGAGTGCAATGGCCGCTCCCGGCCACCGCAGCCTCGACCTGCTGGGCTCCGGCAATCCTTCCGCCTCAGCCTTCCATGTAGCCGGAATTACAGGCACGCGCTACCACGCCCGGCTGATTTTTTGATTTATTGTAGAGATGAGGTCTCGCTGCCCAGGCGGGTCTCGAACCCATGGGCTCAGGCAATCCACTCACCTTAGCCTCCCAAAGGCACAGGATTACAGGCTGAGCCACCGAGTCCAGCGATTATTATGTTTTATACTAAAAACCCTACTTCTTGCAAATAGAAGCCTTTACAGTAAAAATCATTAGATAGTTTTCCCTCTAGTCCTAAAAAAATTAATCAGTGGGGGAAATATAAGACAACATTAAAAATATTTTACATACCTAAATACAAATATACAGGTATAAACATACACCTTCATTTTTATCAACCACAATTTCAGGTGGGTTAATGCTCTTAATCTTATAACAGAATTAAGAAAAAAGAGAAAAAAATACTAAGTTTTAAAAAACAGCATAGATGAGACAGATTTTCTTAGGATGACTGAAATCTCATTAAACTTATGTATTTAAACACTTATCACCTTGCTGGTACCTAGTGGTCTTTTTTTTCCTTTCTTGAGATCACTAGAGCACAGTAAAATATAATATTATAGTATCTGAGCAGCATACTGTTTCCAACCAGCATGGATCAAAGAATGTCATTATCATCCGGTTCAATAGATGCTTTAAATACAGATTGGCTTTGTCCTGAAATAGCCTGTGCTCCTTAGGGTAGACTTGTTGGTAGACAGGGACTATGAGCTCAGAGTCCCTGTACTTGTACCAATGTCTCAAAGAAGACAGGGAGTATTCTGTGATGGCATACCATCTGAGGAAATGTTCAAATGTGCCAGACCGTCATACATAGGACCCTGGAAATATGCAATTCCCACAGGCTGTGTATTCCCAGGGGCGAGTCACCAGTTCTCACACCTCCCACCTCTTATGTCACACAGGTTGGTTTTAGCATCTTAGGCTGTGCTTGGCTACATATTCAAGTTGCAAAAGCCCCTAGTTATTCTTTAAAATAATAGTAAAAACCCACTTCTTCCTCTTGTTTTGGAGGAAAGGGGTGCAGATAGATGTGGTCTAGGGTAGATGGATGTGGGATTTGCTTCTGAGCTTGCCTACAAAAAAATCTACTTCCCTTTGCAGCCTCTTTGAGAGGTTGGTTGAGCTTGAGATCAAGACACCTACACTTGAGGATGGCGGATAAATGTTTATTCTTTGGTAGGTGCAATGAAACATTATCTGAAGACTGTGTCTTTTTATTTGTTTCCACAGAAATGGCTATAGTTTAGCAAAATGCTAACAAGTGATCTTTAGGTTAGTTGGACAGCTCCCTTTTTGGTTTCTTGGAACCCTGAAAAGAAATTCTTACTAAAGCAGAGAAACATCAAGCTTCCACCAGAATTTTTCCTTTGATTTGCAACTTCTAAAGGGATAAATGTACCCAAGGTTATCTTTTAGCTAGATAATCCTAGTACCAGTTCCAGGACCAAGAGACTGTTTAATGTGTTGAAAGGCTGCATTCTTAGAACCTTCTCTGGCTCAAAGATTTTAGGTTTAGGAGCATCACAATGGATGGGTGCTTTGAGGAGGGAATAGTCTCTTTATTTAAATAAATCCTTCAAGAAGCACATACAGGAGAAAGCAGAAAAAGTTTTGTTTTGAGGGAATAGGAATTTGTCTTGGAAAGGGACACTACACAGAAAGTCCCCAACATAAAAATGAGTTCTGTGCTAAGAGCACATTTGTAAGTCCAATTTTGTTTCAAGTCCAACAAAGTTAGCCTAGGTAGCCAACTAACACAATCAACTATATAGTCTGTACGTGTTTGACAGGCTATACTGACACCTGGTGGAGAGAAAAAAAAACGCAGGTGGGTATCAAAGTTTGTCACTTGAAGGCTCATATGTAGGGGACTTACTGTATTCAGTCAGGCGATATCCTGTGTTCTAAGAATGACGCTGGCACCATATTTTTGAAATGGAGAGCTTTCCTGATAGGCAGGCCAAGTCCCTGGAAAACAGTCACTGGCTAATGCCTATTCAGGGATTATGACATTATGAATGTGACTTTATAACTTTGTATCTGTTTAATTTCATTTTTGGCTTCTCTTAGCTTTCAAGTAAAGTTTCTTTTGGGAATTTCACCCTAGCTGTGCTATAGAAAAATAAGGAAAGGAATTTCATTTGATAAATGATTAGATTAAACGGGAAAAGGAAAGCATGGTGGCATTTGTGAAAATCAAAGTAAGAAAGGAGGCAGGTTATACATGTTGTCCATACATGTTCCTTTATGCACGTTATGGCTTTATTATATTATCATTCCCATTTTTACAGAGAAAGCGAAGACCATTGACTCCAAGAACATCTCTGTGCTCACACAGCTAATAATTGCAGTTGCTGAGAGTTGACTCCATATCTATCTCACTCCAGTGTCTACACTGCAGGTACAAGTATCCCATCCATTCACCATCTTCTAGAGACTTCATGGAGCTCTCTAGAAGACCTTTTGGAAGAGTCTGTGTCCTGTTTGACCCAAGTTCACTGAGAAAAGTACATTTCTGCTCTTCTAGGTTATCAGGTATCAGGCTTGATCTTAGGAATTTCCAACAATAAATATTCCCAGCAACCTACTGAGATTACACATTAGTACTACATATTATGCTATCATTCTTTTTAGCTACTTTGTAACAATAAAACATCTAATGCCCAGGAAGTACCCCATCTAAGACAAATCTGCCAGGGAAAGGGTTAGCAGCACAGTGCACCTAGGAAATCGAAATCACCCAGAGGATTTACCACAGAGGGATTTAATGTCGGGAAGTGGCCGTACAGGTGGTGGAAAAGCTGAGAAGCCTGAGGCACCACTATGAGGCAACCCCGATATTAGCAGAACAGGAAGCCCTCAGGTAGAGGGACAGAGGGAGAAGGAAGCGTTACCAGGGCCTGAGTCCCTTGTCCTGGGGAAGCTGGAACCTTGGAGGGCCTCCAGGGACCCTAAGGTGTGGTCACTGCAAGAGTAACCATTGACAAGAGAGAGGAGGCACCTTCTGCATCCAATCTCTTTCCAGTCAGAAGTCAGAAAAACAAGGAAAAGAGTTTCATGTAATAAATGATTAGGTTAACTGGAAGAAGGAAAGAAGCAGCCTGGCAATATCAGTGAAAATCCAAGAAAGAAGATCAGCCAGAGGCAAAACTAAGGATGAGGACACCTGGAAACACAGTCTACAGACCAGGCCTCTTGCAATGCTTGGCAGAGCACAGGGAGGTCAAAGAATTGACCTGAGAGGAACAGTCCTAAGACTGGCACAGCAGGTGGTCACAGCGGCCATTGCCACAGGTGCCACCCAGTTCCTCTCACCATAACCTCCCAGACACTCTTCCTGTTGGGCTGGAGCCAGGAAGGCAGACAGCAGGCCAGCAAGTGAGGCTTCATTAGTGCTTGCCCGATTTGCTTCCCAGGGCCGCCCCATGTTTTGCCTTCTAGCCAGAAAACACTTCTCACAACTGAGGCCTCAAAGGAATGGACCCCTCTCCAATTAAATTTCACAGATTTCAACACATCAATCATGCATTGATAAAAATTCTTCCTCCCTACCTGAGCATGAAAGAATCCGAATTGGGCTGCGACAATGTGATCCTAAAAAAGCGAGGCAGGGAGGACAGATAAAGGCAGAGGCATTCAGCTTCCTCTCAGCTTTTCTTGGCTTTCTCCACCAAAGACTTCCCTCAGGATCGACCATAATTGATTTTTGTTTGTTTCTGGGAAGGGGATGCTCTTTCTGCTGCTTTGTATTATGTTTATGTTACTACTGAAAAGCAGAAACAGTAAGGGAAAATATTCCTTTTGGCACTAGAGCCAATTCAGAAATACTAATCAGGTGATGAAAAATATGAATGTAGCCTCCATTACAAGACGCACAATAACTCCCCGGTCGATTATAATGCGGTATAAGGCACTGTAATAGGCCTAGTGAAAAACCATATTCAGACCCTTTTGAAAGGGGGTAATTCTTTTTACTCAAGTACTTGCTCACAGAAGCCTTTTGCAAGGCATGACATCTTAAGCCAAGAGACGAGAATAACAAGCAAGATTGGGACACAAAGCTGCTGGCAGAACTCTGACAACCCAGTGCCACAGAAAGTCACGCAAGTCCACATCCAATCCGATTCAAGGGTTTAATGAAGGCCTATTGTATGCAGAGTAGCATGCTAGGCTAAAGCAGAAGATTGTACTAAAATACCTAGCCTAGGTAAGCTCTTGATCTTATTGGGAAAGCTAAGCTTCTACCGGCTAAACAATTAGTGAGACAAGTCGACAAATAAGTGCAGCACTATTTTGGATTTCAAATTCCCTCTTTTTTCCTCAATCTCAGCAGAGGAAATCTCTAGGAAGTAGGGAGAATAATATTTAAATGTTTAAGGAAAATGATATGCTTTTATGAGGGATATTCCCTTGTTTTGACATTTTGGAATGATACAGTTCAAGTCTTTGAAATGTGTGCCTCATTTTTATAACAATTATCACCAATGTCATCACTCTTTGGAAACGCTCAGATGGAATTAAAGTAAGCACTCGGTCAGACTCATAGGCAGATTTCACCACCCTGAATTAACTGTGTTAACTTGTTCATTTGTGAAATAATGGGAAAATATTGGGAAATATTAAATAATATAAATAAAATAAATTAATTATAAATTAAATAATATAAAATAATGGAAAAATAGATTCCTTTCTCTTTCATTTTTGACCTTCTCCCCCACCCCAACTCTTTCCTGTAACAAAATTGACTTACAGATTTCCAGTTTCAGTTTTGACATGTAAAGGGCCCGAAAAGTTGTCACGCACGTCCTTACAACAAAAAAAAACTGAACCAGGTGAAAATATGATTTCTCATGGGCTCATCAGAGAACTAAGGTTGCAAAGCACACTACTGTCCTCAAATCTGAAGAGACAGGAGAGTCCAGAGGGTCACGGTTGGGACAGTTGATATCTGCTTCAATGAAGGCGCAAACTGACAGGAATACTTCAACGGTGATTTTGAGGAATTGCTGGAGGCCGGGTGTGGACTTATTGGGAGTGAGGAGTTCTAGGGGTGGGGGCAGTCTTAGGTGGGTTTTACCTACTCCAATCCCATCAGGCTCTCCTGATGGAGAGCCAAAAAAGATCTCCTTGTGGCATTGGCAAGGAGAGGAAAAGAGTAACCATTGGGAACTAGACCCAGAGCACTCTCTATCATAAAAACTCTTTTCACCCAGAGAAAAGACGAGAGTGTCTTATTATCCCACCGTGGGTAAAGGTATATGTCTCACTCTAGTCCTCTCTAGCCTTGCTGTCTCACCTAAGGGGGAAAATTTGTCTTGATAAGTGAAATGAAGAAATGTTGTCTTTCCCTCTCCTTCCCCCATACACGAGCAGCAGAGACATAACAGCGGAGATGGGTGTGAGTGAGAGAGGTAGATCTCGCCCCCACCCACCAAATGCTGGGCCAGTCTCTTCAGGGTTTCCACTCAAACAAGAGCTGAAAGTTCAAGACACACAAATGACTAATCCTTAATAGCTGAAATAATATTTTAAGGACCCAAAGTGACAAAACATGTATGGATTAAGACCGAAGTGTTTTTAATGGTTGCTAAGTACCAGTGAGAAGGAACACATTCGACTCAACATAGTTACTAGTGGTCGGTGGGAGAAGAAGATTGTTTCATGTGTGTATTTCACTGAGTTGACATTCCTCAAGCCAACAAGAAAACCCTGGAATTTATTTGTTAAACATTGTGAGGCTGGGCATGGTGGCTCACGCCTATAATCAGCACTTTGGGAGGCAGAGGCAAGAAGACCACCTGAGCCTAGGGGTTCAAGACCAGCACGGGCAACTTGGCAAGACCTGGTCTCTCCAATAAATAAAAAAAATTAGCCGGGTGTGGTGGCTCATGCCTGTATTTTCAGTGACTTGGAAGGCTGAGGCAGAAGGATTGCCTGAGCCCAGCAGGTCAAGGCTGCGGAGGCCATGAGTGTGACACTGCACTCCAGCCTGGGCGACAGAGTGAGACTCTGATTAAAAAAAAAAAAGGGTACTTATATGCTTACACTTCAGTCACCTTCAAAGTCACATTTTATGTGACACACTGATCAAGACAATTTTTCCCCACTGCTCAAAACAATTTTTGAACTCATCAATTTTGATGCCTTTTAGTGCTTCTGCTGTTTTTGGTTTCGCTTTTCCACATAGGTGAACCGTTTTCCTCTGGGGACTTTTTTCCATCCAGGGAAACAAAGAAAAAGTCAGTAGGGGCAAGATGGGGTGACTAGGGAGGGTGGGGCATGGGCATCATACTGCTTTTGTTCAAAAACTGCTGAACACTCAGCGTGGTGTGGGCGAGGGCATTGTCAGGGTGGAAGAACGAGTCACCTGTTGGCCACAACTCGGGACATTTCTTTCGCAAATTGTTATGCAACCTTCTCAAAACTTCCACATAAAAACTTTGACCGTTTGATCTGGAGGAACAAATTCCGAATTTACTACAAGGGGCCCGCCCTCCAAAAGATAATTCCACTGGGGGCGGGGCCTCCCTCTCATAAATACATATGCCCATACTTATTTTTTAAGTAACTTATAAATCAGGGGAACTGAAGTCTACAGTTTGGTCTCAGCCTGTATTTGACCATCAGAGCACAGAAAGCCATTTGGTGAGTGTGTAAACTGTACCAAGGTGGTGCTTTCTGGAAAAACGCTACCCAGACACTCCTATCAGTTGGTCTGGGAGCACTGCTCTCTAACAGGTGCTATCAAATGGTTCAAGTTTCTCTCCAGCATACTCCAATGCAGGTAAATGCTTTGCACAAAACTTTTTTTTTTTTTGAGTCAGAGTCTGACTCAACCAGGCTAGAGTCAACCAGGCTAGAGTACAGTGGCACGATCATGGCTCACCACAGCCTAACCTCCTAGGCTCAGGCAATCCTTCTACCTCAGCCTCCCAAGTAGCTGGGACTACAGGCACACACAACCGTTCCTGGTAATGTTTAAAATTTTTTTTGTAGAGACGAGGTCTCACTATGTTGCCTAGGCTGGTCTCAAATTCCTGAGTTCAAGCAATCCTCTCACTTCAGCCTTCCAGGGTGCTGAGATTACAGGGCTGAGATTACAGGTGTGAGATACTGCACCTGGCCAACACATTTTAGAAAAAAGCTCTTGAGCTGAAGATGCTAAATTAATTGGCATATGCAAACCAATATAAATATATATGCTCTCTCCTATTCCTTTCTTACACAAATGGTATATACATTGGTTTGAATCTTGTTTTTTTCACTTAACAATGTATTTTAGAGATCTTTTCATATCAGAATATAAAGAGCTACCTCATCCTTTGTTTATACTTACGAGCACTTTTTGGTGGCTGCGTGGTATGCCATTGTATGGAGGTGCCATTGTACGGCTGTGCCATAAGTTGTTTAGCAATCATTAATTGTTAGACCCTTAGTTTTGTTAATCTGAGTCAACTATATGCATAATGAAGGATAAAGCAGATGAGCAAATATAGGATATTCTCTTTTTTTTGAGTTGGAGTCTCACTCTGTCACCCAGGATGGAGTGCAGTGGCACGCTCATGGCCACCGCAGCCTTGACCTACTGGGCTCAGGCAATCCTTCCACCTCCACCTTCCAAGAAGCCAGAACTACAGGCGTGTGCTACCACACCCGGCTAATTTTTGAGTTATTGTAGAGACGAGGTCCCACCAAATTGCCCGGGCTGGTCTTGAACCCACAGACTTAGGCAATCCACTTGCCTCGGCTGCCCAAAGTGCTGGGATTACAGGCTGAGCCACCGAGCCCAGCCAATAGGATATTCTAATTCTATTATTTTGGTGTTCTTGAAAACCCAGGATTCTCACTGTGAAAAAAATATATATATATAATACATATATATGAGTGTGTGTGTGTATATAGCTTTGAAACAATGACCAAACCAGTAGCAATGAACATCTTGAGTTTTGAAATCCCATTCCCACACAAATAAATCAAGGCTTCTTGGGAGAAATGACTGACTCTGGGCCAAGAGATGTACAAGGGGAACCCCTCAAAATGGAATTATCTTTTGGAGGACTGGCCCCTTGTAGTATAGGCTTTTCCTGTTAGGTAAGTGTCCTAGAAACCCAGTGACATCAGTGTACCAGCTAGTGTTGTTTGCGAGAGACTGCATTTGGCTTCAGTAAATTTTTTTTTGAAGATTCTTTCAAGGTGTTTGCCCATTTAATGATGGGTGATTTACGAGAGCACCTGTCTACATTGAGTGTTCAGCAGTTTTTGACCAAAACCGACACGACCTCCATGCCTACTCTCCCTATTCACCTGATCTCACCCCAGTCACATTTTTTCTTTCCTCATATGAAAACTGTCCTTAAAGAAAAATGTTTTGCTGATGAGAAAGAGGTGAAACAAAAAGTGGTGGAAGCACTAAAATGTACCAAAATTGATGAGTTCAAAAACTGTTTTGAGTGGTAGAAAAAGAATCTCGATAGGTGCATTACATCAAACAGAGAGTCTTTTTGAAGGTGATTGAAGTTTAAACATGTAAGAATAAATACATAATTTTTTGTAAACAAGTTCCAGCTTTTGGGGGTCACTCCTTGTATAAGACTGAAATATCTTGTCATACAAGGTAATACAGAAGCTATCAAAGACTATAAGGGTTATGACAAAAAGGACTCAGAGCAATTTGAACTTCCAAAAGTGTAACAATTATAGTGGATTGAAGCCCATCAAATATATTCAAATTTATGAGTTTATAGTGATACTGAGAAAAAAACCAACTGGTTACCTTCTCGTACGAGGGAGAACCAATTCATCATCTTACAAGCTGGGTAAATATAAGGAAAGATGATCCTGTCTTTCCTATATAAAATGCATCACTGAATAACTAGATACTAGATGAGGGTAGGCATCTCCTTATAGAAATATGTCAGCAAACAAATGAAAAGGAAATAATTGCCTGAAAACTTTGCCATTTTGTAACTCTTGTAAATTAATGCATTTAGGTATTGAGCACCAACAGCTGCCAATATTTTAAAAAATCAACCAAACATTATGTTCCACTTGATAAAATATCACACCATCACCTATAAACTTCCAAAAGAGACAGAACCTGAACCTGACCAAGGCTATATGTATGGTACTCGGCAGCCACAAACCTGGAGGGTATTGCCTACTACATACCTAGGTTATATGGCTTAGCCTATTGCTCTGACCACCATTGTAAATGTGGTCATCATCAATGGAAACATCATTATGCAGCATCCTTGTAATGTATTTACTGACATGCAAAGATCTAAGACTTCGAAAATGAACTTTCAGGTGACAGAAAGCAAAGATCTAAGACTTGAATTAAAAAGCAAGTCATAAAAAATACACATAACATGATTCAACTTAGATAAAAACTATGTAAATGTGCAGATATACCATATCATGTATGTACATGCATAGAGAAAATCTTAAAAATAAACGTAGTAAGATCAGGAAAGGAAGTGGAAGATGTGGAGGGATGGCAGTGGTGACAGGAGTGGTGGTAAAGACACTTGAATACTCTTCTCTGTAGACTTCTAAATGGTTGGAACCATTTACAATGAAAATGCAGTATATTGTTTCTTGTATGATTTTTTAAAAAGAGAAAAGCTATAGTAATTACAGCAAACATATATTTTGCAATGGGTCTTTAATAACTCCTTTAGAAATTTTGCATGTCAACAATTTCTCCAAATTTGACTTCACTATACAGGTTTAAACATCAAAAGAAAGCAGTCTATTGATACAAGACACTGGAAATCAGAGCATATCTTAATTTTCTGGCATTTTACTATTTCTCAGAGCCCATGAAACATGAGCTAAAATACAGTCATGTGCTGCATAACAATGTTTCCATTGGTGATGGCCACATTTATTATGGTGGTTGGAGCAAAGGCTAAACCACATAGCCTAGGTATGTAATAGGCAATACTGTCCAGGTTTGTGTAAGTACATTCTATGATCTCATAATGATGAAATCACCTGATGACGCATGACTATACAGCAGATGATCTACGTACTAAAAAATTCTCATGACACTAAATGTAGTGGCATGGTAGAAGACACTGGAAAAGGTCAGAACTATCTTGGGTATATAGAATCATAGATAATTTGGGGCTAGAAGGGACCAGAGCAACAGTTTTTTCATGAATCCATCAATTACTTATTAAGTACTGCCTATCTGCTCAGCACAGCACTAACACTGCAGAGAAAATAAAAGACATGGTGATATTATCTATGACCTCTAGAATTGTGCTGTCCAGTGTGTTATCCACTAGACTCAAGTAAGTATTTACACTTAAGTTAATTAAAATTTTAAAAC
Source organism: Cephalopachus bancanus (assembly GCA_027257055.1). Classification (NCBI taxonomy): domain Eukaryota; kingdom Metazoa; phylum Chordata; class Mammalia; order Primates; family Tarsiidae; genus Cephalopachus; species Cephalopachus bancanus. Next base: position 3,521,284 of record JAPVLO010000122.1, on the reverse strand, counting down.
TCAGTTCCCAAGTATTATTAACTGCATTTCAAGTGCATGTTTCTCTACCTAAAACCCTCCGATGGCTTCTCTTCCCACTTGGAGTGAAAGCCAGACTCTGGTGTATGGTCTATCTATCTGGCTCCTTGCAACCTCTTTGATCTTATCTTGCCGTCTAGCCCCCTGAGCAGTCCACTCCCCACTCTTCCTTCTGCCTGGACACACTCTTCACAGGTAGTTTCATGGCTCAACCAGTTCTCTCCTCAAACACACCTTCTGAGAGAAGCCTGCTCTGCCATTCCTATAGACACTGAGTGCCCCAATCTGCCACTCTTTATCCCTTTTCTATAGCATTTATCACACTTGATATATTATGTCTGTTCCTTAGCTGCCTTCTGCACTGAAATGTTAGCTCTACAAAGACAAGAACTTTGCTTTGCTTACTGTTCCATCCTCAGCTCTTGGGACACATAACTACTCAAGTATTGATTGAATGAATGGAAGAATTTCTTCATTGATTCATTCATTCTAGTAGACTTTATTGTCGGTGACCAAAGAGCACACTGGCGGTAACTTATACGTTCAAGTATGTGAGGGAGTGTTGGTAGCAAAATGATTGGCTGTTCCTATTGCACTGTGAAGAATCAGGTTTAATGAGTTGTAATTGAATGGAAACTGACAGAGAGGACTATTAAACAATGCCTCTCATCTTTTTGCCTTTTGTATTTTGAATGAACTGGGTTTTGTGTCTGATAAAATGATACAAAAACCAGTGCCAGTGCTTTGTAAATGTTAACATCTGTATGAAACACATGGGGCTGTCATTAAAATGCAGATTTTGATTATGTTGGTCTGAGGTGTGTCCTGAGATCCTCCAATTCTGCCAAGTGGTGTTGCTGCTGGTGTGTAAACTGTACTTTGAGCATCAAAGAATTAGATGAGAAACAGTAGAGGCCTGTGGCTCCATAACCTTAGAATCCATTACAAAAACGTGTGTTTCCTAAAGATTGGGTCCAATTGATATAATGATAAGGGCATCACCCTAACAGTATTTATGTTACCTAAATAAACCAACATGTTTGCTAGTTAAAGGAATCATTTCCCAATCACTTTTTGTGTGTGTGAATATTCAGGGAACTTACAGGAAAATAAAATACTTATAATTTATTAAAGAAAATATATCTGGCCTTTAGGAGTATTTGAATAATATTCTTTTTTTTTCTTTTTGAGTTGGAGTCTTGCTCTGTCGCCCAGACTGGAGTGCAGTGGCTGCTCCCAGCCACCGCGGCCTTGACCTGCTGGGCTCCGGTGATCCTTCCACCTCAGCTTTCCAAGTAGCTGGAACTACAGGCACGCACTACCACGCCTGGCTAATTTTTTTATTTAGGTGGAGATGAGGTCTCACCAAGTTGCCCAGACGGGCCTCAAACCCACAGGCTAAGGCAATCCACTCACCTCAGCCTCCCAAAGTGCGGGATTACAGGCTGAGGCACAGAGCCCGGCTGAATAATATTCTTAATATTCACAAATACTTTTCAAAATTTATAAATTACAAATAACTCACCCCAACCAAATGCATCATATAGACATTTAATAAGGTTTGCAAGAATAGTTGAAACACAACATAATCCTTATATTGCCCTCCTAAGGGAAGAAGGCAAAAATATAATCACATTACATATTCATAAAATTAGCATTTGAAAATAAAGGAAAGTGTTTACAAGGTGAATCTGTTTTAATAGCATAACGTCATTTTAGTGTTTGCTGAGTATATTAAATCTTATCTTTATTCTAGCTAGTTGAAACAGAATGGAAATGTATTAATAGATAATAAAAAAACTGAATGAATCTCTGGAAAAGCCACAGAGATGGGCTGGGAATGACGCAGTCAGGAACAAGACCCAGGCCACACTGCAGGTGATCTCAGTCAAGCACCATGGTTTCTGCCACCGGGCATCACTGAGACTCTCAGAGTGGGAAAAATGGATCTGGAAACCCAGCCCTCCTCCTGCCACCTTTACCAAATAGTGGATTCTACAAAGATTGGCAGAGTTTGGGTCATATGTTTGGGCTTTAATTGTGTTTGAGGAAGACAGATTTCTAATGTGTGAAAAATTCCAATAAAAGTTAGCATTCCCTCCCCATCAAAAAACCAAGAGAAATGGCTACTAACCTGGGGTGTTAAGACCTAACAGCAGTTTGGGTGCAGCAGCTCATGCCTGTAATCCCAACACTTTGGGAGGCCAAGGCAGGAGGACTGCTTGAGCCAGAAGTTTAAGAGCAGCCTAGGCAGTCTCTACCCCCCCCCCAAATTAGCTGGGTATGGTGGCACGCCTTCAGTCCCAGCTATTTGGGAGGCTGAGGTAGAAGGATCGCCTGAATCCAGGAGGCAGAGGCTGTGGTGAGCCGTGATTGTGCCACTGCACTCTAGCCTGGGCAACAGAGTGAGACTCTGATGAAAACAAACGAACAAATAAGCAACAACAAAAATAACCCCACAAAAAACCTGTAAAGAACAAATTTATAAATATTACAAGCATGCATATTTATAATATATAATCAATATTACAGTTGTCTAGATACCCAGAAAGAGGCAAAGTTTCCATCTCTTAAAACTTTGGAAGTATTTTCACAAACCCATTGGGTATACAGTAGATTAGACCTTAAAATTATATAACAATAACATACTTATAATAGCATTCTATACATCATGTCATACAATATAATGACTTATCATGTTATGCAATTCTAGCTTGAATAAAAACATGTATGCAAATATCAACTTATTTCATGAACATTTGAGAATATCGTCTGTGTACAACTAAACTGATTCATTAGAATTTAAAGGGAACTATTCTGGTAAATGATGCTAAACTTCTATTATAATCCTAGTTTTAGGTTGTAAGATGTTTAAAAATGAGGTTGGCCCAATTGGAGACACATCCTCTGAGGCAATCTGAGAAGCTACAGAAACTACTTTAAAGTATATGTACAGCCAACTACAGGTGAGTTTTGCCATCCCTGATGTTTTGAAGACTCATAATCAATGTATTAGGTGAAATAATTGAAAGAAGCATTAGGGAGATTAGTGACCAGATAAGAGTATTTCTGACTTTCTTGATTTTGAGGGACATATGGAACATACTTCCACCAGATATCAACTGTGTCCTGAGTTAACCCTCTGAGTCTCCCTACACGTCCTGAATCTCCATTACTGCACATGTTTCACCATTTATACCCAGTTATTTACGTCTGTTTCCCCAAGTACTACATAAACTCCTTAAAATAAAAATTTTTAAAATTGCGCCTTCGCTAATCTCAGAATCCTTGTGGTGCTTTGTGCACACAGATTATTCATTAAATATTTATTTGATTAATATGTGGAGAAATCTCTGAGGAGCTTTAACCTGGAAGTGGTAAGAAAAGAATGGAAATAACTTTTTTCTCTTTTCATTTCTGAAATTCCAGTTTTGCTCTTCATGGTTAGATACATAAAGACTAAGCTTATTAGATGTTGGATATGTGGACCATTTTACTTTTGCTACTTGCTTCTCTTCAGTTCAAATCTATGATAAGTTGTTTTATGTTATAAGGGAGAAACATTAATTTCAAGCTGACACCTTTATGTTTCTTTTAGATCAGAGAAGTGTTGGAAAGCAGATTGTCCTGGAGATCTGAAAACTATCCTTCTTCATCATCTTGACTTCCTCTTATTTTCCCCCAAGACCAGATAGACACAAGACCAGTTTTGAGTTTTCAGTTTTGACAAGTATTTCCAATTGTTTTTTGGACACTTCTGAGAATTACATGAAAGTGACAGTCCTTCAAGATGCACACACATATATCCAAAATTCTGCTTATAATTCCAGAGGTTGAGAGAAAAGTCTGCTTTAGAAAAGGGAAAAAGAAAAAAAATTAAGAGAGTCTTTACCAACCCTCCATTATACAGATGAGGCACACAAAAAAGTGAAGGAGACCTTGGAATTTTGAGATGTAACAGCTAGGTGGTACCTAGTCATATGTAATCCTGACATACAGTCCAACATGCAGCAATCTCCCTTTGAGAGTGACTCATAGGAAAAAAGAGAATGCATATATACTTGTATATATGAAAACCACTAGCAAAAATGCTACCACCACCAATCTCCACAGAGTCTTCAGGAAGACATTTGGCTAAAGAGTGAGCCTAGCAGACCATACAGTGTTTTTAGAAAAGTTCATTCACTCAGCTATTCTGGAAATGTTTAAGAATACTAGTTGTAAATGTCAAGTATCTACTACTCAAGACCCCAATAACACCCTCAAAAGTATGTAAACACATGAAAAATTAAAACAAAAAGGGTAATAAAGTCAGTATATAGTTAAATGTTTTACAGCTATTTGACTTAAATATATACTTGGCAAAGCATACACTTTCTAATAGTATTTATAAAATATCGATGTGTTCTATTTATTCATGTATTTCATGCAAATACAATATGATCACATTCTTCTCAGATTTTAAAACCTCACTATTACTGGAGGAATAATAAGCTAATGCAGCCCAGTGGTCTGACTCTTGAGAGAGCTATAAGTAGTTGTTTATAACCAACTATAGCCTTCTAAAGATGCAAGTTGACTCTGTCAAAGTCTCAGAAATTCTTACAGATACTTTTAGGCAATGTATTAAGTTCAAAATAAGTGATAAATATTTAATGTTACATGGTCTAAAAATTCCATAGTTGACTTGTAAAGTTAAGGTAATGCATCATCAGGAAATGCATAGATGTAACAGGCAGGCATTATCCACTCATCACCTGTCAGAGTCTGCACTGATATCCCAGCAGGTGAAGCATCACTAGGTTGGAGGGATGTGCATGCATTCTCGGCTGGCTGGCATGAGCTGATGAAAAACACACCTAGCTGAAACCTATTACATATACACAAGGATTTTACAAAGACAGAGGTTTGTGTTGGGGAAAGGAGAAGGGAAGGGCAACAGCTGTCCAGGGTGGCTCAAGGAAGCATTCCCAGAGGAGGTGGGATGTGTACAGGGTCTTTAGGATGAACAGGGTTTAACAGACAGAGAGGAAGCAGAATGGCATTGCAGACTGGAGCCAAAGTTAAATAGGTAGGAGTTTAAGGAATTCCAAGTCCTCTAGTCTGGCTAGAGCATAGTTTAAATATGCTATGAACTTAGGCCAAAAGCACCCCTTACCCCCTCACATCTGGGGTTATCTTTTCAGAATCAATTTCCTGAAGTAGTATACCTAGGTCATAGATTACGGTTCTAGACGCATATTGACAGATTGTGAAACCTGCACTGAAGATAACTTTGGATGAGATTATTTCCTCTGGATAAACTCTTGAAAAACAGTCCATCTTTGCTCTTGAACATAACCAATTTCCATATTAAGACTAATAAATATTTATGTGGAACAAATTAATCAATTAAGACAAAAAAAATTTCTAACAGGAAAACACAAATACATTTTCCTAGCATTGAAATGCATGCTATGTAAAATGCCCTAAGCCATTATTTTAATAGCATGGTTAACTCCCAGTTGGGAAAGGTAAAATAATTACCATGAAAAAAAGAGTTCTTTGTCCTACACTTCGAATGAAAAATAATGCACTCAATTGACTTTTGTACTGTCCTCTGCATGTAGGTGTATTTGTCCGTACTGATTGAAAATTTTGAAAGATTTTTTTTTCTGCCTCAAACAACCTAGCAGTCTAAAGCTACAATAAACACAATTTTAGTACAAATACAGAACAAGAACATACAAATGATTTTGATAACCTTGCAGGACTCAGAAACCCAAGAACAGTAGTATATTTGATCTAGGGTATGCAAAATTCCTGGAATAGCGAAAATCTATTAATGTCTTCAAAAATCCTTTTAAGCCTTTGCAAATCTCATCAAAACAAACATGATCAAAGTCCTAAAAGCATGCCATGTAAAATATGAAAGCAAACCAGAAAAGTGGCATACTGCATAAAACACCAAGTTCATTTCAGAGCTGGCTCACAAACCAGGCTCCTTAAACATAGTCTTTTTTTCTTTTCTTTTTATTATCAAGTTGCACTCGTGCAGATGATGGTTTCGATTATGTATGCAAACATAACTTAAAATGCCAGAGAAATAAGTAGTGTGATATAATAAACTTTTAAAATTTGATTTCTCTTATATTTCCCTTCCCCTTTCTGTATTTTTCTAATTTCCTGAAGTGTGCATAAGAAGGAAAAAACCCACATTTTAAAGCCTCACTATTACTGGAGGAATAATAAGCTGATGCAGGCTTAAGTATACTTTAGAAACCTGGCATTTCTACCTCAGGTCACAGTTTTTTTAATCAAGTAATTTGAAAGGCTTTAGAAATACTTGAAACATCTGCAAGTACAATAAGAAGGAATCAAATGTTAGTGTGTTCTTTTATTGAGTAGAAACTTAAACTGTGGACATAATTTTTTTTGGAAGTAAGAGGAGGATTACCGTTTAACCTCAGGACAGATTTTCACAACATCTCTTTGAGAAAGGAGAAGTGTTCGGCTGCACATAACAAAGCTACCACAGCCCCTGGATTCAAACTTTCAGCCAGACTGGGGTTAATTATCACTGCAAGATCTGGTGATTAGCAGGCTGTTTTCAGGGAAAGCACCAAGTATCTGGCTCCCATCTGCTTCCCTTACTCAATGCTCCAGATTCCAGAAGGGTCGGGTTTTGCAGCCACGAAACAGTGACAGCCGTAGTGTGGGAAGGTAGTCACGACTCGTTGTGCTGGTGACACAGGCCTACCCTGGGCACTCACCCAAGATAATAAGAGAAGATTCCGTACTACTTACCTGTTTTCTAATCGCTATTTCTATACAACATTGGAAACACTACAAATCTCTGCTTTGTTGCAGCCTAAAATTTTTAAAATGGTAGGCTGCAATTTAAAGCAAATCTCTTGCAAATGAAGACAGAACTTTTCATACATTACTGTCTTACCACGTAAACTGAGGCTTGATTGAGAACTGCAGGGTTCTTTTTTCTCCAATAAGGTTCCCTCCAGGATGCAGAGTGGCAGTGAGTGGCAACTTGAGGGTGCATTACAGGGACAGAAGGAACAGAAGAGGCAGGGGCAGTCCCAGATGTTTGCATGTTTTGGCTAGATGTGAGGAAAACACTCTCCATGTGATTTAATCTTTGTGTTAAATATTTTATTTTGAAATGTCACAAGTAAAACACCCCAGGTGATTTGCTATATCTAAAAACACCGTAAATAATTAGTCTGTTATTAGTTGGTAATATCTTCACTTTTTCTTAGTCAAGTAACCATTTTGAGAACTATTTTTGATTATCATTAGGAGTTTAACCTCTGTGATCTTATCTCATTCGTAAAGAAGGAACATGCGGGCACATTTATGAAGACATAGGACAGAGGAAATTCTGAGATGATCTAGTTCATATAAGAACTGTTCTTCAGTTATAAAAGCAAATACATATGCAAACACAAACACGGGTGAAAGGCGAGATAGTGAAAGTGCTTTTCTGGTCTGATTTTGGGTTGTAGGATAGGGGGAACCATCCCATTCTTATCTCATCTGTTTAGGGGGCTTCAGAATAGGAATTCAGAAGAGGGAAGCAAAAGCACTGAAGTACGTTCTAACGAAGAAGAAGAAGGAAGGTTTATGGATTCATCCTATAAGAGACTATTCCATGCTCAGGAGAGGACAAAAATAAACATTTATTGAGTGCTCTGTGCTAAGTGCTTCACATCAATTATCTTAATGAGTATTAGCAACAACTTTCTGATGAACTCTTATTATTCCCATTTCACAGTTGAGGATACTGTGGCAGCTCTAGAATATGAACTCTGTGGCTAATCACTTTTACTGCCCTACACTGTCCTCTGAGGAAAATGCCCTTCCCACCAATCTGATCATGTTACTTTTCTATTTAAATCCTTCACTGGCTCTCCATCCTTCTCAGAAAAAATCCAAACTCCTTACCACTTCGTACAAGTCTCTCAATGATGCCACCCCTGCCTGCCTCTCCAGTTTCATCTGCCACAATTCACTCCATCACCCCCCCTGCTCAGAATGGTTTTCAGTCCCTCAAACATGCCAGACACTTTTGTGTTGGAGGTTCTGCCCAATGTCTTTTCTCTGCCTAGAACACGCATCTCCCTCCCTTTTCCTGACTTCCTCATCCTTCAAGTCTCAGTAACATGTGTCTTCCTTGGAGAGACCTTCCCGGGCTTTCTCACATACACTTCTGGAACTGCAATGTCCAGTTTGGTAGCCACTAGCTAGGTGTGACCACTGAGCCCTTGAGATGTGGTGAGTCTGCACTGAGGTATAAATGTGCAATATACCTAGGAGTTTGAAGAAGTACAAGAAAAAGAATGCGAAATATATTGGTAATAATGTTTTACATTGGTTAAGTGTTGAAATGATAATGTTTCGGATATGTTGGTTTAAGTTAAAATATATCATTAAAATTCATTTCTAGCCGGTCTCAGGGCTCAGCCTGTAATCCTAGCACTTTGGGAGGCTGAGGTGAGTGGATTGCCTGAGCCCATGGGTTCGAGACCCACCTGGGCAACTTGGCAAGACCTCATCTCTACAATAAATCAAAAATTAGTTGGGTGTGGTAGCACGCTCCTGTAGTTCCAGCTACTTGGAAGGCTGAGGCGGAAGGATCGCCGGAGCCCAGCAGGTCGAGGCTGCAGTGGCCAGGAGCGGCCACTGCACTCCAGTCTGGGTGACAAAATGAGACTCCCATTCAAAAAAAAAAAAAAATTCATTTCATCTCTTTTTACTTTTTAAAAATGTGGCTAAAACATATATAGTTTTTATATATAATATTTATATATAAATATTATATATATATATACACACACACACACACATATATATTTTTAGTTAGAGTCTTATTCTGTTGCATAGGCTAGAGTGTAGTGGCATGATCACTGCTCACCGTAGCCTCAACCTTCTGGGTTTAGGCGAACCTCTTGAGTAGCTGGGACTACAGGCATGCACTGCCATACCCGGCTAATTTTTTGACTTGATTTTACTTTTTTGTAGAGACGAGGTCTCGCTATATTGTCCTGGCTGGTCTTGAACTCCTGGGCTCAAATAATCCTCTTGCCTCGGCCTCCCAAAGTGCTGGGATTAAAGGCGTGAGCCACCACATCTAGCCACTACTAGAAAATTTTAAATCATACATGTGCCTGGCATCCTATTTCTGCTGGGCAGTTCTGTCATAGAGCATTCTGCATCTTCCTTTGGTCACACCAGATTGTAAGATCTAAGAGGGGGAACCATGCTTGTCTTATTCCCCCTGGTGCCCAATGCTGAACACAGCACTAAGCGTACAGCATTGCCAAATGGAGATGTTGAGATAATAATGGCGGATTAAAGATGGGGATCAGCTGGAAGAAAAGAAGCAGCAAAACTCTACCTTCTTTAGCACAAAATGTGAATGCGGCCTTTTGATCTCAGAAAGGAAGAAAGCAGATGGTGGTTTTAAATTTGGGCTAAGAGAATTTAAAAATATATTACCAGGAGTTTTTGAGATCTATTGCACAGCATGGTAACTACAGTTAATAATAAAGCATTATATATTTCAAAGCTACTAAGAGAGTAAATTTCAAATGTCTCACTACAAAAGAAGATAAATGAGGTGGTGGATATTAATTAGCTCTAGTTAATAATTCTACATTGTACACATATATCAAAACATCACATTGAACTTCCTAAAGATACACAACTATAAAAACTCTCTGAAAACAACAAAGCGCCATTAACACAATATATCACCAGAGATATAAATGAGACAAATAAACTTTTCTTGTTTATAATCAAAAGAATACATATGTTGAGTGCATACTACCTTTCAGGTACCGTGTTATGTGAACTATGCATGTATGTCCTTATTTAGTCCTCATGACAAAGTTAGAAGGTAGGTACTATTGTTATCAATCCATTTTTCAGATGCACCTGAATCTTTGAGAGCTTAAGTACCTTGTGCAAGGCTACATAACTAAGAAGTGGCAGAGTCAGCATTTGAACTCAAGCAGTCAGCCTCCAGCTTCCTTGTCAGTTTAGTCCTATGAGCTATTGTCATAATACAGGAAGTGTATTCCTCAGAAAGCACAAGGAGAAATCTCTGACCATGAACACAGGTTCTACCATAACTCCCCTAATCATTTATTTTTCACAAGTCTCAATAATAATTATAAATAGAAGATAATTTTATCAAGCACTTACTTTTTGTCAGACATGTCAATAAGAACTTTCCATGGGTTACTTTACTTATTTTTCACAACAACTCATGAGGTGAATATTTTTCATCTTTATTGCAAAAATAATAAAACTAAAGAATAGGAAAATCAGAAACAACCAAAATATGCAACACTATGCAAATGGATGAAATAACTGATAGTGCATTCAGGATTAAGGGAGATTTTACCACTTTTACCAATAATATTTTATGGAAGATTTAACATCTATGGTAAAAATAACTACATTAAAAGCCTAATAGCAAGAATGTCCCTTCTTACCACTCCTGTTTAACATCATATTGGAACTCCTACCTTGTGCAACAAGACAAGAAAAATAAATAAAAGGACACAAATTGGAGGAAGAAATCAAATTGTCTTACTTATAGATGACATGATTGTCTATGTAGAAAATTTCAAAGAACTTCTGGAATTAATAAGCAAGTATAGCAAGGTCATAGGATATAAGGTCATATACAAAATACCAATTGCCTTTCTATATAACAGAATTAAAAAAAAATACCTCTCATAATAGCAGGAAAAAATGAAGTACTTAGGAATTAATCTAACAAAATATGTACAGTATACATATATATCTATCTATATATATATATGCTGTCAACTACAAAACACTGATGAAAGAAATCAAAGAAGATCTAAATAAATGGAGAAATATTCCATGTTCATGAATTAAAAGACTCAATATTGTTAAAAGGTCAGTTCTATTCAACTTGATCAGTAGACACATTGACTCTCAATCAAAATCCAAACAATCTGTTTTGGAGATATATAAACAAACTGATTCTACAATTAATGAAAAGGCAAAGAACCTAGGATAGCCAACACAATACAGAAGAGGAACAAAGTTGGAGGACTCATGCTCCCAATTTCAAGAATGATAATAAAGCTAGTAATTAAGACAGTGAAATATTGGTGAATAAATAGGTTTGGATCAATGGAACAGAGTATAGAAATAGACCCACATAAACACAGTCAACTGATCTTTTACAAAGAAGCAAAATTCAATGGAAAAAGATAGTTTTTTCAACAAATGGAGCTGGGAAGATTGGATGCCCATATGCCAAAAAAAATGAAGCTAAACACAGATCTTTCCCCTCTCACACATACACCTCCCCCCCACACCTTTTACCTTACAATTGAGTACAATCTAAATGTAAAACACAAAACTATAAGCTTATAAAAGAAAATATAGGAGAAAATCTAAATGATCTACAGTTTGGGGAAATAAGCTAGATTTAGCACCACAAGCATGATTCATAAAAAAAAAAATGGATGTTGGACTTCATTTCATTGACATTAAAAATTTCTTCTCTGCTAAAGACACTCTTAAGATGAAAAAACAAACTAAAGACTGGATTGCAAAACACATATTTGATAAAGAATTTATATTCAAAATATACAAAGTTTCTTAAAACAATAAGAAAACCCAATTTTAAAAGTAGGCAAAAAGATGGACATAGTGGCTCATGTCTGTAATCCCAGCATTTTGGGAGGCTGAGGTGGGAGGATTGCTTGAGGCTAGGAATTCAAGATCAGCCTGGGCAACAGAGTTAGACCTTGTCTTTACACAAAAATGAAAAGAGAATTAGCCAGGTATGGTAGTAACTACTGAGGAGGCTGAGGCAGGAAGATGGCTTAAGTGCAGGACCTCAAGTTTGCAGTAAACTATGATAGCACCACTGCACTCAAGCCTGGGTGACAGAGTGAGACTCTGTCTCTAAAAAATTTTTAAAAAATAAATAAATAAAATGGACAAAAGACACCCCAACAAAGAAGATGGCAAATAGAATATGAAAAGATGCTTAACATAGTTTGTCATTAGGGAAATAAAAATTAAAGAAAGAATGAGATACCACTACATATCTATTAGAATAGTAAAAAAACTAAACTAAACTAAACTAAAAACCTAACAATACCAATTGCTGGAGAGGATGCAGAACAAAGTAACTATCATTCATTGCTGGTGGGAAAGCAAAATGGTATTAACACTTTGGAAGACAGGGTGGTAGTATCTCACAAAGTTAAATATAATGTTATATAGAATCCAGCAATTGTATTTCTAAGTATTACCCAACTGATCTGAAAACTTATGTACACACAAAATCTGCCCATTAGCTGGGTGCAGTAGCGCACACCTGTAGTTCCTATTACTTGGAAGGCTGAGGCGGAAGGATCACCCAGAGGCTAGTAGGTCGAAACTGGGGTAGCCATGAGCATGCCACTGCACTCCAGCTTGGGTGATGGAGTGAGAATCGAACTATAAAAAAAAAAAAAAAATCTGCCCACAAATGTTCATAGCAGATTTATTAACAATTGCCTAAAATGGGAGCAACCAAGATGTCCTTCAATAGGAGAATTAAATACACTGTGGTGTATTCCTATAACAGAACACTATTCACGGATAAAAGAAATGAACCATCAAGCAATGCAAAAACACTGAACCTTAAGTGAATATTCCTAAGTGAAAAAAGCCATTCTGAAAAGGCTACACACTGTATGATGCCATTTATATGACATTCTGGAAAAGGCAAAACTTTAGAGAAAGTAAACAAATTAGTGGTTTCCATGGCTTCAGAGACAAAGGAGGGTTGGATAGTAAAGCATATGAAATTTTTTAGGGCAGCAAAACTATCCTGTATGTCACTGTAAAGGTGGATACATGACACTCTGCATTTGTCAAAACCCACAGAACTTTATAGCACAAGGGGGTGAAACTTAATATATGCAAATTTAAGAAATCATTTAGGAGGTTAGGGAATCCCAGGATGGAATGCAGACTATGACCGAAGAATTTTACTGTATAAAAAATGTTTGCAATAATCTCACTGAAGGGAGAGGTGGGGTAGGGGGACAGTAAAAAACGGTGCCGGTTTAACTTTAGAAATGAACGGAGCACTGCCAGATACAGTGGTTCATGCTTGTAATCCCCAGCAATTTGGGAGGCTGAGGCGAGAGGATTACTTGAGCCCAGGAGTTTGAGATCAGCCTGGGCAACACAGTGAGACCTCGTCTCTACAAAAAATTAGCCAGACATGGTGGAACATGCCTGTAGTCCCAGCTACTTGGGAGGCTGAGTCAGGAGATTGCTTGGGCACAGGAGTTTGAGGCTGCAGTGAGCTGTGATCATGCCACTGTACTCCAGCCTGGGCAACAGAGTGAGACTCTGACTCAAAAGGCTAACTAAACAAAACAAAACAAAAGGAATGAGTGAAGTATAAAAACTAAAGGCAAAGACTCTGCATATTAGTACTCTATTCTAGCTGATAAAGGTTGTTTCTCATGGGGTCCAGACAAATAATCTGAAACCATTGTAAATATATACTGGAATTAGACAATTACATAAACAGATGGCAGATGGTGTAAGTCAAATTTCTCACTGTTGGAGTGGGAGGACAGAGAAAGCAAGGGGAAAGGACCAGGAAGATCCATGTAATCAAGGATTGGAGTTGGAAAAATCAGTATGAACTCATATACATGCAGATGGATATACTGAGGGTGCCAAAAATGTATACACACTTTAAGAGATGTTATCTATACACACTTTAAGAAATGTCTGGACAATGATGATAACCACTTTGGGCACCTCTTGTAATTGCAGAAGTCAAATGTGACTTGTGTTCATCTTTTGTTATCAGTATATATTGACTATTACAATTTTAATATCATTTTTTTTCTTAAAATGTGTATACAAACTCTGTATAAACACACACATATAAGGAAGGACCCCCCCAAAGGAATGCATTTATAAAAAATTGTGTATTCCTTCTTACATGTTTAAACTTCAGTCACCTTCAAAGTGCTCTCTGTTTGATGCAATATACCCATTGAGATGCTTTTTTCACTGCTCAAAATCATTTTTGAACTCTCCAATTTTGATGCCTGTTAGTGCTTCTGATGTTTTTTGTTTCACCTCTTCCACATCAGCAAAACATTTCCCTTTGATGACTTTTTTCATCCGGGGAAATAAAAAAAGTAACTCGGGGCAAGATCAGGGGAATAGGGAGGGTGGGGCATAGAGGTCATGTTGTTTTTGGTCAAAAACTGCTGAACACTCAGTGACGTGTGGGCAAATGAGCTTGTAAGTCACCCATCACAAAATGTGCAAATATGTTGAAAGAATCTAAAAAAAAAAAAAAAAAATTCACTGAAGCTAAATGCAGCCACTCACAACAACGCTACAAAAGATCTTTGGCAAAAGATCTGTAAGGTTGGGGCCGAGAATATACAAGCATCTAGTTGTGCCACAGGTAATGCAGTGCTCAACAAAACAAATCAAAACAGACATACTAATGGAAGTATGTCAAAGGAACACAGGAGCCAACTGAAAAAGCTTGAACAATTTGAGCAATAATTAATATAGAAGTTTTGGATTACAACTCAAAGTATAAAATAAATATCCATAAGTGCATAGTGATATATATATATATAAAACTGGATAAACAAATAAACATGGGAGAAGAAACAAATCTCTCATGCAGAGGAATTCCAAATGTACCCATTCTGCTCTCAAGCTAGGGCATAACTCACCATTCATTAAGTGAGGGCTGTACATAGTGACTTCTTCCAAAAAAGCTCAGTATGGAAAGGGTGGAGGAAGAGTAATTTTATAGTGGAAGAACTGTAAAGTGAGGGCAAACATGACTTCAGTCAGGGGATCAAGGTCAACATCAACAGTGATAAGTCATATTGATATATATTCTTGATATGATGTGATGAAAAAGATAGCCCTCTGTGGTCTTCCCCGCAAAGCCCATAACTCCAACCTAATCTTGAGAAAAACATCAGACAAATCCCAACTGAAGAACTTTCTATACAATACCTGAGCAATATCCCCAAACCTATCTAAGTCATCAAAACAAGGAAAATGTGAGAAATTGCAAAGCCAAAAGGAGCCCATGAAGACATGAAAAATAAATGTAAAGTGGTGTTCTGGATGGAATCCCGGAGCAGAAAAAGGATATTAGGTAAAAATGAAGGAAATCTGAATTAACTATGGACTTTAATTAGTGATAATGAATACATATTGGTTCATTTTAAAACGATAATAAAAAAAAAAACAACAACCACCCTGTCAACAATTCTCTATCCAGTGAAAATATCCTTTATTCTTTAGATGAAGAAAAGTTTAGGAAAATTCATAGCCAGTACAGCTGCTCCACAAGAATTTCTAAAGGAAGTTATTCAGACAGAGTGGAAATGATACCAGAAGGAAACTTAGAACATCAAGAATGAAGGAAGAACAACAGCAATGTAACTAAAAATAATTCCAGAAATGGGAGGGGGCTATTGTAAATGCAAACTCAGACATGATATAGATAGATGTACTAAAAAAAAATTATTGCAGAGGAAATTCATTCCCTAATATGGATGAGATAATATTAACTAATTCTTAAAATCCTTTAAAATCCAATTGAAAAAGAAGGAATATGAAATTATATATACAGTATAAACTAAGTTTTGTTTCTATATATATATATGTTTCTATATGTTAACTATATAAACACACAGAGCTCTGAGTGGTGCTATTTATGAGAGATTTTAAAAAATACTTTTATGTTTTCAAGTATTCAACAAAAGAAATATGCATTATATTTATGATAAGGAAAATATAACTGTTTTTTAAAAAAATCCACTGTCTTGCTAGACTTCATTTTAGACTCTTGACAGAAATACCTCTCTTAGGCATATAATATAAATTTTGATGGCTCATCTTAATATAAATTTCACTCACAGACTTTAAAGACTTAAAAATGGAGATTAAAAAAGAAGAACTCCCATAATATTCTAGGAAAAATGAGTTGCTCATGTCACATACTGTTTCAGCACTCACATCGAAGTAGCTCAAAAGGCTTAACAAGACCAAACCTTGTGAATCTCCACATCATACATGTTAAGAAGACAGTGAAAAAGGAATTATGATTCTGACTGAATAGCATGCATGGACTTTCTAAAGCACAATGCGCACAATGTTCATTGCAATCAAAGCTACTGCAAAATGTGATGTCAACATCATTCTCATAAGTGCATCTGTCCGACTTCTTCATAAACAAGGAATGGAGACTAGCCCAAAATGAGATATTGATTGCATTATGATGTTATCTGAGTACATCAGATGAAGGAGGCTGGTTTTTTTAGCAGTCAGCAGAATGTGCATCACTGGGGAGCAACAGTGAACAGCTACCATTTCCCATTGTTTCTTTTCCTCCTGGGTACAGATCTTCCCCTCTTTAGTGCTGAGTCCACAGTGGTATCTCACCCACAGTGGCTCAGAGTCAATATGAGGAGGTGACATGACCCATGTTAGACGGGTCAAACTTCTTCCCTAGAGTTTTCTCACTGAAGCTGCCGGGGAAGAACCAGGCAGCCATGTTTATAGGCTGGGGGAGAAGAAAAAATAGAGCCCTTGGCTCCTGTCAACACATGTCCAGTTCTACACACATAAGCCCTCAACTTCCTCTCTCATTTGCTTTTGAGGTAGCTTGACTAGGATCTCCACCACCTGTAACTTACAAGTCTGGAGTCATACTGTAACTTAGTACCCATATTCTTGTGAAAAGGGAGAATGTTAGGGGGCAGTGAACAACGAAACTTGTCTTGAAGCCTTTGGGTTCAAGCGACATGGCTCTTAGTATTCTGATATTTTGGCACCTAATTACAATCTTTCCCAGTTCCACGATCCAATAATTATCTGTTTACCTAGTTCTCTCCCCCATTGGGTGTTTTTCTCTTTGAAGTCAATAATTTGTTTTATTGGGTTTATTGGACCTTATGTCTCCAAAGTCTGCACGTCACATTGCAGGCATTTAATAAATGTTAGTTGATTTTTAAAAGGATTAAATAAGATACGGTTATTTTCCCTATCATTTCAGAACTACCTCACTCCTTCAAACTTTGTTAATTGAAAAATTGTGACTAGGCTAGAAAAATTAATTTATTCAAGAAAAAAGGGGTTATTAACCCATTTAGCAGTGTAAGAAACTGTAAAGAGAATGATTAAACTAATTAAGAAAACAAATTGTTTCAAGCAGACCACAGTAATTTAAAATCACCGATTCATATAGAAATAATTTGTGGGCTAAGTTACAATAATATCCCTCTACCTATTCATTAAATTAAGTCCCTGAGGACGACTATTAAGCAACGCTTTGTCAGCCTGGTTCATTTGCTATTTGTATGTGAAATACTCCATAAATCAACTTTTTATTAATTTGAAAGGTGACGCCTGAAGTCATACACAGCGTTTACTTATAAGCATAAAGTCTCTTAAACCTACACAACATAGTAGAGGGGTGAAGCAAACCTAATATCATTCTTGCTGATTTGTGTCTCATTATTTCATTTCTTTCAGACACGCTTTAATTTTATTCATGCCCCAGGCACATGCTACTTAGTACAAATCCCTGCCATCTATCTCATTATCACTCTCTAATCTGATGTTTATTATCATTAGCTATTGATGGGACTTAGATACAGTTCAAAAGTCTAATCATACCTCACTCCTGGATACCGGATAATGCAGTGACCTTCAAACTAGTTTCCAAAGCCATTCTAACCCTTTCTTGGTTGATGGCAACTGCACTCTTCCATGTGTCCAGGCCAAAAACTCTGAAGTCATCCTCGAGGCCTTTCTCTCTCATTTAATCTATCAGAAAATCCTATGCATTCCGTTCTCAAAATCCACCCAGGATGCAACACTTACCCCCACTTCTACTGCAACTATACCATTGTCTTGAGCTTTCCATGGAGTACATGCTAGTTTCCTGGAAGTCAAAGAATTTTGTAACATTGATACTTAAAACTACTTCCATTCCCATCTGCTTATTTATGTGAATGAGTTTTCCCAAGGCTTGCATACATGAAAATCAAGAAGAGAAAAGGCTTACATACAAGAAAATCAAGAATGGAATTGATGTTAAACTGCTGTTTCATGTAGGTACATTAATTCTTTTTTTTTTTTTTTTGAGACAGTCTCATTCTGTCAACCAGGCTGGAGTGCAGTGGCACACTCATGGCCACCCCAGCATCGACCTGCTGGACTCCGGCGATTCTTCCATCTCAGCCTTCCAAGTAGCTGGAACTACCAGTGCATGCTACCACGCCCGGCTAATTTTTGATTTTCTATTGTGAGACAAAGTCTCACCAAGTTGCCCAGGCTCGTTTTGAGCATGGGCTCAGGCAATCCACTCGCCTCGGCTTCCCAAAGTGCTGGGATTACAGGCTGAGCCACCGAGCCCAGCCTACTAATTCATTTTTTTAAAAGCACCTGCCAAGTCACTCAGTGATGCATTTCCAGTAACAATTTACTTTAATGTTTAATAATTTTGTACAGAAATTTACAAAATACTTATTTTGCTTTGATAATTGTGTATGACCACTGTCATAGCTCAGTCTAGAAGAGAAATTGTGATAGACTTATAATGACAAGAAATTTTAAAAGATCAAGATTGAATTTAAATACATATTTTTGGTATATATTAAGTATAAAAAGGAGAGCCACAAGATACTTCCAATCATAAAAATATAACATGAAGCTGCCATATTAGCCCTGGCAACTCACATTTGGCCTGTTTGATATGAATGAAGTATTTTACTGAAGACACTGATATGTTTGGATCTTTGTTATTGTAGCTGAACCTGTACGCGAATAGGTTATCTTCCCTGGAAAAAATATATTACAATGGAATAAAATTATATGGAGAAAACAGAATGGCAATATGATTTAAATGAAAAAGACAAATCATATAACATTGCAAACTATTAAAGAGCTTGTTCACATCTTTCCAAAATGTTGAGTAACAAATGATCTCTCCCAATGTCTAACTCTGGTCTAATATACAGTAAGCACTTCATAAACGCTGGCTGATTAATATACTCACTCCTTGGGAAAATCTGTTTGATTTACGGGATTGTAATTCAATTCTCTCCATGAACTTGCAGACCAGACTGCCCTGCAGTGGGGAAAGTCAAATATCAACCATAACAACCTGTGAGACTGGGAAACTGTAGACATGCACATATGAATGGATGAATGAGTTGGCTATTTTGGCTAATCTGGAGATTTCCAAGTACCAGGTCATTTATAAAAGAAAACCATATTTACTGCGAATATTTTCACTTTCACCCTAACATCTTGTGCCATGTAACCAAAACTTCAAGGTCAGACATGCAGAAACACTGGGAATGACCACCAGAGGGAGCCCATGTGTTTTTCTGAATACATCAGACACCAACTCCAGGAGGAAGAAAACAGAGACAAAATAAAGCTAGCGGGAGGAGTGATGCGGGTGGAGAGAACATTACCTGTTCCAGGCTTTTAAGAGAATATCTTATTGAATGACAGAACTATCTTTGCATCTACGTTACAAATTCCTTTACTAGGCAGTTTACATTACAATGCTTTGGCACTTAGGAAAAGAGAGCTGGTTAAACATAGTATTTAAAAACCTCACGTACCCTACAACTAGAAGGTCCCCGGTGGACTTCTGTGAGAACGTCCATGGCTCTCCGCTGGGCCCCAGACAAGCCAGCTGACTTCTGCAACTGATCCTTTTGTTCCTGCTCTCACTCTCCATTCTGGTTCATCTTCGTGGTTAACTTTGGAGGAAGGTTTGGGTGTGGCTTCCTCACTTTGTTTGGGATCGGGCTATCGAATTACAGCACCGGAGAAGTACTTGGTGTGACTTGGGAATTTTTAATCCTCCTGTCTGGGCCAAGTTATAAGGACATTAAGATGAATGACTTTCCATTTGCTGTCCAGAAGTCTTCCCAGAACTGATAACTGGACCAAGTCCCAACAGGATTCAAGAGGATCTCTCTAAGAGATCTTTCCAGACCCAATTTCCATATAAACCAGAACTCACAGGTCAATCTTAGTGATTCCCCCAAGCTAGAAAATGCCCAGGACCAGGGCTATATAGACAATGGTGTGATCTTGTATAGAGGGTCTTTTTCTTTTTGAGACAGGCTCTTGCTCTGTGCCCAGGCTGGAGTGCAGTGTTACAACCATGGCTTGCTTGCTGCAGACTCATCCTGTGCTCAAGCAGTTTTCCTCCTACCTCAGCCTCTTGAGTAGCTGAGACTATAGGCAGGCACCACCATACCTGGCTAATTTTTTAGTGTTTTTGTAGACATGGGGTCTTGCTATGTTGCCCAGCTAGTTTTGAATTTCTGGCCTCAAGCTATCCTCCCAGCTCAGCCTCCCAAAGTGCTGGGATTACAGGGATGTGCCACTTCGCCTGGCTTCTTGTGTAGAATTAAACTCTAGGGAAGCTTAATATAATGTTTTATATTTGAGAACTATGTCAAGTTTTTAAATTTTCCCCACACTGTATCGTATTAATCCTCTTACTGTGGTAACTCAGACCACCATCTTGTCGATGAGGAAACTGAAGTCCATGGTGGTAAGAGACTTGTTCAGTGCCATTGGCTATTAATCGTCAGAGATGGAAACTGATAAACATGACCAGTGTGGTGGCTCATGCCTATAATCAATTACAGCATTTTGAGAGGCTAAGACAGGTGAACTGCTTGAGGCTGGGAGTTGGAGACCAGCCTGTGCAACAAAGTGAGACCTCAAAAAATTAGCCAGATGTGGCAGCACATGCCTGTAGTCCTAGTTGCTCAAGAGGCTGAGGTGAGAGGATTACTTGAGCCCAGGAGGTCAGGGCTGCAGTGAGCTATGATTGTACCACTGCTCTCCAGCCTGGGCAACAGAGTAACACCCCACTTCTAAAACAAAACAAAACAAACAAAAAATGCATACAACACACAAATTGATCAATACATATTTCTTGGGACATGAATTATAACAATAAATGAGTACTGAACTCAGTCCTACTAATATGTTCTGTGATAGAAAATTACTGTCTTCCTTTACCCTCAAACTACAATTGAGTGAAAAGCATGCCAGAGCACTTGTTTTACCCAGATTTTCACGGCATGCTTTCCTTAGATTCTTTTTCTTGTCTGGATGGGGCAATAATGTATCATGTATGCAAATAAATTAGCACAAACTAATCGAATTCCACAGGGTTAAGTCCTTGCTGAATGCTGCTAGATTTAACATGCTCATTAATGCCTTTAATATGGAATCAAAGGCATTCTTATCAAATTTAACAAAGATACCCAATTGAGTGGGGGGTGGCTGACAGTAAGGAGAACTAGATTGGAATTGAAAATGACCTTGACAAACCTAAAGGAAAAAGGGCAAAATCCAACAGAAAGCTTTGCAATTCATGCAAAAGAGGGGGGTAAAACAAAGGAGAACAACAGAAACGAGGGAGCATCGACTGGGCAATTATAACAGAAAAGGAGCTGGAGACCAGGAGTAAACAATAGGCTTCAAAGGCATCAGCAATCTAGTCCTGCCGTTTAAGGCATGGTTTTGGGAAGTACAAATAGGGGGAAACCCTAACTAATCTCCCCTCCAGATTGAAAATAGATCAAGCTACTTTACTGCATGGCAGGGAGGAAGGGGGTGTTTGGTAGAGACATTGAAATGCCCGCAGCTTGGAAGTCAGGTTTTGATAACTCTGAGAGGGATTCCTTAGACTGCAGCATGCCCAAAATAATTAGTTTTAAAAAAAATTTTAGATCTGATGATATTAGACTGAAAAGAGAAAGTTCTGGTACTCCTTTCCGCTGCTCATGCAATGCTCTCAGCCTGGCTCATCATTTCTCTTCCACCTGGGTAACACCCACCTTCTATCAAGCATCCACGCAGGCATTTCCTCCTCTGTGAGGCTACCCTGGAGCCTCTCCCTCTCTCCCTAAGGAGAATGTCACAGTCCCACTATATGTGTTCACAGAGCAGATACCAGGGGCCGGCACTGGCTAAGCCCTTGGCACACAATGTCTTATTAATACTCCTGAAAACCTCCTGAGGCAAGACACTACTATCATTCTCATTCTGTACGTGAGAAAACAAAAAATACAGAGGTTAAGTCACTTGCTTAGTCATTGACAGAGCTGGGGTTTAACTTAAGCCCAAAGAGCTCCTAAGGCTGCGTCCTCGGGTGGCACCACCCTGACTACACGTTCACCCATAAGACTTCATTGTATGTATTTGTTCATGTGTCTGCCTCCATCTGCTGACCTGTATCTCCCTGAAGGAAGATACCATGTTTCATGTATTTCCATAGTCTCATATGGGGCCTGGGGCTCACTAAATCGAAGGTTTTCATGCAAGTAGTAGATGGCATAGTCTATGGGTGTTTCTGAGTCATTTTTTGGCTGAAGGAAAAGAGAAAATGAAACTAAACTGAAGTGAAAAGGATTAGACATTTATGAAAACTGGCAATAAGAATTCTGGACAATTCCAGACCATATTACTAAAGGTGATTTGACAATTTCTCTTCTGAAAATTTTAAAGAATGGTAATAGTTACATATATATTTATACCTACACAAATACATAAGTATCTGTCTACATATGCATCATGTGTATGTACATTAATCTACCATCTAAAGGCCGAGAGAATGACTGTGGGATATTTTAATATCTATGGGCTCTGAGGAGCCTGCCTGACACAGAATTATTACTACAAAAGAACCCAAATCCTAAATGACATGTCAACACTACATTAATTTATCCAACCTAAGAGCCCTACAATTTTCTCTCCTAACCCTAAGACATATTTTGCAAATAATTTGTTCTCAATTTCTCAAAACAAGAATACAAATTCGACATCAAACATAAACTATACTGTCTATTTTATTCTTATAGTTAATTGAGATAACGTGCTAGCAGCCCAGAGTAACTGATGGTGAAGATAATTGGCTTCAGTACAGGATAGGATGTCTCCGAGGACAGCAATACACTCTCCCAGAGCTTTGGAATCTGCCACAGAGCACGTAACTATGAACATGACATCATGTTCCTCACTCCCTGCTGATGGTGGTACTGATTTTCTCGGTAGAACCCACAGAGAGCAGCCTCACTCAAGGCTGTGCCTTTTTTAAAAGTGAGGGCAAGAAGAAGCTACTGGTCAAAGAGATGGGGAAATCTTATTCCTTTTATCATGATGATTAATATCTTTTGAGCTGAGGTCTCACTCTGCCACCCAGCTGGAGTGTGGTGGCAGGCTTGACTATTTGGGCCCAGGTAATCTTTTCGCCTCAGCCTTTCAAGCTGCTGGGACTATAGGCATGTGCCACCACATCTGTATAACTTTTTGAGTTTTTTTGTAGAGATGAGGTCTGGCTATGTTACCCAGCCTGGTCTCGAACTCCCAAACTCAAGCAATCCTCCCACCTCGGCCTCTCAAAGTGCTGGGATCACAGGCGTGAGGCACCACGCCCAACCTTATTATTATTATTTAACCATCAAACAATACCCAGCTCTGTAATATCTTATCTGAGTCAAATTTTGAATACTGAAAAGATTGAGAGAATATATTCAAAGCAGGGTTATATGGTCTAATTCAGCCATACCCCTGGAAAAACGTCAGCATTGCAACATTTAAAAAGTTCTGTTTCATAAAGGAAATGTTAAAAATTGTGAAGAAACCAAACTGAGAATGTTAAAACCACCACCAAATGTCATTCATAATATTATAAAAATGATTCTGAAATACAACAATGAACCACCCTCCCAATACACCCCAATACATGCCCTTTCACCAAGCAAACTCACAGCAAGCAGGTCCTTGGAACAATGTCGAGCGCATTCAGATGCAACCAACACATGGCCTGACTGACAACAGAAGGATCAGGATTTTAGCGTGTTCCCTACATTTCCTATTTACTATTTAGATGAATGACAACTACATATCATCCGAAAAATCCCATCAGTATACCACTAGAGAGAGCTGCTGCGGTCAGCTTTCATAATGGAGTAGGGGCACAGATGGGATAAAAAGCAGAAAGAAATTCAGTGAGCACACTCTGCCCCACAAAATGTATAACTCACAAATACAAAAACAAACATTTCTTCAGAGACTGGAGAGCTGGAGTTGTCCTTGGCACCTTCGACATTTAATGTCACTGGTGTTTTCCAGGAGGTGGAGCAAAGTAAGTGTTGGCTTGCTGGGCTACACTTTCTAACAGGCCAGCTAATGAAAGGGGTATTTACATAGGACACAGCTCACAGGATTGGGCTAGGAACACTGCTAATCTAATCCTCACATGGGCGATAAATAATGTGTCCTTCAAAATCAGAACATGCAGTCTCAGGACTTTCTAGGTCTTTTGTATTTTGTTGTTAAGCTCTCCTGTGAGAGCTTTGCACTCTGGTCAGTGGCGCATTCCCTTCAGTGTGGTGATGATGCTAATTAAACCACTCACATTCTAGAGCAGAGAGACACAGCTGCCAAGGATTAACCTGTGAACCTTGGTCAAGGTGTCTTCACCTATATCAATCATGGTTTAAAGCACGGTTTTAAAAACTATGTTCCACAGAAAACTGTTGGTTTGAATTCAGCAGGCATTCTAAAGCTGGAGTTGAAAGGAGTTATCTGAGCTTTTTATGTTTTAAGTTTGTATGGGGATACACAACTTCCTGGTTCTTAATCTTCCCATTAATTACACTGTCATAGCCAATCTGTAGTGGTAAAATAAGACATTCTCATCAAAAAGGTGGAAAGAATTTGTTTTCCCTAACCTTGAACAACAGCATCAATAAAGAAAAATGAATGTTATATTCTCCCCAATCCCCCAAATTCCTAACCTTTTGACCCTCATAATCACTAGCTTATTATTATTCTATTGTTCTCTCCTCAGTGATAATTTACACAATCTGCAAAAATTATTTCCGTGCCAGTTGCCATTTAAAAGCTTACATCTTGGGCAACCCCTTTGGGTCCCCTCCCACTGTAGGAGTTTTACTGTCTTCTCAATAAATCCTGTTTTGTTTTTTTTTTAAAGCTTACATCTTTATAATAATTTTCAAAAACTATTCTTCATATAAATGACCCATGATTTTTAAAAGTTTGAGAAACTCCTGTTTTAAGAAATATCCTGAAAATGAGACTTGTCAAACAGAACCCCCAGGCTTGTCCATTATAATTGCTAGCATGAGTCCTTCTAGCACTAGGGAAACAACTGTGAGCCCTGAATTGTTAGTGCTGTACACTGGGAAAGCACTTTTCAGGATTTGGTGAGAACCTTGCTAATCATGCTATCAATGCAATAACTGCCTAAAAAAATGGGACCTCAAATGATCTTTCTGGAACAAGAGGATAGTCTTCTGCTTAGAACCTTGTGCCTGTCATTCTACTGTGGGAACTCCAACCTGAAGGAGTGCCTATGAGATTTGGATCTTCCTTTTGAAGCTGAGGAAACGGGGCTATTTTGTTATATCTGCTTGAGTCTACTTCTCTGGCTTCTTCCACACTGAAGAAGTACAACCTTCTAAAACTACAAAACCCCACAGCAGTTGACCTCTCAAAAGGATGGAGTGCAATTAGCAACAAAATCTACATAACTAGCAAAAAACTAAAGAAGACAAGATGACTCTTCAGCAGGGCAACTGTAAGATGAGCATTCAACATTCAAGCTTTCTTATAATTGTGATTTTTAGCTTCACTAGAGGAAAAGAAATACAACTTAAGACAGATCAAAGAGAGAATTTCTTTATAAAAGCAACAGTTCCAAATGACCACAATCCTACCAAAATGTTCTACTTGCTTTACTGCTCCTTGGTTGTTTTTCTAAAACTTTTCTTGATTATTGTATAGGTTCCAGTGTCTTGTGTCATCTAATGTTAAATGATGTCCCTATCAATTACAGCATTAGATAATAATTCAGTAAGTGACTGCCAGTCTATTTGTTTATACAGAAGTGTAAGTTATGAAAAGAAAATTCTTTTTTTTGCAAGGTAAGTCTGAGTCTGGGAATAAAACATAGCTGGCAAGACAGCTACAAACACCCGCCACATGTTGATGTCTGCATATTTGGTTAAAAGTTAAACATGGTGATTTTAAAAATGATGAGTAGGAGCTGGAAGGGAGAATATATTTTTTCCACAAAGAATCTGTTTGGACACTCAAACAATAGTCTAAGTGCTTTTATTTCAGTTCACAGGCATATTATTATTTTTAAACATAAGGGACTATAATATTGTCAGCAAGCAGTTAAAGAAGGTAAAGGATAAAAGAAGTCATCATAACTCAATTTGTCTCTTATAAAGGAAAAAGTTTCAATTAACACCACTTTAAGGCTCTTAGGCTTCTTTTTATCTTTCTAGAGCGTCGACTATGCTCATGGATGTCTTTCATTTCATTTGCTGTCTTTTAACTGATGGCATTGGAAAGCTTTCCAAATAACAATGGCGATGACACATCTACCTTATTCGCTAATAGTGAATCAAAGTGTGCTTCTCTGTTTGCTAGAGAATGTGACCTGGAACAGAATGCACTACTACTAATATTGGGGAGGCAGCCAGACCGGTCCCCAAAACTTTCAGAACAGTATGTTAATTTAACAGTTCATTGTATCTGATGAGCTCATTGTTCTGCAAACTTCCCATTCCTATTTGGTCACAAAGTGAGCTACATGATGACAGCTGTCAGGCTCTCAGCTTTAGAGCCTTGTGTCCGTTGTCCCTCTGTGGGGGCTCCAACCTAAAGGTCATGGAGTGCCTGAGAGAACTGGAGCCTCCTTTTGAAGCTGAGATCATTTGAGCCCTCCCAGGGCTTGGACATTCTGTGCGTGTTCCCCACATCATGGATGGTTTCTTGATGAGGAAGCACAAGGCACTTTCATCATTTTTATTTGGCTAATGATTTGTGTATTATTGTTGTAGCACGGATAATTTGGGACATCCGCATTCAAAATAGTGGCAGGATCAGTTTGTTACTTTAGATTCTAAA
Source organism: Cephalopachus bancanus (assembly GCA_027257055.1). NCBI lineage: Eukaryota > Metazoa > Chordata > Mammalia > Primates > Tarsiidae > Cephalopachus > Cephalopachus bancanus. The sequence continues at coordinate 3,494,227 of JAPVLO010000122.1, read as the reverse complement.
GGCTTTGCTTTTGAATTTTTAGGAGCCTGATTATCTAAAGCCTTACTCAACACACAGAGATGGTTTTAAAAGCAAAAGATCAAAGTTCATTGAAGAAAGGTATTTTAAGAAGACCCATAAAAGGCAAAGGGACAGCTACTTTATAAGGGCAAGACATTTTTCAGGGGTGCAATGATAGCTAGGAAATGAAACGAGGCTTGAGAAAACAATAAATACAATAGTCCCAACATTTCCTGAGCTCTATTGTACTTGTCCCTATACTTTCCACAGATTATCTCATTCAATATTCAAAATTTCCTTTTAAGGTAGTTATGACTAACATACACATTTTAAAGATGAGACAAGGATGGTTAGACAAATTAAGTAGCTTGTGCAAGGCCTCACAGCTAGGAACTGAAATCCTTTGCTGAACAAAATGAAGTAAAATTTTGGTGTGACATTGCTAGATATTGAACCCAACTTGTAGGGGAATAGCAATGGGTCAGATTCCCAGATTTAATATCAAAACTATGAAAAGAGAAAGACCCAGAGAAAGCTAGAGCCAGATTTCTGAAAAAGAATCCAGAAATAATCTGAATTTAACTAAAACAGGACTGCCCATAGACACAGGACCAAATGCAGACAAAGGAAAGGGTGACAATTCTGCAACATTGCCACTTGGGTATAGCAATCAAGAAACACAATTATAAGGTGACACATCTGAGAGCCAAACACTGCTTCAAATTAATTACTACACATTTCCATCATTAACCCTTCCATGTTAATGTCTAAATTTGGATTCTTGTTAATAGAATTAGTATTATTATTTTTTGCAGGCAAAGATATGCCACTAAACCACAGCCATTCTTAGAATGTGTTTCTTGGTGAAAGCTTTGTCCTAAATCCTCTACTCTTTTACAGAAAGAGTACAGTTTTACAGAAACAATTATAGCAATTAATTATTTTCAGTTTCCAAAGAGAAATGTTGACATTAGTGCACTTGGATATAATTAGGCAAATTCATCAACTGACCCTGAATTTTATAGCTTATATTCCTACTAAGGAAAAACAACTAGTTTTCTACATGCTATTAAGGCTAATGATTTGTTCTACTGCCATGTATGCACCATGGGAAAAAGAAAACACTTAGCAGTTGTACCATTTGCCCCTAAAATAACCTTTCTTCAGACTAGTTAATATCACAGGCATGTGATGACCATGTCAGAGCAATCAACCTTCTCCCCTTATATTTAAAAGTGACTCACCAAAGATGCCACAATGAGATTAGAAAAGTATTTATTGCTCTGTTGAATGTGGATCAAGAGCTCTCTTTACTGGTAGGGCCACCATGATTATTTTTTACCTTATGACAGTTTTTAGAAGCTAGGCAGGGAGAGTAGCTACTCACATTCTCCTTGTCAGGAATCCCTAAAAGGAGGAAAAAGAGACAGAGAGAGGCCATGAGCTGTATGATCAACCTGTAAAATGTAACTTAAATCCTTTGCTGAACCACCCAAATACAATTTTGGTGTTTTTAATGTGTGTTTCTATAAAAACTTACATAAAGCTGTCTAGAAATATAAAAAATTACATAATACTACTTAAATAAATCAATGAATCAGGAGCAGAGCTATGTGCCCAGAAAACAAAACCCAGACTTATTTTGCTTCCTTACCATATGCTTTACTTTCTTAGAGGTAAAAGCTCATCACTGATTCATTTACACCATGTCAACTACTCATCCCACAGACTGAGGCACCAGAATATACAGAGTTTTGGAGCAACACATCAATGCTTCAGCTGTACATACTATACTTTTACATAGCAAACCACCTCACACGGCTCTGGTGATTTGAACCCAGAGGCAAAGCAGCATGCAAAAGCCACCAGAAAACAACTTCCATTTTGAGCAAAGCAAACTCCAACTGTATGAGCATGGCAGAGGCTGTTTCCAGAGGTAGCTCAGTTTTCTTAGCTAAAATGTTAACTATCCATTCATCCACTCATTTGTTCATGCATTTACAAACATTGCATGAGTATCTACTGCAGGCAGCCCCATTCCTTCTCACTTCCTTTAGGCCACTACCCTGACTGACATGGTAAGGGTGGCCATACCAGAAGGTTCACAGCTACAGTAGAACTTAATGTCCCCAGAAGAGCAGGCATAAATGGCCTTATAAATTGAGGAGACCAAAGCACATGGTTTTTATGTGTGGTTTGCAACTATCTTCAAACCAGTGGAGCAGTGTGAGGTGGTTTGCAATGTAATAATACGGTACATCCAAATTCTGGGTAAAGAGGACATTCTGCATTTATATGAGGGACCACACCGGATTTACAATATTGGCATTAAAAGAGCTGAATGCTCATCCTGGCTGCAGCAGCATAATATGCAGGAAGAGTAAGAATAGAAGAGACTATTTGGAAACACTCCTTAATTAAAGCTTTGACCCCCAACTGGAGCAGCACCAGGGCATAAAAACACAATTCAGAAGCTCAAGATATAGAGAGTTGTTCTCTGAAACAGAGATTATTAATAAGCACGCTTGCCATCACTTCTCAGAACTATCAGAACAGGAAAGATTGCCTGATGGCAGTACTCTCAAGCTCACCTTGAATCATCCATCCTCCATCCATGTATTAATCCATCCATCCACCCATCCATCATCCATCTGTCCATCTATCCATCCATTCATCCATCCATCCATCCATCCATCCGTCCATCCAAAACAACTAGAGTTGACTACATGAAGTATATGAGAAGTAACAGAAGCTTATTTTCTAGGAGGTTCAATAAGTTAAATTCACAGTTACACAAATCATCATATATGAGTGGCTGGAAATCAGAGTGTCTGCAGAGAAATAATATTGACAAGGCGATTTGAGGCCATGCAGGAACTTGAAAGTTGGGCTGAGGCATCAATAGTCTTAGAATTTCACCTGCCAGCCGGGCTCGGTGGCTCAGCCTGTAATCCCACACTTTGGGAGGCTGAGGTGAGTGGATTGCCTGAGCCCGCGGGTTCAAGACCTGCCTGGGCAACTTGGCGAGACCTCATCTCTACAATAAATCAAAAAAATTAGCCGGGTGTGGTAGCGCAGGCCTGTAGTTCCAGCTACTTGGAAGGCTGAGGTGGAAGGATTGCCGGAGCCCAGAACATCGAGGCTGCGATGGCCGGGAGCGGCCACTGCACTCCAGTCTGGTTGACAGAGTGAGACTCCAACTCAAAAGAAAAAAAAAAAAAAAAAAGAATTTCACCTGCCATTGTCCATGACAGGCAATGGACAATTATTAAAAGGTTATGAATAATAGAGGGATTATGATCAGGAAAAAGGAGGGAAGGAAACTATCCAAAACTAAAAGCCGTTTAAGACAAAAACACCAGATGCAATGACTGGTCCTTTGTCTGGAATCTAGTTTGAGCAATCAGCAATGAAGACATTCTGTTGGGGAAATTTGAATATGGATTGGGTGGTGGATGTTAGTAAGGAAAATTATGCCAGTTACTGGGTGTGTGATAATGGTATTGTGGTTCTACATGGAAAAGTCTTTACTTCTGAAAATGCCTGGTGAAGTGTTTGGGGTGAAATATGTATATATGTTTAGAAGAAGGATATATGCCAGGATATTAATATTAAAATACATATTAATTTATCATTAAAAATAAATTATACATGCACTAAAATGTTGATATCAATTAAATCAAAGGATGAAAATAAGGGCATTAATTGTACCATTCTTTCTACTTTCTGTACATTTGAAATTTTTCATAATAAAAAAATTTGTTTAAAGTTTTGTGGAAATCAGGTGTAGGGTAGAGCAAGGGTGAGATACTTAAGGTTCAGAACCAGTTGAGTCATTGCTGCCCTCAATCAAGAAGGATGAGACTCTCAGCCAGGTGGCTGCAGAGGGAACAGAACAGAAGACTACGAATACCACAAAGGAGAAGCAAGGGTCACACGAGAGGCTGGCCTCTGTGGTTGGGGGCAGAGAAAGGAGGAATCCAAAATGGTTGAGGTTTGGAACCCGGTATTGTTGGAGAACAGCAGAGTTGCTGGAACTGGGCCTTTCAAGAGGAGGGAAAGGTTTTGTGGGAGTCAGACTGTGTTCCCTTACCAGTGTTTTGAGGTTGAGGGGCCAGCAGTACACCCAGGTAGAAAGACAATCGAGAGTGATCTGAAAAGTTAGGCTGCCCCGCGGAGGAATCAAACAGAGGTGCTGGTTCGGGAAGCACTTGTTTCAGTTGCAGGAATGAATGTGATGGTTGAGGGGGAGGTATGGGGAAGAAAAAGAAAAGAAGCCACAGTTTGACTCTTCAGCAATATCTAGGTTTTTGGGGAGGGGAAGTACCAATGGCAGAGACAAAAATGCAAAATGGTCAGTGAGATCTGAGAAACCCGGGATAATGCAGCTGAGCCCTGGGAACCAAAGGAGAATGGAGTTTGAACACATATTACTCAAAATCAGAAAACATGGGGAACAGGAAGGATTGGGTCTGGTTACTGGTTGGTCATGGTAATTTTAGAGTGGTTTATTCAAGAAGGATGGGGGCAGAAGCCAGGCTTTGAGGGCTTGAAGAACAATTGGGAGTGAGAAAATAGTAGCCAACACGATTTGGGTGTTTATTATATGCCCGGCACACTTTTAAACATTCGACATATTTTGATTTATTTAACTCTCATATTCAATCCTATGAGGAAACTGGGCACAGGGATATTAAGTGCCTTGCCTGAGGTCACACAGCTAGGAGACAGTATAGCTAGGATTTCACATCAGGTGCTTCTCATTAGCCTGTCATCTCTAGCTCACTAGGAGAGAAACAAAAATCAAGAACAGAAGACAGAGAAGACAGACCCTCCCCTCCTCTCCTACCTTCCTTCACTGTAGGACAGTAGAATGGAATGGGTGGGGGAGAGCAGAGGCTGCTCAGAAATTGTGAAACAGGGGAAGGAAAGTGAGGATGCTCACTGGAGCTCTTGGCCAAGCAGGAAGAAAGATCTGCAGAAAGTGACAAGTCTGGGAGGGAGGTGGGATTTCCAGGAGCCAGGAAGTGGATGTGAAGGGCGACTTCGGCTCTGAAGATGCGTGGTGTGGCAGTGCTGCCTGCTGCATCACTGTGTCTGCTAGTTGGAGCTCCACAGCTCCAAGGATTCCAGTATCTGGAACCTCTGAGCCCTGTATCTATAGAGCCATGAAATGTGCACTCTGGTCTGAAATAAAGATGTCGTATTCTAAACAGGTCTTCCTGAATAAGACTGAATGTGCCCCTGCCCGGGGCAGAGGCTCTGTCTCAGCCAGTTTATTTAGTTTATTTAGGGTTTGTGGCTGTCTGAATTGTGTGAGTGTGTGTGTGTGTGTGTGTGTGTGTGTGTGTGTGTGTGTGTGTGTGTGTGTGTGTGTGTGTGTATGTGTATGTAGGCACACAAAAGTTTACTAGGAAGACTCACAGATGAAACAGGAATGAGTGCTGAACAAATGCTTCAGACACACATGGACACAGAAGCAGACTCAGAGGACATAAGGGCTTCTTTGTGTCTAGTGGGCACCCACTAGAAAACAGCATCACAGAGGAAAATGTCCTTTCTTTTATGACCAGTCAGAGATCGGCCTCTTATAAGAGGTCTGGATTTTCCAAATTAAATATACTTGGATGTGTACTTAAATATACTTAAATGTGTACAACATGCTGTTTTGATGTACACAGACCTAGTGAAATGATTACTACAGTTAAGCAAAATTAAACTGTCCATCCCCTTCCACAGTCACGTGGGGGGGGGTAAAAGCACCTACACATCTACAAAGGCCTAGAATTTGAAGAGACCATGATTTAAGAAGCTTAAATAAATGACTCACACTTCTCTCCTTGATCAGTAGAGTTGAAATATGCAAGAGGTGGGGCTCTCAGGTATCTGGATGTGACTGAGACAAATTCAGTACATGAATTCCATTTTTCAAAGGACACAGAAATTACCCTGGATTTCACTCTAAAATGAAGATGTTTTGCAAAAATATTCTGAGCACCCAGAAGTCCCAGTTGGGCCCAGAGCATACTCCCTTATTAGCTAAGACCACAGAATAATATTATATTAACTGTTTCTTTGATAATATCTCAAGTGTGAGCTGGCAGGTTTGTTTACCCAAAAGAGAGTCTGGAGACTTACTCTGCCAAGCTGGTATAGGACATATTTTTTGTCACATGAAAACACACACCACACAGACAGATTTTTAGATACAAAAATGTTCACATTCTCCACTTACTGTCATTGTTAGAGCCCGTTTCCATAACACCATAAGGAGGAGCCAGAAGTCCTGCCATATACTGCCGATATTTCTGAAAGACAAGATTGTAAACTCAACACCCAGATATTTACTTGCTTTGAGCATTCGTTTATTTGCATGTTAAAAGCAGAAACGTTGCGTGTCAGAAAGTCTCTGAGCCCTATATTTATAGAGCCATGAAATATGCTCTCTGGTCTGAAATCAAGACGTTGTATTCTAAACAGATCTTCCTGAATAAGACTGAATGTGCCCCCACCCGGGGCGGGGGTTCTGTCTCAGCCAGTTCATTTATGTATTTGTGGCTGCCTGAATTGTGTGGGCTTTCTACCCTCCCTCTAACCCCTGCACCCTTCCGCATCCCCATGAACACAAGCTCAGCTTTTTGTAGAAGGAAAAGGCACTCAGCTTTAATAGATGCAGATACAAATAAATGTGCTGCCTTTTTAATAGGTGAATGGCACTGAATCAGCTTCTTTCAAAGCAAAAAGAAATGAATCTCAAGAAAAATGTCTGTTTTGAAAGAAGCTGATTCGCTTCCATTTACCTACTTCTTTTTACACTGTACACCTGCCTGTTAAGTGACCTCCAAAGAAGTTTTGGTATGTGTCAAATAAACTAGTTTGGCTTAATTTAGAACCCTTTGGATTCCCTTGAACTGCATTCGCCAGACTTTGTATCCAGGCATGCTCTCAAACCTAAGGCTTAGTGATAGGTATTAGCCCCGAGAGTCTGTGTTGTTTGGGACACTTGATGGCCACAAAGCAATCTAGAGCACCCAACTACAGATGAATGACATTTACAAAGAAGGAAAATGGATATTAGCCACCCTCGCTTCTCAGGTAATACATACAGTCTTCTCCCCTTTCAGAAAGGAAGTTAGGCGTTTTTATTTATTGCATGGTGTCATGTATACTTATGGATTATAATTATGATGACACATACATGTTAAGCAGCATCAAAAGAATCAACATTCCTGGGTTACACAAACGTCAGCAGAAAAGACTTCATCTGTAGCAATGGGCAGCTGGCAATATGCAGTATTTGGGCAACCATCTGGCCCATTTGGTAGATTTGAATGGCGTTTGTAATGTGACATTGATGCTTTCTCAAAAGAGCCTTCTAGTCAAGATGTGACTGGCTTTTTTTTAAAGATCATTTTTTCTTCTCATTCTGAGGCAACTATACTAACACCTGCATGCAAACATTAAAACCTGATTTTCTCTGCCTCTTAGCTCACTAATCACTCAAACATACCCACAGGACCAATATATCACCCTGCATTCCTGATATTTCCTTTGATAATTTCCCAATTCTGATTCTCTTCTTTCTTATGACACCATCTACTCTTCTTCATGACACAGCATTCATTAAGCACATTTCTGGGTATATTATTCTGGACTCTAACTAAACATGACAGGCTCAGAGAGAGAACAGATAGCAACTGGTTCTGTTGTAAGGTTTTGGGACCCCCCCCCACTCCATAACCTTTTGAGTTATTACTCATGCCATTAGCAACTCCCCAACAGGCTCCTAAAGGAAATAATTCATATTAAAGGTGGTATTTCACTTTGCGTAAAATTGTTGTCTTGGATGTGACCAGTGTTCTTTGTCTCAGGCACTTCAATGTCCACAGAACTCCATGGAAATGCCTCCCTGACTTCTTTCTTCACCTTTCTTCAAACCCTACAGCATCTGGTCTGTGACTCTTTAATGGAGCACTGTATTAGGGCTGCCGCTAGTGAAAACAGAGAACAGAGCATCCCTTGCTTTGGGTAGGAGGTATGGGCTGGATTTCAGAATGTGTGTATTGAGCACCTACTAGGTGAAGACAGTATCCTTAGCACTGGGCTCACTGCAGAGCAAGTACAGAACAGCTCTCTTATACTTGTGAAGCACCTATTTTCTGTAACACAGGGCACTATGTCTTGCACATAGTACAACTTAATAGTTATGTGCTGAATTTCTAAATTTTTATAGAGAATTTCAAATAAATATAAAAATAGAATACCAACATATTCTATATCCAACGTCGATAAGTACTAACTCATGACCAATATTATTTCCTCTACATATCTATCCACTTACCCCTTCTAGAAATATTTTGAATCAAATCCCAGAAATCATATAATTTAATCCATAAGTATTTCAATTTCTAAAAGGTAAGGACTCTTCCCCCCCAAACAAAACCACAATATAGTTGTCACAGCTAAAAAAAATCTTCATAATACCCAGTCGATGTTCAAACTCCTAGTTGTTTCATTAATGTCACTGCTAATTTCAATTTCAAAATAATTTATTTAATAAGACAACATCCAGTATACCATTCCAGTATAACAGCTTTTGGTATAGTGAAGATTACAAAAATAGGGTTGAAGTATTTATACTTGTAAATTGAAAGTCAACCTCTTAAAATTGGTGGAGCACTTTTTAATAAAATTCACTAAAGCTAGGAAATTGATTTCTTATGTAGCACACTGAAAACTACCCAATATTAATTATGATAAAGCAGCTAACTAGGATAAAACTTATATCAGAACATGAGGGCTTCTAAATTATTTGCATATTGCTTGATCTATGAGCAGCATTTCATCTTCCAAGCACAAGTTTAAAAAGCAATCTATGAAAGAAAATACCATATGAAAGGATGCGGAACCTCACTCATAACAGAAAAGCACGTTAAAACTAGAGCAATATCCTTTGTTACTTGTAAGATTTGGTAGAGTTTTAAAAAGTTTGCTAATACACTGTTGAAGAGGTAGAGAAAACAGGTTTTCTCACATGTTGCTTATAGGAGTGTCAAATGACACAACCTCAGAGGAAGGCAATTTGGAAGTATCTATCAAATTTGAGAATGCATATTTTCTTTGACTGAGCTAGGAACCTCCTTCAGAGGACAGATGACAAGCCTCCTGATATACTCAAAAATATATGCAAACACATGTACCTGTTTGTAATAGCCAACAAAACAACAACAAACAGGAAATAATCCAAATGTCCACAAGTAGAGGACACCAGGTTACTTCCTGATAAGCAGATAAGGATGGGTTCTTTCTTGATAAATAGATAATGTTGAAATAGTAAGCAGCCATGAAAAAGAACGAGGCAGCACTGCCTATACAAACATGGAATGATCGTTACAATACATGTTTAAATAAAAAAGCAAACTACAACATGGTGTGTATATCATTTTGTGAGAAAAAAAGAGTAGATGTTTGTGTGTGTGATTATATGTAAATATTTGTAAATGCATAGCCTATCTCTGGACACATACACAAGGAGTAACAAAGATTGTCTCTGGAAAAGAGAGAGATCTATATAGCTGAGGGTGACATGTGAGAGAGACTTAGTTTTCACTGTATATCCTTTAGAACTTTTGGCCTTTGTACCATAAGACTCCAGAACAGTTAAAGTTCTTAATGTGCTTTTGAGTTTCTATATTAGATTTCATTTGAAGAAAGAGTTCCACTGCTAAAACAACAAGCAAACACACAAAACAAAAAAACCATACAAAAATCAAAACCAAACAATTTTTAAAAGAAGGAAGAAAATAATTAAGAAAAATAAAAAGGCCATGTATGAGTGAGCTGGTTAACCTTCCCAGCTGATCCCAGTCTATGAGTCATCCCAGTGCAGGAACCAACACATGAGGGAAGAAACCTCCAGATAATTCCAAATTCCAGCCAGCCAAGTTACCGCCAGTATTCAAGTCATCTCAGTCATTTGAGTAGTCCCAGATGAGGCTCCAGATATCATGGGGCAAAGAGAAATTATTCCCACTGCATCCTCTTCAAACTCCTGACCCTGACCCCTGTAGAATCTATGGGCATTATACAGTGGTGGTTGGTATATGCCACTAAGTTTGGCATAGTTTGTTACACAGTGATGGAATAGGTAACTAGAGCACAATTCGGTATCTGAAAGTGAGGTGGTATTATAACAAAACCTAAAACTGTGGCATTAATTTTGGGATTAGAAGGTAGAAAAAAGCCCTATGGGGCTGGAAGAGACTTTCTTTTTTTTCAGTTGGAGTCTCACTCTGTCATCCAGACTGGAGTGAAGTGGCCGCTCCCGGCCACCGCAGCCTCGACCCTCTGGGCTCCGGCGATCCTTCTGCCTCAGCCTTCCGAGTAGCCGGAATTACAGGTATGCGCTACCATGCCCGGCTAATTTTTTGATTTATTGTAGAGATGAGGTCTCGCCTGCCCAGGTGGGTCTCGAACCCGCGGGCTCAGGCAATCCACTCACCTCAGACTCCCAAAGGCACGGGATTACAGGCTGAGCCACTGAGCCCGGCTGGTGGAAGAGACTTGATGAGGACAGAAAGAAGAATATGAGGGAGATATTTTTGGAAGATGGAGGACACTGACCCTTGTTATGTGGTAATAGAAAGTTTAGCGAAACTGCTACCTTAAGATAGACAAGTAGGACCTCATCAAACGACAAGCTTTTGCAAAGTAAAAGAAACCATCAAGAGAGCAGGGAGACAGCCCACAGAATGGGAAAAAATATTTGCCAACTGTATATTTGACAAAGGCCTAACATCTAGGATCTACAAGGAACTCAAACACACCAAAAAGAAAAAATCAAAGAGCGCCATTAAAAAGTGGGCAAAAGACATGAATAGACACTTCTCAAAAAAAGGCATACAGGTAGCTAACAGATAGTCCAGCTGGACTTCAGGATTGCTATGTACTGGCAAATGTCAGGTGCCACTCATTCCAACCTCTCTTGTTGAATGGGAGTGTCTGTTGCAGTTTCCCTATCCCTTATCTCCTTGTTTGTTGAGTGTAGGGGACATGTAACTTGACTCTTTTATTCATAGATCTCAAACTGAGAAGAAGCATACTCAGGAAATGATATCTGAGAAACAACATCTGAGGTGCCTCCTCATCCACATCTAGCTGGTGGAATCCTAGACTTTGAGTTGATGCCATAACAGGAAAAAACTAAGAGTCCCAAGAAAGGAGAGAGTGTATTTTGGAGGTAGGAGGGCTGTGAACAATTGTTGTGGCCAGACAGTGAACTGAAGCAGACTGCATTTTCTAAAGATGACCACAACACTATCTCTCACCAACATGCCTTTCTGAAATGTGGCTCTCTATTTCCTTCATCAAAAGGGAGCATCTGATCCCTTCTTTGAACGTGGGCTGACCTTTGTGATTCTCTTGTAACCCACAGAATGCAGTGGATGTGATGCTGTGTGGCTTCCCAGGCGAGATCAGAAAAAGCCTCGCAGTTTCCACTGTGGACTCTGGGAAGACTTACTCTCCAGATGCTTTCTCTTGGGTGCTGCCTCTCAGAAGCCAACTGCCACACTGTGAGAAGCCTGAGCTACACAGAGAGGTCACCCGGAGGTGCTCTGGTCTAACAGTCCAACGGAGCCCTGCCCCGAAGTTTCTTAAGGAGTCCAGCTTCTAGGTGCTCAAATCAACTCAAGACTTCAAGTCTTCCCAGCAGAGACCAAGACCGTGTGGAGCAGAGACGAGTCATCCCTCTGCACCCTTTAGAATTCCTCAGAGAATCCAAATGTGTACTATAATGGTGGTTGTTTTGTACTACTGATGGTCTTGTGTCTTATCAGACAACAGATAAAAGGAACGTACCCTGTCAGAGATTAAATGTGTGCCATTGTAGAAGTTCTGGCTTCTACAATGAATAGGTGGGGCTAGAAGTTTCCCTTGGAATATTAATGAGCCACCTTTCACAGGTAGCTGTAGAGTGTGTCCTCAAAGTGGTGTGTAAACACTGTTTGTGTTTACAGGATGTGATGGAGAAACTACCTAGAGGTTATTGGAGAGAAAAGGGACATTGGGCTCTAGTTTTCTGCAATGACAACTGCTAAACCAGATGGCACTATGTTTGTGTGACCTGGAATAGATGGGCCAAGGGCACAATTTTGAGAGCCCAAGCCTGGAGCACTCTTGGCTGAGCAAACTTTGAGGCTACATAAGATCACCCCTTGTGTCTGTCCTGCCAGGGGCTGGATAAGTGGGGTCGGCCTGCAGCAGCATTTAGTTTCACGCACAGAGTGTATGTGGCACCTGACAGTAGGAATCATGACACAGGTGGAATGAGCAGACAGCCCTCTCTCTTGGATGACCATGCAATGGTTGGAGGAATTCCCTTTTCCTATAAAATCCAGAGACAGGAGGATTTGGGACTTAGATGCTGGACAACCTTCTAACAGGGCTTACTGGTGTTCAGGTGATGAACTGAAAAATAAGAGAGATGACTGTATCAGTAACCCTGGATGGTGGAGGAGTTCATATCTTTGTAGACTTTTAAAAGTCATTTCACATTTTCTGAAAAACAGAATAAAGCTTAAGAGGATTATCAAGGCCATGCTTAATAAGGCCCACATATATAAGGCAGCTTAAGCCTGGGGTTCACAGTGTTTCAGAGGTGACTCAGCAGATCTTTACAGTGGTTATTCGATGTCACCCCCCCACACCTTTCACACCCGCTGCTGAGATGTATGGTGGCCTGGCTGAGCTCTTGGACGATGTCCTCTCTGGGTCCCGGTGCATCTCCCTCTGCACACTCTTCCCCTGGATCCCAACACACTCCGACACCTCAAATGAGTCAATGGCTACACTTGGTCATTTTCAAGTCTTCATATGCACGTGGGAAAGAGCTACGGTTTTGGCTCAAGTACAAAAACAATAGCAAATTACCAGAAATAAACCAACAGTCAGGTGAAGAAAAAGAAAGAGTTAAAACACCGAATCAGTGCTTTGGGGAAACAGGGAACAAACAGTGAGTGTTACTCCCACACTCCCTCACTATGGCCTTCAGGATGCATGGTTCATGTGTGACTCCTGGGATAGTATGGGCTTTTATGTGTGTTACAGAGGCATTCTGTTCATTTCCAGATACGCTTCTACAAGGCTCTTTCTGGGGTATGGGATGGGGTGCGCAGCAGACCACCAGTGTGGATTTAGTTCTGCCTCTGAGTCCTTCCTGTTAGGGAGGCCACCCTGTTATAATGCTGATCCAGAACATGGTATATTCCCCTGGCTGGAGGACTCCTGAACACTCCACTTCCCAGCTCTCCAGGACCTTTGAAGACAGTTAAGAAATCAGTTATTCAAATGACAAGAAGGCCTCAGGGGTCTTCAAGGGTCTTGAAAGCACTTGGTGGGCTTCTCAGGCTCTCCTCTTGGCTTTGCCACTAATCAGTTGGGTCTCCGCAGACAAGTGCTCCAAGCTCTCTGGCTTCAGTCTCTTTATTGGTAAGATGGGTGCTTTGAATTAGATCTACTTTGCAGAAGCTGGGTGTCCCTGGAGGACCTCCAGGAAAGGTTGTACCATGCAAGTATGGCCTTGAGCGCCTATGGCAACTAGAGTGTCTTTACTTTCATCTTTTTAATAGATTAGAGTCCCAAGATCAGTTTCATTTAAAAAATGACTTGGCTCCTAAAAATTTAAGTTGTCAAACCACAAGATTAAATCATTTCTAAATTTCCAGCCAGACAGATGTCACTCAAAGATCTCCATGAAGAATCAACAAAGACCAATTTGGGATTTGTTTAGAAAGCATTAGGGACATTAGCCTCTGTTAAGAAGATATCCACGTCCACGTCCAGGAGTAGTGGCTCAAGTCTGTAATCCCAGATCTTTGGAAGGCTGAGGCAAGAGAATTGCCTGAGTCTGGGGGTTCGAGACTAGCTTGGGCAATTTGGCGAGACCTCATCTCTACAATAAATCAAAAAATTAGCTGGGTATGGTGGCATGCACCTGTGGTTCCAGCTACTTGGAAGGATGAGGCAGAAGGATCGCTTGAGCTCAGCAAGTGTAGGCTGTGGTGGTCATGAGTGTGCCACTGCATTCCAGCCTGGGCAACAGAGTGAGATTCTGACTCCAAAAAAAAAGTCCCTGGTTGTAGATTGGCCACATGACAGTGTGCTTCGTAACTGAAAGGTTTATCAACCAAACTGGCACTAAGAATTTAACTGAGCTTCATCAAGGTGCAGTGCTGACCTTCTCAAGCAGGGGGTGCAGACACCCGGTAGGGCACCCAGCTCAGCAGAGAGGGATATGAGAAGAACAAACAGGAGCTCTTCCTGGAGCTTAAATTTTATTTTATGTCAAGTAGTTTAAAGGATTATTTTTATACTTTTATATTATGGAGTAGAAAGCCAAATTTGCATAAATTTTAAAGATTAAAGCATGAGACTTCAAAGAAATTCTGAGTTGGCTGCTGGCTACTTCCAGCTACAAAGGGTCTAGACCCCAGGCACTATGTATTGATTTCCTCCGCATTCGAGAACTTCAGTGGAAAAAGTCAAGAAGCTCTGATGTTATGGGAAGCGTGCAGATGTTGGCATCACACAAGACTGGGGCCTTAATTCTGATACCCCCACATGGCACCTGTGTGAAATTGGGGAAGTTACTTGCCTCAGTCTCCTGGGCAAGGAAACTGGGATAATAATAACCATCGCTCAGGACCATTGTGAAAATAAAAAACCTATAATATTAGACATTAATAAATGTTTGCTTATAATACTGATAATTATAATAATAAGCCAAGGAAGAATCAAGCTAACCACAGTAGTTTATATAATATTTTTTAACCTGACAGTCTTCAACTTAGAGAAAAGAATTTTCTACATTACAATTTCACATTACTGAGACTGTTGATATGCACGCAGTATGAAGACCCATAATACACCTAATGATCTGTCTGCTAAATGGGACTGTGGAAAAATAAAAATTTAAATCACAGATTTTTGTTGTTTTTTGTTGTTGTTTTTGAGTCGAGGTCTCACTCTGTCACCCAGGCTGGAGTGCAGTGGCATGATCGTGGCTCACCAGTTTTGACCTACTGGGCTCAAGTGATCCTCCCGCCTCAGCCTCCCGAGCAGCTGAGACTACAGGCATGTGCCATCATACTTGGCTAATTTTTAAAAAATTTTTTGTAGAAATGAGGTCTCGCTATGTTGCCTAGGCTGGTCTTGGACTCCTGGGCTCAAGCAATCCTACTGCCTCTGCCCCCTAAAGTGCTGGAATGATAGGCATGAGCCACCACATCCAGATAGATTTTCTTCAATAATTGTATAAGATACTACCTGCTTTTTTAGCTAGGTGGTAAACTAGGCCAAGGAGAAAGTAGTAAGTTCCAAAGTGAGGGAGAAAGGAAGAGCACAAGAGAACCCAGAAATAATAAACATAAGTAAAGCCTTTCAGTCATCAGAGCTATTTGTAATTAATAAAATACTTTAAACAATTAATCTGTAAATTATAATTGGCCAGTGTTTAAAGCAAAGTCAGTGACTGTGGCTCAGAATAGAGAGGGGAGAGGAAAGGAATGAAAAGGGGTGGGGGGTGGGGAACAAAAAGAGGGAAGGAACAGGCTAGTGAGATCAGATGCCGTCCCCAAATCAAGCTGTAGATGTACTACGACTAGACAAGGAGAGACAAGAGATGACAGCCTCAGAAAGGTTAAAGCCCAGTCTGTCTCTCAGCCAATTAATTGCCCCTCCATGACAGAAGAAGACACAGTCCTGGCAGGGCAGGACTCCCTATCCTGGAGGTCAAGGCCTCCTTGGCACTCTGTGAGGTCCTTTTTGGGTGTTCTCCAAGCTGCTGCCCTCTGCCAAGGCCCATCCTGGTTGCCAGCAGGAACCTCCACCAGGGAGGCCAGCACTGCACGTGACTGCTGGCACACAACTGTCACCACAGTTCCCCTAGCCAGCAGCAGCCAGGCGGAGACCTGAGCTTTGGACACACTGCTTCCCAGTAACTATCCCCTTGCCTTCCCCCCTTCCCCTGGGCAATCATCAGGCTGTAGGGTAATCATGGCTAGCTCCCTGGGGCTATGTGTTTGAAACCCCTAGGCAAGCATAGTCAACACTAGAAAAATACTGAAAACAGGAAGCCACAAGGATGATTGACAGGCATTGTAGCAAGCACCTGGGAGTGGGTGGACATGTGCTCGAAAGAAGAACAGGTGAATGAGAGCTCAAGGTCATGGTGGGTAGCACCCAGGATTGAGAAAGAACGGTTCTGGGGATGTGGGGATATTTCTTATCATAAGGTCCCATTCCATTATATTTTACTAGGTTCTCCCAACATACCAAGGCTGAGCTCACAAAATGTCATGGCAAAGAACAGGTCACCTGCACCTTCTCTGAAAGTATCATGATCAGACAGTAAAATAGCTTAGAAGAGTGACATGTTTAGGTCTCTTTTCTCTGTTTTGTTGAGTTCTTTCACTACCTCTAGATGAACACAACACATTGCTCTAAAACCCCAGAGTGCTAGAGACTTCCTAAGC
Organism: Cephalopachus bancanus; assembly: GCA_027257055.1. Lineage (NCBI taxonomy): Eukaryota > Metazoa > Chordata > Mammalia > Primates > Tarsiidae > Cephalopachus > Cephalopachus bancanus. The sequence continues at coordinate 3,477,695 of JAPVLO010000122.1, read as the reverse complement.
ACATGGATAGTAGAAAAGAAAGCAAAAAACAAAGCAGTTATAAGTGGAAACTTGCAAGTAGAAGCTTTCTCTACCCATTTGAAGTCACATGCACTGCTTTTCCCATAAGAGATTATCGGCTGGGCTGAGTGGCCTTCTTATGACAAGTTACTGTTTCCTTGTTTCTTGATTTCCATAGCATCCGCACAATCAGGCACAAAGAACTTCTAAGCCACTCATCAGTGATGTCCAGTGATATTCTTTGGTCCTATTGTGTATATATTTCTAAATGGAGGCAAAATTCTGCCTGCCAACTCACGGTAATTTGTAATTCATGGCCGACCTTTTGAGAGCGGTAGTATGGAGTATGATACTCACAGCTATAGCTCTAATGGCAGATGCTTCCCAAACCTGAATCCCTTAAGAACCCTACACTGAAGCCCAACCAGGATGATGCTACAAGTAAGCAACTGAAGTCGCTGACAAAACCATCTGTGAGAAATGTTCCCTCCCCACGGCCTGTGAAGGTGCCCAAGATTTTGACCAATTGGTGCATGGGCCCCCAGGTAATCTCAAGTAAACAGCAGATTTATTACCTGTGAGGAATAACAGTTTAACCAAGCCCCAGTCATAGACAATAGTCGGATGAACCCTGAAGCAACAGGAAAATAAATACACATTAAGTCAACAAATATTGACTGCATATCCACTCAGTGGTGTCTCAAAGGAGGCACGATAAAGGACTCATGGACTTGCCTACTGAGGAGGACAGACATTCACACACGAAAGTACCAATAACTATATCAGCGCAATGGTGCTAGATGCTAGAAAGGAAACTAGTGTAGGGTGCATTGAAAACCTGGTGAGGACCAGACACAGTGGCTCACAACCATAATCCCAGCACTTTGGGAGGCTGAGAAGGGAGGGTGGGGGGATTGCTTGAGGCCAGGAATTCAAAGTTGAGGTAAACTCTGATTGCCACTGCACTGTAGCCTGGGTGACAGAGTAAGACTCTGTCTCGAAAAAATGATAGGGTGGGAGAGTGTGCGGCAAATTTAGATTTTGGAGTCAGGGAAACAACATGGACTCTGAAGCTGAGGAAGCTCGGAGGTAAGGGGTTGGAAGAATGGAGAAAGTGCCCTCCAAGTAGAGAAGGGACAGGTAGGGTACTAAGGGACAAAGAAGGCCAGTAAAGTGGAGAGTAAGGATGAGAGGGGTTGGGCAGGATGGGAAGGTGGTGAGGCCTCAGCATGCAGGGACCAGGAAAAGCCTTACCAGTCCCCATAAGGATTTTGTCCATTACCCTGGTATTTGGATTTTAAGTGAAGAAGTGACAAGAACATTTGAGTGTTTTTAAAAGATCATCCTGCTGCTGAAGGGGAGGGCAGGTCTGAGTGTGGCCCCTCAAAGGGGCCTGAAATGGGGAAAAGAGAAAGAGAATGGGGAGGAAAGTGTGTATGGAGTAGAGAAAGATGAAGAGACTACATTCTTTCTTTCAATTTTTTTTATTTTTTGAGTTGGGGTTTCACTCTGTTGTCCAGGCTGGAGTACAGTGGCACAATCACAGCTCACTGTATCCTCAACCTTCTGGGCTCAGGAGATCCTTCCTCCTCAGCCTCCCAAGTAGTTGGAACTATAGGTACAAGCCACCACACACACACACACACACACACACACACACACACACACACACACATTTTTTTTTTTTGTACAAATGAGGTCTTGCTATGTTGCCCAGACTGGTCTCAAACTCCTGGACTCAAGCAATTCTCTCGCCTTGGCCTTCCCAAAGTGCTAGGATTATAAGCATGAGACACTACGCCTGACAAAGACACTTCATTCCTAAAAGCAGAGGTAAAACAACCTCTAATCCCTTACTGTCAACAATATTAAAGCCTCCGACTTCTTGTTGGAGCACACTCAACAATCTTTAATATGACTAAAAGGTTCAGAGATTCCAGGGGGTTCACTGGCATTAGCGTAATTTCAGTTAGTGTACACTTTGTATATTCGAGTAATTAATTAGCCATGAGCTTCTCTCAGGGAAACTCAAACTGAGAGCAAGACACACGTAGTAGGTCAAAGCTACTTAATTGAAAGCCATAAAATAATTTGCTCTGGAAATATTATTGCATAGTAAATCCTGTACTTCTTGTTACATTCAGTCTGACCCTACTACAGTTCATCCAACACATAAATGGGACCATGAACAGTGAAAAAATATTCATTGCCTCCTTGTTCATAAAAAAACAGCTGATTGACATTCTAAGGAACCATATTGGTCTTCAATAGGTGATAGATATTACATATAGCTGTTCTGAATTAAAAGTAATATAGGAAGCCCAGCTGTTATAAAATTACAATAATATCAGTAATACAAATGATGGAAACAGAAATTCTCAAAAAGCACTTACATATTGAAAATACAAAATTAGGATGTACGAATCATCTAAAAACTGAAGATAAAGGATCATATCATAGAAAATGACAGCCCATGACTGTCATCCCTTTAGAGCAGGCTACCCTCATCCTGTTTTTGCTTTCTCACTCCACAGTACACTGCTCCACAGGTGGCAGGCAGGGCAGAGGGAGACTGAGTGGAGATTTAGGGAGCAGAAGGCTGCCAGCTCCAAGCAATACTTGAGCTGCCCACGGCAGGGATATCCCTTTGGTTTCTGGCTTTGTCCCTCAAAACATGAAACCACTGGTGCACAGGCCCCATGTGCTTCTCAAATTATTTTCTGACCAAATGTTTCTGAAAGCATCCATCTAAAACTCGCCTGTCCCACCATCTTAACTTGAATCCTACCCCACAACTCCCAGGAGACAGAGAGTATCCATACAGTCCCCTAGCTTTGGCAATTTCCAAACACATTTATTGCTAGAAGGTAAATTACCCAAGGACAATGACTTTTGTCTGTTTCGGACACTCCACAGTCCAGAGCACGCTACACCTTAGCTCCAGTCATTCTTCACCTTTACAGACTTTCTACTCTGATTCCTTCCAAACTCTACCAGTTTTCTGCCCACACATTTGCACTTACTTTCTTCATCTTCCTTCATTATCATCATTTCTATTATTGCTGCTCCAAGTTCCCATGAACAACCTTGAAACATCCTTGTCAGTCTCAACCAATATAGGTTTGCTGCATGTATCTAAGGAATCGCTGTAATACAGTTCTGTGTAGTTTTGGAAGCTTCTGTTTGCTGTGGAATGCTGCACCCTTGAATCCTTTGAGTGGATCCTGGTTTCTATCACCTTTCTACTCTAAATAATCTGAACTTTCTTGCTGGGTGCAGTGGCTCACACTTGTAATACCAGCACTTTGGGAAGCCGAGGCGGGAGGCTCGCTTGAGCCCAGGAGTTAAAGACTGATCTAGGCAACATAGCAAGACTTCATCTCTATAAAAAAATATAAAAATTAGCTAGGCATTGTGGCACAGGCCTGTAGTGCCAGCTACTCTGGAGGTTAAGGAGGGAGATCGCTTGAGCTTAGGAGTTCAAGACCAGCCTAGGCAACACAGGGAGACATTGTCTCCACAAAAAATAAAAACTTAGCTGGGCATGGTGGTGTATACCTGTAGTTCCTGCTATTCCAGAGGCTGAGGCAAAAGGATCGCCTGAGTCCAGGAGTTTAAGGCTGTGGTGAGCTAAGATCATGCCACTGTACTCCAGCCTGGGTGATAGAGTGAGACTCTAACTCAAAAAAATAAAAAAATCTGAACTCTGTTTTCTCTGCAGGGTATGCTCTTACAGGTCTCACCCAGGCCCATACTTTCTGACTTACATCTGTGTCATCCAATAACAGATTAGGCCCCACTTCTCCCAGCATGAACACTAGGAGGTGTCAATACTGAAAGTGATGCTCTAGCCATTCTGGAAAATATCATAGGAAAGAACATGAGTGTCTAAGGGGGTGGGATATGAGAGAGAAAAGGTCTAAGAGAGTTGGGGGGTGGGTACCAGCCTAAAGATCTAGGCAAATGTGAGCTACAAACCCAGCTCTACAAATCTTCCCTGGTGCTAACAAGACCCATGAGCCCTCACACGGCCTGGGCCCTGCCTGTCCCTCCAGCCTCAGCTTCCATACTCTTTCCCCACCCCTCCTTTCCAACCACACTGGCCTCTTTCAGATCCTTCAACACACTAAGCTTTCCTCCTGGTACCTGGAATGTACTTCCCACCACTTGGCCTTGCCAATTTCTACTCACCTGGGCTCACATATCACCTTTTTGGAGAGGCCTTCCCTGAACCCCAGTCTACACGAGTCCTCTTGCTACTCTCCCCCTTAGCAACACATCTCTGCCGTCCATGTGCCCAGGCAGTGTGTCCTTATGTCCTGGATCTGAGTGTGTGCTGGTTCAAGGTCCTTCTCCTCTGTTCCCATGTAGGCTAATAGAGGGCAGGAACTGCATCTATACTCTCTCGCTGTATCCCTAGACCCTAGCACACTGCCTGGAATATAGAAAGCTTTCAGGGAATATTTGTTGAGTGAATAAACCATCGATTGAATTTCCTAACCTCTCTGAGGTCCAGATTCCTCAAAAATAAACCAGAAATATTAACATGGCACCCCTCAGAGTTGATGGGAGGACCAAAGGAGATAACACAAGCAAAGCTCTTCACAACCGGGCACACAATAAATATTAGTTCCCATCTCCTCTTTGACATCAGTTCTTCTCAGTCTGATTCTGCCAAGGGGTGTGTTTTCATTAAAAACAACTAATGCTTTAATGAAAAATCAGCCTAATGCATGAAGACCTGCAAACATGACACTGGTGATTTGGAGACTGGATGAAAGAAGCTATTTGAAATCATATGACGTACATGGTCAAATATCTCTGTGATGTTTGTTCATTCTTTATGAATAAGCTTCTTGCTTTAAAAGAAGGGATAAGAGAAGCATGATGATCAGTTGATGTAAAAAAAACAAAACAAAACTTAAGTTTAATTCATTAAAATTGATGAATACCAGTCAATTTTGTAATTTAAAAGGAAGTACAGAGGAATAGAATACCCAGGCGGCTACTCTCTCGGAATTATTGCCAAAATACACTCATTGGTAAAAACTTAGTTTTCAGACATCCATGTATGACCCAGGTAAGATTTCATTTTTATTCTAAAAAATGAGATAGCATTGTCAAAATTTAATTTCAAGGCAAACAACTATGAAGCTCATCACTCAGAAAAGTCCTTTGATCTCTCTGATAGCTCTATCTAATTGGTGTCATTATGTTGTAACTCCACTGACTATCAACTGTATTTCTGTAAGCTTGGCAAAAGCTTCTCATGTAATATATTTGGAAAAAACTGTGTATGCTTTCTCTTCCATTACTGTCAGAAAAAAAAAACTTTAATTAAATTTTAAATGAAAACTTGAATCTTTTATAGTTTAAAAATAATAGCACAGAAATTAAAAACATTATGGATGGTATTTGAATAGTATAAGTGTTAAGGGAACCAAATTTCTTGAGTTTGATAACTACATTATGGTTATACAAGAAAATGTCCTTGTTTTAAGGAAATGTCCTTGTGTACTTGTGTCCTGAAGTATTTAGGGGCACAGGGGCATAATATCTCCAAGTACTCATAAATAATTCAGAAAAAAAGAGAGAGAAGTGGGCGGTGGTACAAATGGGGCAAAATGCAAACAATTGGTAGAATCTGAGTAAAAAGCTGGGCTCGGTGGCTCAGCCTGTAATCCCGCGCCTTTGGGAGACTGAGGTGAGTGGATTGTCTGAGCCCACGGGTTCGAGACCCGCCTGGGCAGCGAGACCTCATCTCTACAATAATAAAAAAATCAGCCAGTCGTGGTAGCGCAAGCCTGTAATTCCATCTACTCGGAAGGCTGAGGCGGAAGGATCACCGGAGCTCAGCGGGCAAGGCTGCGGTGGCCGGGAGCGGTCACTGCACTCTAGTCTGGGTGACAGAGTGAGACTCCAACTGAAAAAAAAAAAAAAAAGAATCTGAGTAAAAATTCCAGGGGAGGCCGGGTACGGTGGCTCATGCCTGTAATCCCAACACTTTGGGAGGCCGAGGCAGGAGGATCACTTGAGCCCAGGAGTTCAAGAACAGCTTGGTCAACATAGCACGACATTGTCTCTATTTGAAAAAAAAAATTCAGGAGTAATTTGTGTTGTTCCTGCAACTTTGCTGGGTACATTTAAAATTATATCAAAATTAAAATTTATCCAAAAACTGAAAAGGAATCAGAGTTGAAGCTTTAAATGATTACTCTTAAAGCATTTATCCTGTCCACATCAACCTTGCCCCACTCTGCTGGATTCCAGGCTCTGCCATCCCTTGTCCTGCAGATTCTGCTACCTCTGCTTCTCCAGTGAGTCCTCATTGGAGTAGGAAGCTCTGTCCCCACTGTCAGGGAAGGTCTAGAGCTGTCCCTGGGCACCCACATCTCCAGTTACCAGGCACATGGCAAGGAGGAATCCAAAGTTGGAAGGGCAGCTCCTCAGGGCCACAGGGTCACAAAACCACACCTTCCCTAATCCCACCTCTACTCAGCCTTTTCCTTGATAAGTATGTCTATTCCCTTGCTGAGACTGGAGCTTGGCCCTAAATGCAGTCCACAGCCCACTTCATCCTTGCCAAGCCTATCCTATCTAAGGATATTTCTTGCCCTAAATACCTCTCGTTCTAATCTGAAAGATGTCCTCAATATCTCTAGCTCACTCTTTGCAGATGACAAAGCCACGATGCTAGTACCTGGCTGATATTTTGTTCTTTTGCTACTGGTAAACAACTGCTCCAGGTGCCATCCAGCAGATCAGGGGATCCTCCTGGCCTCAATGCTGTCACAGACTGAGTCTGAATTTGCCAGCCTCCTTTGACACTGTCATTTCGATCGTGGGCCATTGCCCAATGTTAACAGAACTGAAGAGTCTCACTGTCCTACATGGATTAATTTTTGATCACACACAAAAACACACTTCAGTTGTAACCTAGAAGCTCAACTTTAAATATCAATTCCCTAGTCAGAAAATAGCTACAATCAGGCTTCCCTATAAATTATCTGTAGAGTACTAGAAGGAGAGAAACGATCTTTCTACCAGAAAACACAATCTAAACAATAGAGGTGTACCATGTTTATGAAAACCCAAAGTATAAAACATGAATGTGTCCAGGCACAGTGGCTAACACCTGTAATCCCACCACTTTGGTAGGCAGAAGAGAGAGAATTGCTTGAGTCCAGGAGTTTGAGACCAGCCTAGGCTAGACCTTGTCTCTACAAAAACAAAAAAACTTAGCTGGGTGTGGTGGCACATGCCTATAGTCCCCGCTACTTAGGAGGCTAAGGCAAAAGGATCACATGAGCCCAGAAGGTCGAGGTTTCAGTAAGCTGCGATTGCACCACTGCATTCTAACCTGGGCAACAGTGAGAACCTGATTTTTTTTAAAAAGTGTATTTTCCATATTTGTAATGTATAGGTATTCTTAATTTTATTGCAGGTTTAAATAAAACTCCTGATGTTTTAAACATAATACTACATGTTGCCCAAATCAATATATACACAGTTTTTAAGCAACATCTACTGAATATTGTGAGGTATATTTAAATTGAGGGGAAAAAAATAAAGAACAATCTGGAGAGGAAAAACTTTAGAGAGTGGAGAAATACCTTATTAAACATTCCTTAGAAGTTTCTCTGGGACAGAGATCATTGCTAACCACTGTCCCACCCATATACATGGCACACAGCTAATCTGGACAAGGAATCTTCCTCCTTCCATGAATGTGTCAGAGCTGAAAATGACACCTTTTAAGGACAGATAGCCCATGAGGAGGAAGGACAGGTAAGGGACTCTTGATCTGGACCCCAAGACCCAGGGGAATCTTTCCTGAACCTCCCTAACCACTGACTCTCCAGACGATGACAATCATCCATGTCCTCTTCCATGCAGAAGTGAGCTGATCCAGCCTGTGTGCATCCTCTCCAGATTGTTTAGGTGGCTGAGATGGCCACCTAAACGCCTTTTCACCTCACCTATGGGTGTCAGGGATTTGCATCTGAGGGAGAATCTCCCCAGAGGAGCTTCTCCCAATGGGTCCACGGAGTAAGGTGAGTCTGATGAAAGATACCAGGAGGAGAAAGGTAGACAAAAAAGCAAGCACCCAAGTTAGTGAGATAGGCAAAGTGGAGGCAGTCTGGCAATGCTGAGTGTGAGGGGCAGGACTCGGTGGCTACCTTCTTGCTCTTCTGTCCTCACTCCAGACCCTCCTTCCTAAGGCTTGGACCTCATTCACATTTGAGTGTCTATTATAATCTCCACCTCCTTTTAGATTTTTGGCTCCTGCTTCGAGTATCTTCTATCTTGATGTTTAACCCCCAAATCCCCAAGTTTCTTGTATGGAAAAACCACCCGTTCCTACATCCCTCTTCTTAGCTCATATCCACTTCTGGCCACTTGTTACCCCAGACAAGACCCTACATGGCTGTGCTCAGGCAGCAGCCTGCAGGCCACTCAGTGACATTGCCAAATAACACAGCCCCTCCTCCTCCAGCTCCGACATCTGGGAAGCTCTCACTCCCAAACTTGTCCTGCTGCCAGCCAGGACTCTCATCTGGAGCTGGTCAGAAGGTGCTTTGCAAATTACAAAGTGCTGTACACATGCTGAGTATTGAATGTGGTTGCTACGCCATGAAGCTAGGACATGAAGTGAAAAAAGGTGATTCCAAAGATGAGAATTCCCATTCAAAAGCATCCTGGAGAATGATCACTTTTATTTTGCTGAATTAATCTACCCAAATCTGGCTCTCAAGAGAATCCTAATTGGGGTGTGGGGTATCTCTTCTGGAGTGACAAAAAATGTTCTAAAACTTGCTGTGCTGATAGTTGCACAATATACCAAAAGTGGTTGAATTAAACAACCATAAGTGGGTGAATTGTATGGTATGTGAATTATATCTCAATAAAGCTGTTAGGAAAAAGGGAATGCACTAAGCGGACTTCAGGATGTGAATCTAACTTGCCCAGTGTATCCTCCTTGGCTGTCAGAGGGAGGGATCCAAAAAAGATGCAGGAAAGCCATTTTTCAGAAATTTCGGGTGAGCTCTGATAAAGCGTCTGCACTGATTTTACCTACATGAAGCCATCTCTCCCGCAGGCAGCTCACCACATGGGAATGCTGCGCGCCAAGAGAATTGGAATGTGCAGGTTTTTCAGCGCCTACAGCATGCAGAGCTGTGCTTACTTTTTTCGGCGTTTGATTTTTCCAAACAAAAGGAGAAACCAAGCACACAAAACCCAACAGTGAATTGATGAACAACTTTGCATATATATAGAATTTCCAGGCAATAAAGCATGCTCTTCAACAAGCTTGTCTTTGTTTGGAGGGAATTATGCTTTGCTTTCTCACAATGCCCTCTGCCAAGCCCAGTGTGCCCCCCTAATTTAAATTAGTCTTTCAATTGTATGATCATTCCAAAAGAAACTAATTTTCACTATGCTCATTCAGGGAACTTAACCAAAACTTGATTTCTTCTCTTCCTGTTGGGGTGGTGGTGGTGGCAAACCACACAATATGGTTTTCTGCTTTGCCACAATCCTATAATTAATCATTTTCTAAATATCTATAAATATTATTTTGATTATGTAAATGCCCTTATACAGCCGTTATGAAAACTCACAGTACTAGAAGTTTACAAAGAAATATGCTTAAAATAAAATGTGAGCAAGCGAATTAAATGCAAATTGTAGTTATATTCTAATTTGTAGATTATAATTCAGAATGTCATAATGATCCTGAAAATTATATTATCTTGAAAAAGATGAAAAAACTGATTAAATAAACTTTTCTTATAGATCTGAAAATGGTTCATTCACTGGGTAATTTAATTCTGTCCTATCTCAATAAGGACATTTCAAATCAAAGACCTGAAAAGGAAGGTTAAAAAATCTTCCCATCTTCAACAGGTTCTGTTCTCCTATTGCATATTAAATTCCTTCAATCTATGTGCAGTTCAGCAGTTCATATAATCTGGCATAAGAATGGAGGATTGTAAAAAATATTTAAAACTTGGGCTTCTCAAAGAACATCTTAATACTCTGTCTTTCTCATTGCTGGTTATTTCCCAGAAAAACCTTTCTTTTCACTATAATTTTTTAAAAAATAAAGCCATGATATAAAAGGATACCATGCAATGGGGAGCATGGTTAAAATTGGGTTAATTTTTTAAATTGTGGTAATAATATAGGTCATCTAATACATTCATAATCTGGACATGCCACTCCCTCCGAAAGACTTTGTGGTAAATTCTGTTTTTATTTTTTCTTTTCAAGAAAGAGTTATTTTTAACCCTCCCCCCTCAACTCTTTTTCCCTTATACAAAAATGAGATCTTCATCTCTAAATGCCCTTGTTGACCCGAGCATATATTCTGGGGACAATTACGTCAGCATAACATTTGAGTTTGCCTGCCTCAGAGAAGCATGTTCAAAGTGCGTTACTCCTACATAAAATACTGTCTATAAAATCAAACCATTTTAGCAATAACTAAATTCAAAGAAAATTGTGAACAATATCTCAGGAAATGTTCATGTAAGTGACAAAGCAACATATGCAGTTTATTTCAGGTGAAGTGTGCACTGTGATTTTTTTCCCCAAAAGCAGGGAGTTGGTGGAAAGCACTCAGTCTTCAGACAGGGAGCCTGCAAGGGTGGGAAAAGTTCCCAGTTCCTTGGAGGTATGCACTGGCTCCACTCTCTAGCAGCTACCAATAACAAGTTTCAAAGTAACAAACTTTTAATTAAATACTATGGAAAAGTACGATGTCATATGCCTTTAAAAAAAAAAGGAAAAAACAAACCCACCCAAATGGCTCACAACAGGATAGAGAATCAAGGATAAGTACTAAAAGCAGAATCCAGCTGTTGTCTCGAAAAGATTAAAAACAAAGAAGAACAGAAAACATTAAAGCGAAATAGTTGCAGGGATGCTGCCAAGGGAGCATTTAAAACAGACCCGGAAAGTCACAACAAATTGCTCCCCTTTCCCTACCTTCCCTTACCAGAAGCCACAGAGAACTCTCTCAAGAAAATTCAGAAACCAGCTCTTCTGCTTGGTATTCTTTGAAGATGTTCAATGTACAAAGCATCAATCAGCCAAGAAACATACAGAAAGTTCAAGACAGTTCAAGTCCAATTTTGCAATAATTATTATGCAATGTTCACGGCCCACTTCAAAGGCCAAAACTGTACGCAGGTGTTTGTGGAAGTAGGAGTGTTTTTAGAAGGTTAGAACAAACTGGGTTAAGAAAACAGATGGCAAGACACAGATAGCAGTTTTTTTTAGTTTCTCTGAAATGCCCCTGAAAGCAAAGCCAATTCCAGCACCCACTTGTCAGAAAGTCACAGATCAGCCTTCTCTTCTCATTAATTCCTCATTTGTGCAGTCTCAATTCCCATGAAATGCATGTGCCATTCTTTTCCTACTTCTCTGATCAGAGTCACTTATGCTCACTTCCAAAATAAATCTTCATGTTTTACAAAATAACTCTTCTATTCTCTCCCATAAAATCCTTCTCTCAAGAATAAAAAGAGAAGGAAAGACAGAAAGAAAAGTGCGAGAACTAGAATTAGAACTTTTATAAAGCTTAGCTCTGTTTTTCTACTATACACCTTGCAGTAAAAGGGAATTTAAAATTTGGAAGTCATCACAGGAAAGCAATCTTGCATGGTGAAAAAGAATCTCCAGCCAGTGGTGTACTATGGGAGGCGACTGCTTCTATAGGAGGACATCCATGATGAAGTTGCAAATAAGCTTTAAAAGTTCTAAGCACAGATATGCATAGGGAGCCTGTTGGACATTGAGGTTCTCTAACCCGCCATGCCACACCAAACAGGCAGTGAGTATGCTCCTGGGAACAAAGGAAGAAGGTGGCACTGTGGTCTCTGGGGACAAGGCTATGAATTATTAGCACTGACCATCATGCAAAGAAAGTTCAAAGAAAATGTGATGCATGCATTGCACACACAGAGACATCTGCTCTGATTTTTTTTTTGAGTTGGGGGACCCACTCTGTTGCCCAGACTGGGGTGCAATGACACAATCACAGCTTACCCCAGCCTTGGTCTCTCAGGCTCAGGTGATCCTTCTGCCTCAACCTGCTGAGTAGCTGGGACTACAGATGTGTGCTACCACACCCAGCTAATTTTTTGATATATTTCCCAGCCCTGAACTCCCGGGCTCAAGTAATCCTCCTACTTCAGCCTCCCAAAGTGCTGGGATTATAGCCATGAGCCACTGCATCTAGCCTCAACTTTTTGTATCTTTAAATCCAAGCATGAACAGAGAGGGCTTTGCATGGAACAATGAAGTAAAACAGGGGCTTTCAAGCAATACCTTTACCAAAGATTTGGGCAGAATCTTCTGCTGGCTTGGACTGGATCAGACTATGGCACTGTAAACGTCAATATTCCAATGAGAGGGGCCAAGACTGGAGATGCCTTGGAAATGGACACACTGGGGCGGGGCGGGCAGGGAGGAGGTCAGGCAGTGACGTCTCAAACAGGACAGTACATCAACTACACTCAGGGCCTCCCTCTGGCCCAATAAGTCAAGGTTCAGTAAAGGTGCCTTAGACTTGCATTCCTGGAGACCTTTCTTCTAAGAAAGACAAAGAAAGTTAAGATTTGCTCTGAAGAAATGCATCATGTTAAATATGGCAGTGGCTAACAGCCTATACCTTGGCTCTGACCAAATGAAGAGACTCATTTTTTAAAAAGGGAAACAAAGTTATTACAATACATTTTTCTAACGCCTAGACTGCTGAGTCAAAAGCCTTGTGTTCAAATCCTATGGTCTGGGGCAGCAATCTGAGTCTACTTTGAAAAGTGCAAACCTAATAGGAATGTGCTCCTTGTCTTCAACTCTCACCATCTCTCACACAGGACATGAGGTGAATTCTTTCATCTCCTGACTATAAGTTAACCTCCAGCTATGCCCAACTGCTCTCAATTCTCCCCCAGGAAGTAGCTGTCTGTGCCTCCCTGCCTTTGCTAGGACAGCCACCCATCTGGTAATGCCCTTCCTGTCTGTCCCGCTGGCTCTCACCACATATCTTGTACAACTCCCAACCACAGACTCACAACTGGCCATTTCCACTGGGTCCTCATCTTACTCGGGAGAGATTTCTAGCATCGTCTCTCTCTAATAGACCACATGCTTCCACTCCAGCACTAGCCTGCTGCCTGGTGCCTGGCACAGGGGAACCTCTGTAAATGTTTCCTGCATAGATGCATATAGAACGAGATGTCATAAATATAAGAGCCTTTTTCAATGTAAGCAATATTTTCAATTTTCTGACTTTCTCTTTTAGTTATCAGTTCAAAGTTCAAAGACCTGTGCTGAATTCAAGGAATGCTGTACATCCTTGGACCAAGATGTACAGAAGGCTGCCATACACTCATGCTAGCCTGGCCAACACTGCATCCTATTCATTTTACAAGTGTCTCTTAATTTGTGTTCCTCTAAAAGCAGAGCCTGAAACCAGAACTTGGATGCAGCTCATTTGGGAAGCGATCTATCCCTGGAAGCAGGAATAAAAAGCAGGAAAAATCAGAAAGGGAAGGAGGAAAGGAAAATAAAGACTGTGTTAATGAGCTGGTTATCCACTGGAGAGCCTTGTCAAATGCATCTCAGACCTGTGGCTCCAAGGCCCAGTCTAGGGCACTTATCTGCAAGACTTGCATTTCTCTTTATTTGAGGGAGATCTCCAAAAGCACTAACCCCCTTCCCCACCACCCTGCAAATTTTCCAACTATCTCAAGTTTAGGCTGTGCAAGCTCTTGTGGGTTAGGCAACAGTCCTAGGCAGAAAAACTGAGAGACAGGGAATAACTGGGCTGGGTCTGTGAAGAGCACAGGAACTGTCCATGACAGCTGCAGCTGAAATGGAAGGATCGTCACAGCACATATTCAGCTCTTGATAAGGACAGTGCAGCAGAGTAAATGGTTGAGGCTTTACATCATGTTTATGCAACTAGGTAAAAAACATGATTCCAAAACACAATCCATCAATCAACAAAAAGAAGGTGCTGGCTAGGGGCCATGGGAATGTCCTAGCTGGACCTCAGAGACAGAGCTCCCAGGGCAATAGGCGACTCTGCCAGTGGACACTCAGGAATATCCAAAACTGCTCATCCCCATCATCCCTGCACCCTCTCTCTCCCTTTCCTGCCATGCCATCATTCACAAGGCAAATAGAAGGCTGAGAACTACCGTCCACCCTTTCTCACGTACTATGATTTCTTGTCATATAAGTTGGTCTTGATGGCCGCCATTTTATAAAAATGGGTGAAGGGAGCAGTAAAGAGGAAAGGAGGGAAACTTGCCGACCTAAGTTCATTCAACCATTTAAAGACAGCCCTTCCTCCCCTCTCATAGGCTCTGATAATCATGGGAAAGAACTCCCATCTCATATGTTAGGGGGGCACCGTCAATGACAGCAAACTTACACTACTCAGCTTTCTCCAAGTATATTTGATAAAGTTTCTTGTATTCATTGTCACCAAGATGTTCTATGCCAATTGGAAAAAGGACAGACCAAGTCTCATTCCCTCGTTGCATTTATACCTGACACTCTGTCCTCTAACGTTTGTTTGGAAAGGACACCAGGCACCCGCCCACCCCTCTACGCTGCACGTGCACCCACCATTGAGGCTTCCATCTGCCTCTGAGCCCATCACGCAGGACAACTGTCAATGAATTTGGCTCTTTCTTTCTTGCAATCAGTCTCACTTTTCCAACACGAGCCTGTTAGCTTAATATCAGCCCAGAATTTTGAGATAAACAGATGTCACGGCAGTGAGATGAGGAAAAGGGACATAAAAGCAGAAATCAAGCTGGCTTCTAAAGAAAATGCCATTTAAAAAGGAGGACAAGGAGGAGGAGACAAAACACACATCAAGAGATTGAGCTAAATCAGAAGACATGGGGACACATACCTGAAATTTAATACAGTTGTCACAGAGTAATTTTTTTTGAGTCAGAGTCTCGCTCTGACACCCAGATTGGAGTACAGTGGCACATTCATGGCCACAGCAACCTCAACCTACTGGGCTCAGGTGATCCTGCCACCTCAACTTTTCAAGTAGCTGGAACCAAAGATGTGTATCACTATACCTGGCAGATTTTTTTATTTATTATAGAGACGAGGTCTTGCCAAGTTGCCCAGGCTGGTCTTGAACCCCTGGTTCAGGCAATCCTCTCGCCTCTGCCTCTCAAAGTACTGGGATTACAGGTGTGGGTCACCAAGCCCGGCAACAGAGTAATATTTGTTAAGATCAGGTAAGTACCATTCGTGAAACTCACCAAAGGAAGAAAGGTAAAATCAGGGCTGGCTTCATGAGCATGTGACCTAGACAGTCACACAGAGTGCCATATTCGGAAGGGCCTAGCACTGGGTTAAATGCTGTGCTGCTGTCATCTTGAATTTTTTTTTTTTTTGTAGAGACAAGGTTTCATTGTATTGCTCAGGCTGGGCTGGTCTCAAACTCATGGGCTCAAATGATCCTCCTTCTTTGGCCTCCCAAAGTGTTGGGATTACAGGAGTGAGCTACCATACCCAGCCTTGAAATTCTTAATAATTTTTAAATAAAAGGCCCCATGTTTTTACTTTGCGCTGAATCCCCACCAATTATGTATCCAGTCCTGAGTAAGAGAATAGAAATTTTGAGACAAGATCTTTCCTTTGAAGGCTAAAGCACAGTAAAATATTATTTGCAAGGGTATTTGCAAAGACTCCCTCCCTGCTTCTCTCTGATTCATTTTAAACCGCCTGTCTTGGTTTAAAGATGCTAGGAATTTCAGACTTCAGACACATTGGACCGAGTAGAGAAACAATAATCTAGTTGATCACTGCCAGGAGCAGGAAGTCTTAATGGATGAAGTTTTAAATGGATGAGACTCTAAACCCCTCTAGACCCCCTCCAGTGGTTTCCTTATTTGCAGAAGCAGGGAAGTAAAACCTCAAAAAATAACCAATGGTCACTCTTCAAAAGAAGGTTCACGTATATAAAGCTTACTTTCCTTGTGAAGAAAACTCTTTAAGAGTTTCCTATAGTGTAGCTCAATTAGAAATCTACTTTCCTTTAAAAAAAAAGGCAGAAGAGGCACCAAAAGGTCACCCAATAGTCCCCAAGGAGAACTGTGGAAATGGCTGTCACCAGTCATTCAAGTCCTGACTCAGAGCCTTGGCTCTTATCTGTTATCGACTTCCTCTCCTTAAATAGAGCCTTTACAAATGTCACCACCAGTATTCCTCGGACAAAATCAGGGATCTGGCGTCAGAACCTTAGCTGCCAAAATAAAAACCCTTTAAATTACTTTCGTTTCACGTTGGACCTTCCTTCCTTACATGTTCTAAATTCACTGTTTATGTCTGAGATGTTTGTTCAAGTCTTGCTTTCAGGCTGCACGCTTTGACCCCAGTGGCAACGGAGTTTGACAACTGTAAAATATTGAGGCATACATCTTTCTTTTATGGCTATAGAAATAGCCCCAGCGTTCCATGGAACATTCCCAAAGACTGGCAGATACAATACCAGGAATAGTAAGCATTTCAAACAGTCTTGCATGCTAGAGTAAGTTTTCCTTTTCAAAATCTGCTAAGAGAAGCTACTTACTGTCTAGAAATGTAAATATTGGCTTTGACTCAAATCTTACAAAAGTCTACTATATTTTAAAAATCTTCCTTGCTGATTGACATTAGAAAGTAACAAATCCGAGATGAGTGTGGTGGTTCATGCATGTAATCCCAGGACTTTGGAAGGCCAAGGTGGGAGGATCACTTAAGAACAGGCATTTCAGGCCAGCCCGGGCAACATAGACTCTAGAAAGAAAAGAAAACAACAAAACAAAACAAAAACACTTAGCTGGGCGTGGAGGTACACACCTATAGTCCCAGTTACTTGGGAAGCTGAGGTAGGAGGATCATTTTGAGCTCAAAAGTTCAAGGTTACAGTGAGATGTGATTGTGCCACTGCACTTCAACCTGGGTAACAAAGCAAGACTCTGTCTCTAAAAAAACAGCAAGAATAGAAAACTAGATCAGACACAATTAGAGATGCATTGGGAGTCTATATATACGTGTGTGTGTGTGTGTGTGTGTGTGTGTGTGTGTGTGTGTGTGTGTGTGTATTTTTATTTTATTTTATTTTATTTTTTTGCTAAAGCCTGTCCTTATGTATAAACATGTCCTTTTGTAAAACCTTGCTCCATGAATGGGGATTGCAAGTTGAAATGACCGTGGAAGAAGAGGCATTTGTTATTTGGACACAATCCTAATTACAAAGTAGCTCGATGAACAGAGACCAAATGCTGCCCATATTTCCAGCAATGGTAACAATTTGGTCTCTCAACAATTTAAACCTGTTTGTAAGCAAACAAGACCTTTTTCCTTACATTATTTCTATGTAGAAGTATTACTGCCAAAGTTTGAACAATGAAAATCCCACAAAAATGAATTTCTTTCTTTATAAAACATGACAAAAAGGTGTTATAAGCCCATTAACATGAAAGGAGACAGTGTCACGTGATCTCTTCCAGCTCCTTAGTGAGAAAAAAAGAATGTCGTGACTTTTAAAATGTAACTTTATCAATATTAAAAAAGATGTTCTCATTTGTAAGTTCTCATTCAAATATGATCTTTGAGATGATAAATATGATTTTTCTAGTATTTAAAATTAGATCCAAATCGCCTATCAATCTTAGAAATTGCTCGTCAGCACTCAGGCTTGTCTCTCCTCTTCTCTGCTTTTTCCCTTGGCAAAGAGGTGTCTGAGAAGTCGATTAAAGCTCATCCTTATCACCCTATAAGTGGGTACCAGCCCCAGGAAGATGGACAACTGGGCTGTTTGCCAGGTCAAATTCTCCCCATTAAGCAACTGAAGAATATGAAGCATCCAGCAGTTAACTGGTTCTAGCAACATGAAATAACCATCACTCAGAAAAATATGGGAAACTCGTGAAAAATGCTGCTTTCCCATTGTGAATACAATCTTTCATGAAAAAAGGAGAAAAATATTAAGTTGGTCATAACAAGTCAGGTCACCAAGCTGCTGTTGTGAGGCTATTAGGGATTCAAAGCAACTTTCAAAGCACTCAGATTTCCAGAAAAGGTAAAGACAATATCAGGGGCTGAGCATTATCCTCATTAACCAAGAGAAAAACAGGGAGAGACAGAATTAACTTACTTATCCACAAATGAACAATGGAGCTAACAGCAAAATTGCTTCCTACGACTAGAGGTCAGTCCACCAATAAATACCCCGTTTCCTTCACTGTGGAAATCAGTAGTAACAATTTGACTAATAACTCACTAATTAACACACTGCATCCAGTTTATTGTTAGAGAAGAGTTTCTGTCACACTGGAAGAATGATAGACTGAGATATAGGACAGCTGGGTATTGTGTCTCTCAGTCTTTTTGGCCAAGTCCCCTCTTCAGCCTCAGTTTATTTATTTATTTATTTGTTTGTTTGTTTGTTTGTTTTGAGTCAGAGTCTCACTCTCTTGCCCAGGCTGGAGTGCAGTGACACGATCACAGCCGGCACCACAGCCTTGACCTGCTGGACTCAGGAGTTTCTTCCGTCTCAGCCTATCAAGTAGCTGGAACTACAGGTGTGTGCCACCACAGTCAGCCGATTTTTTTTTTTTTTTTTGAGATGCAGTCTCACTCCGTCACCCAGGCTAGAGTGCAGTAGCATGTTCACGGCCACCCCAGCATTGACCTGCTGGGCTCAGACGATCCTTCTGCTTCAGCCTTCCAAGTAGCCAGAACTACAGACTAGTGCTACCACACCTGGCTAATTTTTTGATTTATAGTAGAGATGACGTCTCTACATGATGAGTTGCCCAGGCTGTTCTCGAACCTGTGAGCTCAGGCAATCCCCTCATCTTGGCCTCCCAAAGTGCTGGGATTACAGGCTTGAGCCAACATGTCTGTCCTTTTTAAATTTATTGTAGAGATGAGGTCTCGCCAAGTTGCCCAAGCTGGCCCAAACCCATGGGTTCACACAAACCTCTCACCTCTGCTTCCCAAAGTGCTGGGATTACAGGCATGAGCCACCATGCTCGGCCTCAGATTTTTTTCCACCTGTAAGATGGCAGGACAAGAAAAAAGTACGACACAAATAATTCCTAAATACTTCACAGTTAAAAATCCTATAATTCCTCCAACTGTCACATGTGTTTCTGACGACCCCCACACTCCTTCTTGTGCACTGGCTAATAATGTTCAACACCCCCAATATTAATCAGGCACTTCCTGAGCATCTGGTTGGTTCCAGGCTCTTGGGTGATGATGCACTGAAGATGCAAAATTAAATAAAGACATAGAACCCCATCCACTACAGCTCATATTCTAATAGGAGATAAACACAAAACCAGGAATTATGATACCAGTAACAACGATAAGTGCTTTGTATTAAAAACACTTTGTATTAGAAGTACAAAGTGCTGCAGGAGCCTACAAGAGGAAGAAAATAACTTTATGGGGCATTCAGAAGTTTCACAAAGAAGATGAAAAACCAAGTAGGGCCTCAATAGCTTACAGGAGAAGCTTTCTGTAGGAAAGGGGAGAGTAGCCTTCTACGTAGTGGGAATAGTATGTACAAAGGCTCAGATGCATGAAATGGTGTGTCAAACAGAGGAAATGGCGAGAACAGGTAAGCATGGTATCCTAGAGCAGGGATCAGCAGATTTTACTGTAAGGGCCAGTGAGTAAATATCCCAGGCTTTGTAGGCCATATGGTATCAGTTGCAGCTACTCACCTGCTAGTAAACAAAAAAGCGGCCATAAACAACATGTGGATAAATGAATGTGGCTGTGTTGCACTAAAACTTCATTTACAAAAATAGGCAGCAGTCTGGATTCAGCCCACAGGCCACAGTTTCATAACCTCTGACCTAGAGCATAAACCAGATTAAAGAAGTTCCTATAGCCATCACAGAGATTCTTGGGGAAATATAAATTTTTTTAAGTAAAAGAGTGAGATGATAAAATTTGTAACAGCAGCATTGAGCATCACACCCTGTATCACTAAAATGAAAGCTATTATTTTCCTTTACCTCGCTACACTCTGATTTTGTCAAATTAAATCTAGTGAAGGCATGCTTTCCCAAGTAAAAGTGGAAGTGTAATTCTTTTCAACCAAGCAAGCATCTGGAAAACCCTGCGCAGAGCATCATGTCCCACTTGGTCTAAAACATCTCACCAAGAAAAAATAGTAAAATTTGTATCTCTTTAGTAAAAGCGCTGCCTATAAAACTAGTAACCATGACAATGGAGTGGGAATCTCACTTCTGTCTGATAAAGAGCTACAGGAAGGTAAAAGCACATACTCATATATCGGTCTAGAAATTTTTTACTTGCTATAAATAGCACACACACACACAAATTCATAGACTAAGGGACAAATAAGAAGAGGGAATTTGAAATTCAAAATTTCACCATTGTTTTAAGTCGGACAGTAAAAACATATTTATATTATGTCTACTTTGTGTCAGGGACTGTGCTGGGTGCTAGGTCACAACAGTGTGCAAGGGACTTTACTCTCAAAGCGTTCATAGTCTAGAGCAAGGATTGGCAAACTTTTTTTGTAAAGGTCTAGACAGTAAATATTTTAGACTTTGTGAGCTGTATGGTCTTTTGCAAGTACTCAACTTTGCAGTTGTAGCATGATTGTGAATAATGTGTAAACATATGGGTGTGGCTTGTTCTAATAAAACTATAGTTGTTGGCAGATCCCTAGTCTAGAGAAAGAGAGATGTTCAACACATAATGGAAAATGAGCTACAACACTGCAAATATGCAAAGCTCTAGGAAGGAAAAGCACCGAGGTTCAAGGGGCTGGACTAAGCATGAGAGGAGCTGGTAAAAAGAGAGTGGGAAAAAACAATCCTGACAGAGGATTAGGCAGTACAGAGGAGCCAAGGTGCAGGGATGGTGGAGCGGGGGGCGGGAGGAGGAGGACAAAGCAGGGAGGGAAGGCCTGGTGGCTGTGTTGGGTCTCTGACATACTGAAATGCAGCAGTGGCCACAACACTCAGGGCACCATGGTACATCAAGGATCTGGGATTCTATTCCAAGGCAAGAAGAAACCATTAAAGGTTTCAGGACTTGATCAATTTACATTTCTAACAGATCTGGAGGTGCTAGGGGCAAGAGGCCATGTAGGGAGACCAGCTGGGAAACTAAATCAAGTAGTTCAGTGAAACATTCTGTCTTAGTTTGGGTTCTGTCAATAAAAGACTGGGAGACCAGGCCTTGGGCTGCAAGGAGCATATTTAGAGGGAATCTCAGGAAGCATAGATAAGGGAGGGAAAAGTGAGGTAAAGGAAAGAGAAAACTCAACACTGCTGTAAGCAAGTGGGGTCCTATCCTGCTGGGGACCTGTTAGCCTAGGTAACACCACCTTAGAGATCCCTGCCATTTTGCTAGCTACCCCAGGATGGAAAACTCTGCAAACATCCTAACATATGTAGCACCTTCAAACATCCAGCCATATTTAGCACCTAGACTAATCACAAGACTTCCTCTCAACTTACTTAAAAATCCTTAGTTACCCTCTAGCAACGCCAACCATGAACATTTTCCCCTCAACCCCTATAACTGCCCTAGCCTATAAGCGGTAGTGGGCTTTAGTTTTCTGGAGTCCCCTCCACAGGTTTTCTGCCTTGGAATAAACCTATGCTGCTGTTGAGCTGTCCATCTCCCATCTCTCTTTTCATCTGCTTGTTTTCTTGACCCAACTGAGGAACTATATGGAGTGTACCTCAACACTGAGGAACTGTACGGCGTGCACCTCCACACTGACTCATGGAGAGATGCAGAAGCTAGGATATTCAGCCCTGGTTGAATACACATGGGAGTATCAAGTCCCTGACACTTCTGTGCTGGCTTATTGACTGTGAAGATCCCCCTGCACCAAAGAAAAACCCTCAGACAGAAAGAGAGAGACACCTCTGCTTGAGGTGGGAAGCCTTCTTGGGGCCGGCAGGTAGGAGGAGAGTCCACTATAGCTATCAATGAACTCAGACAAAAGTCAAGGGTGTATAGAGTGGGTGACAACAGCAATTGCTTCAAGTAACATTTTGGTTTCATCAGAAAGCAAACAGATCCAGAAAAATACAAATGATTTTCAAGTACTGTCAAAATTTCCTAAATAAATCTCTCCCTTTTATGATAAAAGATTAATATTTGCTAAGCTGAATTATGTGTCATATGTATTTAATCTGAAAAAAATAATACCATATTACAGGCATCATGTTTAAAATCTTGATAACTGAAACAGCAAGTGGCAAAGACAATTCAGAACAGAACTTAAAGACCTTTTCAGGGTACACGAGATGGACCAGCAGAATACCAGCCCTGTCACATCTTCTAAAAATGCTCTCAGCATATGGTAGGGAGGAGTCCCAAATCGAGCACAAAATTCCCACACATGAGAATATGCTTCCGATCTCCAGCTGGATAAAACATGAATTAGAAAGCACAATCTGACATGAGAAACCCAG
Organism: Cephalopachus bancanus; assembly: GCA_027257055.1. Taxonomy (NCBI): domain Eukaryota; kingdom Metazoa; phylum Chordata; class Mammalia; order Primates; family Tarsiidae; genus Cephalopachus; species Cephalopachus bancanus. The sequence continues at coordinate 3,455,184 of JAPVLO010000122.1, read as the reverse complement.
AGGTGAGCTCAGAAGAGTTTCTTGAAGCAACACCGAAACTTCTGGCAAATTCAGTATCAATATTGCACACGTTAATCCAAGACAGGTATACAGGCTCCAATGCATGAACACTACTGACTGCAAACACAGGTTTTCTAACCAATCTACCTCTCTGCTGTAAATAGGGAATAAAAGTGCTGGTTATCCAAATTATAGTCCAAGGTCAACATGAGATTAAGGACTTGTATCTGAAGGTAAAATATTTCTAACCATTTCTGTGGCTTCCAACTTGAAGATGCTGCCGGAGAAGCAGTCTCCCAGCAAGGAGTTGCTTCATACATTTTAACGGCTCACTGTTGGCTTCCTAGTCCTGGGGTGGAGGTACATGGGTATAGTGGAATTTAAACACTGTCATCACAGGTCACTGTTGTAGCAAAATTGCTGTGGCGACAGTTTAGTTACTAGAAGACACCTAATCGATGAAGACAAAAATTGTTCTGATACTATAGCTGCTGTCCCAGCTCCATGAGGCCAATTATTTCACTGACCATATATATCATTTCTCCCCTTCTCTACTCAAAAATGACTCTTATATATGGGTTGTTCTTTTCACTAACCTAAATACAAGGTAAGTACAGACTTGATACTCTTGCCTTCTTCCAAACCATATTTTGCATCTCGTTGTCACACTGCTTGAAGCTGGATCTGGATTGGGCTTTCTATGATCCTGAGGACCAGACTTCAATAGACTCTGTGGCTTAAGTCCTCTCCCAGACACTGCTAACTGAAGTGGGCGTCCGACAAACCCAGCTTTTCTGAAAATATCTTCTAGGAGAGTAAAATATCCTCTGGGTAAAACTTTACCAGGTATATACCCAGCAGAATTTTTTCTTAATGTCAGGCCCTATTGTCCTTCCTCTATTATACATTTGATCAATGAACTGGTAGGTCTTTCCTTCAAAAGTCTTCATCCATCTCTAATATGAGTGTTTTGCTAGTCAGAGAAAGTCTGAATGTGTCCCCCAAAGTCACGTGTTGGAAATTTAATCCCCAAAGCAACACTGTTGGGAGTAGGGCCTGACAGGAGGAGGCGTTCAGGTCATGAGGGCGCCACTCTCATTAATGCATTAATGCCGATTATAAATGGGCTTGACATTGTGAGTTTGGTCTCTTGCTCTCTTTTCCTCATGTGCTCTCTTGTCCTTCTGCCTTTCACCCTGGGATGATGCATCAGGAAGCTCTTTGACAGAGGCAGGCCCTTCAACCTCGGGCTTCTGAGCCTCCAGAACTGTAAAAGAAATATCTGTTCTTTATAAATGACCCAGTCTCAGGTGTTCTATTACAGCAGCACGAAGCTGACTAAGACAAGGTCTAGTCCCAAGGTTGGACCAGTCCTTTTTTTTTTTCACATATTAAACATGCTGCTTGAAACTGGCTTTGCTCTATCTCCTGACCATGTTCCCGGTCATCTGCTCCTCTGCCCCAGCTTCGTCCTTCCAAATTAGTGGATGATTCGAAATGAACAAATCTAACGTTTAATGATAAAACATGAGCAAGTGCAACATTTGACTTGAAGCAACTACAAAAAGGAAAACAGCCTGATGCTCCAAGTAGCCAGCACTTCAGAATTCTTGGATCTAGCATATGTCTTCCTAACCACAGTTAGGATGGCGATGAAGATGATGATGGTGATGATGATGCTTGTTAGCACCTTACGACATGTACAGCACATTCACATGTTATCTTACTTGCGCTTCACTCACCCGTGCACTATAGATGAAACAGGTATTATCCTCCCTTTCACCAATAAAGAAACCCAGTCTCAGAGATGAAGTGACTTGCACAATACTAAGTGACTCACACAGTTAAAAGATGGAAACACAGACCTTGAGATTCTAAATTCCATATGCTTCCCTCATAACACACAGTCGCCTCCTCCTCCTCCTCTGATGGCTTCTTGGTGCATTTTGAACTCTTTATGGTTGAAACTCAGTCTCCTTGTCAAAAATCCCTGCACTCCATGAAACAGCAGAGTGAAGCAGGCCCTGAGGGATGCCCATTATCCATATAATGAAGACAAAACTAGACCCACACTCGAGGCATCCCCAGGGCCAGCCAGCCCCAGAGGACACAGGGCTATAAAGAGGAATTCATCTCAGGTGGGCACCACAGAGGTACAGAGAGGTTAGAAGAGAATATGGGAGGAGGGAAAAAGGTATCAGAGAAGACAAATTTCAAATTGACAACAACAACAAAAAATTACTAACTGACCACAAGGCATTTCATACTGTGCACACTAGGGCAGATGGTTAGTCCAGAAATAAATAACGTAATTTGAGAAATTGAATACAAATTTAGAGAAAAATACTGAGTTTACTTAATTATCAACAGTCCTCTATTAAAGCCCACGAACACACTACATATGTATTTTAATGCTTTCCCATCTGGATGTACAAAAGGGCTTACTGGCAAAGTATTTTAGAAAAAGGAATCTCTCTCCCTCTTCTCAACTCACTAAACCCCACAGGGTAGCATTTTAAAATACCAGTTCTCCACCATACTTCATCATCCATCAGACAGTAGCTTCACAATAGACTTATACAATGTTTTAAATGAAGGTATATCATGTAAAGGCCACTGATGAATTTCTCAGATAAAGCATGCAGAGTGTTTTCTCTCAATTCAGATCCTCAGACGTACAGTTAAAATAACAAAACAAACAAAACAACTACAAACACGTGTTGGAGTAATACTAATGTGAATAATAAAATTTCAGCACTTCATAATTAACAAAGCACTTTCACTGATATTAACATAGACTATTTCATTTAAGCCCTGTTGATAATTGAGGGCTGATTGTATTTTCCTTGTTAGAGAAGAAACACAGCAACTAACTAGCAGATACAGGACTTGAACCCAGTGTCCTTCCCAATAGCACAGCTGCTTCCTTCTATTAGAGGAAGTGCTAAAAGTTCTAGTGCAGCCCAGGTCATTATGTCAAGTTCAAGTTAAAACTGCAGAATAGAAAATCAAATAAAATGTTCTGTGTATGGTGAGACTCACTCTGTCTTAAATACATGGAATATTGACATTAAATGAGAAAGAACACAACCAATGTGGAGATCACAAAAAAGCATTCACCTTGTTCACTAGAGAGCTCAGTAAGAGCTCATCAAGTTACTCTTATTTATAACACAATCATAACATGCCTGGTTTTCTGATTCCCAAGACAACAGCATATTAGAAAATAAGTATAACATGAAAAAGGGCACTATAAGCTGGCCACTGAGAGTAGTAAGAACTGACAGTTGACCGGTAATGAATATAAGACAACAGAATCCCAAAATCAGCGCAGATGGGAAGTGTGATGACTGCACACACCTCCACAAGCTCGAGCAGTATTTCTGTGTTATGCACAGCAAAAGTGACTGCTTGGGACAATGTTCCTGATAAAATTAAAAGGCTCATTATATTGTTTCAGGAAACAGAATCTATTTTTAAAAGATATATGCCAAAGTTAGTTAAATCAGAAGCACCTGGTGGTGAAAAGGGCATTCTGACACTTGACCACCTAGAATGACTCATGTCTGGAAGATTCTGGACAACTGCTAAGAATGAACAATGAATTAACCCATCCAGGTGCCGTAAAAGCTTTGCTGCTACAAAAGTTTTGCATTCACTATCTCTCAAATTCTAGCTACCAGCCCGTGAGGTAGGTTAATTTTGGCATATTAATTTTGGCATCTCCATTTTACAGAGGAGGAAATTGAGACACAGAGAGGTTAAGGAGCTTGCCAAGATCCTAACTAGTAAGTGGAAATGCCAGGATTCAAACACAAGCTGTGAACTCCAAAGCCTAAACACTGAACCCACTGGCCATCACTAAGTTTTCATTGCACCAGTTTTTAACTATCATGCTTCTATACCTTTCTCTTATATCTGACCACAGGAAACCCCCAGTTTTCAAAAGTTCATTTGTAAATCAGTTGTGGGAAATGCCGACTTCTTTATCCTTCATTCAACAGTTGTTTCTTAGTATTGACTATGTGTCAGGCACTGTATTAGGTGCTGAGGATACAGAAATGAACAAATATAACTCCTGCCCAGAAGCAGGTAGCAGAAGAAAGAGTAAGAATGATACATCAACAATTAATGACAGCAGTGTGCACTTACAGGAGGTCACTAAGGTGTCAAGGGAGATGCAGTGTTATGCCTGCTAGCTAATAGCCTAGAGAAACGCTTTTTATAGAGTCAGCTCTACTGAAAGGAATGATGGCCCTGAGCCCTAGGCCTCACTGAGCTTGCCTGAGCACTGAGCTTTGAGTACACCAGAGAGCTCTGGGGGCAGCAGGAAGGGATGCAGAGAGTAGAACTCGAGCAATGTTTTACTTAACTGTCTTTCATAATGGCCTCTCCAGTTCCAGTCAGCAAGTGAGCATGAGTCCCACAACCCTTCAAGCTGCAGGTAAGTGACTATCTTGGTCAGTTGTGGATAATACCCACCTCATCAGCAGCCTGTGCAGGTATCCTTCCCAAAGCGTGTGTGGGAAAAAACTGTTCACGCGCCATTGTATAAATAGACCCACCACTTCCAAATAAAAAGGAAAAACTTTCATTACACCACCCACCTTTGGTTTCCTGAATAGTCTCCAATTCAGAATACCAGAGGCAATTCAGAATACTTTTCCCAGAAAACTAAGTTGTAACTTTCCTATTTTTATATATGCTTTAATGAATTACACAAATAATCCATTAACTCATTCTGATTATAAAAAAAGGCAAAGGTCAGATGTACGCAGAGTAAAAACTTAAAAGTCCCACTTCACCCCCTCCCCCAATTCTTCTCGCCTCCCACTGCTAACCGATTGATATATAGTATTTCATAACTTTATCTGTGCATTTCCCCATGTGGCTAAGTATGTAAACAGATCCACAGCTTTAGGTTCATTTTTAAAATAAATGAAAACATACTAATATATATTATCCTGCAGATTCCTGTTTTAGAATGAACAATATGAGGAGGGGACCCCCAAAAACCAGGAATTATTTTTTTGGAGGTGGGCCCCTTGTAGTACAGGCTTTCCTTGCTAGGAAACTGTTCTAGCTAACGACTGGCATCAGTGTACCAGTTAGCATTGTTGAGAGAGGATGCGCTTGGCTTCAGTTAAATTTTTTTTAAGATTCTTTCAAAACATTTGCCCATTTCATGATGAATGATTTACACAAACAACCTGCCCTCACTGCACTGAGTGTTCAGCAGTTTCTGACCAAAAACGGCATGGTCCCTGTGCCCTATTCTCCCTATTCACCCAATCTCACCCAAAGTGACTTCTTTTTGTTTCCCTAGATTTAAAAAATCCTCAAAGGGAAACGTTTTGCTGATGTGGAAGAGGCGAAACAAAAATGGCAGAAGGTCTAAAAGGCATCAAAATTGATGAGTACAAAAACTGCTTTGAGCAGTGAAAAAAGCATCTCGATAGGTATATTGCATCAAATGGAGAGTACTTTGAAGGTGACTGAGTTTAAACATGTAAGAATACACAATTTTGAATAAATGAATTCCGGGTTTTTTTTTTGGGTCTCCCCCTCATATGCCCTGGGGATCTTTCCATAACAGTAAATACAGATTTCTCTCAGTTTTTTAAACTGTTTTATAGCATCTCAAGTTGAGCATGAATTAGTATTCATTTAGCTAGTCCTTGGCCAATGGACATTTAGTGTTTTTCCAATGGTTTGCTATAACCAACAATATTATATAAAAAGACCCTTACACTATATCTTTGTAAACATGTGCAAGCATTGCCAGGGGACAGAAACCCATACCTAGAAGTGTTTGGCCAAAAGGTGAGTGCATTTGCAATCTTGATATATACTGCTAGGTCAGCTGCAGTGGTGATTCACATGTCCAGTGTGCACCCCACTAGCAGAATATGAGAGTGCTTGTTTACCCACAGCTTTCCCCAACACTGGATATTTATTGATTGCTTTCATCATTGCCAAACCGGTGGGTGAAAAAGTATATCTAACTGTTGTCTTCATTTATGATTTTATGACTAGTGATATTTACATATTTCTTGGTCATTTATATTTTTTTCTTTGTAACTGCCTATACATATTGCTGCCCATTTTTCTAGCTGGGGGACCTTCCTTGTTGCTTGATAAAATCTTTTATTTCTTTGCGTTAGCAGGGACTGTAATGCATAAGACTTCCCATCCAGAGGATGTTTCTAAATCAGTCTAACTGCTTTATCTGGTCTATCTGCCATCATTCTCTAGAAGAATAATGTCCTGATGGCCCTTGGTGATATATGCACTCTCTTTCCTGAGCTTTCTTCCACACAATTGTAGACAAACTTGAATGTCAACCACAGCAACAATTGCACTGCGATCTGGACAGTTGCCATGTGTCCCAGCTGTAAATGTAGTCCTTCCTAGAAATGAACAGCCTGGAAATAGGTCTCTCACAGTGGCACACAGAGTATTCTGGAAACAACCTCATGGGGACATAAGAATGTCTTGAGGTAAGAGCTGGTGGTTCATGCCTGTAATCCCAGCGCTTTAAGAGGCTGAGGCAGGAGGTTTGCTTGAGCCCTGGAATTTGGGACCAGCCTGGGCCACATAGCAAGACATCGTCTCTACAAAAAAAATAATAAAAATAGCCCGATGTGGTGGTGTACGCCTCAGGAGGCTGAGGCAGGAGTGGAGGATAACTTGAGCCCAGGAGGTTGAGGCTGTGGTGAGCCATGATCATGCCACTGTACTCCAGTCTAGGTGACGCAGTGAGACACTGACTCAAAAAAAAAGAAAGAACGAAAGAAAGAAAGAAAGAAAGAAAGAAAGAAAGAAAGAAAGAAAGAAAGAAGAAAGAAAGAAAGAAAGAAAAAGAAAAGAAAAGAAAAAAGTCGAGGTGAGGTAAAAGGTGAGAATATAAATGGGTCAATCAATAACCATTTGTCATCACTTTGGGGGAAAAGAGAGAAGAAAATGACGGGGGGGAAATCCTGCTGTTAGAAAAGGAGGTCAGAAGGACCTAGACAAAATAATGGAGGAAAAATAACCGCAGTGTCACTTCCCCCATCTCTCTTCTGCGTTATCACTTCTCTAACCTCACGCTTTGTTTTTCACACCAGGTGGGTGCAGAATTAATTCATTTGAAGTGCAGATTCTAATGCAAAGAGCACCAACTTCAGTAATTTGTTCTAACAGATTCAAAGCCTGCCTCCCACAGCAAATTAGCAATGCTGGCTGAGTCACGGAGGGGTCACAGACAAAGTTCCTTAGAGTCTATTTGCCTCTATTCTTAGCAATCATCTTAGAGCGAGAGAACAAAATATATTGAGGATTCGTTCATACTGCAGACTTTCAGCATGTTTGGAATTACACAGCCCCATCGTTCCCATGGTTAGGAGATTCACTGCTTTTCTCAGGCCTGGAGAAGACAGAAGTTCCCTCCTATCTAACGCTGTCCACGGGCTTAGGAACAGCATTGAAGGAAGAGCTTTAGATCAGCACCTGGCTGGGTATTTTCTGGGATGCAGGCAGCAAGGGCAGTGGGGGAGATCTTGTATCTGAGAGGTCTGTGCAGGGCATGCGAAGGATTGTGGTTCCCATTGGTGCCACAGTCCAGCAAGGTGGAAAGAGCAAGGTCTGGCTTGAGCAGGAAGCGTCTCAGCGTCTAGGTCTTAAACTGGACTTTGAACTCGTTCCTTTAAACTCAATGGCAGCAACAAGGAAATGTTTATCTAAATCATTGCATTTGTACATATCTGTAGGTTGTGCTAAATGATAGTGTGTTACTGTTGAATTAGGAAGGAGAGCAGCAGCTGAGGGGCCAAGGAGGAAAGACTTGGAGCTACTCTTGTATTAACTAGAAAATATACCATCTCGGTTGGGTGCAGTGGCTCATCCCTGTAATTTCAGCACTTTGGGAAGCTGAAGCGGGAAGACCGCTTGAGCCCAGGAGTTTGAGACCAGCCTGCGCCACATAGCGAGACCTCGTCTCTACAAAAAATGAAAAAATTATCCAGGCATGGTGATGTTGGCCTGTAGCACCAGCTACTCAGGAGGCTGAGGTGGAAGGATTGCCTGAGCCCAGGAGATCGAGGTTGAGGTGAGCTGTGATTGTGCCACTGCACGCCAGCCTGGGTGACAGAGTGAGACCCCAACTCAAACAAAACAGAAAAACAACAAAAAAAACACAGTCTCAAGAATATGCCAAGGTTGTAATGGATGACAGTTAAGATGTCTTGGTTTTCAAAGTGTCCTCTAATTAGCTATGCCATGTTTTAATTGTAATCTTAAATATACCTGTATATACATATAGTAGTATCCCTCTGAACAAAGTTCCATGAGAACATTTTGAGATAAGATGAAAATGGGATGAATCTTGAGAAAGATTGTTCAAAATCTCCCAACGGCTAGTCTTAAATATCAGCCATCTCTCTTTTGTCTGGTTGTATTGAGGATGCAATCATAGACACATTGTATTCACTGTGAAGAAAGTATTGGACTTGGTATTCAATGATTTACATTCTGTCCTCCAAAGCAGCATCTTCAATTAAGGAGTCTGATTACCTCTCCTGAGCTGGTGATGTTTATAACAATCAATTGCATTTGACTAATGCACCCAAGCAACGGGCATTCAATAAATAGTTCCAGTCAGTCTGAATTGTTCATAGACACAGAGAGCCTGAAGCGGGATGGGGTGTGTAACACCACTGCTGCTTTGAAGCTGGTAGAAAAAGCAGATATCTGCTCAGTTTTTAATCTTTTCAGGTGAGATTTCAAAAACTCAACATCTGACTAGTTTAGGCTTGGCAACTAGCAGACTTTCTGGATGGGTCGAAGAATTCCTTATCCTAACAGTTGTAAGTTATAAAAACGGGCACAACAATACTGCTAGGATTAATCACCAAGAGTCAGCATATATTTTAAAAAGGGAATAAAGTATAGCACATATAAGCCTCAGAAGAGTTTTGTTAACAGGTGCTAAAGGTACCAGTAACAAACCAAAAACAACTAATACACACATCGGATAGCAACACGGTTGAAACAATAGAATGATCTACACATGAAAGAAAAATAGTTCTGGAGAATAAAGCAAATCTGGAAACAGGTAGGATTTAGGAACCAAATGTAGCTAATTCAATTATCCAGTTTTCTCAGAAATTGGGTTTGTTTTTAGATAGAGATGTGCTATTATCTTTTAATGCTACATCAAAGGCAGGGGATGCATCATGGGAAGAAATGCTGGACCCAGCATCAGAAGACTTGAACTTAGGCACTGCTACTTCCTTGCGATGTGACTTCAAGTTGGTTAACTTCTCTGAGCCTCAGTTTTGTTATTACAAAATTATAAACAAGAAAATAACCAATTGTTAGTGGGAAAATACCCCAGCACTAGTGGAAGGATTAAATAACCTGTAAAAGTAAATTGAAAAGTGTTTAGAATATAGTAGCTTCTCAACACATTTTTTTTTTAATCTGAAGGACTTACCCTAGTTTTAAGATACACTTGCCTTGGATGGTCATTTACTTATTTCAATAATGCTGTCATCTCAAAATACAGTTGCAACTCCCCTTTAGAACTGCCTTCAGCACAACAGAAAAATAGTCTTCTTCTTTTGTCAAAACATACAACATCCCTTTTAGTGCAGTCCAGGAAATAGGAGCCTAGTTTCCATTTTACAATTGAAGGTCCAGGCAAAGAGGGGTTAAGTGATTTACTCAAGGATATAAAATGGGTCAGAGGCCGAGATAAATCACCCAGATTTGGTGCCTGGCCCTGCACTCCACTCCACCTGACCCTGGGCTCAGGAGGCATTTCTCCCGGTTCTTGAAAGGACACATCCTGTGATTGCTGCATTTTGCTTGAGTTGGTTCTCTCACCGTAGACCACACACCGATACCAATCAAAACACTGCCAAGAGTCTCCATACCTCAAAAATCAGCGAAAGTAGAAGGCAAGTTAATTCACAAGTTTTCCTTTTGAGCAACACTCTGAATCTGTTTCTGAATTAATCTGAACAAGAAAGGCTCGTGCCCCTAGTTCCTACTTGATTAGCAGGGTTTCAGACATGATACCGTCGAGTTTGATAATGATGGGCCCCTCTAGGGAGAGTTAACTTTCTCTTTTTCCCCCTTAGAAAATATACATCTCTGAATTCAAATAGTGGGTCACTGGAAAAGCTGCATTTAAATAGGCTATCTGGGTCTTCAGGAAAGCAAGTTCTGTTTATTTTTCTTAATTCAAATAGAAATAAGTATACAAGTTTTATACCAAATTTTAGAATTTAAAGGTGCTAAAACTCTTTTAAAACCTTTTAAACATTCCCAAGTTCCTGATTCTACTAGCATAATTCATAGTCAATATTCAGTTAGATGGCACTGCAGAAGAATTTTGATAAACTTAAATCTCAACTTACAGATAGGATAAAATTATAAAGTCATACTAAGAATAGGAAACAGATATAAAGATAAATAATCTCACCTGGCTACATCCATGCATATAAGAGCAGATTTCTGGTGATATTCATGGTCAAACTAAAACATTTCACAGTAACTGAAGTCATTACCACATATAATTAATTACATGGGTTCCAGAACTTTGTTATTGAAGCCATAGCCCCAAGCACAGCCCCATTTGGGGGCTTATCTGCCAGCCTGTGGCTTCTCAAAACCAGGAACAGGAAAACAAATCCTGATACAAACTGACACAGGCAACGGCTACTTAAGAGGGATAAAAAGCTTAAAGATTGAGCTGGCATTTTTCTCCCTCTCTCATGAAGAATAAAAGTCTCTGCAAGTTTATTGGGTCCTCATTCAGAAAAGACATGATGGACAGCTCCTCAAAACTAGAAACTGGTCTGGCAAAATATGTACGGTAGAAAATGATAAATGATAGATAGATACATAGACACCTAGATAGACGGATGGATGATAGGTAGGTAGATGATAGACAGGCAAATAGATGATAGACATACAGATAGATGACAGGTAGATAGATGATAGATAGATGATAAATAAATGATTGCTGGATAGATGATAGAAAGATGTATCGAGGATAGATGATAGGTATCTTGCATGTATCATATGCATATATACATAATACAGTATAGTGTACTGGGTCATGATGCAAAACGTATTCCTCCTATATAATAAAAAGGCTTGAAAAGCAGCAGCAGGGCAGCCTGCATTTCCCTAACTGGATAAGCTGCAGAAAGCAGTGGCCATCCTTGCGCCATAGTAACAACAGCAGGGGGAAGTGAGTTAATAGGAAGGGCAGTGGGGCTCAGGAACAAGGAGATGACTCAGAGGTAAGGCAGCCCCCAGGTACCCATTCTCCAGGATCGCTCCCAGTTCAAGCTGAACACTCCCCAGGAGTGAGGAGTTCACCTTCAGGATGTCCCCAACTATTAAGCACCTATGATTTCCTGTGCATTGACTCCGTGAAGATGTCAGAAAAAGTATCTGCAGTTCACATGAAAAGACATTTTACATTTACATTTTATATTTTATACTGTCTGAGCTCAGGCTTTTGGACTTCATTAGGTGTGAGCGACAATCCCTGCCCTCCAAATATCTACATCAGACAGAGCAAATAAACAAATAAGCATATATTTAATAACAGAAATATACTTAGGCCATTTTTCGTAGGTCAAAAGTGGTCCAATATCAGCAATTGTGTATGGTTCGGCATAATTAAAGTCATCACAATGCAGTGAGGGGCTGGATGGCTCAGTGACAGAGCTAACAAACACTCCCTGCCCACATCCTGTACACAGCAACATGGGTGAAGACATCACAATGTCAGAAACTCATTTTCCGCATCTGTGACTCTCAATACACAAAATTTAGCATAACCTCTGTGCAAGATGTTGGACTTCTGTGCATTCTACTTTTTTGCTCAAAATATACAGGTATAAAATTACCCACAGGAAAATAACTTAGCAAAGAGATTTCCAATATTTTAATTTGAGATGTTCAAAGTTATTCTTTTAAAAGTATATATTAGTTTTTTGCTTTTTGTTTTAACAGCTACTCAACAAAAACACAATTCCTAAGAACTTATCAAGCCCTCAGGCTTGAGGTTTTTTTAAATTTCATGATAAACTTTCTAGTTTAAAAGAGTTTGATTGTTGATGATGTATAACTTTCCTGTGTTATCTCTTGAGGTCCCCTGTAACCGCATAAGGTAAGGATAAGTCCTAACATTCTACAGATAAGGAAATGAATAATTCTAGAGATTCACTTAGAATGGGGGGAAATGAAGGTTTGTTCTTAAGGATAAAGTTTGGTTTCAGACTGAGATTCTAGGTGGCTTTAGATTCCGAAAACACAAACACTTATTAGGTACATACAAGATACCAGGCCCTTGACTGGGTTTTTCCATGTGTTCCTTTTCATCTTTAGCAAACACTTTAGCAGGAAGTCAAGCCTTTCTAATGCGTGGAGTAATTCAGGAATCGTGACATTCGGTTGTGTCAAAACTAGGTACATCTGCTTTTAGAAAAAATGTCTGAAGAGTTGAGGCTACTCTACTTTAAGATCTTTCCAGTTACATGTTAAAGAATAAATAGCGAGAATGAGACCCAGGTTGTATTCCTAAGATGACCTTGTGTGACCACAGGCTGAAAAAGCATTTCTGAGATTTTATAAACAAAAGACCTAAAACCTCCTGTTCCCATGATACATGGCTCGACAAAGAAATATTTCCTTTTCCACAAAAGCTATGGACAATATAAGATAATACCTTGGTGTTAATTAAAATATCTGGTGTTAATTAAAATGCCTTTTGAGGAAGCTTCATTGGGCATATGCTTTTACTATTATCATAAGGCTGTCTTGCTCACTGCTCTAGTGCTTGTGCCAAGAATAATACCTGGCACACTATCGAACTCCATGAATGAAAGGAAACAAGTAAATGAATAACTAAAAGGGAAACAAGGTAACTGAAGCCAATCTCTCCAAGAGTGAGGACAATCTCCAAGGACAGAGGTCCAATAACCTTTCCTCACTCCCGAAAAAGAACTTAGTTGGCTAATACCATGAGGTGGGAATGCTGTATTTCTTATGCCTCAAAAATGACAAAATAAATTTAAAGGCCTTAGTTTAATGTTATGAACTGTGGTTGATTAGGAATAGGATAGTGTGGCCTCTGTCTTATTCAGATTAGGACCAGCTCTCAACTGTTTTTTCTTTTTTTTTTTTTTTGAGTTGGAGTCTCACTCTGTTGCCCAGACTGGAGTGCAGTGGCCGCTTCCGGCCACCGCAGCCTCGACCTGCTGGACTCCGGCGATCCTTCTGCCTCAGCCTTCCGAGTAGCCGTAATTACAGGCATGCGCTACCATGCCCGGCTGGTTTTTTTTTTTTTTGATTTATTGTAGAGATGAGGTCTCGCTGCCCAAGCGGGTCTCGAACCCGCGGGCTCAGGCAATCCGCTCACCTCAGCCTCCCAAAGGCGCGGGATTACAGGCTGAGCCACCGAGCCCGGCCTCAACTGTTTTATTAAGTTGGCAAAATTATTATCTAGCCTCTAAGTTCTGAATTAACATCTGAAACTCCTGTAGAGAATTCTAGTGAGTTCTAAAGGCAAAATGACAGAAGTGAATGATGACAGCACTGGTTAGGTCTCTGGAAGAACTGCCATCCTTACCAGAGGCCTAGAAAAAATGAATACTGCAGGACTCATTTTGCAACCTTGCTAAAATTTGTAGGAAACACTAAGTGGTGGAGACGAGTTGCCTTTTTTTGTAGCTCAATATGTCAGTCCACTGCAGAGAGAGCTGAGGCTACTGATGGATTTGTCATGACACTTGTGTTTTGGGAAGACCATGTCAACAGTCCTTAGCTTGCTCAAAATGCAACTTAACAGAAACTTGCATTTGTTCTACCACTGTATTTTAGAATTTTGTGTTTGTTTTGTTTTGTTCTGAGTCACCCTGCCTCTCTCTGTTACCCATGTTGGAGTTTAGTGGCATGATCATGATAATCATGGCTCACAGCAGCCTTGACCTCCTGGACTCAGGCAATCTTTCCACTTCAGCATCCTGAGTAGCTAGGACTATAGGCATGCACCATCATACCTGGCTAATTTTTTTTTTTTTTTAGTTTTACTCCACTTGGACTAATTTTTAAAACTTTTTTTGTAGAGACAAGATCTCGCTATGTTGCCTAGGCTGGTCTGGAACTCCTCAAGCAATCAACCCACCTTGACCTCCCAGAGTGCTGAGATTACAGGCATAAGCTACCGTGCACAGCCAGAATTTCATTTATTATAAGGAGTTTCTACATTCTCCTTCTGGAAGAAAAACTGTGGGACCCCACTTAATTAAGATAGAACTAGAACTAAAACTCTGTCCTCTGAATGAACAGATAGTGTCAAGTTCATATAGATAGCTGTTTCCATTGTTTGGATTTCTCTGCAAGAGGCACACCTTTAAAGAGGGCACAGTCACAATTAATAGGAGGGAATTATACCCATGGTTCTTCCTCCCTATCCCCCACTCCAAGGTTCCTTCCCCTCTGCCTCTCTTCCCCATTATATTTTCTCTTATTAAAACTTAGAATGAAAAAGTAGAGACAGTCTGTGCTGTATAAGAGCATGTTATTATGCAGTCTGCTCTAATTCTACAAAATGAAATACAGGACTCATATTTTCCAGAAGCACTGGGATGTCAAAACAAATTTAGAGTTCTCTGTAGATTGCAAATGAACCTTGAAGCAAAGGCCTCTCTTTCAGTTAAGTATTATCATTAAGGATATGAGTTGTGTGAATAATATTGATCAAAAAATTAATTCATGCTTTTATTATTTCAGAGATTGATTACTGGGATGCCCATTTTGTTAGGTGGTCCAGTAATATGTTCATGTGATTCCAATCAGTTCAAAATGCAATTGCATGCCTGGATGATAAGAGCCCAACAACTGAAGCATGTCACACCTTCTCTAGTTTCTCTGTCATTGATCAACAGTTAAAATTTGGATTAATTTAGGTATGACACGATTTGAATCTATGAAATGTTCTGCTTTCTTTAGCTCTTGAAAAGTTCAAATATATTCCATATTCTTCTACAAAAATGCCTTTAAAGAATTAAATAAGCAATGTAAAGACTTCCTTTTTCTGACCCAAATTATTAGACTTACTTCATGTCATATGAAACCTTTGCAACATGTAGTTAAAGCTCAAAGGTTGAAAACAATTGTTTGAAGCTTGAACCCTTTACCTATATAGATTGGCCTCAATGGGCATTATTAGTCTATGCTTGTTTAATAAGGGTGAAACTGGACAAGGCCAGTGGACTCGGCTCTCTTTCACCACAATTTAAAGACTCAACAAATAACCATATCCTCAGTCGTAAATCCATTTTACTCATGAAGTACTGAAAAATTAGATAGGGTCTTCCAACCATTTCTGGTTACAAAGTGATACAGATACATTTCAGATGATAAGGAATTGTTTAGATAAGCAAAGGGGTATTTTCTTGAATCTTCATGTTCAGGGTCCAAGAGTCTCTTCTCTTGGATAATTCCTCTGACCACAAAAAAAACCAACTCAATTCTCTTTTCATCCCAGTGTAGGTTGACTTATAAAAAGGTTTGTATCTCATTGCCCCTGTGGGATCATTCAGTTACTCCAAGGACACTAAAAGACCCGAAGTAAACAAAGAAGCCAACTGAGTGTCTAAATACTTTTTTTTAAATCAAGTACAAAAGTCAAAGTATTTTTTTACTTTTAATAGCTAGTTTTGAGTTAGAAAAGACTTTTGCTTTCCAAAATTTTGGCTTAATTAGAGGGGCAAATTCCATGAAGTTCATACTATAAATAATAGACTAAGAAAGAACATAAAAACATTTTAGAGTTAGTATTTCAGTCACAAAGGAGATCAATGCAACAAAATTGGTGGTGGTAACGATAGAACACATTTGAGGGAGATGTTTTGGGAAAAAAAGAGGTATTCAGTAAATTATTGGTGTGGGTAGAGAAATAGGCCCACAGTAGGCCCACCAGACTGCTCCAGTCTGGTATCAAAATCCAACTTGAAGCTGGGCTCGGTGGCTCAGCCTGTAATCCCGCACCTTTGGGAGGTTGAGGTGAGTGGATTGCCTGAGCCCGAGGGTTTGAGATCCGCCTGGGCAACTTAGCGAGACCTCATCTCTACAATAAATCAAAAATTAGCCGGGCGTGGTAGCGCACGCCTGTAATTTCGGCTACTCGGAAGGCTGAGGCGGAAGGATCGCCGGAGCCCAGCGGGTCGAGGCTGTGCGGCTGGGAGCGGCCACTGACTCCAGTCTGGGCGACAGAGTGAGATTCCAACTCAAAAAAAAAAAAAATCCAACTTGATTTAGAAAGGACTCTCCAGGTGGAAGAGATCCGTATCTTACTTCCAAAAGTGAGGCCTGGGGTAATCTAGGTGGGAGCTAATGGCATGTGCATATTAACAGAAGCCACAGGAATAATGAACCTCCTCCTCATTTCTCTCAAAGTCAGAAAAGAATAGTGCCCTATATTTTAATAGTGCGTCAAAAAAGATAAGCGCACAAAGACTAAGAAAAAGGAGAGCACAAAAAGGTTGCAGGAAAATGATATTTCAAGAAGGGAAAGTGATCCGCAATGCTGCCGAAAGATTCAGGACTAAGAACCTCTTTCACATTCAGAGCAAGTATGCAGTGGATGACTTTAGCTAGCGAGGCTTCTGTGCGGTGGCTGGGATAGAATTTAAATTACAGCAGGTGTAGGAGTGTCTGGGGAGGAATGAAATGGACACAGCAAATGTAGACAATTCTTTTAAGAAGTTTGGTTGTAAAAGGGAAGATGAAGTTAAAGCAAATAAAAAGGCGAGTAGGGAGACTAGGTAGTTGTGTTGTGACTTTTTTTTTTTAAAGATTAGAGTGGTTAGAGCCCATGGACACTCACAGGAGAAGCATACACTGGAGAGGAAAAGGTGGACGGTACAGAAAATGGAAGAGACTGTACATAAAGCAAGCACCCCAAGGAGATGGGAGTGAAGGGGGTTCAGAACAGATGGAGAAGTCAAGAGAGGGAAATAAAATCTTTTCTACTTTAACATGAGGGAAAAGAAATGGATGAATACAAATGGATAATTAAAACAATATCTATATCTGTGTGTGTGTGTGTGTGTGTGTGTGTGTGTGTATAATTGCCAATATTTGCAACACCTTCCCTCCCTTACTCAGAAAGAGGATAACCTGCTTACTCAACCATCTATGACTCTGCCGACCTAGGTAAGAGGTGTGGGAGGGAAATGGTAGACGCCAGCAAAGGTTAGTCTGTTCCACCCATACAGGAGCTGGAGAAGACAGGCAGGAGTAAGAAGGTGAGTGAATTCATGGGGTGGCAGGTGAGAAAACAGAGAAAGGCAGAGGGGGAGAATAAATTGACTTCCACCATGCAGAGCCAGACTTTGGGGAGAAAGACATATAAAGATGATTTTTAGGAAATCTAGCTACATGTTCAGAGATTAGTGACCCTCTTGGTCTTGGCTAACTCCTCAAGAAACTCTCAGTAAAGACCTCCATGGTCTTTGAGACTTGCTGGAGTCAGATTTGACTTTCACTGTGTTGAACTGTTCTCAAGGCAATTGGCATTATTTGGGATTTGCAGATAATTGATTTGTTAGCAGGAAGCTGAAATCTTGCACTGTAAGACATGAGGCTGTCTAGTGAAAGTGACCAGGGAGGTGGTTTCATCAAGGATTTGAGGAAAGTAGAAAAGTCTTCAAACAGGTGTTAGGGAGAATGGCAGAAGTATATCAAGAAAACATATAAGGATTGCTGAGTTATGACAAGGGGTTCATTGAGTTTGGAGGTCATAAATGTCCCACAGCATCAGTCTGGACCGTGATGTGATTTTCTTTTCTTTTTTTAAAATTTATTTTAAAATTGTGGAACACAGTTAAGGGATAGGTATACAAATATTCATTGTGAAGATACCCTTGTTGAAGAGCTATGCCTCCCCCCTTCCCCAGGCAGATAGACTACCATTAATCCCAACTCCCTGCCCCCCCTCCAGTTTCCCGCCACTGTCAATCCTTTTCTTATAGTATTACAGTAGTTGTTCTCAACAAAGCCTCTACCACCTACCACTGGGGAGACGAGAACCTATTCAGCAAATGGTGCTGGGAAAACCGGCTGACCACATGCAGAAGATTCAAACAGGACCCCTATCTATCCCCAAACACAAAAATTAACTCTAAATGGATCAGAGACCTAAATGTAAAACTTCAAACCATAAGAACCTTAGAAAATGCAGGAGACACCCTTATGGAGGTGATTTTCTTAAGCAGTGTTTAGCAGCCTGCTTGGAAGCAAGAGAGAGCACACAACTGGATTGATTTGGGGCCAGTATCTGACCTGGTAGGTGCCAAAGGCCGGAACAGGACTGTTTTATTCATTTCCAAGCATCTAGTACTACAATATCTGACACAGAAGAATCAACCCTTACATCTTGGTTGGATGAATGAATGGGAGAACTGATAATATTGACAAGAGGGTGGTTGGAATAATAGGCCATGGCTCCAGGTTGAACAGGAAAGGAAGTGAAGACAAGGGGGACATGAACAGGGGAAAGTAATTAGGAGATTTCTCAGGTCTATCCAGTCACACAAGCAGAACCAACTCAAGAGACAACTTCTCTGAGTCTTAATCACCCCCTGGTGGCTGATCCAGGGAGCTATTAGGCCCAATATTTTCTTACCCTCAACATGCACATCCTTATGCATTCCTCTCTTCAAGCTTTCAGCGCACCCTTCGTTGCCCTTCAGACAACCTCCTTTTCACTCATTCTTTAACCCTGCTGTTTTTCCTCCCTTGCCCCAGCTACCTCAGGTATCTCCCTCTCCACCCCCCGTGCCCCTCATCTTCATTCTTTTTCCCTTTTGAATGTGTGGAAACAATCATGGCACATAGTACTAAAGGTAGAATCCATGACATATCTGCAATAAGGACAAGAAAATCCTTACACTTTCAAATTAAAGAAGTCAAAGTCTCTTAAAGTCAGTGAAGTCGGACTCACATTTTAAAATAGTCACAGCCCATATCATCTTAATTAACCTGCATTTCTTTCAAGCACTAGCATTCAAAACATTTTCTATCCTGGCGGTTATTGCTTATATTTTAACTATTGACATTAAAAGTATTTTGCTATTAATTTTTTATTGCAAATGTATGCAATTTTGACCATAGGTGGGTTGGGTAGACTTGTGAAAAGTAGTTGGAAGATATTACAGTCTTGTTCCCATAAAGGACTTACAAATGAACTTTTGGACTACAACCTATTTGCCAGTTGGGAGTTTGGTACAATTTTGCTTCTTGCTTGAATTTTCTTAAAAACCACAATATGTTATTTAGGGAATAACAGTTGCCAAACTTTCTGACAAATCCAAATGGCTAAGTTCTGAAAGGTCAACTAGCCATCTTTTGGCTCCCATTTCCACTTTGAAGCCAAGCTATTTTGAGAATTTCCATTTCTTGTGTTCTTTTTCTTCCCAACCCTGACACTATTTGTATCCCCCTCAGTGGCATTTTTTTAACTCAGGAAAACTTAAATAAGTTCCAAGATTGCAGAAGAACCTTATTATTTGATGATTGTGGGTCTTGTCTGGGAAAAACTCCAAACATAGATTTGCCATTTTAAGCAATTCCTTTGAATTCTCAG
Organism: Cephalopachus bancanus; assembly: GCA_027257055.1. Classification (NCBI taxonomy): domain Eukaryota; kingdom Metazoa; phylum Chordata; class Mammalia; order Primates; family Tarsiidae; genus Cephalopachus; species Cephalopachus bancanus. Next base: position 3,435,530 of record JAPVLO010000122.1, on the reverse strand, counting down.
TCTATTGTCAGTAATAGCACCATATTATTGGTTTATTATTGATTTTTTTCCCTTTCCCTTTACATAAGTTAACTAGAGCATTCCAATTCCCTCTTCTCTCTCACTTCATTTTTTTAGTTTACAAGTCCCTGAAAAACTGTTATTGTTTTAGCTTTTTTTAGTTTTGGAGAACTCACACAAATGTATATACACATAAATCATGCCTTGCCATCATCATAAACCCATCATCCTTTCCCTCCTCACCATGACTCTTTCTTTTTCATCATCCCTGTTTTGATCCAATCTGCTGCCATATTCTGTCATTTTTCCCCTTTGAAACATGTTTCAGATTAATCCTCTTCTCCTCCATCCCACTGGCACCATCACGTCTCAGGGAATATTCTTATTGAAGGTACAGTTCCGCCCTTTCCTGCCATCGTACACAGTCTCTCCCCACCCCGCTTTCCCACTCCCCTACTCATTCACACTACATGGCACATTACAGTACTACATCCTGCGGGGCAGGAGATCACTTCCTGGCACTCGGGCACATCTTCTCTCTTCATTCTCACCATCCTGCATGATGAGTGTTACTTTCTTCATTTCACAAATCAAGAAACTGGCTCTTCCAGAGGTTAAGTATTTTGTCCCAAACCACCTAACTTGCAAGTATTTGAGTCACTAGCCCGCAAATCTGAAGAGGGAGGGCAATCTGTGTTGTCACAGAGAAATTAATCATCTGCATAATAATAAGAATTTGATATTTAATCTCATTAAAGTCAAGGAACCAGACAGACTTTCAGTATTATAACATCAAGGCCAACAGCTTTCAAGAGACGGGATTTATAAGTGAGAAGTATAAATCCAAGGGTCAGCTCCCAGACAGTTTTTAATCTAGTTGGTTAGAGTGTGTTTCTAGAACATGATAGACACATGGTAAGTACTAAACAAATACTTGCTCAAGCTAGGACCAGGGAATGGACGGTGAGCCCTTGCTGCTGTCCTGGCTCAGCTTGCTAATTGCATTGTTTAGTCCTAGGATGCTTCTTAATATAAAACCTCTCTCTGACACTTCCTTCTGACCCAGTCCCAAAGAATATCAGAACAATGCACTGTTAAGGAAAAAAAGGCATTGAGATTACTGGGCTGCCTTCCAACCTGCAAGGGCTGATTTATTTTTTCCTAACTACAAGATAATTACTGCTGGATATTACTATGGCATTTTTCCATATGTCCTTTAGTTAGGACAGTGATGACCCAACGCTGCCTTTTAATGTACTCTGATCTCCTGACAGCTTACCTCATTCTATCACTTTGCCTTTGGTTTTTATTTTTGTGATTATTCAAACTTCCCCTCGCCTAATCAATACCCCATTTGGCCATTGCTGCTGTTGACGACACACTTCAACAAAGACTCTTTGGAAAGGGTCTTTTTGCTTGCAGTGGGCTCATTTAAAGCAAGTTCTTGCTATGTTCATCATTTTGGCAAACAAGGACAAGTTCAAGGAAATTAGAGGCCAAACTTGACAGAGCACTGGGTGCAGCTGCTGGCCCAGCTGTGCAATGATTCTCAACTGGTCCATTACCTCCAAAACTCAACTATTCAGCACAGCTTCCCTAGTCCAGCACTCCTGTCGGTCTAATATATTTGGCAACAGCCATTATTTCAGAAGTGAATGCTCGTGTGTATTTATAGCAAATCACATGCCTGCTCTATCAACAATTAAAGAGATTAGGATTCAGCAGACATATTCCTCTAATTAGGACAAGATGGAAGACATAGTGTATAGAATGCCGCAGTTCGGTCAAGGTTTATGCTTTCCTAACAAGACTGCCATACTGTATTTCATCAGTCAAACATCCAGTCTCTCCAGGGACACCATCTTTCCTGTATGACATCTACTTCCTGTGTCTGCCCCATGGAATTTTCAGTCAGGAGACTGTTTGCAATTGGCACTTCAAGTTCCCCATGCTCCCTCCCTCCAACCACACTATAGGCTACGTGGACTGTTTTAAGGCTTGTTTTGAAATAGCATGTGGACTGTATCATGTGGCCACTAATTCCATTCGGTTCCACCCTGCTCCCAGAGCCTCCATGTATGCTACATGCTCACGCCTAAGTAGCATCTCCTCGGAACAAAAGACCGATTGCAGTGTCTGGGCCATAAATTCCATCTTGCCTCGCTCTTACCCATGCATTATTTAAGCAGTCTTCTCGGTGAGCCGGCAAGAGAATTTCCCTCAGAGCAACAATCAGCAGGCGCTCGAAGCCCTGTTCTAACAGGAAATGTAGGGTATCTGAGAGAGTTCCACCCATTCATAGTCTCGATAATGAAATATGATAATCTAATTTGGTAAAAATAAACTGTGAAATCAGAGATTTGAGGCAAAAACTTTAAAGATGCAATTCAGACTAGCAATCAATGCTCATTCAGTTTCTGTACCATCTCAGCTTTCTCCTTGTGCAGATGCTTAAGTGATGCTAAATTAAATAATTGACAAATTTTTAAAACTGCTGGAAATTACCATCTGTACTTAATTCTGGAATATAAAAAGGTCCATGGAAAACACCCTTTATGATTATTTTGTCTAATAACAAATATGGAACAATACAAACATCCCCACTCATAAAATAGAATGCATTTCAAGCAGGCTGGCTTTACATACTTAAACACGGTTTTTTCAAAACAAAAGACCACAGGAGGAGTGAAATGCTGGGTGACAAACACATGTTCTTTTTCAGAATGGCAAAATAATTGAGTTTTTCATTTAAAATCTATGCCTCTAACCCCCACTTCCCCATAAAACAAAAAACAAAACTCACCCACAGGCTTCCTACAGACAGTTATGACAACCATCACTTTTGTGCATTTCTCTCCTGGATAAACACTGGGCTAAACTGTCGTCTGTTAAGAACTTTATTAGGTCGATATTACAGTTATACAAAAAGAAGTCTACTACTGTAAATAAACATGCTTGAGGCTTCCATAAAAACACAGAGAAGAGAAACAAGCTCCCTGGATGTGATCACACGGGTAGTAAAGACATGGATAAAACAAGCCGAAACTTACACCAGACACTTCTCCCAGGTCCACCACGGCAGTAGCCCTAAGGGTACATTCTAGTTTTTTTTAATCCATGTTCTGCTCTTCTCACTGATGGGACTACTCAGGCACATGGTCAAGTTGCAATCAGCTTCTCCCTTAGTGATGTATGAGAGCTGGACTGATTTATCTTGGCTTTCTGCAGCATATTAGCACTAATGTTTCTGCGTATGCATCCTACCTTTCTTTAGCCGTAGCCCCGGCTTTATCATTGGTAATCTAAATTAAAGAGCCAGTGAACAGAGCAGGGTTGTTGTCCCCCACCCCTCCCTGTTTTCCATGAAACAATTGCCAGGCAGTCATTCCCGGACAAGGATTCCACTGTTTATTCTATCGAGCCTCCCCTTCAATATTCCATGGAGACTGGAAGTCAGAGTCGCAAAAGGATAAGTCCAGCAAGACTGTCTTAGTTCAAAGGTATATTTACGATTTATGCTCTAAAACAGTAGACGGCCTCAGGAAATGCTAGAGAGAGCTGTCATTTGCCAGGTTTGCAGCCCGGAATTCAGAATGGACACTATTTACAAAAACACAGCAACTTGATACCTCACTCACTGCTCAGGGAGCAGTTCGTCTTTAGGGGACTCTTTTCCTGAGAAATCGCTTCCTTTTTCCACCAATATTTGTTTTACATGTGCATGCTTAAGTGTTTATTTTAATGAGGTATATGAGTGAGATGGTTTCGCAAGCAGTGTACAAAAGGCATAAAATCCTGTAAAAATGTGGGGAAATCCATCAAACAAATCATGATTAACCTTGTTGTAACCTGCTATCAACAAACAGCAGCTGAAGCAGGAACTGAAGGCTGTATTTAATTCATGAGCTGTCAATTCCGTTCTTTGAGATATATTTAAAATTTTCTCAACCTCCACAAACGTTTGGGAAGGGAAAATATATCAGAGAACATTTTCATATGAAAGTTTTTTATCTCTTGAAAATTTTGCTGTCTTAGCAGCATCTTAATGCTTTTTTAAACTCAGATTTACAATGATTACTGAAATAATATTAGGTTTGTTTTCTCATTTCAAGCCACAAAACTTTTAAACAGCTGTGAAGCAACAGAATTTGGTGGATAATAAAACATAACAAGTTTCATCTCTAGTCTCATGTATTTTTGTTAAGGGAAAACATGATTGTTTTCCTCATGTTAAGCATGTTTACTGCATTTTTTATTTTGTTTTTTAAAATTAACCAGTTGTAACATACCCATTTTCATATAGGCATAAAATATAGACTCGTCATTTTTAATAGTTTATAATATTCAATTCCTTAGTCCTTGACATCTGCATTGTCTCAATTTCTCAATTAAAACATTTTTAAACAAAACAAGATGTCTCATCAGAAATGCAAAACTCCAATCCAAAGGAAAAAGGCAATCTCAAACTTAATGCTTTTTTCAAAATTTAAGTCAGAAATGACTTGGGCAGGCTGCTGCTTAAAGACTATTCAGGGTACCAGTTCTTCTAGATTGTAACCCTTGGGTATACTTTTAAAATATGTATTCAGTCCTATACTCTAGAACTGGGTTATACTGAACTGCTCCACAAACATCCAGAGAAATGTTTTAAAAATTTAAATCTGGGCTTGTCGCTCGGCTGCTTAAAACTCAGCATAGCTTCCCGTTGCTCTTAGGATGAGAGCCAAAATCTTTATTATGGCCTTCAAAGACTCAGTTTTATTTCACTGGGAAGATAAGCCCACCTTCCCAGAACTGACTGGCTAGGATTCAGAACCATCAATCAATCAAGTATTTAGCCCCCGGCTCTTTACTGGCTGGTCATTTGAGTATAGTATCCGAGCACTGGGAGGGATGCTGAGAGAATTCCAGAAGCACATACACAGGCCTTCTCCTTTAGTTTGAAAGCAATGTACATGAACAAGATTTTACTCCTCTACAAATCAGCTTATGAACTATGACAAAATCAATAAGAGCAAGCCAGACTTTGAAAATGCAGAATGAAGATAAAAATCAGGAAGTAGGATGACATTAATCATTTGATGAATGTTAATTCAAACTGACTTGGGCTAGAAGAGAAAAAGGGAGACAAAAAAGAGCAGAAACTCTAAAACGAGTATCGCTCAAGCTTGGTCCTGTTGTTATGCCTTCAAAGTCTATGGCTCACATCAGCCAAACTACATTTTTAAAAGTCAACAGTTTATCCCCTGTGGCTTTGAGTTTCTTCATTAATAAGTCATATACATTCTTTACATTACTGTTGATATTATTTCCTCTAAAAGTTCTCTTTATTTTAATCACTTTTTAAAATCACACAATAAACTTCACCAATTTCTAAGTAAGATGGCCCAACAAGACCAACTTCACAGGACCACGAAAACATAGGATTTTTCAGAACTAAAGATCTACTTTACAGTTAATGGAGAGCAACATGATCCTTTAATGCAACTTGTGTATAAAATAATGTAAACACTCAAAGATATGAAGTATGAGTCCAATACATAAGAAATTGACACCATAAGGCACCTTAAGTTCCAGAATATTTCCTATATTTCTTTCCATTGTCCTGAAATTCACACCATTAAAGCCTCCCCTTTGGAGAAAACCTAAGACTCAGGAACCAAGCTGCCTGTGTTCAAGTTACAGTTCTGCCACTTAACAGCCATATGACTTGGGAAAGGTACTTAAACACTGTAGTGTATGTGTGCATGTGTGTGTATGTGTATGTGTGTGTATGTGTATGTGTGTGTGTGTGTGTGTTAAATTCACCTGTAAAGTGAGATAATAGAACTCTGCTTCTGGTCATGAAAGTAACTCATATCAGACCAACCTCCCATAGGTACAATTATAAACTTTTTATAATTATTATTATAAACCCTGGATAAAATATTAAAAGACAACAACAAAAAAGTTATCTGAAGGCACTGGAAAGTGACTGAGAGCAGCCAAAAACTAAAGGGGATTTGGCATTTAGAAGAATGGCACTTAATTAACTACTCAATTTTTACATCTTTTCATCTAAGGGCAGGCCCCAGTCAGTTTTACAGTGTGGCCAAATTCAGATAGAAGCCTGCAGTCTTACTGGCTGAGGAATCAGAGAACAGAGTTCTGGGAGACGACAGCAGCTGGAAATCACAAAGAAGAAGATAGTCACAGAGGTAAAGCCCCAAATTCAGTAAATAAGATCTGATCAAGTCTCTGACTGATCCAATATTATATATGTGTGGAGCAGACTCCAAGCAGCCCAGCTAAGGAAAAAGGAAACTGACAGAGATGTCTGTTGCTCTCTGTCTCAGGGAAGATAAAATTAGAATTTGAGATCTGTCAAGTTAATTGCCTGCAAAAGCAGAAAATCAATACTCTTTAAAGGTATAAGACAAATTCAAGCCAGGTGCAGTGGTTCACACCCGTAATCCCAGCACTTGGGAGCCAGAGGTGAGACGATTGCCTGAGTCCAAGGGTTTGTGGCCAGCCTGGGAAACATGGCAAGACCTCATCTCTACAATAAATCAATAAATTAGCCAGGCGTAGTGGCACATGTCCGTAGTTCCAGCTACTTGGAAGGCTGAGACAGAAGGATCGTCAGAGGCAAGCAGGTAGAGGCTGCGGTGGCTGTGAGCACACCAGTGCACTCCAGCCTGGGTAACAGAGTGAGACTCTAACTCAAAAACAACAACAACAACAACAAAAAAAACAGAATTCAGACTCTCTATTATGTATCACTCACAGTGTCCAAGGTACATTCCAAAATTACTAGATATGCAAAGAAGCAGAAAACTATCCATTCTTAAAATTAACCAATCAAAAGAAACCAACACTAAGATGACACAGATATTGGAATTAGCAAACAAGGACTATTATGCTCAAGGGCAGAAAAGAAAGCTCAGAAGAGAAGTAGAAGGTATAGAAAAAAGTACCAAATGGAAATCTATAACTAAAAAATACAATATCTGAAAAAAAATTCACTGAATGGGCCTAACATCAGATTGGGAAAAAAATAATACAAAGTGTCAGTGGTTAGTGAACTTGAGGATAGAACAATAGAGAACATTCAATCTGAAGAACAGAGAAAAATTTTTTTTAATGAACAGAGCCTCGGGGTCCAGTGAGATATAATAACATATCTGCAATTGGAATCCCAGAAGATCAAGAAGAGAAAGAATAGACACAAAGAAGTTTTGAAGAAATAATAACATAAAATTTTCAAAATTTGGTTAAAAAAACAAAATAGACTTACAAATTCAAGAACTAAAGTAAACACCAAGCCAGATAAATAAAAAATAAAACAAACAAAAAACCTATGTCAACTCACATTATATTCAGACTCTTAAAATTCAAAGATTAAGAGATCTAGAAGCAACCATATGTAATGGCATATTACATAGGGGAGAAAACTGTATTAATCCTAACTTTTCATCAAAAGTAATGGAGACTAGAAGATAATGGGATAACATCTTTAAAGTGCCAAAATGGGTAGACAGCAGACCCTTGCTGTTGTCCTGCCTTTATGCCCTTCACAACATATCTTCTCTTTAATAAATCTACCTTTCTTAATTCATAAAAAAATAAAATAAAAAAGTGCCAAAATGAAAACAACAATTGTCAGGCTAGAATTTACATCCAGCAAAAATATCCTTCATCAATAGAGGCCAAATTAAGACATTTTCAGAACAACAAAATCTAAGATACCAAATCTCCAGGAGTCAGACATTAATAATTGAAACATTCAATAAAACTCTCCAGGATGAAGGTAAAGGACACCAGATGGTTATTTGGATTTACAGGAAGGAAAGAAGATCACTGAAAATAGTAAATATGTGGAGACATATAAAAAACAGACAAATACACACGCACATTCACACATACACCCTTTTAAAATTACTTAAAAGATATACAACTATTGAAATAAAAAATCAAAACACTGTATTGTGGAGTTTATAACATAGATTTATTACATGACAACAGTAGCATAAGGGATCAGGAGGCAGTAAACAGAACTATATGTTGCAAGGTTCACTATTTGACACGAAGCAGTACAATATTAATTCTAAGAAGAAAGGGAAAATTAAAAATATATGTGGTAATCCCCAGAGCAACCACTAAAAATTAATGCAAATAGATATAATTTAAAAGCCAATAGAAAGATTTAAATGGAATTTGTGGTAGCCATGAAGGTGCCTATTTGGATCTCACTTCTAGAAGAAACTTGCCAATCAACTGTGAGGAGTTAGTGACAGTGTCCAAAACAGTGTTTTGAGATCTATCGTGAGTGAATCAGAGCTACATTCTTCAAAGTTAGCTAATGACTGAGCATGGCAAGGATACTACAGCACTATCCAATTCAAAACTTGTTTACCAGCAGACTTTGCACCAATACCCTCCACCAGGTTGGCAGAGACTTTCTCAAAACTGTAATACAGTGTGAGGCACTTTCCATCCTCCTTCCTTCTGACCCCTCCATAGGTGATAGACTCCTGCTCTCCCTCCTCTTTGTTTTTTGTTGGCATCGAACCCAATACATCTCTTGTACTTATAACTCCATCTAAGCATCTGCTTCTTAGAGAATCAAACTAATATGGAATTCTAAAAAATATTCAATTAATCTAAAATAAAACAAGAAAGGAAAATAGAGGAATAAAAAAAGCAGATGAGACTGAGAAAAAACAAATCACAAAATGGCAAACCCAAATCCAATCATATAAATAATTACATTTCATAAAAATGGACCACTCTAATTAAATACAGAAATTGTCAAAATGGATTTTAAAAACCTCATCTATATGTTCTCTATACTTTTAAATACAAAGAAACAGATCATTTGAAAATAAAAGTATGAAAAAACATTCTGTGAATAGAGAAAGCATAAGAAAGTTGCAGCAGTTATATTAATACTCTATGAATTAAAGGCAAAGAGTATTACCAGGCATAAAGGACATTTTATAATGTTATAATTTTATAAAAGGGGTAATTCATCTGAAAGAAATAAGAATAATAAAGGCATATGTGCCTAACAATAAAATGTTATACTCATAAAGCAAAAATTGACAGAATATTAAAGGAAAAGACAAATCCACAATCATGGTTAGAGACATTAACACTTCTCTCAAAGGTTGTTAGAACAAGACAAAAGAAATCAGTGGGGACACAGACGAGCTGAACATCATGATCAATTACATTAACCTAACTGATATTTATAAAACACTACACCTAATAGCTACAGAATACACATTCTTTTCAAGTATACATGGTGCATTCACCAAGATAGAAAGATATGTTATAAATAAGTCTCAACAAATTTCAAAAGATTAACAATATGCTTCTGAGTATAATTTAATTAAACTAAAAATCAACAGCAATAAGAGATCTAGAAAACTAAAAATATTTGGAAATGAGCAACACATTCTAAAGAACTCATGAACAAAGAAGAAAACACATGGGAAATACACAATATTTTGAACTGAATGACAATAAAAATGCAACATATAAACATTTGTGAGTCACAGTGAAAGCAATGCTTAGAGGAAATTTATAGCTTTAAATGCATAGAGTAGCAAAAAAGAAAGGCATAAAAGCAATGATTCAAGTTTTCATCCTTAGAAGCTAGAAAAAAAAAGAGCAAGTTAAATCCAAAGTAAGTAAAAGGAAAGAAATAATTTTTAAAGGGTAGAAATCAGTGAAGTAGAAAACAAAAAACAGAATGAAAAAAATTAAGAAAACCAAAGATGGCTATTTAAAAGATGAACAGAACTGATAAATTCCCAGTTAGACTAATCCAAAAAAAAATTTTTAAGAGGAAATACAAATTGCCAACAAGAATGAAAAAGGAGGTATCTCCTGAGATCCTAATACATTGAAAAGACAACAATAAACTATAATAAACAACTCTGTGTCAATAAATTTGAGTACTTAGATAAAAGTGACAAATTCCTTGAAGAACACAATTTACCAAAATTGATACAAGTTAAAATTGAAAAATCTTAATAACTCCATATCTACTAAAGCAATTGATTGTGCTTTCAAAATTCTTCTCATAAAGAAAATTCCAGTACAAATGGTTTAATGGTAAGTTCCATCAAACATTTCAGAAAAAAAGAATAACAATTCTATACAATCTCTTCAGAAAATGGAGCAAGATGAAACAATCCCTAACTCATTTTGTGAAGCCAGCATAACCCTGATATCAAAATCTGACAAAAATACTATAAGAAAAAAAATACAGGTCAATATCAATGAACATAGACGCAAATATCCTCAACAAATATTAGCAAATCAAAGTGAGCAATATATAAAAAGGACAATCATACTTTTTACATCATGACCAAGTAGAGTTTATTTCAAGAGTTTAATGCTATTCTAATATTTAAAAAGCAACCGACCAGGCTCGGTGGCTCAGCCTGTAATCCCAGCACTTTGGGAGGCCGAGGCGAGTGGACTGTTTGAGCCCCCGGGCAACTTGGCGAGCCCTCCTTATCTACAATAAATCAAAACTTAGCTGGGTATGGTAGCACACGCCTGCAGTTCTGGCTACTCAGAAGGCTGAGGCAGAAGGATCTCCAGAGCCCAGCAGGTTGAGGCTGTGGTGGCTGGGAGCGTGCCACTGCACTCCAGTCTGGGCAACAGAGTGAGACTCCAACTCAAAAAAAAGAAAAGCAACCAATGCAATTCACCATATTACCAGAATAGAAAAGAAAAACCAAGTAGATTTTATTAATACATTCAGAAAAGTATTTGACAACATTTAATACCAATGCATGACTTTCAAAAACTCTCAGCAAATTAAAAATTAAAAAGTATTTTTTCAATCTATAGGTAAAATGATATTTAATAACAGGATATTGAATGGTTTTTCCCTAAGATCAATGACAAGGAAAGGATGTCTAGTCTCACCACTTCTCTTCACTCTTGTATTGGTTGTCCTAGCCAGTGCAGTAAGCCAGGAAAAATAAATAAATGGCATAAAGATTAGAAAGGAAGAAATAAGACTCCCATTTTTTGCAGATGACATGATTGTTTATGTAGAAGAACTATAAGGACTCTGAAATGGCCTAATAATTTCTATATCATATAGTAGTTATAAAGATTTAAAAAGTTTAAATTTGAAATGTGTTTAAACAGTGCCTAGCACACAGAAAGCACTATATAAGTGTTAAATAAAGTTGTAAAAAATACATCTGAATTACAAATCTGAGAAAAGTTACATATCAGTTTATCGACAATTTATCAAAATAGCTAAGAGAAGGCTACCTTAAGGAATAAGGTTATCTTCATTCTGGGGCCCATGTTATGAAAAAGTTCAGGGCAAGTAACACTGGGATGCCTAGAAAACAGGACCAGTCCTCACTGACATTCCTAAAATAGAAAGATGAAGTGTGTTACAATGTGATACTATCTATAGTTACTGCTTTCATATTTGATCTAATACACCTAATAGTTACACAAACAAATCCAGGAATCGTCTTTAGTGAGCACATATCTTGCTGTGATCTATAAGTACTCATGGCAGAATATCCATGAAAAACATTTAAGTAGAAAAATCTGTTTGCATAATCATATTTATAGTATAATTCAATTTTTAAGACAACAAAATGTGTGCATACATAATAATTCCACTGATAAGTGCATAGAAAAATATCTGGAAGTACACAAATAAAAGTGTTAATAGTAGACAGTTCTAGATAGTGGGAGTAGAGAAAATTTTTTTTACTTTATATATTTTTGCATATTGTTTGAATTTTTAATAATATGGATTAATATTTCTACTTTATAATTAAAATAAAATAATGAAAAACACCTAATGCAAAAAATATATCAACATTTAAAAGTCACAATGTTTAGTCTTTTTTTTCTCAGTCAAATAAGATTACAATAATTCTTCTTGGTGTTCTTTAAACAAAGGTAGTTTTATTTTAAACATCAAGATCATATTCCAGATGCTTTTACCGCTAAAATTCTTCCTAGCTTCCTCATCCCCTTCCACCCCAAGTAGGAAATGGAGAGAAGGAAACGTAGGTCAGGGCAATTCACGGGTTCAGTCTACGGTGAGTGATGCAGGCTCATCAGGACTGAGAGCACTAAGAAGACAAAGGGCTTGACTCCCCTGCAAGCCTGTCTGCTTAGTTCCAATTCATGCCTTCTGGCTGCACCATGTTTCCAGGAACTGTTTTCCCCAATTCCCACCACTTGGCCTATGAAGACTAGTAGAGAGAGGCATATGGATCAAAGAAGATCCATCACTCCTGGAAACACAGATTTTAGTTAAAATGACCTTAGATAATGTCTAAATCATCTACACACAACTACTTTTCAGGTATGGAAACTGTGTCCAGAGAAGTTAAGCAACTTGACCATAGTCACACAAGTTACTAAGTGATCAAAGCAGGTTTCCTGAGCATTAAGACAGTGAATCTCTTCCATTAGGACTGAGAAGGACCAAAAAAGGACATGTCCCATGAGTGCTGGTCCATGGCCGGTGCCTTCATGTATAATGAGAGTACCTTAGGATGCAGACTCCACAGAGCACTCAAGGGAGCAATCTCTCAGTCTTCATCATAGATCCCCAAATTGTAGCGCAAATATCAAAAACTGACTCTCATTTTTTTGTGTTCACTACTAGTATCCTAGAAGGTACATATATACTTTCTCTACAAACAATGCCTGAGTATAAAAGAGAGAATACTCCTATTTGAGATATGCCTTCTAATTACATCCTTTAGAGACACTTTCAGTATGAAATTAATACTGATGAAGTTTTCTTATTAGAATGTTTTCCACATTTTGGTTATAGGCAATAGGAAAGCTGGAGATATTTAAACTAATGCAATGTGTTCTATTATGTTCTATCATATTGTTTTTGTTTTTGTTTTGAGTCAGAGTCTCACTCCGCCACCCAGGCTGGAGTGCAGTAGCATGCTCACGACCACACCAGCGTCGAACTGCTGGGCTCTGTCGATCCTTCCACCTCAGCCTTCCAAGTAGCTGGAATTACAGGCACGTGCTAACACGCCCGGCTTTTTTTTTTTCTTTTCATTTATTGTAGAGATGAGGTCTCACCAAGTTGCCCAGGTTGGTCTTAATCCACGGGCTCAGGCAATCCACTCACTTTGGCCTCCCAAAGTGCTGGGATTACAGGCTGAGGCATGGAGCCGGGCCTATCATGTTGTTTTTTCATAGCAGAAACTATAAACTAGTTTCTAAAATGTAGGGGATAAACTAACGATTAGGCTCTGGAATTACATAAAATCAATAAATCAGAGATGGACTGAACCAAATTGTCCAGAACTATAACGAAATCCTTCATGACAAAATTATGAACTTGGCAGCAACTTGGATGGACTTAGAGTCTATAATACTGAGTGATCTTCACAGAAACAAAGAACTGAATATCACATGTTCTCACACATAAGCAGACCTTGAACAATTATCATAATACTATAAGAAAGGGATTGGCAGTAGTGGGAAACTGCCAGGGAAGGGGGGGAACACCTCATCAACAAGGGTACCTGCATAATGAACATTTGTATACCTAACCCTGAATTGTACTCCACATCTTCAAAATAAAAAAATGTAAAAAGATAAAAAAAAGGAAAGAAATCTTTCATTCCTTTCCGCTAGAAAGAAAAGATCTCAAAGGACAGTCAAAATGCACTCCAAGAATTATGAGCTAAAGCTCATACTTAAAACCTAAAATAATTGATATGTAAATAAGTACTATTCTTACCTGTTTATCAATAAAAGTTTTCTAAAGACCTCTGTTATAGATGGTTATTTGTTAATACTGATTACTGGTTATAATGCACCCAGAGTAAGAAAATGATCACCTTTAGTAAACATTACATTTTTCTCATTAATTCAGCTTTCTAACTTATTGTAAGCTCCTCTAGTGCATTAGAAATATGATTCAGCCAGGCTCGGTGGCTCAGCCTGTAATCCCGCGCCTTTGGGAGGCTGAGGTGAGTGGATTGCCTGAGCCCGCGGGTTCGAGACCCGCCTGGGCAGCGAGACCTCATCTCTACAATAAATCAAAAAATCAGCTGGACATGGTAGCGCGCGCTCGTGATTCCGGCTACTCTGAAGGCTGAGGTGTAAGGATCGCCGGAGCCCAGCAGGTTGTGGCTGTGGTGGCCAGGAGCGGCCACTGCAGTCCAGTCTGGGCAACAGAGTGAGACTCCAACTCAAAAAAAAAAAGAAATATGATTCAAAACCCCTGAGTTTGCAAGAAGACATCTCAGGGTTAAGGAAAGGCATACTGGCATTCGTTACAAGAAACTGAATTTGGTGCCCAGGCTATACTCAGACTCACTATATCGCCACCCCTTCCCCAGACATTTTACTGCTAATAATTTTTCCAACACTGAAGCTTTTTAAAACTTTGATCTTTTGTGAAAACTCTGTAAGATGATAAAAACCTTCCAGCTGAATAAACAGACCAGAGCAGAAAGACCATCCGCTTAGCGTCTGCCCTGACTCCACCCCAGTGTTTCATTAAAGTGGTGTCTTTCAAAATATGCAAATGGCACAGTAATACTTTGAACAAACAAATGAATTATGTGAGCTTCTATAGGCAATTTACTCAAGGTAATTAAGAATGCTAAATCAAACAAATTATCATTTTAAATGGCAAGTAAGTTTTAATTAAACTTGATTTCTATACTAAAAATGAAATGACTAACTCAACAGAAGGGGTCTAGTGTGAATTAAAAGGCAATGCCGTCAAGAAGGTAAAAAACGAGAACAGATCCCCGGACTCTTAATTCACAAGATTAGAACCAGTTGTCACTGCATGTTCATTGGATGCTGGCTCAGAGAGAAATGGTCTGTGCATGAATATAAAATGTATACAATGCATTTGGGGTTCCCCCAGCATGAGTACATTTAAATGGAAAAGATGCTAATCAGTAACAGAATAAACCCAAGCTCAAGGTAATTTCTTTCCAACTAATGTCTTAATCTTTGTCTACCATTAAGAAGAGAACGCAGCAAGCTGTTGCCCACCCCAGGAATTATGAGTTTTTCTGTAAGGGGCAGGGGGATGTGGAGACCCCTTGTAGAACCTCCACAGTAGTATGATGGCCACCACCCAATGAGTCCCGGTCAATAACCAGGGAAATAAACAAGTCATGGCATAAGAAAAACCTCCAGTGTTGTCCCAAGATGGACTAGGCTAAAACAAGGTCCCATTAAAGTAGATAATACGTATATATTTAGGCCTGCAGAATAACATAAACTTAAAAATAGTTACAGTCCCTTAAAAGTTGCAAGTAATCTCTGAAACTAAACACATGCATGTCTCTGCCCTTTTGAGTGCTGTGTCCCTGTAATTTGATGGGACTCTGATTAGACCCCAGCCACAAGCACTGGCAACCTATGAAGCCCTCAAAGAACCACCTGCTTTCTTCTCCACATGAAGCACGTTGCCTGGTTCAGCCTCCTGAGTCTTCTCACTGCCATCCTCGGCCCAGAGTCCCACAGGAACACACACGACACGTCCTGTCCCCTTCACTCCTGGCTTTCTGGTCAGGCGAGATGACCGAGGGCAGGAGCCTAGGAAGAGGCTGACAGCATGACTGGGTGGTGACAGGTAGAACGGGGAGGAGCCTGAGCACAGGCTGGGGACACCACATTAAGTCACCACCTCTGGTATCTGGGTCCAGTCACCCTGCCACGCAAGACCAATTTCATATTGTTTCCCTAAATAGTCTGCCCTCTGGGTGACCCTAGGAACACTATTAAAATATTTTTGACAGTGCTAAGAAGTTTGTGTCAAGTCTGTGTTCCAAGAAGCAGAGAGAACTTTACACTGCTGTATTTTCTCTCCTGTATTTGTGCCTGCACTCTGAAGAGGCATCCTGCAACTGCTAACTCTGGAAGAACAAGCACGTCTAGAACTCAGGAGGCCAGTGCATCCCCAGTTCTTCTATCTGCCTCGGATCCATGACAGAATGGCATTCATTTATTCATCCATTCATTCATACAATAATCCCTGGACACCTTCTACATGCCAGGCACCTTCTTATATTCCATTCTGACCTCAAGTTGCACACATTCCAGACAGGAGAGACATGCAAACGAGCAATTCCAAAAGTGCTGGGAACTCAGGATGGAATGGAAGCACCTGGGAGGGACACAGGGCGTCTGTGGAGAGAACACACAAAGCTACCTGTGACCAATCAGTCCCATGAGAACGTGTCTGCTCCTGTGATCCACCAGCAGAGGGGCTGAGCCTGGTGGCGTGGTCTGCCACGAGTGCTCAACAAACACCTGCTGAATAAGTGAATGCTCTAAGAATTCAGATCTGCCACTGGGACTTTTTTTGGACAGAATCTGGGAGGCGGAGAATTTTAGAGGTCATCTAATGACTCAACCCTCAATAATTTGCAGAAAAGACACTTCTTTTAAAATGTTTCCAGGTGAATGGAGAGATAAAAAATGTGATGTATCCAGTCAATAGAATACTATTCAGCGATTATAACAAAACACCTACTGGCACATGCTACATGATGGATGAATCCCCAAAATGTCATGCTCAGTGAAAGAAGCCAGATGCAGGGACCGACCACATAGCATATGATTTTACTGGTACAAAATGTCCAGAAAAGGGAAATTGATAGAGACAGAAAGTAGATCAGTGGTTGCCTGGGGCTGAGGGTGGAACAGGATTAACTATAACTAGCCATGAGAGATCTGATTGGAAGGAGGAAACCCCTCTAAAACTGGATTACGGGGGTGACAGTACTGGTAAAGATACTAAAAATCATTGAACTACACTTGAAATGAGCGAATTTTATGATATATAACAACCACTTCAATAAAGTTGCTTTTTTTTTTTTTTTTTGAGTTGGAGTCTCACTCTGTCGCCCCGACTGGAGTGCAGTGGCTGCTCCTGGCCACCGCAGCCTCGACCTGCTGGGCTCCGGCGATCCTTCTGCCTCAGCCTTCCGAGTAGCCAGGATTACAGGCATGCACTACCATGCCCAGCTGATTTTTTGATTTATTGTAGAGATGAGGTCTCACTGCCCAGGCGGGTCTCGAACCCACGGGCTCAGGCAATCCACTCACCTCAGCCTCCCAAAGGCGCGGGATTACAGGCTGAGCCACCGAGCCCGGCTCAATAAAGTTGTTTTTAAAATGTTTGCAAAGGGAGCCATAAGTTATAGGTTTGCCTTCCTGCTGCTCTGGGAAGGGTTTGCTATGTTGCTGAAAAAAGAAAACAAAGGCAGGAGCCCAGACTTGAAAAGACTCTGTTATCATTCCCCTGAGCTACCATCTGTCTTACAAAGTTTACTTGTAGACAGAAAGCAGAGCAGTGGTTGCCAGGGATTGGAGAACGGGGAGTAGAGAGTGACCGCTTACTGGATGGAGGGTTTCCTTATGGGGTGATGAGAAAGTTCGGGGACTAGATAGAGGAGATGGTTGCACCACAATGTAGTATATTTAATGCCACTGAATTGTACATGCAAGATCTGTAAAATGGTAAATCTCACGTTATGTGTATCTTCACCACAATTTTTTGTTAAAAGTCTACTTGTTAATTTTATTATTGATTTTCCTTGCCCACGTCATACTTAATAATTCCAACATTTTTCTCACACCTTTTCCGACTTTGAGACACATTCAAAATATCCACGTGACTGAGATAGTTATTTTACAGGATCCAGCTCCCTCCATGACATTCTTCCAGTGATCTTTAATCCCTCTCTGAGTCAAATAAAATGATTATGATTTTCAGAGTTAATCAACAGGCCCCACTTTGCTGGTCTTCTCTTACCATTTCTGCGACTTAGCTCTAACCATCTTGTATTATTATAATTCCTAATATAATCTAAAATTTTAAGACAGCCTTTTTTCAACCTATTGTCAACCTGCTCCACAATCAACTGCTCTATTCTGTCCTGCTTACTATAAACCGTTTTCTTCAAGAGGCATTGGTCGGTTCCAAATGCTAAATGATGAACATTTGATTTCTCCAAAAATATTTTTAAAAGATTAATTTTCTAAATTAATTTAAAGGTCTATAATATACCTCCAAATAGGCAGAAGTACTATCAGGATAATCTGGGATATAGTTACTTATTTTACTGACTCATAAGTTCATGTATTTACCAGAAGTAACATTAACATTGTGTCATATCGAATTTTTATTGTCAGTAGAAAATTTGATGAGTATTGGATTTTACATGGAGTTGAGGTTGAGCAAAAGAATGCGAGTGTTTCCTTATATATTTACTAATAATAATATATAAATTTTATATTTGCACCTCCCTCAAATATTTTAATAAAAAGTAACAGATCAAAATGAATTGCAATGTATAAATTGTCCCTCATAAATAATACTGGATATATGCTACCAAAGCTTAATAATCTTGTCAGCCTGTTTTTCCCTCTTCATTTTCCTCTCTGATGATTGAGTTTCTATACCACCTCTATAAACTGTCTGAACTCACAAATATATGGTCATGTCTATTCTTTTACACGTAATGGTTCTTTTTCTGTGTATTGAAAACTACCCTAGAAAGAACATAAATAATGAAGCTTACTGAACAGAAAAAAAAAAAAGTCTACTTGTAAATAGGCCATACTTCAAAAATCTTTTTACATTTCCTTTCCATCTGCCAAATCCATTCTCCAGTACCACAGAGGGCCCAGCTGCTGAACCAGCTATATCATGTCAGGGAGTCTTAGTCCAGGTGACAGCACAGCTCTAAGCAATTTGTTGCTGCCCTCTGTCACCTTCCTCCTGCTTGGCAATCATCAGACATCAATTAAATACAAAAAAAAAAAAAAAAAGATTCAGGCTTGGCTGGCATTTTAATACTGCCCACTTGAAACTGGTTGGCAGTATTCAAAACAAAACATGCAGGTATGTTCCCTGAGCTGTCAGGTCATCTCATTAGGTATTGCTACCCTGGCTTCCTGGCTCCCTGAAAGTGCAAGAGGCAATGACTTCTCCTGCAATGTACTTAGCCAAGGTATATTACAAAACACTGCCAGGGTAAAAATACTACAGGCCCATCAAACTCAAGGACTCCCTGTTCCCATATAACCAACTTGGCCTGAATCCCTTCCACATGGTCCATACTGCAAATGCTCTAGGTCACTATCACCAAGGATGATTCCTGGAGTACTTCTTTTAGCAAATGCCATTTGTATTGGTAATACTATCAGACAGTCTGTAAGGTTGGTTAACATTCTCTTTCCTTCTTCCCAGGAAGACATGTGGCATTCGTACTTCATAAGTTGCTCAAGGATGTCAATTTATGTAGGAGCTAGAACCAGGGTCTGAACAGGCTTAGCATTCATATACACATTTGTTTGATGTTGTACATAGAAAGTAAAGATCATCAGCCATAAAACACTTTCTACCTCAAAGATGACATAAAATGGATACTTTCACTTTTGGGTGGCTTAACAATATGTCAAATATTGAATATCCTTTTTTTTTTTAAAGCCCTCCAGATTTCCATTTGTGATATAAAATTTGGAGAGCAAGTACTAAATGTGAAATATCTCAAGAATTCCCCTGAGGAGTTACTTCTTTACTGGCAACTCCAAATCACAGGGACACACTCTGGTAGAATTTTTTTTTATTGTGTTTTTTTTAGATGCTAGATGATTTCTGACCATTAAAGACAATCCATAGGCAAGCCTAACAAAATAATTGAATCTCATGCTTGTGCATACACAGGTGATTCACTGAGGAGTGTAAGAGAGGACGGAGGCAAATGAGAGGAGGTGAGAAGGCCAGAAATGATTTTCTCTCCTGAAAAGCAGATCCTACCTTCACAGGGAAAACCTGAGATGAAAGCGTGTCTTTATTTCCCAATGCCTCACTTACCTGGGCCCATTCTTCCGCAGGGCACCTGAGAACTACCAGAAGCAGAAGAGACTTAACTCCAGCCTCTGCCCCAGGACTCATAGGTCGGGCTCAGGACACGGAGATGAGGTATCCAAGAGAGGACAGGGAGCCACGGCCATTCTGTCCTTGGGAGACTGTGCCTGCTCCAACTCTCCCAGTCTGGGCACTGGCAAAGCACACAGACTTACCTGGCAGAGTAAGCTAAGCAACCCATAAAATACAGCCTAACTTGGTGCATTCTGTTTCAAAGATTAAATTTTTTCATTATGTAAAGCAAATGCCACTGTCCTTTCCTTCAGAGCATCTACAACTTAATGGCAAAAATACCAGCACCTGTCAGAGATAGGACTGCCAACCAACTAGCATCAGAGAGCGCTCTACTTCCGTGAACATGTCATGAGTACAGCTCTTGAGACTGAGCTGATGCTCAGAGAGAAGGCTTTTACAGATTGACCTTTATAGAGAAGAGATCCTAGTGTATGCCTTGGGAAAATTACTTAATTTTCTGAGTGTCAATATTCTCATCTATAAAATGGGGACGCAGGTCCAGAATGTCAAAATCAAATACACGCAATTTCTGCAACGAAATATGCAAACATTCACACTAAGTTGGATACACAGAGACCATAAATAGCCTTATGTTCATTCAATATCCATTCAGGTCATATTTTTCTGACAAAAGAGGTCATAATGCTGTTTGGGTTCCAGAACTGTAGTTAGGATTGTGAGACTTGTGAGCCTTGTGGTAATATCCCAAAGGACTACTCTGAAGATAAAAATCCAACAACTATATAATCACACTGAAAAAAATCTTAATTTTATAAACGCACTTAACACAATTATGTTCTTTATCTGTACAGAATTCACTGTGGGAGCTCAGGAAACGCTAATTATCCAAGCATGTGCACTTTGACTTGCCCCTGGCAGATTATGTTGGAAAACTTCTGCCAATGTCTTTAAGAATAGGGCCTATATTTTTACTTAGCCCAAAACTGTCATGTGATTGCTGTCTTATTTTTCCCCCTCATTGCTCTTACCCAAGTATTTCCAACATTGTATATTCCATGGCAATATCTCTCATTCCAGTCACTTTTTTCCAGTCTCCATTTTCACCCTATGCAAGACTTTATCCTGGCATATCTAGACTACTGTACTAAATCCCCAGCTAATGGTACCATCTCCAACTTTCCCCCACACTATCCTGTACTCTACAGCCAGATCATTTTAGTTAATGATCTCTGTGATGGTGTCAAAAACTCCAAAGCCTTGCCAGTGTTAGCAGGACCAAATCCAGATTCCTTAGCGTAGACTCCTACTCACTCTCCCTGACTCCTGTCTATAAATTCTCTGCTCCACTCAGACACATTCTCTTTAACTTGACCACCTCTGCAAACTCACTCCTAACATTCCATGGCCTGTGAGGCAGACAGTTTTTCTCAGTTGGCCACAACATCTCCCATCCCACACACTCTGCCTACAGTGTGACTTGAAGGTGTTAAAAGTGAGGCCTGAGTTCCCTCCCCTTGGATCTGGGGCCACTTATCACTATGACAAAAGTGGCAATCGGTAACTTCCAAGGCAGGTCATAAAATTGAAGGAGATTCTGCCTGGTTCTCTCAAGACACTGGTTCTTGTCACCAAGCCTCTGGACCAGGAGGAAGCCAAGCAGCCACCTGGAAAGGGCACAAGTAGGTGTCCAGGTCAACAGCTGCAGCTCTGATCAGCATCAACCAACAGACATGCCAGAAGCAAGCATGATGCCAACTCACTTTAGTTGATGCCAGTCTTCTTGAGTTGCCCCAAATGATGCCCTGTGGAAGAGAAGCAGGTTGTTCTCCCTCTCACCCCCAACCCATTCCAAACTGCAGATTCATGAGAAAAGAAAGGAGTGTTGTTTTTTTAAGGGACTACATTTGGGACAGTTTGTTACATAACAATAGATAACTGGAATAGACTAAAATCCCCTCCTCTTCTTTTTGGCCTTCTCAAATCCTACCCACCTTTCAAAGCCCATACAGATCTCAGTTTCTTCATGAAGCTCACCTAAAAGTAATTTCTGTCTCTCTCCTCTATCTTGAAGCTTGACTAGTGCTCAGTAAAGACCTAGTACATGTTAAGCTGGGCTCGGTGGCTCAGCCTCTAATCCCGTGCCTTTGGGAGGCTGAGGTGAGTGGATTGCCTGAGCCCGTGGGTTCGAGACCTGCCTGGGCAACTTGGCGAGACCTCATCTGTACAATAAATCAAAAATGAGCCGGGCGTGGTAGTGCACGCCGGTAATTCCAGCTACTTGGAAGGCTGAGGCGGAAGGATCACCGGAACCCAGCAGGTCGAGGCTGCGGTGGCCGGGAGCGGCCACTGCACTCCAGTCTGGGTGACAGAGTGAGACTCCAACTCAAAAAAACAAAACAAAACAAACCCAAAAAAACCTAGTACATGTTAATGTCATTCTGTTCTCCAAACTGAACCATGGTCTCCTTGAGAGAAAAGACCATGCTGTGTCTTCCTGGGAACAATTTCCTAAAATCTCTTAGAATATTTTTTTTTTTTTTTTGAGTTGGAGTCTCACTCTGTCGCCCAGACTGGAGTGCAGTGGCCGCTCCCGGCCACCGCAGCCCGACCTGCTGGGCTCCGGCGATCCTTCGCTCAGCCTTCCAAGTAGCCGGAATTACAGGCGCGCGCTACCACACCCAGCTAATTTTTTGATTTATTGTAGAGATGAGGTCTCGCCTCCAGGCGGGTCTCGAACCCGCGGCTCAGGCAATCCACTCACCTCAGCCTCCCAAAGGCGCGGGATTACAGGCTGAGCCACCGAGCCCGGCTTAGAATATCTTACATGTAACAGATGATCTAAATATACTTACTGAATGACTAATTTTCTAGCCTCCTGAGTAAGATGCACACAGTAGATGTGGATAAGTGATACACACTATTATAAGTGCCAGGTGACTAATTTAAAGGAAAATATGATAGGAAAATGAGAGACAATAAAAATAATTTTTCAGTGGAGGATCAGGTAGTAGTAGAAAATTCAAACTTTTTAAGTCTTTGAACAGCCTTTATATTGACCAAAGTAGTGTTTTTAAAAAATTAACAGTTATGTTCGTGGTGTGTGTGTGTGTGTGTGTGTGTGTGTGTGTGTGTGTGTATGTTCAGCCAACGCGTGGATGTGGATGTCTGCTTTGGGAATTGTTCCCTCGTTAATAATTAAGTCCTAAATGGGCATTTTGAGAAGTGGCAGTAACTATCCACATTGTACAATCTTGCAATTACTCAAGTGTAATTAGAATATGGGAGGGTTTAGAAATAGACAGTATTTCTTGTCAAATACCATCTGTATCAGGACTTCATAAAACTGGAATCATGTACCCTAGATAGTTGTCATTGAATAAGCTTCATGAAGTTTGTGCTCAAAATTATATCTTTTTTTAATGTTTGTGCATTGTCTCAGTCTGTTTGTGTTGCTATAAAAGAATACCTAAGGCTGGGTAGCTTATAAAGAAAAGAGGTTTATTTGGCTCACAGTTCTGCAGGCTGTACAAGAAGCATGGCGCCAGTGTCTGTTTCTGGTGAGGGGCTGCTTCCACTTCTGGAGGAAGGGAAAGGGGAGCCAGAGTGTGCAGAGAGCACATGGCGAGAGAGGAAGACAGAAAGAAGAAGAGGTGCCAGGCTCTTTTCAACAACCAGTTCTCACAGGAACTGAGTGAAAACCCACTCTCTCCTGCAAGAACAACACTAAGCCTAATTCATGAGGGATCCATCTCTGTGACCCAAACATCTTCCGCGAGATCCCGTCTCCAACACTAGGATCAAATTTCAACATCAGACTTGGTGGAGCCAAACAAACCATATCCAAACAACAGCATGCATTATTCTGGAGCGTCTATAACTTTCATCAGAATCTCAAAATAGTTTTGAAAATATGGTTAATTCAAGGCTTTACATTATCACATTTTTTAAAATCCTCATTCAGAAATTGTACTAGAGAGGCAGCCCTAGGCCAGCAAGAGGAAAACAAGGTTGGTCCTGGCTCTACCAATGTCTACCATGGTGGCCTTGGGGAAACCCTTATTAACTTCCTGGACCTGCTTCTAGACCTGGAGCTGTAGAAATGGAGATGACCTGAGTGACCTTTAAGACCCCTAGCGCTACTAAGATATCTCAAGCCAGTTTCCCAGAAAAAGGCCCTCCAGAGGAAGAAAAGGGCTGCTTCACCTGATGCTTTTTGATCGGATTTTATTTCCTATAAAAGAACTATAATATTGATCTTGAATAAGATCTACTTCTAAGTATTTACAATTACTAACTTAATAAATATTAATTAGGTGTGCACAGTATGATAGTCACCTATGATGGACTTTTCATTCAGTCCTCTAAGACTTGGCCTTTACTGAGTAGCTCATCCAACACTGCACATAATTCTAGCAGGTAAAGTGGACAGTAAATGTATCAAAAACGAAGAGAATGACTCAAAGGACCAAAGAACAAGTGGTCCATCAAGTGGCTTGAATAGGAGTCGTGCAGATGTTTAAGGGAAAACCATAATTTATTGACAACAAGGTTGAATTGGATGATCTGTCCTCGTAGGTAGGTGTCCGCTTACCCTTTGCCTTCTAGAAATATGATCAGTTAAGAGAATAGCTTGCCTTCTAGAGGAAAATCTGTCTTTAAAGATATGTAAGTATCTGTGCTTTGGCTCAGAAGCTCTAAACCAGCTCTGACAGGAACAGAGCCATAAACAAACAAAAAGCAAGCAAACACAGATGCTTAATGGAAGAGAAGACATATAAGAGTAATTTGGACCCAAAGATGATCTGACCATAATTCTCCACATGCTCAAAGGTTTCAATGTAAGAAGTAAGATTTTTATGAAAGCTTTGAATCAGAGATGAAACAAAACACAAAGTAATAAAGAGAAAAGAGGCTTTCAGCACTTAAGAGGATGGAAAATATGACATGGATCATTTCATCGTTTCTTGATCATTCATGTTCCTCTTAATGTTAGCATTAAAGTTAGTAACTTTTATATTGATACATAACCTTTCATATGTATATGACTTACCTCTTGAGTTAGTCACCACCTTGGGCCCAGTGTTCATGTTTTTTAAATCTAATCTATATGATGATGTGCCTCTACTAAATAATAAATATTCTATTAATGAATAAATGGTAGTTTCTCCCTAAAGCCTAAAGTGATGATAAAGCCAATGATCTGGCTTTGTAAGGAAGTTGAATACTTCCTTCTAACTGATCATAATGAAAATTCACAATATCGTTATTTTATTAAGAATAAAAATACACACGGAGATCCTCAGTGAGTTGCTAATCATTTGGGTGGGGGCATAGAGATCCATGCCAGGAGAAAGCTGTTCCCCGTTTGGTGCATAGGGTCAAGGGAAACACTGGGAGTCAATCTTATTTATTGCCCACATTTAGAACCTGTGGCTAAATTAACTTGTGCCTTTTAAAAAAAAATAAGTACAGTAAAGAACAATATATGGTACAAGTAATGGCTTTTGGTTGTCTCCAATATACGCTTAATGCAATTTTTCCTCTTGTCTTCCCCTATGACTGTGTGTTTGGTATATCATGCATATGCAATATCATTCTTTAGATAAATCTGCATGTGTTTAAGCTAGATGTCTATGACAGAGAAAGTATTTGGAGTGTACAATATCTTCAAATTGTATCAAAAATGCATATAAAAATATTCTGGAACCACTTCCATACCAAGAGCTCCTACAATAGTAATAATTAAAAAAAAACATACCTATGTGGTAAAAAGGAGCTAAAAATTGAACTTATCACCAGCAGGCTTAGAAAGCTTTTAAGTTTATTTAAGATATTAACTTTATACCATGCATGTGATTTCCTCAGACAAAGCTACTTTTAGATTATTCTTTCCGTTTGGTTATAAACCAAATATATCCCAAACCTGGCTCATAAGATATAATCTGACTTTATTTTCTCTAAGCCAATCACTTTAGAATGAAAAAGCAAATTTCAGGGAAAACAAAGATGGGAAACGGTGGGTTATCTTTCACCCTGATTTCCAGTATGTTTTGGACCATTCGGTCATCTTGATATATAACCCATTGCTATGACTTTGATCTTCCTACAAAGTGTGCTGGTGTCAAAATGAAGATATTTTGGGGAAGGATAGTCATTTACATTATGATATGCACAGAGAAGTAAACATGTTTTATTTTTTAGGAAATCAAAAGGAAGACCCCTTTCCAATGGGCTGCTTCTTGTAGGAAATGATATGTAATAGCATGAGGGACCAAAATAAGAACAGTGGCCTTCTTGTCTAAGTGTTCTTTTCTCAAGCATCTCTTTGATTTTTCACCTCAGGGCCTCCTCATAAGAAGCATGACCAACACAGTAGACACTCCATGCTTGTTGAATTTAATTCAGTGTTATTAATCCTAGTGTTTTCATAAGTATTGATGAGAATAAAATATAGCATCATATTTGGGCTATTGCTCCCCAAGAGAATATAATGCTTGTCTCACATATAGTCCATTAAAGGAGGTTGGAATTGGGATTTTTTTGTTTGCTTTTTTGTTTGGCTGGTTTGTTGCAGATTATGCTTGATCATGGGACAGTAAAAAAGAGAAACAACAGAGTATAAGTCATAACTTTGAAGTCAGACAGGGCTAGTTTAAATCCTAACTCCTTCACTTTACCAGCTATGCAACCCTGGGCAAGTTCCTTAATCTCTCCCAAGTCTCAATTCTCTTACTTATAAAATGGGACAATAATCTCTGTTGGTCAGAGTTGCTGGGAAGATTAAATAAGACAATGTATATAAGATGCCTACTTAGCATAATGACAAACCCACAGCAAGTATCAGGCATATAGCTATTTTTATGTTTATTATTACCTCATAAGGTCATAGTTAAGGTTCAACAAAGTTTATGTGTGTGACACACACACACACACACACACACACACACACACACACACACACACACAACCCTATCATGGTTCTTGATATATACAGTAATAAATGTTAATGCTCATGTTCTATAAGGACACAATTTAATACAAAATATGAACTGTCTTCCTTATATACCCCAGAGAGTTTTCTAGCACGACTGAATTTCTGGTCACATTTTGATGTGCCATTATAGCGCATACATAGGTCTATCTCAGGCATATATCAAACACTTCACAAATCTCTCATGCTGAATAAACTCTAAGAATGTTTCTCAATGACCAGAAATCACGAGAAATAGAAATAATCATCAGCATTCAGATCTTCAATGAGAATTCTGGTAAACATGACTACTCTGATGTGGCACTTTGGATTATTGAAAGCACTGAATAACTAGTGTTGATCAAGATAGCCATGAGCTATTTCCAGCCCTTATTGCATTTCCTGGCTTTACCTGGATGAGATATGTGCCGAAAGCAAATTTGTCATACATGCCATCCAAATAATTTTGGCCTGATTAGTCTCCTGTGTCACGTCCTCAAGTCTCTTCACATGAATCATCACTCAGCTGGAGAGCAGGAAGTGCTCTGTTTGGGAGAGGAAGTCAAAAGGACGCAACGCCTCAGGACAATACCCTTCTTACCCAAGCAGTGTTATTATTCTCATCTACCAGGCAACACCCAAACAGCACATTTAATCACACCAGCAGACAGGAAGATCAGGGCTGTGAGGTTACTCTAGTACCTCATATCCAAAACATCGGGCAACAAAGAGCTCCAGCTAAGAGCCTCTTCCACTGACCCCATACCCAATTAACTTCTGGTAGTGCCAAAGCAACACACCCTTAATCTCAAAGTACAGACACCTGAGCCCTTTTCAGCTTCTTCTGGCATTTCTTCTGGCAGTGACACTGGCATAAACATATGGAGGCAGAGGTGTGCGTTTTTTGCACATATTTGTGCAGATATACGTGTCCCTACATGAGAAGCTTTTGGCACTCAAAAGAATCTACTGTGAAGATCGTTGCTGCCAAGATTGTTTGCTATTTTTTTAGTCAACTCACATTTTTAAAAATAAGCCTGAGTCTACACCAAGAAGTGAATATCTTTTATGGCATGCAGGATATATTTCCAATTTAACGAGTCAGTAGTTACCTCACCTCCCAATGTCTATTCAGAAAATCAGAAGTGGTCAGAAATATCACTCTCATTCAAAGACAGGAAAAAAAGTCAGGAAGAGATTGGAAGAGTGATCCTCAATCTCATTCTCTTTCCAGTCCTTGCCCCACATTCTAGTTTAGAAATGTTAGAAGCATAAATATTCCATGTCTAGCCTTAGCTCTTTCTGACAATCTTCCATTGCCACTGAGAATCTGACTTCTGAATTGGAAATGGATACTAGTTAAGAGATTTTTTTTTAATTGTGTAATTTTTAGGAATTCATAATTTTATATTTAAGTTATGTATCAATAAGGATAGGATATTTTATTATCATAAATATCGAGAATATATTCTAATGATTTATATTCATAAAACATACTTCAGTTAATATCAGGTTATGCATCTCTAAAATTGTTTTCATTTAATGAAATTCTTCCACTCTATGTTTACTCATATTCTAAACACACAACCACCATACAACCTATGTTTTACAATTTTATTTTACAGGTGAGAAAATCGAGGTGCAAACTTCTAGTCCAATATCACACTGCCAAGAAGCAGTACAATCTCATTTTGATCAAAGTTCATTTGACACTTAGGCCACGTGCTTTCCACTATAGAAACTATTCTCTCTACTTGCTACTGAACTTGCATATTATTGGATACGCTTGCAGTTTGGTGAAAAATTTAGAAATAATGTTTTATTAAGATTTAAATCATTTTAACTACACACCAGTCACCCAAAGACCACTCATATATATCTCCTATTTGATCTGAATACAACTGAGAACTGCCAAAAAGTCATTAAGCCACCAGAATGAATGTGACATATGTTTCACACATCAGAGCCAGTGGATGACGCTTCTGTTAGTGTGCACAACTTACTTCTTTGGGGTCTATTTACTCTAGCTTTAAACATGAAGCAGAAAAGAGTAGCCATGTCATTTCTCAAACTTTGGTAGAGAAAAGGCACTGGGGAAGGGGAAAGAGTAGGGTTTCTAGAGGCAGGAATATTGACTTCAGTGAAACAAGGAGGAAAGCAGAACTGTAGAATTCTGTGACATACTGATGTCAGTATCATGGGGCCAAAACTACACAGCTCAGAAGCCTCTAGAGCACCAGCTGACTGAGTGCAGAACAGGAAAGAAGCTCGTAAGAATGACACAGAAAAACAAAATTTCATATTATGTAAGAAAAATGGAAGAAAGAGAACATGATTCATAAAAAATTCTTCCAAAAATATTTTATTGCTTAAAGGAAGATTATTTCCTTTTATTCAAAGTCAGTCTTCTGTAGAATTATTCATTTCTCAAAGAGGTTAAAAGTTGTTTGTTTGGCTCAGATTTCTGACTGTTTTCAGATTCTGGAATATTTGCAGAATGTTTACCAGTTGAATATCCCTAATCTGAAAAATCCCAAACCCAAAATTCTCCCAGTGCAATTCTAACACTGCATTGTGGCATTAATCTACAAATCAATTTTTAAATTAAGAGTAGTTCTCTTCCTCTGCTTGTATAATATGCACTCAGTCTTCGACACTCCTTTTCATCTCTCTTCCCTGAATTTTTTTCCACACATGATTAGATCTTGCTTTTCTAGAATCATTGAAGGACAATGCATTGAGAATCTGGGAATGATCAAATCCAAGGACAAAAAATGGAATTACTTAATCTCTGCATCTGGGGTTCTTCAGCTTCAACCCTACTAGTCAGTACCACGAAAAGTATTGTCTGTAAAGAAACTGAGAGACCATGTACTTATCGAACTGCAAAACCACTGATCTAGCCAAGAACAACAGCTTGTGATATAATTGAAAAATGCATTCTTCCCTTTAGTTTCCCCCAAATTGATAAGGATGAATTATTGCTGGGAACTGCATTTTGCATCCAACAGATCCAGCAACTAACTAATTTGAGATTAGCCTCCTAAAGTAGCATATCCCCAGTAGCCAAAGGATAAAAACAACCTTAAATTGATACATTAAAATAATTTCCAGGAGAAGCAGTAGACAACAAAATGACTTTTTTAAGGTTTTGCTTTAATAGCAACACTGCATGTCCTTAGGGAGTTCTAACTGGGGCACAGTTCACAGGAAGACATTAGAGGAAAAAAAGTAATGAGTGAAATGGCTTGAGGAAAAAAATCATAAAGCAAACCAGGAAATGTTTCTTCAGTTCTGAGTGTCTGGTCACAAAATGTATCTTGAACACAAACTTTTTTAATGCACATGGCAAAATGGGGCAAGTTTCTTTAATTTAAGAAGGGCTCTTATCTCATAAACCTAGGTACAAACCAATAGAGTACAGAACAAAGAGTGTGAGCCAGCCCTACACATACAAAAAAAGTACAACTGCCAAAAAATAGTTTAAAAGATGCTGGTCAGGTGTGGTAGCTCAAGCCTCTAATCCCAGCACTTTGGGAGGCAGAGGTGAGAGGACTGCCTGAGCCCAGGGATTCAAGACCAGCCTGGGCAACTTAGCAAGACCTCATCTCTACAATAAGTAAAAAATATTAGCCGGGCATGGGTGGTCCCAGCTACCTGGAAGGCCGAGATGGAAGGATTGCCTGAGCCCAGCAGGTCAAGGCTGTGGTGGCTGTGAGCATGCCACTGCACTGCGGCCTCAGTGATACAGTGAGACTCTGACTCAAAAAAAAAAAAAAAAAAAAGGAGCTTAACCTACACATGATTAGGGAAATACAAAACAAAATAACAAAAATGTTCAAAATTTGAATTACTTAGGTAATGTAAGAAACAGATATACTCATATACTGTTGGGGGGAACGGAAATTGGTGCAGGCTTTCTTGAGCATACTTTGCAAAATTTATCACATTTTAAATTTTACATAAGTCCATATAATACCATAGGTAAGAACTTCACAAAAGTATATCAAGATATAGGTGTAAGAGCAAATATTGCAACACTGTTTATAAGAACAAAACATGGCCGGGCTCGGTGGCTCAGTCAGTAAACCCAGCACTTTGGGAGGCCGAGGCGAGTGGATTGCCTGAGCCCGCGGGTTCAAGACTAGCCTGGGCAACTTGGTGAGACCTCGTCTCTACAATAGATCAAAAATTAGCCAGGCGTGGTAGTGCACACCTGTAGTTTCGGCTACTTGGAAGGCTGAGGCGGAAAGATCACCGGAGCCCAGCAGGTCGCCGCTGGGGTGGCCATAAGCTTGCCGCTGCCCTCCAGCCTGGGTGACGGAGTGAGACTCCAACTCAAAAAAAAAAAAAAAGAACAAAACTCAATGAAACTGTTCATCAACAGGGAAATAGATTAAATATATTTTTTAAATTTGTATTTTTTTTTTTGAGTTGGAGTCTCACTCTGTCTCGAACCCTCGGGCTCAGGTAATCCACTCACCTCAGCCTCCCAAGGCGCGGGATTACAGGCTGAACCACCGAGCCCGGCTTAAATTTGAATTTTTATTGTCAGTCAGGGTCTCACTCTGTCACCCAGGCTGGAGTGCAGTGACATGATCGTGGCTTACCACAGCCTCGACCTTCTGGGCTCAGGTGATCCTTCTGCCTCAGTCTCCAGAGTAGCTAGGACTACAGGCACACATCACCCCACCCAGCTAATTTTTTGAATCTTTATAGACATAAGATCTCATTATGCTACCCAAGTTGGTCTTGGGCTCCTGAGGTCAAGTAATCCTCCTGCCTCCACCTCCTAAAGTATTAGAATTACAGGCGTGAGCTACCACATCCAGCAAGCCAAATTCTGGTGTGTGTGTGTGTGTGTGTGTGTGTGTGTGTGTGTGTGTGTGTGTGTTTTTTAAGATGGAGCCTCACTATGTTACTCACTATGTTACTGGTCTCGAACTCTTCTCTTCAAGCAAACTTCCGGCCTTGGCCTCCCAAAATGCTGGGATTATAGATGTGAGCCACCATACCCGCAGATTAAATAAATTATAGTAATCTGTCCACTGGAAATCTTTATAGCAAAATGTGGCTCATCTGTATGGAGTTAGACAAAACAATTTTTGAGATGCAATAAATTTAAAAAAGCAAGATACAGACAATACAAATGATGTAATCTCATTTATGGACATATGTACGTTCAAAGGTTTTTAATGTATGTACCATTATATAGTTACTGTTCATAACAAAACACAGCAGCTTAAAACAATGATGGCTTAGCTGGGCTCGATGGCTCAGCCTGTAATCCCGCACCTTGGGAGGCTGAGGTGAGTGGATTGCCCGAGCCCGCGGGTTGGAGACCCGCCTGGGCAACTTGGTGAGACCTCATCTCTACAATAAATCAAAGAATTAGCCGGGCGCGGTAGCGCGCGCCTGTAGTTCCAGCTACTTGGAAGGCTGAGGCGGAAGGATTGCCGGAGCCCAGCAGGTGGAGGCTGCGGTGGCTGGGAGAGGCCACTGCACTCCAGTCTGGGCGACAGAGTGAGACTCCAATTCAAAAAACAAACAAACAATGATAGCTTATTATTTCTCACAATTCTGCTCCTCCTGAACAGTTATTCCATAGGTAGCATCTGTGCTCACTCAGCTAGGGGATTCGTTGGGGCTAGGTGGACTTCTCTGCAGTCTCAACTGGTATGGCTGGAATGTCTGGAATAAACCACGTGGTTCTTTACCCCAGGTGCCTTTATACTGGAAGAAACACTTGAGAGGTGAAGAGTGAAAACTGTAGGGCCTCTTGTTGCTTTGTAGCTCAGAGTCAAACAAAGTCCACTCACACTGAATTCTATTGGTCAAAACATGTCCCAGGGCCAGTCTAAACTCAAGAGAAGAAAAACAGACTCCACCTTTTGATTGGAAAAGTTGCAAAGAATGTGTGGACATATTTAATCTACATAATATGTATGTATATATGAAGGGGGACCCCCCAAATGGAATTTATTTATAAAAATTGTGTATCAATTCTTACATCTTTAAACTCAGTCACCCTCAAAGTACTCTCCGTTTGATCCAATACACCTATCAAAATGCTTTTTCCACTGCTCAAAACAATTTTAAACCAGTTAATTTTGACGTCTTTTAGAGTTTCTGCTGTTTTGTTATGTTTTATTTCACCTCTTTCAAACCATCAAAATGTTTTCCTTTGAGGCCTTTTTTCACCTGGCGAAACAAAAAAAAAGTTGCTCGGGATGAGTTAGGGTGAATAGGGAGGGTGGGGCAGAGCAGTCATGCCATTTTTGGTTAAAAACTGTTGAGCACTCAGTGCGACATGGGTAAATCACCCATCATGAAATGGGCAAATGCACTGAAAGGATCCCTCCCAAAAATAAAATTCACTGAAGCTAAATGCAGCCTCTCACAACAACGCTAGCTGGTACACCGATGTCAATGGGTTCCTAAAACACTCACCTAGTGGGGGAAGCCTGGACCACAAGAGGCCTGCCCTATTAAGATTAACCCCAAGTCGGGCTCTGTGGCTCAGCCTGTAATCTCGCGCCTTGGGAGGCTGAGGTGAGTGGATTGCCTGAGCCCGCGGGTTCAAGACCCGCCTGGGAAGTGAGACCTCATCTCTACAATAAATCAAAAAATCAGCCGGGCGTGGTAGCGTATGCCTGTAATTCCAACTACTCGGAAGGCTGAGGCGGAAGGATCGCCGGAGCCCAGCAGGTCGAGGCTGCGGTGGCCGGAAGCGACCACTGCACTCCAGTCTGGGTGACAGAGTGAGACTCCAACTCAAAAAAAAAAAGATTAACCCCAGTTTTTTTTTGAGGGGTCCCTATAATAGAGAGCTACATATAGAGAGCTATTAATACATATCTCTATATGAATCCATCTTTAAATATCTAAAATGTTATTAAAGAAACTGCGAAAATAATTTCTTCTGAGGAGAGGAGCTAAGAATGTGTATAGAGAAGGAAACAGAAGAAACTTCCTTTTCATTTCATCCATTTCTGTACTCAGGGTTGGCTTCATGGGAGTGAGACCTGTGCTGTTGCCCGAGGAAAGCCCTAGGCACTTAGTCTAACGCTCTGTTGTCACTATTTTGAAATCCTGAATGATTTTATCTTTAGCTTGTGTTTTGTAGGTGGAGTCCAGGGATACAGAGGATCCTGCGCATGTGCTGAGGAGACACACACAAACGTGTGTCCACCATTCCTTACTAATCCATTTTTTATACGGTGCTCAAATGCCCCATGAGCACAGAATCCCAGTGGACTCACGATGCATGGGAAGCAAGCACAAGGTAAGCAGCTTACATCTTCAAATGAGTAAACCCAGGCACAGCCAGCCCCAGAGGCCCCAATTTCTGTTTTAACCTGGACTTGGTGGAGAGAGTGCAATGGTATTGGAAAGGAACTCAATCATGTTCTTTCTTATCACATTACTTCCACGTGTAGCTGTCCCTCAGTATCCATGGGGGACTGGTTCCAGGAATCCCAGCAGATACCAAAATCTCAGGAAGCTCAAGTCCCATGGGGGTAGGGGGATTTTATATCAATAAAGTGGTGTAGTAATTGCATATAACCCATACACATCCTCCCATGTACTTTAAATCACTTCTACATTACTTATAATACCTAATACAATGTAAAAGCTATATAAATAGCTGTTACACTGGATTGTTTGGTGAATAATGACAAGAAAGAGTCTACGTGTTCAGTATACATGCAACCATACATTTTTTAAAAATATTTTCTATTTTCAGTGAGTTGAATCCATGGATGCAGGACCCACGAATACCAAGAGCTGACTGCATTAGCCAACCACTTATGCCGAAAAGAGTCATATAAAGAAAAAGGACAGGCAGGGTAACCTGAAAGCCTTTTTCCTTTCAGTCCCTCCTCACTCATCAGTAGGCTGAAGATAGAGACTGTTGGAAGAATGTGTGCATATCAAGAGGTGAAATAAAACAGCTAATTCAGTTTTGTATACAGTTTCCACTGTCCTAGTAAGAATGAAACAGGTATGCATGCATGAGCTGGGAAATAGAAACTATGTAATTTTGGTGATTCTGCATGCTAGTTAAATGTTTTTATATTTGCATTGAAAACTGGTATAAAATATAAGCAGTAAATTTATGCTAATAATTTAAAATGTGAATTTTTCTTTACTTAGAACAACATTATATAGCAAATATAGAACAAAATTATGAGTTGAGGTAGAGAATGTGGAAGAAAAGAATAATCTTTATATTTCAGAATCACTAACATTTTTTTCCCTCTGGGGAGAACAAAGGACCCCACCTTTTCATTTTGTACTGAGCCCCACAAATTACATAGGCAGCCTTATCTATACCGTGTGAATTTTGTATATATCCATGTCCTACTTTCATATGTTAAAAAAATAGGTTTCTTTTCAACTTATCCCCTCTCGCTCCTTTACTTTGAGCTTTACACTACCCTTTACCTCAAATCTTCACAGATCTGTTTTTTTAAATAAAGAAAATCAAAATAAGATCTAGGGAACTGGCAACCAAAAGAAAGTAGGTATGCAAACTAAGGAATATTTTTAATAAACAAAGGCAATATTTCATCAATTATTCCTCCTCTCTTTTCCTTCTGTGAGTAAACAATCTCCCTGATTTATAGCCCTGGAACCATAGTCAGTACAATGAAATTAAGCAAGAATAACATGCCAGATTAGAAAACCCAAACCCAATTTTATGAGCTCAATTCATGACAGCTGCACTGCCAACATAAATACTTATTCTCTCAAGGGCCATGGATGCAAGGTCATCTATACCACAAGGGATGCTTGCCTTGATTTGTACACATATGTCAATTCAGGGAATGCAAAAGATCTGTAGAGGTCATTCACAGGGATGATTTGTTGGAAAATGAATGTAAAAAGAATTTCTCTTGGTGGTATCAATGTCACATCCCACAGTCTTAATAGAGACTAACATCTCTGTTAAAAATGAAGGGAGTGACTTTTAAAATTTACCTCTTATGCTTTGACTATTACTAACCATGTGTATTACTTTAAATTTTCAACAAATGTATTAGTTCTTAATAACTAAAAAACAAAATTGATTATATGGCAATGACTCTTATATACTTCATAGTTAGAATTTTCTACTTGAAACATAGTCACATTTTGCAAGTATTCCCAGATTTAAAACATGAGACGATGCTGACAGGAGATTCAAGTTATTGGGGTTTAGTGAGATAGTATAGCAAATGAGGTAAGTAAACAAAAACACTGGTATGTATGTCAGGGTGAGTTTGTGTGACGATTATGATTTAAAATGTCTTGATAGTTATATAAATTTTAAAACTTTTTCATTTTATTTTTTCAAGAGGTTGAGAAGAAGAGTGAAAAGTAAGTTTTGGAAGTCTTGCCCAATGACCAATGAAAGAGAATATTCTGCATAAAATATTCTACAGAAGAAGCCCATAACGGTGGTTGCTCCTGGGAGGGTGACAAGCACACTTTTCATCATATACCATGCCGTACTTTTTGAATTTCATACCAAATGCATGTATTACTAATCTCAATAAATTAATTTCCTTAAAACAAAAAACAAAGAGAAGTCTTACTTTCTACTTGGAATGATGGTCTGTGTTATGGTTAATTTTTGAAAGTGCCATTGTCTGAAGTTGTCCGGTTAGCTTTACAGGCATTATTCAAAGTGGATAGATTGGGGTGGGGGCAAGGAACTGAGAATACAAAACCACATATCCATCAAAAACTCTTACAGTTTGATCATTTTGGAACTGGGTACAAAATGTCCAAAGGAACTCAGCTTTTTAAAGGAGCACTGGATCAATAAATTAGAAATATTTATTTTTAAATGGGCATTTGTAGAACCTCTTTCTGCAAAGCATTTCTGTTTTGATTCCCAGAACTTAGTAGTTTTTTTCTAATAATTTTTTTCACTACAAAAAGATTGTTGAGTTATCAGTGTCAAAGCCTTATAGCCGAATGACAAATACTTTTCTATTTCCACTTGTGCTATCATGAATTCTGTAAAGATGTGTTAAACGGGGAGTGTTTCGTATTCTCCTACATGAAGGAGGAACAGTATATATAGTATAATCTATATTCTTTAGTTTCTACAGAAAATGATTCTTAATCCTTTGTGGGGGCAGACAGGTGGGTAAGAGACCCCTATCAAATAAGAATGAAAGTTATGAGCCTTCTTTTCAAAAAATGTACACACACATACAAAAAGTTTCAAAGCTGGTCCATGAACTTTAGACCTAAACATCTATTGTAGATCATTCTTCTTTTCTGACACCCCACACATAGACCTATCTGCCAATGGACTTAATGAGTTACCAAATTACTCAAAGGCAAAAGCTCACATTTAGGTCTAATCTTAAATTTTTCCTAAAAAGACTAAGAATGGTTTTCATTCCAAAAATTTCCCATAACTGAATTCTGGATACTTAATAACTTACTATATTCTTCAGACTAAACTGGTGATACTAACTAAAGAGTGAATCTACATAATAAAAAAAGATAAGTATAGTTCCTGGCATTTGTGGACAATAAAATTCATCTGTTATCATTCGTTGTTTATTATTCATATACAAAGACCCACCATGCAAACGTAAAATCCATAGGATTTTTTTTTTGGGTTTTTTTTTGAGTTGGAGTCTCACTCTGTCGCCCAGACTGGAGTGCAGTGGCCGCTCCCGGCCACTGCAGCCTCGACCTGCTGGGCTCCGGCGATCCTTCCGCCTCAGTCTTCCAAGTGGCCGGAATTACAGGCGCACGCTACCACACCCAGCTAATTTTTTGATTTTATTGTAGAAATGAGGTCTCGCCTGCCCAGGCGGGCCTCAGACCCACGGTTTCAGGCAATCCACTCACCTCAGCCTCCCAAAGGCGCGGGATTATAGCCTGAGCCACTGAGCCCGGCTCATAGGATGTTTTTTAATCAGATATGGTCTTTGGACAGATCACACCATGGATCCCTCAAAAGGGATGCTCTCAGGGGCTCACCTGCCTTCTACATGAGGTCAGAGCAGACTCTCCCGAGTCCTGAGGTAACAGACATAAAAAAGAGCAATGTGGAATGCTTCTGTCTTCTGTGACCCGAGGACTCACAGTGAACCTTTGCCACACCAGCCTCAGCAAAGCCACCGCTGAAAGTAGGAGGCACCAACTGAGAATGACTGCAAGCCCTCAAATCCAGGAGAAGCATAATACAACTCCTGAGTGTGTCTGTAATCATCTTTAGCTCACTCTGGGTCGCTTTGAAGGAACATATGACCTCTTGCTCTGGGATCTCTCAGCCCCAGGTCTCCCTGCTATTGGGAAGGACAGCCATGCTATCAGCCTTCATTTTCCCTGAAATCAGCAATCGTAGATGATGTGCTTCCTGATCTCCATTCCAGGAGCTGATGGCAGGTTCAACACCAACCTGCTTTTCTTCGAGTCACTTTCTTTCTGATGAGCTGGATCCTCAACTTCCCATGAAGAAACTCAACCTTCTCCCAGACTTTCCTTTACAGACAGGTCTCGTTTTAAAATTAAAGGGCTGAGAGTAACACATACGTGAACAAGCTGCCTTCATTCCCTCCTGATGTAATCCACCTGATCTGAAGAAGTCTGTCCTGGAGACGTTAGAAGAGAGAGCATTTGGGCTGGCTTTTGGAGTAGGCAGAGAAAGGAAGTGACTATATAGGCAGGGGGCCCCGAAGCAAAAAGACCAGGAATGCCCAGGCAGGAGCAGTAGTTTTGGGCCTGAAGCTGGAGTCTGTTAAGGTAAGGGGCCCCAGTTCCTGGCCGGCAGACTGGTACCAGTCCATGGCCTGTTAGGAACCAGGCTGCACAGCAGGAGATGAGCAGCCAGCGAGTGGAGCTCTACCTTCTCTCAGATCAGCAGTGGCATTGGATTCTCACAGGCGCCTGAGTCCTATTGTGAATAAGCTTTCGAGGGATCTGAGTTGCACACTCCTTATGAGAATCTAATGCCTGATGACCATCTCCTCCACCCTCCGTGGAAAAATTGTCTTCCATGCCAAAAAGGTTGGGGACCACTATGTTAGGAGATGTTTTAGCATGAATTTGGCCTTTTCTCTTGATTCGCATTTTTGGGCCTATTACATACTTTTGCACCCAGAGAACAAGCAAGTACATAGCAAGTCTCCAAAGGAGCTGGGAGAAAGGTCAAGGAGGGGCAGATGAATATCAAAACCTTTTTCTGTCCTCAAGAAAGGCGAGGAGACTCTGATGGCTCCTTTGTCTACAAAGGGGCTTAGGATGAGAGACGCTTGCTCCTCACTCTGGGAGGGCTGCTAAGACTCTTCCTCTGTGTGAAGATATGTCCCATCAGAAGAAACTTGGATTTGGCGGCATCTTTTTGTCTGTCAGATTCCTGTCAGCCTTACAAAGACAACATCCATGGGGGGACTTGCTCTGGAAACCTTTTTCACTCTCTCTAGCGGTTACTTTATCTCTCTCTCTTCCCCCTATCTCCAGCCCCTGTGTGCACCTCTGTAGTGGCTTTTATCTCCTTTCCTTTTGGTATTTCTTTTCAGACATTTATCTTCCTTAGACTGAAGGCTCCCTGAGGGCCAAAAGTTGTTCCTTTCTGCATCCCCAGTGCCTGACATAGTACCTACTAATACTTGCTGATATGATTTAGATTGATAAAAAGTGTGTGTCAATTAATAGAGGCAACACAGTTAGAAAAGAATGCAGGATCACATTTAGAGAACTGAGCATGCCAAAGTAGCTAGTTTGAACCTTAGCAACATGAGGTGTCTGAGCACCTGTGTGGGGGCATTTGAACCGGTGCTCTGTCATTGCATTCATCCATCACTCCACACACACGGGTCACTTTCTTGGGGCTAAGGAATTAACTGCAAAATATCATTTCTTCCTCCAAAAAACTAGTTGTGGTAGGATTATTTTGACCCCCATTTTCCAAATGAGGGAAGAGATTTAGGGAGATTATATAACTTGCCTGAGGACACAGAGCTGGCAAGAAGTAAGACAATGACTGTCATCATATCCTGGCTGATTCCAGTCCATGGTCTTTATTTTAGGTTTATATATTTTAATATTATGCATATTAAGCAAAATATTAAATTTTTTTACTAGTCAGACTTTTAAATTTTGTTTAAAAAGTGTGACTAGTCTTTTTTTTTTTAAGATATGGGGCACAATTCAGGTTAGGTATACTGGTCCATGATTTTTAAACACTTTACTGCCTCCCTAATTGGTGAGGCTTGAGGACAGAAAAGGAAGGCAACATGGATAATGGAATGGAACTGAAAAGGAAATACACAACTGATTGTAAAGGGAGAACAATTAAGAGAAGGATGAGCAGGGGGAAAAGCCAACCTGAAATACAAAGGGTGAAGTGTCTGCAACATGTTTTCACATGGCTAAGCAAAACACATACACACACATACATAAATATGTAAAGAGAGCAAGAGGAAGGGAGGGAGAATATTTCTTTTTCCAATTTTTCTGAATGTTTAAAAGCTTAGACAAAAGGTTAGAGGAAAACAAAGATGAGTCTGACAGTTCAGACCTAGGTGAAGTCTGGAGACAGGGCTTGAATGAGGAAGAAGGAAATACACAGCAGCAGGCAGAGAGCAAGAAAGAATTTAGGAAATGGATTCCCAACTATGCTAAAGAATCTCTAAAAATGTATTATCAGACCCAGGACTCAGCTATTTAGAGTATTACGCACATGCTTGCAGTTGTTATTATCAAAATTCACCTAAGACTTTTAACTTAAGAATTTTCATTTATTCATTATCACCTTATTAAATATGCTATCTGCTATGTATGACAAAACCTTTGGTAATGAAGGAAAGAAAATGCCAGTAGAGGGAGTGTGACTAGCTGCACAATTTTCAGAGAACTAAAACATTTTAAAACTGTGTAAAAGCTTTATAATTTTTTGATAAGTAAATTCTTTTTACAGTGTTGTTCACAAAGTTGTGTATGTTCCTGAGCAAGTATATCCCTTACTAAATGCAATATCTGAACCACTGGTTTACTGCATTCTCCCTTTTTCAAGTTCTGTTGTGCTTTTAATAGGAATTATATACAGTGAGCATTATTATAGAGCTTTTTTCACTTTTCAGAATATTTGTATTCAACAATTCTATGAACTTTAAACAAAGCTAAGAATGGGCAAAAGTACCTTCCAAACAAATAGACTGAAACCCACAACAAATAGCAAAGGCCTAAAAATGAAAAACCATTTTCATGAACACTTATTGATAAGAACTTTAGTACTTTTCCTCAGAACTATTAAGGAGGTAGATATAATATTATACAGTGAAAAAAAGAAAACAGCTATGGATGCACCAAAAAAGAGGACTCAATTCATTGATTTCAGAAGAGATCACAGTACTACTCGGTCGTGTTTCCCCCAGACACAAAGCTTAGAGCAATGTTTGGGGTAGGCTGTGGTGTGGGCATCAGTAGTCACAAAGGACTAGAGCAGGAGTGTCCAACCATTCGACTTCCCTAAGCCACAGTGAGTAACTTTTAGCTTCCCTGGCCTACATCGAGTTAAGAGGAACTGTCTTAGGCCGCACATAAACTACATAATATAGTTAGTGTGCGTGTGTGTGTGTGTGTGTGTGTGTGTGTGTGTGTGTGTGTGTATAGAGACATCTTTTAAAATATATTTTTATTGTGAAACTTAGAAAAATGAGAACAATATATAACTAGTGGGAAATT
This sequence comes from Cephalopachus bancanus, assembly GCA_027257055.1. Lineage (NCBI taxonomy): Eukaryota > Metazoa > Chordata > Mammalia > Primates > Tarsiidae > Cephalopachus > Cephalopachus bancanus. The sequence continues at coordinate 3,393,960 of JAPVLO010000122.1, read as the reverse complement.
TGACCTTGTTTTTGTAAAACTAATCTATCAACGTCTGGTTCTATGGAAGTGGTTACAATTCATTATGAGTTCTCAAGGTGTTCACCAGAAATGTTTGTTCAATTTTGCTCTTTGTGTGATTCATAATTGAAAACAGCTGCTCACAAATGTATGTGCTGCCAAAAAGTGATGTCATGAATAAGGCATGATTGTGAACTTCAGCAATGAAATCATGCATGGGGTTACGAAGAAAATAAATGCCAAAAAAATGCATGATGTTAAAAGACTTTGTTGGGTCACATTACTAGCTGTCCTTGGACACATGTGGCCCATGGGCCATGGGTTGGACATACCTAGACTAGAACCTTCCACAATTAAATCAGTGGGATCTTTACAGAAACCCAAGTGCTGGAGGAGTAGAAGGGACAATTATAGATCGTAGTGCAAATATCCATAAAATAAATCTTAAGAAAATGCTGTTACATATCCTAAAATAAGAACCACATAGAGTTTATAAGAAATAATTGGGCCATTGTTTTGTTTTTTTGGTTTTTTTTTTTAAATCAATATTTTTTATTTTAAAATTGTGGGGTACAGTTAAGGGTTAGGTATACAAATATGCATCATTCAGGCACCCTTGTTAATAAGGGGTGTCTCCCCATCCCCAGACAGATATTGACTATTGTTAATCCCACCTCCCTTTCCCTCCCTCCCATGCATAGTTTCCCACCACTGTAAATCCTTTTCTTATAGTATTACAATAGATGTTCAAGGTCCACTATATGAGTGAGAACATGTGATACTTTGTTTCTGTGAGAGATCACTCAGTATTATAGACTCTAGTTCCATCCAGGTTGCTGCGAAATTCATGATTTTGTTGTTTTTTATGGCTGCGTAGTATTCCATCGTGTATATGTACCACATTTTTAAAATCCAGTCCTCTTTTGATGAACAGCATGGTTGGTTCCAGGTTCTTGCTATTGTGAACAATGCCCTGGAAGGGCAGACACTGAGAAAACTGACTTCGGAATTCAAACATTGTTTTGTTAAACACTGGTCAAGTCATGTTTTCTTAGCTTTGACTCCCTCCCCTACCTTGGGGAGGTAAATCTCCTCTCTCTCGCTCTCTAATTTACCTTCTAAATAAACTTTGTTTGAATTTTTTTTAAAAAAAGAAACAATTGGAGGGAAGATATAGATTTGTAATAACATTTAATAATTTTTTGAAACAAAAGAGAGAAGCAACAAAAAGTTTTAAAAACTCATTCAATTTATATAGCCAACGCCAGTGGGTAAAACACATTATCACTTATGTTATTTTTCAAATCTGCTATGAATGAAAGTAAGATATCTTTATAAAAATAAACTTTAATTTTTAAAAAATCATGAATTAACCAGGTTTGTGGTGAATTTAATGGATTAATGCTAATTTAAAAATAAATAAATAAAATGTATGTTAAATATTATGAAAAATGAAAAGTAAAGAGACTGAGATAAGATATTTGCAAGAATTGCAACAAAGAGTTAATGCCTCAATCAAATAAAACATTCATATAAACTGGTAAATAAATGCCAATGTATGCATGAATAACATGTCCTGAAAGAGAAAATATAATCAGTAAAGAAATAAATAAGAAAACCTCAACCATTCCAGTAATAAAAGAAACACAGTCACAAAAACAATATCTATTATATTGGAAAAATGTGCAGACAGTCCCCAACTTACAATGGACTCAACAATTTTTAGAATTTACGATCATACAAAATTGATACACTTTCAGTAGAAACCATACTTCCAATAGTCATACAACTATTCTATCTTTCACTTTCAGTACAGTATTTAATAAGTTACAACATTTTACTATACAATAGTCTTTGTGTTAGATGATTTTGCCCAACTATAGGGTTAAACATTAGTGTTCTGAGCACATTTAAGGAAGGCAAGGTTAAGCTATGATGGCTGGTAGATTAAGTGTAGTAAATGTATTATCAGCTTAGGATATTTTCAATTTATGATAGATTTATCAGGATGTAAACCCATCGTAAGTCAAGGAGCAATTGTATATATGATGGTCATGTTGACTAAGGCCAGAAGCAATAAACATGCTCAAATAACTCTTGGTGGTAGAATAAAATGTATTGAAAATAAATACGAGCCGGGCTCGGTGGCTCAGCCTGTAATCCCGCGCCTTTGGGAGGCTGAGGTGAGTGGATGGCCGGAGCCCGCGGGTTCGAGACCCGCCTGGGCAGCGAGACCTCATCTCTACAATAAATCAAAAAATCAGCCGGGCGTGGTAGTGCATGCCTGTAATTCCGGCTACTCGGAAGGCTGAGGCGGAAGGATCGCCGGAGCCCAGCAGGTCAAGGCTGCAGTGGCCAGGAGCGGCCACTGCACTCCGGTCTGGGCGACAGAGTGAGACTTCAACTCAAAAAAAAAAGAAAAGAAAAGAAATACAATCATGTTTATAAAGAGTCATGAAAGTTTTCAGTCTTCAAACTGGTAATTCTTTTCCTGGGAATTTATCCTAGTGAAGTAATTCTTAAATTACTGTCCAGGGACAGTTGAGGGCTCCTAAGACTCTCAAGGGATCCATGAATTCAGAATTATTTTCATAATATTATAATACTAAGACATGACTTGTCTTTTTTACTGTCATTCTCTCACATGGGTACAGTGAAGTTTCCCAGGAGCTACATAATATGAGATGACACAATTGATCTGACAGCTAAGAGAATGTGTGCCTATAGGATGGTGGACTTTAGGGATGATCTTGTACCTTATATTTGCTATTTCAATAACCATTCCACATAGGCAACTGCTAATCCATAAAGCCTTGAATAAACCCCACAGACTCTATCTCTAAAGCACTGATTGCCATTATCCCTTAAATCTGGCAGAAACCCCAGTTTGGAAGTAGAATGTCTGTATGAAGGGGAAAAAATTACGCTAAGAAATTCAATGCAGATTAGTAAGAAACAAACATATTATTCAATCACAGGGCCTTAGCATGAGCAAAGATATAGGCCAGGTGTATGCAAGGGTAAACGAAGCCCACTGCTAAAAGACAAGGTTATCAGCCCTGGCTGCCCAGAGACCCATCAGAGGAACTTTAAGAAGCTATTGATTATATAATAAAAATGTGGCATATAGACACTTTGGAATACTATTCAGTCATAAAAAGAATGAAAGAATATCTTCTGCAGCAACATGGATGGAATTGGAGAATTAAGCGAACTAAATCAGGAACAGAAAACCAAGCACTACATGTTCTCAACTCTTGTTTGTTAAACAAAAAACAAACCCAGGCATTTGGAAACACAACACATGATATCCTCCAAGGATGGCTGAGCTCTCGCCAAGCCTGCCCAGGAGCCCAGCAAAGGAGAATGCAGAGTGCCACACAACACAACCAAGGATGGAAGCCTGGCCCTTCTCTGTGTGCTCAATTCCTTAGGACAAGGTTGCCTCACACACTATCATTTGGTTAACTGACCCCAATCCTTTAGGGATGCTCAAAACAGCCTTGTTAGCCATACAAGGCTATTATAAGTGGGAGCTAAACTAAGATCTGCAAGAAATAGAAAATCATATAATGGACACTGGAGACTCAGAAGGGCGAGGGAGAAAGGGGTGGAGAGATAAAAAATAATAATCCATTGGGTTCAGTGTGCACAGGTTAGGGGTGGAGGGTACATTTCAAGCCCACACCAAAAACTATTTATATTCCCCCAAAGCTATTGCAATTTTAAAAAGGAAAGAAAGAAAAGGAAAAAAAAGCTATTGATGAGGCTGCATTGTCTAGAGATTCTGGTTTCATCAGTCTATCAAGGGCCTAGGTGTGGAAATTTTTTTAAAAAGCTCCCCAGATATACCCAAGCCAGGTAAAGACCCAACAAAGAAAGAGAACTACAGGCCAATATCTTTGATGAACATAGATCCTAAAATTCTCAAGAAGAACCTAGCAAACCGGATTCAACAACACATCTCAAAAATCATCCATCATGACCAAGTAGGCTTCATACCTGGGATGCAAGGCTGGTTCAACACTCATAAAACCATAAATGTAATTAAATATATCAACAGATGTCAAAACAAAAACCACATGATTATATCATTAGATGCAGAAAAAGCTTTTGATAAAATCCAGCGCCCCTTCTTGATAAAGACCCTCGAACATCTAGGCATACGGGGAACATACCTCAAAATAGTAAAAGCCAACTACGAGAAACCCACAGCCAGCATACTCCTAAACGGACAAAAATTGGAACCATTTTCCCTGAAAACTGGAACAAGACAAGGATGCCCACTCTCACCCCTCCTGATGTTCAGTATAGTATTGGAAGTCCTGGCTGAGCAATCAGAGAAGAGAAGGCAATCAGGGGTATCCAAACAGGAAAAGAGGAAGTCAAGTTATCTCTCTTTGCAGATGACATCATTGTGTACCTTGAAAACCCAAGAGAATCTGTCAAAAACTTCCTTACACTGATAAAGGCCTTTGGCAAAGTCTCAGGATATAAAATAAATGTGCAAAAGACAATTGCATTTCTTTACACTAATAATAAACAAACAGAAACCCAAATAAAAACCACAATTCCATTCACAATAGCCACAAAAAAAATGAAATACCTTGGCATCTTCCTAACCAGAGACGTGAAAGACCTTTACAATGAAAACTACAAAACACCACTCAAAGAAATCAAAGATGACACAAACAAGTGGAAAAATATCCCATGCTCATGAATTGGAAGAATAAACATTATGAAGATGTCCATCTTACCTAAGGCAATCTACAGATTCAATGCAATACCCATCAAATTACCAGCAACATTCTTCTCAGACCTAGAAAAAACAACACAGGAATTCATATGGAAACACAAATGACCAAGAATAGCCAGAACAATCCTCAGCAAAAAAAAAAAAAAAACAAAGCAGGTGGTATCACATTACCAGACTTCAAACTTTACTATAAAGCTACAATCATCAAAATAGCTTGGTATTGGTATAGGAACAGGCATATAGATCAATGGAATCGAATTGAGATTCCAGAAGCAAAACCTCAATTTCTCAACCAACTCATCTTCGACAAAGCCTCTACCACCTACCACTGGGGAGAGGAGAACCTATTCAGTAAATGGTGCTGGGAAAACCGGTTGACCACATGCAGAAGATTGAAACAGGACCCCTATCTATCCTCATATACAAAAATTAACTCCAAATGGATCAGAGACCTAAATGTAGAACCTCAAACCATAAGAACCTTAGAAAATGAAGGACATATCGTCATGGAAATCGGAACTGGCATCCAATTCCTGAACAAAACCCAAAACCCACAGGCCATAAGAGAGAATATAGACAAGTGGGACCTCATTAAACTGACAAGCTTCTGTAAAGTCAAAGAAACCATCAAGAGAGCAGGCAGACAGCCTACAGACCGGAAAAAAGTATTTGCCAACTCCAGGTCTGACAAAGGCTTAACATCTTGGATCTACAAGGAACTCAAATGTGCTGAAAAGAAGAAAACAAACAACCCCATTATCAAATGGGCAAAAGATATGAACAGACACTTCTCAAAGGAAGACATCCATGCAGCCAACAGACACATGAAGAAATGTTCAACCTCACTAATCATCAGGGAGATGCAAATCAAAACCACACTGAGATACCACCTAACTCCAGTCAGAATGGCAATTATCAATAACTCAAAAAATAACAGTTGCTTGAGAGGGTGTGGCGAAAAGGGAACACTTCTACACTGTTGGTGGGAGTGTAAACTAGTGCAACCTCTGTGGAAAGCAGTGTGGCGATTCCTAAAAGCTCTAAATATCAACCTCCCATATGATCCCGCAATCCCCCTACTGGGAATATACCCTGAAGAACTCAAATCACTCCATAAAAAAGATACCTGCACACGTATGTTTATCACAGGATTGTTCACAATAGCAAGAACCTGGAAGCAACCATGCTGTCCATCAAAAGAGGACTGGATTTTAAAAATGTGGTACATATACAGGATGGAATACTACACAGCCATAAAAAACAACAAAATCATGAATTTCGCAGCAACCTGGATGGAACTAGAGTCTATAATACTGAGTGACCTCTCACAGAAACAAAGATCTAAGTATCACATGTTCTCACTCATATAGTGGACCTTGAACATCCAATGTACTACTATAAGGAAATGACTATGCCGGGCTCAGTGGCTCAGCCTGTAATCCCGTGCCTTTGGGAGGCTGAGATGAGTGGATTGCCTGAGCCTGCAGGTCTGAGACCCGCCTGGGCAACTTGGTGAGACCTCATCTCTACAATAAATCAAAAATTAGCCGGGCGTGGTAGCGCGCACCTATAGTTCCAGTTACTTGGAAGGCTGAGGCGGAAGGATCACCGGAGCCCAACAGGTCGAGGCTGCGGTGGCCGGGAGCAGCCACTGCACTCCAGCCTGGGTGACAGAGTGAGACTCCAACTCAAAAAAAAAAAAAAAGAAAATGACTGACAGTAGTGGGAAACTATGGGGGGGAGGGAGATGGGATTAACAGTAGTAAATATTTGTCTTGGGACTGGGAGAAACCTCTTATCAACAAGGGTGCCTGAACAAAGCATATTTGTATACCTAACCCTTAACTGTACCCCACAATATCATAATAAAAAATATTGATTATAAAAAAAAGCTCCCCAGATAATTCTAATGTGAAGCCAGTTTTAAGAACTACAACTATAAATGATGAAAGATACCAAAAAGTTCTTCTTTCTCCCTAAATACTATATTTTTATACAATATGTACTGCTGCCCTATATTTTGTGCTTTCCATTCACATAATTTGTGTCTCTGCCTTCTTTAATTTGCCAACCAAAAGGGAGGGGGGGACACTAAATTGTTCATCCCACATGGCACACGAGTCATCGATCAACATTAACTTTGGCCACTCCAGTCAGCAAGGCAGGATTTACATAAAGGTATCTCTGTTTTGCAATCAGGTGACCCAGGAAGCTGGAGAGCTTTGCAAAAAGTCATCCCATAAAGTTGGGTTAAATCAAGAATAGATCGAAATTTGAGGCCAGGCCACTCGACCACATCAACAGCCTTTGGAAGGTCTGTCTTGCATTTATTGGTTTGGGCTAGACAGCTTAAAACGCTGAGGTCAGTGAGATCAAACAGGGGCAAGACTGCAAGAATTCGGAGAGGTCAAGTTAGTGACAGGATTTCCTGCTGCTTCTTCCTCAATGTCAGATGCTCTGCCCCAGTGACTGTGCCCTAACCTCTCACAGCAGCCCAGAGACTATGACATGGGAGTGAAATCTGGCCCCAGGAGAGCAGGAAAGTCCCATGACCACAGGGCTTTCTACACATAAAGAGCTTAACAATATCCCCCAGTCCACACCACGAGCTCCTTCTGAAAGTCTCAAGTTCTTAACGTTTTCCCAACCAGAACTGCCTTTGCCTGAGGGAACCCATTAAACCTCAGAGCGGATTTCTCCAGATGATGACTGAACAACAAACAAAAAACAAACCCAGGCATTTGGAACACAACACATGACACCCTTCAAGGACAGGCTGAGCTCTCACCAAGGCTGCCCAGGGGCCCAGCAAAGGAGAATGCAGAGTGCTACACAACACTAAGGGAAGCCCTGCCCTCCACTGTGCACTCAGTCCCTCTGGACAAGGTTGCCACCAACACTAGCATGTGGTTAACTGACCCCAATCCTTTAGGGATGCTCAAAAGCAGCCTTGTTAGCCACACAAGAATTCAAAACCAGATCACGTTGTATTTGAATGAAGTGAGACCCAGGCAAGAAATGAACATCTCCCTGCCCTGCCTCTATGTTCTTCAGCACATTGGATCTTTTTTTTTTTTTTTTTTTCTTTTGAGTTGGAGTTTCACTCTGTCACCCAGACTGGAGTGCAGTGGCCGCTCCCGGCCACCGCAGCCTCGACCTGCTGGGCTCCGGCGATCCTTCCGCCTCAGCCTTTCAAGTAGCCGGAATTACAGGCGTGTGCTACCACGCCCAGCTGATTTTTTTATTTATTGTAGAGATGAGGTCTCGCTTCCCAGGCGGGTCTTGAACCCGCGGGCTCAGGCAATCCACTCACCTCAGCCTCCCAAAGGCAAGGGATTACAGACTGAGCCACCGAGCCCGGCTGTATCTTTCTTAGAGAATTTTTCAGTGTATCTTATATCTGTGTCTCTGATTGTCTGTCTTCTCCACTAGATCATAAACCACAGAAAGGTAGATTATGGTGTGTTTTGCACCCTTACATGGTGGGGACCAAGCATGCTTGCTGAATATAACAGAAGCTTCTTGGAGATCAAATTTTATAAATGGCATCAATAAGCATTGAGTTGAGCAGCTACTGAGTAGGGCAGGCTGCCCAGAAACTAACTGGGTGAATGAAGAGACCCCCTGGAAGAGAGGAGTGCAGGGAGAGGGGACCAGGGTGTGGTATTCACAGAGTGCTGGCAAACACACAGCCAGGAGAGGCATTTTGGAACCTCTGTTAACAGCAGCTCCTAAAACACTTGAGTACCCACTGTACACCCCACAACGAACACCCAAAGGAAGCACCAGCTCAGAGAAAGTGACTACTGGTTACAGCACCCTGCCAACAGGCCTACCGAGCAGCATCTGGCATTCCTGGCATCTGCCAGCCAAGCCTTGATCTGTTCAGACCCCCTGATCACCTTCTTAGAAATAGTGGAATCACAGCTTGAAGAGCAGGTAGAATTTCAAGTTATCAATAATGTAAAGGAATGCCCACGAACACTAAGGACTTCATATAGTCTGAGAACTACAGGCAAGATGCCTACCAGGCATCCAGAGGGTGAAATACCACCACCCTCAATCTGTTTCCTTGACCAACATTCATTTGTAATATATGTCATTCAAATATGTTACTAGATAAATGCATGTACTTAATATTGATGTGATCAATGCAACTGCCTAGTTATGAACAACTATCTCTATTTATCTTCTAGAAACATATTTAGGAACATCAGGCTAAATAAACATCCTTCACTACCAGAAAAAGATAAGCCGCCACTCACCCCTTCCCTCCACACACACCACAAACAGAGATGAAATCAAATTATGTCAGTGCCGTGGTACATATTTAGGTCTGGTGGAACATAATTAGAAAAGCCAGAGATGCTTTGGAGCATAACTCCAAAATGCAAACAGTGACATGTAATATTTCCCTACTCTCCCACCCTTCACTAAAGAATAAAAAGATCCATTCTGACCTTGTAGAGCATACGTCCTTCTTCTTTCGTCTCTCAAAGTTCTCAGACATCCAGTGAATATCTATCCATTATCTGGGCAGCAAAATGTACGTGCATTGCTGTTAATCCCTTATTCGTAACTATTACTGAGTGTATCTCATTCCACAGAGAGGAAACCAGTGCTGATGGTTCTCCAGGAAAGCTCAGGCAGTCTGAGGCAATAAGAAAAGACTTCCTTTTTTTTTTTTTTTAACTTTAGTTAGCTCCTAATAACTTCACTCCCTTTCTGGGTTGGAATCATTTTGTCACTCCATGAAAAAGCTTGAAGACACAGGAGTGAGACCCTGGTGCAGACATAGGTCCAAGTCATCGGAGCAGGCTTCCGCTTGGTTTAAAAGAGAATCAGAACTGTGAGGAGAGAGACAGGAGAAGCAGCCAACAGGATGTGTGTGGCTGGAGTTCCTGGCATGAAGTCTTGGCTTTCATGTTTATTTTTGGATGTATTTTTCTTAGCCCTTTGATGCAAATTTCTGGCTTGGGAAGTAACCCTACAGTACAAGCTCCAAAGTTGCCAAAAGTAAGCACGGGCTTCTGACCTGGGAGAATGCAGGCCCCTTGGCTTTCTGGCTCCAACTACTCCATTAATAAGGGTGCAGGCCCCAGTGCATTATCTGGCAGGCAAGGGGCTGCCTGTCTGTGCATGAGCCATGCAGTCCTAGCTCAATACCCGGGTTCCCTAAACACCCGAAATGTCAGTCCACCTGCAAAGCCTACCATTAATGCAAATGCAAAAACAACCTGAAATTGTTAACATGTTAAATAAAACCATGCAACTCATCCAAAAGACTTTTGAGATATTTACGTTCTGAGATATTAAGTATTTCATTTTTTTGACAGCCACAGACAGATAGCAACATCAAGCCTATTCAAGCAGGAGCAGATGCCTCTGGAAGGTATATTATTCTAATAGGGTTTTTAAAGCACATCAGCAAAGACTAAGTTGCTGTGGTTTCTTATAGTGGCTTGAAAGATTATTAATGGAAAAGGGCTTTTTTCTCCTATGTATTCTAAAAAGACAGTAAATAAGAATAACTAAAAAGCTTTTCAGTTCGACAACTGCCAACATATCTGGTAGAATCTTATAGGAACAAAACACTCTAAAAATTAGGAAATAGAGATAGATATAAACATATTTTTTTCAACAGTATTCATTACTTTTAACAGCAGTCCTGTTTACTAATTCCTTTCTTTCCCTAGGACAGAAACATACACTTTCTTATTTTTACCATTCCATTTTATATCTCATAAAGCATGAAAATAGATTTTCAGTTCATTAACAATATTTACTGAGGCCACAGACACATTTGGGAAATAAACTCTACCATACCAATCATTATATCCAAGCAACAGTTCTCTGTGACATGCTTTGCCCTGATTGAATAAAATCACAACAGTGTACCAAGAGATTTCTGAATAATAATCACAGCTAAGAAACTACTTTTATTGTAACATGGGTCAGACTACAAATTTAAAATATTGCTTTTATTTTTAATGGCTCTGTAATCTTATTATTGTCTTCAAATTTTCAAAGCATATATTCATAAATATGTATTGTTATCTTGAATACATTCAAATATGGCTCACAGTAAAGGCAAGTTTTTTTCCAGAATGATGTCCATGCAATTGAAACACAGGTAAACAGGTTCAAGGGCCTCTTGGTAGCATCTTTTATGGATTTGACCGAGAGTGCCTTTCTGCTCTACTTCCTTGAACACACTGGACTCATCACTTCATTCAATTTCATGTATTTGGAATATTCCATGTTAAGATGTCAAAACATACCACAAACCTAAAACAACTGTCAACATATCTGCCAAAGCATCCTCATACAGACACAACGTTAGACAAAAAGTCAGGAAGAAACTCCCCAAAACTCTTATCATTGTTGTTCTAACCATTGGAAACTCTCTTATACACTGAGACAAAATTCATGAAATTATACAGTAAATCAGTTCTATATTTCTTCCAAGAGCTACCATCAGTCATAAATACTCATAATCTTGGATCAACTTCTAATAACTGGCTTAAACTTCCTAGTCTACACTTAACTACTTTGAGATTTAACTTCCTTACCGGGGTTAGAAAATGCCACTAGTGTCAGAGTTTACATTATAAATTATAATTGTCTCAAGAAATAAAAATGGTATTCCAAGACTTTTAAATTAATTTTCTTCTGTATATAATTCAGAAACATAACTATCTCTAATATTTATCTCTCTCTTTTTCTCCCTCTCTTCTTCTCTGCCCATCTCTTTCTCCCTCTTGAAATGTGACTGAAAAATGAGATATTTTAAACTGTGGCTAATATTTCCTATTAAGCTCTAATATCAAAGAGGCGTGAATGGACAAAGACATTACTTACGAACTCAAATAAATTTACCATAATTCATTTAAGCTAAGAAAATATGACCTGACTTTAAGATAGATCAAACCAGCACCCTCAAAGCTGACCATAAACTGGCAACTGAAATAGGGAAAGAAACATGTAGGATACAAAAAAAAAAAAAAAAAAGCATCAAGCTGTTACCTCAGTTATATGCTGGAGAATATTTATTGTATTTGATGTATTTGCAGAGACTATTGAAGAAATGCTTCTGATCACATTTATGCAATTTAAAAAAATACTCTAGGTGCCACTCATTTGACTTACAACATAATAGACAATATAAAGCAAGAGGTATTTGGGATGGAATTGAATAGAACTTCAAAATCTCACATGTGATTATCTGAGTGCATACCTGTGGAAGTCCAGGAAACTTCCCTTTGATCTGGAAAGGAAAAGGAATTTTCCCTAGCTTTGTGCTGCCATTAAAGTCCCAACTGTAAGATACAGAGTATTCGCTCAGCCTATTAAGTTACTATTTTTGGACTGTTACCTGTTAGTGATTAGGGAACATAATTTTCAGTTAGAAGAAGTAACTCAGAATCCTAATGGGAGTGTGTCTAGCCTCCAGCCCCTATTAAGTGACATCAAGAGCACATATAAGGAGACAAAGTCAAACACAAGAGCGCCTACCATAAAACAGGCCCACCAGGACGTTCCTCAAAAGTAAACAGTCAAATGAGATGAATGTGCAAATTCAGACTATGATCCAGGCTAATTTTCACTATTTGGAACCTGTCACCTAACACTGCACCTTTCCTTCCCAATGGAGAGGGCTCATCTAGTTCACCTCTCTGCCGCCATCTCACAGTTCAGAGATGACTCAGGAGTCTGACTGAATCCTAAAGCTGTATAACTCTTTCCTACGTAGTTCTTCCCTTTTGATATTTGGCTGACAGGTCTCACTTGGATTTCAGCTGACAGTATGAGCTTGGGTTTTAATGTTTCTAACAGATGCTATTCACCAGTACGAGGATGACTGAATTACTGACCCAGGTATCTGACATAATCAAGGAATAGGTGCTCTGGTTAACAAATATTTTGCTAGCAAATTAGTGCTATATCTGCCATGAAAAGATGACCAATATTCAAAGTATAGAGGTCAAATTTATTTAATGCCAATGATATATTATACACTGAAATGATATAATAATGAACTTGCTCGTTTATTTTTTTTTCTGTCTCCTCTGAGTAGAATAGAGGACCCTGCCCTGTATATACATACACATACATATGTTTGCATATACCTGACACACAAGAGATACTCAGTATATATTGAATAAACAGTAAAATAAACAGAACTCAAAAAAGATATATGAGAATTGTACAGTTTTTTAGGATTATCATGTACTGTATATGCTTGTGAATAAAGCTCTGATTAACAGATTATAAGCTACTGGGGTTTGTTGCATTTTCAGTTTAGATAGGTAAAACATTGCTTGAGCACCTAATTCACACACTATACTTAGTTGCATGAACAGACAAACAAAATGAAATATCTGACTAATCTCTTACTCATTATGAGATTCCAGTCCCTGCCCTGTAAAAGGTCAGCCTAAAAATTCTATCCATCCTTTTCGGCTCAAAATGGCTCTCTGAATCTTGCCCCTGGTACACTTAAGTCACTGGTAAGGGAGATCAGAAATCATCCTCAGAGATTAAGATGAGGTGTCGGACTCAATGAGCTATAAAACGTAAGACAAGATTTTGGATAGCAAGAACAGTCCTCAATATCAGTGTCTCTATTTAATAGAAACAGTCCCAGTCTCAGAAAACAGTCCCAGTCCCAGATTGTACTCAAATACAACTCAACCAAGGGATCAAACTTGGCATCATTAACAGTAGAGCAACCAGACATTATGATCCTCCTCGTGTATTCAGCAACACCTTTGACATCTTCTTGCCAAAAATGTTTAGCCTAACTTTCATTTACAGGAAACCCTGGTAGTAGAGGTGAAAAAAAAAAAGATAAAACAATTAAACAAATCTTACTTTGGGAGAAACTGACCTGGCCTTTTTAACCAGTCAATGTTACTGGGAGGCTAGGGGAAAGATAGAAGGAAAGGAAACAAGAGAAAGAGAAGGGGACAAGGGAAAGAGAGAGACTTAGACATAGAAGAATCAAATGTAATCTGTGGCTCTTGATAGAAGCCTGGTTTGAGAAAAAAAAGCTATAAAAGCTATTTATGAAGGAACTGGGGATATCTGAAATATAGACTGCATACTAGTTGATACTAGGATATTATTGTTAGTTTTATAGGTAAGATCATGGTGTTATGGATATGTAGCCAGGTATTCTACATTTTTTTGAGACATACGCTGAACATTTAGGGTGAAATGTTATGTCTATCATTTCCATTAAATTGGTTCATCAAAGAACAAACAAAGATGAAACAAATATGGCTCTATGTTGCTGAACTACATGGGGGTAAATGGATGCTCATTGTATGAATCTTTTTAAATTTTCTGTTTGAAAAACTTTAAAATGAGTTTGTTTTAATGTTCACAGGCAGCAGCTCTTAAGGACTTCCTCCTCACCACTGAGAGCTTCTAATGAAAATAACAATTTTTTAAATATTTCTACAAACCATCCTCTATCAGCAATTTGAGAAAGTCATCATGAACAAAGGCAGTTATAATAACGCACATTGTGGGTAGAAGTCATTTTTGTTCTGAAAACCAGTTTTCCAAATTCCTTTTTTGAAAAAGACTTTTTGGTTTACCTTTTAAAATGAAAGATCCAAAAAAAAATGGCTTATTTGCCTCAAGCTTGGTCCCTTTTAATTGACAGGAAACCTCTCCACACACACCTCATGCAAACCTACTTTCGATTTTCCTTCCTAAAACTAGCTTTTGTCTCTGAACTTTGCAGAGCGGTTGGAGCTCTTTAATATCTTCTAAGAGAAATATTTCAAACAAGTAACCCCACAATTTATTCACTACTGCCAAGAATAAAAGTAACAGGTTTCACCACCAACCCTTCCAAGGCTTTGCGTGACTTTTAAGGCGAAGCATCACTCATTGACCTGCAGGTTGGCTCCCTCAATGCATCTGCCATTTGTTTGGCTCTGGAGGAAGCAATTTGATTACACAAAATTCTTTTTAGATCAAGTTTAAAATCTTCGCCACACTGGGACAAGTGGCAAAGCCTGCCAGCTCCATGGGTTAACACTTGGACACACTGAGCCAAGGACGAAGACAAGGAGCAACCGCAGGTTAAAATCAGAAGCTTAAGAACTGAAAAGGAATGAGCATGAAAGATGCAAGGCTTAGCCGGGCCTTTATAAGTGTGCCATTTGCCATGACTGCATATGAGACGATGTATTCCTCATCTTTTTTGTAAATGAGTGTAGTATCCTGAGGGGCACCAGTAAGCATCAGGAAATGCAAAAGCCCCTAGGACCCGTGTGTCCATCCACTGCTGTGCCACCTATGCATTTTGAAGTTGGCAAGTCACCAGACATCTTTACGTGTCTCCATTTTCCATATCTTATTATAGAGCACATCATTTCTAAAAGCATTTACATGAAGCAGATGTTAACCCCATTCATTCCTCTTTCCCAGGGAACACGTCAATGATGATTTTTAAAATGCAAAAGAAAATGTCAAAGTATTTTGTTCCCTGGTTAAGAATACATCTGTGGAATAGGAGGGAGAAAATACATAAAACACTCTATGGTCATTCAAGAAATAATTATAAGGTATGTCAAACTACAGAAAATTGAGCAAGTGCTAAATTTAAAAAAAAGGGATGTCTTGTGTCAAAATGGCTTTTTCACTCACTCATTTCAAAAACAAGTTCTGAAAATTAAATTCCATCTACAGGCTCAGAACAGAACACATTAGGGCTGGACTATAATGCCATTATCCACGGGGCAGCTCCCTTTCTTTTCTGAAACTGCATTAATTGATGAAGAAGCCTTGGGGCTCACCTCCCATAGTGCCTTGAAGTCCTTCTGCTCGATGCGAAGCAGCTCACTGCTCTCCCTGGTAACGATGGTCGCATGGCGTGGCGTGTTGTCCAGGATGGACTCTCCAAAGGCCGTCCCAATCCCCAGGGTGCAGATGGTCACTGCATCCTGAGAATCCCAAACACTGGTTATTAGAAAATGAAAAATCCAACTGATGGGTGAGTTGTCCTACTTTCAACTGAGGTATAACTTGCACAAAATAACACATCTAATTTAATTGTACAGTTTTAATAAGTTTTGACAAATATATATATCAGTGTAATGACTACCCACATCAAGACAGAATATTTCTATCACCCCTGAAATTTCCCTCATGCCCCTTTCCAAACAAGATCTTTTTTTTGAGTTGGAGTCTCACTCTGTCGCCCAGACTGGAGTGTAGTGGCCGCTCCCGGCCACCGCAGCCTGGACTGCTGGGCTCCACCGATCCTTCCGCCCCAGCCTTCCAAGTAGCCGGAATTACAGGCATGCACTACCACGCCCAGCTGATTTTTTGATTTATTGTAGAGATGAGGTTTCGCTGCCCAGGTGGGTCTCGAACCCGTGGGCTCAGGCAATCCACTCACCTCAGCCTCCCAAAGGCGTGGGATTACAGGCTGAGTCACTGAGCCCAGCTAGCAAGATCTTTTTTTCAGAGGTAATACTGTTCTGATTTCTATCATCATAAAGGTACTTTGCCTGTTTTAGAAGTTCATGTAAAAAGAATCAGACAATAGGCAAACTCTTGTTTGTGTGTGGCTTCTTTTGCTCAAGATACTGTCCGTAAATTTCATCCATATGGTTGTATGGATTAATAGTTTTTTCCTTTTATTGATGAGTAGTTTTCTATTGCATGGGTGTTCCACAATTTGCTTATCCAGTCTCCTATTTGTGAGCATTTGGGTTGTTTCTAGCTTGGGGATATTATAAATAAAGCTGCCAGCAATAACATCTTTTAATACAAATACTATCTACTTTAGGAAAAGGGGAGAAATCTATTGAAGATAAACTCAGGGTTTTTTAAAGTGAAAGAATGCAGTTGTAATATTTAAGTAGAAAACCGAACTAAGGAAGATACTATGTCTGTCTGTCTTGAAGAGATGAAGAAAAGGAGGGTCAGAGTGGTAGATCCACACAACCCCACTTCACACAGTTAATAAGTAGTGTGACCAGAATCTAGCCTAGTCTAGCTGACTATGAATTCCAAGATTTTTGTAT
Organism: Cephalopachus bancanus; assembly: GCA_027257055.1. Classification (NCBI taxonomy): domain Eukaryota; kingdom Metazoa; phylum Chordata; class Mammalia; order Primates; family Tarsiidae; genus Cephalopachus; species Cephalopachus bancanus. The sequence continues at coordinate 3,377,154 of JAPVLO010000122.1, read as the reverse complement.
CATGCTGCCTCCTGCAGGCACAACAGAGTAAAAACAGCATCTGATGAAAGTACAGTGTGACTAATTTATAAAATGTCTGAATTGATGATTTAAAAGTTTCCTAAGGAGTACTAAAAAAGTAATTTCCTCTCTGCATGCAACATTGGTGATAATGTTTGGATTTAATCCTAACTAGTTTCAAATAATGCAAATAGCCACTCAAAAGTCATCTGGACATTAATTTTGCAAGGCATTAGAAACTAAGCGAGATACACAAGGGTAATCCTCTGAGTTAGAAAGCACAGCTTTTCTTTCATGCATCTAATACACGATAATAGGCAAATGTTATTAAGATCAAGTTAGTGACTCTGTAATCACATTACTAAGACAAATGCCCATAAGAATCCAGATCCTTGAACCATGGCAAATTGCTTCTGCACAGATATTACCATATAAAATTATGTTCAGGAAAATAAAATCAATAATATCTCAGAAAAAGAACAAAAGATCAGGGGAGAAGTTAAGTGTAGTTAGCTAATAATTTTTCCAGAAAGGCAACTGCAAACAAATTCACTCAGAAAATATCCCCAGAACCGAAATATCAATACTCAGTGAGTTAGGCGCCTCTGAGTAATTGTTAAATTCTAGTAAAAACACAAGATAGACTATCATATGTAGTAGACTATCACACATTCTCCAGAATAGTTCCCTTCAAATTCCCTTGAAGCTCCTGCTTGCCTGCTTCATTTTTCTATCAACTGAACCCTTCAGGAAGAATTCTTTTGCCTAATTTGTACTTTCTAGTGATAAATTCTATTTTAAAACTTGAAAGAGATGGGCCATAAGCATTACTGCTGCCATCATCCACATGGCTTTCACGGCTATTTGCAAAGTATAATGCAAAAGAAGCAGAAAGCTCTCAGTGATGCCTGAGCAAGTTGTGGTGTTTATGGATTAACCAGTCTTCTCCTTTCTTAACTCCTGTTCCTGACACATGGTTTGTCACCAGACAGTACACAAAGAAAGGCAGAGGCTGTGAAGTGCACATGAGCCTGTCTTTTCTCCAGTAAACAGCTCTTGGAATAAAGATGGAAGTTTGAATTTGTTATTAGAGTTTCCCTGGAGATTTCAACCTTATCCATGCCTTATCATATGTAACAAAATGTAGTCATGGTAGTGTTGCCAACCGCACTTTGCGTATTTCACCATGTCAGGACCTCCTCTGGAAGGGGAGGACTGTGCCAGTCAGTGCCCAGCTGAGGTTATTGGCTCGAGCGCCCCAGTTCATTTCTAGGAGTCCACACTCTCCTGGAATGTGGGATCAAGCCTCCCTCTATCTCCTCCTTCACACTGGATCCACTCAAATTTAAGGGTGGGGAATCGCAAATTACAAGATGTGCTCTTGGAATCAGGACTGAAACATCTTACCCAGTAAGAATATTATTTGCAAGTTCAAACTTTACTTTCAGCAGGTTCCGAATATTTTTAGGACACATTTACTTAGAAACCTGAATGGAGTTAGGAAGTGTGGGTTGGGCACTGGGATAAGTGGGCACGGAAAGGTAGACAGAGGGGCTAGGCCCTATTTACATTAGAATCACGGGCAGGGCCTTGCAATGTGGTTAGAGAGTAATTATCAAAGAAATGTACATGCAAATGTTTTCTCATTTTGCAGAACCAATGTAAGCTGCCTAGTATGTATGATGAAAGGCAGGACTAAAGTAGACAGGATGAACGTGATTTGATATAGAAGATACACTCATCCGTGGGCCACATGAACATCTAACCACATCGCTGTAGATGAGGATTCCAAGCCAGAAGTCCTATAGATGTGCTCATGCATGCTTCTGCCTGTTGCTGAACGTGTCTGTTTCTGGATGTAGCATGATGACTTCCTTCTCAGCTTACACATACTCTAGAGGTCTGCTCACATCTCATATACATACTTATCTGACAGGGACTATTGAAAAGAACATTTTTGCTATAAGAAAGCGATTGGCATTAGTGGGAAACTGTCGGGGGAGGGGGTGGGATTGGCAGTTGAGGGAAACTGCTAGGGCAGGGAGGGGCAGACCTCATCAATAAGGGTACCTGCATGATCAATGTTTACATAGCTAACCCTGAATTGTACCCCACATCTTTATAATAAAAATTTTAAAAATAAAAATAAAAAATACATGTGTTTTCAAAAAAAAAAGAAGAGAACATTTTTACTTCTGCTCACTTGCAGATTAATGTTCAGAGAGGCCATCCGAAAGAAAGTGTTTACAGTGACATAGAGCCTGAAGAAAGCAATCAGCACCTACTCAGGGAATATGGATCGATAATGGTGAAGGAATGTCTTGTTTTATGGCAAGATGACAATTTATTTGGGGTATTTTCAGATGGGAAATGAAGATTTAAAAACCTACATGTCTTCAACACATGAAGGTGTGTTTAGCAGATGCTACTGGAGTCCGCCTCAGCAGCTTTCTGGACAGTTCTGCCCAGTGGCCAGCCTCAGGCACTGCGTCATCGCCCTGCCTGAGGGCAGAGGCATAAGAGTGGGAGGATAAATAGCCCAGCTTCCTCACCTCACATAGTTTCCAGGGTTCCTGAAGAGGAAGCCAAGTTGCCCACAATGGAAACTCTTTGTTAATACACTTTTACTGGCTTTCCTTGTCTCCAGAAAAGCTACTTGTCATCAAATCTTTTTCTCCAGGTCTGCTTCTGGGGAAACCCAAAACAAGAAGAGGGGGTTGGCCATCACGGCTATGGGTCCTAAATTACACTGAGATCTCTGAGGAGGTACTGGACCAAACCAGCATTCCCAAAGAGACTTCTGTAAAGGGACAGGGACCAGCCTAGCACCTAACGCTTGTATCAGACACATCATAAGTGCAGTATGCCTTGGATGACACATGGGAAGAATTCATTGTGTTAGGAGCACATACTGGGTCCACTGAGATCCACTCTGCTACCTAACAAGGGGTGACAGGCTCTCAGAAACAATTACCTACGGCATATCACTGACGTGTCATCTGCTTTCTTCCTCCGACCGGATCCAGCTCTCTTACCTATCAGTCCACTTGATCACACCTTTTTCTCCTTCAAAACTGCAGACCGCCTTACTTAGTCACCCACTGACCCTCAGCTCCCTGTCCCATGGTACAGCACATGCATGCAGATCTGCATGTGTGTGAGTAGAGGGCGGGGTCAAGCCCTGGGCCAGGTGTCTTAACCGGGAGGCCCCGTTTATTCTGCACAACAGGTAAATGAGAGCATGAATAAGCTGCTTTGCACAGTGCCTAAGTCAAAACAAATGCTTAACAAATGGAGAATACTCTGATTGACCGTAGTATTAACATAATTCTGCAACATCAGTATCAGTGCTCCCCTATAGATTGAGCAGAACCAGGCACAAGGGTGTTCAGTAGCTTGCCCAAGACCACAACTAGCGAGTGGAAGAGCTGAGACTAGAAACTAGTCAGTCTGACTATTTACTCCCAGACTTCTTAGATTTTGCCACAGGAAGTATAAGTACCTCTTGCTGAGGCTTAGTAGGAAAAAATGGTTCAGGTATTCACTTAATTCATATAGGTTTTTGTTTTCAAACAATCACATTTATTGAATGCCAAATAAGTCCACATCGCCAAGAAAACATAAAACATTTGGTATTGCTTCCTCTCTAACCCTCCAATTCCAATATCGGGGTCCACTTCCCTCCCTAGAGCATCCAATCCACCCTAGGCAATCCTCCCCTCTTTAGGAGAAATGTAAGCGATCATAAACCCAGTAATTAAGAATCAAGTCAGCATTTCTGTTCTTCCCACTCTGGTCCTGTGCTCCAGTTCTGATCATGGAGTTCCTATCTTGGGTGGAAAAACAAATTTGTTTTTGAGTCTCTCCCTGGACAACCTGCCGGGCATCCTATTTCTTCTCAAAGTGGTGGAGTCTTGTCCTGACAGCCCCCCATGGGACCCAGGTCCTCTCTGGCAGTCCTTCTATGGCCAGACCTCCTAGCCAGCCTGCTCACTGGCCACCTCCACTGCTGAGCCCCCCGTCGCCCTTACCCCACCCCTACACCTGCCTCAACCCCCGTCAGCGGGGCCAGACCTCCTCATGCTTGTTAGACCTGCCTTAGCCCTTCACCCTACTGGGAGAGGGGGCTGTGTCACCTGGCTTCCTTCCTCTCCCCCCCCTACCCAGCAGCACTCCTGACACTTCCCACCTCCACCATGGGGTGGCCCTGTTTTCCAGGTTCTCTTCCTTTTACCCAGCTGGACACCAACTGAAGTCATGAACAACATCTTGGCACAGTGTTTTCAGTGGGGCACACAGGTCAGCTTCATTCCTAAAAACTGATATTAGGTAAGCGGATAAAGATGTCAACAGCGTCACCCCTGATGGAAGGCAATGAGCGTCAGGCAAAGGATACACACGTGGAGGCACCCAGTGTCAGAACACTCAACACTTAGCAGGAAAATCCCCTGGAGGCAGCAGAGTGAAAAAGCATGGGCCTTGGTAGACCTGGATTCAAAACTCATCTCTGCCAGGGACTAGCCCATAACTTTGGGCAATAATACTCCCTGGAGCCTCAGTACCCTCATTTGTAAAATGGGCACAATCTCTCTTATATGAGTATTAGTATTAAATAGAAATAAAATGATATACAGGCAGAGTCCAGTGTAGTTCCTGCCATGCAATAGGTATTCTGTAAGTAATGGAAATTATTATAAATTAGTCATATTTATATGCATGGATAGGTTATTTGTGTTTCTAAAGAACAAATCACATTTTTTATTATTTAAATAACAGAGAATTTCTATGCTCATTTTTATATTAATCTTCAACTAATAATGACTTTCAACATTTAAATTCCAAGTTTCTCTGTCTCCCAGTCTGGATGTCAAGTGGTTTGAATGATCTGCAAAACACTTCAGCTCTCTGGGGGAGCTTGTATTCAAAGGAACCCTTCTGCTGGAAATCAAAGAATCCTTTTGCACTGCAACTAATCACCCCTTAATTTATCTGCTTTGTACATCTGAGTTATGGTATACTGGGTTTCTCAAAGCAGGCTTTCTCAACTGAGGCATTTTATTTGTTTGTTTTGTCATAAACATAGTTACAGTATGAAAATGGAGAATGGTGTTAAGAAAGCCAATGGTTATGCATCACTGATAATTAAGACTGTCATCCAAGCTAAGAAACCTGCGCCTTGCAAATAATGTCTATAAGCATCAACTGAAATCCAACTTGCACAAGTTATAGACATTCTAATGAAATTTAAAATAGCTAGTAATAATCAATTAAAAAGATGTAAGAATTATCTGTGGTAAGTACACCAATTTCTTTAATCGGCCTATAACTTCAAGGGCTATCAAATCATTTTATTATGCATATTTAACTCATTTCCATATTCACAGCTCAAGAAGAGTTAATTGTCTCATGGCAAATTTACTGTTTTGGATACATACTGAGTTAACACCAAGGAACAAATTGGTTCTTTTATTGTGCAGAGCCATAAACATAATTTTTTTTTCTTTTTTAGAGACAGGATGGGATCTCATCATGTTACCCAGGCTGGAGTGCAGTGGCTATTCACAGGTTTGATCATGACTCACTACAGCCTCAAACTCTGGCCTCAAGCAATCTTCCCTCCTGAATAGCTGTAACTACAGGCAGCAGTACCACCACACCCAGCCCAGAAACATAAATTCTTACAAGGCAAATATTTTTACAATTTTTATTTTAGGCCTATAGGCAATACCTGCCATTAAGTTTCATAGCACCTGGGTTTATTTCTTAGGTTTGAATTTAGTACTGCAATTTACTGAGAGCTCCAAGTCCTTTTAAATAATAAAATTTAATAGAATCCAATCTCTTAATTTGTGGAGACATTAGATTGTGTATGCTGTCAAAAGGATTTACTGCCAAGATGGAAAGCAAAATACTTCTCAGTCAAGTGTGTTTTTGAACAAATAGCAAAGACAAGGTCTGTTACTTTTAGAACACGTCCCTGGAACCAGCACGTTAGACACAGTTTAACAAGATCAGGCGGGCTGGCTGCAGGAAGGCTAGATGTCAATGGACTGTCATTAGCATTCTAATAACCGAATTGGGTTGGGGGGCAGCCCCATGCCAGAGGAGAGCCAGTCTGTCCAGCATCCACCCAAACAAAGAATCACACAACAACAAAAGTAAATACAGGATTCAAGATGCTAAATAAATTCCCAATCAATTCCAAGCAAATAACCTGACCTGAGCACAGACAAGCAGGAAGAGATTACAAACAACTGTTGTGGACTTGACACCTTTCATGTTTTGTGGGCTCAATGTGTTCAGAAATGCGCTCAAAAAAAAAACCAGTTTCCCAATGATGGTCATGTTCTCTGTCTGAAAATAATAGAATGAAACGGGTGAACGGAAAAATCAGAATCAAAGAAATACACAAAGAGAGACAGAAAGATCCACATTATGGTGAAACATACCTGTCCTTCACATTTTATAAATAAAAACACAGTGCTTAACAACATCTTTGTTGTAGGGGGAAGAAGAGAGGGCAAATAAAAGCATACTATTTTACTTTAGGAAGAAAGCTATCAGGAGATCTTTTTCAGAAATTGGGCTGAAACTGGCCAGATAATTTCACAGATGAGGAGAAGAAACTAAGTGATGACCAAGGCCAAGTGCAGCCTGGATTCTCTGATCTATGAAATGGCTGAACAATACTGTTAAACTTCTTGCTGTTTCAAATTCCAAGTGCATTTCCTGCTTTTTCTATTCTAGCACTCCCCTCTTGTGGTGAAATAACAGCATTGCAGTCATTGCAATCTATAGCACTCTACCCCAGGCAACCAACTTTTCTTTCTTGAAATGGTCATTTTAAAAAGCATAGGATCTTGCTCGATCCCAAACTTTGCACTAATCGTGTGTTACATTCATCAGCTCATTTAAGGTAGGAACTACTATTCCCAATAAGTGGCAGAGATAGAATTTCAAAGAAAGTCTGAATTTAAGCACTGTGCATTGCCTTAGGTAAATACAAACACTTTAAATAAGCATCTGTGAGAGAGATATAAAGGTTGAAATGAATTAAAAAACCATCCCATTCTCTGTCTTACAGCGTAAGTTTCTATTCTGTCAGCAGCCATCAGAAATTCTTCTTTCACGTAACTGGAAAAACTTTCTACTTTTTTGTTTATAAAGATTAATGAAAAATCGTATACATTTTTAGGATTTAGATTTTACTACGCCAAAAAGCCCCTCACCTGTAAAATATGCAGAGAAAACTAGGACCTTCCCCCTCCTCTCTCGTTCCCTCTGAAATACACACACACCGATATAGTGAGGTTTATAAGCTTATTTATTGTTTTTAAGCTTAATACTAATTGCTTATAACTTGTTCCAATGTTCATCTCTAACCCTAAGTCCATTAATATTTCAGTAATTTAAAAAATACACCCATAGTATTATTCATTCACATGAGAATGTACAATGACTGGCTTTTAGCCGAGTTAAGTGGCACAGGCACCAAGACAGGAGCAATTCTCGTGCGCAAGAGTTCAAAGGTAGGATCTGCAGGCAGACGTGTCCTGGTTAGACTCAGGTAAGAGACTGAGGGTGGGGACAGGTATCACTTGGAAACTGGAAAGTTTAATTCTTGATAGGCTCCATGTGGCCTGTAGAAAGCCACATGATCAGGAGAGCCAGGCTGGGTCACCGAGGGGGTGAAGTAGTCAGTGGGCAGGTCCCCTTCATGGGTGCTCTAAAGGTCATGGGCTAGGACAGAATGGCCAGGGCTGGAAGGACATCTGAGAAGCTGGGACTGAGGCCTCTGACAACTACACAGAACACTAGGAGTGTTTCTGAGGTAGGTTTTGTTTTATGGAGTAATGGAATAAATATAATTGACACAAAGATATTTGCAGGGATTTGTAAGTCTCTAAAAGTTCCTCAAAGTCATAGGAACAGAATAATCTTCACATTTCCCGGAATTCTTAGGAAAACATGGTTTCAAGGCAGTAACAAGAGAAACGAAAGCAGTGCAGCCCCAGCCCCTTAGGGAGGCTCTCCAGCAGGTAGTGTCCACACCCCCTCCCCGTCCCCATCCAGGGGCTTTTTCTCTAGGACTGGGGACTTGGCCTCGGGAAAAGCCGGGAGCAGAAGCAGAGTGTGGCTCTGGGGCCCGCCTAGAAAGGGCTAAACCGTGAGAGACAGAAGAAAGGAGTCAGCTCTCATGCTCAGCAGGATTCACAACGCTATGTGATGTGTCCCGTGATGTATCCCGAGCCTGCGGAAGACACATGGGGTGAGGAAGATGCATGGGGTATGGCCGGGTCAGCCTGCAGCTCACAGCTCCCCCAGGGCTGACTTCTGTTTCCACGCTGGCCAGGTGGACTGACAGTGCCACACTGGGAGGTGAGCCATCTGGCTCCTACAACCCCCATCCCACGAAAGGGCCTCAATTGCACGCCACCCCTCATCAGAATGTCTGTATTTTAACAGTTCTTCCAAATGTGGAATCAGTGGCTTTCATTGTTATCACCTTAGGCATCAGTGATCTAGGAACAAAGAAGAATCCACATCGCCCTCCCTTGCCCCCCATGGACACTGGAGGGGCTTGGGAGCTGCTGTCCTCTGCAGACCCCTTGCAGACACCCCAGGTAAAGCCCATACACGTTCCTATAATGCAGGACAGTGGGGGGCAGAGCGCTGGATGGGCTCGGGAGGCCACAGGTGCTTCTCAGTGCTCAGGCTCACCGCTCTGCCATCTTGAGCAGACCACTCTTTCTTCTTTGGACTGAGCAGGATACAACCCAGCTGGGCCCCCCAGCAGGGTAGGTTCCAAGACAAGGATGCCTGTGAAATGCCTGGTCAATGATGAGAGTGACTAGTGCATGCTGGTGGGATATGGCCAATGAAAAATGTGTGACCCTCAACCTAGTGTCCAAAGAAGAGCCTTCTAAACCAATCACACAAGGAAGGGGTGTGTGTATGTGTGTGTGTTTTAACCAAGTAAGAAAAAAAAAAAAAAAATAGAAATGGATGACAAGAAGAAAGGAAAATAATATTATATTGAAACAGCCAAGAAGGCAATATAAATGTATGAGTCAAATAGAATATTTATGCCCTATGTATTATTGAAATGTATCTATAATTATAGCTTCCTACCATCATATAAAATAGGGTGGTTTTTTCCAGCAAAAAGTGTCATCAAATCAATCATACCTAATAAATGTATAGTACAAAAGACTACACTAGGATCTGTGGGGGGTTGTCTTCCGAATTTACAAAGGGAGACTCAAAAAACCTCAGAACTATTTTTTGGAGAGCCTTGTAGTACAAGGTTTCTCCTCTAGGTAAGTGTTTTAGGAATCCATCAGCATCAGTGTACCAGCTAGCATTGTGAGAGGATATGTTTGGCTTCTGTAATTTTTTTTTAGATTATCTCAGTGCATTTGCCCATTTTGTGACAGGCAATTTACAAGCGCATCTGCCCACACCATGCTGAGTGCTCAGCAGTTTCTGACCAAAGAGGGCAGGACCCCCATGCTCTACCCTCCCAATTCACCTGACCTCACCCAAGCGACATTTTTGTTTGTTTCTTTCCCTGGATGAAAAAAGTTCTCAAAGGGAAACATTTTGCCGATGTGGAAGAGGTGAAACAAAAAATGGCAGAAGCTCTAAAGGGCATCAATATAACGAGTTCGAAAACTATTTTGAGCGGTGGCAAAAGCATCTCCATAGGTGTATTACATCAAATGGAGAGTACTTTGAAGGTGACCGAAGTTTAAACATGTAAGAATATACAATTTTTAATAAATTCTGGGGTTTTTGGGTCCCCCCTCATACTTCTTATTTCCAGAGTGGCAGCACTACCCGCCTCTTCACCCAAGTAAGGGGTCCACCTTTCCCTCAACCCCCGCCATACACCCCATCAACATCCCTTCTAACCATTCCACCTCCTTGTACATACTGTGCCTCAGTTTCTCGCCCTTGTCACCCACACGTGTCAACCCCACCTCTCATCTGGAAGCCCTCTGACGGTGAGGGTGGTGCTCATTTCACTGTGTACCTTCAGATCCAAGAGTAGGTGGGAAGAGGACCCTCTGCAACAGCAGGCCTCAGGGGGAGCAAACACCTGGGTGGTGGGCTAGGAGGAGAGGAGGTATGGGGCTCCGAGCTGGCATCAGACACCAGGAGCAGATTTCGAGGAGCTGCAAGGGAAAAGCTTCTCCTCTCCATATTGGTTATTCCTCAAAGGCTCAGCGCAACCCCCTTTCCCCGAAATCCTTCAGATTGGCACCTGTACAACCCTAACAGGCAGGCACTTGAGCCCTAGAATCACAAAGAACTGGCCCTGACGCCCAACACTGTATGAACTTGGGCAAGTTATTGAACATCTAGCCTGTAAAATGAGATACATCATAGCACTAAATAGGCAGGGAGGGCCGGTTGGTGAGTACCAGCGAGATCATGCTCGTGACGCGCTGGGCACAGAGCGGCCTGCAGGGGGCGCCCCGTGGCCAGCAGCCACTCCCATGCTTCTCTCACCATCCTGGCTCTGGGGAGCAGCCGACACCCCACTGAGGGGCTGAAACCCAGATATGCTCTTGGGAATTTGTCGCTACATCCCCTCTGCCTCTCAGATTAGAGGGCAGACACATAGGGCAGGGAGGGGCAGGCTGGCACGAAACTCTGCCCTACCCTCTTTGAAAGGCTTGACCTGTGCTATTACTTTTCCTTCCTTGATTCTTGTAGACTCTTGTAACTTTTCTTCTTTCTCTTTTATCAGCCCTCCACACCTTTTCTCATAGGTAAGCAGCAAGAGGAACAAGGAAGTTGAAGTATACCCAACCTGAATTCAAATCTCAGTTTGCCTATGTTGCATCTGTGTGACTCTGGGAAATGCACCTAGTGTTTCTGAGCTTTGTTTTCAAGCCTGGTGGCGAAACAGGACATCAATGCTTACAGATTAATCCAGTTAATGTCCACAGAACCCCTCGCACAGTGTGACACAAGGAAGGCACTTAGCAATGATCGCTTCTGGTCTCTATGGGTAGGCGTTCCAGGACTCTTCTGGTTCCTCTCCCCCTCATCCAACCTCATTTCCCTCCCCATTGGGGCCTATTATGGTTAATTTTATGTGTTAACTTGGCTAGACTGTGGTGGACAGTTATTTGGTCAATTACTAGTCTAGATGTTGCTGTAAAGGTAGTTCTTAGATGTGATTAACGTTCACAATCAGTAGACCTTAAATAGATTACCCTCCGTAATGTGGGAATGCCTCATCCAATCAGTAGAAGGCCTTAAGAACAAATAGGTTTTCCTTGAGGTTTCCCAAAGAAAAAGGCAATCTGCTTCCAGACTGTAACCTAGACATTCTGCCTGCATTTCCAGCCTTGGAACTCAAACTGCAACAATAACTCTTAACTGAATCTCCAGCCTGCCAGCTTGCCCTGCAGACTTCAGACCTGTCAACCCCATGATCATGTAAACCAGTTCCTTAAATCAATCTCTCTCTGTCTCTGTTTCCTATTGCTTCTGAAGAATCCTGATGTAGACAGTGTACTATACTGCTAAGCCAACTAATCACCCTGATTTGCACACACTGCTGGTAGGCCAGACCCAGAGTCCATTCAAGGCAGCACAGGTTGATACGGTATTTTTGTTTCTCCCTTTCAAGCATCTTGGCATGAAAGGAGGTTCAGTCATCTTATTCGTCTCCTTGGCATTGCCCTCCCAGTTGGCTGGACCACGTCCTGCCTTCAGAGCTACCTGGGCCCTGTCTATTTCAGGTTACACTCTGGAGAGCTGCGGGTACAGGGTCAATGTGCTTTCTCTTCCTTTTATCTTAATGATACGAATCAATCCAGAAGACTCAAGTTGAAATATTGCGGGATGAAGTGCATAAAGAAGGCAGCAAGTCCCCTTTGGCATAGAGCTAATAATTCCTAACAGCTAAAAGAAGATAAGTCCAGCATAGGAATGTTCTCTGTATTGGTTTTGAGGTCAAAACCACAGGTAAATCTAATTAAAATTTTACTCAAATTATTTTTAAACCATAGCTAATAATCAAGTGTTCCTCGGCTATTCTTTGCCAGGATTCCATGGTGAGAGATAAGTGGTTATGGGCAATATTCCTGGTCAAATGCTATTTTAATACCATAAAATCTCAGGCCAGCTTTAACAGCTGGCGTGTGGGCACCTCAGTGCTGATGTTGTTTATCATCCTCTCAAGCACATCTGCTCTTCCTCCTCTTCTTCTCCTCCTCGTCTCCCTGAGTTTTCTTCTTCTCTCTTGTCTCCTCCCGAATTCTCATCTTCCTCCCCTTTCCTCTCTTTCCTCACCTTCCTCTTTTCTACTTCTCCCTCTCTCCGCTCATTCAGGACCCGATCGAGATGCAGGAGGAACCAGGAAGAATGGTCCTCTACTAGGCCCTGTCCCCTGGGCACACCCATGCAGGTGAAGCCTGAGAAAGAGAAGCACTGAGAGCCGCTCAAAAGAGACTCAGAGAGTATCCACCAGAATAGTACCTACAGGTAGGAGATGTGCAGAAATAAAAGACATGGAGTCATCAGTAAGGATGACAAAAGGTGGGGAGAGAGAGAAGTTGCATGTTTCATCATGATGTTTCTTTTGAGTCAAATGGCAGAGAGCAGTGACTAAGAGCCTATGTTTGGGTGCCTGACTTTTTGGGGTTTTAATCTGGTTCCCCTGATTTCTAGATGCATTACTTGGGCAAATTATTTAACACTTGGGGACTCTGTTTTCTCTTCTGTAAAATGAGAACAGGTCAGGTATGGTGACTCACACCTGTAATCCCAGCACTTTGGGAGGCTGAGGTAGGAGGATTGCTTGAGCCCAGGAGTTCAAAACCAGCCTAGGCAACACAGCAAGACCTCATCTCTACAAAAAAATAAAAATAAAAAATTAGCTGGGCATGGTGGTGTGCACCCGTAGTCTCAGCTACTCAGGAGGCTGAGATAGAAAGATCATTTGAACCCAAGAAGTCAAGGCTGTGGTGAGCTCCAGCTTAAGAAGTTCCAGCCCAGGAGGTCAAGGCTGCACTCTGGTCTGGATGACAAAGTAAGACTCCAACTCAAAAAAAACAATAAAATTTTTAAAAAATGAGAACAGGAACATGACCTACCTCACAAGGTTAATGTGAGAATTAAAAGAGTAAATAAATATCCATTAGGTGCCTGAAACACTGCCAAGCAAATATCCAAGAAATATTAGATAAATTGAATATGGATACATATCTTGGATATATTGGATATGGGTAAACATATTGGATATGGCAAATATCTAAGAAATTCTAGCTGTTTTGAGTCCCATTGAGGCAGCTTACAAGAATCAAAATGTACCTCTCACCTCAACCCTCCCTGAAATTCAAAAGAAAATCAGTCCTACAAGAGGGGAAAGAGAGAAGGTACCATCAAAGGTGGTGAGAAGCACAGGTTCCAGGCAGTGTCTAGTGGAACTTTGCACGCACTGATGCACAGGAAGAGTATACGATGGGCTTTACAGGATTCGGACACTGGCCTGCGATTTTAACTATCCATTACAATGGGCAACACACAGGACATTATATTGCAAATTTCAAATGCCCACTTTACCAACAATCTTTTGAGATACCCCTCCATTTTTAAGATGGTGACTGCCCACAATTCCAATATGCACACAAGTCCCTAGAAAATTTAAATCTCTAATCTGGTGTATCATAAATGCTTCGAATATTTGAAGTGTGCTACTTGTGAAAAAGGCTCAGAAACACTGTCTTATCCATGGCACTTGGCCTTAGGCTGTCTGTCCCTTTAACCTAATTCTTTGATTTTTCGTAGTAATTCTTTCTGATTTTATAATTAACCAACTCTCATCCCTCAGTTTTTATCTGAATCCTGAATATGTGGACATAAGACGAGGAACATTTGCATAGCGACCCTTGAAGGTGGCCCTTTGGGGGCCATACTTTTCAGATGAAAGGTTCTTGGCTCTGAAGAGGTAGGTTGTGTACATTTAGACCACACGTCATAATGATGGAGCAAGGACCACTGCAGATATGAAAGGAAACTCTAGGTCCAGTTCTAAATATTCACAAATATTTTGAAAAGAAAAGAGTATGAGTTGTAGCTACTGGATGCCAAACTCCTCAGAGGTGACCAATGAAGATAAAGAAAGCCACTGCAGCACTTCAGAAGAAAATTAACATTCTTGGCCTTCCACAATATTATTGGTAGAGAAATAGTCAGAGACTTCAGGGGGACCACATTTCCCCCGCATCACTGGAGCTCCTACAAAGCTGATGAGGCCGTCACTTCTGGACAAAGAAAAGTCAGGATATGAGAAGGAGAAAGAATCTAAGAAGAAACCTAGGAAGACTTGCTTCTCCCACCCCCTTGCTCACACTTCATCCTGTATAACAGCAATTTATCGCATCGCAATTGTTTACGTTTCCCAGTAGACTGTAAGCTTCTGGAAGGCAGGCACTGTGTTCTTGCATTTCATGTTCCCACACCTGGTATCATACTCAAATCACAGAAGACATTCAAAATTTATGTTTGTTGAGTAACTTAATATCCAACAAATACTGTTGAAGCCCTTACCATGAGAAAGAGAAAATGGATTTGAAAATGTAATTTTGAGGGCATAAAGGGCACAGGGATGATGTATCTTTTAAAAATAAGAATAATAAATCCTACTTTAAAAGAATAGAGTATATTACCTGATGGCTGCTGGTCTCAGATACTTTAACATCCAAAGACCCTGCCAGGACAGCATACCAGTTTGTTCCAATATCACCCTGGCGAAATACTGAAAAAGAAACAGTGATGTAAGTGTAATAAATATAACTTGGTTTTACTGTTGGATCTGATGGTTTTTCACTGGTCATTATAAGCATGTCTTGGACCTAACTGAGTTTACCACCCTTGCCCCACTTCCCATAAGAATATGACATGTTTTTCTTTACCTCGTCTGTCAACAAAGCTATATGCTATTTGTTCAATATTCTATGAAGTGGAACTCTATTCAACAAAACTCTTCCATACCTCCAAAATAAGGGATGATAATCCTAAATTTTATAATATTCTTTGAATTTAAGATGCATTGACTGATATTTTGATATCTTAAATACATTTCAAAATTATTACTCTAGATGGGGTACATGTTAACAGAATCCCAGACTACCATCCCAATTTCCTAAATCTCTATTAAAAGCACCTTGTTTTCTAGAATACCACATCTCCTTTTAAGCTGACCAACGAATGATTAAAAAAACAAAACCTGCTTTGTTTAAAATTTTTAACTACTGCATTATGATTGTCCATTTTCTTGTTCATTTTATAAATTCACTGCTTTTAGGCATTTGGAAATAATTCTTACCAGAAATTTCTGAAACTGATTTCACTCTAAGTTTGTCACCTCAGAGAGAAGATATTTAGATAGAACTTTAGTTCCCATATCATGTTAAGATCAAACTTTGGAAAGTAATTTAATTTTTTTTTTTTTTAATTGGAGTCTCATTCTGTCGCCCAGACTGAAGTGAAGTGGCCGCTCCCGGCCACCGCAACCTCGACCCGCTGGGCTCCGGGGATCCTTCCGCCTCAGCCTTCCGAGTAGCCAGAATTACAGGTGCGCGCTACCACGCCCGGCTAACTTTTTGATTTATTGTAGAGATGAGGTCTCGCCTGCCCAGGCGGGTCTCGAACCCGCGGTCTCAGGCAATCCACTCACCTCAGCCTCCCAAAGGCGCAGGATTACAGGCTGAGCCACTGAGCCCGGCTTGGAAAGTAATTTTGAAACACTGGTTTAGAAATCTCATACAAACCTACTATCCTTTTAACTATCCTAGCTAAATAACTAGATGGAAGGATTTGCTATTTTAAAATTCTTTTCACAGAGTCAGAGGTCAAGTGACTCAATGAAAAATCACATGTCAGCTCAGCAGGACAGTTGAGTTCTGGCAAGGCTAGTGGTCACTGAATAAGAGCAAGCTTCTGGGAACCACGAATAATGTCGTCAAGCCGCTCTGAACTCCCTGACAAGGAAAGGCAAAGAACAACAATGGCATCACATCAAGTGCAATGATGGGCTTAAGATGGGCTTGATGAGTTCATGGCTGACCCCTCCAGTAACTGGGTTGCTCCAAACCTTTGTAAGTGACTCATTTTAGAGTTAGAGTCTCGCCTGTCCTGAACTTCTTAGCCCCAAAAGACATTATCATTTGCCAATCAAAGTCACATTACATATTATAGAAGATTCATTTTGAAAATGGCTTTTAGAAACAGAAAATAGAGTCTCATCACCAAAAGAATGAAGTTTCTAATATCAGTAAAAAGAAAAAAAAGGTTGGAAATGATATGTATCGATGGTTTTTTTTAATAGAAATATGACCATGTTTATGTGTGTACACATGGGAAAACATCTTAAAGGGATACACATAAAATGTTAATAGTGGCCGGGCTCGGTGGCTCAGCCTGTAATCCCAGCACTTTGGGAGGCCAAGGTGAGTGAATTGCCTGAGCCCGCGGGTTCGAGACCCGCCTGGGCAACTTGACGAGACCTCATCTCTACAATAAATCAAAAATTAGCTGGGTGTGGTAGCTCGCGACTGTAGTTCCAGCTACTTGGAAGGCGGAGGCGGAAGTATCGCCAGAGCCCAACACGTCGAGGCTGTGGTGGCCGGGAGCGGCCATTGCACTCCAGTCTGGGTGACAGAGTGAGACTCCAATTAAAAAAAAAAAAATTCCAGCTCTCACTGTATCTCCTTTCCCCTTATTCACACCTGGAATAGATTCTATTACTGAGGTTAATTCAAAACATGACTATGAGCATTAGTTAAGAGACCTTTTACCTTTACTTAATATCCTATTGGTCACACATTTCTTAGATTAGGGAAGGCAATTATTTAAATTTCTAAGGATATAGCAAAATGGATGAATCATTACATCCTTCCAGCTCCATCTGGGAAGTGGGCTGCCCTGGAAAACCATTTACATTCTGTGAACAAAGGAATTAAGGAAACGCCCACACGGAAGTGAATAACCAGTCCAGAGGGAAATGTCAACTTAATGCTTTTGGTTGAAGCTCAAATATTTAGCACATAAATATTCCATTTGCTATCTATCTCCACAGGGTAACCATAAAAGAGCATAAGCCACACATGAAAATATAACCACTGGCGCTGCATTTCTTACATGTTATGCCTTTTTCCAGGTTCTCATAATAGCCACACAAACAAATCTGATGAAGGAGATTTGGGTGAAATTTCTCAAAAGCTTTAACTTCTTTCAGTCGTGTGAAGATTATATCTACATCTTCACTGGATCGTTCCAAGGGTCTATACAGGGGAGAAAAGGCACAAAAAGTTCTATCAGTAAGGATTTACTTCAATGTAAGTCAGCAGGTATCATTTTAATCCTATTCAAATGTATACAACTATTCCAATTGCAAATATGTATTCACCCCATCACAGGTATTACAGGTCTCTGTATGTATTTCCAGAGCTTTGTCAAGTATTCACCTTAAATCACTATTATTGCAGATGGCAGTAGCGGGAATCAAACTCAGAGTCACAAGTTCAAGGAGATGCTTTTGGATAGTGTTTAATCCCTTAGAAGCATCAGGATGCAATATGATACACAAAAATGCAGATTTTACTAAAAATTGAGGTCACAAACTCAAATGCCTGTAGGAGACAATCAGGTAAAGGAAGTGAGTAAAAAGAGTTAAATTTAAGGGGGAAATTTTCTAAGAAAACAATGGTGAAAGCACAAAGACAAATGAGAATTGACACTCAGCCTCAGTGCTGGCGATTCTACAGAGGATGGTAGGAACTGGGGTGAACCACAGGGATGAGACTGTCCGCAGGGAGTAGCCCTTCTCTGGCTGTTTCCTTATTACTACTTTTCTGTGGAAATGTGGGCTCAGATTCCAGATGTTGTGAAATATTCCAGCTGTTCAAGGTAAATCTACATATGTAGGTGTTTGTCCACATTTCTTAAACATTGTGTGGGTCAACAAGAAAAAAATATATGGAATAGATCCAAACTGTTGACTCCTGTTTTGTAATCTCTGGATTAAAAATAAACAAAACAAAGAACTAAACAAAAATAAGATTATTTTACAGATTATATAAACTATCTTTTTTCTTTTCCTTGGGCAGCTTTCCAAGTCTGTTCCTTCAATATGCTTTGCAGGACCCTAGTGGTGTTTCTTGACTGATAAATTTTTACATTATATAGAAACAATCATGTGTGCCCTGGAACATTCTGGAATCAGAGTAAATAAGTTGCATGAGGATGTGACAGAGAAAGGTAATGTTCACCAAATACCCATATGCTCCCTGAATTTACTAGCCTCTTTTATAGTTACATTGGGGCCATATTCTGGACAGTGTACTAAGAACAAAATTAGCATGTATCACTTCTGAGGTGAGACTGTCAAGAGCCAGGGGGGTGTTTCTTCTACTGGTCTCTTCTTCAGCCCCAACTCTGAAGGGTGTTATGGGTCAAATTTTGTCTCTCTAAAAGATTTATCAAAGTCCTAATACTCAGTGCCTGTGCAAGTGACCCTATTTGGAAACAGGGACTTTGTAGATGTAATAAAACTAAGATGAAGGCCTGTTGGACGAGAGTGGGCCCTAATCCACTGAGTAGTGCCCTACAAGAAGAAGGAAACTTGGACACAGAGACACAGGGAAGACAGCCATGGGGTGGAGGCAGAGACTGGAGTGACGCATCTACAAGCAAGGAATGCCAGGGATTTCTGGTAACCATCTGGAGCTAGAAAGGAACATGGAAGGATTCTTCCATAGAGTCTTCAGAGAAAACTTGGGGCTGCCCACACCTTAATTTTGGACTTCCAGTCTCCAGAGTCCTGAGAGGGAAAAGTGTTTATTGTTTTAGTCCATTCAGTTTGTGGCATCTTGTTCTGGCAGCCCTAGGAAATGAATATAGGAGGCATGGGTTTCAGATGTTATAGCCACAAGATGAAGAACAACATACAACCCACAAAAGACTTTGTATAAGTGACAGATAAACCTCCCTTGTGTGAAGCTACTGAGATCATGGGGAGGGTGTTACTGTGGGGAGGGTGTTACTGCAGAACCACCTGGCATTAGCCAGACTAATACAGAAACCAGGGCTAAATGCACCAGAGTTTCAAAGGACTTGGGATAGTGTCAGAAAAAGACAGATCCCATCATGACAGATGAACATTTTTGGAGAACATGAGCAGATGACCTGTCACTAAAGGGGAAGATCTAAAATACAAGCTCTCATGAGCTGAGTTCAGAGGTTCTTCCTCTCCCAGTTTTTACCCCCATCACATTTTTAGGCTCAAGAAAACTAGACTCAAAGAATCTGCCCATAACTTCCACTAGCCTCCCAACGAATTCCTACTGAAAGCGTTTGGATTTTGCTTCTAATGCATTCTTGCCCAGTCTTTAAGATGACAAGGTGCTTGAAAACACTAACAGATCTGCAGGCTTTACTTGGAAAGATAGCACACATCGGTATCAGTGCCTCTTCCACCTATCGGCCCTCTGGAATGGCTTTCTAAACTCCTTAGCAGTAGCTGTGTTCTCAAAGAGGCTTTGGGACAGAGGCTAGGACTTCAGCAGTTCACAAAGTGGTACAAGCAGTGATACAGACAACCCTCAATGAGTGTCTTTGTTTGCCTGCGGGGGGACGTCCTTTCCAGAAAGCCAGGACAATAGCAGCTGGCAGAGGTACCCCTCAGCAAGCAGCCAAGTCAGGTGGGCACACTCCATGGAAGATGGTGCTGACACCAACAGGGAGCCAGGCTGGCATTGGTTGTAGGCCCAAAACAATGGTCCTATGAAAGTGACCATGAGAGGAAACAGAGTCCCTGACTTGACATCAATATAATGGGATAAGCAGAAATTAGAATCATCTTCCATCAAGTAGGGAAGCAACATCTCTCTTTGTTTATTCTCCCCAGAGCATCTCCCACATAAGGAAGGTAGACTAGGGCAGCTTGAAAAGATTTTTGACCCAATACTTCAGAAGAAAACAGTCACTCAGAAAGCAGTAGAAGAAAAGTATACATACTTCTATATAGTCCAGATAAGCACAGAAGAACTTCAAGATTCATAACCAGATTGTTAAACGACAACACATGGAAAAAAAATTAAGAGATAACCAAGACAAGGTTGAAACCTCTCCTCCTGATTTTTTATGTACTTTTTTTTTTTTTGAGTTGGAGTCTCACTTAGTCACCCAGACTGGAGTGCAGTGGCTGCTCCTGGCCACCACAGCCTCGACCTGCTGGGCTCCACCTCAGCCTTCCAAGTAGCTGGAACTACAGGCGCACACTACCACACCCGGCTAATTTTTTGATTTATTGTAGAGATGAGGTCTCGCCAAGTTGCCCAGGTGGGTCTCGAACCCGCAGGCTCAGGCAATCCACTCACCTCAGCCTCCCAAAGGTGCAGGATTACAAGCTGAGCCACTGAGCCCGGCTTTTTATATACTTTCAAATTAGGCCCTTAGAATGTTATCCATTGTTTAACATTTAATCCCTAGAAACAAGGAAAAGCAGTATTTTATCTGTAACAACTTTTATTGGTTACTTCCTGGAGTGGGAAAATTTTCATTCATCTATTAACTAACATTCTTACTCTTCTACTTCTGGAATCTGCCACCAGTGATAATCCTTCTGTTGCCCTCTTCTCTTGTCAATCTCTAATTTCCTAATACAACCTATATGTTCATCTCTGTAGAGGTCATGGCGCTTCCTTTATAGATCAGCAGCCTCATCTTAAGCCAAGATGCAAAAGGTACTTGGGTGTGATGTTCAACAGTGACCTGAACCTGAACTTTATGTTCTCTCCCACATCTGCTTCTGTACTTGGCTCCTTATGTCCATGCATGAAGTAGGCTCACCCTCTGCTATGTTCCCCCTAATTCATATGCTGGAAATTTAATCCCCATTGCAATAGTTTTGGGGGGGGTTGAGAGGTGCTTAGACCATGAAGGCTCTTCTTCATTAACAGATTAATGTGACTATTAAAAGGGTTTGTGAGAATGGGTCCACCCCTTTCCACCTTCCACCATGTGAGGACGCAGCAAAAGGTTGCTCACCAGACGCTGGCGCCTTGATCCTGGACTTCCCAGCCTCCAGAACTGGGAAATATAAATTTCCCTTCTTTATAAATTATCCAGTCGCAGGTATTCTGCTACAGCTGCAGAAAACAGACCAAGACACCTTCCCTCCTCACATCCTGGTAATTCCACCTATGAATGTCTCTCAAATCCATCCCTCACCCCCTTAATACTTGCTACTGCCATCTCACTGAGTATGAAGGAAGGGTACATGAAGCACAAGTTGTGACATGAAGCTGAACAGCATGACAGTCCTATCCTAGGCAGGTTCTGTCTCACAGTCAGCAGAAGTATTTTAAGTAGGGCAGTGACATGATTAGATGTACGTTTTGGAAAGATCACCTTGACTGCAACTATAGGCAGATGGGAGACAGTCAAGACCAGCAACCAAGAGGAAGTTGGGAAGTTCTTGCAGTATATCAAAAGGATGACGCAGTGCCCTAATTATAGCTCACTCTAGGTTCCTTTCCTCTGCCTCAAGAACGATGAACAGCTGGTCCCTCAAGTAAATGTTCCAAGGACAGATAAGTTATTTTCCTTAGCCTGGCATCAAATACCCGGGACCCCTTCCAAAAATCACTTTTTTTAAAACTTCACTTTTTTCCATTATTTAGACTCGGGGTACACATGCATGTTCATTACATGGGCATATTATGTAGTGGTGGGGATTGGGTCTCAGGTGGCCAGTTCTCCAGATAGTGAACATTGTACTCCATAGGTAATTTCTGAACCCTAGCCCTCCTCCTCTCCCCCACCTTATTGGTGTTCCCAGTGTCTATTATTTCCACCTTTGTGACTGTTTATCTCCTGCATATAAGCGAGAACATGCAGTCAAACTTTACTTTTAAAATATGTTCAAACAACAATAAAAAGAATCATTTACAACTCCCACAACTCAATAGTAAAAAAAAAAAAGACTAATATCCTAATTAAGAAACAGGGTAAGGACATGAATAGACATTTCTCCAAAGAAGACATACAGATGGTCAACAGGTCATTGTCACTAAGCAGCAGGGAAATGCAACTCAAAACCATAGTGAGACATTATCTCCCACCTGTCAGGATGGCTGTTATCAAAAGAACAAAAGCCAGCAAGTGTTGGTGAGAATATTGGGAGACTGGAACATCTGTACATTGCTGGTCATAATACAAAATGGTGCAGCTGCTATGAAAACTAGTATAGACAGTCCTCAAAAAATTAAAAAATAGAACTACCATTGATCCAGCAATCCCACGTCTGGGTATTTATCCAAAAGAATTAAAATCAGGAACTTGAAGAGATACTGAAGAGTATAAAGGCATATTCATACTCCCATGTTCACTGCATCATTCACTATAGACAAGACATGGAAACAACCTAAATGTCCTTCAGCAGATTAATGGATAAAGAAAATGTGATAGATAGACACAATGGAATACTTTTTACCCTTGTAAAAGAAGGAAATTCTATAATCTGTGACAACGTAGATAAGATTTGAAGACATTATGCTAAGTGAAATAAGCCAGTCACAGACAGACAAATGTTGCATGTTTCCACTTTTAAGAGGTTTCTAAAGTAGGTCAAACACATAGAATGAAAGAGTGAAGTGGTGGCTACCGGAAACTGGAGTAAGGAAGAAAAGTGGAGTTATTAATCAACAGTCATGGCATTCCATCGAACAAGATGAATTGTACTTATATATACTCAACAATTATGTATCATACACATAAACATTGATGTTCACAGGATAGATCTTATATGAAGCATTGTTACCATGATAAAATAAAAATTTTTTAAATAACCATTTGTAAAAAAAAAAAAAAAAAGGACATTGTAGCTGGCAAGATTGTAAGATTATCCCCTCTGACACATACCCTTGTATAATCCCCATGAGGTGGGAGGGAGCTGTAGCTTACTTTTAGCCAATAGAAGATGGCAAAGGCGAGGATAGATCACTTCCCTGATTATGTTATAGTAGACGGCAAAGGTGAAGAGATAGTGCAGATGTCGTTAGGGTTCACAATCAGTTGACCTTAAGTTAATCAAAAGTGAGGTCTTCCTGAGTGGGCTTGACCTAATCAAATGAGTCCTCCAAAAGAGGGTGGAAGAAGTGGAAGTTTCTTTTGCTGGCCACGAAGAAGGAAGCTGTCCTGTTGGCTGAGGGCCAGGTAGTAAGGAAGGTAGGTGGTTCCCGGCTGACGCCAGCAAGACGACAGAGACCTCAGTCCTACCACTGCAAGGAACTGAATTCTGCCAAAAACCAAGTGAGCTTTGAGGAAGTCCCTGAACTCCAGGAAAGAGTGCCTTGATTTCAGCCTTTAAGACCCTAAACAGGCCAGACATGGTGGTTCATGCCTGTAATGAAAGAGCTTTGGAAGGCCAAGGCAGGAAGATAGCTTGAGGCCAGGAGTTGGAAACCAGCCTGGCCAACATAGCAAGATTTTATCTCTACAAAAAAAGTAAAAAATTGGCTGAGCATTATGGCATGTACCTATAGCCTCAAATGCTTGAGAGGCTGGGGCAAGAGGATTGTTTGAGCCCAGGAGTCGGAGACTGCAGTGAGTTATGATCACACCACTACACTTAAGCTTGGGTGACAGAGCAAGACTCTGCATGTCTCTATCAAGGAAAAAAAAAAGACTGAACAGAGGATCCAGACAAGCTGTGCCTAGATTCCTGCCACATGGAAACAGTGAGATAATACATGCATGCTATTTTAAGCAGCTAAATTTGTCATAATTTGTTACACAGCAATAGAAAACTAACACAGACACAAAGTTATTTTCTCACACTGACTAATTTCCTTATGGCCCAGCTAAGTTTTCACTTCCTTCACAGAGCCTTTCCTTACTAAATTTTCTCTTCTCTGAAATCCAACAATTCTAGCATCTAATCCCATTATTTTATGATTACATGTTTCATGCATATAAATGTTGTCTTGTTGAAGATACCTTCTGCAATGGTCTTAATGTGTCACCACTGCCAAGTTTATATGTTGAAATCCAAATCCCCAAGGTGACGGTTTTAGGGTACGGAGCCTTTGGGAGGTGATTAGTCATGAGGGTGAAGCCCTCATGGATGGGATTAGTGTCCTTTTAAAAGAGACCCCAGAGACTAGCTCTCCCCTATGACAAGTGAGGACACAGCAGAAAGATGCTGTCTATTTGCCAGAGAGCAGCCCTCACCAGACACTGAATCTACTAGCACCTTGATCTTGGCCTTCCCAGCCTCCAGAACTGTAAGAAATAATTTCCTGTTGTTTAAAAGTCACCTAGCCTAAAGTGCTTTGTTCTAGCAGCCCAAACAGACTAAGACTCCTTCATTCCTCTATTCGTTCACCCAGTAAATACTAGTTGGGTCTTATTTCTTATAAATCACTGAATCACCATGTGGTCCTGCTTTGTTTTGTTTTGTTTTGTTTTGGTCTGCTTCTCATAGTTCTTCAGCTCTTCCAAGATGCAGTTCACAGTCATCAAAAACCTCCTAATTCTGACAGCAAGTCAGACAAAAGATAACTCATCTAAAGTTAACAAAAGGATCAAACTAAAAATATTTCAGATAACATAAAATTCTTTTAAGTTCTATATAAAATGTAATGGTTAAATAATGCCTATTAGCAATATCAAAGAAGATCATTTTATTAGAATGTGTTTATGATCTTGAAAGAAATGGGTTTTTCAACATAAGTATATTTTATTATTACTATTCTTTTTTTAGAGATGGGGTCTCACTATGTTGCCCAGGATGGAGTGTACTGGCTATAACCAGGCGCGATTATAGCACACAGCAGCCTTGAACTCCTGGTCTCAAGCAATTCTCCTGCCTCAGATTCCTGAGTAACTGGGACTACAGGCATGTGCCACCATGCCCAGCATGAAAGGATGTATTCAATAAATGACGAGTCATTTAAAATGTCATAGATTTGGATAATTTATACTGCAAAGTTAAGTCTTGTTAATGTGAATGCATACCATTAATTCGAAAGGTAGATGTGATTAAAAAGTTAGAAATAAGTATTGCTGTTGTTTCTGAGTTGGGGTCTCACTCTATTGCCCAGGCTGGAGAGGAGTGGCACAATCACAGCCTCCAATTGGCTCGGGCAATCCTCGCACCTCAGCCTCTCAAGAAGTTGGGAATACAGGTGCATGCCACCATGCCCAACTAATATTTTTATTTTTTATAGAGACAAGGTCTCACTATGCTGCTGAGGCTGGTCTCAAACGCCTAAGTTCAAGCAATCCTCCTGCCTCGGCCTCCCAAAGTACTGGTTCTTTTGAAGATCAGTAAATGTGTTTCAAAACATCGAATGTAATGTCAACTAAATACATATGCATTAAAACAACTGTGCGACTCAGTTTGACTCTTTTTGTAATTTAGTGTTGTAAAGAGCTCCTCTCCTCCCCTAGTGAAGAGCTGCCGAATCTGAGCTTTATTAGTTATAAAAGACTAAAGAAACTAATATTATTTCAGTATCATCATCGTTAACCACTCAGACCTTTTAAAAGAAGTATCTAATGAAAGCAATAACTAAAAGTATTTAAAAACATAATAGAATTCTTGTGTGTCTTTTGTAGGTTTACAGATAGATGTGCAAGCATTATTTTTCTACTATAACAACAGTAAATCTTAAACATGGTGCACACTAGTCTCAGTCTTTTTATAACACAATTAACTTTTTGTTTTTGAGTTGGAGTCTCACTCTGTCGCCCAGACTGGAGTGCAGTGGCTGCTCCCAGCCACCGCAGTCTCGACCTGCTGGGTTCCAGCGATCCTTCCCCCTCAGCCTTCCAAGTAGCTGGAACTACAGGTGCGCGCTACCACGCCCAGCTCATTTTTTGATTTATTGTAGAGATGAGGTCTTGCCAAGTTGCCCAGGCGGGTCTCCAACCCATGGGTTCAGGCATTTCACTCACCTCGGCCTCCCAAAGCGCGGGATTACAGGCTGAGCCACCGAGCCCGGCACAATTAACTTTTCAAAGGGCGTTGACATCCACTGAAAATTTTGTTGATCACATTCCCATTAGATAAGGCAGGTATTATGAACCCCATTTTACACACACAAACATTTAGACACAGAGGTTAAGTGATTATTAGTATGCTAAAATCATGTGTATTTATAATGCCAGTGATGACATAGGTATAGCAAAAGTCTTTGAAACTCAAGATGTTTACCACTTATCATGCTATCATTTTAATTATATGATTATTAACCACTTAGAATACTGAAATGTTTACTCTTTCCTAATTACACATTTTTCCAACAATGTCAACAAAATCCAGAAAGGAGTTGAAAATTCATTCATTCAATCTGCAAATATTTACTAAGTCTCTATATGAGAGATGAATAAAGCACACAGGCAATACAAAATCATGGTTTCTGCACCCAGAAAGTTAAACATGAGTAAGGGAGACACATACATATAAAGCAAATATAAAGGTGAAATGTGATCACAAGCACAGCTAAAATAGGAAATAAGGGAATAGAAATTCAGAAGAGAAAGAGACATCATTTGGGGATGAAAGTTCTAAAGGTTTCATGAAGGCACTATTACAAAATCTCCTTAAAATCAGTTCCTTTTCATTTCTCTTTTTATTACTTACCATTCCATCATTTTTTGGTCATTTCATCTGAAAATTTGGTGTATCACTATGGTCCCTATTCCTAGAGACCCACTCTTCTGCCTTCTCTCCCTGTGACTTTCTAACCCACCCACATACCTATCACACACACACACACAAACACACGAAAATACAGAGATACGTGCCAGCACACACACTCTTGTTCTGCAACTCTATCAACTGCCCAAATTCTCTCTTGGTGGAGATACCTTATTCTGCCAGTGTTCAGGGCGACCCTCCAAAAAAAACTCCTTGAAGGAGCCCGAGATCCTAGGGGTAACTGCAACTTTTCATTCTCACAGCTGAGATTGATCAGTCGAGCAAGGCACACCAAAGACCTCTTTGACCATTCCAAAATACAGCCTGCACATCTGCCACCAGGGAGCAGAGCACGGGATGTCCTCAAATTCCTGGCATAATACCTCCATGTTTAGCAATCATGCCTGTTGCCTTCATGTCTCTATAAAGGAAGGAGGAGGAAACTGTCCTCTTAAGATCCCAAGTGAGATAAGAGAGTTGTGATTGGAGGTCACTGCAGGTGGCAATTTTACCCTTAAGCAAAGCAATAAGAAGGGTCTGAATACCTCCACTTCCCCAATACCTCCGCTTTCCCTTTGCAGACAAATGCTCTGTCATCTGGCCCAAGGCTGAGCAAAACACCAGCTCTCTGGCCTAGGTCTATTCGAAGTTGAAAAATCCCACCATTAGCAGGGCTGGACTGCTAATATCTTAAGACTGCTTGATCCCACATTTGTGTCTGATTGAGAGGAGAAAATCTTTTTGGTCAGGCTCAGAGTGTTGTAATTTGTCTCGTTACAATTAAAATGCAGTATAAAATCAAAGCACAGCCTCATCCAATTTTAAAAGACCCTTTTCAAAATCTTCTCTGACTGTCCCTGAGTGTCTAACTTCAATACAGGATCATTTAGCTGGGCAAAGTTTCTCCACAACACACCACCGGCCTCAGGTCCCCAAGCCCCAGTCAAACTAGGATGCTTACTAAACGCCAAACAGCACATAAAATAGAACTCTATCATAATTGTCCCTCTGCAGGCTCCTTAGAATTTAGAATGGCTTCTGAGATGACTCACATCACTGATGCTTCTTTCAAATGCTTTCTGGTTAAGTTTCAACTGATGGCTTTTTTTCTTCTATGTAATTTTCACCATAGTAAGCAAAGGATCTCAAAAATCATTTCACAGTACTTAGCGCTACACTCAAATTTGAGATGACTCTGTTAAAAAAATTGCCACTGTGGCAACTAAATATTAGGAGAGCCCACTAATGGCCTTGGGTTGTGAGGGTTAGAGAATAGGAATCTCTTGAGTCAGATCCTTCTGGCGATCTCTTCTTAGCTCTCTCTATTCCTGGGAAACTAGAAGAGAACTCTTGAAAGAGAAAGAATGTAGAAAAAAGGAAGTCTATTGAGCATAGTGGGAGCGAACAGTGATTCTTTACCTGAAACCATGATTGCCAACCTCTCTCCATCCCAACCCACCTAAGGCACAGGTTATACACCCAGGAGTAACAGCAGAGGGAAACACATTGTTAGCCAAAAAGGCCTGGAAAAAGACTTTCTCAAACTGGATCAGCTAGTTGGGAACCTCTGGCTTTAAGAGAGAAGCGTTTATGACTTAATTATGTGGACTTAAGCTTCAGGGCTTGTTAGTTATTTGTGTATCTCCGTTTAATCCCTGCTATTCTTGGAAAACCCCTTGCATCTTGCTGCCTCCCCAAGGTGCCCACTTGCTGCTGGAGCTCCCTGCTGGTGACAACTTGAAGAGCCCACAGAGTAAGTAGGTAAAGATGCTAAGACTTGATTTGAGAGTAGTACATTCAGTCTCCATATCCTCGGGTTCACACCTGAGAATTCAACCAACCACAGATTGAAAATATTCAAAATAATAGTAATAGAAAACAATACAATAATAAACAATAGTACAAATTTAAAAAACAATACAGCATAGCAACTATTTACGTAGTGCTTACATTTGTTAACTGAAGAATCATGCGGTTTACAAATTTGGAAAGCAGAGCTTTATTTCTTATAAAAGGATGTAGTCATTCCATAGGCTGGGAAGTGTAGCCTCCACAGAAGCTGGGAGCCAGCATTTTGATTGAGTGAGGAGCAAGACAGGAATTTATACTGAACAGATCGGTTATGTATACATATTCAACAGGTTATAGGAAGATCCATGAAGACTCACGAAGAGAGAACACGCACATGCATAGTAAGCAAACACACATGTAGCATGCATCCCATGTTCACTCTGAGGTGGAAACTTAACATTTAAATGCATTACATGGCCGGGTGTGGTGGCTCATGCCTGTAATCCCAACACTTTGGGAGGCCAAGGCAGGAAGATCGCTTGAGCCTAAGAGTTCGAAACCAGCCTAGGCAACAGAGTGATATACCTCATCTCTACAAAAAATTAAAAAATTAGCCAAGCATGGTGACAGGCACCTGTAGTCCCAGCTACTTGGGATCACCTGAGCCCAGGAGGTCAGGCTGTGGTGAGCCATGATTGTGCCACTGCACTCTAGTCTGGGCAACAAAGCGAGACCCTGTCTCTAAACAAAAAATTAAAACAAATACACAAATGAATGCATTGCAATTAGGCCCTATCCATCAAAAGGTGAAGCAGAGGACATGAAGGCAATTAGTGCACAGCCTCCACAGACCGGCCAGAACTCCATAGTCAGTGGTCTCTTATCAGGAAGGAATACTGATCAGGTGCTGTGTAGAAACTATAAAAAGGGAAGTGAGTCCAGCAAGTGTTTTTAAAGGGCTGGTTCCTACTGAACCCCTGAAGAATGTCTAAAGGCAGTTGGTGCGGGAGAGGGTATATGACAAGACATGTCCAACCTCCCATCCCACCGTGGCCAGGAACTCTTTCTAAGGTTTCTCTGGAGTC
This sequence comes from Cephalopachus bancanus, assembly GCA_027257055.1. Lineage (NCBI taxonomy): Eukaryota > Metazoa > Chordata > Mammalia > Primates > Tarsiidae > Cephalopachus > Cephalopachus bancanus. The sequence goes on along the minus strand of JAPVLO010000122.1, from coordinate 3,347,547 downwards.
CCCTTGGCCAAAATGGGGTCTGTTTTGTCAGCTGGGGATCTTAGGATTTTATCTTCATTTCTTATATCAGGTATAGTAAGTAATCTAGAGATTACTTAAAGTATAAGGGAGGATTGCATGGTTTCTAAGCAAATATCAGGTCATTTTATATCGGAGACTTGAGAGCATTTACAGATTTAGTATCCAAAGGGTGTCCTAGAACCAATCCACTATGGATACTGAGGACAACTGGCTGTAAGTATAGCATAGGAATTTGTTAAGAATGCTCATCAGAAGTCAGATATACTGACAAATTAACAGTCAGTGTGTGATATGGAAGTATCCCTGACAAAAACCTTCTTAGAAATCAAGAATCTTTTTCATTCATTCATTCCCTCACTCCTTCAGCAAATATTTACTGAACATTTACAAAGAGCCAAGCCCTATTTTCTTTTTCCATTTTTATTTTGGATTTAAGGCGTACACACACCTGTTCATTACATGGACATATTGTGTAGTGGTGGGGATTGATTCTCATGTGGCTCATTTCCCCCACCACAGACAGTGAACATTATATCCAACAGGTAGTTTCTGAACACGCCAGACCCTATACCATGGCACCATTATAAGGCTTGATGGGTCTTTTGTTCGGGACACTGAGGCTTCTTTGCCAGGAAGCAGCATTTATTTGTACCAGCACTTGCTCAGCAGATTTACATCCAAAGGCTGAGTCCCAAACACAGCAGAGTATTGCCTTATATACTTTTTGCTAACTTCTTTTTATATTCTAGCCCCTTTGTCTCCCTTATATGGCAACACGCATTTTGATTGGGTATTTTATGGCACAGGGTTGTAACAGGGTTATGCATGTGCACTTAGACATTGACTATGCCACGTTACTTTTTTTTTGCTCTGGGAAGGCCCTTACCACATGATGAGCTTTTTCTGAGAACTAAAAAATTGCAAAGTACTTTAAAAAAATATGGTGTAATATATGGACAAAGACTCTCTCCTTTGAACAAATCTTTAGTCGGGCTTCTCTGAGTCCTCTCCTTGACTAGGCCTGAACTTGGGCTTCCCTCTCTGTCCTTGTTGAATCTAGTTTAAGCAACAATCCTTCTCCATCCTTGGTACCTAATCCCCTCTGTATCTTATCCCCCTGGCCTGCCTTCAGTAAGAATCCTATCGAGTCCATTTGGCCAGAAACCCCCTTATCTTGGATGTTTCCTCCTAGTACTTTTCCACCCACTGACCCTCACCCTGTGCCTTGCTTATAAACCTCCACTAGTCCTTGTTGGAGTTTGAGTTGAGTCCGACTCGACTACCGTAAGACTACCGGCTTACCATCTTTAACAAGTGTTTGAATCACTTCTTTAACAATACAGTCTTGAAATAGTACTAAAACAATGGTGGGTTTCAACCCATAATTGAATGTGATAAGTCTACTCACTTCTTCCCTAAGATGTCTTTAGTTGTTAGAATAATTCACCCTATAAATATATAGCTTCAATTTCAGTAGACGTCAAATGTTTTGAAAGTGTAAGAATACATAGTAAATAGGAGTAACTACAAACCCAGTGGAGGGCAATTTGACGGTGTGTATCAAAAAAATGAGAATATTTTAAGACACTAATTCCAGTTATAGGGCTTCTGCAGCTCTGCTGGCATATTTGTGAAACTGCATATGTGCTAGGACAGAAAATAAAATACATTTATGGCCGGGCTCGGTGGCTCAGCCTGTAATCCCGCACCTTTGGGAGGCTGAGGTGAGTGGATTGCCTGAGCCCAACGGTTCGAGACCCGCCTGGGCAGCGAGACCTCATCTCTACAATAAATAAAAAAATCAGCTGGGCGTGGTAGCGCATGCCTGTAATTCCGGCTACTCGGAAGGCTGAGGCGGAAGGATCGCCTGAGCCCAGCAGGTCGAGGCTAGCAGGTCGAGGCTGCGGTGGCCGGGAGCGGCCACTGCACTCCAGACTGGGCGACCAAGTGAGACTCCAACTCAAAAAAAAAAAAGACATTTATGAGTGGGTGTAAATAATGCTAAATCCACACATGAAATGATATGCAAAGAAAAAATGAGGAAGTTCGACTGATCCAAGGCATCAAAAAGTAACAGAGCATGCCACACCAAAATATGCTACATGGCACAGGATATTTTGAGCTGAAGGCTCTCAACTGAGAAGCAGCAGATAGAAGCTGCCCTTCAGCTATCATCTAAAGCAGAACATAAATTAACAAAGGTGTCCGTCTTCCCCTCTCTACCATTAAGGACAAAAGCTAATCACTGGAGATGACTTTCACTTATTTATGTTTTTATTTTTTTAGACACAGGGTCTCACTCTGTAGCCCAGGCCAAAGTGCAGTGGTGCAATCATGGCTTACCATAGCTTTGAACTCTGGACTCAGGCAATCCTCCCACCTCAGCTTCCTGAGTAGCTGTGACTATAGGAATACACCACCACCCCCGGTTGCAATGACTCTTAGGCCCTTATCATCCTGGAGATATACCAGAGGAATCTACATAACAAACCTTACTAATTAGCCTTTATCTGCCAGCAGTTTCCCATGTGTTTTCTTTCCCACAATTTGCTGTCCCTAGAGACTCAAAGGTCTTTTTCCTTTGTCTTATCTCTTCTCTAAAAAATCTATTGTTCTTTGTTGAAGGTGTTATATAAGCCTGGAGTTCTAAGCCACCTCTTGGAAAATTACATATCTTCTGGGTGTCTCCCATATATATATGAGACATACATGTTAATAAACTGTATTTTGTTTCTTGTTCATCGGTCTTTTGTTACAGAGGCCCCAGACAAGAACTCAGAAAGGTACAGGGAAACTTTTTCCTTCCCTGCAGTATCATTCAGTAAAACAAACAAACAAACAAAAACAGGGTTTAGAACACTGAGTATAATGTGCTGTCATCGAAGTATGGCAGAAAGAAGAAATCGATCTATATATTTATTAATTTACATAATATCTCTAGAAGTGTGGCCAAAATACTGGAAACTGGTGTCAGTTGTTACATCTATGGAGTGACTACATGATTAGAACACAAAAAAGGGAGGGAGATTTAATGTTTGCTGTTTACCCAGAATGAACAGACACACAAATATTATATTAAAGCGTTTCCAGAATCCAACTGCTTCGTGTCTCCCCACCCTGTAGACCTGGCAGCAATCCCTGCTTCTACCTTTTACAGTCTGATCGAGCAAATCAGCTGCTATCCCTCACGGCCAAAGATGAGAGGGAAAAACTGGGAGAAATGGGTGTTTAATTTATTACCATGGAATCAGGGAGTAAGATGATGTATTTACCCAAAAAAGACTCGCTCCCAGACAGTATATTTTACTCAGAATTTATACTCCATAACTCCTTACCCACCCCAAGGCTAAATTAACAAAGTCATAGCTCAAGATCTCCTAATCCCTTCACCAACTCCTGAGACCGAATTAACAAGGCCTATGGATAGTTTGGGCAAGATCTAATTATGCTGACAGTTTCTTAATGGGGATGGGAAGTTACAACAATTAAAGAAGCTGTCTTGGTATATTTAAGTACACAACTTCGAATCAAACATGAGAGATATAAGAAACTTCATTCCCAGAGCCTTGGCCTGTAACACACCTTTGCCCTCTTAGAATCTACTCCTGGCAGGATCCAGAGTGCTCCTTTTAATGTTTAAGTCAGTTCACATCCTGCTAAAAACTCTCCAGGGCTGCCAGGAAAGAACCCAAGAGAGGGCAGAACAAAGAAGTTAGTGAGTCAAGGTAGGTATCATTTTGACTCCAGAGCCAAGAATTTTAAACTAGAATTAATTTAATCAGCTAATCAACCTGCTACTGAACCACATATATTAGCCAACAAAGACATTTCTATAGGCGTCTTTACTTCACTAACAAAAAAAAATCTACATTCGATGCTCTAGATTGTTCACAGAAGTACTGTGTAGAATTGCAATCTACATATATATATAATTTTCTATTTATTAAAAAGAATTCTATTGTATTGCTATAAAATGAAAAGAACTTCTACTCTGACAGTAATGGAATAACTGGTACCAAACTAACCCCCTTAACCCACAATAAACTATTTTAAAATTGAACAAAATATATGAAATAACTGCTTTCAGACACTGGACAAGAAGTATAAGGTACTGTCATCCCAGGAAGAAAGGAAACACAAGAGGTGATCCACACAATAGCCTTGATGTTTTTCCTGAAAACACTTCCTGGAACACAGACAGGGAGGGAGAACCCAAACAGAGCATGGCAGTCTCACTGGGCTGATGAGGCAGCGGTCAGAATTCAGGAATGCTGAGGTGGCTGGAATATCCAACCTGGGTGACAGAGTGAGATCCCAACAAAGAAGGAAGGAAGGAGGGAAGGAGGGAGGGAGGGAAGGGAAAAGAAGGGAGGGAAGGGAGAAAGAAAGAAGCTATTCATAGAAAGGGATTTAAAATTTAGCACAGGAGACTTCTTGAGTCATTAACTGCACATGTTTAGGCCAATATTCATGAGGAAACCTGGCAGACAAAGCTCCTGGAGAGTATGTGACCTGAATGGAGATTTTGGAGGTCACCCAGTGCTGAAAGATACAGCAGCTCTGACCAGTCAGAGTATACTGACCTCATTCATCACCCTGGACATTCAATAAAGTCTCCAAAAATGCTACTCTAGCAAAAAACCTAGTCCCATCTTAACAAAGTTGAAAACAAATCCAATAGAATCAAGTTGATTGGCCAGTAAGTTAACTGCCTGTGAAAACAGAAGCTGACCTTCTTTAAATTTAAAAAAAAAAAATCCAGACTCTCAAAAGTATAACATTCACAATGTCTAGTGTACAAATAGAAATTACTATATATGCAAACAAATAGAAAACTGACCCACAACTAGAAAATAATTGATAGAATCAGATCCATAGATGACAGAGGTATAGAAAACAGCAAACAAGGACTTTAAAACAACTACAGCTATGAAAAACATGTTTAAAGATTCAAAAGAAAAAATTAGCATAATGAGTGAACAGATAGGGAATATCAACAACAAAATGAATACTATTAAAAAGAAGCAAATGAAAATTCTAAAACTTAAAAACACAAAATATGAAAAAAAATCACTGTATGAACATAAAAGTAGATGGGGCACTGCAGAAAAGAAGATCATTGAGCCTTAAGTCAGGGAATAAAAATTATCCAAACTGAGCACAGGGGAGGAGGAGAATTTAAAAAACAATGAACAGCGACTTAATGGCCTATGAAACAATACTAAGACAGTTTAATCTACATGTAATTAAGATCCGAGATGAAAAGAAAAAGAAAATGGGGAAAAAAAATTTAAAGAAGTAATAGTTGAAATTTTTCCAATTAAAAAGGCAGTACATACCTCCAAAGAGTTTAAAATATTATGATGTAATGAAATGAAAGTTGTTTAACCTCCCAGAGTCTTGACTTTCTCATATTCAATAGAGTGACTTGGGGCTAAATTTTCTGATTCTGTTTAGATTTAGAATAATCGGTGTTCTAAGATGGGTTATATATCGAACCAATAAATGCAAAATAAATAAAAATAAACCAGGATGACATGTCAAGTGTTACCCTAGAATCAGAATCTGAATATCTTAGCCAAAAGGTACCTGGATCTTCTAGATCTCTTGTGAGGTCAAAATGCATCTAGTAATTTGGTTAGAATCACGTTCTCTTGGCCAGGTGCAGTGGCTCATACCTGTAATCCCAGCATTTGGGGAGGCTAAAGTGGGAGGATTGCTTGAGGTCAGGAGTTCAAGACCAGCCTAGGCAACATAGTTTGACCTCGTCTCTACAAAAAAAATTTTAAAAATTAGCTGGGCGTGGTGGTGCATGCCGGTAGTCCCTCAGGAAGCTGATGTAGAAGGTTTGCCTGAACCCAGGAGGTCAAGGTTGTGGTAAGCCGTGATCGTGGCACTGCACTCCAGCCTGGGCAACAGAGTGAGACTCTGACTCAAAAAAAGAAGAAAGAAAAGGAAAAAAAAATTAATGTTCTTTTTATGGTATAGCTGACTCTGGCCTAAAACTAATGTTTATATGGTTATAGGGTCCTATCACCTAAAGAATATTGGTAAATTAAAGATTATTTGAGGTACAGTAGGATATAATCAAATTTCCTTTGCTTTCAGGGTGCTTAGGCTTTTTTCAATAGTGAATAGACTGTCACATAAATCTGAGTGGCTAGCAGAGAAAATATCTAATATAATTTTTTGTAAATTTTTATTAGACAAAAACTTTTCATCATACCCACTAAGTCTAATATATCTCATTTCCATAGTTCCAAAACTACAAGTGCCAGGGAAAACAGATGCCTTGAATTTCATTCTTTTTGGAAAGTTTCCGGTACCCCCTTTAGTGTATAAAATGCCAAGAGCAGTCCTCATCAACACCAATTTCCAGTACGCCTCACTGCATAGGATGGAAAGCCCCAGGCAGCATTATCTGTGCCAAGGACATATGGCAGGGATTATGATGAGTTAGGGATGAAGATGCCATTTGACAGTCTTTCTTTTTGCTGTTAGTCATTTTGGTGTTCAGAGTGATCACAATTAATAGTTCAGGCCAGATAGGCTAATGTATAGAATGTTGACTTAAAAAAAGAAAGCTGACCATATATAACGTTTCAGGCAAGGTTCGAATTATTGCATTTAATTATGACTCCCAGTAATTATGACTACTCAGACAATAAGATGCTTAGAGACAGAGCTCCCAAAGGGCCAGTGACTGGCCAAAACTGATTTCATAAAGGGGCCTTGTTATAGTCATGAATGGCCCACTTAGCAAAAGGATACAAGATTACCTACCCATGCCAAAGACACAGCTCTGATCCGAAAGAGCATAACAAACTTCCTAAATGCCAAAAGCTGGGCCACCTCTTCTGTTTCTCCTGTAAAGAAGAGGAAGCCACTCCTCAGAGCCAGCAAGAATCAGATGCCTACACCTATCCTAGTCCCAAGTCTCCGAACAAGCAAAACAGGAAGTTCCTTTGTCCCACACCTTTTCTTCACCCAAGCAGAGATAAACAGCAACAGGATTTTGAATTTCAGTCTCTGACTTCTTTTATTCAACAATACTTTTACATGTCTGCCAATGTAAAAAGCACAATGAAGAGCTCTTTGAGAGTTATAAGGAAGAACCAGACCTTGATTCTGCCCTAAAACAGCTTCTGATCTATTAGGGGATCTAAGACATCTATACAAATAATGACAGTTCAAGGATAAAGGAAGTCACATGGATCCATAAAAAGGTACATAGAGGTCTGTAGGAAAACTCCTAGGGGTTCAGAGCTGGTTGAAACAAAGGTAAGCAGAGACGGCTTCACAGAGAACTCTTTTTCTTCCAATTCTCAGCTTTCCACGGCATTTCAGCTGATATTTTAACTAGGTTTTGGAGAATGGGCAGAAATTGTAAAAGTACAAACAGAGGTTAACAGGTTTTCAGGCAGCAAAACAATAAAGCAGGAGCAAAGATATGGAGGCAGAAAATGATAGGACGGGAGTAACCAGTAGTGCCAATGGTTTGATGTTCAAACGGCTCCTCAAAGCGGGGGACTCAGAAGCAAGACTGGGACCTGATCGGGGTAGGACTTAAATGCCAGCCAGTCAGAAAAAATCAGAGCCATTATTCTGGAAAATTCTAACAGGGAAGGAACTAGAAGAAAAAGGGACACACAATATGGAGACTAATTAGGACAAAGCTTTTAGGGCTCCATATATTGTACTTTTTACAATACATTGCAACCATCGTGTCACACTTCTAGAACATCCACATGCTCATTCAGGTGTGATAATACCAAAACTCGCTTCTTCTCTCTCCAATTTCTATTTAGCAGTGTAACAGTGCTCATCTTAGCAGCATATATACTAAAATTGGAATGATACAGAGAAGATTGACATGGCCCCCATGCAAGGATTACACATAAATCTGTGATGCATTCCATTTTTTTAAAAAAAGGAATGAGCCGGGCTCGGTGGTTCAGCCTGTAATCCCACGCCTTTGGGAGGCTGAGGTGAGTGGATTGCCTGAGCCCAAGGGTTCGAGACTCGCCTGGGCAGCGAGACCTCATCTCTATAATAAATAAAAAAATCATCTGGGCATGGTAGCGCATGCCTGTAATTCCAGCTACTTGGAAGACTGAGGCAGAAGGATCGCCGGAGCCCAGCAGGTCGAGGCTGCGGTGGCTGGGAGCGGCCCCTGCACTCCAGTCTGGGTGACAGAGTGAGACTTCAACTCAAAAAAAAAAAAAAGGAACGAAATCATGTATTTTGCAGCAACACGGATGGAACTGGAGGCCATCATCCTAAATGAAATAACTCAGAAACAGAAAGTCAAACACGTCGTGTTCTCACTTTTAAGTGGGAGCTAAACACTGGGTACCCGTGGACATACAGAGCAGAATAATAGATACTGGAGACTACAAAAGGTGGTGTGAGGGATGAAAAATTACCTATGGAGACAATATACACTATTTGAATAATGGGTGTATTCAAAGCCCAGACTTCACTACTAGGCAATATTTCCATGTAACAAAATAGCACCTGTACCCCCTAAATCTACTTCCAAAAAAAATTTTAAAAAAGAAGTAGTGCAAAGTAAGTATGGTTCTTTCATGAGACTGTCACAGCCTATACCTACAGTACCAGGGAAAATAGTGCCCCCATGCACTCTCAAAAATTGCACATGCACCTTGCTCAGAAATAGCCTTTCTCCTCTCATCTCTCTGTAGGCCGTCTCTTAGAGATGAGGGCTTCAGGGCCAATTCATACCATTTGCAGCCCTCTCGCCTTACTTGCTGCAGGATGATTATGTGGTCAGTTTCTCTCCCTCCCCAAGCCACCACGTAGGGCAAAATTTTCTGACTTTAGAGATTTTGCTGCCTTGCCTTCCAGCTCCAGGTCAATGGGCAGAGCAGAATGCAGCTCTGATTGGAAAGGTACTGGTTGTTGGGCAGTAGGGGTGGAGATGGGGAGGGAGAGGGGAGAGGAGGAGAGGGGCTCTCTAGCTGTGGATGAGTAAAATTCCAGACCTTTGTCTTTCTCATCTGCAAGTGTCAGTGGGTGTGTGGAGAAGATGAAAGGGTGCATGCTATCAGGAAAACAAAAAATATGGCTTGACTGCAAGAAAGTAGTACTAATTATAGTCATTTATCTGCACATCATATGAACCATTTGTTCCTAATTACAATGCTGTCCAAGAACGAATATGTAAATCATAAAAGGTGCCAGATCATTTTTATTGCAGCTTTATTTGACTATAATAGCAAGCTCTTTATATGTGTTCATAATTACAGTTTGTTACTCTTGTGGCATGATCATTTGTTTACAACACTAACTTCTATTATTAATAAGACATCTTATTCAGTAAGATATCTGGATTTTTCAGATACCTATGAACTTGTATGGGAAGGAAAATGTCAAACCAACAGGAATTATCTTTAAAAACCAATGGAAAAGTGTAGAATGTGACTCTACATTTCTGGGTGGGCCAATATTAGCTCAAGAGAGAGAGAACAATCCAGTCAATCACATGGAAGTCAGCCTAGAGAGTTTTAATAAAAGAAAGGGATCAAAGAGTCATAGTTGACACCTCCTGGAAGACCAAGGGGCTAAGCAGATTCAGAAGCACGCGCATGTGATTCACTATTAGTAACCCTGGGTTTAGAACATAACTAGTACAAATAAGAAAAGAGCATTAAATGTTTGATAAGAAAATAAACTTCAGTCTTCCCCAGACTGTGAGCAACTTCAGCAGGGCAACCACATCTGACACTTTGGTTACCTAGCACAGCACCTGGCACGTAGTAGGTGCTTGGTTTTCCACATATTCGTTCAACAAACATATTGAGCATTTAATGAACTATTAAGTTCATTTCATTTTAAAATAAGTTTTACTCTATTTTAAATATATTTATTTTTATTTCTGAGTTCAGATGTTTTATTTGTTTCAGTGTTCAAGTTTCAACAGTTACTACTTTCTACTGGATAAATAGCTTTTTATTTTTCCTTGAGAAACAGACATTTTTCTTCATAGATTAAACATGGGTTTTTTTTTAACCCCATTGAAGGCTATTCTATTGTTCATAATATAACAACTTATCATCATTGTTTAGAGTATACTTACTTATAGGAGTAGATATATAAATATTTCTAATATAACATTTTATAAAAGTTTTAAAAATAACCCTTATGAGGGTTTGTCCTCTTTTAATTACAGAAATGCATTTGGGGGCAATAATAGGAAAAAAGTCACAATTCTAGTAAGTCCCCTACATACGAACAAGTTCTGTTCCAAGAGCACGTGCCTAAGTTCAATTTGTTTGTAAGTCTGGCAAAGTTAGCCTAGGTACCCAACTAACACAATTAGCTATAGAGTACCAACCATATCACTGCTGCTTTTACACTTGCTTCTGGACATTCTGGGCTTGAAATAGATACTGTACTACTATACTCTATAATAGTACTGTAAAGTACACAAAACCACAACCATTTGTGGAGGATGCATGCACACTGACAATATACACCAGGCAGGTGAACTAATTTACATAATTGGACATGCAAACACACACTCACATCTTTAAAAGTTTGCATCTTGAAGGTTAGAGTGGGAGCTTACTATATAACTTCTCAAACAACTTCAATAGACTGTGTATCTTTTCAGTCTTTATCTAGGAAGTTAGCTGGCTAAAATATAAAACTCATTTTATTTTTCAAAAATGGTGCTGCTATGGTCTGAATGTTTGTAGCCCCCCAAAATTCACATTGAAACCCTAACTCCTAAGGCAATGATAAGAGGTGGGGCTTGGAGATGACTAGGTCTTGATGAAGAAGTCATTGTGAATGGGAGTACTGTCCTTATAAAAGAGGCCTGAGGGCTCTTGATCACCCCTTCTACAGCAAGAGGGCACCAACTATGAATCAGATCAGGTCCTCTCCAGACTCTAAATCTGCTGGTGCCTTGATCTTGGACTTCCAACCCTCCAGAAATGTGAGTCATAAACTTCTGTTATTTAAAAATTATCTAGTCTATGGTATTTTGTGATAGCAGCCTGAATACACTAAGCCAGGTACTGAGTTGTATTCTGTCACAACTGAATGTGTTACATTACAGCCTGGAACAGTGCCTGCCAACTTTTTTTTATGTCATGACAGACTCTCAGAAAATTACATTCACATGTCACACCAGGGTAAACTGATGAATGCCCCTAAGCCATCTGCAGAAGCTCAGGCCACCCAAAGGCTGTGAAAGCAGTCTCTCAGGCATAACAACACTATACTTCATTTGGGAAGTTCTGGTCTAGAGAACCAGTTCTCTAAGTGTGACTGCTCAAAAACCAACCAGGAGAGTTTATTTCCTAATTCCATGGGAACAGTAGATGTCAACATTCACTCAACAAACATGTGTTAATGAAAAGTCAAACTCTGGAAAATATTTAAAGAGGTTTATTCTGAGCCAAATATGAATGACCATGGCCTGGGGTACAATCTCAGGAGGTCCTGAGAACACATGTCCAAGGTGGTTGTGTTATAACTTGGTTGTATACATTTTAGGGAGACAGAGATAGACACTTAGAGGACATAAATCAATAGATATAAGGTATACATTGATTCCCCCAAGAAGTAGGACATCTCAAAGCAAGGAGGGGAAAGGCTTACAGATCATAGGTAGACGCAAAGATTTTCTGATTCGCAATTGGTTGAAAAAGTTAAACCCTGTATAAGGAATTCCAAAGTCAGTATAAAAAAATGCTTGAATTAAGACAGGGGAAGTTGTGAAAGCCAAAGTTCTTGTTATGTAGATGAAGCCTCTTAAGTAGCAGGTTTCAGAGAGAATAAATGTCTTTAAAGGTATCAGACTCTTCCTAGGGAGGGAGATTCTCTCCAGATGCAAATTTCTCCAAGAGATTTGTTGAACCAATCTAAACATATCAAACAAACATATTTTGTGACACAATGTAACCATCATGTGATACTATGCCATAGTCAGATTGGAATTTGGTATCTTATTTCCACAGGGTCTGTTTCCTCAGTCTTATGATATTAATGTTAATGTTAGTCAGTTGTCCCTAAACACCAAAAAGGAGAGGAAATAATGAGGCATGTTCAATCTCTTTTCCAACACAGCCTGGAATTTAGTTTTTCAGATTTCCTGGGCCAGAGGGAGTCCACTCATTCAGTTGAGGGGCTTAGAATTTTATTTTTGGTTTACACATGCATCTAGTGCCTACTACATGTCACCATGAAATAGGCTGTGAATGTTACATGAACAGAATATATTCCCTCTGTTCAAGTTATGAACAATCAAATAAGAAAGATGTAGGTATATCTGAGAATATGATCGATCTCAGAGTATGTTCCATGTGCTGATGAGTAGAATCTGTACTCAGTAGTTGTTCAGTGGAGCTCCGAAGATGTCTATTAAATCCATTTGATCAAGTATGCAGTTAAGGCTTCAGATTTCCTTATTGGTTTTTACCTTGATGATCTCTGTAGAGCTGTTAGTGGATATTGAGAGCTCCAACTATGATTGTGTGAGTATCAATATCCTCTCTTAGTTTACTTAGCAGTTGCTTTATAGAACCTGGTGCTCCATGTTGCATGCATATATATTTAAGATAGATATTTCTTGCTGGTGGATTGAGCCTTTTATCATTATGTAGTGCCCTTCTGTGTTCTTTTTAACTTTTGATAGTTTGAAGTCTGCTTTGTCAGATATTAGAATAGCCACCCCTGCTCTCTTCTGTTTTCCATTTACCTGAAAGATCATTTTCCAGCTTTTACCTTTGAGCCTGCGGGTATCATTTGCAGTAAGATTAGTTTCCTAAGGACAGTAGACTGAAGGATCATGCTTTTTTATCCATTTTGCCAGTCTATGCATCTTCAGTGATGCATTCAGTCCATTCACATTCAAATTAATTATTGAAATATTGTGCCGGGCGCAGTAGCTCAGCCTGTAATCCCAGCACTTTGAGAGGCTGAGGCGAGTGGATTGCCTGAGCCCACGGGTTCGAGACCCACCCAGGAAACTTAGCAAGACCTCATCTCTACAATAAATAAAAAACTAGCCAGGTGTGGTAGCGCACACCTATAGTTCTGGCTACTTGGAAGGCTGAGGCAGAAGGATCACCAAAGCCCAGCAGGTCGAGGCTGCAGTGGCCAGGAGTGTGCCAACGTATTCCAGTCTGGGCAACAAAGTGAGATTCCAACTCAAAAAAAAGAAAAAAAAGAAATGTTGTATTGGCTTCAGCAGCACATATACTAAAATTTAAATGGTACAGAGAAGATTAGCATGGTCCCTGTGCAAGCATGACACACAAATTCATGAAACGTTCCATGTTGAAAAAAAGAAAAGAAAAGAAATGGGAGAGTTTATCTCCATCATAGGGCTCTTAGGGAATTGCTTTGCTTCTTTTTACAATTGTATTTACTTATGTATATATTTTCATTTTTGTAAATGCTCTGCATGCTCTGTTAAGTCTGTGCCTGCCTGTACTTTTGTAATAAAAATGATAAGTTCTTTTGTTTCTGTGTTCAACACCTTCTTAAGCATCTCCTAAAGGCCTTGTCTGGAAGCAGCATGTTCTCTTAAGGATTGGATGTCTGAGAAGGATTTTAATTATCGGTCACTGATGAAGCTTAGCAGGCAGAGTAGCTTGGCTAGCTTGGTAGGTTAGGAAACTCTTGGCTGGAATTCTTTAAGAACATTAAAAATAAGACTCCCATCCTTTCTGGCTTGTAGTATTTCTTCAGACAAGTCTGGAGCAATTCTGATGGGTCTTCCCCAGTAGGTGGTCTGATCTTTCTCTCTTGCTGCCTTTAAGACTGTTTTTTTGTGGAGGCGGATTCCTATGTGTCTTGGGGATGGTCTCATGTGATACCTTGTGAGGGTTCTCTGAATCTTTTCCACTTGAATGGTCACCTCTCTAGCAGTTTTCTTGGGTGAGCTCATAGAATGTTTGTTCCATGATGTTCTCAATTTCTCTTTCTGCTTCAGGGATACCAATCAGGTGTGAATTTGGCTTCTTAACATAGTCCCACATCTCTCAGAGGCTGTGCTCACTCTTTTTGAGCCTTTTTTCTGTTTTTTGACAGACTGGATTAGTTCTGTAGTTTGATCTCCAAGCTCTGAGATTTTTTTCTCTGCCTGACTAATCCTACTTCCTATGCTTGTTACTATGTTTTTAATTTCCAGGATGAAGTTCTTCATTTCCATTATTTCAGAATGGGCTTTTCTGAAATTGGCCAACACTGTTTTACTTCCAGTATGCCTTCAGTGAGTTTTGTTTCTAGTTTCTTGTGGTTCTCTTTATTCATTTTAGTCATCCAATCTCTGATTTCTGTGACTGTCATCTAGGAGAGGTCACCCTGGGGGGGCTTTCACTGTTTGTGCTCTGATAAATACTTTTTTGGTGGTTGTCTCTTTAAGACTCTGAGGATTGTCTATTGTTGTTATTGTTGTTGATTTGTCCTCATTTGTGACAAGTCACTCTTCCATCTCTACCCTTCCTCTTTGGTTTTGTTGCTCAGAAGCTAGTCAGTGACTCTATGTTCTAGGGCCCTTTCTGTCATTCTATATAGGTCACTCAGTGAGAGAGAGAGGGGAACTCACTTCTGCTCCATACTACATGCTGTGAAAGGTCTCTCTGCTGCAGGTTTTTCTCCCACAGTTAGTCTGGTCAGGTTGGTTTTCAGACTCTGCTGCAAGTACTCTGCAAAAAACGGTGAGGGGATGGGCCCCTGGTCTGTTGTTTGCAGCCCAGAAGCCTTCCCACCAGGAAAACCTTCAGGTATCTTTCATGTCACTCCCTCCCTGTTCAAGTCTGCACCCAGCACTTGAAAGAGAGTGAGTTAGTTACTTGAAAGGGAGTGAGTTCCCTGCCACAAGGGATCCAACCTGTGGGCATGCAGGGCTGGGAGGTGATCCTTTTGGATCTGGCAGGGGAGTTGGTCACTAGACACTGGGAACAGGTGCCAGTCAAATTTAATCTGCAGGCAAGCTTTCCAGCTGGGGAGCTGACCTCTGGGCACCACTGGAAGAAGATGTGCTCTCAAAGTCTGTCTGAGCACAGGCTTGTTCCCCGTCCTGCTTGGGCTCCCATCATCCACCACTGCACCCTAACCAGGACTCCTCCCACAGGGGACTTACAACTCCTGCTCAGCTGGGAGAGAGAAAGATGTAGGTAAAGAACTATGTCACAACCTAGCCAGCACTATGGGGAAATAACAGCAAAATAGCAGCTAGCATTTAGTAAGGACCAATGCACTCACTTTACGTATGTTACCTCATTTCTTCTTCACAATAGTGTTACAAGGCAGATATTGTTATTCTGAAGATGGGGAAACTGAGCTTAGAGTATTTAAGAACTTCCCCCAAATCTCACAGCTGGTAGGGATAGCTTATCCTGGAATCCAGTCCATTTGACAGCTCTTTTAGCCACCATATTCAGGTGGCTTATTTAGGACCATCCGGAAACATGTGACTGTTCCAGGCAAGCAGACAATCAGGGTCCATTTCAAACATTCTCTGACTATTGGTTCAATACTTATTTAGCAGAGAAGCTGAGCAGAGGAGGAGGATCAGTCTGTGACGGCATTGAGGCTCAAAATATAATACCCCAAAATATGCCCCTTTGGACTTCAAACTGAAAACACTTAGGGAGCAGCAAATGCAGGGAAGGGCTTTCTCCGAAGTTCCCTTCTCTGCCTAAAGGCTGGATCTTCCAAAAGATACTCAATTGTTGTGAATCGCCTACTCACATATCTCATCAACCAGGTGAAATTGATACATATGGTAAGAAAATGAGAGCTGACACCACAAACTTTATCCCAGGCTCTTGTCTGTTCTTCAGCCCAGTCATCTCCCCTAAAATCTTTTAATCTTCCTCTAAAATTGTTTACATCCCCCACTTCACTCTCCCCTATGAAGAGGGTATTTAAGCTACAACCATCTGGTCCTTCTTTGAGTTTCAGACTTTGCATGACTCCCATGCACATACACGTAATACATTTGCATGCCTTCTCTCCTGTCTACCATCACGTTCATTCCAGAGACTGAACCTTCAGAAAAGGAAAGTTCCTTTCACCCCTACAATGTTTTAGAACCTCTTTGAAAGTGGTGCCTGAAGTCTCAAAGCTTAACCTGGCTCTGTGTCTACCTCTTCTACAATATCATGATCTGTGATTCATGACTCACACATAAGGAAATGGAAATGGTAATCCAAGACCTTTGCTTCTCACTGCCACATTTGTGTTTCTCAGGGTGGTGTGCTTATCTCCCGTGATGGCATTCAGTTCTGAATGAGAATGCGAGAAGAGTTACCTGATATAGAGAAGCATCTACCCAGAACATCAATTTTACTGAAAGATTTTAAGAAGAAAAGTTTTGCATTCTTGAATTTTTAACAGACTTTGTGAACTGAGCACAGTGGTTCATACCTGTAATCCCACCACTTTGGGAGGCCAAGGAGGGAGGATTTCAAGAGCCCAGGAGTTTCAGACCAGCCTAGACAATATAGTGAGAACTAGTCTCTTAAAAAAAACAAAAAAACTCAAAAAAATTAGCTAGGCATGGTGGCACATGCCTGTAGTCCCAGCTGCTTGGGATGCTAAAGCAGAAGGTTCACCTGAATCCAGGAGGTCAAGGCTGCAGTGAGCCATGATTGTGACACCGTACTCTACCTTGTGTGACAGAGTGAGACCCCACTTCAAAAAAATAAAAATAAAAGGACTTGTCACATGACTATGAAACAGACTTCTGGTTGTCCATCTTGGCCAATGTCGAGTTTTTTCATGAAAACTAGTATACCATATTTTACTGTACAGCGAGGAACCGTAGCCTTTGGTATTCTGGAGTTATATGGGAATCCCCAGAATCAGCACTGCCATGTGAAGACAGTAAGCAATTTCTTTGGCAGAACTGATTATGCTAACGTCACCAGCACCTACAGCTGGCACTCTTCCACCTGAGCCAGGAAGTGTGATTTCTTGATGAATTCACAGAAGCTTTTTTTTTTTTCCTACTTTCGGCCACAAAAAAAATCTACTGGCTCCTACACACCAGTGCAGCATCCTACTGGAACTGTTTGAAAATGTGATAAATCAAATATCTTGTTTACAAACACAAGACTATTAATATTAATAGCTTCATTTTCTGTTTTGGTGAGTGTTCATATAACATAAAACCAACCAAAATTAAGATATTTTAATGATAGATATATCTTGTCACACCTTAAAATGACATTTCTTGTTTGATGACTGTTGGTACATTGACTCTGTCAATTGCCTTGAGCTCCCTGACTTTAATAACCCCTAGGATTTTACCTAGTAGAGATTTGGAACTGTCTGTGCACAGACAGTGTGTACATTTTTATCCCAGTCAAAAAAAACAACAACAACACAAAAAAACCTCATGCATCAAAACAACATAAACCACTAAAGACTGTGTCACCTTTTAAGCTTTCCACAATGAATTCAAGATGCTGGAAGATCCATCCCATAAATAGTTATTTGGTGGTACACGCAAAAGTATCTCTAAAATGTGTAGGACATGTTTATATGCTTATTTGTGATAGAGGGTTTTCATCTTTGTGGAGACACAAATGAACCCCACTCTTATTTCTTGGGTGACCTATAGCCATATCGAAACTATGACTCTTGCAACAATATCCATAGCCAATTAGGCAAGTTTTGAAGAAAGTTATCAAATTTTTTTTACAGCTAAAGATAGCCAACGTGGCTAGAAGCAAGATAATCAAAACCAAACAAGAAATTGCTTGTAGCTTTCCTGGAGGATGGCTTCAAAATTGTCTCAAAAGGTGAAATTCACAATACAGAAGACAATTTAGTGAAGTACTGCCCAATAGCTTTGTCCAAACAGTTTTTGGCCCACAAAAAAGGGAGGCAGACAAGCTGAAAAGATGCTCCTATCAAACAACAAATTATTACTATGCTCAGAAGGCAAGGCTGAAAGACAGAGGTTAATAGAATTCTTTGTCAAGCTCTTGAGTAAAAGCAGGAACACAAATGATTTCCCCCAAATACTTATAACTATATAAACTAAATAAATGTTTACATGGAAAGTGATTGAGGGTTAAAAACAAACACCTGAGCAAACAAACAAAAGCTAGATGTGCATTTTCAATAACATACATCTTAGCCAGAGATAAGAACAGAGCTGTGAGGAGAACCAGAGGTCAGCAGAGGTATAGGCTAGAGACACAGACTTGGGAGTCCTCAGCAGACACACATCAGGTGAAACCACCAGGAAGATGGAGAGAAAATGCAGCCAGTAAGAAAAACAAGCTAAAGATGGAACTGTTCCTTTGTTCAGTCAACAACAACAGCAAATGGTCGTGTTTCTTTTTTTTTATTTTCAACACTTTAGAAATATTTCCATAGATCCTAGGAGGTACAAGAATCCTAAAAATGTTATCTTCAAGTCAGCTGTCAATGAATTTCAGACACGAACTGGAAAAAGTGAAGGAGAAAATGCAGTTATCAGTGACAAGAAGTTTGAAACACTAAAGAAGAAAATTAGCAAAAGAAAAAAAAGAGAAGACTGTACACTTATAGGAACTAGCATGAAGACAAAAAAATGTGTTCATATTGTCTAGAGAATTGTTAGAAGAAACATGATGACGGGAGCTGAGGGAGGAGAGGTCTGATCTATAGGAGAGAACAACCACAGGTCTGATGTTACAGAGACAACATAATATCAGGACCTAAAAACGTTTCCAAGACTTACCGATAATGAGTTCACAGGTAACCCTCTCCAGAGAAGCTTCTGTAGGAAAGTATGACTAGCGTGAATTCTCAGATGTACATACTTTATTTTGGTACTTTTATGTAGTATAGTTGTCTATTATATTTTTGACATTTTTATTTGTATTAGCCAAAACATGGAAATAACCCAAATGCTCATCAACAGATGTTTGGATAAACCAATTGTGGACATCCGTGCAATGGAATGTTACTTCGAATTGACAACGTATGACCTGTTGATACGTTCAACAACATCTGTAAGTCTCAAAACAATTATGCTTAGTAAAAGGAGCTGTCCACAAAAGAGCATCTCTTAAATTATTCCATTTACATGAAACTCTAGAAAATGCAAGCTAATCTCTAGTGGTAAAAGCAGATTGTTGCTACAGGTGAGAAAAGGCAAGGAAGGGCAGAAGGCAGGGAATATAAAGGGGCACTGGAGAACTTAGGGGTGACAGGCATGTGTGCTACCTCAATTGTGGTGATGGCTTCACATGTGTATATATAAGTCAAAACTTGCAAAACTTGGCTGTGCACAGTGGGTCACACCTGTAATCCCAGCACTTTGGGAGGTCGAGGCAGGAAGATTGCTTGAGCCCAGGAATTCAAAAGGAGCCTGGGCCACATAGCATGATTTTGCCTCTATAATCAATCAATCAATCAACCAACCACAATAACTTTCAAAGTTGTATAATTTCTATATGTGCACTTTACTGTAAGACAGTCTGCTTTAATAAAGCTGATTTGACAAATAAATACATCAACAAAATAAAAGTGAGAATTCAGTTTCTCAGCTGAACTAAAAATATATAATAGGATATTACAAATTTGCAAAGTATCTTATTTAATTGGGTATGATATACCCCCTCTATTTTTTTATTTTTTATTTTTTATTTTATTTTATTTTATTTTTTTGCATTTTCGATATTTTCATTTCTTCAAATTTGTTAATTATTAGGAGTGACTGAAATATAAAATATAAATAAGACCCTTCATCATCATCATTGAAAAGGCTTTAAGAGACAACTAATTAGATGATTATTATCGCTTCCCATTTTTAACCTGGATATAGTTGCCATCAATAGACAGACAGCCATGAGTCTGTCAAGAATGCTCAAGTTATGTTACACAATGTAACATGCCTGTTCTCAGGGAGATAACCTGGAAAATAACATTTGTGTACTTCTTTATTTCCTTATACAAGACAAACACTAATGCACCACCCATGCCCTTGAGAACACTGAACCATGCACTCTTGGAAAAACTTTGCATCCTTAATCATGAGCCATCTTCCTCTAGCAGTCAAGTGTTCCTGGGCACATGGTATCAGTTCTTTTGTGCCCTGACTGCATCATCATGTGGTAATGAACAGTGTCAAATGGATAGGAAGTAACCCGATGGCAGTGACTTACTGTGCCATAACCCAGCTGATGAGAACGTGAGTACTATACTCTTAGGATCTGGAAACATTCCCTCTATTGGGTCATAAATACTGACGTATGCAGCTCAGTAAATGATAATACCCTGCACAGACATCTTAAAGGCTTGGTACAGGCCCTTAATCCCATCAGATCTGTAGCTCTTAACCAGGCAGTCACCAAGACCTCTGAATTCCCTTTCAGCTCCAACTTTACCCACCTTAGCTGCTAAATGGGTATGGGTAAAATCAAGAGGGTGCACAAAACACAAGGATGTGGCCCCAGCGGCACCACCTGATGCCACATTCCCCGAAAGTAGCACCAAAATTGGCTCTTCTTGTCCACATCACCTAGGAAGATCTGCTTGTATTTATCTTGGAAGGCAAAGCTGAGAGCTTGAGTGGAAAAGTATCTGATGACATTGGCCAGGTGACCATGCCAGAAGGACAAGACTTCCTGCTCCTTGGGGAGATATGGACCACACAGTCTGTAATACCCTTGTATTGGTTATCTGCAGTGATTTGCTTGCTTGCATGCTGCACCTGCCGCAGCAGCTTGACCCACCGATGAGTACTACCGTGATCTTGGAGATGGAAGCAGCCACTCCATCTGCCAGGAAGTCCTTGGTGAAGGACAAGTGGGATCTGTCATGTTGACAAGAAAGAGGAGGCAGGCGACTGTGGGACAAGACTGGGTTGAGAACTGGCTTTGACTCCAGGGCTCTGAGGGATCCACCCACTATTAAGATAAGAACTCTAATTCCCATGTGGCATGAAAAACAAAGTGGCTGTCAGACCACAGCCCAGGAATATCCCCACCTTCTGCAAGTCTGGCTTCCCGTGGGGAACAGTGAAGAGTTCAGAACTGACAGCTACGTCATGGCCACTCCTGAACTCACAACTGAGAAGATACAGGGAAAGTTCCCTCACAATATGCAGAGTACCTGCACACACCCACAACCCATTCAGCTGTCTCTCCCACCTCTACCTCCCAATAGTGGCAGCCAAAACAGAAGAGAAGTCCAAGCAGTAGGGAGGAATATCTCCAGGTTCTCTGGTTGACTTTGCTGGCTATACCCACACCTGATGTTCCTCAGCTTATTAAAAAATATGAGGAAGTCACTAGCTGTGGCTGGATCCAGACTCCTATGCACAGAGAACTTCAGTATTCCACAGAACACACTCAGCACAGGTATAATCTCTTTAGTCTCAGCTGCTAGCCTCCCCAGGGTCAAGTTTATCTGGATCTTCTGTATCTGAGAGACATTGAGACACTAAAGACAAGAGAAAAGACTGCGCTGGTTCTCTCTCTCTCTCGAGACAGGTGAAGCAGAAGTTGGGTTTGCAGAATATTAAACAAAGGTTTTCAAAGCAATTCAGGAAAATGGAACAGGTCAATTCTTTTCTGAGTTTTTCTGTTATTGTCTGAGTTTCATGCCCATCTGAAACTCAGAATGTGACATTATTTGAAAATAGGATCTTTGCAGGTATAATTAGTTTAGAAGAGGTCATACGGAGCTGGTGTTTTCCCTAATCCAATATGACTTGTGTCCTTCTAAGAAGAGAAGATACACAAAGACAGACACAGAGGCTTGACAAGCATGATATGACAGAGGCAGAGATTGAAGAGATGCATCTACAAGTTAAGGACTACCAAGCATTGCCAGCAACCACCAGAGGCTAGGAAGAAATGGAAGGATTTTTCTCTAGAGTCTCCAGAGGAAGCATGGCTCTGTCAACAATTTGATTTCAGATTTCTAGCCTCCAGAACTGTTAGACAATAAATTTTTGTTGTTTAAGCCACCTAGTCTGTAGTATTTTGCTAAGGTGTCTATAGAAAATTAATATATGGTCACATAGAAATTCACCTTCCCAGGGCAAATTCTCAGGCCCATGTTCAGCACTGGTTCCAACTCGTTAATAAGGCTGACCAAACTGCCCAGTGCTTCTTCCATGAAACCAAAAGCATTCTGGACAGATAAAAAGTTTTCGGTCAGTCTCCATCACCAAGAAGAAAGGCACCTTACACAGATGCTTTCTACAAATAAGAATATGGCTCCCTAAAGTAATCCTCACAAAAGGAGCAGGTCATTGTTTTCTAGAGTCCAGCTATAGATGCTCTTAAATTGAGGCCCTCTCCACAAACATCAGAACTGCAGACTCCCAGCTGCATCTCATGGGACTGGACACACTGCTGCCTTTTTATTGGGACAAGTGAGATCACATCTTCCAACCTGCCATGCCTATCTTACCTATACTCCTTTGACTGAATTTCCATCGAAAAACCAAACAAAATAAAGTCAGGAAATCGACCTCTGGTAGGACTATAGAATTTTTGGATGGTACTTCTGTAGGTCCCATGTTTATTCACATGGTAAATAAATTTTAACTGGTACCTACTTTGTAGAGGAGCCATATAGGGAGATAAGGTGAATTTAATGGTGAACAGGAAAGACTTGAATCATGAAACGATAGTATTACTTTTTATAATTATAGTAGTATTTCCTTTCATGTGTGTATAATGTTTCTTTCATAGTATAACCAAAAAATACCAAAAAAGGAAATATGAGTATGTATGTACTTGAAACTATGTAACATATATCAATAAGTAGATCTCAAAAAAGGACAAACTAGACAATATTTTCATCACATAAAACTGTAAAAGTCAACATTATTTATAACAAATTCCTTCAAAAGACATACCTATTAGACATTGAAAACTAATCCATGTATCACTGAGTCAAAATAATTAATTCACAATTCATAAACATGTTCCTGGCTAAATGGGGACTTCCCAAAAGTAGGGAACTAATCATCTGGATGAGGTGATAATCAAAAGGTATCGCAAACATATAACCCTCAGCTGTTCTCCTGCCTACTTCTCCTACCATTTGCTGAGTTCATGCCACCTACTCCGAGGAAATCTTATCTGATCTCCCAGACTCGGGATCCCTTGTTTACGTTCTCATAGCCTGATCTGGTTTTTCATCACACATATGAAAATTATATTAAATATCTCTCTATCTGTTCGATGTCTACCTCCCAGGAAATTTTTATAATGTCATGGACAGTCCCCTTCTAAGGAACAAGCCCCAGTGTAGCACATTGCTCAATGTAAGATTAAGGATTAGGATGCAATAAACAAAGGTTTCATAAAGGATTCTTTTGAAAATTATTTCCTTGTTTCTGCATGCCTCAAGACAAGGAAAGTGGCAGTATGGTGAAATGATGGTAAAGAAGAGGGTGTCCACTATTGAAGAAAGCAGTGGGGGAAAGCGAGATGCTGGGATTGGAAGACTTCATATTCTGCCAGGATCTCTTCAACAGACTGGCTCATTCAGTTAGAAACATAACAGGCTATCATTTTGGAAATCTTAGTTTCAAAAAATAAGTTAAAGCCTTTCCTTCTCTAATAACTAGAAGGCATCACTGACATTTATTACTCAACTCTGAAAACAGCACGCTAGCCTCCATGGTCTCATGGCATATTATTACATGATTGTATATTCCCTAGTCACTCAGAGCACAGGCCTCTCAAGTCCAGAGCCAGTGTTTTATCATTTGTCTCACTCTAGATCTTGGCTCTGTTAATTTGTTTTTCAGTTGATTTTCTCTCTGTTATTCAATTTGGGTAATTTCTGCTGTCATATCTTCAAATTCATTGATTCTTTCCTCTGTCCTCTCCATTCCATTGTTGAGCAATCCACTGACATTTTTATTTCAGTTATTGTATTTTTCACTTCTAAAATTTCCATTTCTTTCTTGTTTATTGTTTTTCCTAAGGCTTTCTATTCTTTGCTTAGACATTTTGGTTTTTTCTCATATGTTCTAAATGTGTTCATAATTGTTCATTTAATTATTTTTATAATGACTGTCTTAAAATCTAAGAGGGAGCTGGGCTCGGTTGCTCAGCCTGTAATCCCGCGCCTTTGGGAGGCTGAGGTGAGTGGATTGCCTGAGCCCGCGGGTTTGAGACCAGCCTGGGCAGCGAGACCTCATCTCTACAATAAATCAAAAAATCAGCTGGGCGTGGTAGCGCATGCCTGTAATTCTGGCTACACAGAAGGCTGAGGAGGAAGGATCGCCAGAGCCCAGCAGGTTGAGGCGGCGGTGGCCGGGAGCGGCCACTGCACTCCAGTCTGGGCGACAGAGTGAGACTCAACTCAAAAAAAAAAAAAAAATCTAAGAGGGAAGGAAGGGAAGAGCTGCTTCATTACAACAAGGCAAGGATGGAAAATAAGCCTCTTCACCTGGTCTTTACTGATGGTGGTGGAAGTAAGCCTGTGACTTTTTTCTGTGGCGTTTGGTTAGAGTAGAGCAGATATTGTCTAAAAGTTTTCTGCTTCTCTAGGCTTTCCCTTTCTTTGTCCTGTGTCTACAGAGATTAGAGTTTTCTTAGAGTTGTTTTTTTGGGGGGAGAGATCTCTTCCCAGTGGTATTTCTGGGTTGCTGTCTTCTCCAGCACCCAGCCTGGGACATAAGAGATAAAAAGAAAACTCATGAAACTCACCATTGTGAATTCATTGAGAAAGGTCCCATGTTAGTCTGCCTGTTTATCTCTACCTTTTAGAATCTTTTCTGTTTGTTTACATATACTGTCTGGGGTTTATAGGTGTACTTAGTGGGAGGAATAGAGGGAACTGAATCCACTCCATCTAGTCCAGAACCAGAAGTCTATAGTTATCATTTTGGCAGCAGTTTTGCTTAGGTAAACTAGGTAGTTACAATGTCACAACTGCCACAAGTATGCACAAACTAGAAACTCATTTGCAGAGGCATATCCTAAGAGGCTATGTTTCCAGGGACATGGCAACCAATGAGCCATATGTTGTTTATTTGTTAATCACTTGCCAACTCTGGCTTTATTGATAATATCACTTCTGAGTTTCACAGCAGTTCGCATGCCTCAGCTGTGATAGTTTGCTTCCTTGCTGTTCAGTATTTATCACGGTGATGTTGATTCCCTGTTCTTTTCCCCATCTGTTATGGAAAAATAACACTCCATGATTTCATAATTATATCCATGTTATCCTCCCTTTTGCTCTTTGCACCTCTATAACCTTGATTTTTCAACTTTCCTTACCTGGACTTCCCCATTTACCTACACTCTAGTTGAATGATCTTATTCACCCTGAGCCTTGTGTGTGAGATCTTTTCTTTGTGTTTTTAACACTGCCAGCTTTCTCATAAGACCACTCAAAGACTCGGCAGTCTACAACCAGGCCAACTGCCAATCAGGCTAGAAAATTAGACCTGTTAGTCAGTCACTATAAAAAAATAAACTTCAAACCTCAGATTGAGGTCTTTCTTCTTCTTGATGTTTTGTCAACATGACACAATCTGACTATTTGAAAACATCTTCAATTGCCTTTCAAGACACATTGCACACTCCTTTTGTTTTCCTCCTACCCCACTGGGCACTCTCACACAGCTTCTTTTGCTAGTTACTCCCCTTCCTCCTGAATGCTTCTCTTTCAACACTTACATCCTTGGTATTCTCCAATCTCATGGCTTTAAATGCCATGTATGTATTAATGATTCCCAAATGTATATCTCCAGCTCAGATTTTCTCCCAAACTCCAGAGTCATATATCCAATTTTCTACCTAACATCTCCAACTGATTGTCTAGTAGATACCTAAAACCCAACATATCCAAAATTGAACTCCTTCTTTTTTCCTCCAGACATGCCTTAGCTCAACCTTCCCTATCATAACAGATGACCCCACTATCCTTCCAATTACTGAGTCCAGAACCCTTAGAATTATCCTTGACTCTTCTTCCCCACACACACCTATATTTAATTAATGAGAAAGTCCTATTGGTTCTGTCTCTAAAATTTATCCTCCTGCTTCTCATTATCTTCACTGATTTCACCCTGGTCCAAGTCACCATTACCTTTCACCTAGATTGCTGTAATAGCTTCCTAATAGGTCTCCTTTCTTTCACCATTGTCACTCTCCCCAAGGATCTTTTCAACATTGCAACCATAGTGATCTTTTTAAAAAGTAAGTCAGGCTATGCCATTCCTCTGCTCAAAACACTTCACGGATCCCTATTTCACTCAGAGTAAAAGCCAAGACCCTCATAACAGTTGTCAAGTCCCTACATGTTCTGCCCTCTTTCTCTGTCTGACTTCTTCTCCTACTCTTTCCCTTGCTCACTTCACTCTGGCCACAAATAGCTTCCTTACTGTCCCTCAAACAATCTATATATGTACCAACATCATGACCTTTGCATTGACTGTTCCTCTTGCCAGGAATTCTCACCCTAAACATAGGTTAAATGCCCTCATCTCTTTGCTTAAATCACTTTTCCAGTGAATCCTATTCTGACCACCCTATTTAATATCACAGTCTTCACCCACTAGTACTTCTGATCTCTTACTGGGCTCTATTTGATT
Organism: Cephalopachus bancanus; assembly: GCA_027257055.1. Classification (NCBI taxonomy): domain Eukaryota; kingdom Metazoa; phylum Chordata; class Mammalia; order Primates; family Tarsiidae; genus Cephalopachus; species Cephalopachus bancanus. Next base: position 3,320,972 of record JAPVLO010000122.1, on the reverse strand, counting down.
TTTTTTTTCTTCTATGATATGTATTACCCTCATACATAAGATGCAATTTATTTGTAAATTATGTTTATTGTTTATTATCTATGTCCTTTGTTAGGATGTAAGTTCTATGGAAGCAAGGATCTTCTGTCTTGCTCAATGGTAAATTCTAAGCACCTAGAAAGTGCTTCCTAGGCACTCAGTACATATTTGTTGAATACAATAATTAATTTATTACACTAATATCTCAACTATCCCGAGGATATTTATCTGGAAATCTCAGTTATTAAAAAAATCAGAGGAGTGAGGTCATGTAGCAAGAAAGTTTAAAAGGATATGGGAAACCCAAATCAAGGCCCCAAAAGTCTGAAATTCATACACTTTACTCAGAGAAGAAATATCCAGGGAATAAACTTCAAGTACTTATATTATACATACAACTGCAATAAATTTGGTTGCCTGATCCTAAGTCCAAATGACTAAAAGCAATATACATATTATATTTGTGCAATGGAAAGAGACAGAACAGAAATCCAAAGGGCAGCAAGAAAGGAATGACAGCTTCTGGGAAGTAAGGAAGAGACAGATAAATAAAACAAGCAAAATTAAAAAAAAAATAGGCAACACAGGGTGCATCAGCTATTGAAACAGATAATCCACACACTTCAAAATCACAGTATTGTAACATAGGATACTAATTTAGTTCAATATACTGAGCCTCAGTCATCAAGTTAAAAAAATGATATTCAGTATGCTTTAGAAAAGCATTAATATTAAGTATTTCTACCAGAATTATTAAATAAGGCCATGCTTAGAGGATTAATTGGGATTAACTTGTATGAAATTAACTTCTCTATGATACTAGATAACTGAAAAACTCACTGTAAACAGCTATACTGTTCGGCTTTCAGCCATTTGTTTATAGCTATATATCCACAAATTAATCTTGTGTTCCAAAACAGAGCACATTCTAATCGACTTTAAGATTTCTGCAGGTTTTCAGGATTCTAAGTAAACTGAAGTTCTTATCATTTCAAGTCCTGTATAAAAAAATCCTTAACTGACCAACTGGGGAAATGGTATGCCCCAGGTAAGAGCATTAGGATTAGGATTCAGTGACAATCCTATACATCTGGACAAAATGACCTGAAAGAACCACCAGGTAGATATTCTTATCAAGTGAATTTCATCCTGATTTCATTTGAATTAAGGCTTTAATCGCTCTAAATATAATCATTTCTGTAAGGGAAGCACATTAAACTCTATAACTCAGATTAATTAAAATCTATAGCTCAGATTACTTTAATAACGGCTATGAAATTTGGGACTACAAGTCTCCAAACAAATAGATGAAAGGTCGAAAAGAGGAGCAGGGTACAGTGCCCTACCATCCTGTGACTGCCTCCAGGTATAAGGCCCAAGGTATCTGTCCTATTTTTGTGTGTAAGCAATTGACCTACAAGAGAAGTACAAGACAAGGCTGAGGGGAGAGGTCAACCCAAGGAGTCTGGACACAAAGACAAGACACAATCAACCAATCAACTAAGGAAACCTGGCAGATCAAGTGGGTTAAAAACGACTCCTGGAAGCTTACCTACAGTGTGATGGGCAGTGTAGAAGCTAAGAGTTAGATTTGGCTGTCATCCTGTCAACCCTAGGTCACTTGAGATTTCTGAAGTGGGTGCAGGGAGGGTAGGCAAGTGCAGTGAGGGAACAGAGGGCTGTGGGAAAAGGGATTAGAGCACACAGGGGACTTCTCCATTTTGCTTAAAGTCACCCCTAAACTAGGAGTCAAGACCAGTCTTCTTCAGTGTTAAAATTCTTCCTAAACTAGACTGGCTAACTTTCCTATTCTAGTAAATACGTCTACCAAACAACATTTGAAACTTAATCAGTTATTAACATAAAGTCCTACAGAAACAGATGGGAAACGTGAAGTGGGGTTGACTCTGTCCCCTAAGATATACACTGTTCATTTTTTTAAAAATAGTTGTTATTGACAAGAGAGAGGTAGACACAGCCACAAAGGGATAATATGAGGGGGTCGTACAGTGATTGAATAGTTCTGTATCTTGATTGTGGTTGTAGTTGCATACATCTATACAAGGGATAAGATAGCATAGAACAATACGCGCGCGAGCACACACACACACACACACACACACACACACACACACACACACATACACTTGAATGCCTGTAAAACTGGCAAAACCAGAGTCAACTCTATGGAATGTATGAATGTTAGCCTCCTGGTTTTGACATTGTATAATAGAATAGTTATGTTAGATGTTACCACTGGGGGTGAAGGTTGCATGGGACTACCCTATACATGTTTTTTGCAACTTCCTGTGAATCTATGATTATTCTAAAATACATTTTTTAAAGATAATTTTTAAGTGATTATTAGCTCAGTTGATGTTATTTTTCTATTTTCAAAAAATGTACAAAATCTCAAGGGGCTGAATTTAGTAAGAATTTAATTACATTACTACACTGTTCCTCTTAGGTCATATAATTTTAACTGAAGGGACTAATGTTAGACTTTACAGGCCCTGAGTTCAAACAGTTTCTGTACTGGGGCCAGGAGAATATGAAACTCAACTTCTAGTCAAAAGTCTGCTTTCATCATGATAATGCAGCCTGGAGTTGGCAAGCACACTCCAGAGTGTTCCCCAGTGTTCTATGGTTTTTATGGTGGTGTGCAAGGTTCTGGGGATTTCTTTAAAGATTTAATTTGACATTTTTCAATTTTTTGTGTGTGTAAGCCCTTTTCCCCCTGCATTATCTACTAACATACCAGGGAATACACTTGAAACACTGTTATAGGGGAAAGAAACTGGGGTTTCAATCCCAGTGTGGTTAGCACTTACCAGTTATGTGACCCTGGACAAGTAATTTAATTTTTCCAAACCTCAATTTCTTTATTTATAAAATATCAATAATGGCAGCTATATGCCTTTATGAAAAGCAATTTAAAGATACATATCAGAAATCTTAAACCTCTTCACATACATTAATTTTAGTTCTATAGTCATCTCTCTATTCTAAGGAAGCGATCCAAAACACAGGAAAAACAGCCAGGCATAATGGCACATGCCTGTAGTTCCAGCTACTTGAAAGGCTGAGGCGGAAGGATCACCAGCACGTTGGCGCTGCAGTGGCCATGAGTGTGTGCCACTGCATGTGGGTGACAGAGTGAGACTCCAACTCAAAAAAAAAAGAAAGAAAGAAAGAAAGAAAAAACACAGGAAAAAGTTAACATTAAAGGTTACTGCATTATTTATAACAGAAACAATCATTTCCAAAAATATTACTTGTCCAACAATAAGGGAAAACTTAAAGAATATAACCCACATATTTTAGCCAACAAAAATTATATTTTAAAAGAATTCATAATAACCTAGGAAACGATCATCCTATAATGCTCATTTTAAAAGGCATAAAGTCATAAGGTACAAGCTCAAACAAGTTAAAAAATATACATACAAGCCGGGCTCGGTGGCTCAGCCTGTAATCCCGCGCCTTTGGGAGGCTGAGGTGAGTGGATTGCCTGAGCCTGCGGGTTCGAGACCCGCCTGGGCAGGCGAGACCTCATCTCTACAATAAATCAAAAAAAAAAAAAAAATTAGCCGGGCGTGGTAGCATGGGCCTGTAATTCCGGCTACACAGAAGGCTGAGGCGGAAGGTTCACCGGAGCCCAGCAGGTCGAGGCTGCGGTGGCCGGGAGCGGCCACCGCACTCCAGTCTGGGCGACAGAGTGAGACTCCAACTCAAAAAAAAATACACATACAAAAATATTGCACAGGGGAGAGGGGTGGGATTGGCAGTTGAGGAAACTGCTAGGGGAGGGAGTGGCATACCTCTTCAACAAGGGTACCTGCATAATCAATGTATATATACCTAACCCTGAATTGTACCCCACATCTTTATAATTTAAAAAATTGCAGAAAAATAGAGTAAAATTGTATGACCAGTTATTCCTGGAGACAGGGTCTAAAGAAAGAAATTAATAATTATAAGCCAGAAAGTCTTTGATTTGGCCCAATCAAAATACAGTTTAAATCATAGTCTGTAACCTTTCATAAGCTCCTGCCATTTTCCATCTGGGAAGGAAAAAGACATGTCAACTGGTAACACTCTCCAGAAGAAGCCAGTGTATGTGTGTGCTGTGTGTGTATGCACGTGCACTGTGTACATGCACGTGTGCATGTGTGTGAGCTGCCAGTTCTCAGGTGTAGCCCAGCAGCAACCCTCACAAACCAAAAGAGAGAGTAATATGGTGGTAGCAACTGTCTCAGACCCATTCATCTCAGCAAATGAGTCGTACTGCTGTCTTAGATATCTGTTTTAGCATTTAAACATTAGTGGGCTTTTTAAAAAAAGTTTTCCTTTTCTCCCATAATTTCCCTTATTACCAATTTTTCATTTTTAAAATCTTTTTTAAAATCCCTTCAATATCAGTCCTACAAGATAAAAGTCCCAACAATGAGTTTTCTCCTACATATAATTCTATAAATAATATGGAATTCTGCACATAAAGTCAATTGCATGCCTGTGTTACTTGTCCTGATTCAAAAGAAATCAATTCGAAGGCAAAATCTTGTGTGGTAGAATTTGACTGCAAAATTATTTACAGGCAGATACAAATCAATAGTAAGTGAATAAATAAAAGTGAGGTTAGTTCAACTAAAATAGAAGGAAAAAAAGCTTCCTTTTAAGTAATTTTCCAGCACTCTTTAAATTATTTCATTCTGTTATTTTTATTTTATTATTGTACACTCTCCTTTCTCACCAATGCCTATATTCTTTTCCCAAAAGAGATGAATAATATATACATTTAACAAAAATATTTCAATTTTGCAAATTGACTACTTTATGCTTATCTTTCAGATAACCGAAAATACTACCAGGGTTAAGTAATGTCCGCCTTTGACTTGTGTAAGTTCCTCTGAGAAGCAGTTACATTATTCATTTCTCCTGTGGATGTTTAGGGTTAGGACTTATCATGGAGACAAAAAAATACATTAATCATCTGAACACAAAGGGTTTTTAAAAATTAGATTGACTTTGACATTCGTAACCTGTTAAATGTTGAACTCTAAAATAAATCTCTAGAGTTGTTAAGATGAATAGCCGATGAAGTGCTGAAAGCTAGAAAGCAAAGCAATGGAGATAGTGTAAAATTCAATTGAGGAAAAGATAAGATGTTTGTACAAGCTGAGAGTGCAGAGCTGCAGCATGAGGAGTGAAGAACATGAGACAATCACACTCCATTCATTGCAACCAGTTGGACATGCACGTGTGGCTCTGCCTTATAGTTGAAGCTGCCTCATTTTCCTTGCTATTCTCTGTAACTGCACTTTTGAGTCAATAGAGGGCTCTTTTATTTATGCTCTGATGATCTAGATAATTAAACAGAGACTCCTAATTTAAGTTGTAAAATTATTTTAGGTAAATAAAATGTAAAACCTAGCTACCAACTAGGTAGTTCTAACTCTATAACTTAGGTCTTCAAATACCATCAGGGAATATTTATAAGTCTGATGTATACATGGTGTCCCAACATCACAACAAAGACTAACTATTCCCAAGTTGCCTTCAATTTTTGACATGAAAATTTTTAAAACATATTATCATATAATTACTTAGTCCGTGAAGAAAATATGATATGGAGTCAATACAAAAAACATTATCAAGGGCTTGGTGTGATAGCTCACACCTGCAAGTCCTAGCTGAGGCAGGAGCATAGCTTGAAGCCAGGAGTTTGAGGCTGCAGTGAGCTATGACTGCACCACTGAACACCAGCCTGGGCAATGGAGTGAGACTCTAACAAATCCTGCAAATGAGAAATTGTTGGCATTTCTAGATATTTGAGACCATTTTCTTGCTTTAGCATATTTGCCTAAGTGACTTGTCTAAGAGAACACTGATCCCACAGAGGTCCCAGACAAATTAATCACTGATAAAACTAAACTGACTAAATATGAAAGCCAAAAATCCATCAGATGGACAGGAATGATGATACCACCATACTGCAGTCATCAGCATCCATGGTCAAAAGCACACAAAATATCTTTACAATCTAATAAAATGAAAGTACTTTTCCTGACCTGAATGGTACTCATCAGTTCTCTAGGGTAACTTTCTTTTTCCTGAAAAACTGTTACACCCAGCAAAAGTATCTGACATATGGTAAGCAGGGAGTCAAGTCTAAGCGAATGAGTGAATAAACAGTAGGAAAGGGGATGCAAGACAAGCTTCTTTTCCTATGACACGTCTGAGTTGGAGAAAATGGAAGCGAGTATGAAGTAGGGAGAAGGAGGCAGGTAGAGGAATGGCAAAAGGAATGGCAAGCAAGGGACACTGAAGACAGAACCTTTTTTTATAGTCAAAGGAAATGAAATGTGTATCCTGAAGAACAATCTGCACTCCCATGTTCATTGCAGCACTATTCACAATAACTAAGATATGGAAACAACCTAAATTATATTGACAGATAAATAGATAAAGAAAATATGATACACACAGATACACACAATGGAATAATATTTAGCCTTAAAAATGAAAAAAATCCTGACATTGACGACAACATGGATGATCCTGGAGGACATTATGCTAAATGAAGTAAGTTGCACACAGAAAGACAAATAGTGCATCATCTCACGTATAGTCAAACTCATAAAAGCAGAGCACAAAATGGTGGTTGACAGGAGCTGCAGAGAGGAGAAAGTGGGGAGGTAAGATGTTTAGTCAAGGGATACACCATTTCAATTATGCAAAGTGAATAAATTCTGGACAGCTAATGTACCGCTGTATGAATATAGTTTAAAACACTGCATTGTACACTTGAAATGTGTTAAGAGGATAGATTTTAAATGTCTCACTATGCATACATAAAGTAACTATGTGAGGTGGTGTATATGTTAATTAGTTTACCTTTTTTGGGGTTAAACAGAATTGAAATTTCACATAACATCAAGAATCAAATTATTTAGTTGCAAGTAATGTCTGCTTCCCATCAAAAGTCTTTTCTACTTGTTTTCAGCATCTCAACTATTAAGCCTTTTCTAAGGGCCTTTAAAAATTATTTCTTTATTTAATTAAACAAGAGAGAAGGCCATGCATGGTGGCTCATGCCTGTAATCCCAGCACTTTGGGAGGCCAAAGCAGGAGGACAGCTTGAGTCCAGGAGTATGAGACCAGCCTGGACAACACAATAAGACCTTGTCTCTACAAAAAAGTAAAAAATAAATAGCTGGGTGTGGTGGTGCACACCTGTAGTCTCAGTTACTTGGGAGGTTGAGACAAAAGGATCACTTGAGCCCAGGAGGCCGAGGAGGCTGCAGTGAGCTATGATTGTGCCATTGCACTCCAGCCTGGGCAACAGAGTAAGATCCAGACTGAAAAACAAACAAGAAAAAAAACAAAAAACTAGAGAGGTGTTCCTGAACCTTTAGTCAACTTATAAATAATATTTCTATAGAGCAAGTCATCCTATTTGATATGCTTCTATTTTACAATCAATTTTATTCGATGAAAGTGTTTTTAGAAAATTATATCACTGATAGCTAAGCATTTTAAGATTACTTCAGCACGATTAACATACGTGCCTTGGTTTTCATGGTTACATTTACAGGGTCATGCTCTGTGGCATAACAGACCATTTGTCTGTTTGTTAGAGTAGCACCAATATTCTTCCTTGAGTATATACCCTTGCCTCACGTTCTCACAGAGAAGAGACGGACCCCCATTAAGGCATTCATTCTAATCAATTAGTCAATTGATAGTCAAACAAGAATGTATTCTTTCCCCCAGTTGGCTGACTCCAAAGTCATATTACTATTTGGTCTAACCAACAACACTGAATAATAACATTACACGTACCTGTTGGAAAATATTACTTCAAAGTCACTGCAATCCAATTTTACTGGCTCAAATGTGACAAAGAAAAGTAACCCATCTATTTCTAAAATACACTAAAGTTTTTCCTTGGATTAAGTCAGACCACTGGGGAGGCTGTATATCATATTGTCCCCCTAGGAAAATTATTCTTCCTTAATGTCCCTGTAGCATTATGCTCTATTGAAAGAGTCCTATGAAACCCATTGCTGAATGCATTGTTGGGATGTTGTTGAGAATACTGTTCATCACATTGCAAAGTATCTTCTCCTTGAGACTGAGGGGGTCAAGAGGTCCCAGTACCAGCATGATTAATTGTTCTTTCTAGTGGAAATAGTTTTCATTTGTAAACAGAATTATGAAATAACTGTGCTTCCTTCTTTGTGTTGATCATGAGAAATTTCCACTGAAATGTTTATATTTGTAAAGATGATAAGTTAAAATTAAGCATCTAAATTTCCACTTTAAGAAGCCAGAAAAAGAAGAGCAAGTTAAACACAAGATAAAGAGAATAAAAGAAAACATAATGAGCAAAAATCAATGAATTTCTCAAACAACAGAGTAAATCAACTAAAAAGTTGGTATTTTAAAAGATAAACAAAATTGAGAACCTCCCAGTAAGAATTATTTTTTAAAAAAAAAGACAGCAGACACAAATTACAAATAAGAGTTACAAAGGACAGAACATAAAACATCCCTACATATCCTAGTGACAGTTTAAGGAGTCTAAAGAATATTATGCGCAACTCTGTGTCAATAAATTTGATAACTTAGATAAAATAGACAAACTCCTTGAAACAATTTATCAAAACTGACATAAAAAGAAATAAAAATCTGAATAGTCCTTCCTCTATTGAAGAGATTGAATTTGTCATCAAAAGCTTTCCACATACAAAACTCCTGGTCCAGATGATATCTATAAAACATTTTAAAATAGCATCAACCTTGGAGAAGTTCATTTAAAACAGAGGAAAGGAAAAATATATAAAAATGAAAATGTTTCTTGATTCATTTGATAAAGGCAGAATAATCCTGATACTAAAACCCGAAAACACATGACAAGGAAAGAAGTTTATAGGCTAATATCCCTCATGAATAGTTATAAAAAATCATTAATAAAATATTAATTGAGCCAGGCTTGGTGGCTCAGCCTGTAATCCCACACCTTTGGGAGGCTGAGGTGAGTGGATTGCCTGAGCCCGCGGGTTCGAGACCTGCCTGGGCAGCGAGACCTCATCTCTACAATAAATAAATTAAAAAAAATCAGCTGTGCGTGGTAGTGCATGCCTGTAATTCTGGCTACTTGGAAGGCTGAGGCGAAGGATTGCCAGAGCCTAGCAGGTTGAGGCTGCAGTGGCCAGGAGCAGCCACTGCACTCCAGTTTGGGTGACAGAGTGAGACTCCAACTCAAAAAATAAAATAAAATAAAAAATAAAATAAAATATTAAATGAATACAGCAATATATAAAAATCATAATGCCTTATGACAAAGTAATATCTGCTTCAGGAAGGCAAGGTTGGCTTAATATTTGATACTCAACAAATGAAATTTAATGAATCACTATATTTACACTATACTGAATATTCAATACATTACATTCAAAACACTAAAGTGAAATCAATAAATTCACTATAATTACACAACAAAAAAGAAAAAAATCACATAATTATCTCAATAATTTCAGAAAAAAAGAATGTGCTTTAAAAAACTCCACAAAGGCCAGGCTTGGTAATCCCAGCACTTTGGGAGGCTGACGCAAATGGATTGCCTGAGACGGTGGGTTCGAGACCAGCCTGGGAAACTTGGCAAGATCTGGTCTCTACAAGAAATAAAAAATGATTAGCCAGGTGTGGTAGCACACACCTGTAGTTCTAGCTACTTGGAAGGCTGAGGTGAAAGGATCGCTGGAGCCCAGCAGGTCAATGCTGGGGTGGCCGTGAGCAAGCCACTGCACTCCAGCCTGGGCAACGAAGTGAGACTCCAACTCTAAAATAAATTTTTAAATCTCCACAAGAAAAACAACCAACATTATGGCAATATAGTAAATTATTTCCTGTAAGAGCACAGAAAAAACAAGTATGTCCATTCTCACCCCTTTTACCCAGTCTTGTCCTAGAATTCCTGGCCAATGCAATAAGGCAAGAAAAATAAATAACAGAAGACATATAGATTGGAAAGAATAAGTAAAACTGTCATTATTCACAGACAACAAGATTGTCTACAAGGAAAATCTCGAGTAATCTACAAGGCAACCACTAGTACTGAATATCTTGCCCACAGCTATATCATTAATAAAATCAAAATTGGGAATTGAACCTATACAGTCTCTCTCTACTTATACCTATATATTCCCTCTCTACTTAGAGATGACCATGCAACTACATTTTCATTAGCCCACAAACCTCAACATAACCATTACTGTCAGCAATGGTAAACTTATTTGAAGATTTAGAAACAGAGGCTCAGAAAGATTAGTGACTTGGCCAAGATCATGCAGCTAGGAGATAGAAGTGACAGAATTTGAATCCAGGTTTGGTTGATTCTAAGACAAAGTATCTGGAAAATATGTTTTCCAGACTGAAAGCAGGAAACAATGAGGAGATACAGACGCTAAGGCCCTGAAATAAAACAGTGGAACATATAGATCCAGAGAAGAATGGTGACTGGTTGGATGTGGAAAAGAACATTGGAAAGCAAGAACATAGATAACTCTCAAGTTTTGAGAATGAAGAAGTCATAATGTTGCCAATAAAATAGGAGAGTAAGAAGGAGACACCAATGGAGAGCAGGGTTAAAAAAAATGAAGTCTGCTTTAGACAGGTATCAGTTTGTTAGGCTAGAGATTGTTGCAATGGCAAATGATAGCCTAATAGAGAGCAGTTTATAGAAACAGTGTTTTTTCCTTCACAAAATGAAAATATGAAAGCAGGCAATTATTGATCTAGGTTCAGCAAGTGAACAAAGTCAGAACAGGGGTCTCTGTTTTTCTCTCAGCCCTTCCTTCTGGGATTACAAGATGGCTACAACAGGCCCAGGCCTCAGGGAGTAAGTCTAGACAGAAAGAAGAGAGATAGCAAATACATCTGTGTGTCTTTCACCAGTAAAGCAAAAGCTTCCCCCAGAAGCCTCCAGTAGATGTTTGCTACATCTTATTGGCCAGAAGTATATCACACTGATACCTAGCCTCAAGGGAGACTGGGAAAATAAGTAGTTTTCCCAGCCTCCATAGCAGAGGTAGATGAATAAAAAAAATGTCTGCCACAAAATATTAATAGTATATTCACCTGGGAAAATCCAACAGAGAGACAAAAACACATCTGGCCTAGAAGATAAGCCACAGATACAGAGATTAAGCAATCTGTATAGTTAAAGCAAAGGCAATAGATGGGTTCCCCAAGAAAGAGCATGTTTGGAGAGAATAGAGAGTAGTAAGGGAGCTTTGTTTTTCTTTTCAGGCAGGGGAAGCAAGTGGTGCACATGGATGCAGCTGAGTCAACACGGCCGAGGATGTTCCGCCTCCGCTCCAATCAGTCAGATTGTTTGCTTTCAGATGTTCAGCTGGATCTTTCTGTCAATCTCTCCTCCCAGTTATTGCCATCCCGTTTCTCTTTTCTCATTCTCTCAGGACTCCTAAAGTGGTCTCTGCTCTCCCTCTCCCTCATCTATGAACTGAAAGTACTGGAGGGAAAACACTCTGCACTGCCACTGGTTAGGATCCACAAAGGTGGACTTAAATCTGAAGAAAACTTAGCAGCCTGGGGGGCTGAGGAGGCAGTTCAGGAGAATAAGCAGTTACCATGGGAGGGCTATGAATCTTCTAAGCTCATAGAAAATCCCAACAAAGGGGATCTGCCATTCCCACCCTCACTGGAGGAGCCACAAGTCCATTTGGGAGAACTCCAACCTAGACAGGGAGGTTGAATTTGCTTTGCTGAGTGCCACCTTTCCTTTGAAGACTTTTTGGGCTCCCAGGCTGTGTGCAGGAGACCAGAGGCAGGCCAAGGGTATGGTGAAGCAGTCACCTCTCTCACAGGCCTATTTGTCCTAGGATACACCAATCCCACGTGGACTCCCAGTCTGAGGAGTTCAGAATTTAACCCTGATTATATATTAGGTTTTGTTGTCCCCCAATTATTTCACATATATATGTCATGTGCTCCCATGTATTTGTGGCAACAGTGAGATGTCCCCCAGTGAATTGCAAATAGATAGCTGCCAAGCATTAAAGTTCAAAAGCAATATATTAACTGGGCACGATGGCTTACACCTGTAAACCCAACACTTTGCGAGGCAAAGTGGGAGGACTGCTTGAGGCCAGGAGTTTGAGACCAGACTGGGCAATACAGTGAGACTTCATCTCTACAAAAAAAATTTTTAAATAGCCAGGCTTGGTGGTGTGTGCCTGTTGTCCCAGCTACTAGGGAGGCTGGGGCAGGAGGATTGCTTGAGCCCAGAAGTTTGAGGCTGTGATGAGTCATGATCCTGCCACTGCACTCCAACAGAGTAAAATATTGCCTCATAAAAAAAAAAAGAAAAAGAAAAAAAATATTGCTAACATCACAAAAAGAGATTGCTTGGTACTATATGCCTCATGATGGAACTATATTACACTTCTGTGATGTATTCTTGCCAAAAAATCAAATCTGAATCTAACCAAGCTCTAGACCCAAATACCAATTTGTAGAAAATACAGGGGACAAAGGAACATGTTTTTAAAAAATAGGGGTGCAATTAAAATTAAATTAATTTAATTTTAATTTAAATTGGCCGGGCTCAGTGGCTCAGCCTGTAATCCCAGTACTTTGGGAGGCTGAAATGAGTGGATTGCCTGAGCCCGTGGGGTCGAGACCAGCCAGGCAACTTGGCGAGATCTTGTCTCTACAATAAAAATTTTTTAAAAATTAGCCGGGCATGATAGCATGCACCTGTAGTTCTAGCTACTTGGAAGGCTGAGGCAGAAGGATCGCGGGAACCCAGCAGGTTGACTGGGGTGGCTGTGAGTGTGCCACTGCACTCCAGCTTGGGCGACGAAGTGAGACTCCAACTCTAAATAAATAAATAAATAAAACTTAAATTAATTTTAAAATACCAGTTTCTTCAAGAAATATATTACAAGGAAAAAAAGAGAGAGAAAGGCAGAACCCATGCCTAATGACCTAGCAACCAAATACAACTTATTTGGATCCTGATACAAACAGCAGAATAGAAAGGTATGAGATAAATGGAGAAATCCGAACACTATTTGATTACATTAGGAAACTAATGTCCAATTGTTTAATGTGTGATAATGGTATCGTTATCTTTATAAAAAGTTCTTACTTTTTAGAGATATATACTGATATATTTACAGATAAAATAATACTATGCTTGAGATTTCAAAATAATCCTGGGGGCTGTGGAGGATGAGTAGGGATACAAATAAAACACGATTTGCTGTGAGTTGTTAGAGCAGGGGAGAGGCTGGTACAAGAGAATCACACTGTTTTCTTTCTGTGTATTGTGAAATCTTTCATAATAAAATGGGTTTTAAAAAATAGAATAGAGCTATGCTATTTAAAAAATATTCACATTCACCAAAAACATAGAAGAAGCAGCTGAGGCACATGTTCATGGTGCTCACCCAAGCCCTTCCCCAGCAAAGGGGGCTGGTGCAAGGCCCCACTTACAAGGTTGCAGAGGCTACTCCATCCTTGAGGAGTGGAAGCATGTGGCTGACTCACACTGGTCCTGCGAGCACCTTCTATATTCAGGACATTGCACTGAGGCTGAAGATAAAATGATGAATAAAATATAGGGATTAATGTCAAGTGATGTGAACGAGAAGTAAGCAGGCGATTACAGTGGAGTGGGACTTGTGCTGTGTTATTACCATGCTGGACAGAGTATGCTATGGCAGCACAGGTAATGGTCATCTAAATAGAAAGGTGGTGGCCGAGCTGTCCTGGAGGAGTCCCAGAACCACCTCTGATTAGCATTCAATTCCCAGGCTTTGTCGCTCTAGGAAGAAAATGTACTGTCGGACAGGCCAGGAGATGTAAGCGTCCTGACCTCCTGGCAGCTTGGCCTCTCATTGCCAATGCAGAAAATGGACTTCTGAGAATAATTGGATTTCCCATACAGCTCACTTAGAGAAAGGAATACATTAGCCAGAGGATGTGAGTGTCCACTTCTCTGATGTGACAGATCTTATTGTCAAATTAATAAACTGTCTTTCTAGATTTTATGGTCTGAGAGTCTGGTGCCTGTGTATCCATTCCTGAAAGATGTATCAATTCTTGATGTGCTGACAAGTCAGGATTTCGAGATTGCAAGACTGTCCCTGAGCCCTGGAGAACTTACCAGGATAATACTATCCCTTGGGACTCGTCTGGTAGACGCCAGCCTCCCTCAGGGGTACCCTTCTGCTCTGTGTGCTTCTCTGATCTTTATTCCTCAAGGGTGGGACATGTCTGATGCTTCTTTGATATCTGAATCATCTTTTCTCCTCATGTGGTGCAAAGCATTTTGGATTTTAACAAATTCATTCCTTGATTTCTTTCATACTCATTCAACCACATCAACATAGCTAACATAATATCAATTGGGGGGCAAGTAAGATGCAAAGAAACTGTCCACAGGTATTTCTACAATGAAACATGAATACTTAAAAATTTCCCAACTGCTTTTGAAAGATCACAACCTTTTTTACACATGCCTACCACGTTAACTTCATCTTCTGCTTTGGCTGTGACCACCAGTATTCCTCAAATTAAGTCAATCAACTTAGGACCTTCTTCCGACCTATACTTCTAATTGAAGAATAAGAAAGCAGACACTGAACTTCCCAAATGAAGACAATTTCTTTCCCCTTCAGTAGTTTCACTGTCTATCATTTAGCCAGATTCTTTCATCTGTAGCAAGGGATGGCAAATTTCTTCTGTAGAGGTCCACACAGTCAATATTTTTAGCTCTATGGGCCACACACTCTCCACTGCAGCTCCTTGACTCTGCCACTGTAGCAGAAAAGCAGTGGCAGATGATATGGAACCAAATGAGCATGTCTGTGTTTCAAGAAAACTTGTTTATGGACTTTGAAATTTGGATCTTATATAAATTTCATGAGTCAGGAAACATTACTCTTCTTTTGATTTATTTCCAACCATTCAGGAATGTAAAAGCCATTCTTAGCTCATGAGACTTATAAGTAAATCTGGCCCAGGGGTCATAGTTTGCCAACCCTGTGCCATTGTGACGAAAACCAGCAATGATTCGCTACACATATGTGAATGTGTGTGGTCTCTTCCCTTCATAATGCTCCTATACCAATCCTGAGACCTATGGCCTAGAAACAGCTCAAGTTCAGAGGAGACAAACTGAAAACCTATGGGAGAAAATTAAATAATGGTCTGCACACTTTAAAAAAAATGACAGTTTACATATCTTAAATCTCAAACAGATTTTTGTAATTTGTTCCTAGTTCCCCCATCGCTTCCCCCAGAAAAAACTGTAAGATCGATGAGATAGTGGTAAGCTTGTTTGGCATTAGCAATATGTATTCTGAGACTTTTTTCAATCTTAGTTTATCCATCCACATGTTCAATGTCTTTCTGAAATTAAGATTAGTATCTGTAGACTCTTACTCCTCAGCCCACCAAAGTCCAAGACCATGGATACTTGATACATAAAAAGCTTTAGATTTTCTTTCTTACCTCATCCACATATCTACAAAATGTTCAAGCCCCTCCACCACATACATGTTTATATTGTGTTGTCCTGTCTTCAATAACTTTCTAGGCATGCGTAACAAATATTTCTAAGGCTCTTTTTTCTTTGTTTGTTTGTTGGCTTCAATTTTCATTGCATATGTCTCTACTTATACAGACTTTCTCTTTTAATTCCTCTATTTCTAGTCTCTGGGTTCCTCTTTTTCTAACCATCCACAGCAATGGATGGATATATTCACTTGAACTATGCATATATTTAAACTACATTTCCCAGTTACATTATGTTTTCAGTTAAAAGGTCCTAGCAACATAACCCCCAAATGAACCCATAGGGGTTCACGGTACCATTTCTTTTTGTGTGTGCATGCTTGAAAATGTCCACAATAAAAAGTTTCATAAAAATCAAGTAAACATGCCTACATTCTAGATTTAATCACAAGAGGAATTTGTAGTTGGGAAGAAATCAGTGTATTCATATGTCACACTTCTATTCAAGTCAACCTTTCTATGTGGGATGGCCTCCATAATTCTCTGCCTGATAAAATTTCCCTCAGCCTCTGAGGTCCAAGCAGGAAATCTGTGGGAAGCATTCCTGGCCACCCTGACAACACTCTCCTCTACATTCCCAAAGTACTTTTATACATCTCCATTAAAGCACTTACCATTGCATTGAGGTTAGTTGTTTATGTAGCTGTCTCACCACCAAACCTCCCCACCTCCCAAGCCAAAAAGCAACTCTCATTTTTTTTTGTTTTGTTGCATCACAATGCCCAGCACAAGATAGCATTTCCCAGAATAGGTCATCGAGATAGCATTTCTCAGAAATATTAAGGGCAATGCCCCCTCTAAGCAGGGATTTTAGGGGGCTTCCCTAGCCAATTCTATCAGTACCTTCAATTTTTCCCCTCTCTAAAAAAGAAAACCAACAATCTAAGTAAAAATAAAACTTCAAAACAACACCCTCAAGACCCTCTTATGTGAGACTGCAGCTCCTAAACCGTTCCTCACAGGAATTAATTCTGGCATCAGCACTGCAGAGTGTGCAAAGTTCTCTTAACTCCACAGAATAAAATGCCTACATGACATCTCACAGTTTTCAAAGTGTTTTATCTCCCCCCCCTTCTTCCATTTGTCCACTTATCCCTGATAGTCCCATCCTCATTTTTCCGACATTTAGAGAAATAAAAGGGACATGTTCAATATCAGAACTGGTGACAGTTATGGTCCTAAAACCCTTAACTTATTGATCTGCCCACTCACCTGCACTCTTCTGATGCTAAGCTAAGTATTCGAGGAGGGTTTTTCTTCTAGTCGATTTTTTTCCATTACGCAATGGTAGCATTAAATGGTGGCACCATACTCTAAAAAATCTATTTCAAACAAAATCATTTGGGCAGATACACATTATGAAAAGAGAGAGCTGAATATGTCCCACTGTGTTAGTATTGTTATGATTTTTCCATAAGTACTTCTTATTGACTAAAGGGTTTCCAACGAATTACTGACTGTTCAAAAGATAGCATGCCATGCATTTCTACAAATAGAAATATGTTATCTATTATCTAAAAATTTCACTCAAGAGGAAACTCTTAACCTATTTATAGGTTAAGATCTTGAATCTCTTCCTTTTTAATTCATTTCCCTAAACTATTAAATTTAGATTACTTATCACATTAGCAAGCTCTACACTTAAATATGCTCTTAGTTCCTCTATATAATTTTGTATGATTTAACCATCACTTCAATTCTCTTACTATTTATTGCATGCAACTCTTCTAATATTAGTACATATCATTTTAGACATAAATAGGGCACTGCCTGCCAAAAAATCTTGCTACTGTGTGGTAATTGAAAGTCAAGATTATTTCTCGGATACATTAAGTTATTCAAATGAGCTACATTTAGCTTTTCTCTAATTGTTTAATATTTTTCAACAAAGGCCTGTAACAGAGTATGCACAGCATATCATATTTAAGATTTTCAAGTTTAATCTGGTTACGAATCTGTTAATTGAAAAATTTTCAATATGGCAGAGCAAAAATATTTCACACAAATGCAAACAGAGATGTCATGCAGATAGCTGCAAGACGTGAATCACTGCGTTTCTGCACCAAACTCCCAAATTCACAGGCAGTTCACTCTGCGAGATTTCTTGCTCAGTACTTAAAAGTTCAGATGCATCACCTTTTAATCAGGGTAATAAACTATAATTGCTAACATACTGTGTAATGTTTACTGCTCAATCTGCAATCTGGACAAACAGAAATTATGCTGTCAGAGCCTGGAAGCAACTGCAATCCTCTGTTACACACAGCATCCTCCTTGGGGAGAGCTGTCGTCGGGAGTTACAAGCTTTATGGTTTTAATTTTTCTAGAGGAAGGGTCTTTTCCCGAGAAGCAGGTATGAAGACGAAAGCGGCCTCCCGAGTGACCTTCCTACCACAGACCTTGAGGGAGCGACCGCGGGGCAGAGCGCCGAGAATTTCAGCAAGGGACTTGACAGCTCTACTGGCTCCTTCACACTTTGCTTTCAGTAACAACAACAAAAAAATGTTACTCTGCACCTGCCTGTCCCCCCCCAACCCTCCTTGAAACTTAAATAGCATATACCCCTAAAGGTCTGAATAGCCAGAAGACGGTATGTATCTATTTTTCGGTGATGACAAGAGGAAATAGACCCCCACCCAAGAGTGGAGTCTGGAGTCGCGGCGGGGCGGGGGGGGAGGGGAGGGGGGACTGGAGAGGCTGGTGATTTCCACCCCCCCCCCGCTGCATTTTCTCCGCCACGTGTAAAAATCTCATGCAGGTAGTACCCCCACGAGAGGCGGGGGTCTGCGTCCTCCTGCATCCAGGAGAAGGACTTCATCCCCCCTACCCTCCCTCGCCCGGGGACCCCGGCCCCCCGGCAGCCCAGCCGCGCTGCGCCCAGGTGCGGGGCTGCGGCTCGGGGCGACAGTGCCCGCGGAGGGCTCGGGACAGGTGCGGCCCCGCAGAGCCCGGCCCGGGCTGGGGACCCTGCCCGAGATACCTTTTATCCAGGCAGGCGATCCACTCGGCGGAGGAGGAAGAATGGGCAGCGTGCGCAGCGACCATGTTGGGCAGCGGCGCGCGGTGTCCCCGGCTGCGGCGACCTCCCGCGCTCGCTCTGCCTCCGCGTCCGCCTCTGCCTCGCCCGCCGCGCGGACCCCGCTCCTCCCGGCCCGCCTCGCGACCGGCGCGCCGGCGACGGGCCCGCCCTCCCCGCGGGCTCCCGCGGCCTGCCGGGGAGGGAGCCGGCGGGGGCGCGGCGAGGGAGGGGACCCGGGGGGCGGGACGCGGGCGCCGGTAGGGCCGAGCCCCCGCCCGCCGCTGCACTGCGGCGCCCGGGGGGTGGGGAGTCCCGCGGTCCCGCCCGCCAGGGGGAGCCGGAGGGGGAGAATTGGGGGTGCGGTGGCGACCCCGGGTGGCCGGCCACCTGCGACAGGTGGCCGCTGCGTCCCCGGGAGGCCGGGGCCCCACCCTCACCTCGAGCCCTCTGAAGCGTGGAAGGAGGGCAGGCGCCACGGTGTGTGTGTGGGGAGGGGGGATGTCAGTGTCTATATATTTTTCATAGAGCAAATGCCACTAAAATGGCTGCTGCCTCTCGTTTCCTTAGAAACCCATTAGTCTTCCTTGGCAGCTGTCAAAACTTGCCGGCGGTTTCCTGCTCACCTTTGCCGTCTCCCCTTTAAAAAAGCATGAAGGGGAGAGCTATGAAGGCTTGACATGGGGACACCCACAGTGTCTCTCAGTGAGGAATCAGAGGACAGTTTCCTCTGCAGGGTGAGGAAGGGCTGGAGGGAATGGGGAGCCAGTGCAGGCATGGCTGGAGGCAGGCACAGAGGGAGGCCAGTGGGCCAGATGACCTGAACAGACCAAGTGACCGTGGTGACTGAGGGGATGACCAACTGAAGTCGCCAGCCTTGAACCTTGGACCTGCCTGGGCATCCATCACCTGCATGATGAAAAACGCACACACAGGCATACACGGTTAAAACTGGGGAGTTATGCAGTCACAAGCAGAACTGAGGCTTCAGGTTGGGGGCCAAGATCCCAGGACACTCTGGTGAACTTGCGTGCCCCACGTGCCATGCTTTCTCTGGCTGGAGTGTCGAATGGATGGTCTTAACAGCCAGTCTTTTGTAGATGGTCACACAAATGTTACGCCTAGAAGTGGTTCAGTTATTTGCTGCCAAAAGTCAAATTACACGCTGATGTTTGTTTAGGAATTTGGGAACAAGTGAAATCTTTTGGACTACTACCAAGCACTGTTTTGATATGGGATAGACAATGGCGGAAAGGGACATAGCTTTGCTTTCTTCACTTTGTTGGTCGCCCCTCCCATCCCCCTTCCCCCCATCCAGTCTCAGCCAGGGGAGGTCCAAGGAGACTGGAGAGAAGAAAACAGCAGGTGCTTTCTGGGATGTTTGGTCCTAATAAAACAATTATTGCTGTGATAGTAAAGCCCTCTAAAGATTTTGCCTTTCACTGTCTGCTCGATAGCCAGGATCCTGTTTCAGACCTGCCACAGTGTTCCCTCAGCAACACCTCCCTGCTCAGGGCTTGTTCCCCACCTGACCTTGATCCTGTTCATTTCTATCACATTTAAGGTAGATACTATTTAAAATATTATACCAGGTTAAGATTACCAAAGATATTTACAATGCAGCTTTTTTCCAACACAGGTATAAAGCAGGAAATGTGTCTCCTGTATAATATTGTTTCATATATAAAAACATCGGAGAGTTCCCAAGAACGTTTCAAGGTCACCAAAAGCTTTCTCAAATGACTTTCTTCAGAGAATGTTTTGAGGTAAGGAGCAAGAGGGAAAAGTGCTGCACATCACCTGTCATCACGAAGAGATTCAGAATTGCCTTAGCTTAGGCCATGATACTTATAATGGCCACCATTTATTAAATATCCACTGAATTTTAGACCCTATGCAGCATTCTTTGCATGTGTCATTTCATCTTCAGGATAGTCTATGAGGCAGAGCCAGGACACTACACCACAAGGAGCACTAAATATCTTTGAATGTGTAATGAAATAGAGAAAGTGATATTTATCAATACTTTCAGGAAGAGTGATGATTGGACTGAAAGGAAGACACTGATGAACTGCTTGGAGTGGGAGTGAGACCCTCAAGGACTCTACTGTACGTTTTAAGCGTAACTCTGATGAATTGCAAGGCTTTTGTTTTGCTATATGGGAACACTACCTTTCCTCTAAAGAGAAGTTGAAGTATGAATATGCTTTGAATATGCTTTCAAAGGAGCACCAACAATCACTAGCTTGCCCAGAGCACGCACATGTCTCCATCCCGTGCTGGAGACGGGTACTAGTAGCTCTAAGATATTCACCAGGGCTCTGAGACTCAGGAAGGGTCAATAACCCAGCTATAGGAGCTGAGTCCCTGAACCGGAGTTGGGTCTGTCGGAATCTAAAGCCCTTGCACATCAGCAATGGTGTCATTGTTTCTGTCAATAGAGTGAGAGTGTAAGGCATGTCTAAAATGACTGTTCAGATGGTAAGAACAAAATAGTTATAAATCAGTGTTTTAATGTAAAAATAGAGAAATTTATGAGGAATTTTAAAATGGAAAGATTTTTGAAACATCAGTAATAGTTTTACTGTTCTACAGATTATTCTTGTGTTCTAAAAGGGATTTGATTCTTGGTCAAGAACTACAGAAATAAGGAAAAACCTGTTGATAGTTATCGTGATATTAAGAGAAAGAAAACGGGGATTTTGTTTGCATTAGATGCGAAAGGCAAAGAACCTAAGAATAATTATTCACTTCCCTTTCTTTGAGAACATAAAATAAGCCAGACCAAAAAGACCACATATTGTATGATTCCATTTACATGAAACTTCCAGAAAAAGCAAATCTATGTAGACAGAAAGTAGTCCGGGGACTTACTGGGGATAAGGGTAATAGGGAGTGATGACAATGGGTCCAAGGAATCTGTTTGAGGTGATGGAAATGACTTAAAATTGGATTGTGGTGATGAATACACAACTCTAAAAATTTAATAACAATCACTGAATGGTATAGTAAAAGTGAGTGAATTTTATGGTATGCAAATCATATCTCAATAAAACAAGTGAATAACAATATTAATAGGCTTGTATGGAGGGGAAAAGAAAGAATATGATTGATAATTTGGGAGAAAATAAAGAAAAATATAGGAGAGAAAGTAGAAGTTACTCATAATTCCACCACCTAAAGGTAATACTGCTGCTTACTTTAGTGGATTTCATTCTAAACTTTTCTATTCTAAAAAGATACAATTGGCAGGGCACGGTGGCTCAAGCCTATAATCCCAGCATTTTGGAAGTCCAAGGCAAAAGGATTGCCTTAGCCCAGGGACTCGAGACCAGCCCAGGCAACTTGGTGAGACCTCGTCTCTACAATATATCAAAAAATTAGGTGGGTGTGATAGCTCGTGCCTGTAGTTCTGGCTACTTGGAAGGCTGAGGTGGAAGGATCGCTAGAGCCCAGCAGGTCGATGCTGGAGTGGCCATGAGCAAGCCACTGCACTCCAACCTGGGTAACAGAGTAAGACTCTGACTCAAAAAAAAAAAAGATACAATCATATATACAACCATAAACACATGCATATAACTAGCTATATATGTGTACAAATGTGCATATCATGTCTATGTATATATGTGTATAGTACATGTGTTCAAACAGACTTGAAAGTATTAACCGTTTATAGGCTACTTTTTCTCTTCCCCTTCTTCTTTTTTTCTTTTCCTCTTGAGTAGGAGTCTCACTCTGTCACCCAGACTGGAGTGCAGTGGCACTATCACGGCTCACTGTAGACTCACCTCCTGGACTCAGGTGATCCTTCCATCTCAGCCTCCCAAGGAGCTGGGACTATAGGCACATGTCTCCACACCCACCTAATTTTTGATATTTTGTGGAGACCAGGTCTTGCTATGTTGCCCAGGCTAGGCTTGAACTTCTTGGCTCAAGCAATCCTCTCACCTCAGCCTTATAGGCTACTTTTTCTATTGGAATAGAAACATGCTTTATTTACATGTCTAAAAAATCCTTATTGAGCTTTTTTACAGGCTATCAAATATTCTAATGTGTATTTATAATTTACTTAACTTACTATAATTTATATTTACTTAAACTATCTGTTGAGACCCGTTGTTTCAGGGAAAAGAAATATATTCTGGTTGAATTCTTCTGTGTTAGAAAGCTAAACATCTCCACTGAAGATCTCCAATGAGATGAAGATGAGAAGTTACAAGGTCCATGTCTGTTAATGCCTCAGATGAGTTGATTAATGTCTTACTTCCCTTTTGTTCACCTGAGCAGAGGTTCAAAGTTAGGACTTTGGAGACGAGCAGCCAAGTTCAAAGTGCAGCCCTAAGTGTTTGACCTTAAATGAATTATTTAGCCTAAGATTCTATTTCATCATCTGTAAAGTGGAGAAAGTAGTAGTATTATACATGAACTTGGTGCTTGTGAGATGTTTAGCATAAATGCCAAGCACATAGTAAGTGTTCTATAACACAGTTATTATTCTTTGTATGGTACAGATAAATAGTATGTGCCCTCTGCATCTTTTAAGAACCTGATGATAAGCCCTGAGATCACTTACACTAAAGGGCCTTGACATCTGTAAATGACAAGTTTTGACTATGAAGGATACAAGAGATGGGTCTCCTGAGAAACCTATAGGCATTCTCCCTGGGAGTTCTATCATAAATTGGGCATTCACTCATATCTGTATGTAGGGAGAATCTGATTCACTGTGTTTTAGGTATCTCACTGAAAAGCGGGTTATAAAAATACATCTATCACTCCTGCTGGTGATACAACCAATTCATTGAAAAAGCCATACTCCTGGGGTGAAATCATAAAAACCAAAACAATATTAATGTTTTCTCTCACTGTCATTTCAAACTTGCTCAGTAAGGGCACTTTTATCCCTTTCACTGGATATAGCTTTTTTTTTTTTTCTGCTCACTTGCAGGTAATGGAAAGTATTGGAGTCTTTCTATTAGAATGTTCAAACCAATATATTACTAAGTACTTCAGTCTTTATTGAAAGGTAAAACTCTCTCTCCACCCCATCCTAGAACTGGTCACAGGCAGGTCTCAGCCTTTAGAAGAGAAGACGTGGTCAGCTTCTCCTTTCCTTGTTCATCCAGCCCCTCTTGATAGCTGCTGGTTTTGATCCTTCTAGAATCAGAGGAGTAGGGAAGAGAGGAGAGAAAAGGAAGGTAGGAAAGTTCTTACTTTACTGGAACAGTTTTAAGATGGAACCAAATTTTCTAGGCTTGGCAAAAGTTAAGCCCACTCTTTCTCTCGTGGCTGTTTTCATGTGTTCTTAGGTGGCCCCCAAGCTCAGTCCTTCAGCGTAGACAAGTGTTACCCTTTTGGTTGCTTGTTTCCCCCCTCTAGCCCCCCCCCCCCCCCCATTCAGGCCTAGATTTTCTGAGTCCCCTCCAAACCGCCTCTCTCTATAGGAGTCCCAATTTATCCTCCACCCACACCCCAGCTGTCTTCTTGAACAGGATTTAAAGGGGCTCCACGATGATTCTGATCTGTGTCCCACATCTGGTCCATAAAGACACTCAAGCCTACTTTGCTCTAGTAAACTCTGAGAGTGTATACCAACTCTAACAACAGCACATCTTCTCCATGCTGCCAAAGAAGCACCCTAGTCCCTCTCTCTTAGTCTTTAGGTTTCCAGGGCAGGAGTCAGACAACAATCCCCCATATCCCCAACTATAAGTAACTGTTCTGAGTAGCCCATTGAAGCCCTTCCTCTCTTTCCCTCAGTGGTGGTAATCATAGCACAGCTCTTATCAGGAAAATACTCCTGTATTAGTCATGGTTCTCCAGAAAAACAGAACCAATAGAATATATATATATATCATATATATATGTATGTATGTATGTGTGTGTGTCTATATAGCTATATCTATAAAAGGAGATTTATTATGAGGAATTGGCTCCCACAATTATGGAAGCTGAGAAGTCCTACCATATGCCATCTGCAAGATGGAAACCCAAGAAGACAGTGGTGCAATTTAGTCCAAATCTGGAGGCCTGAGAACCAGGGAAACTGACTATATAAATCCCAGTCCCAAAGCAGAAGACAAGATGTCCCAGCACTAGCAGTAAGGCAGGAAAAAAAGGGGGAGAGAGTCCTCTTCGTGTTCTATTCAGCCCCTCAACCTATTGTTTGCTGTCCATCCTCATTGGGGAGGGCAATCTACTTTATTGAGTCCACTGATAGAAAAATTAATCTTATCTAGAAAAGCCCTCACAGGACACATCCAGAAATCTTGTCCTCTCAAAGTGACACATAAAATGAACCATTACAACTCACAAAATCTTCTATCAATTTCTTTTTCTTAGGTGCTTTTATTTCCTCCTTTGGCGAAGAGTTTTTGAAACTGGTCTTTGATAGTATTTTTATTGAAAATTTGATCTTGGCATCTCATTTTGGAATTTCATACCTATTCTGTTTTGGTGCCACAGACGAAACTTGCAATTTAACATTTGTGATGCAGGCTAGTGAAAATTGCGTCAAGTCAACTTCCCTTTCCACACCTTTAGACATTAATTCCTACTCAACCAAGACAATTGCCTTTTCTAGGCAAGCTATTCCCCTGGGAGTTGTGAGGAATACCATACTCATTAGGAAAGTATAGCCCTTGCAGTCCCTTGAGCTTTCAAAAGAAGAAATGCTTAATTTAAAACATCTTATCAGGAGAGTCCCAATTTGTGAGTTATAATAAAAAGGTTGTGGTTTTGCTTTAAAACTTTGAAGCTTTGTCCACTTGGGGGAGTATATTTAGATTAAAATCTTAAATCAGTAGTAAGGAAGACAGGAAAGTAGCTAAAATTTTGTTTACAGTAACAGTATTTTTTAGATTTTACTGATAAAAGTCACAAATGACCCATGCTTAGAACCTCAATTATTTACAGTACTAGATTAGGTATTATTATATTCCTTTCTGAGTTTTAGAAGCAGAGTTTTAAAATTTTTTTTCTTGTATTTGTATCATTATGCCATACAAACTTAAATTAGAAAGGAGCTAGCTATTTAGTTTTTGTTTTTTGTGGTTTTTTTTTTTTAGTTGAAGTCTCACTCTTGTCCCCCAGGTTGGAGTGCAGTGACATGCTCACAGTCACTGCAGCCTCGACCTGCTGTGCTTAGGCGATCCTTCCATCTCAGCCTTCCAAGTAGCTGGAACTACAGACACATGCTGGTGGCTAAGCTATTTAGTTTTAATCATACTTCAGCTATATATAACTTTGGGGCATGAGAATTAAGGCAAACAGTATCATGAGAGCAAGATAAAAATTAGATTTGAGCTTATCTAGTGACTGTCTTCCAATTTCCAAATTTATAAAGGACTAATGTAAAATTCAGTTTTTTTATACTCTCCATGAAGAGAGTAAGTGAGATTATAATTCCCTCTTTTACAGAAAGATAAATAAGAGTATACAGTCAGGAAGCAGAGTTAAAATGAACTCTCTTAATAAAAAAATAGAGTTAAAATATGTGACTTAGTTATTAATGGAAGCAAGTCTTAAAAGAAAATAAGAATTTTTTGGCCTAGAAATAAAAGTGCCTGCTGGTGAAAATTGGTAGTCACTTGTGTTAGTTAATCTGACATATGAACTCTTAGCTTCCTGGGGAATTGGCTATGAAAGAGCTTGAATGCTCTACCTAGCCTCCTTCCCAGAAGGGACAATTCCTCAGGAATCCAGAATGGTGAGAGCTATCAATAAACAAATCACTCAGGTTCAAAGTAGATTTAACATTCTACCCATGCCAACACCTTCCTCACCAAAATGAGGGCTGCCCTCCTCAAGAAAATGCTTGGTGTGCTACTTCTTCAAGTTGAGTTGATCAAGCCACAATAATGAACTTGGGTAAATAATATGTGTTGAGGAAAATGTCACCATGTCAAAACTAATCTTAAGCCTATTTTCTAGTAGTGTATATTTATTTTGGTGAAATAACAAGCTGCTGTTACTCTTTGATATTGTATGAGAGACACACAGTATATTATTCAGAAAACCTCTGTGTTATTATACACATTTTTTCACACTAATAGAGAAAATTCCCACAAAACCAATTTTGAATGAACTACAGTCACCTAGTATTTGTTACAATTTCCTTCTCATCTGTAATCCAATCTGGTCTCCTACATATTTCAAAAATAGAATTACTTTATATAGTGGATTCTACAGGGAAAATAGCACAGGAAAGAGAGAATGTGACTAAAAATCATATTGATTATATGAACAAAAAGCATGCAGAACTTGAAGGGGATAAAATGAAGAATTATCATTTAAAGCAAGACATATAAAATCTTGACTGGGCATTAAAATAATAAGGTGTTGGCCTCTTTTGCTTAGGTAACACTTATTTTCACTTTTAAAATATGGTAGGCCAGTTGCTCACACTTGTAATTCCAGCACTTTGGGAGGACAAGGCACAAGTACCACTTGAGCCCAGGAGTTTGAGACCAGCCTAGGCAATATAGTGAGACCTTGTATCTACAAAAACAATACAATTAAAATAAAAAATATGGTAGTGCCACAGCTAATAAAGCAGATATGTTTATTGGCATTTGGGGATTAGAAATACTAGTTTGGTTTCAGAGATAGAAAATAACTCAGGAGGCTCAGGAAGGGGTTACCATGGAAGACAGGATTCTTTACCCACGAGGACTCTGCAAGGAACAGTGCTCCCTGGACAAGATGGACCATGTGCCATTAGTTCTTCAAGTTTCCTATGTCTGCGCTTTCCTCTGTCTGGTAACCCAGAGGCCTTGCAGCCATGATCCCCACAGCCCTTGGCATCCTCAAAGAGCAGTACAATTGAAACCCTGGAAATGGAGCCTATCCTTAACCTAGGTCCCAACCTGCTTAAGACAGGCCTGTCTGTACCTAAGTAAATCCCACTGCCACCCGCTCAGCTGCTCCCCAACAGACTACAGACAGATAAGGCCTTTTTAACTTCTTTACTACCATTAATTCATGGAGTCATTCGATTCAGTAAATATTTGCTGAGCACCTATAACGTGCCGGGTACTGTGCTTGGCACTAAGGAAGAGCAGAGATCAAACAGACAGATTTCTTACTTGCACAGAACACTGTGGTAGTGGCTACAGGGAGACACAGTGAATAGACCCATAACTATGAGAGGAGACCCCAGAAAACTCAGAATTCATGTATAAAAAATTGGATATTCTTCCATGTTTAAACTTGTCACCTTCAAAGTACTCTTCATTTGACACAATACAACCTATCGAGACACTTTTTCCACTGCTTAAGACAGTTTTTGAACTTGTCAATTTTGATGCTTTTTAGTGCTTCTGCTTCTGCCATTTTTTGTTTCACCTCTTCCACATTGGTAAAACATTTCCCTTTGAGGACTATTTTCATCCGGGAAACAAAAAGTCACTTGAGGTAAGAGCAGGTGAATAGGGAGGATGAGACATGGGGCCCATGCCATTTTGGGTCAAAAATTGCTGAACACTCAGCACAGTGTGGGCAGGTGTGCTCGTAAATCCCCATCATGAAATGAGCAAATGCATCAAGAGAATCCACCCCCCCAAATTCACTGAAGCCGAACGCAGCCTCTCACAACAACACTAGCTGGGACACTGATGCCGATGACCTCCTAGAACACTCACCTGGTGGATGAAGGTTGTACTACAAAGGGCCCGACCTTCAAGAAATAATTCCAGTATTTTGGGTGTCCCTTCTCATATATAATATGTCTAGTGGGGATAAATACTAGGAAGAATGACGAATCAAAGTAAGGAACTACAGAGATGGGGAAGGGGTTTCTATCTGATATGAAGTACTGGACAGTAGTCAGAGAAGGCCTCCTGATAAAGGGACTTTTGAGCAGGGCTTGAGGCCTGTCTCTGTACCACCTGTCCCTTCCTCAGTCACTCGCTTCTCCACAGCTGCCACAGTAGCTACCCAGCTCGACTCCACAATAGCTAACCAACGCAACTCCACACAGCCCCCTGTGGTTTCCATGCCTGAGGCTCCACCAGTCACAGGCCTATAATATCTGACGCCTCTATCTATGTCAAAACTCAGCTGAAATGCCAAACTGCAGGACCTTGTTTCCTGAGCAACTGCCAATGGGGCTGAACGATGCAGCCCAGAAAGGCAGAGGATTTAATTCTCCCTGAATGAACTTTGACCAGTGGGAGATGGGAACCAGGAGACTGGAGGATACGGGGCAGATGAATTTCCTCTTCCTTTCTCCCCCTCACAGACGGTTCCAGTGGGTAGTTTCTCTGTACAGCCTGTCTGTATGAGTGTTCTGGGTTGAATTATGTTCCTGAGAAAGATACGTTGA
Source organism: Cephalopachus bancanus (assembly GCA_027257055.1). NCBI lineage: Eukaryota > Metazoa > Chordata > Mammalia > Primates > Tarsiidae > Cephalopachus > Cephalopachus bancanus. The sequence continues at coordinate 3,292,002 of JAPVLO010000122.1, read as the reverse complement.
GACCTAACCCTAGAAACTATGAACATGACTTTCCAGTATTTGGAAATAAGGTTTTTGCAGATGTAATTAAGATGAAGTCATTAGGGTGCAGCCTAGTCCAATCTCTTGTTCTTACAAGAAGAAAAGACAGAGCCACATCAGGAGAGGATGATCATGGGCCGATGCAGGCAGAGATTGGAGCAATGCATCTAAAAGCCAAGGAATACCAAGGAGAGCTACTGACAGCAGAGGCTAGAAGATGCAAGGAAGGAGTCTCCCTACAAGTCTCCCTAACCGTACCTCAGTTTCAGATTCTAGCTTCCAGACTCATGACACAGTGTGTTTCTGCTGTTTTAAGGAACAACTGGTCATGGTACTTTATTACAGCAGCTCTAGAAAACGCATGCATTGGATGGTCAGCTGTGTGGGTTGAGACCCCCTAACACTTAATACTTGCCTGAGGCTCTGTTTTCCAGAGAACCATGACTAAGACAGCCAGAGATCCAAATAAAGTGAAAGGTGGTATTTGAGGGGATATTGGAGGACATAGAGTATTGCAAGGGAAGAATCTGTGCAAAGGCCCTGAGCTGGCCGCATGTCACATTAAAGGAACAGGAAGGAAGCCAGGGGAGTGTTTGGGGAGTAAAAAAGGAAAGGAGGCCTGGGGCAGAGGTTTGTGCCTGTAATCCCAGCACTTTGGGAGGCTGAGGCAGGAGGATATCTTGAGCCCAGGAGCTCAAAATCAACTTGGGCAACACAGCAAGACCTTGCCTCTACACAAAATCAAAACATTAGCTGGGCATAGTGGCATTTGCCTGTAGTCCCAGCTACTCAGGAGACTGAGACAGGAGGTTCACCTGAGCCCAGGAGGTTGAGGCTGTGATGAGCCATGATTCATGCCACCACACTCCAGCCTGGGCGACAGAGTGAGACTCCAACTTAAAAAAAAAAAAAGGAAAAGAAGAAAAGAGTATTAGAAGATAAAGTCAGAGAGATAGTCAAAGACATGTTCTCTAGGACCAGAAAGACCTTTGGATTTTTTTTTTTTTTACAATTTTAGTGAGATATAATTTATATGTAATAGTAAGGTGAAAAAAAGAGTATGTTTTTTTAGAGATATAAAACTAGTGTGACCACCATCCCAGATCAAATACAGAACATTTCCATCACCCCAGAGAACTCCCTCCTGCTACACTCCAGTCAATGTGACTTAATGATCCTGAGATAATCACTACTCTCACTTTTATCACCATAGATTTGTTTGACCTGTTCTTGAATAGCATATAAATGGAGCCATATAACATACTGTTGCTCAAAATAATGCTTTTGAGAGTCATCCAAGTCGCTGTATGTATACTTCAACTATTTTTTATCGCTAAGTAGTATTCCACTACCTGGATTTCTCACAAGTTGTTTATTTATTCTCCTGCTGAAGAATATTGGAGCTATTTGCAGTGTAGTCCTATTACAAATGAAGCTGCTCAAAACATGTATATATACTCTTCTCATTTTGGACATATGCAATCATTTCTCTTGGTATAAACCTAGCAGTGTACTTTCCAGTTCAACTGTGGTAGGTTTATGTTAAGCTCATTAGGCTTCTTTTTTTTTTTTTTTTTTTAGTTGGAATCTCACTGTCACCTAAGCTGGAGTGCAGTGGCACGCTCACAGCCACCGCAGCCTTGACCTCCTGGGCTGAGGCGATCCTTCCGCCTCAGTCTTCCAAGTAGCTGGATCTACAGTCGCACACTACCACGCCCAACTAATTTTTTTGATTTACTGTAGAGACAAGATCTCACCAAGTTGCCCAGGCTGGTCTCGAACCCCTGGGTTCAGGCAATCCTCTCTCCTCAGCCTCCCAAAGTGCTGGGATTACAGGCTTGAGCCACCATGCCTGGCCTATTAAGTTTTCAAAATGGTTGCATCATAATTGGGGCAGGTTTATGTTAAGTATATTAGCTTTTAAAAATGGTTGCACCATTTTACACTCCCACCAGCGATGGATAAAGTCCCAGTTACACTGCATCCTCACCAACACTTGGAATTGCAGCCTTTCCAGTAGACATATAGAGGCATTTCATTGTGGATTTAATATGCATTCTTCTGCTGACTAATGATGAGCCCCTTTCATACACTTATTATTTATGTGTTTTCTTTTACAAAGTATTTGTTCAAATATTTTGTCCATATTTTTTGTTTTTACTATGGCCACATCTCACTTCCAAAATCTGTATAAGTTTATTGCAGCATAAAATACTTACTCTAAAACTTGACTGCTAAAAACAACAACTATTTATCATCTCACACGATTTCTGTGGGTCTGGAACCTGGGAGCCTCTTCATTTGGTGGTTCTATCTCAGGGCCTCAGATTGCATTGAGCTGTTGGTGGCGCCTCACATCGAGGCTCAACTGGGGCCAGAAGCTTCATGTCTAAACTCACTCATGTGAGTTTCATTGTGAGGAATGTGAATTTTGTTGGATTGGTGAAATATTGAAAAGCTTAAAGATTCCCTATCATTCTCACTAACCTCTTAGGGTCATGGATCTCAGTCTGAAAGAAATTCATCTGGCCAGCATGGTAGCTCACACCTGTAATCCCAGGACTTTGGGAGACCAAGGTAGGAGGAAAGCTTGGGGCCAACAGTTCAAGATCAGTCTGGACAACATAGTGAGACCTTGTTTCTACCAAAAAATTCTTTAATTAGCCTGGTGGTGTGCTCCTGTAGAACCAATTGCTAGGGAGGGTGAGGAGGGGAATGCATCAGCTCAGGAGTTCAGGGTTACAATGAAGAAAAAAAAATTTAAACTCAGCTAAGAGAATAAATGGCAGCAGCAAGAGACCCAAGATCTCACAGCTAGCCGAGGGTAGAGGACCAGGGGAAAGGAGTGTTAGCAATCTAAAAATAATCAGACTCAAAGAGATGTAACCATTTGAAATAGCTCACTTCTACTAGTTTAGTCTTAGCAGCTTAAAAATATATATATATCACATCAGAGTGTTCCAAGTTCTTCATAAATGGTTATTTGATCCAGCAACCTACCTTGGAAATTTATACCAAGATTCACTGAAACATTATTTATTAAATGAAATCTAAATTGTGACATTCTTAAAGAAAACACATGTTCCCTCAAAAGAATACCACGATATCATTAAAAGTAGTCAGGATGAGTGCTTAGGATACAATATTACAGGAAATTCTTAGGATATGCTATTAAGTGGAAAACAATTTTTCCCAACTTTTTAATTTGAAAATTTTCAAACCTACAGAAAAGTTGTAAGAATAGAACAACAAATGCCTCTATATCTTTCACATGGATTCACCATCACCATATTTGCTTTATCTCTCCATGTTTAGTGCACATTACTCAAGAGTAACGATGGACGTGTTGACACCATGGTCTTACCTACTGCAGCACCTATTTTCTTTTCTTTTTTTTTTTTGAGTTGGAGTCTCACTCTGTTGACCAGTCTGGAATGCAGTGACACGCTCCCGGCCACTGCAGCCTCGACCTGCTGGGCTCTGGCGATCCTTCTGCCTCAGCCTTTAGCCGGAACTACAGGCATGCACTACCACACCCGGCTAATTTTTGATTTATTGCAGAGACGAGGTCTCGCCAAGTTGCCCAGGTGGGTCTTGAACCCATGGGCTCGGGCAATTCACTCGCCTCGGCCTCCCAAAGTGCTGGGGTTACAGGCTGAGCCACTGAGCCCAGCCAGAACCTAGTTTCTAAGAACAAAGATATTCTTCTAACTTCTACAAATTTTCACACTTACTCTGTAATGTAACAGTGATGTAAAGTTTATGTTCAAATTTTTCCAAAAGACTAAAAATACCATTTTTTTCTTTTTTGTTTGCACTATTTTATCCAGAATTCAGTGAAGGGTTGTATGTTGCATTTAGTTGTTGTCTCCTTAGTCTTTTGATCTAAATCAATCCCTCAGCCAATTTTTTCGCAAATTGACATTTTTCAAGAAACTAGAACAGTTATTTTGCAAAATATTCTTTCATTTGGATGTGTCTATTTCTCCATGATGAGAAAGTTCCTGAATGTCTTGGCTAACATATCAATTTTGTTTTTTGTTGAAAAAGGTTCTTTCCCATACCTGTGAAAATAGAAAGTCTCTAATGTGTTTGTAAAAAAGATTAAACTGAGATTCTGCTTGGATGCAGTATGAGTTAAGACTTGCAGTATGTATCTAAATTTAATCCTTTTGTCATCTAGAAAATACTAAGAACATGCAGCATAAGAAACCCAAGCACTTGAGGACCACTGTAAGTAGACTCCAATCCCCATAGCAGAAAGAAAGGATCTGTCTGCATTTTAACCACCAAAGACTTGTCTGTATCAAAGGACTGTTTCCTATTCTTTGTTTCCTTCTATTGCCAGGACAGTCTATAAGCCAGACAGGGAGTCCATCAGTCATAGATTCAAAGATACCAGGTCACAATTCTAAAGATTAAAATTATCATCTCAGGTAGCAGAAGTATGTGTGCCTTCAAAACTGTTTTACTAGAACTTTTGAGTCCTAAAAATACCTGATTTCTGAACTAAGCAAGCAGCATCTAGGCAGAGAGAAGTCTAAATTTCATTCATTTGGCCTGTTTAGGCTGTCAATAAATCACACCAACTTATATAAATAAGAGCCATAGCAAGGATGTTATTACTAAGTGCCTCTTACTTGAGACTTTTCAAATCTGGGTTATATTTCTAGGAACAGCCTACTGAATGCATCCAAAGGAGTTGGCTTAAGTCCTAAGGATGACGAAGTTCTTTGAACCCATGCCATCACTCCTACCTCACTTGTCCTTGACAGTTATTGCTAATTAATCACAGTGCTCTTTTCTATTAGCCTGGACACTGCCTCAGACAATTTCCCAACACAGCACTACAGGCAGCCACGAATAATAATTTGAAGTGAATACATCAGATAAAATCTTTATAACACTTAAAAATATGTTTTTCTAAATCTCAGTGAGTTTTTAGCTTCTCAACTTCACCTGCACATGAATAGTGAGGGTCTGAAAGAGTGTATCTTGTTAGTGACCTACAGACAACTGGAAAACATGGCACAATATCATATCAAGAGTGTTAACCAGGTGATTGAACAAGAGAAGGAAAGGAGAGAGTATTAGAGTTGGCTATTTGTCATGACAAATTGACATCAATATATATGATAGCTAGTACACAATAAAAGCTTTCTTTTTTTGAGTTGGAGTCTCACTCTGTCGCCCAGACTGGAGTGCCGTGGCCGCTCCCGGCCACCGCAGCCTCGACCTGCTGGGCTCCGGCGATCCTTCCGCCTCAGCCTTCCCAGTAGCCGGAATTACAGGCATGCGCTATCACGCCCGGCTGATTTTTTGATTTATTGTAGAGATGAGGTCTCGCTGCCCAGGCGGGTCTCGGACCCGTGGGCTCAGGCAATCCACTCACCTCAGCCTCCCAAAGGCGCGGGATTACAGGCTGAGCCACCGAACCCGGCAAAAGCTTATTTCTTGCTCCAAGTTGGTTCCCGGCTAGGAAGATGGATGTTTGTGAGCGCCATTCCACATAGCCAGTAGGGATCCAGGCTGATGGAGTCTCCGCTTTCTTAAACATCTGACTTCTCACATCACAGTGGGCATTTGCATCCACCTGGTGGTAAGAGAAAAGCATGTCAGAGCACCCCATGAGAGGTTTTGATGAATCCAGCCTGAAAGTGGCTCACATCAGTTCTGCAATATTCTGTTGGCTAGAACACAGCTACATTACTACACCTAACTGTAAGGTGAGCTGCAAAGAGCAGTTCATGGGAGGGCAAACTCTTCTCGATGGTACTTTACTATAGATGGGAACATAAATGTTTGGTGGTCAGTCAGCCATCTCTGCCCATGAAAAGGGACTCTTTCATGAAACTCCAAGGTTTATTGTGCAACAGGCAAATCATGATAGTATTTGAGTGCACCTAGCTGTATTTTAGGCATAATGTTTGTCAGAGGCTTTTCATACTCCTACTTGGTCTATGATTCAGCCAAATGTGAAGATGAAGTTGAGAGTAGTGAAAATGATTAACCCTTTAGTGCATTACAGAAGATACTCGTGAACTTTTAGTCTCTAGAATATCTTTAAAGATACATTGGGAGTTCTACTTCCCCCTAGGATATAGAAAGTAGTCAAGAACATTATTCTCACTCTAGAAATAAGAAAAACTACAAATAAAATACAAATTCATATTCTTCCTTGAGCCTGTCAGATGGCTGAGGCCATAGTGCCCTATCAAGTCGCTTGAAATCCAAGGCTCTTCTAAGAATGCAGGATGCAAGTTCCATTTCACTATTGGCAAAACACGGGAAGAAGAGATGCCAGTTGTCATCAAACAATTAAGAAGAATTCAGCTAAAATTTCTAACAAATTGCAGAAGTCTGACTTTGAGCTAATGTAACTGTATGGGTGTGTCTGTGAGCGCAGATACAGGGGAGTTTACACTTACTACAAGCTCTTCTTCACAGACCTCCATTAGGTGCTCATGAGAAAGACTGGATCAGGGCAGGGGACCAAAGAGTCTTCCTTGGTGCTGCAGGCCTGGAGGAAGGGAAAGTAGCAAAGCTCTACTTGGATGCTTTCCTAAGGTACAAAAGCTTCGAGCCAGGAAGCAGGAACTCTGTATATCCCCATGACAAGATAAGACCCACCACATCTAAAGAAAGGGTAAAAGAAAAAAACTTCATCATTGTTGGAGGGGCAGAGAACAATCCTGAGCTCAGGATCCTATACCAACACCATCAGAAGTCTCCTACCACTGGACAGGTGTGGGAAGTCCCATACAAGATTTGCCAAAGATACAAGTCAGTTTGGGTGCCATGAAAAGGAGAGGTAAAACCACTTAGGTACTCCATCCCTGTGACTCAGAAATATAATAAAACTAAGGTTGTAACTCTGAGTAACAAGTAATAGCAGTCTACTCTTGAGGAATAGGCAAGAGTGGGGAAAGAGCAGAAATATTGAAAAAAACTCTTTGACACCCAAGCTCTCACTTAAGTACAAGCTAGTGTTATAGGAATTTGAAGCCAATGTAGTCCACTGAAGCTAATCAAAGCAACAACAAAAATTGCTCAACTGCCAACTAGATTAACTCAACCCTCACACAAATAGCTTAGCAGAAAAGACATGCTAACTTCCAAGCATAAAAATGATTTATCAGCCGGGCTCGGTGGCTCAGCCTGTAATCCCGCGCCTTTGGGAGGCTGAGGTGAGTGGATTGCCTGAGCCCGCGGGTTCGAGACCCGCCTGGGCAACTTGGTGAGACCTCATCTCCACAATAAATCAAAAATGAACCGGGTGTGGTAGCGCGCGCCTGTAATTCCGGCTACTCGGAAGGCTGAGGCGGATGGATCGCCGGAGTCCAGCAGGTCGAGGCTGCGGTGGCCGGGAGCGGCCACTGCACTCCAGTCTGGGCGACAGAGTGAGACTCCAACTCAAAAAAAAAAGATTTATCTCAGTCTCTAGTGTCCTACAAACAATGTCTGGTATTCAGTCAAAAATGATGAGACAAATAAGAAGATAAGAAAAAAATAACCCACTATCATGAGATAAAACAATCAATAGAACCAGACTTAGAGATGATTAAGATCTTGGAACTGACAGGTCATTAAAAACAACTATGAGTAATATGTTAAAGGTTCTAATGGAAAAGGTATACAATATGCATGAACCAATATGGAATTTCAGCAGAGATAGACAAATGGATACTATAAGAAGATATCTAATGGAAATGCTGGAAATAAAGCAAGATCAGAACAGAAATAAACAAAAATGTCTTATATATGACACCAAATTAAAACCCACTGGGTTACCACTACATATCTATCAGAATGTCTAAACTTAAATAGACTATACAATACAGTAACCAGGATATGGAGCAACAAGAATTCTCATATATTTCTGATAAGAATACAAAAGGATACTGCCACTTTAGAATATAGTTGAGGCCGGGCATGGTGGCTCAGCCTGTAATCCTAGCGCTTAGGGAGGCCGAGGTGAGTGGATTGTCTGAGTCCATGGGTTCAAGACCCGCCTGGGCAACTTAGCGAAACCTCATCTCTACAATAAATCAAAAATTAGCTGGGCATGGTAGCATGTACCTGTAGTTCCAGCTACTTGAAAGGCTGAGATGGAAGGATCACCGGAGCCCAGCAGATCAAGGCTGCAGTGGCCAGGAGTGGCCACTACACTCCAATTCGGGCGACAGAGTGAGACTCCAACTCAAAAAAAAAAAAAAATTATATATTTGTATGTCCACATGAAAATAAAAATGGTACCAAAATAAGGCTTCATCATGGCATGATGCTTTTTTACCTTACCCTCCTTGCACAATTTTGGATTTGCTCAATTTAGGATGCTAAAGGGCCATGGGATTGTAATTGACATCTCTTTATTTCATTCACTTCATTACTTTCTTCCATGAGTGTATAAGTTATCTGTCATGAACTATTCCATTAGCTAAAGCTAAAGATTGCCTTCCCTTTTTTAAAAAAAAAACCAATTCAAATGGAGTTTTTATGATTACAAATCTTACATTCTTATATTCAAGTTTTCGAGCAAATTACATTCCATGTGACAAATTTCTGTTTTTGTTTGTTGGTTTTTGTTTTCACCTTTCCATTATGGACCATTTGGGGGGAAAAAATCAGCAAATTTTATTTACCCTTACCCTTCCTCTAAGTTGGTAGTTCTCAACTCTGCTTGAGCAACACTTCCTTTCAAAAATAAGTTTTTTGTAATGTTTCCTTTACTGTCTTGAAATGAAGTGTCTTACACATCGCAGGTCGTCTAGCACCCTTAGCTCTCACCCACTAGAGGCCAGTGAGCTCCGTTAATTGTGACAACAACAAAAAACCTCTCTCACAAAGTTCTAGGTTGTCCTTGGGTAGGAAGTGGGTGGAAACATCACCATCAAGAACTACCAATTTAGTGCATATTTTTTTCATGGCAAGGAGCGTTCTTTTTCAAAATAATAGACTTGGTATAAAGATTAATTTGTTTTAAGTACTAACAGGTTTAATAGGAAGCACAGTGACTAAGGGTAGTTTACTAGTTATCTATTGCTGCACAATCAAGTACCCCAACATTTAGCAGTTTAAAACAATACACATTTATTATCTCACGGTTTCTGAGGGTCAGGAATCTGGGAGCCGTTTAGCCTGGTGGTTCTGGCTCTGACTTACCTACGAGGTTGCAGTCAAGCCAGGCTGCAGCCATCTCAAGTTTGTCTGGAATTTGAGAAACACCTTCCACATGGATGGGTTTAGTCCATCCATATATGGGCCTTGCAACACGACTTCCCCTAGGGTAAGTAATGAGAGAAAGACTGCAAGCGCTTCTTTTATAATATAGTCCTGGATGTGACATACCATCGTTTCTGCCGTATCGTATTGACCAACCCTAGTACAGAGTAGGAGGGGACCCCACAGGCTGTAAATATCAGGTGGGGATCATTGGGTGCCATATTGACAGCAGTCTACCACAGGTAGACATTTGTAAATAAATATAAGTGTTCCAACCCATAGTCAGGTTTTAATTTTATTGGATTGTAAAAGATTGTTTCATAGAACTGAGAGGAACAGAAAACATTGATGAGGTTTTGTTCCAACTAAATAGAAACTGTTTCTTAGCAACGTAAAAATATCATTTTAGCGATCTGAAACTCAGAATCACAGTTTATTCAATATCTATTTTTACCTCTGTATTTTAGATGTAGTCAATTGCCGGTTGTGAATAAAGGTCCAATTTAACTTTATCACTGGTATAAGTAAATTTGAAAAAAATCAATCGTTGAATAAAAATCTGCATAGCAATTCTAGCAAAAAGGAAATAGCTTATTAAATCAGAAAATTAGGCTAACTAATCAGATATTTTAGTAATAAGTATATAGTTTAGCCAAGTATATAGAAATGGTGTAGACTGAGAAATATAAAGGTAAATGTGTAGGCAAAGTAAACACTTTAAAAAATTAAAACTCCACTTCTGACATAGCTTCACCTTCTTTTTATTAATAAGTATGCCTTCTACACATCCATCTTGGTACATGTCTAAATTTCAAGGCAGGGCATCCATTTTGTTCATTTTGGCTATTTTTTGCTAGTGGATTAAAGTTTCCAAAACATTTACAAATGTGTGACAATTTTTAAAGGAAGTTAAAAATCATTATAATATAATGAAATGTTCTATAGTACCTTAAAAAGTATTAGTCACATTTATAACTCTCCAGATTTTGATTTGCATGTTTATCAAATACCTTAGAAAAACAGCATGATCATTTTATTAATTTCATCTCTAGATCACTAAAAGAATGATCATTTAATAATTGAAGTTGAGTCTTTCAAAGGACCTTAAAACGAAATTCAACATTGAGGCCACTATGATCTTGTCTGAATGTTTCCATTGCATTTTGATTTTTATTACTTGATTTATTATTGATTTTTATTATTCTATTTATTATTGTTGAGCGGCCAGTTCACAACTGCCTCTCTTTTTTTTCCACCTTATGGGCATATATATTCACTTGGAGATGGAACGGTATTAAAGGCACTGAGTAGTCTTCCTTTGTGTTTAGCTTGCCTGTGTCCTACCATTGGGTCTCTTATCAATATAATTGCAGTTCATTGAGGAGGGCAGTTGTCACACAATGATTCAGAACAGCCTGTTGACCTTCCTAGGCAGGCTTTGTGTCCTTAGGCTTTCTAAAAAATTTAAAGAAATTTGAAAGACATTGTGGGCCTCAGAGGTCTCTACTGTGGTCTTCAGACTGGAGTTGGTGTGGGAGCTTTTTAAAGGGTATGCCATCTTGGATGGTTTTAGAGGGATCATGTTGCAGGTCCTCAACTTCTGTGTACACTCTGCTTAAATCTGAGCTGCCTGAGAACTCGGGCTTTGATCAAGGCATAGTGCCTGGTCCCTTCCCAGTTCCTCATCCCCATAAAAGCAAACCTCTCATCCATCTGGGATCTTGCCATGAGGTCTGGTCCTGGGGTATCAAGGACCTACGTGGAAGCTTGATCAAAACAGGTTTTTGTCTCAGCTGCATGATTTCAAGAAAGAAAAGATTAAAATTTCCATAGTTATTTCTGCCGATCAACATTACATCCTCAAGTATCAGGAACATATATTGGAAGTGAGTTAGTGGTTTGTATTTTCCTGTATATTCACTTAGACTCAAAGGGAAAATTTGTAAATTATTATTCCATAAAGATAATTAGTTACAAAAAAATCTATATTCATTTTTCACTTGAGTTCATTTCCTCTCTGCTCTTATTGGCCAACTACTTTCTACCAGCTTATTCTATCCTACAATATCCTCATTTACAAGTATATTAACTTAACGAAAATGAATTGTAGATCCTACTATAAACAGTCATTAATACAACTTTTATAAGCCATACACATAAAATAGCCAATAATTTTTTTGCTGTCAACTTCCAGATAATCCAGTCACATTCTAGCAATAAGTAATATATCTCTATGGCTATGTAAACTAATTTAAAAAGGAAAGAATTTCCATTTATCTTATTAAGAGATACAGTTGCAGCATTTTACTTATATTTATTAATTATCAAATTGAATAACTTAGTTTGTCATGTTTAATTGTGTTATATTTAACTAATAACTGTGATAATGCAATCCAGAAGAAAATTTTACCACTCAGCTTTATCAATAAAGGAAACATGTATTTTAAATTCAACTCTTTTTTTTTTTGGAAAAGTATAAGATAACTAATTTTTTAAAACTTTTAAACATAAAGAATAAAACTCTATGGGCAAAGTAAAATGGAAATGCAAGTTCAAGGGAAAAAGGAACAGTGTAAAATTTCTTAATGTTAGAAAAGATGTTGTTCATATATTTTTTAAGTTAATAATAGTGCATATAGCAATCATTCTGATATTTAAATTATATGGTATACATTGAAAAGAGTGATAAAATAAGTTTTTGTTAAAAGTATCAATATTTACAATAGAATTATATTACTTTTAAATGCATGAGGAACAATTTCAGATGTAAACATAAAAATATGTGAGAACACACATTATTTCTGAAAACTATTTTAAAGTATATGCAGGCAAGAAAGAAAAGAGAGAGAGAATATTATTACTCTAATGAAATAAATCAGCAGTTCCAGTGTGTTATTCCCAGATTTATTGTAAAATCAGTCATTTCTTTCCATTTTTATCTTCTATCTTCATTTCTCCAAATATAAAATGGGTACAATAATAACTTTCTTTATGGCCAGAGGTGTCTGGAATTCTTGCAAGAAGAAAACCTGTGTAATATTAACCATATTGTGTGTTAAGTTGGCTGTGAACTATTTACAGCCAAATAGAAGCACTCACTTATTGTGTTCTTTTTATATTCATTAGAATTTATTACAGGAAACCTGAAAATCCATGGGTTCTAACAAAACAGACCATTCAGAATCTCAGAGGTTGAAGACAATACTTTCTAACTTTATCTTTAAACCTATAACCTTTACTGTCTTATTATGACTCTATATCTTTTATCAATAAATGTAAGTACATTTACATCACACAATTATATATGTAAATATATATAAAATCTCTTAACAACAAAAATATGAGATAGATAAAATAATTTTTAAAGTTCATATTCCTAATGTTCTATAATCTCTGCGCCTCCTTTTGAGCAAAGAGAGCTCTGGACAGCCTTCCACAAGTTCATAGATACACAATTTGCCTACACCTCACCTCCAATTCTCATTACTGTATGATAACCTCGGATGCTTCCATTTCAGGAAATGAAATATTCAGTGAGTCCTCTACATATGCACCATCAAGTTGTGAACTTTCGAAGATGCAAACGTGCGTACTCATGTCCGATCTCCTATCGCTGATGATCCTTCAGCTCTACCATCACCCACCTCCTCTCCTTCCTCCAGTCAGTAATTCTTCTTGCCTGTTCCTCAGTGCCAGCCCCTGCATGCCAGCTGTTGTGCTATACTTTTCCAGGTACTGTACTGTAAGATTTAAAATGTTTTCTTTATTTTTTGTGTTTGTTTTTTATACATTATTTGTGTGAAAAGTATTATAAATCTATTAAAGCATAGTACTATATAGTCATTTGTGTTAGTTGGGTACCTAGGCTAGCTTTGTTGGACTTATGAGCAACTTTGACTTATGAACGTACTTTCCAAATGGAACTCATTTGTATGTAGGGGACTTACTGTATTAATTTATTCACATATTTGACAATTATGTATTAAGTATTTCCTGTGGACCTGGCTTATGCCAAACTGCTGGGCAAAGAATGGTATTGCATTATTTGGAAATGTAAACTTTGAGAGTGGAAGATATGAATGGGGTGGAAAAGAAGATTAATGCAATATCTTGGAACTCAAAGTGTCTGGAAATAGATCTGAAAGTTCTGGAAAGAAATTGAAATACTATAGTTCTTTCTATCAGTCACAAGAGCTATCTTTATGTAGCTATTAATATGAACATTTCTAGGAGTAGTTGTCCAGTCAGTGAGGACAATCGCATAAAATGTCAAGGGAAATTTGGCATAAATAAAAAATCCAATCTAGGCCAGGCATGATGGCTCACGCCTGTAATCCCAGCACTTTGGGAAGCCAGGGCAGGCAGATTGCTTGAGCCCAGGAATTTGTGACCAGCATGGGCAATGTAGCGAAACCTCATCTCTACAAAAAAAAAATCAAACATTAGCTGGGCATGGTGGCATGACCCTGTAGTCCCAGAAACTCAGGGGCTGAGGTAGAAGGATTGCCTGAGCTCAGGAGGTCAAGGCTGCCGGGAACCATGATTCGTCATGATTGTGCCACTGCACTCCAGCCTGGATGACAGAGTAAGACCCAAACTCAATAAATAAATAAATAAATAAAGCCAATTCTAGGCTTAAAGATGATGCTCTCTGTTCGCTCATTTGCAACCTAGGAAACATTTTAGTCTTACAGTGAAAGTTGGCACTAGCCAGCAATTGAACTAAATAACTTCTAATGTCCCTTCCAATAATAGACTTGTATCAGGTTACGCTCAGAGCGCAGAATTAAAGAGAATTTAGTTACATGATGTGATCGCTTAATGGCATCAGTTTCTCTACAATGTGGATATGACTAACCCGACTGAGAATTAGAGCATCCTTGCTTTGGATGACAGTGCTTTGTAGCAGAAAAGGGTAGCAGAAAAGAGGTAGGGCAGAAAAGAAAAAGAGATTGAGAACCACCTATGTGTAGTTTGACAGTGCTTGGACAATTTCACTAGTCTCTGGCACCTCCAGCAGAGGGCAGGCAGGTACAGAGAAAAGAGAGAAAACGTGCATTTATTGATTTCATTTACAGGCAGTCTTCGCTTTGCCCAGTCGTGCATGTAAGATCATAAGAAGGACTGTGCAAGCTGAAAAACTACAAAGCAATCTTATAATCAATGGGAAAGTTGTTATTGCTTCATAACCTTTAACAATTTTTGTCAAAACATTAAAACTCTTATTGTCAGTTATAAATGTGTGAGGAAATGAAAAAATAGTAAAACTAGCATGTATTTAGTACATTATAATTTAGTATATTTGAATCACTGAGAATTAAAATGTTTTCGTTATTTGTTAAGAAAAACTTAAGAGTACTTGGAATAGAGCTTTCTGTTGTCTTTTCGTTGCAGAATTTACAGGCGGAAACACGCATCTTGCCTAAGCCTTGGTGAATTGTCACACTCCTTTTAAATGTGGATCCATTTCTAGTGTGTTATCCTTTGCATTTCAATGTCCTCAAATACCTTCGAGTTGCTATCATGTGAAGTTTTTTTGCCAGCAACACTCCCTCTGGGACACCTTCCTCCTTTTTGTCACAACCATTTTCCTCACTTATGTCATGGAGTCCACCCACACTAAGTTCCCTTGGAGACTCTCCAACGGGGCAGAGTCAACATTCCCACAGACAGCTATTTCCTCCATAACTTCAAATAACTACATTTGCAGCATTTCCACTTTTTGTTTCTTTTCTGCAATCTCATCTTTGTTGACCAATTGCCTTTTTCAGCAATCCATTTTTGTAAAATATCACATGAGTTTATCACTGGGAGCTGAGATGACTACGTGCTTTGCTGTCCAAGACTGAGTTGAATAACATGCCCAGTGATGGATCAGGGACGGATTTGGAAGGGAGTGATGTGATTGGTCGCTGATCATGACGCATATCTGTTGTTTACATAGTGACTTGAGGACTGAGGAGCTAGCGGTAAAGTTGGTACTTTATGTAATTTCTCAGTTAATATGTCATGGTAACTGAAATTTGAACTGTGCTGTCGGGGACTGCTGTTACTTAAACGGTAATAACTGGAATTGTACAAAATGAAACCGTGGGAGCGAAGACTGCCTGTATTTGCCATGCCCACCACCATAAAGAATGTATGAACAGTTGATTGAAATTAAGCAAGAATTAACTCCAAGCTCACTGACAATTTGCTTAGGATAAGAGTTGCCCACCCCCTCCACCCCTCATAAAACCCTTCCTTCCTTCCTTCCTTCCTTCCTCAACAAAACTCGTAGATGTCATTGGGTAGATGGACTAACTTAGCCCTCCTGCCATGGCTTTGACAAAATACAAGACAAGAATCTGTATTCCTCTGCATAGGGAAATAAGAAGTTTGAGTTTCTGAAATGGTGAGGAACTGTGAAACTGAGAGGAGCTGGGATAGCTGAAGGCAAGTGGGGAGGAGAGACAGTCTGGCAAGAGAGCAAGAGGCTAGGACCCAAGGAGAAAAGATAGTGGCTCCGGTGAAGCTCAGTAGTAGTAGATGTATTGTTTCATCCATCCAGTTTTTAAAATATCCCAACTACTTTCTAATTAATTTTGATCTTATGAAATCACAGTATATACAAAGGCTTTAAAGACTAGCATAATGCTAAATACCTTTAAAAAGATAAACAATAAATCACTTTCTCAGCCATCATGTTAAGGCATCAAGTACAAGCTGAGCACCACTAATCTAAAAACCCTAAATGCAAAATGCTCCAAAATCTGAACCTTGTTGACCAACATGAAACCACAGAGCAAAACTTTGCCACTGACCTCATGTGATGGGTCCCCATCAAAACACAGGTGCACAACACACAGTTTATACAATGTTCCCCAAGGAAAAAATAAAATTACCTTCAGGCTATGTGTATCAAGTGTACATGAAACATAAATGAATTTATGTTTATAAAATTTAAATGTTTAGACTTGGGTTGCATCCCTAAGCTATCTCATTATGTATACACAAATACTCCAAAATCCAAAAAAATCCAAAATTAAAAACACTTCTAGTACCAAGCATTTCTGACAAAGAATAATCAACCAGTATCCGTTATTTTAGCTGCTTCTTCTAGAACTTATTTCAATATTTTTAAATGACATGAGTACACTGGTATGGATAATGTTAATTTATCAATCTTAGTCATTATATAGTGAGAAACTATTAAAATAGTTGATGATTTAATTCTCTATAACCAAACCACCCACAGACTCATACACTTTTCTTACTACTATCCTCCAATTTCAGCTAAATCAATGCTGGTGTTTACATTATTATGACCCAAAAAAAAAAAATTTTTTTTTTTTAAGAGACAGGACCTCACTCTCTCACTCAGACTGGAGTACAGTTGTGCAATCATAGTTCATTGTAACCTTGAACTCTGGGGCTCAAGACATACTCCCGTCTCAGCTTCCCAAGTAGCTAAGATTGTAGGTATGTATCACCACACCCAGTTAATTTTTAAATCTTTTGTAGAGACAAGGCCTTGCTATATTGCACAGGCTGGTCTAACTCCTGACCTCAATCCTTCCACTTTGGCCTCCCAAAACACTGGGAATACAGGCTTGAGCCACTGCACCTGGCCCAAAAATTTAAATATTATTACTATTATTTTTTGGGTTGGAGTCACACTCTGTCACCCAGGCTGGAGGGCAGTGGCACACTCCCAGCCACCGCAGCCTCAACCTGCTGGGCTCCAGCGATCCTTCCGCCTCAGCCTTCCAAGTAGCTGTAACTACAGGCACGTGCTACCACGCCCGGCTAATTTTTGATTTATTGTAGAGATGAGGTCGCGCCAAGTTGCCCAGGCGGGTCTCGAACCCGCGGGCTCAGGCAATCCACTCACCTCAGCCTCCCAAAGTGCAGGATTACAGGCTGAGCCACCAAGCCCAGCTTAAATGTTATTAACAAAGGAAAAATTGGGTGCTTTTTAAATAATTACTAACAACCATCATTTTTATTTAGCTATTTATTACTAAATCTTGTTGGTAATTTTTCTAAATGGTCATATCCTCCGTGGAGTTCCCACTCCCTAAGCATTCTGTCTCATTCCTCCACAGTTCTTATATATTGTTATATACTGGTTGGACACTTATCATGATATTGATAAGCAAATTCCATTTTTTGTGGAAACTTTATAACTTTAGGTGAACATATTTCTATTTTCTAACAAAGTTTCCCACAACAAACATGAACTGTTCATGGTTATAAGTTACTGGTTTTCAGAAAATAACTATTAACACACAACTCTCAAGACTTTTGTGTCTGAGAAGATGGAGTCGATATACTTTCCCCCTATTCCTCCTGCTATGTATCACCAAAATCTTGAACATTATATATAAAACAAATGCAAAAAGATTCTGAAGAGTGGAATGACACAGTTGTAAATTCTGGGGTTTTCCTTTTGTCTCACACAATGGGGGAAAGGTGGGGTAAGTGGGAGTGCAGGGTAGCAAAAAACCTGGAAGTTATTTATAAAAAACTGTGTATTTATTCTTACATCTTCACACTTCAATCACCTTCAAAGTTCAGTCTGTTTGATGCAATACAGCTATCAAGATGCTTTATCCTCTGTGCAAACAGTTTTTGAACTCATCAGTTTTGAGCCTTGTAGTGCTTCTGCCGTTTTTTGTTTCACCTCTTCCACATCAGCAAAAACTTTTTGGTTTTTTTGAGAACTTTTTTCATCTGGGGAAACAAAAGAGTTGCTCAGGGCGAGGTGGGGTGAATAGGGAGGTGGGGGTGGGGCCGAGGGTCCTGCCATCTTTGTTCGAAAACTACTGAATGCTCAACAAGGTGTGGGCAGGCGTGCTGTAAATCACCCATCATGAAATGGGCAAATGCACTGAAAGAATCTCCAAAAAAAAATTTCACTGAAACTGAACGCAGCCTCTCACAACAATGCTGGCTGGTACACTGATGCCGATGGATTCCTAGAACATTTACCCAGCAGAGGAAGCCTATTCTACAAGGGGTCTGCCCTCCATAAGGTAATTCCTGTTTTTGCTCTTCCTCCTCCCCATTCCCTAGACTTGGAGTGGAAGAAGCTGGCAACCTGGAAGCACCAATGTATACTTCACAGACAATAAAAGCCCCAATAAAATTCTGCGCTCTCAGACGGGCTCGGAGGCTCAGTCTGTAATCCCAGCACTTTGGGAAGCCGAGGTGAGTGAATTGTCTGAGCCCGCGGGCTTGAGACCCACCTGGGCAACTTGGCGAGACCTCATCTATACAATAAATCAAAAAATTAGCCAGGCGTGGTAGCGCATGTCTGTAATTCCGGCTACTTGGAAGGCTGAGGCGGAAGGATCGCCAGAGCCCAGCAGGTCGAGGCTGCGGTGGCCGGGAGCGGCCACTGCACTCCGGTCTGGGCGACAGAGTGAGACTCCAACTCAAAAAATAAAAAAATAAAAAAAGTAATAAGCAGCCGGGCTCGGTGACTCAGCCTGTAATCCCGCGCCTTTGGGAGATTGAGGTGAGTGGATTGCCTGAGCCCGCGGGTTCGAGACCCGCCTGGGCAGCAAGACTCATCTCTACAATAAATAAAAAAATTAGCTGGGCGTGGTAGCGCATGCCTGTGATTCCGGCTACTCGGAAGGCTGAGGTGGAAGGATCGCCAGAGCCCAGCAGGTCGAGGCTGTGGTGGCTGGGAGGGCCACTGCACTCCAGTCTGGGCGACAGAGAGAGACTCCAACTCAAATAAATAAATAAATAAATAAAATTCTGCGCTCTCTAGCCAAAGGACTATGAAAGGGCAGCCTGGCAAGTCAGGAAGCTCTTAGACAATAACCACTCTGATCCAGACAAATGTCACAGAAAACGCGGTGGCCCAACTCCCACCCTTGCCAGCAAAAGTTTGCAGGGGAGCTTAGACCTCCAGCTGCTGTAGCCAGGCTGTAATGATAAAATGCTTCAGTCTCCCTTCCTCTCCCCAGGATGGAAACAGAGAAGACCAAGTAGGGACCCAGGGATTTCCTAACTGGCAAGTGATAAGGATGTCTCACCCCCTCTGGCAGCAATAGAGACTGTGTAGGAAGCATGGACTTGGACTCACACCCGGAAGAGCAAAGCATCCCTATCTGTCGTGGCGGTATGGTGTTAGAGGAGGCCTGTGGAGAGTCAGAACTTGCACCCCTGCCCAGGAGTAATAAAGCCACCTTCTGCCTCCAGTGTCCATGGAGGCCACAGAGAAAGCAGTACTGAGGACTCCTACTGCTCCTAACCTGGGTGGTGTCAGCAGAGGCCTACTGGGGCCTGGAACTCCCTCATCCAGCAGTAATGAGGGTCTTCTCCCACCTCAGGATGTCAGTGGAGGCCTGGTGGGAAACCTGGCATTTTATCCCCATGTGGCATTAATGAGGTGGCTTTCCTCCCCCACTTGCCCTGCCAAAGAGGTATCAGAAGACAGCTAAAACAGAGGGCTGAAATAAGGACCACAGTCCTGAACCTACTACCTGAAATGGAGGAGAAGAGACAATCAACAGACACCGAGACCAAGATGACACTGAAGTGGAAAGTCTCTGACAAGGATTTTAAAGTCATCATCATAAAAATATTACACTAAACAATTACAAACACACTTCAAACAAATGAATTGCCAGAGAATTATGCTGAGCGGGAATAAAAGGCAGTCCTAAAATTCCACCCTATAACCTTGTATCAATCCCACTGAAGTAACAAAGGTATAAAAATGGAGAACAGATCTATGGTTACAAAGGGTTAAGCAGTAAGGAGGGACATGGGTGTGGCTACCAAAGAGCAACATGGGAGATCTTAATGATGGCAGAAATGCCCTGTCACTTGACTGTATCAATGTCAGTGTCCTAGTCGTGATATTGTACTGATATCATATTGTAGTTTTACAAGATGGTACCACTGAGGGAAACTGGGTATAAGGCCATGGGGGTCTCTCTGTATTATTTCTCACAACTGTCTGTGAGTCTACAATCTTTTCAAAATAAAACATCTATTTTTTAAAAAACCCACAATTACCAACACTACACGTAAGTTCTGTGCTCTTTTCTGCAAAGAGATTTAGGAACTCAACTTCATGAAATCAAAATACAGAGTAAGTATATTTAATATAAATTGTACAGCAACTGTTTTATAAATATTTTAACATCATCTTCCTTTTCAAACAAAGATTAATGGTTAATCCAGTGCTTTACATTCACAAAGTTACTTGTATAAATACCTTTTACATTCCGTATTTCTTATTAAGCACAATTAAAGCTGGCAGCCTGACACAACCATAATTTAAATTTAACAAAGATTAAATCTAAGTATTAGGGGCTTATGATCATTCTATTTCATACATCAGGATTAAATAAAACTCTGAGTCAGACTGCAACGGATCTTTCAGAAAATCTGGGATTATAGTAAAATGAAAATATAGTGACAGGAACTGTACTTAGGTGACAGCATTAAAAGCAGGAGACAGAAAGTTCCACTCAAGGATTCCTAGGGCTGGGCAAAGGCCAGAGATCTGTACAGAATTAAAACATCAAGAACTAATGATGCAAAGAGCTGGACACCTAGAAACTCCTATAGGAATCCTGTAGTAAGTTCAATATATAGGAAGAAAGGGACTATTGGATCTTAAATCTTTTAGCAAAATTGTCAAAGCAAATACTTGGACTTTCCTTATATCTTATCATATAGATACATGACAGAATAAAACATATAAGCGTCTGGGTTTTGCGAGGTTGAACATGGCATTTTTAAAAGGTTTTAGGGCTTGTGTGCTCAAGAATTTGTGCTGGCTCACATGCTATTTAGAACATGTCGAAATTGGTCCTTCCCTAACACTGCCCTCTTGTGGACTCCCCTGAAAATGCTACTTCCTTTTACAGAGATTAGCATTCTCTTTGATTCCACAATGTCACCTTAAGCCACACAGTATTCTGAGAAGAAATGGGATAATCACTGTCGCCCTATTCGGTCACTCTGACACAGGGACCCCAAGCAGCATCCCCTGTGTCCAGATTTTTACAAAACTCCTGCTGAAAGCAGCCCCTTTCAGCCACTGCCAGGTGCCCATTTTTCACTGGAAGTCAGATAGAGCCCCAGGGAGCCATGTGGGGACAGACACCATATAGGTCTCATTATCACTGTCATTCCAGAAACTCTTGAAGTGATCTATTCTTCCAGAACCATGTCATACATGATAGGAATAGACATAGGAGAAGTGGAACAGTAAGAACATGCTCTTAAACACTATTTTACAATATAATAAGTCCCCTACATGTGAACGAGTTCCATTCCAAGAGCGCGTTTTAAGTCCAATTTGTTTGTGAAGCCAACAAAGTTAGCCTGGGTACCCAACTAACACAATCGACTATACAGTACCAGCCACATCACTGCTGCTTTTATCCTTGCTTCCTGACATCCTGGGCTTAAAAGAAAGATACTACTGTACTCTATATAGTACTGTACAGTAATGCACACAAAAGCACGGTCACCTGTAGAGGGTGTGCACACGTGACAATGTACGCCAGAAACGTGAGCTAACTTACATGATCAGACATTTGTGTCTTTGAAAGTTCGCAATTTGGCTATTGCTTTACTAAACTCTGGTGTGGCCCTGTGCTCTTTGAGCTATGACCACCACGTTTTCTAAGCTTTGGTCTCTTCTCCTACCATGGGAGGTGAATTGCCTCTCTCTTCTGTCTCTCTAATATACTTTTGAAATAGACTATATTTTTCCAGTATACAAAAAAAGAAAGTTTGCAACTTAAAGGTTCGTGTGTAGGGGACTTACTGTATTCATTTATTAAATGAAATGAAGGCAGTTAGAAGAGAACAAAGTAAAGGAAATCTACATAAAAATACCAAGTGTAACGAGTTAGAAGGTAGCAAATGTTCTTTTTTAAAAAAATACTACCCTATCTAAGATGACTTCCTGGCTCCCCCAGCTATGATGAACTTCTTCCTCTCCCGTACTTCCATTGATCTTTATTTTAATGATATCATCTGCTTGAGTCAGAATTGCTTATGTTTGCAGATTGTGAGTTTCCCAAGGCTTCGAACCTGCTAGGTGTTTGATGGTAACTGAGGAATTAAATTAGACAGGAAAAGCATAAAAAAATGGCTTTAATTGAAACAATCTATGTATTAGTTTCCTGGGGCTGCAGTAACAAACTACCAGAAACTTGATGGCTTAAAGCAACAGAAAATTATGAGATCTCGCTTTGTCACCCAGGCTAGAGTAAGTGACATGTGTTCATAGCTCCCTGCAGCCTAAAACTCCTGGGCTCAAGGAATCCTTCTGTCTCAGCCTCTCAAGTAGCTGGGACTACAGGTACATACCAACCATGCCCAACTAATTTTTAATTTTAATTTTTTTTGCAGAAATGAGGTCTTGCTGTGTTGCCCAGGCTGGTCTCAAACTCCTGACCTCAAGTGATCCTCCCACCTTGGCCTCCCAAAGTGCTGGGATTACAGGTGTAAACCATCATGCCCAGCCGACTCTTCCAGATTCTGGTGGCTGCTAGCATCCCTTCTCCGTGGCCACATCACTCCAATCCTTGCCTTGCTCTTCATATTACCTTCTCTTCTGTGTGTGTACAAAATCTCACCCTACTTCTCTCTCATAAGAGCACTTGGGGGGGCATTCAGGACATATTTAGATAATCCAGGATAATCTCCCCATCTCAGGATCCTTAATTTAATTATACTTACAATGATTTTTTTGCCTTATAAAGTAACATTTAAAGTTTCCAGGATTTAAGACCTCATATTTTAAGGAGGGGCACTTTTCATCTTACTACAGTCTACAGTGTGATAGAATAACCTTCAGATCAGTGTACTTGGAAAAGCTATTGCTTAGAGAATATGAGGGGGGTTCTAACAGTTTTGCCTTCAATCATGATGATCTAGGCAGCTCACACCAACCATCCTATTGAGAGCAACTAGAAACACTGAATTTTTTTAAAAAATCTGTTTGAGTACATTCAAAGCAGTGAAAGATTATAAAGCCAAAATCCAAAAGAAGGAAGAAACCTAGAGAGATGATGAGCCCAGTATTTTTGGCCACTTTTCCCTTCGAGGTATCTGCCAATTTCAAAAAAAAGGCAGCTAAGAGACAGAAGCTGAGGAGAGCTTTGGTAGATTAATGAGGTAAGACAGACGGCAAGTGTAGTTGAGGGTCTGCGAGTGAGAGGGGCCCTGGGAAATCTCTGTCTGTCTTTAGGTTGGAACCCTGAAACAATGCAGCCTAGGAACAGAGGCGAGCTAAAATTAGCCTGCCCAGCATTGAGTCATCTAAGTCCTTCATTTACAGAGAGTTAACTGGTATTACTAGTTCCCCTAACCTAGTTGTTGGCCAGAAGCAAATGTAAATTCTTTTTGGAGGAAGATAACACACCCAGTGGAAATATTTTCAAAATGAAGGAGAAACAACAACATAATCAACAAACAAACACTAAGAAAATTGTCATCAGAAGACACATACTAAATGAAATATTGAAGGGAATTCTTCAGGCAAAGTAAAGTGATCTCAGCTAAATCAGACACAGCAAATATGTAGGTAAATCTAAATGGATATTGTTTCTTAAAACAACAAGTATTTCTGGAGATAAAAAGGACTATCTCATAATAATAGAGAGCTCAGTTCACCAGGAACATAAAACGATTCTAAATGTGTATCTAGTGATACACTCAAAATATGTAAAACAAAATTTAACTGTGTTCCCCAAAAAATGTAACTTGGGATAAACTAGTCAGCAGCTTATTTGGGCTCATATGCTCTGGAAAGATAAACCATAGACTGCTTCCACCATTAGCTTCACCCATGTACAGTTATCCCAGATATGCCTGGATTACAAATCTCCACCAATTCTTGTCCAAATTCTGCCTCTGACCATCAAACACCCCCTTACTAACTCTGTTCTAATAAACTTTATAAAACCCAAATACTCAGGCAATTCAGGAATTCTTTTGACCAAATTTATCTGTATGGTTGCCACTGTCAAGCAAAGTAAAGTGATATCAGCTAACACAGACATGGCAAATTTATAGGTAAATCTAAACAAATATTGTCTCAAAATAATAAGCATTTTTTGGCAGATATATTGAGCCACCCGTAATCCCAGCACTTTGGGAGGCCGAGGCAGGAGGATTGCTTGAGCCCAGGAGTCAAAGACCATCTTGGGCAACATAGCGAGACCATGTCTCTACAAAAAAATTAAAAATTAGCTGGCATAGTGGCACACACCTGCAGTCCCAGCTACTCAGGAAGCTGAGGTGGAAGGATCGCCTGAGTACAGGAGTTTGAGGCAATGGCGTGATTGTACCATTGCACTCCAGCCTGGGTGACAGAGTGAGACCTCCAACTCAAAAAAATAAAATTAATAATAATAAGCATTTTTAAATGATCTCAGCTAAACTATAAAAGTAATTCTTACAAAAAAGTCTCTTGAAATAATAAGCATTTTTGTAAGCAACAAATGCCCCTTGTCTGACAAGTTTTCATTAAACTCAGCTGTTGTCGTTTTTAAACACAGTAACATCTTCATCAGGACAATCTTTTGTGATAACTTTGACACACAAATGTTGCTTCAGAAGAAAAAGCACTGGCAGAGCCAAAAGTGCTTGTGTGTAAGGAGCAGAATGTGGCCAGTAAGGAGGGTAGAACAAGTGACTGATTTGTTATTATAGGCCATGGTTTTTAATACTATGTGCATCTATTACTTTGTTACAAATAAAAACTAAATTCAAAGCAGAAGGAAACAAAGCACATTTATTTCCTTTGAAATAGAGCAATAATAATATTCAGTCAAACTATGTAAATATTTGTGGAGCACCTATTTATGCCAAGTGCTGTGCCAGACAGCAGAAAAACAAACCTGAAAAGACTAAAATAAAGTCCAGCCAGGATATTGGTCCTGGTCACCTGACTCCCTCCCACAGAGGCTGCTGGTCTCGTGGAATGAGAATCCAGTGTACTATTTTTAGCTTCTACAGTCAGAATGTAAAAATAAATAAAAAATAAAAAGTGAGATGAGGTCTGTGTTCAAAACTGGGCATCTTAGAAGAAATAGGGAAGATCCATTGACTACTTGCAGGAATTGAGAATTTGTTCCCAAGCCCCAACTAATTTATAGCTGGGATTCACGAAGAAGCCCTAACTTTACTTAATTGAGGTCTCCCAAAAATTATTCACTTGATAACAAATGTGTTTTCTACACCATTTATTAAGTTCTTGTGCTCAAATTTTGCAAATTTCTATTCTCTCGTAGAAAACAGTACATTTATCTTGCTGTAAAATTGGACAATTAAATTTCTTGCCACCCAGTTGCAACAACCACAAATAAAAATTTGTCATTCTTATGATTACTATAATTCTTTAATATTTACTGAATACCAGCAAATTCTGAAGACATGAGACGTATATTCACGTGCAATGGCTTTTGAAATATTCTAAGTGTTGCTAAAATGTTAAAATATCCGTTCCTCACATAAAATATAAAATCTATAGAGGAGGTTTCCAGTCAAGACATTCTCCTCCATTCTCACTCCTCCTTGCATCTTTGATGTGAGCACCTCTTGCAGTGTTCCTAACACATTAGAATCATCTGGGGAACTTCATTTTTAAAAAATCAGTTTCTCTAAAAATTGCATCTTTGGTGTCAGCACCTCTTGCAGTGTTCCTAACACATTAGAATCACCTAGGGAACTTCTTTTTAAAAAGATCAGTTCATTTAAAAATTGATCTTCCATATGATCCATGAATCCCTTTCCTTGGAATATTCCCAGAGAACCATAAATAACTCTACAAAAAGGATACCTGCACATGCCTGTTTATCGCCACACTATTCACAATAGCAAAAACATGGAACCAACCTTACTGCCCATCAAAAGTGGACTGGATAAAGAAAATGTGATACATATACATGATGGAGTATTATGCAGCCATAAAGAAGAACAAAATCATGGCCTTCCCAGCAACTTGGATGCAGCTGGAGACCATGATACTAAGTGAACTATCACAGAATCAGAGAACTGAATGCTGCATGTTCTCACTCATGAGCGGGCCCTAATCACTGGTCACATGAGCACAAGGGAGGGATCAGCAATTACTGGACACTGGTAGGGGTGGGAGGGAAAGAGGAGGGTGAGGGGCATGCAACAACACAGTGGGTACTGGTCCCACTACCGAGGGAGAGAGGGCCAAACTTAACCTTTTTTTTTTGAGTTGGCGTCTCACTCTGGAGTGCAGTGGCACATTCACAGCCACCCCAGCATCGACCTGCTGAGCGCCAGCGATCCTTCTGCCTCAGCCTTCCAAGTAGCTGGAACTACAGGGCACTACCATGCCCAGCTAATTTTTGATTTATTGTGGAGACGAGGTCTCACCAAGTTGCCTGCCCTGGTCTCGAACCCATGGGCTCAGGCAATCCACTCTCCTTGGCCTCCCAAAGTGCTGAGATTACAGGCTGAGCCACTGAGCCCGGCCCAAACTTCACCTTTATGTAGCCTACTTATGTAGTAAATCCTCACTTGTACCCCATAACTCTACAATAAATAAGTTTTTTTTAAAGACCAGTTTCTGAAACCCACCCCCCCAAGAAGTTCTGATTTACTGAGTCTTGGGAGGACCTGGGCATGCATATTGTTTACCATCTCCTTGGGTGGTTCTAATATGCAGCCAGGGTTAAGGACCATGGTCTAAAACAGTAGTTCTCAAAATCTGGTTCTTGGACCAGCAGCTTCCAGCTCAAGCGGGAACTTCTTACCAGTGCCAATCCTCAGGTCTTCCCTAGCCCTACTGAATCAGAAATTCTGGAGGTGAAGCTTAGCCGTCTGTATTTTAACAAGCCCTCCAGGTCACTCTGATGTACACTCAAGTTCTAACCATTAGGCTTCAAAGAATATAAAAACAGGTATTTTTCAGGAGAGTGCAGTTAACAAATGATAGACTGTCCTGGGGATGGGGGTAGGGAGCTCTGTAGTGGTTTGGGTGGAAGAACAGCCCTTGCTGAGGAACATGCTTTTCCTTCACAATAAGGTTGCTCAAACTTGATCAGACCTTGGTGAAGCGAGTCACACTTACAAACTAGCCCAAACCTGTGTTATGTTGTCTGCATGAGATGAGGGAGATTCTCAGAGGAGAAAAAAGGAAGCTGCAGGAAAATAATCAGAAGTCTAGGGAGCATGAAAATGAGGCGTTCTAAATGTCTTGTAGAACAAATTGGGGGGGATACCCATGCATACAGACATGTAGATACATAAAACCAGCATGCAAAATTAAATTGGTTGGTTTTAGGAAATATTTCACCTGGCTCTCTGGGGAGACGCCAATAACTTTTCTCTACATTATATTTACATAGTAGCCGGGCTCGGTGGCTCCGCCTGTAATCCCGCCTGTAATCCCTTTGGGAGGCTGAGGTGAGTGGATTGCCTGAGCCCGCGGGTTCGAGACCTGCCTGGGCAGCGAGACCTCATCTCTACAATAAATCAAAAATTAGCCAGGTGTGGTAGCACGCACACCTGTAGTTCCAGCTACTTGGAAGGCTGAGGCGGAAGGCTGAGGCGGAAGGATCGCCGGAGCCCAGCAGATCGAGGCTGCGGTGCCCGGGAGTGGCCACTGCACTCCAGTCTGGGCGACAGAGTGAGACTCCAACTCAAAAAAAAAAATTTACATAGTAGACTGAGATTTCCTTAGGAAGAGAGGAGGTCATCTCATGTTTAGACCGTACCTCAGAATGAACAAGTGCTGAAATTGTGGTCGTTGCATAAGGTTCCCAGTTTTCCAATGCAATGCTTTTGGTAGTTGTCATAGTAAGTCCCTTTGGACAATATTTCAAATTCTCCTAATTATCAAATAGCATATGGTGGCATGACAGTGTACAGTTTTTGCTAAACCATTATCTGTGGTCATAGGCAATAGGAAGGAGACACAGATAGGTTGACTTCTGTTGAGTAGAGTCAGTGCCCTAAGAATGCAGAAGTTTAGGTCGGGTGCGGTGGCCCCCACCTACAATCCCAGCACTTTGGGAGGCCAAGACAAGAGGATTGCTTAAGTCCAGGAGTTCAAGACCAGCCTGGGCAACACAGCGAGACTGCGTCTCTACCAAAATATTTAAAAATAAATTAGTTGAGCATGGTGGCCCACGTCTGTAGTCCAAGCTACTCAGGAGGGGAAGGCAAAAGGATCGCCTGAGCCCAGGCAGTTGAGGCCACAATGAGCTGTGATTGTGCAGCTTGCACTTCAGCCTAGGCAACGAGTGAGACTCAAAAGAAAAAAAAAAAAAGAATGAGGGAGTTTCTTTCATTACATGACCTCAAGGCGAGTGTTGCACATTTATTGAACAAGTAACATCACACCAATTGTTTTTAAGTAGATCCCCAATTTAGGAGAGAGTCAAATCTATTTGTTGGAGTTAACTAACATCTCTAAAATATCTCAGAGGACTGTTATTTGAATTAGAGACATTTTGAGCTCAGTTCAGATTGTTGAACATCATTGCTCAGCACACATCTTCTAAAGACAGGGAGAACAAAAACCAGATACCAAAATGTCATTTTTATGTTCTCATTCATAAATGGGACCTGAACATGTATCACGCAATAGCACAAGAGAGGGACTGGCAGTCAAGGGACACTGCCAGGGGTGGGAGGAAGCACGTAACAACCCAAACAGTACCTGATCCTAAACCAGGGGAAGTGAGGACCAGTTGGAGGCCCAAACTTTACCTGCATGTGGATTACTTATGTACCTAATCCTGACTTGGACCCCACATCTCTATAATAAAAAGACAAGGAGGATAGTAGCTCCATCCATCCTGGTTAATGTGACTAGTGCTATACTTGTTGTAACCAATATCCACATAAGAAATATTCTTCTTGAAATGTCAGAGGCTTGTTAAAGCTGGATATTTACAAGAGAAAACAATGGCAGGAATCTACCTGGATAATTGTCAGCAAAATTAAAACTAAACGTGGCACTTATTACTTACTATCATCTACCGTGAGTCTCAGGGACTCTACAGACAGGGCCAATCACAGACTTAGGGGAACTGATCACAGAATTATTTCTTGGCTTAAAGATTTGGGCCCAGTAGGTCTTCCCAGATGGAACTGGCAAGTGAGAGAACTTGATTTTTTTAAGGCAGCAAATGAGTGGCATTAACACAGAGAAGTGCTCTCTATTTGGGGTAATGACATTGCTAGGAAAAGCTGGGAAATATGCTCTTAAACATCTTCTGTAACAAATTCACCAATTTTACAAATATAGGATAAATAGATGCATGGTAATAAATGCTTTTAGAAAAGCAGCTTAGAAAAAGTACTAATTGGGGTAGAGGTAGAGTAATAAATTAGAATATACTATGTAACTTGCGACTTACTATGACAACCAGTAACTTGTTGACTGGTACAAATGTGACCACTCTTTACCCCTCCTTTATGCATTATTTATATTTGAAGGTGTGCAATACTTTAGAATAATTTCACACACTACAATCATCTTAAAATGTCATTTTTAAGTAGTCTTGTGGAGGATATTGAGAAACTCCATAGGATTCCTTATGAAAAGCGCTAACTGGAAGAATGTTAGCAATACAGAAATATAAAACAATGGAGTTCAGTTTACTCTTTGTATAGAAATTGAAGGATTTGGCAGTTTCTCTCACCCATGCCAGCTCTGGTATGTCTTTCTTTCCTTCCTCTCTTCTTTCTCTAATAAACTTTGTTTTAAAACTAAAAAAAAAAAAAAAAAAAAAAAATGGAGGATTGTTCCAGATAGGTGAAGTGTAGGAACAGAAATAAACAATCTATTGGGATACATCCTAATATGTCAGTAATCCTCTGTCATCATACTAAAGCATATTATGATCATCCAAAAGCAACCTCTCAAGTAGATTGTGAGAGCAACTTAGTCAAAATGCCCAGTCAAGGATGACTATGATTAGTACTGCTTTTTTTTTGAGTTGGAGTCTCACTCTGTCGCCCAGACTGGAGTGCAGTGGCACGCTCCTGGCCACCGCAACCTGCTGGGCTCAGGAGATCCTTCCGCCTCAACCTTCCAAGTAGCTGGAACTACAGGCGCGTGCTACCATGCCCAGCTAATTTTTGATTTATTGTAGAGATGAGGTCTCGCCAAGTTGTCTAGGCGGATCTCGAACCCGCAGGCTCGGGCAATCTACTCACCTCGGCTCCCAAAGTGCTGGGATTACAGGCTGAACCACCGAGCCTGGCCAGTACTGCTTTTAATCAACACTTTGTAGGTTGATATGTAGAATTCTACATCACTAAAAAATTAAAATTAGAAGATGCTAAAAACCCGTTTGGGAGTAGGGCAATGCATTTGTTATCTATTGCCACATAAAAAATTACACAGTCATTAGTCTAAAACAATAAAATTTATCACCCCATAGGCTTTTCTGGGGCATGAGGGAGCTCAGGTGTTCAGGTACAGCTTAACTGGGTTCTCTGTTTAGGGTCTCACAAGTCTGCAACCACGGCAGTGGCAAAGCTGTACTCTCATCTGGAGGTTCAATTGGGGAAGAATACTTTTCAAAGCTTATTCAGGTTATTGGCAGAATTTCCTTCATTGCAGCTGTAGGACTGAGGGCCCAGCTTCTTGCTGGCTAGAAGCTGCAGGTTGTCCTCACCTGCCGTGACTAGAGGTTCCATGCAGTTCCTTGCCATCTGGGCTTTCCCAACATGGACACTTCATCAAGTTGGCAAGGAGAGTCTCCAGCACAGTCTCCTAGCAAGATGGAGTCTTATCTAAGGTGACATAATTACATGAGAGGCATCCATCACCTTTGCCATATTCTGTTGATTAGAAGAAAGATCCATATCCCATCTACACACAAGGAGAGGGGCTAACACATGATTTGGACACTAGAAAGCAGGATGGTGGAGGTGGGAAGGAGCATGGGGTCTGTCTACCACAGGCCATTTATTTAACCAGCCTGGGTTTCATTTTCCCCATCTGTTGAATGGGAATTGTAAGATCCAGCCCAAAGACGGTTGTGTACATTACGAGAGTGCAGAGCGCAGGTCCTCAATAGGAGAGTTAAGTCCTCTGTCTCACTCCCTTCTCTCCCCTTCCCCTACAGTGTGATAGAGTATAATACATCATCGATAGTTTCTTGAGACTGTAACTGTAAGCAAAATGATATATAACAAACCAATTTTACCATAGGCTAAATGATATAAATAAGAGTTAATTTCCTATGGCATACTTCTGGTCACAAAAATATCACCAAACTTCTAAATAAGGACTAAAACACTTCTAATATTAAAACGCTGAATAGATGGGAGTTATACATACATTTAAGAAAGATAAATAAAAGCAAGTAGGATCATTATTTACCCAATGATTCCAGTACAAGGTCAAGGGTGGCCAGAGTTTACCCCACATTTCAGGGCACACAAGGGGAACCAGCCCTGGAGAAGACACCAGCCCACCTTGGGGCCAGTCACACGCGCGCGCGCGCGCGCACACACACACACACACACACACACACACACGCACACACACATGCACACACACACACACATGCACTCACTCAGACTAGGATGATTTAGACATGCCAGTTCACTGAACTGGCACATCTTTGGAATGAGGGAGGAGACTGGAGTGCCCAGGGAACACCCACGCAGACACAGAGAGAATGGGTAAACACAGACCGCTCCCTCCATCAGAAGTCGATTTCTTTTTTCTCATCAACATTATAGCAAAATGATGTTGAACAAAATGACTTTATTTGAGGACCTGCTGTACTTTGTGTTTTCCGCTCTTTTTTCATTCCTTGAAGAAATGAGATCCTAATGGCTTCTGTAAAAGAAAAATGGAATGCTAAACTCTTAACTGCTTGGGGAGCCTCTTCCTGCGTAAGGATATTGCATTAGGGTAGTGCAAGCTCCCAACCTCAAGGTCATGCGAAATGCCATTCTCTTCATTCTGTCTCACAGATCAGAAAGAGCTTTTACTCTGGAGGCTGGGAATTCGTTTCCTGCAGGGAGAGAAAGAACAGCTTTCTGCCTTCCAGGTTCTCCCAGCCTCGTGCCTCTCTGTGGTCACCCTGTGGAGATGAGACAAACCCCTGACTCCCACCCAAAACTGATTGGGATATCCAGACTGGTGATACCTCAGATGCAGCAAGAGAGTGTGAAGAGGTTTATTTCTCACAAAGCGAGACTTTCTGGGGAGAGCAAAGCAGGCTCCCAAGAAGGTCTGAAGATTGCTTGAGAGAGGGCAAGGAGGGGAGACGGGCCTTAGGGGAGGAGGCTTGTGTGGCTTGAACTTCCTATGAGCACCAACAGAGGGAGAGGTGGGCTTTCTTATTGGCTTGCTCAGATGTGGGCAAAAAGGGAAGAGGAAGAGAGGCTTCAAAGCTGTCAGCAGTCAAGATGGAATCAGACTTGGAGTCACTCTGTCACCCAGACTGGAGTGCAGTGGCCGCTCCTGGCCACCGCAGCCTAGACCTGCTGGACTCCGGCGATCCTTCCAAGTAGCCGTAACTACAGGCATGCGCTACCACGCCCGGCTAATTTTTGATTTATTGTAGAGATGAGGTCTTGCCAAGTTGCCCAGGTGGATCTCGAACCTGCAGGCTCAGGCAATCCACACACCTCAGCCTCCCAAAGGCTCGGGATTACAGGCTGAGCCACCAAGCCTGGCTGGAATCAGACTTCTTATTACCTTCATCAAGGCTTTGCCCTCTCCCCTAATCCTGACCCCCCACCCCCACCCCATTTGGGCTTATACAGGACATTTGTAGGAGGAACTGCTGTAACGCTATAGAAACAACAGAGACCCAATACTCATACAGCAGCACATACTGGGTACTGTCTAAGCATTGCACATACATCAAGTCATGTAATTCTCCCAATAACCCTATGAAGTAGGTGTACTAACATTCTCTCCACTTTATAGAGAAGAAAATCGAAGCATAGTCATGAATCTCGCCAAGGTCATCCAACAAGTAAATGTCAGAGCCAAAATTCAAACTCGGGCAATGCCACTCAAGTAGACACCCCACATCACTCCCACGCCGTGGACTTTTCTGCACAGAGATGTTGCAATGACTCATGAATTTATGAGACAATGGCTTCCAGCCAGTGCACCATCAACACTTCCAAGGGCATATGCATACTCTGACTCATGTGTAAATGTATTTTTCCTACCACCATAGGGACGCGTCAGATGGGACTGAGCAAGCCACGGGCACAGAAGGTGAGAGCGGAACTTGGTAGTGAGATGGGGTGAGGTTTGTTCTCCAGGAAGGTCTGGGGTTGCCTAAAGCAGAAATCTGTTCAGGGCAGCAGACAGTTCTGTCAAACACCACCCAGTGGGTGCTAAAGGGTGACCTAGAAAACAGGGTGAGAACCGTGAATGCTTTTGCAGACTCTGTGAGGCTGTAGCTGTGGGACCAGCCCAATCTAATTCAACTTTGTGTAATAAAATGTTTTCCAGTTGCCGTGAACCCCAGGTTGTAAGTTATGTAACCTGAGTATACCCAGATGAGCCAAGTATGCAGCCACAGCCAGATTCTAACAATGCAGACCAAGAAACGAGGACCAGATTGAAACACGGACATCGCATGGCATGAACCATGGTCCAGTCAGATGGAGCCCTGGCATCACCCCATTGCAAGATCCAATCGGATCACACCTCATTACCCTCTGCACATAAAACCTACCCCATTCCCCAGCTTGGGAAGACAGATTTTCAGCCCAATTCCGGTCTCCTTGCTCGGCAGCCTTGTAATAAACTTTTCTCTCTACAAAAACCTAGTGCTTTGATGTTTGACTTCCCATTATGTACGAAATTGATACAGTTCAGTTAGGTAACAAGGCCATTATATTTAAGAAGTGTTGAAATTCTTGCAGACTTGTTTAGTGTCTTTTGATCAAGAGAACAGCAAAAAATTCTACACTTTGAAAGTGTGTGGCAAACATACAAAGGTTGTAAACTATTATTATATGATACCAGAGCCACCAGTACCTTGTATTTGAGCCTCTTTCAAAATTTATTTTATGATATATTTCCTCATAAATACAAAAATAGCCAGGTGAGGTGGCTCATGCCTGTAATCCTAGCACTTTGGGAGACTGAGGCAGGAAGACTGCTTGAGCTCAGGAGTTCAAGATCACCCTGGGCAACATCGTGAGACCTCATCTCTACAAAAAAAAAATCAAAAAAATTAGCCCGGCGTGGTGACATGCACCTATAGTTCCAGCTACTCAGGATGCTGAGGTGGAAGTATTGCTTGAGCCCAGAATGTTGAGGTTTCCATGAGCTGTGATCATTGTGACCATGCCACTGCAATCCAACCTGGGTGACAGAGTGAGACCCCTGACTAAAAAAAAAGTACATAATTGCCGGGCTCGGGGGCTCAGCCTGTAATCCCGCGCCTTTGGGAGGCTGAGATGAGTGGATTGCCTGAGCCCGTGGGTTCGAGACCTGCCTGGGCAGCGAGACCTCATCTCTATAATAAATAAAAAAAAAAATCAGCTGGGCGTGGTAGCGCATGCCAGTAATCCCAGCTACTTGGAAGGCTGAGGCGGAAGGATTTCCGGAACCCAGCAGGCGAGGCTGCGGTGGCCGGGAGCAGCCACTGCACTCCAGTCTGGGTGACCGAGTGAGACTCCAACTTAAAAAAAAAAAAAGAAAAAGTACATAATTTATAGATGGTATAAAAAAGTAATAAAACCAACTTTTTAAAGTTTCCTTCAGACAGCTTAAGACATAGAATGTTTCCAGTGCTTGGAAGCCTGTGTGTTTCTCCCCAGACACAGACCCTACACCTCATCAAAGGTTACATAATTCTGAATACCTGTATCAGCACCTCCAAGCATGGATGGGCTGATTATGAAGTGTCACTGATACCTTTTAAGTGCTTCAATGTAGAATTCTTAGTTAAAGGGAGAGAAATTCAGTTGTCTTTATTTTTATTTTTATTTTTTTTGAGTTGGAGTCTCACTCTGTTGAGACTCAACACGTGCTACCACACCCGGCTGATTTTTGATTTATTGTAGAGATGAGGTCTCGCCCAGTTGCCCAGGCGGGTCTCTAACCCACGGGCTCAGGCAATCCACTCACCTCAGCCTTCCAAAGCGCGGGATTACAGGCTGAGCCACCGAGCCTGGCTCAGCTGTCTTTAAAATCCACTAAGGTTCTTACAAAACTAAACATACCCTTACTATACAATCCAACTCCTTAGTATTTACCTGAAAGAGTTGAAAACCGATGTCCACACAAAAACTGCCCATGGATGTTTATAACAGCTTTCTTCATGATTTCTAAAACTCAGAAGCCCTTCAGTAGATGAATGAGTAAATAAATGGCGGTACATCCAGACAATGGACTATTATTCAGTGCTAAAAAGAAATGAGCCATCAAGCCATGAAAAGACATGGAGGAACTTTAAATACCTATTACTAAGTAAAAGAAGCCAGAATGAGAAGACTACATACTGTATGACTTCAACCATATGACATTCTAGAAAAGGCAACACTATGGAGACAGTAAAAGATCAGTAGTTGCCATAGCACCTGAGCACTGAAATTACATCCTGCAAGGCTTCAATCATTTCATGTAGATGTCCAGCACCTGAAATGGCTCCTGGAATTTTGTAGAAGCCCTACAAATTTTGACATGAATTTCTCAGGAGATAGGATGTATACTGAAGAGACTGGAAATGTGCATGTCACGCTGAGGCGTTTGAACTTGACTTCACAGGCACTGGCGACAACGAAGATTTTGTGAGCAGCAGCACAACGCTGAAAATAACCATGTACAGCTGCTGCTCAGCATCGAATGAAGTAGTGAGGAGTTTTGTAGGTAATTTGATAGAAGCAAAAAGTTACCTAAGATCATGAAAACCCCAAAGTGCCAATTTATCATAGACAAGTATACATTGGGTACATTTATCAGGTTCTGTGCTAAGTACTATTTGGTTCATTTGCTATGATCAAATGCATCCTGCCAGGCTAAACACTCACATTGTATGAATGTGTTATCTTATTGTTTAACTTACCAACATCTCAGTGAGAAAAAATATTATTCTCATTTTACAAATCAGGAAACTGAGGTTTTAGAATATTTGATTTACCACCATATTTAAGTGAGGCATGTCTTAGTCTATTCATTCATTCATTCAGCAAATGTTTCTTCATGCACAGTTCATGAGGGGTGTAGAATTCAGACCATGTAGGGCCTTGAAGGCCAGCCTCAGGATTTTAACCTAGGAAAAAGGAAAAGCAGAGAAGTGAGGTGATAAGATTTTCATTTTTAAAAGCTTCCACTGCCTCTAGTGTTTATAAATTGACAGAGACTTCAGGGGCCATTTTGAAGAGGCCAGTCAGGGGCTATTGAAATATTTTTAGTGAGTAGAACAGTGGAGGGAGTAGAGAAATCTGAGAGATATTTAGGAAACCCAAACCTTTAACAATTGGTAATTGATTGGATGTGGGGTGAGGGGCAAGGAGATGTTAAAAAATAACAAACAGGTTCTGGCATGAGTAGCTGAGCAGACAGTGATGCCCCTGCTGTGATCAATGACACAGGTGAGTGACAAGGTTTGGAGAGGAAGATGACACTCATAGTCTACCCCTCAATCTCAGCCTGATGAAAGTCACTGGAGTATTGATCCCAAGGCCACTTGAGATGATTGACTCATCTCTGGCTTAGTTTACGAGTCTCATGGACACCTACAAAATTTTCATGTTCTCCCCAAAATTCACCCCCTACCTGCCACTAGTTCTTTCTCTAAAACAGAATTGATTATCACTGTTGCTCAAAAAACATATCTCCTTCCTTCCCGTCATGGAATAGAATCCAAATATTTCCCAACCTACCACCACTACCACCAGGGCATTATCCAATATGAAATGTCTTTCCTGCCCTTCTGGTAGACCTCCAAGTGCTCTCAGTCTAACCTCTTTAGTTTTCTTTTTTTCCTGCTTCTGAGAGACGAGGGACCATTCCAGTCTTCCTTTGGGCTCTGGGGCCTGGTATGCAGCATGGAGGTCTGGACATCTAAGCATTGTAGTAGCAATTTCCAGCATGTCACTTTCCTGGGATTCTTTCTCTTTTACTGGTTGATTGTACTCTGCCACTTTTGCTGATTTCTCTCTATTTTCCCAACCTCTTAAAGATGAAGTGCCACAGGGCTCAGGCCCTGGATCTCTTTTGTAAATATACTCACTCCCACAGTGGCCTTATCCAATTCCAAGGGTTTGTTTTATTGTTTTGTTTCTTGAGTTGGAGTCTTACTCCTTCGCCCAGGCTGGAATGCAGTGGCATGCATGCTCATGGCCACCCCAGCATCGACTTTCTGGGCTCTAGCGATCTTCCACTTCAGCCTTCCTTCCATGTAGTTGGAACTACAGATGTGCGCTACCACGCCCAGCTATTTTTAATTTTATTGTAGAGATGAGGTCTCGCCAAGTTGCCCGGGCTGGTCTCGAACCCACAGGCTCAGGCAATCCACTTGCCTCAGCCTCCCAAAGTGCTGGGATTACAGGCTGAGTGACCAAGACTGGTCTAATTCCATGGTTTTAAACATAATCTATACATTAATTACTTCACATTAACATCCCTGGGAAGACATTTTCCAGAACTTCCAACTGAAATATCCGTGTATCTATTCAACATCTTCACTTGGAGAATAATTAGCATCTCAAAAAATTGTTTAACAAATCCGAAACCTGACCCCATGTACTTTCCTTCAAGCCTGTTCCATCATGACTTCTCCAGTCCTATAAAGCATCAGCACAAAACCCAAGAACCCAACCAACTTCTCCTTTTTTCTGATATCTCACATCCAGTCTGTCATGAGATTCTGTGGGCTCTACCTTCAAAATATATTCAGCATGATCCGGCCTCTTTTCATCTTGTGCTATTTCCACTGCTAACACCTTGTTCCTAGCTGTCACAATGTCTCACCTACACTCTTACAAAAGCCTCCTCACTGGTCTTCTGGATTTTACTCCTGACCTCTGTCATAGTTAGGGAATGCTAAATTTCCACAACAAAAGTATCCCCAAATTTCAGTTATTTAAATAACAAGAAGTTTATTCCTTTCTTATGTGACAGTCTGGGGCTGGATTCTAGTCTGCAAAGCAGCTCTCCACCACACAGGCCGGTGGCTGCTCTGCTACCTATAAGTCATATGACCACATCTGCATGCAGAGGTGGACAAGAAATGCAGTCTCTGGCTGGCCTGCTGCATCCAGGGACAACTCTACACTGTGGAGGAAGGGGGATAGATTTCTGTGGCCTGCCAGCCATCTCTGCCACAAGCCCTAGACATCACTGCCCCACCAGCCCCCGGCCCCCATGGCAGCCAGGCTTTCAAACACACATCAGGTCAAGTCACTCTTTTGCCCACAGTCTGCCAGGCCTGTCCATTTCACTTCTACGCCTTCATCACTTTGCTAATCTCCTCTCCTTCTACCTTACCCCTGCTCTCTCCACTCCAGCCACTAGGCCTCCTTGCTGTCCCTCAGCCATGCTGTCTGCCAGCCATAGGCCCCCCTTAGGGTTTCTATATGGCTAGAATCTCTTCTCGCAGATACTGGCAAATTCACTCCCCCACCACCTTCAAATCTTAAGGCTCAAATGTCTCCTTCCCATAAGGCCTACACAGACATCCCATTTAAAACTGCAACCCCCCACCCTGCCCACTCACACTCCTCACTCCCATGACCCTGGTTTTTATTTTCAACAGCACTAATCACCTTTGAACATATATCATTTATTTATTTATGATGTGTATTGTCTAGCTCACTCAACTAGAACATAGTCTCTCTTTTATTTGCTGTTATTTTCCCAGCACTTAGAATGATGCCTGGTTCCATGATAGGTGTTCAATAAATATTTGTTGAATTAATGATAGAAGCCAAAAGAGGTGTCCAATGCTTGTAGGTGCTGATAACTCATATTCTGTCCCATCGTGAGGAATGACTGCCTCCCAGATGTGTGTCAAATCTCACAAAGGAATCAGGAAAGAGAACATCAGTTAAGGGTACACGTCTATCCCCATTGCAAAAGCAAAATTCCAAATTAAATAATACTAATAAAAAATCCAGTGTGGTCATGTGCTCTTTGAGCCATGATCATCGCCATTTCCTGGCTTTGGCACCCTCCCCTACCTTGGGGAGGTGAATCTCCTCTTTCTCTCTCTTTAATTTACTTTCAAAATCAACTATATTTTCTCTTCTTAAAAAATAGTAATAATAATAACAAACCCCATTATGCACATCTGCTATTAGTGACCATAATTATCATCTTCCTTGGGATTGGGGCAGCATTATGTGACAACATGGCATTGTTCCTGGTTTAAAGCATCACTTAACTGTTTTTCACTCCTTTCCCCTGTGGGTATCCTCCACCAATAAATTATAATGGCTAATTCGAATGATTGGTATGGAACTGTTCCCAAAGAATGAAAACGCTCAGAGTTATTACAGTACAAAACAATAGAGAAGACAATATCCAGGCAGCACAAGGCAGCTCGGAAATAAGCCAGACTTGCTAAGCCTGTTGCTAGGTGAGGGATCAAGTAGTTTGTATCTCCCTTCAGTTGCTCCTCTGCATTGCTGAACAATGAGCTAACAGTCACTAAAAAGAAATAGAAGTGTTCCAGCCTAGGCAACATAGCAAGACTTCATATCTACCAAAAAAAAATTTTTTTTTTAATTTTCCAGGCATAGTTGTAGCAGGAAAATAGAGAGACTGTGACACCGAGACTATTATAGGAAGTGGCAACTTTATTATGCCAGCGGGCTCGAGGGCTAATGTGTCCAAATTGAGCCCCCCAGAACGGCCAAACTGGGGTCTTATATCTTCGTTTAGGTAAGGGAGGGGGTCGGGTTGAGCGATTACATATTTCCTTTGGAATCTTACAAGGTTGTACTCAGCAAAATCAGATTTTTTAAAGAACAAATGGTCTCCAGGAAATGCAAAGTATAGAATTGTAAACTGTTAACTTCAAAAGAGGGGTTTTGGATAAGTTTGTAAGTTAGTTACTCTTTTGCATTTCCATGAAATGGCCAGTTTCTGGCCATTTGACCTTTCTTAAACAAAACCTGCCTGGCACCTGGCAGGTCGTTAAAGCTTGCCGCTTGACTTTTTCAAAAGGAAACACCTTTAACTGCTACCAACCCCCCTTTCTGCCACAGGGTCAGTGGGAGACATTCTGTCATCCCAGGTGATTGCCATGGGGCCAACTGCTGATCCCGAAGCAGCTACTCATGTGTTTCTGTGTTCATTCACTCAATCATACAAGAAACATATT
Source organism: Cephalopachus bancanus (assembly GCA_027257055.1). Lineage (NCBI taxonomy): Eukaryota > Metazoa > Chordata > Mammalia > Primates > Tarsiidae > Cephalopachus > Cephalopachus bancanus. The sequence goes on along the minus strand of JAPVLO010000122.1, from coordinate 3,251,473 downwards.
TGAGCATTTGCCGCATTCTGCCACATTCCCCCCTTGATGCTTGATCTTTTATGGATCTAAAGCATCATCATCCTTAATTTGGTGCATCAACATTATATGGGCTGCAGTTTTTCATTCAACAACTGTTTCCACAAACTTAAAAATGGCGTTCATAATTATTGGGGCTATGCAAGGGAGGATAAGACAGGATCCCACCAATAGGACTACAGATCCAATAATGTACTTAAATCCTCCCAGACTCAAGAACATGTTTTCAAATTAATTGCCGATTTTTATGCCTTGCCATCTTTGCACTGGGACATGGGCAAGTCTTCTAACATTGGTGACTATATCAGTTATAACTTTACCATTATTATCTATTTGCAAACAACAATTAGAGCTATTAAATTCACCACATACTTCTTTTTTTTCTGCTAGCAGGTAGTTCAAAACTAAGTGGTTTTGATAAATAGCTGCGCTCATCTGGGCTTGTTGCTGAGCAGTAAGCTCAAAAGCCATGGCTGTTTGATTAGTTATAATTTCTAAGACAAAGTTTGTAACCTGATAATGCGATTTAGGATATATATATATATAGGTGTGTGGCATTTCCGACTCCTATTTTGTGCCCGTGTGGCTGGGCCATAAGTATTTATAATTTTCTGGGGTGGCCATTCATTATTTCTCCAAACCTGGGTCCTTCCTATATTAGGAACTTGGTCGAGGGATGGAGCATCTTGTGTTTTGAGGCCTTCATAAAGGGGAATGCCTAGTTCATCCCCCTTTGGGTTAGGCAGAAGGAAAAATCTTGGCTGGATTATTCCTATGGTACATGTGCCTTTCCATAATGCTGGGGGCTGGGCATATGCAACCTTAGTACATTGAGAAAGTTTAGTTGCATAAGCAGATGCCCAATACCAAACAGGCCTTGTTGGCCAACAGAACAAACTTCTGGCTGGGATGAATAACGATGGAAAACTCTTACATCTGGCCAGATAGTCTCTATACACATACATGCTGGGTGTGTATGGGAAGCGATAAACACCCAATTTAGGCAGAAATACATGAAAGCACAAAAACACTTCCTATTATAAGAAAGAATGGACATGCTAGTGAAACTCTTTTCTAACATGCTTAATGGGGACAACTCTGTTAATTTTACAGCAAATAAAGTTAGTTCTACAGCAATTAAAATGACAGTTTAGCAAATATAAAGGTTGACAAAGCAAAACAATGGCTTATCAGTAATGTCCGCTGAGTTCTTAAGCTGAATCCTCAATCTTCTGCCATGCGTCGATCAGTCAGCCCCCAGTGTGTGACTGAAGCAGGGCTGGAGAATCCTCAGGCTTCTAGAGCAGGGCTGCCGAATCTGCAGTGCACTCCCAGTTCTGGAAGGCCAGCTTAATTCTGCTATCATGGATCTGAGGAACTACTTCGGCTACTTTGATTGCGGTTGGGGTAAACAAAAGAACAGTAAATGGCCCCTGCAGAGGGGCTTTAGAGGTTGTACATTTCACTCTTTTACCCATACCATATTACCTGGCTTAGAAGAATAGGCATCGGTAGTTAAACAAATTGGCAATCGTTCTCTGCTTTGACAATGGATGGCATTTAGGACTGAACCTAAGGCTTGCATTTGCTGTTTTAGGGCAAGACTTCCTAATTCCTTTTAGTTTTCCTGTATGTCCTTAATGAGAGTGGGTGGCTGTCCATAAAGAATTTCAAAAGGCGAGAAGCCTGTTTATTTTATTCAAAGGCCTGTTTCTGGGCCTTTTCCCATAGCAGGGGCTCCTGTTCACCTCCCTTTGAGGCTTCATAGAGGGGTTTCATCATGATAAAGAAGTTAGGTATTTAAATTCTATAGACTAGTATAGGAACAGGACCACCCCTAGGGTCCTTTCTTCTTTTCTTACAGTTGTTGGTTGGGTCCTTCCTTTCTTCAGTTTTTAGCAGCACTTACTCCCCTGGGATGTTTGAGTTTCTTATGGTCCAGGAAGTATCTAGGGAAGTAAGCTTATAAACTGTGATTAATGTTTATCCCAAATGGACAACACATTTTCTTATGAGCATTTATGTTTGTGGCCCCCTTTCCTTCAGAGGTGTTGGAAAAAGGCCTACCATTAAACAATTTTAAAGGTTTAACAAATTCCATTTCAGGGACTTGGATCCTGAGTGATGCGATACCAAATACCTATGTTTAGTTTACTCGTGTCTCCAAAGGATTTCTAGTGATTATTATGCTAAACCACAAATTGAAAGATTGTACTGTCCTAGTTCTACATCTGATGGAGTTTTCCCTGGATTTGCCAAGGGGTGGGATAGGTTGCCACTCGGTCTGCAGTAGAAACGTTTGAATGTCTTTTAAAGCCTACCTATAGAAGATTTATTTATGTCTAGCCTGTGCTAGCTACCCTGCCTCAATTATTTATTATTTAGAGATTTTTCGATCCCATAATCATTTGGGGTGCTGAGGGGTAAAGGCCAGTCTTCTGTAATTTCTTCAGAGCTGATAATGGGTGCTGTCCTGCCTAGCCAGAGATCGAAAATCTCTCCCTGTCTGACTTGAGTTGTCCAGATTTGTTTCAGCAGTGGCATTGTTTGCAGGCACTGGCTGGAATTTTTGCATGACCGTTATGTGGGCATGAACTTACTGGATTCTAGCTCAATGAAAGGAATAAAGTTAGGCATACATTTTGACAATTTTAGGCAGTAGCTGATTACCTTTTGTACAAAAGCTACAAGGCCTGAAGTTATTAGCATAACTTAAGTGATAAACTTTAATTTCTGTGGCTTTATTACAAGTACCAGCTTTTGGAGTTTTTAATGTATTTCTGGACTATAATGGTAGCCTGACAGATTGTTTTTAGACTATAATTTGAACTAAGCACTCAAGTAAATCTTATATAAAATTTGAAGAGAAATCCAAAAATGTTTGGAGACTTGCATCCAGAAAAGACTTTATTATGCCTAGATTGTTTATAGAATTTCTTCTGTCTATATATTTTTTCATAAACTTTTCTTATACAATTTTTGGCATGCTTATACTATTTTATTTTTGTTCTTTAACCCCTTTTAAAAAAAATTCTTAGATAACTATCTACTTTATTATAGGACAGAAATTTACCATATAAGATTTCTTTTTAGATAAAAATATCCTTTTTCTTATATTCCTCCTTTTTTGCTTTCTTACTGAAACCTTATTTGTATACCAACAACCTTTTTATATTTTTCCTTTGCTTTTTGCTTTCTTTTTTATTTATTTATAGATAAACTTTTATAGTCATAATTTGAATTCACCTTTTAGTAACTGTTAGGTGAAACACAACTTTTGAAACACCTTTAACTTTCGCTAGAGAGCAGGTATTAGGAGAAAGAAGTTCAGTATGAGCACAAGGGCTAAAAAGTTAGCCTCAGTATTAATTAAGAAATTTATTTGAACCCCAGCCACATTTATATAGACCCAAGGATTCTCTGGGTTGATGGCAAACAGAGCACTGCGCTGGGCCATGCCCCACCCCCTTCAATCAACAGCCACCATCACTGAGCTAGGTGTTCCCCCACCCCACCTTCAGGAGAGGTCGCACCATCTCTTTCAGTGAATTTTTAGTTCGGATATTAGACAAGATCCTGGGGGCTTAGGCCATCAAGAGCAATTGTGCTTTAAGTGCCCAGATTGACCACATTCATAGCAGCTGATACCATCCCCCTTAGCAGGTTTATTCTTATCAGGCCTCTTTTGGGTGGCTGGAGCTTTGCCTTCAGTGGCAACTGCCAATAAGTCTGTTTACCTTTCCTCTGGCTGGTGCTCATTTTGGAGTTCTTCTCCTCTTTTTTTTTTTCTTAATGTTTTAGCTTCTAAGAACTACAGAGGCTTTCTATAATTGGGAGTTTGGTATTTATAGTCCTGAGTTAAGCCTCTGAAGTTTGGCATTTAATATTCTATAGGATATAATCTTATTTCCAAAGTGGTGAAATAAATGTTTTAAATGCCTCTGCATACAGAACTTTTGGCAATTTTACTTTTCCTTAGGTCTCCAAAGTGAATTTAATTGCCAGATAGTTTTGTTCCTTTCCAAATCTTATTATCTGCTAACTTGTAATGAGGTCAAATTCAATTTTAATAATGCATTTATTATTATTATTTTAAAATCTTAAACCACGTAATTTTAATTTGCTCCAATCATTCAAAATCTGTCCCATTGGGATGCCTGAGGGCACAGACCACTACACACTTTCTTGGTCATGTTTCTTGAAAACCCAGAATTTGCTCTGAACACTTGCAATTTATTCTTCAAAGGAGAATTTTAAAACAAACAAATAACTAAATAAAGCCATAAACAGCAATGCCAGGAATCCCTAGGACCCTGATGGCTTCTTTCAGGCTGAGTGTTCTCAGCCTTCCTTGAAGCCCCCCACCCTTTTCTTTTTGTTCCACGACTTTCCAGTGATGTCTACAAAAATGGCCTGGGACAAAACCTTTTTAGAGTGAACAGACCATGTAGATGTAAAATGATCTGTTCCTACTCACTCCTAATTTTGAACAGGCAAAATTGTCAAAAATCCTCAGGAATTACTAAACAGTAGCCTTGGTTGTAAGATGTGGACAATTAAACAAGAGTGATTAGGTCTCACTCTATGCTCCACAGAGTGTGCCTGGTGCTTGACATGTCCCTTACCTGAAGTACTGAGCTTACAAGGTGACTTAATCAGGTGGGAATGGCCAGTTCCCATGACTTATTAAGTCCTGAAAAGTATTCAGCAGTTAAAGCTTTACCAGTCTTGTAAGAGGCGTGCTAGTCAGGCATAGCCAAAAAAGCAAGCATTAGTGTTATTTAGCATTACAGTATAAAGTAGGGACTCAGCATACATTACACAACTTTAAGAGACTTCCCAACAGTTTTACAGGTACAAGCAGTTGATTACGATCTTAGGTAAGGCCTGAACCTTTAGAAACAGACTTACTTTCAATTAACCTGGCTTTTAGCATTTGAAAACAAGAACAGTCTATTCAGTCCCTTAGTTACCAGAGAAAGATTACAAAATTATTTTCCCCAAGGCTAGCATTAACTTGCACTGAGTTAGCAAAAGGCTAAGTAGCATACAAGAGACATTTCTATGTTTCCTTACAGGTGGATTAGAATGAACTCCTTCAGAATTTATGAAGGAGAACACAGGCTAAGGAAGGGAGGGGGTGTGGTCCCGGGAAAGAATTCAAGATAACCAATAGCACTTCATAATTTTTCCACAACCTTAACAATAAAAGACAGGAATTTTAACAGTGCCAACGGGTTGGGAGAAATACCACACAAAGGGGAGAGACATAAAATGACATAAAGAAACATGCGCCAATTAAGTTTTTAAAAGATGACATGTCCCATCAAACAAAGCACAATAACTCAACCAGCTTTTTAGCAGATTCAAAACAACAGACACACACAAATAAGAGAATGAGGAGTATGGGAAACATCCGCTTTGTCCCCCTCCAGTGATACTTCTCACAAAGATATCTCAGATACCTCTTAGCAATTGGCAGGTTGGTACACACCCAACTCAGACTAACTTTATGCGGAGCCCTCCCGTGGTCTGTCTCATTCACACACAATCACACAGCACATTCTTCAACCTTCCATCCTAATCCTAGGAGTTTACGGGTTCATCTTCAGACAGTGTTTCCTTCTACTGCCTTTCAGCCCTTTTCTTCAGTCTGAAGATAACTAACGGACTCCAGGAGGTGATCAAGCTCCCCTTCTGCCATCCATTGGCAGGTCTATGCAAAGACCCTTTCCGGCAGGTGTTCTTTCTGTCCTTTCCGTCAGGTGATTGTCCTTATGCCAGTTCCTCGCCTCTTGGGTTCCTGTTGTGCTTTTCGTGGTCCGAGCTTCAGTGTGCTGGGAGGGGCCTCCCTCCTATGGATCAAGAGCTCCATTGTGCACCAGGCGAGATTGCCCTTCCTGTTGCCCTGGAGGTCATACCTCGATGACAAAGGAGGTGGAACACACTGTCTCCAAACTCTCCATTTCCCGGCCAGCGCACCACATATGTAGAGGAAAAATAGAGAGACCATGACACTGAGACTATTATAGGAAGTGGCAACTTTATTATGCCAGCGGGCTCGAGGGCTAATGTGTCCAAATTGAGCCCCACAGAACGGCCAAACTGGGGTCTTATATCTTCGTTTAGGTAAGGGAGGGGGTCGGTTGAGCGATTACATATTTCCTTTGGAATCTTACAAGGTTGTACTCAGCAAAATCAGATTTTTTAAAGAACAAATGGTCTCCAGGAAATGCAAAGTGTAGGATTGTAAACTGTTAACTTCAAAAGAGGGGTTTTGGATAAGTTTGTAAGTTAGTTACTCTTTTGCATTTCCATGAAATGGTCAGTTTCTGGCCATTTGGCCTTTCTTAAACAAAACCTGCCTGGCACCTGGCAGGTCGTTAAAGCTTGCCGCTTGACTTTTTCAAAAGGAAACACCTTTAACTGCTACCAACCCCACTTTCTGCCACAGGGTTAGTGGGAGACATTCTGTCATCCCAGGTGATTGCCATGGGGCCAACTGCTGATCCTGAAGCAGCTACTCATGTGTTTCTGCGTTCATTCACTCAATCATACAAGAAATATATTTGAGCATTTACCACATTCTGCCACATAGTGGTACAGGCCTGTAATCCCAGTTACTTAGGAGATTGAAGAGGAAGGATCACCTGAGCCCAGGAGGCTGTGATGAGCCATGCATGAACATGTCACTGCACTCCTGTTTGGGTGAGAGTGAGATGCCCAACTCAAAAACAACAACAACAACAACAACAACAAAACAACAGAAAGAAAAAGGAAGAAGGAGAAATGTAGATGACTGAAGTGAATTCCAGGATTTTCCTTTGTCTAACTGGCTCCAGGCCCTCTGTTTTGCTCCTAAGACCTGCCTTGAGGATTCATTCTATGGCCTGCAAGTGATCACAATACCCACTGTCTTGCTACCTCTGGCTGGAGAGCTTTGACCAGTTGCCAAATTCACAAATATACTGTGGGATTCAAATTTTGATGAGTGCATATTGTTTCTAGACAGTAACTCCTGTAGATTTAAAGTAAAAAAGAATAGTGTCATTCATTTATTCAGCTAATATTGAATGAGCATCCACCATGCTGAAACACTGAGCATAAGACATTCTGTGATGAACAAAACAAAATGACTTCTTCCCAGAGCTTGCAAATTAGTGACAGACACTGGCAAGCAACAATTACATATGTGTAACTGTGATAAAGACTGGGACAGAGCGTGCATGGGAGTAGCACCTGCCCAGAATTTGGTATATCAGGGTGGAGTTTAACAAAATATCTCTATGAAGAAAAATGGATGTGATAGCAATGTTATCTTAAGCATTAAAGGGAAAGCATCAAGTTAAGGAGGTTAGAGTTTTTTCTTTTGTTTTTTGTTTTTGGTGTTTTTTTTTTAAATCAAGAAGTCTCCTTTTAAAAAATGACATCAGGTTGGATACACTGGTTCAGTCTGGTTTCCAACAGCTATACTGTATTATTGTCCTCTTTTCTTTCTTGTTTCTGTTTTGCCTCCCTTATTTTTTCTTTTTTCCCATTTTTCCATTATAATTTTAACTCAGAGAATAAGTATATTAATAAATAATAAGTTGCAATTTCATAACCTATTGATCTTATTTCACTGCAAATACTCTGAATGGGTTGTTCACCCTCTGGTGGTCATCACTGATCCAAGACCTCCTAGGAAACACAGTACATTAGGCCATAAAAATGCTCTCCAAAATAAAATACTTCCAGCTCTCCTTTTCTCCGAGATCTTGTTGTTGAAATGACAAAAACAAAATGAAATATTTTGGGGGTATAAAAATTTAAGGAAGTTACCAATGGGCATCAATTCAACAGAAAATTGATGTTAGGTCACACTCCCAGCGGGGCCTACAGAATGTTAGATCAGGCCCGCCAGGGTGTAGGTGTCTGGTGTATGATCCAGTGCTGCAAGAAAGATGCAAAGAATTGCACCGAAGTTAGATTAGGAAATATAGTTTATTTAGAAAGTAAATTAGAGAGAGAGAGTGAGAGCGAGAGTGAGAGAGAGAGAGAAAGAGAGAAGATTCACCTCCCCAAGGTAGGGGAGGGGGCCAAAGCCAGGAAATGTGGCGGCAGCCATAGCTCCAAGAGAGCATGGCCACACCAGCGCCTAGTAAGGCAATGGCCGCTGGTTGCTCATGATCGAATCCTTTTAATCCTTCCCTTTGACGGGGGAAGGTCATTAGGGTGATTGGGTGGTGGTCTGCTCCACGTCATTACGAAGGTTCAGGTAAGTGCAGGTACTGACGTCAGGTGATGGACAACAGGCAGATGGGTGAGTCAGTTACATGATTGCTGCCATGGTGGTGGGAGTCTGTCTTGTAGGTCACAAAGGGCTGATTAGGTTAACTTGGGTCTTATGGGTGGAGGAAGTGGATTGTCTGAGCCCACTGGTTCGAGACCCGCCTGGGCAGCGAGACCTCATCTCTACAATAAATCAAAAAATCAGCCGGGCGTGGTAGCGCATGCCTGTAATTCCAGCTACTCGGAAAGGCTGAGGCGGAAGGATCGCCAGAGCCCAGCAGGTCGAGGCTGCGGTGGCCGGGAGCGGCCACTGCACTCCAGTCTGGGCGACAGAGTGAGACTCCAACTCAAAAAAAAAAAAAAAAAAAAAGAAAAGCTAATTAGTACAAAACAAGCTGGGGGGGGGTGTTGCAAAACAATTATCAATAGCTACTTCTGAGAAACTGGTTCTGTCCTTGGCTAGTGGTTACAGGGTAAGTTAAGTGAACTGCTAGAAAAACATGAGATTTAGGCATGTTAAAATGACTGCTCATTGTCATTTTATGTGCTTTCACAAACCAACAAACCTTCATCCATAAAGGCTACGATTTCCAAAAGCTTAATTGCTATCACTTTAGATGCCATTGTTTTAAAGGGATCCCTGCAAGAGTGTCAACATTTAACATTCTATGCTCCAGAGCTAAGCTCCACACTGCCGGCAGGATCCCCTTCTGGTAAATCACACTAAGGTAAGGGCAAACCTGGCTATTCATTATACTTGTACTTGGAAATATCAGCTAATAAACCTGGGTTCTAGAAGATTCTCCTGCCTTTGAAAATGTTACTGAATCTTGCTTTTATTCATTAGCAAATGTTTAATAGTACATACACTGTGCCAAGGCCATATTTCAGGGACAAAGAGAACCTAGTATTTACTCTCAAATTGCACCTCTCTTAGAGGGAAAAACATCAGATGAATAGCATAGGACATAAGTACTCCAGAAGTCCTTCCATATGGCCTCTTGCAATAAGAGGGACTTTTCAGTTTATATCAAACTGCATTAGGCAAGACTAATCTGTTCTAAAAGTTAACTGTAGAGTTTATTTTAATATGATGCATAATCATTAAATCAAATAGTACTAAAAGGCATATACTAGCCAGGCACAGTGGCTCACGCCTGTAATCCCAACACTTTGGGAGGCAGAGGCCTGTGAATTGCCTGAGCTCAGGGGTTCGAGACCAGCCTGAGCAACATGGTGAGACCTCATCTCTACAATAAATCATACAATTAGCCGGGCATGTTGGCATATGCCTGTAGTTCCAGCTACTTGTATAGCAGAATGGGGCAAATGCTCAAATATATTTCTTGTATGACTGAGTAAATGAATGCAGAAACACATGAATAACTGCTTCGGGGTCAGCAGTTGGCCCCACGACAATCACCTGGAGTGACAAATTGTCTCTCTCCCACTAACCCTGTGGCAGAAGTGGGGGAGGGTTGGTAGCAGCTATAGGTATTTCCTTTTGAAAGCCAAGTGGCAAGCTTTAAAAACCCACCAGGCGCCAGGCCGGTTTTGTTTAAGAAAAGCCAAATGGTCAGAGACTGGCCATTTCATGGAAATGCAAAGAATAATTCACAGACTTATCCAAAACCCTTCTTTTGAAGTTAACAATTTACAATCCCACACTTTGCATTTCCTGGAAATCATTTGTTCTTTAAAAATCTGATTTTGCTGAGTACAACCTTGTAAGATTCCAAAGGAAGTATATAATCACTCAACACGACCCCCTCCCTTACCTAAACAAGGGTCTAAGACCCACTTCTCCCATTCTGGGGGGCTCAACTTGGATGCTTTAGCCCTCGAGCCCACCAGCGTAATAAAGCTGCCACTTCCTATAATAGTCTCAGTGTCACGGTCTCTCTATTTTCCCGCTGCACTTGGAAGCCTGAGTCCTGCAGGTTGAGGCTGTGGTGGCCGTGAGCATGCAACACTTGGGCGACAGAGTGAGACTCTGACTCAAAAAAAAAAAAAAAAAAAAAAAAAAAGGCACGTACTAAAAATCTACAGTCTCCTGTCCTACTCTATCCCATCACCAATTCCACTTCCAACTTGATTAGCTGTCTCATCTGGTATTTACTGCTATATTTAAAATAATATGCCTATAATTTGGATGACCATACACCTAGTTTGCTCATCAGTTCCAGTTTACACCTGTTGCCTCAGCATAACTATTACCAGGAATCCCTTTCACTCTCCAAAGTGTCTCTGTGATAAATTACCTGACTGCCATACTTATAAGGAACCAACACAATTACATGGGCCATGTAACCATCAGTGTATCACAGGACCTACAGATTTCTTTCATGTAGTTGAACCCTCTTACTCCTTCCTCTTTCCTTTTAATTCACCCTCCCAATTTAGATATATAATTTTGGGTTAAATCCTAATCAATATTTGCCTTATTTTGATCATCTCAATATCATTACCTGCTGAGTCAAATACTTTACTATCATGTTTTCTTTCTTGTATAACTTTTCATTTTCTCTGGAGTTTATAATTGCCTCTTTTTAAAGTGTTTAATTTGGTCAGGCACAGTGGCTCACGCCTATAATCTTGGCACTTTGGGAGACTGAAATGAGAGGATTGCCAGAGCTCACAGGTTTGAGACCACCCTGGGCAGCTTGGCGAGACCTCATCTCTACAATAAATAAAAGCTAAAAAGAAGAAATTTTAAAAGTAATAAAATAAAATGTTTAATTCTTTGTTTGCCTTTATTTTTCCCAGAATGCTTTAATAGAGCTGTGAAATGTCTAAGCAATAGTTTTTCCAGATGCTTCAACACATCAAATGATTATTTTCCCTTAATAACATTGTTCCTAGAGCCCTCTGCCCTTTGGTTGCAATCCAGATCCATTGGCTCCTTGGACCTGTAGAACAGCTATTGTCCTGGGACTTCTCTTCAAATTCTAAGGAAAAAATTACTTTTTCTTAGAATTCTAGACCCAACCAAACAGCTAATCAAGAGTAAAGGTAAAATAAATACTTTCAAGAGCACAAAATATACATCTTGGAAATACTCTAGAAAGTTACTGAAAGGCTTCAGCTAATAAAGTATATGAAGAAAGCAAGACATATTTGTACTTTAATAAAATCTCTGAGTTTTTTGTTACTGCCTGAGGAAGTAAAAATATTACATACTATGCTCCCTTAAAATGACACCATTTATCACACTGGAATAAAAACAAAATCCAGGCATACCTTGGAGATATTGCAAGTTCAGTTCCAGACCACCACAATAAAGTAGGCCACAGAAATGTATTGGTTTCCCAGTGCATATAAAAGTTATAGGTACATTATATTTTAGTCTATTAAGTATGCACTTTGCATTATGTTGCAAAAAAAAATGTACATACCTTAATTTAAAAAATACTTGGCTGGGCGTGGTGGCTCAGCCTGTAATCCCAGCACTTTAGGAGGCTGAGGTGAGAGGATAACCTGAGCTCAGGGGTTTGAGACCAGCCTGAGCAACTTGGTAAGACCTGGTCTCTACAATAAATCAAAAAAATAAGTTGGGCGTGGTAGCGCATGCCTGTAGTTCCAGCTACTTGGAAGACTGTGGTGGAAGGATCTCCTGGGTCCAGCAAGTCGAGACTGAGGTGGTTGTGAGCGTGCCACTGCACTCCAGCTTGAGCAACAGAGGGAGACTCTGACTCAAACAAACAAACAGAAAGCTTTATTGCTGATGATCATCGGAGGCTTCAGCGAGTCAGAATCTTTTTGCTGGTGGAGAGTCTTGAATTGATGTTGGTGGATGCTAACTGGGGCAGTGGTTGCTGAAGGATGGGTTTACTGTGGCAATTTCTTAAAATAAGATAGCAATGAAGTTAGACTCATCAATGGAATCTTTCTTTCATGAAAGATTTCTTGCTTTTTGACAGTATTTTGCCCACTGTAGAACTGCGTTCAAAATTGGAGTCAATCCTCTCAAGCTCTGCTGCTGCTTTATCAACTAAGTTTATGTAATATTCTAAATCCTTTATTGTCACTCACATCTACAATGTTCACAGCATCTTCACCAGGAATAGATTCCATCTCAAGAAACTACCTTCTTTGCTCATCTATAAGAAACCACTCCTCATCTGTTCACTTTGTCATGAGATTCCAACAATTCAATCACATCTTCAGGCTCTCGTAATCCTAGTTCTCCTTCTATTTCCACCACATCTGCAGTTATCTCCTCTCCTGGAATTTTGAACCCCTCAAAGTCATCCATGGCGATTGGAATCAACTTCTTCCAAACTCCTGTTAATGTTGATTTTTTTGGCCTCCTCCCATGAATCACAAATATTTTTCATGGTATCTAGAATAGTGAATCCTTTCCAGAGGGTTTTCAATTTATTTTGTCCACATCCATCAGAGGAATCACTGTCTATGACAGCTTAGCTTTACAAAATGTATTATTTAAATAAGAAGATTGAAAGTCAAAATTACTCCTTGATCCATGGGCTGCAGAATGGAAGTTGTATTAGCAGGCAAGAAAACAGTTAATCTCCATTTATATCTCCATCAGAGTTCTTGGGTGATCAGATACATTGTCAATGAGCAGAAATTTTTTGAAAGGAATCTTTTTTTCTGCTGTAAAGTCATGCTGTAAACAGATGTGTTGTCAGTCAGATTTTGTTGTTGCACTCATAGAACACAGGCAGAATAGATTTAGCATAATTCTCAAGGGCCCAAGTATTTTCAGAATATTAAATGAGCATTGGCTTCAACTTAAAGTAACCAGCTATTTTAGCCCCGAACAAGACAGTCAGGCTGTCCTTTGGAGCTTTGAAGCCAAGTATTGATTTTTACTCTTTAGCTATGAAAATCCTAGAGGGCATTTTCTTCCCATAAACGTCTGTTTTATTTACACTGAAAGTCTGTTGCTTAGTGTGACCACTTCAACCAATGATCTTAGCTAGATCTTCTGCATAACTTGCTGCAGTTTCTCCATCAGCGCTTGTTCTTCACCTTGCACTTGATATTATGGAGGTGGCATCTTTCCTTAAACCTCATGAACCAACCTCACTGGCTTCAAACTTTTCTTCCCCAGCTTCCTCACCTCTCTCAGGTTTCACAGAATTGAAGAGAGTTAGGGCCTTATTTGGATTAGGCTTTGACTTAAGGAACTATTGTAGCTGGTTTGATCTCTTATCCAGAACACTAAAACTTACTCTTTTTTTTATCTAAAAATCAACCTTCCATATGACCCCACAATCCCCATACTGGGAATTTACCTGAAGGAATTCAAAGCACTCTATGAAAAAGATACCTGCACACACATGTTTATTGCATTATTTACAAGAGCAAAAACATGGAACCAACCATATTGCCCATCGAAAGAAGACTGGATTAAAAAAATGTGGTCATATATACGATGGACTGTTATGCAGCCACAAAGAAGTACAAAATTATGAACTTCGCAGCAACTTGGATGGACTTAGAGCCTATAATACTCAGTGATCTATCACAGAAACATGTTCTCACTCATAAGCAGACCTTGAACAATTATCATAATACTATAAGAAAGGAATTGGCAGTAATGGAAAACTGCCAGGGGAGGAGAGGCACACTTCATCAACAAGGGTAATTGCATAATAAACATTTGTATACCTAACCCTATATTGTACCCCACATCTTCAAAATAAATTTTTTTTTAAACTTACTACTTTTCAGCAATAAGATTGTTTCACTTTCTTATCATTTGTGTGTTCACTGAAGTAGCACTTTTAATTTTTTTTTAAAGAACTTTTTCTTTACATCCATGACTTCACTGTTAGGTCCAAGAGGCCTTGTTTTCAGCCTGTCTTGGCTTTTGACATGCCTTCCTCACTAAACTTAATCATTTCTAGCTTTTGATTTAAAGTGAGAGACATGAGACTCTTCCTTTCACTTGAATATGTAGAGATCATCATAGGGTTATTTATTGGTCTAATGCCAACACCGGTGTGTCTTAGGGAATAGGAAACCTGAGAAGAGATACAGACAGAGATATAGAGACAGAGAGACACAGGAAACAGTCTGTCAGTGGAGCAATCGGGGCTCACATAACACTTGTCAATTAAATATACTGTTTTATGAGGGCATGATTGAAGGTGCTCCATAATCATTACAATAGTAACATCAGAGATTACTGATCACAGATCAGCCTAACACAGACACAGCAATAACAAAAAAGTCTAAAATATTGTGAGAATTACCAAAATGTAACACAGACACAAAGTGAGCGCATGCTATTGGTAAAATGGTGCCAATAGACTTTCTCCACAAAAGGTTATGGCAAACCTTCCATCTGTTTAAAAAAAGAAAAGGCAATCTCTGAGAAGTGCAATAAAGCAAAGCACCAGAAGATGAGGTGTGACTACATAGAGATATCTCAGCAGCCTTTTTTATTAATCCTTTATTAAGGATTCACAAATCCTTAATAGTTGTAGAAATATGCTTGACATTTAGATTATAAAGAGAACAAACATTGAAACCCAAAACAGATTTACTTATCAAAGAGTGGAGCAAAGAATGTATATCATCTAGAGCAGGGTTCCCCAACCCCTGGGCCGCAGACCAGAACCTGTATGTGGCCTGTTAGGACCAAGTCACACAGCAGAAGGTAAACAGGAGGGAGCAGACCTCTGCTTCCTGTCATATCAACAGCAGCATTAGATTCTCATAGGAGCACAAACCCTATATGATGAACTGCACACGTGAGGGGTCTAGGTTGCTCGCTCCTTATGAGAATCTAATGCCTGATGACCTGAGGTGGAGCTGAGACAGCGATGCTAGTGCTGGGGAGTGGCTGCAAATACAGATTAACATTAGCAGTGAGGTCTGACTGCACATATTCCACCTCCCTCCCCACCACATGGAAAAACTGTCTACCAAAACCAGTTCCTAATGCCAGAAAGGTTGGGGACTGCTGTTCCCAAGTACCATGTGGCAATTCATAGAGAAAAATAAAATCACTGAACACATAAGCTATGACTTAGCAGGAGAGTTTGTTCCGATGTATGATGCTAATTTTAAAATTTAAACAGCTTGAAAAGACAGGAGAATAACTAAAATGAGAGGCTTAGCTGATTCAGAGACAAAGAATATAAAATCAATAGTTCTGGGAAGGATCCACATTTGTCTTCCTTTCTGCAGACCTACTAGCCTTCCAAGAATACTTTCTATCTCTTTTAAAGTCAAGAACACGCTCTTGTTCAAGACTCCCACTTCTATCTACTCACTGTGCTTATCTTTCCTAGGGTTATTTATAGAAATAGCAAAAGAAAAATAACTACTGGCTTTCTGTTCTCCTATCCAATTCATTTGTTTATTCATGAAATAAATATTTACTCAGAATTCATCTTTCTCCAAGTTTCCTTTTTTTCTCTCTTCTCTTTAATGGATTTAAGTTTTTACTATGTCACCTGTCTTCGCCTCCTTTGTAACTTTCTGAGGATATCCTGAGGGTAATGATAGAATATTCTTCTAAGATAGAAACATTGACTTTTCTCTTTCTCCTCTGTAGTCGTGTTTCACCATAGACACACAAAGAAATGTAGAACCCCTTACTATTAATTTATGCCCAGATTTATTGGTTTATTACATCACTAGTATGTCCTATGTCAAGAGTAGTCCTTATATCAAATATAATCATGTAGAAACTAGTTTATATAGTCGCAGCTATTAATTCAAGTTATTTTTATAGCAACCAAAAAAAAAATAGATGAGGAAGTATTATAATCCTCTGAGGAAGCAACTGAGGCCTAAATATGTTAAAAGCTTGAAAGTTTACCCAAAAAGCATTATCTCATATAGTCCAACTTATTCTGGCTATTTAGACCAGGTCACAAAAAAACCAAAACATATCTGATGGATCAAAGTCAAAAAATAGAATTTAGCTTAAAGATTTTTTTTTTTTTTGAGTTGGAGTCTCACTCTGTCACCCAGGCTGGAGGGCAGTGGCATGCTCACGGCCACCTAGCGTTAACCTGTTGGGCTCCAGCGATCCTTCCACCTCAACCTTCCAAGTAGCAGGAACTATAGGCATGTGCTACCATGACCGACTAGTTTTTGATTAATTATTGAGACAAGGTCTCACCAAGTTTCCGGGGCTGGTCTTCAACCTGTGGACTCAGGCAATCCACTCACCTTGGCCTCCCAAAGTGCTGGGATTACAGGCTGAACCACTAAGTTCAACCGAAAATTCTTAAGGAATAAAAACTTTATCTTTGAAATTATGTGTCTACTATTTATTCATATAATTATCAAATACCAATTATTTATAATTATAATTTATACTACAGTTATTTATACTATTAATATATAAAGGTGAAAAAATCTTTTTTTTTTTTTAAGTTGGAGTTTCACTCTGTCACCCAGGCTGGAGTGCAGCAGCATGCTCATGGCCACCGCAGTCTGGACCTGCAGGTTTAGGTGATTCTTCCACCTCAGTCTTCCAAGTAGCTGGAACTACAGATGCACACCACCATGCCCTGCTAATTTTTTTTTTTGTATGTGATTTATTGTAGAGATGAGGTCTCACCAAGTTGCCCAGGCTGGTCTCAAACCCCTGGGCTCAGGCCATCCTTTTGCCTCGGTCTCCCAAAATGCTGGGATTACAGGCTGAGCTACCATGCCCAGTCAACAAAGTCTTAAATGTATCAATGGTTGATGAGAAAAAAAAATTTGTCAAGAAGACCAACATGACTCAAAACAAGTAACTGCAAAACAAACTTATCCTACAGTGTTTTATATGGACATGGTTCGAGGTACCCCAAAACAATTACAATAATCACATCAAAAAAGAAAAGATACCAGAACAATAGTTGCAGAGAAGACATATTAAGCTCTGCTTAAAAAACAAAACAAAAACAAACAAACAAACAAAAAAAGTAGTCTGGTGTGGTAGCGCATGTCTGTAGTTCCAGCTACTTGGAAGGCTAAGGCAGAAGGATCGCTGGAGCCCAGATGCTGGGATGGCCATGAGTGTGCCACTGCACTCCAGCCTGAGCGACAGAGTGAGACTCCAATTCAAAAGAATAAATAATTATTTAATTAAAAGTAAAAAAAGACTCCCAATACAGACTGGGAAATTAGATTTCTATCATTCATCTTATGAAGATGAGTCATTTTGTGGGAGGGACCACATCACAAAAAATCAAGACATGTCTAGGGAATCAAAGTCAATAACTTTAGCATTTTATAGCTCTTGAGGCAACCTAAAAAAATCTGACAATTAAAAAGTTCATCCAGACAGACTCAGGTAACTCACTTTGGAATAGACACTCAAGTGTTTCATCTCAAGCCCTGAATCATGAATGACCAATCTGTCTTATATCCTTAGAGAGCTTGAGAGGTAAGCCTGAATACTTGCAAAACTGTATCAACTCTAGATTGGCCATCTCCAAATCTCTGGTATATAAGAAATATAAACGCCCTTTCTTAATTAAGGCACTATTTTTTAGGTCTCTGTTCAGAGCCATATTTATGAACAATACCTTGATTTACTGAGGCAATTTCTCCTTTCCCTTGCAGAGATGATCATTTCCACAGCTCAGCTTGTCTAGGGGCCCTACCAACCTACTGCCCATGCCGTTCCTTGTGTCTTACTTGAGGCAGGGTAGCTAGTACAGGTTAGGCATAGACAGCTAAATTTCTTATAAGCAGGTTTTGGAAAGTGTCCAGACACCCATGTGGGCAGGCTGAATAGCCCCGAGGGCTGGAATGTGAATTCAATATGGATTCCCAGTCCACTCTACCCCTCAGCTCGCCAAAGGAAAATTCCATCAAGGTGATTCCTGAAAGGGAATCAAAAAGTCATAGAAATGATACTAAGAGCCCTTTTAGCTCATGAACTTGTGTATTGAAAAGTCTGGCAAGTCTCCCTGGAAAAGGCCACTCCTCCACCCATCAGAAGGAGAGATGGAGCAGATATCTCTGCCTACTCATTAACATATTAATCACTAAATGAATATATCCGACTTTTTGTAAAAAGCAAAGATCTTTCTGCCATGAGTCTTCCTTTTTCCTTTTCTTCTTTCTCTAATAAACTTTATTTTAAAACTTTGGTGACCAGTCAAAAATTCATTTTGGGGATATGTCAAAGAATCCATGAGTGCCACACCCCACCTGGCATCATCACTTCTATATTAAAAAAGCTCAAGAGTTACACCTCATTAGAGGAGTACAGAGAAGGTGATAAATATTCCCAAAGTAGTCAATGAACTTTTTTTCCTTTTGTACTTCCGTTTGATAATGATCTTACCTATCAGTAAAATAAGCAATGCTTAAGTGCCCACTAAATCTTCTTAATTACTGATTTATTCATACTTCACAATGTGAAATACAAAACTTGCTTCGCTGGGAGTCAGGTGAGAGTGATGCTAATCACCAGGGGACTGTGAGTGTGGCATACTTATGGCAGGTGTGGGAGGAGGTAGGCGCAAACAGTGTTCTGTTCACCTGCTGGGGAGGAGGAAAGTGAGCAGGGCTGTGCTAATTTGGGAAGATCAGAGGCACGGGAGCAGAAAGATTATAGTAGATAAATAGAGAGGGCTTCTGCTGAGAAAACTCAGAGAAAATGTCAAGTCTAAATTGAAAATGAATTAGAAAAAGGCTCAGGGAATAAAATATAAGACTTTCTTGCTTCTTTTGTTTCTGCTATCACCAGGTGAATTTACACTCCCTAACCAAGTTCCTTGCATACAGGGAGTGCTCAACCATTACTCTTGAAGGATTAAGTTAACCAATAAATGTTGAGGTGAGGAGTCATTATTTGTCACATAGGGTACATGATCTTAGACTCTCCAAATGCTTTATCCCTTAATTTCCCCATTTTTAAGTAATATGCTGTTATTAAAAGGTACTCATGATTTGTTTACTCAGATAGGGTAAAATACACACACAAATTTTTTTATAAAGGAATAAGTTTTTAATTATTATTTTATTTGTATAAATATAAGGGGTACAATTGCAGTTTTGTTACATGGACATATTGTATAGTGGTGAAATCTGGACTTTTTGTGTAACATCACCCAAATAATGTACATTGTACCCACTAATTATGCAATTTCTCATCTCTCATCCCCTCCCCCCTCTTTCGAGGTAACTAGAAAAGGAAGACAAGAAACTTTATTGTGGTTGTCTCAGGAAGGAACAGACCAGACAGGTTAAGCAGGTTTAGGACTGACTAGTTCAAATAATTTCATCAGGCTCTGAGGCAAAGGAGCTGTCCCTGGCTGTTTGGTACCTGCTCCTGGGTTGATTAGCAAAGAGATAGTGTCCTGAGTTTAAGAGCCCAACAAAGGAGGTGGTTGGAAGTGTAGGCTCTGAATTGACTGGTTTGCACATGAAAAGCAAGTTGTGACCACTGCCAGGCCATTGCCAGACCATTGCTGCCATTGCCTTGGTAAGCTATGGTGTGGCCACGTGCTTTTTGAGCTATGGCCAGGCCATGTTTTGGTCCCCTCCACTACCTTGGGGAAGTACATCTGCTCTTTTCTCTCTCTCTCTCTAATTTACTTTTAAATAAACT
The DNA here is from genome assembly GCA_027257055.1 of Cephalopachus bancanus. Lineage (NCBI taxonomy): Eukaryota > Metazoa > Chordata > Mammalia > Primates > Tarsiidae > Cephalopachus > Cephalopachus bancanus. Next base: position 3,231,633 of record JAPVLO010000122.1, on the reverse strand, counting down.
ATATTTTCTAATCTTAAAAAAAAAAGAAAGGCAAGTTGCTTCTATCTCTGGAAATTAGCTAACCCTGGGAGGAGCAGTCCCTCCAAGGTCAACAAGGCCCTAGATGTCAAAGTATCAAATACACCAGAAAAACTAGAAAACATGGTTTTCACATACATTCTTACAATTACCTCAGTTTCCTGTGAAGAATATCCAATAAAATATTTTTGGTAGATATAAGCTAATTCATCAGATAATTCTACATTCTAATTCTACATTCTATAGTGTTCTCTACTAAGTACACATGCTAAAATCTGTATTACCATCAAATACTAATACAGCTTTTGATACCGAGCTTTCTGCCTTATAGACCCCCAATAAATAAGGCTAATGAATGCTATAGAGACTTTCAATACAGCGCAGTTAATCAGTAGCAAAACTGGGAGTTGACCGTAGGTTTTCTGCTGCCTAACACATTGTTATCCAACAAGATTACCCTCTGACCAGAGCAAAATCTGTGCAGCTGCTCTTGAGAAAGTCTAAATAATACACTTTAGGTAATAAAGTGTATCATCTCACTTCTGACCCAAAATCAGGAACCTATTTAAAAGGACTTACTCTGGAAAAGCTGAGAGAAGTTTCAGGAAGTGTTTTCTCCACTTTTTCTGAATTTGCAGTACCCTATTGAATTTCTTCCCAAAGATGAATCATAGCAAGCCTGGTTGAAATTTAGAAATTTGATAGTCTCCTGAGCACCAATAATAACTGCAAACCAGCGACAATTAGGAAAATCCCAACACCCTGAGCTAATGGTCTATTTTTCGGCAATGAAACAAAGAGACCCAAAGAAACTTTCAAGACCATGTCCTTATGTCCCCAGATGTGCCACTTATTTATATACTTGTCTCTAGAGCAAAACACACACACACACACACACACACACAAACAGCAATTATCTGTGAGTCCTAAACCTTGTGATTCAGTTTGATTATTATTTTTCTCCAACTAAATAAACTTTATACACCCTTGAAGATTTAATTTTGAACTCAAAATGGCCTACCCTTGCTGCTTAGCTCAGAGAGATGGAATCTTGGATATCAGTGTATCCCAAATGTTACTTTAGTAATTATTGTAGTCTCTCATCTTACTCTCACTTTCCAGGAAATTAAGACCTATAGAATGGGTGCTCTACGGGCGACCACCAGATGTCAACCAACTTTGGTGGAGATTGGTTTATTGATTGACCACCAGTCAAGCTAATGTCATTTGTATTTCCAGCACAAGGAAGAAATTTTCTTTTAAATCACTACTGTGTAGTAGCAGAACTCTTGGCTTATGATCTGAATGCAGATAGCTTCTTGCCCATTACTTAAGTCCAAATTACAAAACACAATTTCATTACAAACCACTTAAGTATAATTAACAGATCAAAGATATTAAATTTATTACTATAAATATAAAACAGAAACATGCATACAATGAATGTTAATGATATATGGCCCATTCTTTTTTTAAGTAACTTTCTCTTAGCAGGAATAATTCTATATGGCATGGATGTTGTTTTGTTTTTGCCATTTAAAAAAAACTCCTTTTATGAATAAAGACAGACTTTATCAAAGTCTATAAAATTGGGAAGTTTTATGGTATTTTACAAAGCACTCTCACATTCATTATTTCATTTTAATTTAAAGAAATTCCATAAGGGAAACAAGGCAGGTATTACAATCTCTATTTTTAGGAATTAAGGAAAACTTATGTAAAAGTAAAACACATGCCTTTAGAACTATGACAAATAAGCCATACAGCAGGGGTCAAATTAGACCTTGTAAACCAGGACTGTGTTTTTTGTTAGTAGTTTTTTGTTGTTTTGATTTTGTTTTTTAAAATTAAATTACATTCCAATTTAAAGAATTTATAATCCATTCATTAAAAAAAAAAGATAACTGCACTAGCCCCCACTCTTACCAACTCCTTATCATCATCTTTCTTCAAAAATTATTACCTTGAACGGCCTGCGCAGCAACATGCCTAAGTTTTATTGTGATTACTGCAATACATACCTCACCCATGACTCTCCATCTGTGAGAAAGACACATTGCAGTGGTAGGAAACACAAAGAGAATGTGAAAGACTACTATCAGAAATGGATGGAAGAGCAGGCTCAGAGCCTGTTGACAAAACAACTGCTGCATTTCAACAAGGAAAGATACCTCCTACTCCATTCTCTGCTCCGCCTCCTACAGGGGCGATGATCCCACCTCCCCCTAGTCTTCCGGGTCCTCCTCGCCCTGGTATGATGCCAGCACCCCATATGGGGGGCCCTCCCATGATGCCAGTGATGGGAACTCCTCCTCCTGGGATGATGCCGGTGGGAACTGCTCCTGGAATGAGGCCACCCATGGGAGGCCACATGCCAATGATGCCTGGACCCCAATGATGAGACCTCCTGCCCGTCCCATGATGGTGCCCACTCGGCCTGGAATGACTCGACCAGACAGATAAGGATAGGGGGAGGACTCTTTTATCAGTTTTATAGTGCTTGTTCTACTTCACCAGGGGATCATGGTGCTGTGACTGAGTGTTTTCTTAATAGCATGTAAGAAAGACTTGCTCCCCCTTCCTATCAGAGAATAGTTTTGGAGAGGAAAAGGACAAAAAAAGTACAGTTTTCATTTGTATTGTGAAATGTAAAAATAAAATTGTCAACTCTTTTAGTTTAAAAAAAAAGTTATTACCTTGGCCTCCCAAGACATTCATTCGTTTTGGCCCTAATTTATCAGTAGTCTATATAGCGATCTGTACAACTGCAGGGGCTGAATTATGTTCCCTACCAGATTCCTATGTTGAAGTCCTAGCCTCCAGTACTTTGGAATGTAAGTGTATTTGCAGATAGAAACTTTAAAGAGGTAATTAAGTTTCAACAAGATCATTAGGATAGGCACTAATCCAGCATCACCGGTGTCCTTATTAAGAGTAGTTTAGGACACAGACACAGAGGGAAGACCACGTGAGGTCACAGGAGAAGACAGCCATCTACAAACCAAGGAGACCTCAGAAGAAGCGAACCCTGCTGACACCTTGATCTCAGACTCCTAGCCTTTAGAACTGTGAGAAAAATACCTTTCTGTTGTTTAAACCACCCAGTCTGTGATCCTTTGTTATGTCAGCCCTGGCAAACGAATACCCCAACACCACCTCTTTCCTTCTTAAATCAGCAAATTGCATTGAATATGTACTCATATCAGGCGGTGGGCCACAGTTTGAGGCTGCAGACACAGGTTGCAGACACAGTCCCTGCCCACACAGAGATTCTGGTTTTTCAGGAGAGATGTACTTAAACGCTTAGTAGTGGGCATGCCTTTTTTTCTAGATGTTTCTCATAAGGAAATAACACCTTTTTCACTTGCAAAGAAGTACCTTGCAGGGATTTTTGTTTGTTGTTTGTTTTATTTGGGGAGTTTTGTTTTTTTTCCTTTTTTTTAAGTGTTGTGTTTTTAAAAGCAACTAATTGGGGAAAAACAAAATGTTCAACAACTGAGGACTGTGAAACAAATATGATAATCCACATAACGGCTTTCGATGAAATAATTATAACTGAGATTTTAGAAGAATACTTAATGACATGGAACACACATGATTGTGAAAATAGTACACACTTATAGCTATACTCAATATTTGTCAAAAATTTGTATATACATATGAGTCAGTGTGAGGGTTTTTATGTTATTATGTTTTTATGTTTTTATAATTTAATAATTTTATGTTATTATATGTTTTTATGTTTTTATAAGGGGTTTTTATGTTATCTTTACTCTTCCATACATTTTTTCAAGATTCTTTGCAATGAACAAAAGCTCTCTTCTGTCCACAGAGGGTGGTGTTACCTAATTAGAACTGAGATTTCAGGGAGAACTGTGACCTTCTGGTAGCTTTGTGTTGGTAAATGTTTTACAACCGTATAGTTCAACCATGAATGCTGATTGATGTTTTCACTTATTTTAATGAGTAAGACAAAAGAGAGATAATGAAAACATGCTAAAATTTCACTCATTCAGTGATGTAAGTGAATTCCTTGCTGAATCAAATAATGGTTTTTAAAACTGGAAGAATATCCCCTCAATTTTTGTACTATTCACACCATAACAGCTATAGACACGACACACTCCAACACTTTCTTAAGTCTAGACAGTCAACAAAATAATAAACCAAGCCCTGATTTGAGCGTTTGCCCTCCAACCATGGTTCATCTTATGGATGATGTCACTGAACAAGGAATTGGGAGAAATAGGCAACAGCACATTTTTAGGTGGTATTTGCTCCATACAAAGTACAAGATAACCTCAAGAGTAGCAGTGAAACATAGTAAGATAATTAGGAAGTGATGGCTTTTTAGTATCTTCGTTTTTAATGTATAATTTGTATACAACAATTTGTGTATAATTTATATGACAATTGCATATAATTTAAGTTTGAATAATGGCTGCGTTTAACCACCAGAGTGCAAAATTCCTGAAATGTAACAATCAGCTCTCCCAAGCCAGCTCCTGCACCCTCTGCCTGGAGGTCTATTGGATGAAGACAGAAGTCTGCAGTAGCACAGCTGCATCAAACTGGAAACCATGGGGCCCAATCCCAGCTGCTGATCGGAATGGTGGAACATTCCTGATGAAACTAAAGTTCCTGACCTTGTATTTCCCTTATCTCATAGGGTGACGTAGTCACCATGTTCATACTAACACCCCAGTGTCTGTCTGAGTCTCATTTTTGTCTTTTTTGGGGGTGCCGTTATCAAGCCCATTTATGTCACTATTGTCTACAGAGCTCACAGAAGCAAATTCGAGTTATTCCTGTCCTACCTCTTATTCCAGGCAGGTGAGTATGGAGCTAGAATTCTGACTCAGACTTGTTTAGGGCAGCAGGGTATGTTACAAAGAAGAACCGAAGAGAGTGCCCGGGCAAAGAGAGGCTGATGCCGGAATCCAAAGGATATCCAAAGTGTTTATAGATCTGAGACCAAGCACCTGCTCTGACCAAGGCTGCTCAAACCAGGTAGGGATGTCTGTTGGAGAGAGAGCCAGAAGTGTCCTTGAGGCAGTCACAAATGAATGCAATGTCAAGAGGGACATTAGCCTACTTAAAAGAACAACATGATTAAGGATATCACAATTACCTCTCAGAGACAAGCAATATAAAAGGAAGCAATTTTACTTAGACTGGAACATTAACCATGAATCACAAATCATCTGCCGGGCATGGTGGCTCATATCTGTAATCCCAGCACTTTGGGAGGTGGGAGTAAGAGGATTGCTTGAAGGCAGGAATTTGAGAACAGCCTGGGCAGCATAGTGAGACTCCCTCTCTATTAAAAAAAAAAATCATCCCTTTTAATCTGTTATAGCACTATAGGTAATTCTGGAATCTCTGGTCCATGAAACCCAGAGCCCATAGTCAGTCCCTCTTCTTCTGCCCTCACTTCACAGGTTCCACTATTTTGGTTACCAGATACCTCTAAGATGGTTACCAGATACCTCGATAAAGAGAACTCCCATGCTGTATCAGAATGTCCTCATCCCTGTATCTCGTTTCCTCATATTCCTGCTAGATGGCAACCTAGATCATTAGATTCACCAAGAATCTAGCTGATCAGGTCTAGCCAAAGTGTTTACAGTTTCAAAGTGTTCCCTTCCCAGAAAAAAGAGTTGCTCTCTAATAAAAAGCCTTCCATAATTTACTCCAAAAGGATTGATTTTATAGATATTTTAAGTAGTCTGAGCAAGGTTCGGGGAAGCAGCTGTGAGGAGCCAGGAGAGCCTTTTAAAGGACCTTATATCAACCTATTTGAAACTAGTGGAATTGTATTCATGTTGAGTAATCTCTTTCCAGAATTTTCTGATTGGATGTTTTCCTCACAATTGATTCAAAATTGTGAGCTTTTAGTGTACTTTAAAACATCAGTCCCAGCTGGGCTCGGTGGCTCAGCCTGTAATCCTGCGCCTTTGGGAGGCTGAGGTGAGTGGATTGCCTGAGCCCGCGGGTTTGAGATCCGCCTGGGCAGCGAGACCTCATCTCTACAATAAATCAAAAAATCAGCCGGACGTGGTAGCGCATGCCTGTAATTCCGGCTACTCGGAAGGTTGAGGCGGAAGGATCGCCAGAGTCCCGCAGGTCGAGGCTGCGGTGGCCAGGAGCAGCCACGGCACTCTAGTCTGGGCGACAGAGTGAGACTCCAACTCAATAAAATAAAATAAAAAATAAAAATAAAACGTCAGTCCCAGCCAGGCTCATTGGCTCAGCCTGTAATCCCATGCTTTGGGAGGATGAGGTGAGTGGATTGCCTGAGCCCGCGGGTTCGAGAACCGCCTGGGCAACTTGGTGAGACCTCATCTCTACAATAAATCAAAAAATTAGCCAGGCGTGGTAGCGCACGCATGTAGTTCCAGCCACTTGGAAGGCTGAGGTGGAAGGATCGCCGGAGCCCGGCAGGTCGAGGCTGCGGTGGCCGCGAGCGGCCACTGCACTCCAGTCTGGGTGACAGAGGGAGACTCCAACTCAAAAAAAAAAAAAAAAAAAAAAAGTCAGTCCCCTCACATGTGAGATACAGTAATGTAGGGGAGGTAAAAATTTACCTCTACGCTTTTAGGGGTTTTTTTGTGTGTGGAGGGGAAACGGGCTGAGAATTATGTAAGACAAATAAATAAGAAAAAAAAGCATACAAATCTGTTTAATCTAAGTTTTATGTGACTCATAAGACAATGAAGACTCAAAAAGGCTATAAGGGTTGAACACATACATTGAATTGGACAAAGAGTAGTAAATTATGAAAATTAGACAAAGCAAAGGGGCTTGGGCTATAATAGTTAATTGGGTGAAGTGGCTAGGAAGATAAGGGTTCATAAAACAAAGTTTGTGCTATTGTTTGAATATAGTTTGTTCCCGCCAAATCTCAATTGAAATGTGATCCCCACACCTGTTCACTGATGGTGGAGTATAAACTAGTACAGCCTCTGTGGAAAACAGTGTGGCAATTCTTAAAAGATCTAAAAATCAACCTTCCACATGACCCTGCAATCCTCCTACTGGGAATATACTTGGAGGAACTCAAATCACTCTATGAAAAAGATACTTGCACATGCATGTTTATTGCAGCATAATTCACAATAGCAAAAACCAACCATGCTGCTCATTGAAAGAGGACTAGATAAAAAAAAATGTAGTACATGTACACAATGGAATATTACACAGCCATAAATAAGGACAAAATTATGAACTTTGCAGCAAATTGGATGAACTTAGAGGTTATACTATTGAGTGATCTTTCACAGAAAAAAAGAACTGAGTATCACATGTTCTCACTCATAAATGAACCTTGAACAACTATCGTAATACTATAAGAAAGAGATTGGCAATAGTGGGAAACTGCCAGGGGAGGGGGAGCACACCTAATCAATGAGGTTACCTACATAATGAACATTTGTATATCTAACCCTACATTGTACCCTACATACTTAAAATTAAAAAAAGAACTTGGCACCTTCCCTCTCTCTCTGTCTCGCTCTCACTTCCTCTCCCACCATGTGATCTCTCCACATGCGGCTTCCCTTCACCTTTGGCCATGAGTGGAAGTAACCTGAGGCCCTCACCAGAAGCAGATGCAGGCGCCATGCTTCTCTTACAGCCTGCAGAACCATTAGGTAAATAAACGTTTCTTTACAAATTACCCAGCCTTGGTTATTCCTTTACAGCAGTATAAAATGGACTACGACCATTTATTTATACAGATTTCCTTCAGCCTCAATATTCTATCCTTGATGATAAGAATGACACTTTTCTTTTCTTCTTACCTGCTATTTTTCAAGTGTCTTTACCTCAAAATAGTCCATATGACAGAGCAGCATATTTGGGGGCAGCATTTCTTAACTCTTTCAGTAACTACAAGAAATCCATGACCCCATAAGCATAGCAAACTTTATCTGTAAATTGATTAATATTAAATAATGCAACCTGCACATGTGGAAATCACAATTTAAAAAAATAAGCAGATGCTCATTTAAAAGCAGTATCGAGACACTTCTGGCTTCTGTTTCAACACGTAAAGAGTTTGGAAATCATCATTTCCTTTCTCACAACAGGAAGAAAGTTGAAAAATGGAAATCAGCAACTCTTCTTAGATCTGTCAGAGAATTGAGATCACAGGGCAAACCACCTCTTAGAAAACTGGAAAGACTGGCAAATACAGGGAATCACAACTTATTGGCAGCAAAAGCCCAGGAGCAAAAAGCTTACCAATGGAGGCAGTTCTGGTGAGAATACTTAAACTGTAATTGATGAAATGCTGGACTCTCAGTGTGGATAAGCTTTGATGTTAAAAACTCTCAGTGTGGGGGGCCCATTTTAAGGGAATCTCTACATTTTCCTGAGTTTTAACTCCAAGAGCCCCCACCAAACTCTCAGGTAAAGATCAGAGAAGTAATTACCTTAGTGCTTCAGGAGAGGGAGGGGAAAAAATAACAATTTTGAAATATACTAGAGTACTGCTTTCTCTTTAACAAAAGCCTACCTTCAAGGAAAACCATTTTACCAGGGTCTAACCAAATTGGGTTTTACCTAGGGAGAGGGAAATACCCAACTCCGGCCTTCTAGCTTTCCCTGAGTGAGGAGCATGGGGCAAATCTGAGAAGCACTGGTGAAAGTCACAGCCATAACCACAGGCTCACTAATAGACTGAGGCCTAATCACAGGACTACAGGACACTCTCCCTACCCCCACACCTCACTACACATCAGTCAGGCTCCTCTAGAATAATAGGAGCTTATAGCTACAAATAACATGGAATTCATACCAACCTATTTTTAGGTATTTTCTTCATGTGTGACTTTGCCACTATCATTTAGAGGTACAGAAAATTGTTTTAGCTTAAAAAATACTTAGATATTCTGAAACCACTGTTCAAAAATAAAACTGCTCAGTTGCACTTAAGGAGAATGTCAAGCCTCAAAGAGAGACAAAAGGAAGCAATATGGAATAAATTTAATGTGAACAATAAAGCTTCAAATACAAAGAAGGAAATATTTAAAGAGGACAAACCATAAAGATGCAGGGAAAGAGAACTAATATCTATTGAATACCTACCATATTTAATAGTTTATGTCCAAAGAAACAAATCACCATGATAAATTTGAGTCAAAAACAAGGCAACAGCACTTCTTTAAGTAAAAACCCATAGCTGCTGGGAGGAAAACAGATTCAATGGCTTTTTCTTTACCTGGAGCTTTCAATATATATAGAAAGAGTGCAAACAAACTAACAAAAATATGCAAACAAAAACCTACCACCCCTTCAACACCAGTGATATCATTTACAACTAAGAGAAGAATCATTCAGACATAAATCTTAGAAGCTTCACTATTTTTTTTTTTTACCAAAAATGTGTTTAATGGCTTCCAGCAATTCTCACAAGTTAAAGGTTAAAGTTTATCCAACAGAAATTTAAAGAAAGTCTTATTGTAAAGACAAGTTAACAACAATAAGTGTATCATTTGGTACCTAAAACAGGGCATAATTAAATTTAGTCTTAATGAGACTTGGCTCTTGGTTTATTTCCTTTTCTCTCAACTCAAAGAAAGGCATTCCTGGCAGGTCATTTGTCCAAATGAAGTATGTATGGGTCTAGAGACAGCTTCCGCTCCATGCAGGATTCCTTCCCTTCTTTACTAAGGCTGGGCAAATTTTAGTTAATTTTTATTACATCTAATAAATGAGAGACATTTTCTAATTCTATACCTACATTATTTCATGTAATCTGACTTCATATCTATCTCTTGCCTCTTTTTTATAGTCAAGGACATTAAGACTCAAAAGTCTAAAGAGGCTTGTGTAAGATCAGACTATTAATAAATGTCATGGCCAGAAACCAGACCCAATTTAATCTATCTCTGGACCCTCAGGGAGCTCCTCCACCATGCTGCTCCCAGGATGACCAGGAAATGATCCAATAGCTTAGAAAACATGGTTTAGTACTTTTTCACATTCTTATGTGAGGAGAAAGTTAAACAAAATATAAGCCTGCAAATGTAATATAACAGAGGAAGTAAAATGAGCTCTTCTTTTCAGAGAGATTAGCAAAAGCTATCCAGAAGACACTGCTGAAAGTGAATCAGTGACATGTGGAAGAATGGATGTGTGACTAAACACTGTACTGCCATTTGATTGACACTGGGAGAATGTGAACATTGCTGCTTAAGAAGTTTGTATTCAATAAAATGCTTTCTAAAGAAATAGAGTTTTCCACCAGGCACGGAGGCTTACACTTGCAATCCCAGCATTTGGGGAGTCTGAGATGAGAGGACTGCTTGAGTCCAAGAGTTTGAGAACAGCCTGGGCAACAGAGTGAGACCTCTCTCTACAAAAAAAAAAAAAAAAAATTAACTGAGTGTGGTGGCATGTGCCTATAGTCTCAGCTACTCGGGAGACTGAAAAGGGAAGATCGCCTGAGCCCAGCTGCATTGGCTGTGATTGTGCCACTGCACTCCAGGCTAGGCAACAGAGTGAGACCCTGACTCAGAAAAAAAAAGCTAGTACTGGGGATAGATGATCACCTTAATCTGAGAGCCCCTAGACCTTGTACAGGTCACAAAATGTGAGAAGGTCTTTACCAGGTGTGGAAGCCTTCTGACTCCTGCCACCAGGGCAGGTGAGGCTGCAGGTTGGGTGGTGGAGGCCTTCCAAAGTAGGGTCACAAACTTCAGAAATTCCCCTTATCATCCCAAATCCAGGAAATTCTGACCTTGGAGTCTTTAAGGATTCCCATGTTTATTTTAGTTTATCCATGATCCTTGGAGTAGCAGCTTGTGGAAAAGAGATGACAAGGCAATTTTGAGTGTAGCTGACAAAACCCCAGTGCTTGGCTGGGTGAGGTGGTTCATGCCTGTAATCCCAGCACTTTGGAAGGCTGAGGCAAGAGGATTGCTTGAACCCAGGATTTCGAGACCTCGTCTCTACAATAAATTAAAAAATTAGTCGGGCATGGTGGCACGTGCCAGTAGTCCCAGCTACTTGGAAGGCTGAGACAGATGGATCACCTGAGCCCAGCAGGTGGAGACTGCAGTGGCCATGAGCACGTCCCTGCACTCCAGTCTGGGTGACAGAGTGAGACTCCAACTCAAAACAAAACAAAACAAAACAAAACTCCCAATCCCTGGCAGGCCACGGGACTATGTTTGTATTCCCTTCCCTGCCCTCTATTAGGTAACCTAAATGAAACTACCCTTAAAGCTTATCCATAGGTAAGTAAGAGGCAGTAGAGCTGCTTAGGCAACTCTCCACAGGCACAGCACATTGAACTTCAAAATTTTTCTGTTTTGACATAATTTTACATTTACAAACAAGTTGCAAAAAATAGTACAGAGACTGACCAATATATACCTTTCACTGAACTTCCCCTAAAGTTAACAGCTTGCATAACCACAGGGCAAAACCAGAAAATTAACGTTGTTAAAATACTATTAAACTGTAGACTTTATTTAAATTTTACCCACTAATGTCCTTTTTCTGGTTCAGGATCTAGTCCAGCATCCCACGTTGTATGTGGCTTTTCTTTTTTCTTAGTCTTCGTCAATCTGTGACCGTTTCTCAGTTTTCCTTTGTCTTTTGAGACATTGAAACTTTTGAAGGTTTCTGTTCGTCACCTCAATTTTGGTTTGTCTGATATTTTCTCTTGATTACATCAAAGTAAAGCATTTTGGGCACAAATATGACAAGTGGTATGAACTTTGGGCATCATATTGGCAGGTATATGATGACATGTCTTATTATTTTTGGTGATATTCACCTTGATACCTGGTAAATGTGGTGTCTGCTGTGTTTCTCCATTGTGAAGTTACTGCATTTCCCTTAGAAACTGATAAGTATCTTGTGGGTTAATACTTTGAGACTATGCAAATATCCCACTTCTCATCAAATTTTCACTCACTAAGTTCAACATCCCCCAGTGGATCTTGCTTGCAACTTACTGTAGAGCTTGCTTCGTGGTGACGTTCTAGTTTCCCCATTCTTTTTACATTGATTGATAGGAATTCTTCTTTGAGGAGGAGTGGTCTCTTTTCCTGTTTATTTACGCTCTTTTCCTCTGTTAAGTCACACATTCAGTCATTCAATTATGTATTTATGTCAGTATGGACTCATGGGTAGTTAACTTTTTTCCTGAGGATTATAATGAAATACTCCCGTTATTTATTGCCCCAATTAATACTGCTTTGCCCATTAATTGTCTCCTGTGTCCTTTGGATATGGCCCCATTATGTTTCTTGAGCAATTTCTTATTTGAATTTTATGGTTTATCTCTCTTCATCATGTGCTCCTCCAAGTGGTGGGCTTAGGTCTCATCTGTCCTGACCAACAAGCTGACTTGCCAATAGCGATCCGCCATGCAAGTCCTACTTCACAGTTCTCAGACTCATCACATTCCCTGGGCCCGCCCCCTCCTCTCAGCGTCTGATTTAGCAGGTCTGACGTGGGCTTATATCTAGCTTTTGTGAAAACACAAAACAACAACAGAAACTCATTAGGTAGTGATTCTAAAACTTAACAAAGTTTGGAAATCACTATCCTATTCCATAGATCATGGAAGTAGGTTCCTAACTGTGCACCTCAAAGTGTGATCTGCAGACCAGCGGCATCAGTGTCACCGCAAGCATGCCGGAAATGCAAGTCCTTGTGTCTCTCTCAGACTTAAGGAAACAAAATATCTGGGGTGGTGTTGCAGTATTTTTTGTCCTGCGAGTTGGCAAGCTGGGCCCCCAAGGAATGTTGCCGCTCCCGGGGCTGCACTGTCAGCCTGAAATCCACATGGTGGTGGAGGACACAGGCATCTGGATAGGGGAACGCAGTGGTGCCCAAGAACTCAGGGATGCCCACAGACGGAGTCCCAAGGAGGGTTACAGCTCCCTTAGTTCGGGGGTCCAGAGAGCCGAGCAGCAAGAAGTGTTTACAGCTCTGCCAGGTTTGGCAAGTCGTGATCCAGCACCACCCCCAGAGGTGTTTGTAGCTCCGTCAGTTTGGCCAGGCCTCCAAGGAGTGTTGAAGCTCTACTCAGCTTGAAGAGTCCAGCTCTTCTAGTTCAGCAATTCCAGGTTCTTGTCTCACATCCAAGAAGAACGAGGAACGTGGACACCGGAAAGCAAGTCGGAATTTTCTTTTCTTTTTTCTTTTTCTTTTTTTTTGAGTTGGAGTCTCACTCTGTCGCCCACGCTGGAGTGCAGTGGCACACTCACGGGCTACCCCAATGTCGACCTGCTGGGTTCCAGAGATCCTTTCGCCTCAGCCTTCAAAGCATCTGGAACTACAAGTGCACGCTACCACGCCTGCCTAATTTTTGATTTATTGTAGAGATGAGGTCTCAAGTTGCCCGGGCTGGTCTCAAACCTGCGGGCTCAGGCAATCCACTCGCACTTGGCCTCCCAAAGTGCTGGGATTACAGACTGAGCCACCAAGCCATGCCTAAGTCAGAATTTCTTAGAAGATAAGAAAGATCTCAGCAATGGAACGGAACCTCAAAGAGGGTTGCCAGCCAGCAGAAGTCAGGGGTCTATATAGTCTTGACAGCATGCTAATTGGGTGGCAGTAGCACCAATCAGAGGGAGGCACCATGGTGTGGGATGAAATGCACCAATTGGTTGGAGAGGGTCAGTCAAGATGAAATGGGACAAACGGGAAGCCCACAGACCTGGAGATGGGTGTCTGTCTCGTTTGCAGAAGTTTTTACTGGGGACCCACCCTAATCTGTCTGCCTGTCCCATCCTTCCTTTATCCTCTCTCAGTGGAACCCAGAAACCAGCATTTTAATGAGCTTTTTAGGGAATTCTGACACGTGAGAAGCACTGCAAATATTCTATATTGTAGTTACTAAAAATCACAGGCGGGCTAACACAGCTCAGCCCTCCAGTCAAAACGCTACTGGAAGCCACTGCTCCAAATTGACTTTTTTCCCTTGAATGTATTTACCTAAAGATTCCCATAATTTAACATTATTTTTGTCTTGGATATCATCCAAACTGTTCCAAACAGTTTTGTCAGCCCTGAAAAACCTCAAAAGCTGTCAATTAGAGGGGAAAAAAGGTGGATTCTTGTTTGTAAAGAGTGATACATATATTCCAACAAAGTATCATCTCCTTTTTCTTTTGATTTCTGGTGTCCTTCTCACAGAGCAAACAATGTCAAAAATATAAGTTAAAAAATAGCTTATTATTAACTAAGCAAGTCCTTATTGTTAAGTAAGCTGTCATTTAATGTAAGCTCTTTTTGTACAATGAGAATCACTTTCTGACATGTCTTTTCTGTTGTCTTAATTTATCAATTTTGCACATTATCTATCCACAGCAACTCCCAAAGTAAACTGTAATAATCCAGATGAGACAGCACACATTGTACAATTGTTATTTTATTTCGTATTTTTAAAGATATTATTTGTCTCATTGCTAAAGGTATATGCTTAGAAAAAAAGAGGCCGGGCTCGGTGGCTCAGCCTGTAATCCCGCGCCTTTGGGAGGCTGAGGTGAGTGGATTGCCTGAGCCCGCGGGTTTGAGACCCGCCTGGGCAACTTGGCGAGACCTCATCTCTACAATAAATCAAAATGAGCCGGGCGTGGTAGCGCGTGCCTGTAGTTCCAGCTACTTGGAAGGCTGAGGCGGAAGGATTGCCGGAGCCCAGCCGGTCGAGGCTGCGGTGGGCGGGAGCGGCCACTGCACTCCAGTCTGGTGACAGAGTGAGACTCCAACTCAAAAAAAAAAGAAAGGAATGGGTATTTTGGTCAAGTTTACCCACAAAAGCCTGACTCAATCAACTAGTCAGTTACATGCTTTAAAAATCACTTTTTAAAATGTGATATATGGCCAATAACGTGCATGATTTTTTTTGTCAGTTGGAATCTCACTCTGTCGCCCAGACTGGAGTGCAGTGGCTGCTCCCGGCCACCGCAGCCTCGACCTGCTGGGCTCCGGCGATCCTTCTGCCTCAGCCTTCCCAGTAGCTGGAACTACAGGCGTGCGCTAGCACGCCCGGCTAATTTTTGATTTCTTGTAGAGATGAGATCTCGCCAAGTTGCCCAGGCAGGTCTTGAACCCGCAGGCTCAGACAATCCACTCGCCTCAGCCTCCCAAAGCGCAGGATTACAGGCTGAGCCACGGAGAAACATCCATTCTTACCAGGTACTTCAGTGAATCCAGGGATAATAAAGATGAATTTAAAAGTGTGATAGAGATAGAGAAGTTTGCAGAGACCACTGCCCCGGTCTCAATGGCTATAATGACAATCACTGTTCTTGCCCTGTCCCTTAGACACAGTCTAAGTTGTTCTCTCTTGGAGCACTAAGTGCATAACCACCCTCTTAAAGTAACGGAGTTCTACAATGCCTAAAATAGATGTAGACTCATATTAAGAGCTCAGTAAACAATTTTTTTTTGAGTTGGAGTCTCACTCTGTCGCCCAGACTGGAGTGCAGTGGCCGCTCCCGCCCACCGCAGCCTCGACATGCTGGGCTCCGGCGATCCTTCCACCTCAGCCTTCCAGTAGCCGGAATTACAGGCACGCGCTACCACGCCCGGCTGATTTTATGGTAGAGATGAGGTCTCGCTGCCCAAGCGGGTCTCGAACCCACAGGCTCAGGCAATCCACTCACCTCAGCCTCCCAAAGGCGCGGGATTACAGGCTGAGCCACCGAGCCCGGCTTTCAGTAAACAATTTAAAGTAACAATTTTAGTTCCCATTTCATGCTGCATATGTATTAAGCCTTTTCGATGTTTATCCAGGGTCATCAGTGCAGTGCTGATAAGCGGCTCTCTGAAGGAAAAGGGCCTGATTTGTAGTGTTTGCTGTGCATATACTCCTACCATGGCTAATTTCAAGCTACCCAGTGGTTTAACCACTGGCTTATAAAATCCTGAAAATTCAGCAGTTTAATCTGTCCATAGTATGAACTGGCTCCAACATTTCACTGGATGTAACCCTCACAACAAACCTAAGCACTAGAATTATTGCTTTCTCCATTACAGACAAGAAAACCAAAGATATAAAGAAGTTAAGTAATTTGTTTAGAGTCACACAGCAAATGATAAAATTAGGATGTAAACCTGCATTCTGTGAGGATAAAATTGCCTTTACATTATACTGACTGACATTATACTCCATTATGTACAATAAGGATAGAATAAGATGAAGAGGTATTAAAATTCTCATTTGAATCTTTCCAGAGGAACCAAAAGCAATCCACATTGGAACAGAAAGTCATCATCCCCTTGACTGTGAAACCTAAAACCTTCTTCTTCTTGGATTCATGTTATATTTATCCTGTGACTCAGAGCTGAATCCGTTCATTGAAGAATTTGCCTCTCATGTGAAACTTTGCATATTAGTCATAGAGACAAACATTTTCCATGAGAACTAACAATACTAACTATAAATAATAGCTTTCATTTATTGAATATTTATAATGTGCCAGGCACTCTATACTCAACATGTTCCATTTCATTACATCCTCCCAACCACCTCATAAAATAGGCACTATTATTATACCTATTTTACATGCAGGAAACTAAGGCACAGAGGAAGCAAGCTAAAAAAATGGATCCAGGTCACACAAATAACTGTCCCATCCAGGACTTAAGCCCCTGATATATGTTTCTACAGTCTGAACTCTCAACTATTGTTATCTTATTCAGTTCCTAAACACTGCAGACCAAGTCGCTAGCTGATTTTACGTCTCTGAAGCCCGACTCCTGGTTACATTCCTTGAAGCTCTTTTCTGGTTTATTTTAAAAGTCACGCTTCCTGTCCTATCCATAGTCACCTCTCCTGTCTTACCTAGAGCAGATGTTCACTGCAAACAGAGAAGCTGGGTGCCTCCTGGAGACCTCAGGGCTGCTCTCCAAGTCTGCCTTGCATAAATCTGTCACTCTACAATGTTAACATTTCTTCATAGATGACTCTCATAAAATTCAGTAGTGGGAGCTGAAGGTTCAAGTTGCATATAGTGGGAGTGGACAAGAGTCACTGTGGGTGGCTAGCCCTTCCCTGACATTTGTAGGGCCTGGGGCAAGAATGCTGATAGAGGCCCACACACCATTTGTCTAAATATTTAGAATTATAAGTCAAGCTATTAGCCGGGTTCGGTGGCTCAGCCTGTAATCCCGTGCCATTGGGAGGCTGAGGTGAGTGGATTGCCTGAGCCCGCGGGTTCGAGACCCGCCTGGGCAGGCGCGACTTCATCTCTACAGTAAATCAAAAAATCAGCCGGGCGTGGTGGCACACGCCTGGAATTCCGGCTACTGGGAAGGCTGAGGCAGAAGGATCACCGGAGCCCAGCAGGTCGAGGCTGCGGTGGCCGGGAGCGGCCACTGCAATCCAGTCTGGGCGACAGAGTGAGACCCCAACTCAAAAAAACAAACAACAACAACAACAAAAATCAAGCTATGAAACTGTTAAAATAGATTCTGTTCTTATTGAATTCCTCAGTTACTTTTAGTGGAGCAGGGAGCACCAGCCCCTAACCAAAGGCCTGTCCCAGCCCTGGCTCTGTCCTTGCAGACATGAATGTAGATACTCCAGATGATATAGTCAAGCTGGGTGCCCATCTCCAGCAAACAGCTGCCCCTCAGCCACCCCTTTAGTCTCGGGGTGCACACACCAGAATGGTAGCCTGTCCTCAGAAAGATGGACCTAAGGAGGAGGCCTGCTGAGGCTGGGATGTGAACTCAGGGTTTTGGGGTCAGGGAATTCCAGGGCTAGGGTCTAGAAGGGATGCCCCGAGACTGGAAAAGCACTCAGAAACAGCCTTCCAAAACACAGGACTCAGAGCCACAACTCTTCTCGTGTAGATCTAGCATTGGGAGTGTTGGTAGGACCTGTGAGTATAACTTTTTGGAGTGCAACTTTGAACCCATGGGTATTCATTTTGAACGACTCAAATATTTGACAGATAGATGAAACGAGGTGAGGTACTAATTTGATATTTACGAAACTGCCATCACTATGAGGTGACAGCTTCATGCCAATAGCTAAAAGTCACCTTTTCAACCTCTGATGTCAACAAGACCAGTGTGAAAGTCAAAGCAGCATCATTTGGCTAATGGCTTATACAAAACATGATGACATTCCAAAAAGAGCTACATTTTAACTAAAGGGAAGGCCCTTCAACACTTGCCTATACACAATCTGGGTTACTTAGTGCTATCTCCTTCCAAAGCTCTTCTCTTGAAATTGCAAATTATTTGAAAATATCTTCTTTATTTTAAGTCACTGAGTGTGAAAGTAGATGATCTTCTGAGAGTAAACACTTGACACTTAAATTTTCCCAATCTCAACAGTTTAAAAAAATGGTTAAAGCACAAATATTGAGTGCTCAATGTAGGGAGTCCAAGCGCACAGGCTACACCTGAGAATGGGATGGCCACTGTGTCTGGAGGTCTCCGTGAACACACCAGACCCAGCTTATTCTCTTGTTGGCATGGAAGTTCTCAAACTTTCTAGCACATCAGCTCTCTTGAGGGCTTGTTAAAAGGCAAACAGCGTGCTGGGTCCTGCTCTGAGAGTTTCTGATTAATTCAGTAGGTCTGGGATTCAGCATTTTAGCAAATTCTCAGGGGTTGCTGATGTTGCTGGTCCAGGGACTCTGCTTTGAGAACCTCTGCCTTAGGGTTTTCACAACTGGTCCTCCACTGTCCTCGCAGCACAGCCTCTGTCTATAACTGCGTCCCCTCCCACCTATCTAATTACACTATTGACAGCTCACCTTCACACCAAGAGACTAAACTCAACAATGTAAGCAATTTGCACACTAAAAAGAAAAAGCATGTGCAAGCTTCCAAGGTAATGGCAAATTCTAAAAGTTTTAACCACAATAACATCTTACTTCTCATCCTGCTTTGCTATAATCAGATAAACAAGACCAAGGAGGCTGCATTCAGCCTGTATTCTTCCCCAGTAGCAGTGCTGTTGGGAGATGTTTTGTGGAAATCTGATTTCCAAGAATACTGACTTTCATAATTAGCCTAAACAACTCAAACACCTCTAAATTTCTTTTGGATTTGTTACTTGTGATGCTATTTGAATCCTTCCTGTTTCTATTTTTAGCTTATTGTTACCTGTACCAAATACAGGTTATCTTTCCACATATAAGACTAGCCCAAGCTTTGGCTGGACTTGGTAGCTCACACCTGTAATCCCAGCAGTTTGGAAGGCCAAGATGGAAGGACCGCTTGAGCCCAGGTGTCGGAGACCAGCCTTGGCAACATAGCGAAGTCTTGCCTCTACAAAAACAAAAAAAAAATACTAGCCCCTCCATGGCAGGCTGTGAACAGAAGACCACATGCAACAAGCACCTACTTACTGTACGTAAGCAAGACACCCTAAGAAATCAAGGCACAGAGTTACCAGCTGTTATATTTCTAAATGATGATTCAGGAATGGAAATGCACTATCAATCAAACTATGTGTGTGTGTGTGTGTGTGTGTGTGTGTGTGTGTGTGTGTGTGTGTGTGTGTGTGTGTATTTTCCTCCCAGTCTGTGTTTGTGATTTCTTATTAGTCACTTGCTTTTGTTGATCATATCTACCAATTGGCAGGCAGAGTTTTAAGGCAGTTTTGGTTGGGATTTCACTCTGCAGGACAAGGAGGCAAGGCCCTACATATACGTTTACAAATAAACCTAAGATATGTTTTTCAGGTAGTCTCAATTTCTATACACCATGCACTAGGTAGATACAGCCCACAAGTAACTTTACTAAAATGTTTAAATTTTCCAGTGGCCCAACATGGTGGCTCACGCCTGTAATCCCAATACCTTGGAAGCCCAAGGCAGGAGGATCACTTGAGTCCATGGGTTCAAGATCAGCTTAAGCAACATAGTGAGATTTCACCTCTACAAAAAAATTTTTAAAGTTAGCTGGGTGAGGTGGCGCATGCCTGTAGTCCCAGTTACATCGGAGGCTGAGACAGAAGGATCACCTGAGCCCAGGTGGTGAGCTGGGATTGTGCCACTGCCCTCCAGCCTGGTGACAGGGTAAGACCCTGACTCAAATAAATAAATAAATCATCCAGTAAGTACCTTTCTATCCCTCTCCAAGGGGAAACAACAAACAACCAAGATAAAGGTTAAAGATGAAACAAATGTTCTGGCAGTATTCATGGGCTGTGTCACATGGTACATTTGGGACTAGTTCTCCAGCTTTCTGGTTTACCTGCTGAGTTCCACAATCCAGTCCTGCTCTCTTGAATTATCCTCACATTTCCTTCCACTTAATGATCTGTTGCTGAGGCAAATATTGCCGCTGACTTAGCCTGGAATTGATTGGTATGCCCTGCCTGTGTAGACCAAAGCCACAGTGACGATGTTA
This sequence comes from Cephalopachus bancanus, assembly GCA_027257055.1. Lineage (NCBI taxonomy): Eukaryota > Metazoa > Chordata > Mammalia > Primates > Tarsiidae > Cephalopachus > Cephalopachus bancanus. Next base: position 3,211,272 of record JAPVLO010000122.1, on the reverse strand, counting down.
ACTTCCTAAAATTCACATAAATGTTGGAGTCCCTCAGGGGTGACATCTCAAGAAGGCACTCAATTCCTCATTCATTTCGCTGACTTTTAGAGGATATCAGTCCAGAAATATTTCACCTATGCAATTTTTCATGCAAGGTTTTCAAGCTAAATCATTATTATTATTTTTGAGTGCCAAGATTTATTCCTTCTTGATAAAAGAGTCATTCTAAATGGACTAAGGTGTATCGGGTATGGGGTCACCTGAGGATGTAATCACTAAAAGAATATCTATCCGGGGAAAGGAACTAGGAAGAATAAGTGATCTGTGTGGATATTCATGGGGGGAGCGTGATATGTTCCGAATGAGGGGTGGAAGGTCCTTTCATCAGATAGTGTATTCCTGACAGACCACTGAACTACTAGTGGCAGGCAGTCATTCTGGACTGCTCAAAGCAGGAACCAAGGAATATCTGGAAACATGAACCATTTTCCAAAAATTATCTACAAAGTTGCCTTAGACAATTTTAAAGCATTACGCATCAGGTCAAATGCACATGTATCAACCCATCCTAGATTCTTCTCTTCATAACTTGTTTCTGAAATCCTGCAATAGTATCAATTGCTATATAAATAGCTTACATATGATAAACTAAAGCCAGGGATTCTGGGGAATTTAAGGTCTGGAGCAGGAAGGAGACTTACTTTGGTACAGTTTGGTTTTTTTCCTATGTGATTTTTTGTTGGTTGATTGGTTGGTTGGTTGGTTGCAGTGGAACTTGCTGTAGTAGACTGGTTATTGTTTGGATATTTGTCCCTTCCAAATCTCTTTTTGAAATTTGATCCTGAGTGTTGGAGAGGGGGCTGGTGGGAGGTATTTAGGTCATGTGGGTGGATCTCTCACAAACAGCTTTGTGCCCTCCTCCAGTAGAGTGAATTATTGCTCTATTAATTACCATTAGAACCAATTGTTAAAAAAGAGCCTGCCACCTTCTTTCCTCTCTCGACATGTGACTGGGTTCACCTTCTTCTTCCACTGCCACCATGAGTGGAAGCAAGTCTCAAGCCCTCACCAGAAGCAGATGCTGGTGCCTATACAGTCTGTTTCCTGTGCAGTCTGAAGAACTGTGAGCCAAATAACCTCTTTTCTTTATAAATTACCAAGCTTCAGGTATCCCTTTATGGCAACACAAAACGGATTAAGACATAGACCTTCTGTATATATCTCTCATGTAGCCACAGGATTCTAATTTACAGAGGTGGCTAATAATTATACGGAGAGTCAGTGCCATTGAAAGAATAATTTATTACTTACGTTTCCAAGACAAGGGGCCACACCACACCATGCGGGGCCGAGAGGGAAATACCAGTTTTGATCAGGAGGTAGAAAGGAATGAGGGGAGAGCCTAAGCCACAGCTTTTATTGGGCTTCCCTAGAAAAGAAAAGGCAGGACAGAGGAAAAAGTTTACAACTGGCTAGTTAGAATAATTCTGGTGTGCTTTGGGCTGTTGGGGTGGTCTCTAGTTGTCTGGTATCTGGCCCTGGAATGACTGAGGGCAGGGGAAGCATTGGGTTGGTATCTGAGACTTAGATAAAGAGGATGGTTGACTTACATTTGAAAGGTGTGCTCCCAAGTTAAGTGGGGCAAAATCTCCTTGGGTCTGTAAGGTTCCCAAATGCCAGAACATCAATACAAAAAAGAAGAGAATATTGTTAATATAACATAGTAAAGATGCCAAATAGACAAATATAGAATCAAAGAAAGTTGGGTTAGAGCAAGATGACAGAAATGTAATTTTTTTCGTACAATTGAACATTACTGTGGAATAATTATGTAGTTTTGTAAACCCTGTTCTGTTCCTATAGAAATGGCCATAGTATAAACATTCAGATAAATGTTAGATGTGCACACTGAACAATGCTGTGATATTACAGACAAACTTATAAAACAAGATTTCACTGTATCTGATGAAACAAAGTTATACAAGTCTCCATTTGCCAAGAAAGTGTATGGCAAATAATTATGTTGTGCTTGTTTTTTTGGAGAAAAGGCACACACGTGCAGGGAATTTTTTTTTTTAAATAGTGTCCAATAGAAACTTTTAAAAAATTTTATTTTAAAGATGTAGGATACAATTCACGGTTAGGTATACAAACGTTGATTATGCAGGTACCGTTGTTGATGAGGTGTGCCCCTTCCTCCCCTAGCAGTAGAAACATATTTTAATGGAAAAAAGAATGTTGACATTCTGATAAGAGTCCTTTCATGAAATATAATTACAACGACTGTCTCTCATTATAATGTACTAATACCCTGCAGTTATTTTATACAAAGTGGGAAAAGACATTCTTAGAACTTTTATCAATTATATATTTTCTTTTTGAAAATATTAAAATAACGTATCTATTTTTTTCATTTAAAGACTAGGTTGTTTTTATTGAGAAACTAGAAGATGTGGTTGAGGAATTCTTTGCACCTGAACATGAACAAGAAAACAGGTTCAGGGTTCATTGCAGCAGTGATTGTAATAACAGATTGACGGAAGCAAGCCAAATGTCTCTAAATAATTTATAAAATAAAATATTATCCAGAAGTTAAAATAAATAGGTTAAATCTATGTACTAACATAGCAAGAACTAAAAAACATCATTTTGAGTGAAAATTGCAGAAATATCATTGACTACAATGTCACACAGGTAACATTTTAAAATCCATAAAACAATACTGTATATTACTTATGGATTGTATGTAACACAAAGGTAGACAAAACATGAATTGGCTACACTCCAAACTCATGAAAGTGGTTGCCTCAGGAGAGAGTTAGAAATCAGCATAAACCGGCTCAGTGGCTCAGCCTGTAATCCTGTGCCTTTGGGAGGCTGAGATGAGTGGATTGCCTGAGCCTGCGGGTTCAAAATCCGCCTGGGCAACTTGGCAAGACCTCATCTCTACAATAAATCAAAAATTAGACGGGCGTGGTAGCACACGCCTGTAGTTCCAGCTACTTCGAAGGCTGAGGCGGAAGGATCGCCGGAGCCCAGCAGGTTGAGGCTGCGGTGGCCGGGAGCGGCCACTGCACTCCAGTCTGGGCGACAGAGTGAGACTCCAACTCAAAAAAAAAAAAAGAAATAGAAATGAGCATAGAAGCCAAAAACCAGAAAACTTTGTCTATAATAAAGTTATAGATGCTTTAAAAACTTTATCTGTAATTACTAAATAAAATAAATTAAACTAATAAATAAAATTAAAACTTTATTATTATATTTATATTATTAAAAAGAAAATTAGAAAATTTGAATGGAAGCAAATATAAAATGTCAGCATTTTTTCATTTGGGAGGCTGGCTTATAAGAGTTTATTATATTACCTATTGTACTTTTCAAAAATATTTAATTAAAAAAAACTACAAACCGGGCTTGGTGGCTCAGCCTGTAATCCCGCACCTTTGGGAGGCTGAGGTGAGTGGATTGCCTGAGCCCGCGGGTTCGAGACCCGCCTGGGCAACTTGGCGAGCTCTCATCTCTACAATAAATCAAAAACTAGCCGGGTGTGGTAGCGCGCACCTGTAATTCCAGCTACTGTAAGGCTGAGGCGGAAGGATCGCCAGAGCCCAGCAGGTCGAGGCTGCAGTGGCCGGGAGCAGCCACTGCACTCCAGTCTGAGTGACAGAGTGAGACTCCAACTCAAAAAAAAAAAAAAAAAAACTACAAGCAAAACAAAATAGATTGGCTCTATTTACAAAAAAAAAAGTAGAAGTGTCCTTAGTATTATACATTATTAGAATAAGTAGTGTCGGCCAGCTTGGTGGCTCAGCCTGTAATCCCAGTGCTTTGGGAGGCCGAGATGAGTGGATTGCCTGAGCCTGCGGGTTCGAGACCCACCCAGGCAACTTGGCTAGACCTCATCTCTACAATTAAAAAAAAAAAGGCCGGGCTTGGTGGCTCATCCTGTAATCCTGCGCCTTTGGGAGGCTGAGGTGAGCAGATTGCCTGAGCCCGCGGGTTCGAGACCCGCCTGGGCAGCGAGACCTCATCTCTACAATAAATCAAAAAATCAGCTGGGCGTGGTAGTGCGCGCCTGCAGTTCCAGCTACGTGGAAGTCTGAGGCGGAAGGATCGCCGGAGCCCAGCAGGTCGAGGCTGCGGTGGCCGGGAGTGGCTACTGCACTCCAGTCTGGGCGACCGAGTGACACTCCAACTCAAAAAAAAAAAAAAAAAAAAGAAAATCAGCCGGGCGTGGTAGCGCATGCCTGTAATTCTGGCTACTCGGAAGGCTGAGATGGAAGGATCGCTGGAGCCCAGAAGGTCGAGGCCACGGTGGCCTGCCACGGCACTCCAGTCTGGGTGATGGAGTGAGACTCCAATTCAAAAAAAAAAAAAAAGAATAAATAGTGTCTACAGTAATTTGGAAAGTGAATGAGCATTTCTAAACAGTGGTCACTTTTGATTTTGATCAATTGGAAGTACCAAGGGAGTGGACAAAAGAAACCAAAGGGAAAGAAAATCAACAAATATAAAATATATGCTAAGTTTCTTTGAATTAAAAGCCCTCTCTTTTCCGAGGCACCATTATTTTATGTACTACTAAGGGAACAGGTGGAGGGGACTGCTGTCAACTATGGCTGTGAGATGCCATCAATCTAAAGGTGAATCCACAATGCAGAAATGTTCCAATGTAAAGCAGAACATAACAAAGTGGCAAAATACAAAAAGCTTTGGATGTTCTGTCACAAATTAACCCAACAAAGAATGCACAGGACTTTTGTATGAAAACACTTCCATGAAGGAAGACCTAAATAAATGGAACAATACACCGTATTTGCAGTTGGGAAGACAATATTGTAAAAACTCCACTTCTTCCTATATTACTCTATAATTTAATGCAATTCCAATCAAAATCTTAGGGAAGTCTTTTAAGGGACTTGAAAATTTTATTCTAAAGTTTATGTGGAAAAATTAAAGCCTAAGTAAAGCAGTTTAGAAAGAAGAAAGAAAGGCTGTATTAATAAGAAATGTGTTCAAGCTGGGTGAGGTGGCTTGTGCCTATAATCCCAGCACTTTGGGAGGTGGAGGCGAGAGAATTGCCTGAGCTCAGGTGTTCGAGACCAGCCTGAGCAATATGGTGAGACCTGTCTCTACAATAAAAAAATTTAAAAATCAGCCAAGGGGTGGTGGCACAGGCCTGTGGTTCCAGCTACTTGCATTCTATTCCATTCCTGATGATTTGTGGGGCCATCTCTATCAAATAATGAATTCCTAGATAAATATTTTGAGCATTCCATTCCATTTCATTCTATCTCATTCTTCCTATCCTGCTTTATTCCATGGCTAGTTCGTTTGGCTTGTGCCACATGTTACACTGTTTATTTTGTTACTTATTAGTAGAAGACTAAGTCTTCCTTTAAAGCAGACTCTCCTAATTATATATTTAATATCCATTTTCCCTTTCCCTTTCTTTTTTACTAACAAAACTTCAGTTTTGTTTGGGACAGCAATGGGCCTAACCAAAAATATTCGTTTTTCTCAGCCTCTTTTGCAGCAAAGGTTGGCCATGTAGTTATAAATAGTGTAGTTATAAATAGTGAGATGGAGACAAAATTCCCTGGGGAAGACCACTATAGAAAACCATTCATCTCTTCGCCCTTCCTCCTTTTTCTTGCCTAGAATGTAGACATGAGGCCTGATGATGCAGTACTCTGAGGTGACAAACATGGGACAAAGGCCTACATAGTAAGGTACATAATAAGAATGGTAGGAAGGAAAACCGAAAGAGCCTGTGTCACTGACAACGTTGTTTAGCAGCCAATATCAATCCCACTGCCTCTCGGCTTGTGACTTGAATCATTCTCTGTGTGAGCTCCTGCCTTAGGGTCTTCTGACATTTGAACACATTTCTTTTCTTTTCTTTTTTTTTTGAATCGGACTCTCACTCTATCGTCCAGGTTGGAGTGCAGTGGCACGCTCACAGCCACCACAGCCTCAACCTGCAGGGCTCAGGGATCCTTTTACCTCTGCCTTCCAAGTAACTGGAACTACAGAAGTGCGCCACCATGCCTGGATAATTTTTATTTATTTTTTTATTGTAGAGATGAGATCTCACCAAGTTGCCCGGGCTGGTCTCAGACACTTGGACGCAGGCAATCCTCTTGCCTCTGCCTCCCAGGAGAAAGCTTTCTTAAGATCCCATGAACAAGTAAAAAAATAGATGGATATGATGACAAGAGTACTAAGGATTTTTATTCAGTGAAAGATACAAGAGATAAGATTTGTAGTCAAGTAACCGTTTGGGTGAATATATTTCAAAATTGAAAATTTATAAGAGATTAATATCTGGTAGCATTGTCCACTAGAACTTTCTGTGATGATGAAAACGTTTTCTATCTGCACTCTCCAACATAGTAACCTGTACCCACATTGGGCTATTGAACACTTGAAATGGGGATAGAGCAAACGAGGAACTAAGTTTGTGATTTTAATTAATTTATATTTAAATAGCCATATGTGGCTAGTGGCTACTGTACTGAACAGTGTTGAACAAGAGTATTCAAAGCACTCTAGTGAATCAACAAGAAAAAACACGATAAACCAATTAAAAATAGGTCAATAATATAATACGGTCTGATGGCTCACATCTATAATCCCAGCACTTTGGGAGACCAAGGTGGAATATCGCTTGAGGCCTGAAGTTCAAGACCAGTCTGGGCAACATAGTGAGACCCCCATCTCTAAAAAAAAATTATTTTTTATTAGCCAGGTGTCATGATACATGCTGATTGTTCCAGCTACTTGAGAGGTTGAGGTGAGAGGATCACATGAGCCCCGGCATTTGAGGGTGCAGTGAGCTATGGTTGTGCCACTGCACTCCAGTATGGGTGAGAGAAGGGGAATCCCAAACACCTAGCAATTATTTGAAAAGATCCTTAATCACAAGTAATTAGCAAAATACAGATTAAAACCATAAGATAGTATTGCTAAAATTAGAAAGTCGTATAATACAGACGAGTATGTAGAGAGGAGCAGCTCTCATTTACTACTGGAGTTTGGAGAGTAGACTTGTGCAGCCATTTTGAAAAACAATCTAGTGAACGGGCACGGTAGCTCAGCCTGTAATCCCAGCACTTTGGGAGGCTGAGGCTAGAGGATTGCCTGAGCCCGGGGGTTCAAGACCAGCCTGGGCAACTTGGTGAGACCTCATCTCTACAATAAATCACAAAAATCACAAAAACTAGTCAGGCAAGGTGGTGTGTGTCTGTAGTCCCAGCAGGTCGAGGCTGCAGTGGCCATGAGAGTGCCACTGCATTCCAGCCTGGGCAACAGAGTGAGACTCCAACTCAAAACATACACACACACACACACACACACACACACACACACACACACACACACACAGTGTTTGGTGAGAAAGATAAGAAATAGATTGAGCTGTGTAGCAATCCTACTCATATAGGTTTTCAACATCAACTCACATAGAAACAGTAATATATAATTTTCAAAGATACTTACATAACCGAGGCCATATATCAAATACGTTACTCTTGGTACCTACTAACAACTTTACATTACAAAGCAGAAAGGGAAGCGGGGAGCAGGGTTAGAGGTGAAAAAGGATAGAGGACTACTGCAAAGGAAAAAGATGACAATATGCCATAAATGAAAGAATAGAATGATCCAAACCCTCAACTCCTGTTATAGAACCGAGCTGGGATTCCCCAGCCCTGGAGAAAGGAAGACGTTTATTTGCAGGGCGCCAAGCAAAGAAGTTAAGGCAGCTAATGCTTAAATTCATGCCTTTCAGATGTCTTGCAAGTAAAGGTTTTTTTTGTTTGTTTGTTTTTTGAGTTAGAGTCTCACTCTGTCTCCCAGGCTGGAGCAAGTAAGGAGTTTTAAAGCCAGGGGTCATTTTCAATAAAGCAGAAGTTACAGGCAAAATTATAAATCAATACATGAATGATACACACTGGTTTTGGCTTAAGAGAGTGGGCTATCTTGAAGTGGGGACTTACAGGTCATAAGTAAATTCAAAGATTTCCTGATTTGAAATTAGTTAAGAAAGAGAAGCTTTGTTTAAAAATGTGGGGTCTGCAGAAAATAATGTTAGCTCTAGCTCATGGGTCCGACTTTCTCCAACGTCCTCAGGAAGAGATTTAGAACAAAAAACAGTGGTCAGATGGTCAGAGTTCAATCCCCAGGTCCCCCTTATCTGAGATCTACATGCTGACAAATCCATTTATTGGAGGTCCAGATTTCTGAAAAACAGTTCAGAGATATGTGTTAAGATGTTACCTTTAGTTTCTTTGATTCATTTTTTTTTTTTAGTTGGTGTCTCATTCTGTCGCCTAGGCTGGAGTGCAGTGGCATTCTCACAGCCACCGCAGCCTCAATCTGCTGGGCTCAGGCGATACTTTCACCTCAGCCTTTCAAGTAGCTGAAACTACAGGCATGCGTCACTATGCCCAGCTACTTTTTAAAAAAATTTATTGTACAGGAGATCTCAACAAGTGGCCCAGGCTGGTCTCGAACATGAGAGCTCAGGCAATCCTCTTACCTTGGGCTCCCAAAGTGCTGGGATTATAGGCATGAGTCACTGTACCAAGTCATACATTTAGTTTCTGTAGGGGAACCAAACATCCCTGATTCTAGCTTATTTGGCTATTGTTTTAGGTTATTATTACCTTCTTATGTCAAGTTGCTTATTTACTTCTCGGGGCAAGAACTGAAAGAACTCAAGATTTTTCTTTATCTCCACACTTGGGGCAGGGGCCCCCAGGCCCCTAAATGGGGGCTCCTGTTCTGTCTCACACCTAATTTCCTGAGGAGGGGAGAGCAAAACATTGTCTGGTACCTGAATTTCCTGGATCTTCTGGTCACTTTGTATGGCTTTCTTGATACTGTGTATATTTTTTGAGATAAATAGAAGCATATTCTGTGTTCTGCTGCCTCTTTTCTGTCAGTGCTTGCTTTAAACATAAGTATGTTTATAATTCGTCATATTGGGCTCTGCTCATTTCTATAAACTCCAACAGCTGCTGTTGCTTTTGTACAAGAAACTATTTTGTGTTCCACTGAAGTATTTCCCTAAAGAACATAATGCTTTGTGAAACCTGTATTGCAGAAAATGTCTGAGTGGTGAATTGAAACCATAAGATCCAAAGAGTAAATGGACCAAGAAGATCAGGGCTTGTGACAATCCACAAGTGTCCCTGGGTGCAGGTTTAAGTATTATTATTATTTCAGACAAGGTTCTCAGCTGTGTGTATCATTTAATCCTCTACCATCTGTGATGATTTGCATAATCATGTAGCTGGACCTGGGATTGAATTCCCATGGCAATGTTGAAACTTTTTCAGATTCTCACTCTGTCCTCTCTTTTTTTTTCTCTCTCTTGTAGAATTTTTTTTGTTTTGTTTTGTTTTTTTGAGTTGGAGTCTCACTCTGTTGCCCAGACTGGAGTGCAGTGGCGCGCTCTCATTCATCGCAGCCTCGACCTGCTGAGCTCCGGTGATCCTTCCGCCTCAGCCTTCTGAGTAGCCGGAATTACAGGCATGTGCTACCATGCCCGGTTGATTTTTTGATTTATTGTAGAGATGAGGTCTCGCTGCCCAGACGGGTCTCAAACCCGCAGGCTCAGGCAAACCACTCACCTCAGCCTCCCAAAGGTGTGGGATTACAGGCTGAGCCACAGAGCCCGGATGTCTTGCAGAATTTTACAAGAATGGATTTGTGGGATTTTTTTTCTTTCTGTACAAGTTGAACCTGAGGAGCTCAAGGGCCATCTAGTTCATAATTGCGTGATAAAACTTGTTTTAAGTGTAGGTTGAAGCTTATTTTGAATGTATATTGAAACTTGTTTTTAAAACTCAGATGTATGCTTGCTTTCCCACCCAAGCCCAGTAGTATACTTTTGGTAAACAAGTTCACATACCAAAAGAAAACTGCGGAGTCACAGTGCAGACCCCCTGGCCTCATTTCCTGTTCCACTCCCCTAGTAATCTCACATTCCAGATGTCTCAACCGGTTCCACCCAGCCCGCCTGACCGTTGATGGTCAGCCGCGGTCAGCCGCAACCCGTGACCATACAAACCAACCAATCCCAAACTCCCTCATACCCAGTAGGAGAAATTACCCAATCATGTGCGAACAAGTTTAAAGTTCTTTCCCCTCCCTTGTAACTGTGTATATAAGCTGCTTGCTGTGCTGGGTCGGGGCTCTCATTCCTGTACTGCTGCACTGGTTATGGACATGAGCCCAGACTCAAGCCTGAATAAAGACCCTTGTGTGATTTGCATCGGAGCTGGCTCTTTGGTGGTCTCTCGGATTCAGGATTCAGGTACAACATTTGGGGGCTCGTCCAGGATCCCACAGACCTCCCCCCCCGAGACACCCCCAGCCCGGAGGGTCCCAGCGCCGGTAGGTGAGTGCATTCGTTCCTCTGTCTATCAGCGCACATCTGTATTATCCATAAGAATTCCAGGTCGGCATTGGCTTAAGCAGACGCGCTGGTGGACCGTCAACCAGGGGTCGTGGGAGATGTCCCACAGCCCTGTCTGGAGGACGAAGTCCTCATCTGTGAGGAAAGTCAGTTGCCTAAGGGCACGGACTTACCCTCAGCTCAGTTTTACTTTTGTCTTTACAGCTGCGGAAAACCACACTTTTATGTTGGTAGCTTCATTTTGTCTGTTGTGTTTGTGGTTGTGTTATTGTGGACGGAAAACATGGGACAGATGCTGACCACCCCTTTAACCCTGATGACTGACCACTTTTCAGATGTAAAAGAAAGGGCTCACAATCTGAGTGTAACCATTCACAGGAAAAAGTTTCAAACCCTCTGCATGTCTGAATGGCCATCCTTCAATGTAGGATGGCCGCCAGAGGGCACTTTCTCACTAAGTCTTGTTTTGCAGGTTAAGCAAGTTATCTTCCAGGATGGATGTCACGGCCACCCAGATCAGGTGCCTTACATCCTCGTATGGCAGGATGTAATTAATCCCCCCCCGTGGGCCAAATCTTTTATCCCACCTCAAACAGGGCTGACGCTCAGAGTCCTGGCCTCGCAGGAGACAAAGCCAAGCAGGCCTACGGAAACCCAAGGGTCAACTAAAACCCCTCTTTACCTGGTCCTGCAGGATGCAGAGCCTGAGGATTTACTTTTCCCTCCTCTCTATCACGATATCCCTTCGGCTCCTCCGGCGCCTAGAGAAGGTGCTGTTGGGGGCCGGGCCCCTGTTCCACAGGCGGAGGAGCCCCCACATGGACCGGCAGCAGGAACACAGGGACACGCCAATCGGGCAGCCCCAGCCCCAAATATGAGACCCGCCGACTCCACTGTGCTCCCCCTCCGTGCAATGGGGCCTCCAGATGAAACTGGAGAACAGCCCCTGCACTATTGGCCATTCTCCACCTCTGATTTGTACAACTGGAAAACCCAAACCGCCAAATTTTCTGATAATCCCAAAGATTTAACTGACTTGTTAGAAAGCATTCTCTTTACCCACCAGCCCACCTGGGATGATTGCCAAATGCTTTTAAAGGTTCTGTTCACCATGGAGGAAAGAGAACGCATTCAGACGGAAGCCCAGAAATTGGTTCTGGGTGAGGATAGACAACCGACCCAGAATCCGGATTTTATCAATGCAGCCTTTCCCCCGTCCCACCCTGTGTGGGACTTTAATATGGCAGAAAGTAAGGAGAAGCTCCAGGTCTATTGCCAGACTTTAATGGCGGGTCTCAGGGTTGCAGCACGCAAGCCCACTAATTTGGCCAGAGTATATGATGTTAGACAGGATAAGGATGAGAGTCCGGCTGCTTTTCTGGAGAGAATTACGGAGGCCTTCAGGTGGTACACTCCTATGAATCCAGAAGCACCGGAGACTAGGGCAGCTGTTATAATGGCTTTTGTCAATCAAGCTGCCCCAGATATTAAAAGGAAGTTGCAGAGGGCAGAGAGGTTAGGAGAGAAAAGCCTTCAGGACTTACTAATAGTGGCTGAAAGAGTATACAACAGCCGAGAAAGCCCAGAGGACCAGCAGACCAGAATAAACAACCGCCAGACTTGCAACTTAGCCAAAATCTTGCTGGCCACCACCACCAATGACCCCCAGGAGAAACAGAGATGCCTCAAAAAACTGGCCACGGAGCCAGGTAAGGAGGGCAGTTGTCAGAAGGGACGCCGCAACTTAAACAGAAACCAGTGTGCATATTGCAAAGAAGAGGATCATTGGGTGAAAGACTGTCCCAAGAAACACCCTAATCCCAGGGATCCAGGAAATAAGCTACACATCTTAAACCTGGGGGAAAACCTATACCCTGGGGACTAGGGGGTTCGGGGTTCAGAGCCCCTCCCCGAGCCCAGGGTAATTCTTAAGGTGGAGGAGCAGCCAATGCAATTCCATGTGGACACAGAGGCACAGCACTCTGTCCTACTGCAACCACATGGAAGGGTATCAAACAAGATTTCGTGGGTGCTGGGGGCCATGGGCACTAAGCCGTATCCATGGACCACCCAAAGGACAGTGGACCTTGGCGTGGGCCAAGTGTCTCACTCCTTTATAGTCATCCATGAGTGCCCATACCCCCTGTTAGGCCGAGACCTACTCACCAAAATGGGAGCTCAAATCAGCTTTCACCCAGAGGGGACAAAGATTTTAAACAAAAAAAATGGACATCCTATCCAGGTGCTCACTATAAGCCTGGAGGATGAGTATCATCTCCTCCAAAGGCCACTACCACCAATGGATGATATAAACTGCTGGCTACAGAGTTTTTCCCAAGCATGGGCAGAGACAGGGGGAATGAGACTAGCCAAGCACCGGCCAGCAGTGTTCGTAGAACTGAAACTGGGAGTCGATCTGGTCAGGGTATGGCAGTACCCGATGCCCCTGACCACACAGGAAGGTATAGCCCCTCACATCCGGTGGTTATTAAGTGTGGGGGTGCTGCGACCCTGTCAGTCAGCCTGGAACACTCCCCTGCTGCTGGTGCAAAAACCAAACTCAGGTGAATATAGGCCGGTTCAGGATTTACGAGCGGTAAACCGGTGAGTAATGGACATATACCCTATGGTCCCAAACCCCTACACCCTCCTCACCACTCTGCCCCCAACCAGGACATGGTATACTGTGCTGGATTTAAAGGATACATTTTTCAGTTTGCCCTTGGCCCCAAAAAGCCAGGAGATCTTTGCCTTTGAATGGATGGATTCAGGAAAGGGTATCAATGACCAGCTCACCTGGACACGACTGCCTCAAGGATTCAATAATTCACCCACCATTTTCAACAAGGCACTACAGGAGGATTTGGGTGAGTTTCGTACAAAGAACCCCAACCTGACTCTGTTACAGTATGTAGATGATATCCTGCTGGCAGCAGAGGACTGAGACATGTGTCTACAAGGCACCGAGGACTTGTTACAAACTCTGGGCACCCTGGGGTACCACGCCTCGGCAAAAAGGGCACAAATCTGCAGAACGGAGGTGAGCTATCTGGGATACAAAATAGAAGATGGGCAGAGATGGCTAATGGACGCTAGAAAGGAAACTGTTCTAAGAATTCCACCGCCACAAAATGTCCGCCAGGTATGCGAATTCCTGGGTTCAGTGGGACTCTGCTTCTTGTGGATTCCGGGGTTCACTGAGTTGGCTAGACCACTATATGAAACCACTAAAAATAAGCAAGACTTTGTTTGGATGGAGGCCATAAACAAATCTTTTAATAACCTCAAACAAGCGTTACTCTCGGCCCTGGCCCTTGGGTTACCTGATTTAACAAAGTTGTTTCATCTATATGTGGATGAACTGAAAGGGGTCGCAAAGGGGGTCCGGCTACAACAGCTAGGCCCCTGGAAAAAGCCCATAGCATACCTCTCAAAGAGATTAGATCCTGTAGCAGCTGGATGGCCCCCATGTTTGAAAATCATTGCAGCAGTCGCCACTATGGTCAAGGATGCTGACAAAATAACCATGGGTCAAGAACTGTATGTCAGTACACCCCATGCCATAGAGTGGGTGCTCAGACAGCCACCAGATCAATGGATAAGTAATGCCCGCTTGACTTACTACCAGGGCTTGCTCCTAGATCCTACTAGAATTCTGTTCCAGACCCCCACCTCCTTGAATCCAGCCATGCTGCTCCCCAACCTGGACTGGGAGGCCCCCTTCCATGACTGTGAAGAAATCCTGGCCCAGGTGTCTGGGGTGAGAGCCGACCTCCAGGATCAGCCCTTGCCTGATGCGGATAACACCTAGTACACAGATGGCAGTAGCTTGGTCCGGAATGGAACAAGATATGTGGGGGCAGCCGTAACCACGGAGACTGAAATTGTCTGGGCAGAACCATTAGTGGCCGGAGCCTCTGCCTAGCGGGCTGAGTTAATTGTGCTAACCAAAGTGTTGACTATGGGAGGTGGCAAATGGGTAAACATTTATATGGACAGCAGATATGCGTTTGCCACGGCTCATGTACATGGAGCCACTTACAGAGAAAGGGGGCTCCTAACGGCAGAAGGAAAAACCATCAAAAACAAAGCTGAAATCCTCGAGCTGCTACAAGCCCTCTGGCTACCTAAGGCATTAGCCATCATCCATTGTCCGGGACACCAGACAGTGGACACGCTGGTAGCCAGGGGAAACCACTTGGCTGACCTAAAAGCAAAGGAGGCAGCCATGTCTGTAAATCATATCCTAGTAACTATGCTACCAGACCCAGGGGCACCAGAATTGCCAGATGACCCCAAATACACAGAAGAAGACTTAAATTGAATCAAACGCCAACCTATGGTACAATACTTGCATGGCTGGTGGAGGGCAGCAAACTGCAGTGTAATCTTACCAGAAAAATTAGGACAACAGCTCCTCATAAAAATACACAGAAGTACTCATATGGGAACAAAAAAATTGGGAGACTTGATACGACATGCTAAAATAACCATCAAAGACTCGCAATCTAAAATTGAACAGATCGTGGCCAAGTGCTACGCTTGTCAAGTAACAAATGCCTCTTCACACAAATCCAACCCGGGAACCAGACTCTGAGGTAACAGGCCAGGAGCATACTAGGAGGTAAACTTCACCGAGATAAAACCGGGAAAATATGGTTACAAGTATTTACTGGTGTTTATAGACACTTTTTCAGGCTGAACTGAAGCATTTCCTACAAAACATGAAACGGCACCAATACTGGTAAAGAAACTCCTGGAGGACATTATGCCAAGGTATGGTTTCCCCGTCCAAATAGGGTCAGACAATGGACCAGGTTTTGTTTCTAAGGTAACACAGGGAATAGCTCAGGTTCTTGGGGCAGATTGGAAGTTACACTGTGCATACAGGCCCCAAAGTTCAGGACAGGTAGAACGCATGAATAGAACGTTAAAAGAGACCTTAACTAAATTATCCCTGGAGACTGGTGGGGACTGGGTGGCTCTCCTCCCCTTCGCCCTTTATAGGGTGCTCAATTCTCCCTATAAAATGGGCCTCACGCCCTTTAAAATCATGTTTGGCATTCCCCCGCCTATTGTGTTAAATTTAAAACCTGAAGTACTTGTTGAATTTGATGATCAACAACTCCTTTTTTCCTTGCAAGCACTGCAAAAAGCACATGAGCGGGTGTGGCCTGCATTAAAGGCCCTCTACGAAACCGGGCCACCCCCGGAACCACACCGCTAACGCCTAGGTGACTGGGTGTACGTCCGTAGACATCAACACCAGACGCTCCAGCCACGTTGGAAAGGATCCTACGTCGTAATCCTAACCACGTCCACCACGCTCAAAGTGGATGAATCGTCCCGTGGGTCCACTGCACCCACACCCGGCCGGCAGACCCCTTCACTGTGTTGAAAGACTATGTACCAGACTGGAAAAGCGTGCCGGACAAGGACAATCCCCTAAAGCTAAGATTGCGCTGCTCTCACTTACCCCACAAAATGCTAATATTATGTATATCGTGTTTTCTATGTAGTGTCATAGCCAACCCGAACCCACACCAGCCCCAAAATCTAACATGGCAGGTTATAGACCTCTCCACTAATGACATCATCTGACAGGCTTCAAAAGTAACCCCCCCAGCCAGGCTCGGTGGCTCAGCCTGTAATCCTGCGCCTTTGGGAGGCTGAGGTGAGTGGATTGCCTGAGCCCGCGGGTTCGAGACCCGCCTGGGCAGTGAGACCTCATCTCTACAATAAATCAAAAAATCAGCTGGGCATGGTAGCATATGCCTGTAATTCCGGCTACTTGGAAGGCTGAGGCGGAAGGATCGCTGGAGCCCAGCAGGTCGAGGCTGCGGTGGCCGGAAGCGGCCACTGCACTCCAGTCTGGGCGACCAAGTGAGACTCCAACTCAAAAAAAAAAAAAAAAAGTAACCTCCCCTAACACATGGTTCCCAACCATGACTGGGGACTTAACACAGTTCTACCACACTGCCTCCATACAATGGAAATTAAACCATGGAGGCACTGACGGAAGGTACTGGTACTTTTATGTGTGCCCAGGGCATGACAAAGATAAGAACTGTAGAGATGTCACTGAGTACTATTGCCCCAGCTGGTCCTGCGTCTCCACGGGGTTCATAAATTGGAGCCCTGCTAAGTCCAATGATTTGATAAAGGTACAGAGGGCAGGTACTCCCAACATCCATCAAAGATGTAATCCTACCCAGGGGCAGCACTGCAACCCCATAACTATAAGCTCTACCAAAAAGGGCAGAAAAGCTCAAGGCTGGGAAATAGGAAAAACGTGGGGACTCAGATTGTACAACCCGCAGCACCCAGGGTATACGGATCCCGGAAGTTCCTTTATGATTAGAGTAACCTCTCGAACCCCCAGTCAAAAAACCCTCAGCATGGTACCAAATCCAGCTCTAGCACCTAAACACAGACCAGTTGTTATACCAAACCTCAGGCCCTGGACCACCGTGTCCACCCCCTTAGCTACCGCTTATACAGATTCTGAAGCCACTGCAGCTGTCCCCGACTCCGTAGGGACCAATATACTTGTCTCTGACTCCACCCCACCCCCACCGGTACTGTACCAACATCCTCTCTGGCACTCGCCTACAGCAGGGTGGAACATGTGCCGCCCTGGGGGAGGAATGTTGTTTCCATACAGACCACTTGGGCGTTGTCAAGGAGTCCATGGCCAAAGTAAGGGAAGGATTGGCTAGACGGAAAAAAGAACGAGAACAACAACAAAGTTGGTTCCAAACCTGGTTTAACCACTCCTCCTGGCTAACTACTCTAGTATCCACCTTAGCTGGCCCCTGATCATTTTGCTACTCCTTCTCACCTTTGGGCCATGCATTGTTAACAGACTTGTAGCCTTTGTCAAGGACCAGATCAGCACCGTACAACTTATGGTGCTCAGATAGCAGTACCAGCTGGTAGGCGCCCACACTCAGAACACTTGTATAGACCCATGATTGGGTCCCTTTTTCAGGTTCCTCTGAGAGGGAGAAATGAGGAGCTCAAGGGCCATCTAGTTCATAATTGCGTGATAAAACTTGTTTTAAGTGTAGGTTGAAGCTTATTTTGAATGTATATTGAAACTTGTTTTTAAAACTCAGATGTATGCTTGCTTTCCCGCCCATGCCCGTAGTATACTTTTGGTAAACAAGTTCACATGCCAAAAGAAAACCGCGGAGTCACAGTGCAGACCCTCTGGCCCCATTTCCTGCTCCACTCCCCTAGTAATCTCACATTCCAGATGTCCCAACCGGTTCCACCCAGCCCGCCTGACCGCTGATGGTCAGCTGCGGTCAGCTGCAACCCGCGACCATACAAACCAACCAATCCCAAACACCCCCGTGCCCAGTAGTAGGAGAAATTACCCAATCATGTGCGAACACGTTTAAAGTTCTTTCCCCTCCCTTGTAACTGTGTACATAAGTTGCTTGCGCTGGGTCAGGGCTCTCGTTCCTGTACCGCTGCGCCGGTTATGGACGTGAGCCCAGACTGGAGCCTGAATAAAGACCCTCGTGTGATTTGCATTGGAGCTGGCTCTTTGGTGGTCTCTCAGATTCAGGATTCGGGTACAACAGAACCTATAAATCTTTCTTTTTTTTCTTTTTTTTCTTTTTTTTTTTGAGTTGGAGTCTCACTCTGTCGCCCAGACTGGAGTGCAGTGGCCGCTCCCAGCCACCGCAGCCTCGACCTGCTGGGCTCCGGCATCCTTCCGCCTCAGCCTTCCAAGTAGCTGGAACTACAGATGTGCACTACCACGCCCGGCTAATTTTTTGATTTATTGTAGAGATGAGGTCTCGCCTGCCCAGGCAGGTCTCGAACCCACGGGCTCAGGCAATCCACTCACCTCAGCCTCCCAAAGGCACGGGATTACAGGCTGAGCCACCGAGCCTGGCTTATAAATCTTTTGTAAGTGTTCAGTACTGAGAAAGAAAGTGATCAGACACTGTTGTATTTATTGTGCCTTCTGTAAGACATTAGCAATGATCTCTTTGTAAATTAGTTAACTTCATTGTTTTTTATTGATTTCTTAAATAAATTAATGACCCCCCTCAAAAGTGACACTTTAATTTTAAAAGTATGTCTTTAAAAATCCAAACTAGCCTGGGCAACTTGGCGAGACCCTGTCTCTACGATAAATAAAAAAACTAACCAGGTGTAGTAGTGTGTGCCTGTACTTCTGGCTACTTGGAAGACTGAGGCAGAAGGATAGCCAGAGCCCAGCAGGTTGACACTGCAGTGGCTGTCAGCATGCCACTGCTCTGTAGCCTGGGCAACAAAGTGAGACTCCAACTCAAAAAAAAAAAAAAAGGAAAAGAAAAAAAGAAATTAATGTCTATATGGATTTCTAAACTATAGACAAAAAGCAGTTATTTCATTTTATTTCTTATAAAGTTTCCTCTCCTCCAAAATAAGTATGTCTCTTGAATGATGGCAATATTGATATATTAACAGAAAGTTTAGGTATGTAAATTTCTTTTCATAAGTCACTCCCACTATTACCAATTATCATCCTACCTCAAAGGAAAATCAAATTGAAATCTAACATTATCATCTGAAATGCTAGATTATCATATTGAGAACTTTTAAGTACTTTCATTTTATAGAACAGATGATCCTCAGCAATTAATCATACTCAGAATTCAAAAAGCAAACAAATAAACTTAGTTTCTTAACTGAAAAAATTATTTTGCATCTTCCAAGCCAAGGAACAAAACAAAAATGTTAGAAAGAATCTAATACATGACTGAGTTTTTAGATTTCTGGGAAATATTTTTACCTTCTGCAGCCTCACAAACTTTAGTTTAGACATCTTACGACACTTGTATGGGAGGAGGATCTTTGTGGTTTTTAAATTTATTTTGTTTATTTGTGTGTTTTTGTCACTGATTCATTCATATCACTAAGTATACATATGTACATATGTTATATATATATATGACATATATCCATATATTTTTTGCTATGTGCTAGGCATTGCTCTAGACCTTGGGAATGCAGTGCCCATGAGCCTTTCCCCCAGAGAGGGGGAAACAGACAAGTAAGCAATGCAAATAAGGTACCCTAAGTTCACTGCTAAGTTAAATGAAAAGCATTGTGGGAGCTTATAGCAGAGGAATCTGACTAGATCAGACTAGAGGTTCAGGCAAGCTTACAGGATAAAGGAATATTTGCACACAACCCTGAAAGCTGAGTCAGATTCAGTCCTATGAAAAGAAGCCCATAAGAAAAATGTGTGCCAGGCATAGGGAAGTATAGCATCAACTAGCAGGAGATGAGATTGAAGGCAAAAAGTTACAAACAGAAGCATGATATGATTAGATGACCATTTCAGAAGCATCACTGCCTGGAGAACGGACACAGAGGATGATTAAATTTGTCAGGAATGCAAACAAAGGCTGAACTACAGTAACGCAGTAAGGAGAGAAAGAGAGGATTTATGTAAAAGGTAAATCCACAAGACAATTAGCTGTTGAGGTGGGGTAGAGTGGGGGGAGAGCAGTTGCCCTAACCTTTATTTGAATTTTAGACATACATAGCAATTATGTGGTAGGCTACTGTAATAGGCCAGTTCATTGATTCTAGCTGTTGTTACAACTCAAAATATCAGTGACTTAGCACAACAAATGTTTATTTCTCTTTTACCTCGCAGTCCAAAGCTAGGCTGAAAGAAGGCGGGTTCTGTTCCACACAGTCATTCAGGGATTCAGGCTGACAGAGGCTCATCTATCTATAATTTCTGACAGCCCTGGGGTCCAAAGAAGTGATAACAGATTGAAAAAGAAAGCACATTTTCCTGAACTGCCTCACACCAGACACAATAGTTTGGTTCCACTCATGGTCTATTGACCAGAATTTAATCACCCCATCTAACCAGAGGAAGACTGAGGAATGAGGATTATCTGCATGCCCATGGGTAAAATGTGATGGGTTTGGGGAACACATTATATCATCTCTGCTGTAGTCACCAACCAAAATGAACTCAAAAGCAAAGCTCCAAATCGGCAGATGCAGACCTAATACTGAAGCATTTGCTTTCCAAAGGGAAATCAAAAGGTAAATAGTCATTTGGAGATTCCATGTTTCACAGTTGTATATTTTCACATCTACATGAGAAGACCTCATTCCACTATAAAGGCCATGAAATCACCAAAGTTAAGCTTTCTAAGTCATTGTGGCACCACTGTAACTTTCTGAGACAATAGGTTTCAACCATACACATATATAAATCTTCTACTTTTCTCCCTGGATTCAGGCATTCAAAAGACGTTATCAGGCCTTTGTCACTCCCTTTTTATTTCTCAGTGCTGCTTTCCTCTGCACTGGTTCACTCCCAGAGAGGTTCTTTCCTCGTAGAGGTCTCTAGCATTTATGATCTCTGGAGAGATGCTTTCCCTGACCACCTTCTTAGCATCCCTAATACTCGCTGATAAATGATTCTGGACCTCCTTGGGTCACATGCCCACGCTGTGCCAGCCAGTGTCCAAATGGATAGAGAACTTTGATGGGCCAGCCTGAGTTGCACTCCAGAGGCAGGGGAGGTCTTATGATTGGCAGCTACCTCAGATGTGAAGGGAGTAGTTCCCGAGAGGAAGAGAGGCAAGGCTAAGCAGCTGTGAAAACAAACAACAGTCATCACCAAGGCTCTATAAATTTTAATTTCTCATTAAATTTTGGCTTAGAATCTTGGTAGAGCTGAAAGAGAGAGAAAAAAATCAAACTATCAAATCTGTGGAAGCTATTTTGTTCAAGAGCCATCCTGTATTAACCTCCAGTTGGTCTATAAGTGGCCTACAATCAAAATCAAACATCAACCAATCAGAATTGCCTTATTTACATGGTAGGAACGCAAATGCAAGATGGGACTCCTAAAACTCACCCTAACCAGTAAGAAGGTCAAACTCCACTGGGAAGAAACTCATTACACTGCTCTAGAATCGACACTATTCTGCCTGCTTCTCTTTTACAGTGTATGTCAGTAAATTTGTTTTTCTAAATTGTCTTGCTGAATACTTTCACCCACCACAAAGTCACAAGTTAGGATTACTCAGTGAGTAACCTGCTTTCCTCCATTGTATCAAGTGAGATGACTAAACATTTCCATTTTGTAACCCTAGAATGTCAGTTTTCTTCCCATATCTATATGTTCATTGGTGTTTTATATTGGGGATAGTATGGTTTTACCTCAATCTTTAGCTTGTATTGAGGTTTATAGGTCTGCTGGGAGAAAAACTAAGTTTACTGTGGAATCTGTTCTGTCCTAAATCACAAGGGAGAAAAGACCTGCCTTGGCAAATCCTGTTGGAATGTGATTTATGGGTCCATGCTTAGGTGTTTTATTACTACATATCATAACTTTTATTAGTGCTTCCATTAATATTGCCAGTCATGAGCCATAAAATTGACTCTGAGTGCATCCACAGGCTCTTATAAAACTCTTTCCAAATCATTGGTTTTTCTGTAAATCATATTAAACATTTTTGTAAAAAAAAAGTGGCTGCTCACTTGGTTTTAGTTTAACACTTGCAGTTTCTAAGAGTAGAATCAGAATGACTCAGAACAGCGGGAGCTCTTAGAAGTCATCTTGCTCTCTGTTTCTCTATGGGTAGAGGAGGATAGACACTCCGTACCCTTAGTGGCATGAATGAATCTCCTCCATGACATCATACTACTGGTAAACTTACTACCTCACAACATCCTAAGTTTTCGCTTATTTTGTTTGCTTTTGAGACAAATTCTAATTGCCAGAAATTTGTCCTAGCTTTTGTCCCTTTGAGCCCTACAGAATTAGTCTACATAGGATGATTGGGCCTTAAACTTCCCATTTTTGGGTTACCCTGGGTTCCCTGGGGTGTTTCTTCTTCAGACATTGTGTCCTTAGTTCTGTCCAACCTTCCTCGTATGCAGTTTCCATAGCCACCTCTATCTTGACTTGCTTTACTGTGGCAGTGCTCCAGAACTCTTTGGGCCCGGTTGTTTGTCATATTATAATAGTGCAGTGGCTCAAGTCTATAATCCCAGAACTTTGGGAGGCTGAGGTGAGAGGATTGCCTGAGCCCTGGGGGTAGAGACCAATGTGGGCAACTTGGAGAGACCGCGTCTCTACAATAATAATAATAATAATAAAAATTAGGTGTGGTGGCTCACACCTGTAGTTACAACTGCCTGGAAGGCTGAAGCAGCAAAATTGCCTGAGCCTAGCAGGTCAAGGCTGCAGTAGCCATGACCACGCCGCTGCACTCCAGCCTGGGCAACAGAGTAGACTCCAATGTAAAAAAACAAAAAACAAAAACAAAATAAAACCCAGATCTACTAGCCCTTCTGTTTTCTGGTTCCCATTCTTGCATCTTATTCATAGTGGTATCCCAGGAGATTGTCAAAGAACTTGCTAAAGTCCAAATATCAGCCTTTGTCTGACCAAGACAAACCATCAAGGAAAGAGAGAAAGAAAGAAGAAAGAGAGAAAGCGATGAAGAAAGGGAGGGAGGGAGGGAGGGGAGGAAAAGAAGAAAACTTTTGTCTGGAATTTTACCTGCATGGAACATGAAGTTTACTAAGCTATAATTTGCAGCATCTTCTTTCTTCCTACTTAAAATAAAATTGTGACTTTTCCCTGACTTTGATCATTTGATCTTTTGCCTTTCCCATGAGCCATCAAAGACTGTTTATTACAAGGTTTCATGGGTCTCACCCACAGGTACTATCCTTGAGTGGAATTGTGGCAGGATAATCTTTTGAGATGTTACCTAAGATTTCCTTCTTTGAATTTCTTTTAATCTTTGACTTTTATTCATTGATTCAATGCATTCATTGCCTCAGGGAAAGATTGTTACAGGAGGAAAACAAAGAAAGAGCTTTTAAAATTTCTGAAGCCTTTAGAAGTTTAAAAGAAAATGTAGGTCCAGAGGGAACTTGGGTCATAAAAAATAAATGGGGGAAATGTGTTATGTGCGGAGAGCCTGCTTTTCCAGATCCTCAGCTTCCCTTCACCTCCACCCTTGGTCCACGGAGCTGTGAAAATCCACTCAGACACAGGGAAGACAGAGGAGAAACCCTCAAGACATTTGGAAATCCAAGAACAGGGGAGAACAGGGGCACCCACTGGGACAAAGGCAAGGCTTGAGGACTTAAAGGAGGGACCCCAAGAAATTAGAATAGATTTAGTTCATATTTTGCCAAAGAATAGCTATTTTTGCTTAGACAGACACTCTTTGAATCTAGCACAGGTTATACATAGATAGATAAATTTCCAATAGGCAGGTTTTAGGAAGTATTCAGACATTTTACTGCAGGCCATGCTGGCAGCACATCTCACCCCTTTGGCAAATCTCCATCAGATGCAAGACAAGGACAACCCAACCTTTCATGATTTAGCATAATCTCTAAGAAACTTTCAGTTTCCTTATCAAAGGCGGAAGGTCAAAGATCACCCCTTAGTTGGCTGAAGCCATAGAAATGATAATAAGACCACTTTTTTGCTAAGGAGCTTGTGGGTTGGAAACTTCTGACAGGATTCTTGCAGGAAAAACTCCTCCCCCGTCTCCTCCCATCTAGCCCACCACCATGGCAGCAATCATGTGACTAACCTACCCATCTGCTTGCTGTCCATCACCTGATGTCAGTGTTAGGGTACTGGACAGGGTGAAGGCGTATGGAGAGAGGGAGGTGCGCAATACCGCCAGAGCTGGCAAGCTGGGGGTGCCCACTGGGAGCCCAGAGATCCAAGCAAATGCAAAGAATTGTGACACACAAAAAGGCTAAGAAAGAAAAGTTTATTTAAAAGTAAGTTAGAGAGAGAAAGAGAAGGAAGAGAGAAGATTCACCTCCCCAAGGCGGGGGAGGGGGCCAAAGCCAGGAAGCATGGTGACAGCCATAGCTCAAAGAGCACATGGCTACACCAGAGTCTACCAAGGCAATGGCCGCTGGTTACTTGTGGCTGAGTCTTTTTAATCATTCCCCTAGATGGGGATCATTAAGGTGATTGGGTGGTGGTCTGCTTCCACGTCATCACAAAGGGGCAGACAAGCGCAGGTACTGATGATGTCAGGTGATGGACAGCAGGCAGATGGGTGGACACATCATTGCTGCCATGGTGGGGTTTATCTGTGTCAGGTAGGTCACAGAGGGCTGATTAGGCTAACCCTGGGGGAGGGGGGAGTTTCTTCAAGAGACTTGTTAGACATTTGCAATTTACAAACTCAGACATTTGCAACTCACAAATTCCTTGACCAAAGGTGGGGTGGTGTATTATTACTTTTATGACTTTGGCCTTGGCAAGGAATCAAAAGTTTACTAGAGGTTATTATGGTAAACCATGAATGGTTGAACTGTCCTGATCTCGCATCTGAAGGAAATTTGCTTAGGGGGGATGGAATAGGCTGCTTGTTCTGCAGTAGAACGTCTGAACACTTTCTAATGGCTACGCTGAGACAAAAAGACTAAAGAATAAGCTAAGTTTTTTCTAGGTTTCTATAGGTACCTTTCAGTCAGTACCTGTGCTTACCTGTCCCTTCGTGATAACATGAAGCAGACCACCACCCAATCACCTTAATATGCTTCCCCCATCAAAGGGAAGTATTAAAAGGACTCACCCATGAGCAACCAGCTGCCACTGCCTTACTAAGCTATGGTGTAGTCATGTGCTCTTTGATCTAACCAGGCCATGTTTTCTTAAGCTTTGGCCCCCTCTCCTACCTTGGGGAGTTGAATCTCCTCTTTCTCTCCCTCTCTCTTTCTAATTTAGTTTTCAAATAAACTATACTGTCTAATCTAACTTCTGTGCAATTCTTTGCGTGTTTCTCACAGCACTGGATCGCACACCAGACATCCACACCCCCAGCGGGCCTGACCTAACAATCTGGAGGCCCCGCTGGGAGTGTGACCTAACAAGGACTTTCTCATGCCCAGGAGGAGCAGAGGAAGTAGAAGTGTCCATGTGATAGATCCTGGCAGCCCCACACCTCACAAATCCCTGGTGTCCCCAGAGCAACTGAGGATTTCCCATGACAGATGATTTCTCATGAGCCTGAGAGTAGCACGGAAGTGATGAAAGTCATGCAAAGATGGAGGTTGTTAGGTTAGACCAGGGAATCTGTGATTTGGTGCCATGGATAAGATGCAAATAATTCAATTCCTCTTAGTATTCACAAATAATTGCAAAAGCTTGTTAAAAAAAGATGCAAATAATTGCACAGAAATTAGATTGGAAAATATAGTTTATTTAGAAGGTAGATTAGAGAGAGAAAAAAAAGATTCAGCTCTCCAAGTTAGGGGAAGGAGCCAAAGCTTAGGGAAACATGGCCCAGCCAGAGTTCAGAGAACAAGTAGGCAGGCCAGAGCTTAACAATAGCCGTGACTGCTGTGGTTTGAAGTTAAAGGCTTTTTATGCTTTTTTTTGATGGGGTAGGCTTTTTTTTGATGGGGTAGGCCGTTAAGGTTATTGAGTGGTGGTCTGTTTTACATCAACAGGAAGGGACAGGTAAGCACAGGTACTAACATTACCATGATGGACAGCAAGCAGATGGGTGGGCTAGTCACATGACTGTTGCCATAGTGATAGGGTCTGTATCACCTGAGGTCATCAAGAACTGCTCACAATAGATTAGGTTAACTTGGTTTCTTACGGCTGGGGGCAAATACTTGGAATAGAAATGCTAATTCGTACAAAACAAGCTGGGGAGGGGGTTGTAAAACGATTAGCAATTGCTACCTCTGAGAAATCAGTTCTGCTCTGATTAGAGGGCCAGCAAGGCAATTTGCCAAGAAAGCATGACAGAACTAGGCAGTGTCAAAATGCTGTGCTTTAGCTATTAAGTTATTTCATTTTGGCATTTTACTCTTTCAGGGGCTTAAAACAAATTCATGAGTACTAAGAGGAAAATAAAAAACCTGAATTACTTGTTATAGTAGATACTGCATCACTTCATTCACAGTCCCTCCTTAGGGTCGATGCATCTAACCCCTAGCTGCTGGGAATACCAGCTACAGATCTTAGTTGCTTCACCACAGTCATACCCTTTCCCAGGAAACAACCTGTGTCCTGTGCTGACTGATGCAGGAATAAAATGGCCCTGCCTTCTAGCTGCAATATGATAACTTGAAGAGCTACCCTAGCCTAGCTCCAGAACTCTAAGAAGAATTGACGGAGACCTCTGTAGCAACCACATTGTTGGAAAGCTTCTCACTCTACCTAGTACCAATTTGTTCCACGTGTATCTCTGAGAACTTCCACCCAACAAATTTTCTAACTTATTTTTTCCATGTCATTTTCTTTCCAGGGAATCCAATCTAAGACATCAGCACACCTGAGCTGATAACTTAAGGATTCATAACTCTCTCTAAATGTAACTTTTCTTTTTCTTTTTTTCTTAAATGATTTTGCCCTTCTGATAAAGTGCTGAAGAGGGTCAAATGTAACTTTTCTAGGTGCAGAGATAAATTATTTCAGAAGTTCATGGTGCACAATTATTCTGTTCTTTTGCACTCATCTTTGGCTTCAGTTCTCTCACACCAATTTTGGTTTTACTCTTTCCTATCTGATAATCATCATGAAGGTGAACTAAGGTAGTAATGGTATGTTTCAACCTTTCATGTTGTTGCCATCATTATCCAAACATTGGACAAAAGTCTCCTTGCCATCTTCTTTTGAATAAACTAAAAAAAAACCCTTGTTTTGTCTTCAGCATTTTTCAAAATATCATCTCATTCTAAGTTATTAACTTTTCTTTTTCAGTCTTATAAACTTCAATAATTTTATATCTTAAAATAAATTGATAACTTCAGTGTCCCAAGCCAATTTATAGAGACCTCTTTTGCAACTCCTACCTGAGTGGTCTAGTATCTCACTTTAGAATGTAGGGGTATAGCCGGGCTTGGTAGCACATGCCTGTAGTTCCAGCTACTTGGAAGGCTGAGGCAGAAGGATCGCTGGATCCCAGCAGGTCGAGGCTGCGATGACTGGGAGCGGCCTCTGCACTCCAGTCTGGGAGATGGAGTGAGACTCCAACTCAAAAACAGAAAAAAGAATGTAGGGGTAGTTGGCATCTTTTGTTTTCTATGCAGACATGGAAGCCTCCACTCAAATTGATATAGGAAGCGTCTCATTTAGTGTCCTGTTATACTGCAATAACCTAAATAACTGTCAGCAAGCGAGTGCTTAAATTATGACATATCCACTACAGTGTAAAACCATATGATACCTAAAAGTATTGAGGGTGATTTGAATACTGACATGAAAAATGTTGTTTTGTAAGTAAAAGAATAACTTGAAAATAGTTTTAGGCAAACAAGTTTTATGTTTTTATCTTTAAAAGAATATGTATGTGTTTGTTGTACATGAATATACCTATGTCCATATATGCATAGAAAGTGCAAGGAATAATATATAAACATATTAACAGTTATTATATCTGGGAACTGGAGTTGTGGAAGTTGAGTGTCAGGAGGGTGCTATGGTTTGAATGTTTCTGTTCCTTCCTAATTCATGTGTTGGAAGCTTAATCCCTAGTACCACAGTGTTGGGAGATGGGGCCCAAAGGGAAGGGTTTAGGTCATGAGGGCACCCCCTCATGAATAGATTAATGTTGTCATAAAAAAGCTTGTAGGAATCAAGTTGTTCTCTCCAGTCGGGCTCGGTGGCTCAGCCTGTAATCCCACGCCTTTGGGAGGCTGAGGTGAGGGGATTGCCTGAGCCCCCGGGTTCGAGACCCGCCTGGGCAGGTGAGACCTCATCTCTACAATAAATCAAAAAGTCAGCCAGGCGCAGTAGCGCACGCCTGTAATTCCAGCTACTTGGAAGGCTGAGGTGG
Source organism: Cephalopachus bancanus (assembly GCA_027257055.1). Taxonomy (NCBI): domain Eukaryota; kingdom Metazoa; phylum Chordata; class Mammalia; order Primates; family Tarsiidae; genus Cephalopachus; species Cephalopachus bancanus. The sequence continues at coordinate 3,183,042 of JAPVLO010000122.1, read as the reverse complement.
AAGGATCGCCAGAGCCCAGCAGGTGAAGGCTGTGGTGGCCAGGAGCAGCCACTGCACTCCAGTCTGGGTGACAGAGTGAGACTCTAACTCAAAAAAAAAAGTTGTTCTCTCCTGCTTTTCTGCCATGTGAGAACATGGTGTTCCTCCCCTCCGGAGGACACAGTGTTCAAGGGGCCATCTTGGAAGTAGGAAAACCAGGTTTTAATATGCCAGTGGCTTACTCTTGGACTTCGCAGCCTCCAGAACTGCAAGAGAAAACATTTCTGTTCTTTATAAATTGTGCAGTCTGAGGTTTTCTGTTACAGCAGCACAGAATGACAAAGACAGAGGGGAGGAATTTATTTTTATTTAATGCTCTTCAGTATTGCTTGAATTTTAATATAATAATCATTATTTTTATAAGTTAAAAAGAATGTAAAAGAACACCTTAAGTAAGAAAGTATAATGTATGCTATTGTGTTCTGGTTTTCTATTTGGTTTGAAGTCAACTTTCTAAGACCACTAGCCTGGGAGACAGAAGATATACCTCCCACTGTCAGTCCTGTCATGAACAAAGATAGATGTAGCAATATGCTATCCAAGGGGGAGCATTATTTTATTGCTTTTTTTCAATTTTTTTTTAATTATAAAGATGTGGGGTACAATTCAGGGTTAGGTAAACAAACATTGATTATGTAGGTACCCTTGTTGATGAGGTATGCTCCTCCCTCCCCTAGCAGTTTCTCTCAACTGCCAATCCCACCTCCTTCCCCTGTCAGTTTCCCATTACTGCCAAACGCTTTCTTATAGTATTATGATTGTTCAAGGTCTGCTTATGAGTGAGAACATATGGTACTCTGTTCTTTGTTTCTGTGATAGATCACTGAGTATGATCGACTCCAAATCCATCCAAGTTGCTGCAAAGTCCATGTATTTGTCCTTCTTTATGGCTGCATAATATTCCATTGTGTATATGTATATTTTCTTTATCCAGTCCAGCTTCAATGGGCAACATGGTTGGTTCCATGGTTTTGCTATTGTGAATATGTGTGCAGGTATCTTTTTTGTAGAATGACTTGAGTTTTTCCGGGTATATTCCTAATAGGGAAATTGCTGGGTCATGTGGAAGGTCAATTTCTAGTTCTTTCAGAAATCTATACATTGTCTTCCATATTTTATTGCGGTTTAAATTAACCTAATAATTTTTAAATATTTCTAAATTACAAGAGAAATATATGTTAGGGTCACACTCCCAGTGGGGCCTCCAGAATGTTAGGTCAGGCTTACTGGGCTGTGGGTGTCATGAGAAAGATGTAAAGAATTGCACAGAAGTTAGATTAGAAAACATAGTTTATTTAGAAAGTAAATTAGAGAGAGAGAGAGGAGATTCACCTCCCCAAGTTAGGGATGGGCCCAAAGCCGGGAAACATGGCCCTGTCATAGCTCAAAGAGCACATGGCTACGCCATAGCTTAGCAAGGCAATGGCAGCAATGGCATGGCAGTGACGAATGGCTGCTCGTAGTTGAATCCTTTTAACCCTTCCCTTTAATGGGGAAAGGTCATTAAGGTGATTGGGTGGTGGTCTGCTCCACATCATCACGAAGGGGCAGATAAGCACAGGTACTGACGTCCTGTGATGGACAGCAGGCAAATGGATGGGTTAGTCACATGATTGCTACCATGGACAGGGGCTAGATGGGAGGAGACAAGGGGAGGGGTTTTCCTGCAAGAGACCTATCAGAGATTTCCAAACCACAAGCTCTCTAGCAAAAAAGATAGTCTTATTATCATTTCTATGGCTTTAGTCAGCCAGAAGGTGATCTTTGACCTTCCGCCTTTGACAAGGAAATTGAAAGTCTGCTAGAGATTATTATGCTAAACCATGAATTGAAAGGTTGGGCTGTCCTTGTCTTGCATCTGATGGAGATTTGTGGAGGGGGTTAGTCTGCAGTAAAATGTCTGAACACTTCCTAAAACTTGCCTATTGGAAATTTATCTATCTATGTGTAACCTGTGTCAGATTCAAAGCGTGTTAGTCTGAGCAAAAATGCCTATGCTGAGGCAAAATGTGAACTAAGTTTATTCTAAGTTTTTAGGGGTCCCTCCTTTCAATATATAATGTATAAGTAAATTATACAGCATGATATAATGAAACTTCATGACCCCACTACCCAGCACAAAGCCTTCAACTCTAACACCAACTTGAATTCACCTGTGTGTTTTTCCCAATCCCATCCGTGTAACCCTTAGCCTGAGTTTCGCATCTTTTAAATTTTAAAAAATGCAAAACTTCTCCCCTTTTAAAAAATGTATGTTTTCATATGTCCTAGCATTGTTTTATTTGAGCTTATGGGAATATTATACAGTATGAGTCTTTGGGGGAATTTCTTTTCCACTCAAAATTATGTTCCTAAGAGTCAGCCATATGTGTAGCTGTAGTTCATTGGTTTTCATTTCTGTATATTATATATTTCATTGAATAAGTTTAATATCTCAAGATGTATTCATTACCTACCATTGGATTTTGACAGTTTCTAGTTGTTTTCATTATTCTGAAAAGTATTACTATGAGCACTCTAATACAAGTTCAAGTTTTTCTAGGATGTATGTCCTAGGAGTAGAATTTAAAGTCACAGGCTATGTCAATGTGTAATCTTACAAGAAACTGCCAAATTGATTTGGGAAGTCATTGTATAAATTTACACATATATCATAATATTTGAGAATTTACATTGACTCATAATCTTACATTTGCCTTTCTTAGGTTTTTAATCTAAGGGATCTAAAATAGTGTTTCTACATGGACTTAATTTGCATTTTCCTGATTACTAAGCAGGTTAAACACATATTTATATGAGATTTGGCTATGCATGATTTCTTCTGTGAAGGGCCTGTTCATAACTGTATCCCCAAAGTGCCTCTAACATCAGGGACTCCTAAACGTTTGTTGAATAAATGAATAAATCATGGTAGCAAAATAAGTCTTACAAGTGGGCTTGTTAACTTAAGAAAAATGTTTAACCACAGAGTACCATAAGCCCTATTTCCTTAAACTTGTAGTTTAATAAATTCCATTATATAACCAACTTAATGTAGCTGATTGATAGCTGATTCTTTGATTCTTTTTTTCAAAAAGTATTCATATAATTATTGTAATGATATTAATTCTCTTTGGTGAAGCAGTATTCTGCTTTTATTATTTAGTTTTAATGGCAGTAGAGGGGTTCTAAGTTTTGTTCTAGTGGCTGAACAACTCAAACAGTGCTGTTGCTTTCAAAACACTAAGCATTTTCCAGAAAAACATGAAATATTGGATCCAACAAATCAGCAGTATTTTTCCTAACAGAAAAATTAGTAGTATAAATATAATATAGTATGTACCATAAGTATATAACATAAAATCACATCCACAAAATTACGTTAAAAAAAAGTGTAAACAGCTAGCTTTCTTGAATGTTCCTGTCACTGTTGTATACCTAATACTTAACAGATATGTCATAAGGCATCAAGTTTATTAAAAAAAGTAATAGAAGAGGACTTAGAATTTAGAAAATTTTGTCTATCCCTTACCTTAATTTTTTGGAAATCTTTTTCTAAATATCTCTAAATTAGAAATAATTATTACACATTTTTAACTGGTAGATGTTCCACAGAAGCATCATTTTAAAGCCACTCTTTTGATAGAAGTCTGTATAGACTGTCCAGTAGGAAGTAGGTAAAGAAGTCAAAGCCAGGTATGGTGGGGTGCCTGCAGACCCAGCTACCTGGGAGGCTGAGACAGGAGGATTGCCTGAGCCCAGGAGTTGGAGGATGCAGTGAGCTGTGATTGCGCCACTGCACTCCAGCTTGGGCAAAATTTCTTCACAAAAAAGTAACAGAAAAGTCATTATAGGTTGATACGGATTTTACTTGTCTCTGTCTTCTCCAAGAGGTATGAATATGTGCTGCTCTCCCTTCAAGAAGGTATGACAAGAAAGTATATTTAGCTATAAGGAGCAAATCAGCTGATAATCTCCATCTGGGTGCTTCTGGCTGTCCTACAGCTTTCAAGCAAGGCCATACCCTTCCAGGGTAGCCCCGACAATGACTGAGCGTGGATGGGTCCCAGCCATTTCTGTGCTGAGTGGGTATCCTCAGAGGCAATAACAAAATTAGCTGGGTGTGGTGGTGCACACCTTAGTTCTAGCTACTCAGGAGGCTTAGGCAGAAGGATCACCTGAGTCAAGAGGTAGAGGCTGTGGTAAGCCATAATTGTGCCACGGCACTCCAGTCTGGACGACAGAGATCCTCGCCTCCAAAAACAAAAAACAAAGAAAAGAAAACGCACATACCCATTTTATAAACCTAGTGTCCAGGAACATTTCATTTCTTTTTATTTTTTCATTTATTTCTTTTCTTTTTTTTTTGAGTCAAAGTCTCACTCTGTTGCCCAGGCTGAAGTGCAGTGGCATACTCATGGCCACTCCAGCGTCGACCTGCTGGGCTCTGGCTATCCTTCTGCCTCAACCTTCCCAGTAGCCGGAACTACAGGTGCACACTACCATGCCTGGCTAATTTTTTACTTATTGTAGAGACGAGGTCTTGCCAAGTTGCCTGGGCTGGTCTCAAACCCACAGGCTCAGGCATCCACTCAGCTCGGCCTCCCAAAGTACTGAGATTACAGGCTGAACCACCAAGCCCGGTCAATATTATACTTTTTAAAAGGTAAAAGGCCAGTTTATACTGAGGAGTTGTGAAAACTGTCTTTTACCTTGTTAAAGGCACTTGAGCAAAGTACTGACTGCAGTGTTCTCCCTTCTGAGGCAAACCAGAGAATCTCTCATTTGAATGTGTTCAGGTTTCACTTTAAGATCATTTTCTGGACACTCTGAGTGTCCTTGTCATAGCTAGCATTTACACAGAACATCATTCTAACTTTCTCTTTGAATTGAAATCAAGTGCTGCTATCTGCTGATTGGAAATTAAAAGTACATTTAGGGTACTATTTCAAAAGTATCTATTATTAACTTTTTCTCTTTGAAAAACAGAGATTCTGAGGCAAGAATATTTTTAGCTTTGTCTAAAGTAGTAAGTCATAATAATCTTCATTGATTTGGGATTTCCATGTTTTTTCATTATGGAAATTCTAAATTATACAATTTAATGTGGCTTCTGAAAATATTCAATTATCTATGAGTCTCCAAATTTTCTACTAAAAATGGAGTCCAATCAATCAACCAAGTAGCTGTTAAATGACAGCGGTGTGTGTTACTGCCCAGGGCCAGGTCTGTTCTGCCCTCATGTGGTAAAGCAATCACTGTGACACGGGTTTTGCAAAAGAGAAAAGATTTATTTGCAAAGGCACTGTGTTGGAGGAGTTCAATCTTTTCCAGGCAGATTTACATTGTATTTGGTCAGGTCAGAGAACAGAGGAGCCAGGTTCCCAGGATCTCTTGAATCGTAATTGTGGTGGCCAGCGATTACATGGGGAAAGGGTCTCCGCACTGATTTGTCTCTGCTTTTAAACAGACCGATACAGTAGTGGCATGCAGCCAGATATGAGCATATAGCTATACTTAACAAGTTACATTAATTTGCTTATGTTTAAGTTCTGCTGGGCCAAGATTTAAGGGAATGCTATCTTGTTCTGGCCAGGCAAGAAAGCCTGACTGACTCTATGTACCTCACAGGCACCAAGCAAAGAGGCGGGAGAATAGTTCTCAAATCCAGCTCTCTGAAGATAAGGTTTAGGGATATTTATGGGGTGGGGAAGTGTCTAAGGCTTGAGGAAAGGTGATTGGTGAGGGGGAAAAATAAAAGTTAACAGGTTTATTCTCCACACACGTAGCTGGGGTTCATGGCATTTCATAGGACATACGTACAGAAAATGTCAGCCTTAGCATGATCTGAGGGTGGGGTTTTTGGCCCTCTGATGTCAAAAGGCGGGCCACCTCTCAGGCACTTGTGCGGGCCCAGTTGAAGGGTCAGTGGTATCAACTGGTTTGACCTGGATAGGAGCTGGCCCAAGTTCCTTGAGTGACCATTGTCGTGGTGATCTATTAGTGTTATAAAAAGAGGACTAACAACAATAATAATAAAAAGCAAATAACCAAAAGCAAGCAGTTCAGGTAGACTTGATTAGGAAAAAGAGAGATTCAATTCCAGGACCTAGAAAAGTCATCTGAGGATACAGCAAGTCTTTTTTGTCTTTTCGGTCTCAGTTCCATTCATAATGTCTGGTACACAGTAGGTACTCAAAAAATACATATTCAGTGAATAAACAATCATAAAACAAGTAGCTCTGAATTTTTGTCAAAGGGTCTAGGGGCCTCACACAAAAATGAATGATACAGGAGAACATTAAGGAAACATTAACTGTTAATTAACATTAATCAAACAGAAGAAATGGAATAAGCAAAGTGAAAAATTCAAAAGAATAAATGATAGCTTAAAGGTGGTAAAATGGCTACTAGTAAACCTTGGATTTGGTTTCACATAGATAAAGCACAGTGAATGTTAAACAGTTGCACAGTTTAGCATGATGGAAATTTTAAATTTATCTTTTATCTTTTTTGCATCACTCACTCTCAGTTGAGTCAAGTGTTGACTAGGCTGTTAATAATCTTTGTTGTTTAGATTTTTTTTTTGCCTTGTACTTCATTATCAGGTATTGCATGGATAATTGTACCCTAACACTGAGTACAGCTCCGTTAAAAAATATTGTTTCTAGCTGAATGCGGTAGCTCACACCTGTCATCCCAGCACTTTGAGAGACCACGGTGGAAGGATTGCTTGAGCCCAGGAGATCGAGGTGAGCCTGGGTAACACAGTGAGACCTCGTCTCTACAAAAAAAATCAAAAAATTTAGCTGAGTGTGGTAGTGCATGTCTGTTGTCATAGCTATTCGGAAAGCTGAGGCAGAAAGATCTTCTGAGCCCAGGAGGTCGAGGCTGCAGTGAGCTATGATGGTGCCACTCCACTCCAACCTGGCCAACAGAGCGAGACTCCAACTCAAACACCACCACACACACACACACACACACACACACACACACACACACGGGATCAAAAAAATCCATAATTTACAAAAATGTGTGTATTCTTACATGTTTAAACTTCAGTCACCTTCAAAGTACTCTCCATTTGTGGCAATACACCCACTGAAATGCTTTTCCACTGCTCAAAACGGTTTTGAACTCGTCAGTCTTGATGCCTTTTAACGCTTCTGCAGTTTTTTTGTTTCACATCTTCCTCTTTGGCAAAACATTTTCCTTTGAGGCCTTTTTTCATCCAGAAAAAAAAAAAAAAGCTGCTTGGGGTGAGGCGAGTAGGGATTGTGGGGCACAGGAGTCATGCTGTTTTTGGTCAGTGTAGTGTGCGCAGGTATGTTTATAAATCACCCATCATGAAATGGGCAAACATGTTGAAAGAATCTCCAAAAGAATAAAAAAGACCTCCCTGAAGCGGAATGCTGCCTCTCACAACAACGCTAGCTGGTACACTGATATGGATGGATTCCGAGAACACTTACCTAGCAGGGGAAGCCTGTACTAAAAGGAACCCACCCTCCAAAAAAAAATTCGATTCTTTTGGGACACACACACACACGAGTTTCTAGACAATTGCCCAGGAAATGTCTCAAAGTATTAGTGTATACTGGATATGGTGAACTGCTCTGAACTGGAAGCTATTGATTTCAAACAACAGCTGTCAACACTTTCCACCCTGCTCCTTCCCCTGCTGCTTGCTGGATCCTTGTGGTCCCTGCTGCCGTTGCTGCTGCTTGGGAGTCTGCTCTCCCTGGACTGACACCAGCAGTGCACTCTGAGTCTGGCCAACCTCATCCCTAGTGTCATCATTTTGGGCTCACCATCAATACTATCCTTGCCACCCCACGCTCCATTCCAGTAGTTAGAACACAGAGTTTAGCATGATGGGATGGCCTACAGACACAGAGGTTGCCCATGCAATGAAAGTTATCTTGTCTCAGGGGAACAGCAAGTCTTATTTTGGTTTGAGGCAGGTTCCAGAGTAGCAAGACAACTAGCAACATGTTGAAGCCATAATCTTTGGCTGGTTGAAACTACATCTTAGAGGAAAGTGTGAACAGGAGTTTTGGAAAGAACTATATATGTAACTTACCCAATATTTTCACAATTGTTTGAGTCTTTCTAAACTCATAAAAAAATCAAGGCATTTACTATTTTGGATTTTATTTATTTTTATTTATTTTTTAATCAATATTTTTTGTTATGATATTGTGGGGTACAGTTAAGGGTTAGGTATACAAATATGCTTCGTTCAGGCACCCTTGTTGATAAGAGGTGTCTCCCCATCCCCAGACAGATATTGACTACCGTTAATCCCATCTCCCTTCCCCTCCCCGCCATAGTTTCCCACCACTGTCAGTTCTTTTCTTATAGTATTATGTTGGATGTTCAAGGTCCACTATATGAGTGAGAACATGTGATACTCAGATCTTTGTTTCTGTGAGAGGTCACTCAGTATTATAGACTCTACTTCCATCCAGGTTGCTGCAAAATTCATGATTTGGTTCTTTTTTATGGCTGCATAGTATTCCATCGTGTATATGTACCACATTTTTAAAATTCAGTCTTCTCCTATTTTGATGGACAGCATGGTTGCTTCCAGATTCTTGCTATTGTGAACAATGCTGTGATAAACATACGTGTGCAGGTGTCTTTTTTATAGAGTGATTTGAGTTCTTCAGGGTATATTCCAGTAGGGGAATTGCGGGGTCAAATGGGAGGTCAATATTTAGAGCTTTTAGGTATCTCCATACTGTTTTCCACAGAGGTTACACTAGTTTGCACTCCCACCAACAGTGTAGAAGTGTTCCCTTTTCGCCACACCCTCTCCAGCAACTGTTATTTTTTGAGTTATTGATAATTGCCACTCTGACTGGAGTTAGGTGGTATCTAAGTGTGGTTTTGATTTGCATCTCCTTAATGATTAGTGAGGTTGAACATTTCTTCATGTGTCTGTTGGCTGCATGGATGTCTTCCTTTGAGAAGTGTCTGTTCATATCTTTTGCCCATTTGATAATGGGGTTGTTTGTTTTTTTCTTTTCAGCACATTTGAGTTCCTTGTAGATCCAAGATATTAAGTCTTTGTCAGACCTGGAGTTGCCAAAAACTTTTCCCAGTCTCCCTGCTCTCTTGATGGTTTCTTTGGCTTTGCAGAAGCTTGTCAGTTTAATGAGGTCCCACTTGTCTATCTTCTCTCTTATGGCCTGTGGGTTTCGGGTTTTATTCAGGAATTGGATGCCAGTTCCAATTTCCATGAGGGTATGTCCTTCATTTTCTAAGGTTCTTATGGCTTGAGGTTTTACATTTAGGTCTCTGATCCATTTAGAGTTAATTTTTGTGTATGGGGATAGATAGAGGTCCTGTTTCAATCTTCTGCATGTGGTCAGCCAGTTTTCCCAGCACCATTTATTGAATAGGTTCTCCTCTCCCCAGTGGTAGGTGGTGGAGGCTTTGTTGAAGATGAGTTGGTTGAGAAATTGAGGTTTTGCTTCTGGAATCTCAATTCTACTCCATTGGTCTATATGCCTGTTCCTGTACCAATACCAAGCTGTTTTGATGATTGTAGCTTTACAGTAAAGTTTGAAGTCTGGTAATGTGATACCACCTGCTTTGTTTTTTTTTTTTTGCTGAGGTTTATTCTGGCTATTCTTAGTCATTTGTGTTTCCATATGAATTCCTGTGTTGTTTTTCTATTCTGAGAAGAATGTTGCTGGTAATTTGATGGGTATTGCATTAAATCTGTAGATTGCCTTAGGTAGGATGGACATCTTCACAATGTTGATTCTTCCAATCCATGAGCATGGGATATTTTTCCACTTGCTTGTGTCATCTTTGATTTTGAGCAGTGTTTTGTAGTTTTCATTGTAAAGGTCTTTCACATTTCTGGTTAGGAAGATGTCAAGGTATTTCATTTTTTTGGTGGCTACTGTTCATGGAATTGTGCTTTTTATTTGGGTTTCCATTTGTTTATTATTGGGTTTCTGTTTGTTTATTATTGGCGATTGTCTTTTGCACATTTATTTTATATCCTGAGACTTTGCCAAAGTCTTTTATCAGTGTAAGGAGGTTTCTGACCGATTCTCTTGGGTTTTCAAGGTACATGATCATGTCATCTGCAAAGAGAGATAGCTTGACTTCCTCTTTTCCTATTTGAATACCCCTGATTGCCTTCTCTTCTCTGATTGCTCTAACCAGGACTTCCAATACTATATTGAACAGGAGGGGTGAGAGTGGGCATCCTTGTCTTGTTCCAGTTTTCAGAGGAAATGGTTCCAGTTTTTGTCTGTTTAGGAGTATACTGGCTGTGGGTTTCTCGTAGATGGCTTTTACTATTTTAAGGTATGTTCCCTGTATGCCTAGCTATTCGAGGGTTTTTATCAAGAAGTGGTGCTGGATTTTATCAAAAGCTTTTTCTGTGTCTAATGATATAATCATGTGGTTTTTGTTTTGACATCTGTTGATGTATTTAATTACATTTATGGTTTTACGAATGTTGAACCAGCCTTGCATCCCAGGGGTGAAGCCTACTTAGTCATGATGGATGACTTTTGAGATGTGTTGTTGAATCCGGTTTGCTAGGATCTTGTTGAGAATTTTAGCATCTATGTTCATCAAAGATATTGGCCTGTAGTTCTCTTTCTTTGTTGGGTCTTTACCTGGCTTGGGTACCAATGTGATGTTAGCTTTGTAAAATGATTTGGGGAGAGTTCCGTCTTTCTCAATCACCTGGAATACCTTCAGTAGGATTGGTATAAGCTCCTCCTTAAATGTCTTGTAGAATTCTGCTGGAAAGCCATCTGGTCCAGGCCTTTTTTTTGTAGGTAGTTTTCTTATTACATAGTCAATTTCCTTGATTGTTATTGGTCTATTTAGGGTCTCAATTTCTTCTTGTTTCAACCCAGGCAGGTTGTGTGATGACAGAAAGTCCTCCATTTCTGAAAGGTTTTCAAGTTTGTTTCCATACAAGTGTACATAGTAGTCTCTAATGATCCTTTTTATTTCTTCAGGATCAGATGTGACTTCATCTTTTGTGTTTCTGATTGTGTTTATTTGGGCTTTTTCTCTCTTTTTCTTGGTCAGATTGGCTAGGGGACCATCGATCTTGTTTATCCTTTCGAAGAACCAGCTTTTTGTTTCATTGATTTTTTTGTATTATCTTTTTGTCTTTATGTCCTGGATTTGGGATTTTATTTTGGTGATCTGGATTCTTCTGCTGAAATTAGGGTTTTTGTGGTCTTGCTTTTCCAGCTTTTTTAGGTGGCTTCTTAGCCTGTTTATTTGTGATCCTTCTATTTTTTTCATGTGTGTTTGTAGGGATATAAATTCCACTCTTACTACAGCTTTCATGGTGTCCCAGAGATTGTGGTAAGATGTTTCTTCATTATCATTTGTTTCCAGGTATCTTTTAATCTCTGTTTTGATTTCATCATTGACCCAGGAGTTGTTTAGCATCATGCTGTTTAGTGTCCATGTCTTTGTGGGTTTTGGGGGGAACTTGTTAGTGTTAATGTTTATATTTATTCCACTGTGGTCTGAGAAGGTGCACGGTAAAATTTCAGTCCTTTTAAATTTGCTTATGCTTGATTTATGGCCAAGTATGTGGTCGATCTTAGAGTACGTTCCATGCGGTGATGAGTAGAATATGTATTCTGTGGTCTCTGGATGGAGGGTTCTGTAGGTATCAATTAAGTCCATTTGACCAAGAGTCCACATTGAGGTTTTGGATCTCATTGCTGATTTTTTGTCCTTGTGATCTGTCTAGGGTTGTGAGTGGGGTATTCAAGTCCCCAGCTATGATGGTATTGGAGTTGATATCTTTTTTTAGTTTACCTAGGAGCTGCTTTATGAAAGTTGGTGCTCCTATGTTTGGTGCATATATGTTTAGGATGGATATTTCTTGTTGATGGATTGAACCTTTTATCATTATGTAGTGGCCTTCTGTATCTTTTTAAATTTTTGATAGCTTAAAGGGTATTTTGTCTGAGATTAAAGATCACAACTCCTCCTTTCTTTTGTGTTCCATTAGCCTGAAAATTTGTTTCCCATTCTTTTACTTTGAGTCTGTGAGTGTCCTTTCTAGTGAGGTGAGTCTCTTGAAGGCAATAGATTGTTGCCTGGTGATATTTTATCCATTTTGCCATTCTATATCTTTTCAGTGGTGCATTTAGTCCATTCAATTCAAACTAATTATTGAAATGTGAGAGTTGATCCCTATCATAATGTTCTTACAGAGTTGTTGTTCTTCCTGTTTGTGTGTTGTCTTTCTTTTGCTTTTAGAGTTGGATCATGTGTGTTTTACCTGTACTCTTGTGAAGAACGTTGTTCTTTTTTCCTTTTCTTCTGTGTTCAATACTTTCTTAAGTGTTTCTTGTAGAGGTGGTCTTGTGTCAGCGTAGGTTCTTAGGGATTGGATATATGGAAAAGATTTCAATTCTCCCTCACTGATGAAGCTTAGCTTGGCTGGGTAGGTTATTCTCAGTTGAAACTGTTTATCTTTTAGAACTTTGAAGATAGGGCTCCAAGCTCTCCTAGCCTGGAGGGTTTCTGTAAATAAATCTGCTGCTATTCTAATTGGTTTTCCCTGGTACGTAGTCTGATCTTTTTCTCTTGCAGCCTTTAGGATTTTTTCTTTTATACCTACTTTGTTTAGGCAAATTATTATATGTCTGGGAGTTGGTCTTTGTTGTCTTGCAGGGGTTCTCTGAATCTCTTATGTTTGAATTTTTTCATTCTTGATGAGATGAGGGAAGTTTTCTTGAATGATTTCATGAAATGTTTGTTCCAGTGTGGCCTCTGTTTCTTTCTCTGCCTCAGGAAGGACAATTACTATTAGGTTCGGTCTCTTGAAGTGATCATTCATCTCTTGAAGATTTTGTTCTGTCTTTTTGAGCTTCTTTTCTATGCTTTTGACAGTTTGGGTGAGTTCTGTGTTTTGGTCTTCGAGCTCTGAGATTCTTTCTTCTGCTTGGCTAATTCTGCTTTCCATGCTTATTAGTTTGTTATTTATTTCCATCACAGTATTCTTTACTGCTGTTATTTCTGACATCAGCTCCTTCCTATTTTCCTCTTGTCTCTCCTCAATTTTTTTAATCCTCACTATTAATGTCTTGATTTCTCGGTTTGTTGCATGTGACCAGTCATTCTGGGGGTTCTTCATTGTTTGTGTTCCAGAATCTGTTTTCTCAGTGTCTGATCTCCCAGGGGTCTGTGTGAGACCTATATTCTTCTTTTGGTTTTTCTTCATTTGTGTGGTTTTTTCCCCCCCTCCCTACTCTTTCCTTCCCTCTACGTCACCGTCTTCTTTAATTCTGTTATTCAGGGGTAGAGGGATTGGTTTTACTTCTGTTTGTTCAATCTCCTATTCTTTATGTATGTCCTCTTACTTTGTTCAATTCTGGAGTTGCACTATAGGTTGGGGGTGGTCCTTTCTGCAGCTTTGAGATTTACTTAAGGGGGGAGCTGTGATTAAAAATCTATCTGTAGGTTCTGGTATTCACCGAGAGGTGTATGGATAATCTGAAACCCACTTCCCACTGCCTTGGAATCTGTCCATGCAGTGGGGCTGTAGGTTTACTCCCAGAAAAAAAATGTGGTTAGCAGAGGGAAGAGAATGGAGCAGACAGTGGGGGGAAGAGGGGGGTGGAGAGAGAGAGGAGTAAGGGGGGAAACAGATGAGTGTACCAACAAATGGAGAGAGAGAGACCTATACTGAAACAGATAAAAACAACAGACCACAGCTACAGACTAACCAACTCCCATACAAAAAAATAAAACATACAATGATGCTAACACACAAGCTAACCAACCACCTTATTGGTGTGCTGTTCCTCTAAACAAAGATGGTTTACAGAGAGGAGAAAAGAGAAGAAATGGAAGAGGAAAAGAAAAAAAAGGAACAAAACAGTAGGAATAGAATTAAGTCATTAAACTAACAGAACCAATCTAGCACACTCTGAGACTTTTCGTTTAAGCCCAATGTCCTTTTAGTTCTGAGTTCTAGCTTTCTTTTCAAGCTAGGAAATTAGTTTGCAGTTAGGGTCAGTTGCCCCTGGCCTGCTGTGAAGGACAGTTCAGATCACCCTCCATTCACCACTCAAATCTGGCCTGTGTCTGTTTTTCAAGCTTGTTTCTCCCGTTTCGGTGTTGTTACCTTGAATCGCCAGCAGGTGGTGCTATCTCAGCTGCTCGCCCCAGACAGGGTGGAGCCAGACAGGAGTTGGGCAGAGGCTGGAGATGGGAGCCTGCCTCAGGGCACACGGGAGGAGACCCACAGCAGGACATCACAGTGGCAGCAGAGGTGGCAGTGATCCCAGCAGATCTTGCCTGCAGGGGCTTCAAGGACTGAAGTCGTGGATCGCCTCAGGCACGGATGGCGCGATGTGCTATGGCCACCACGGAGGCCGCAGCGGCACCAGCAGCTGCTGTGTGGCGATGGTCGAGCTCCATGTGAAGAGCAGGCTGCCGATGTTGGGTCTGCAGCCCCCGGGGAGAGAGCCAGAGACCCTCTGCGTTCTCCTTTGCAGAGGATTTCATAGACCAGGTTGCCCTGTCGCCATCTTTAAAGTTTTCCTTTAAAGATGAGGTTTTGTTATGTTGTCCACGCCAGTCTCAAGTGATCCTCCTGCTTGAGCCTCCCAAGTAGCTGGGATTACAGGCACAAGTCATTGCACCTGGCCTGCTACTTTGGATTTTTAATTTTGAACTCAAAATGTAAGCATGTTGATGTTAGTCTCTGGCTGGTTTAAAACATTCCTTTGAAGACAATATGCCTGAGAGCTAATTTGGGCACAACCTATTTCTGTAGGCTTACTCTTGTATATTTCCACCCTTACATAATTATACCACTGTGGAAAAAGACCCTAGGAATAAGGTCTCAAACCATGCTACAAAACTGACATGACTTAAAAAAAAAAAAAAAGCTATCACTGCTTAATGAGTACAGGGGTTTCTTTTAAGGCCATAAAAAATGTTTTAGGAGCTAGATAGAGGTGGTAGCTGTACAACACTGGAGATGTACTGAAAGGGCACTGAATTACACTTTTAAATGGTTTTGTTTTAGGTCATATGAATCTCACTTCAATAAAAAAGTATTTTAAAAAAGGAAAGGAAAAAGAAACTACCACTATCCTCTCGGCTACCATAGAGCACTAAAATCTAGAAACTTGACTTTACTGCAGCCACGAGCATCAGCACCAGTGCCATGTCTGTATCAGGAACTTGACCTTGCAAACATGATGTCCTTGGAAAACCAAATATATATGCCAAAACATGGGAATATATATAACAAAACATTCTCATGCCAGCACATAGGAATCTGCACAGAACTTGTTCTTCATGTTGCTTAGTGCAGATGTTTCTAATTGCCAACCAGGTCACTGTCTGCATCTTAGCAGCAAAGATGACTTCAGGAAGCAAGGCTCATAATCACTAAAACCTAGAAAGGACATTGAAAAGATTGTGGGCTTCCACAAAAATGATAGGCGTTTATTACACCCTCCTAGCCATCTATGAATGCTGAGAGTTTGATTAAGTTCTAAGAGAGAGGAGATCTTGGCACATCTTACCTTTCAGATGACACAGGCAAAAGCTTGGTTTTGCAAAAGCACCCAATTTCTACTTGGGGTCATTATGGTCTAGTCAGTATTTCCCAGATCTCCAGAACAAGGGCAGTCATCCATTGTTAAATTGGCCTTTTCCTAGGCATCAATAATATTCTCATGAAGCATGATTAACCATTGACCTATTTAGCCACAGGACTATGCTATTCAAGAGGGGACCTTCGTGATGCCACCCCTGGAGTTATCCACAAAATTAAATGGTTTTATGACTAAAATAGTACAGAGTTCTATGTCACACAAAGTACATATAAAATCTGGTTCACAGAGTTTGGGAAGAGCAGTGACTAAACTGCAGAAATTATGGCATCTACCAGTGTAACTGAGTCTATTGGAAAAATCATAAGATATTAATTTCCTTTCTCTTTGTTCTTTTCTTCCTTCATGCATGACTGCTTGTATGTGATGACTTTGGTCAGGGTAGTCACTGATAATTAATTATCTTCATAGTCTAATCCCCGGGAATTGCTCACGAGATTAATGAACTTTTCTTTTAAAAACCAAAACAGGCAGATCTTCTCGATGGTATCCAGAAGCTGGATTGTCTGAGGGATGCAAACAGCTTTGATCACTGGTGATCTCACCTCCCACATACCTACATTACTCATGAAAGACCCCAGTTATATTCAAAGGCAGGTCTCATTTGAGAGTCTGCCTCTCCTGTCCTCAAGCTCTGGCCAATAAAATAAACCCTTTTCTGTTTCTAAGTGCTGATGTGTCAGCGTTTGGCTCTCTGCATATCAGATACTTGAACCTAACTTTTGGGGTTCCACGGTACCAGGATCTTGGATGGGGGGTGGAGTTTAGTAAATATCAACATGCCAACCTTTTCAAATAGGTGATAAATGTCTTTCCACAGATCTTGCTCCTGTATTGGTCACAGAGAAGCAAATTAGGTGAGTTCATTTTATAACAATTAATATTAGTTCTAATGGGGCAAAAATGTGAAAATCTGTGAGATCAGTGTACTGATTCAAGATTTACAGAATAGACCAAATCTGGGCAGTGTAGTTAGCTCCATGTGTACATGTTTAAGTTGTAGAGACTCCTGAATGGACACGTGTCTTACCCAGAGGCCTCCAGTATCCTTGACTGTTCAAGGTAGAATGGAAGGAGGCAAGATGGTATTTGGATCTATCTCTTGTGCCTCCTGTTGATTGGATCATCACTTATTGATAGACATGCCAAATGGATGGGCTAGAGACCCAAATGGATGCCAGGGAGAGTAATACAGAGGTGCCAGTAACTAATGGGCCAACCAACCCTGTGCCTCCTTCTTAAAGAGGGGAGTCTATAGAGGGAAACTTTTTCTGAGAGCCTCAAGAATGTTAAGCATGACATCTACAAATGTAACTATGGGGCTCAGATCTTGAGCTTTATACTTCCTTAATAAGCCATCTCTGGTCTGTCATTTGGAAGATGAATGAAATAACAGCATCAGAGATCAATGCCCTTGATGACAAGAACATCTTGGATAAGGACATTACCAATATAAAGCTCCAATATAATCTCAAAAATAGAACACCATGCTGTGGTGTAAGACAATAAAATTCTGCTTGGAATTTCTAAACAAATTTCTGCTGGAATGGGACAGTGCAATTACACCACTGACCTTCCCAAGTGAAGAGAAACTACTAGTAATCTATGGGGGGGGGAACCTCCAAAAAACTGGAATTATCTTTTGGAGGGTGGGCCCCTTGTAGTAAACTCAGAATTTGTTCCTCTGAATCAAATGGTCAACCAAAATCTTTATCTTGAAGTTTTGAGAAGGTTGCATCACGATTTGCAGAAGAGACCTTCTGAGTTGTGGTAAACAGGTGACTGGTTCTTCCACCATGACAACACACATGCCCATACTGTGCTGAGCTTTCAGCAGTTTTTTTTGTTTTGTTTTGTTTTTACCAAAAATGGCATGACCTCCGTGCCTCACCTTCCCTATTCACCCAATCTTGCTGAGAGACTTTTTTTGTTTCCTCGGGTAAAA
The DNA here is from genome assembly GCA_027257055.1 of Cephalopachus bancanus. Classification (NCBI taxonomy): domain Eukaryota; kingdom Metazoa; phylum Chordata; class Mammalia; order Primates; family Tarsiidae; genus Cephalopachus; species Cephalopachus bancanus. Next base: position 3,165,435 of record JAPVLO010000122.1, on the reverse strand, counting down.
AAAATCTTCAAATGGAAATGTTTTGCCAATGTGGAAGAGGCGAAACAAAAAACAGCCAAAGCACTAAAAGGCATCAAAATTGACAAGTTCAAAAACTATTTTGAGCAGTGGAAAAAGCATCTCTACAGGTGTACTTCATCAGAGAGTATTTTGAAGGTGATTGAAGTTTAAACAGATAAGAATACACAATTTTTAAAAAGTAAATTCCAGATTTTGGGGGGGGTTCCCCTCATGTATAGAGAGGGCTAGACAGGAGGGCAAGGTCAAGTTCATGGTAACATGATGCTGGATTGAATGTGCTGCCATTTACTCCATTATGAAGACCACATTCAAAATCAAGTGAATATAGGTGGAACTAATTTATTTGGCTATCTCTAGTCCTCAGCAAAACTCCAGAAGCCATGATTTTTTCCGAGGGGGCTATAGTGGAAATTCAGAATGAAAGGTATAGCGAGGACATTGGAAAGCAAACTTTTTTTTTTGAGTTGGAGTCTCTCACACCATTGTCCAGGCTGGAGTGCAGTGGCACGCTCACGGCCACCCCAGCATCGATCTGCTGGGCTCCAAAACGTTTTATTTTTACTTTTTTGAGTTGGAGTCTCACTCTGTCACTCAGGCTGGAGGGCAGTGGCATGCTCATGGCCACCACAGCCTCAACCTGCTGGGCTCCTGCGATCCTTCTGCCTCAGCCTTCCAAGTAGCTGGAACTACAGGTGCGCACTACCATGCCCAGCTAATTTTTGATTTATTGTAGAGACGGGATCTCACCAAGTTGCCCGGGTGTGACTTGAACCCACAGCCTCAGGCAGTCTTCTTGTCTCGGCCATCCAAAGTGCTGGGATTACAGACAGAGCCACCGAACCCAGCCCAAAACATTTTTTGTTTGTTTGTTTGAGTTGGAGTCTCACTCCCGTCGCCCAGACTGGAGTGCAGCGGTTGCTCCCGGCCACTGCAGCCTCGACCTGCAATCCTTCCGCCTCAGCCTTCCAAGTTGCTGGAACTACAGGCACGCGCTACCACACCCAGCTAATTTTTTGGTTTATTGTAGAGATGAGGTCTCACCAAGTTGCCCAAGCAGGTCTTGAACCCGCGGGCTCAGGCAATCCACTCACCTCAGGCTCCCAAGGCGCGGGATTACAGGCTGAGCCACCAAGCCTGGCTCCAAAACGTTTTTTAAAAGAACATTTATAGGCTGGGCATGGTGGCTCAAGCCTGTAATCCCAGCACCTTGGGAGGCCGAGGGGAGAGGATTGCCTGAGCCCAGGGGTTTGAGAACAGCCTGGGCAACTCAACGAGACCTTGTCTTTACAATAAATCAAAAAAATTAGCCAAGGTTGGTAGCATGGGCCTGTAGTTCTGGCTACATGGAAGGCTGAGGTGGAAGGATTGCCTGAGCCTAGTAGGTTGAGGCTGCAGTGGCCACGAGTGTGCCACTGCACTCCAGCCTGGGCAACGGGGTGAGACGCCAACTTAAAAAAAAAGGGCATTCATAATAGCTTCAAAAACTGAAATACTTAGGTGTAAGTGTAATAAAATATGTGCAGGATTTATAATCTGAAAATAAAACACTAATGAAAAGAATCAAAGGCAACATAAATGCAGATATCCACTATGTTCGTTAATGAAAAGGCTCAAAATTGTTTAAGATATAGATTTTCCTCAAATTCGGCTGTGCACAGTGGCTCATGCCTGTAATCCCAACACTTTCAGAGGCAGAGGCAAGAAGACTGCCTGAGCCCAGGGTTCGAGACCAGCCTGGGCAACTTGGAGACCTCATCCCTGCTATAATTCAAATTAGCTGGGAATTATGGCACATGCCTATAGTTCCAGCTACTTGGAAGGCTGAGGCAGAAGGATTACCTGAGCCCAGCAGGTCAAGGCTATGGTGGCCATGAGCTTGACACTGCACTCCAGTCTAGATGACAGAGAGACTCTGACTCGAAAATTAAATAAAAATAAATCTTCAAATTGGTCTAGAGAGTTAACACATCACCCACCACAAAACTTCAGCAAAATTTTTCTAGATATAAATGTTACTCTCTTTGTCCATTAATAGTGACGGGGCATCCACTTCACCAAATTATAAACAGACTCTCCTTTACTATACCCTCAGTAGTCTCCCATACAATACATTCATGTATTAGATTATGACAAATTACTACAGTTACCTGCTAGATTATTGCAAAACATTAATAATGAAATGTGTTGAGAATTCCTCTCACAGGTATAAGAGGTCTCTATTTACCCAGTCTCGTAAGGTGAATATTGATGTGGGTCTACTCTCCAAGACTAGATCCAGGCAGGTCACATCAAAGTCAGTTGGTATCCATGTCAACATTCAACAGAGAAAATCACTTAAGCCTTGCTGTAAGGGGCTATCCTAAGTCCTTTCTACCTACCACTGCTCTAAGTGCCAGAGCTTTCAGTCTTGGGTCCATGCTTCCCACTGCCATAAGACTGCTTGTTTCCTGGAGCAGACAGTAAGGTTAGCGAAGCTCTCATTAAGCACCAAAGTTTCCTGGCATCTTCCCAGACCCTTCCCTGAAATGGATACAGAAATAAGCATTACACATGGCTATCACCTCCTTGCCTTAGCCACTTGTCAGAACTTCCATAGTTACATGTTCCACTGCCTAAGATCCTTAAAACTCAGATTTCACAAAGATGAGTTAACTAATGGGATTTGGATCTCAAGGTCATGGGCACACCCACCAAGTACCCTAGATATCAGGAATGGATCTTTCCTATCCTTTTTCAGATTTGGCTCTTCACACACACTGCAACTATTCTCACATGCCCAGTTGGCCCCTTGGGCTGCTGATAGCAGTTTATCTCACAACCCTCAGACCCTTGCTACCCAAAGTGTGGTTCATGGGTCAGCAGCATTAATATTACCAGGGAACTTGTTAGAAATGCAGAATTTCAGGTCACACTCCAGACCTGCTGAACCAGAATCTGCATTTTCTCAAGATTCCCAGGTGACTTGTATGCACATAAAATTTGAAAAGTGCTGCTTACAAAAATTTAACCTTACTTTCCCACTGGTTAAATAAGTCTTTGTAAAGCTATCCCCTGACCCAAGAGGAACAATCAAAGTCAGCTGTGCACCACAGAAAATGAGCCACCACTTAACGCTTCCTAATTGGTAGTTGTTCCTATTCATTGCGTGTGTTGGTCACTGAGAGCTGGTTTTTGTTTTTTGTCTTTTTGAGTCGGTCTCACTCTGTCACCCAGGCTGGAGTATAGTGGCACGCTCATGGCTACTATAGCCTCAACCTGCTGGGCTCAGGTGATCTTACCACTTCCGCCTTCCAAGTAGCTGGAACTACAGGCACATGCCACCATGTCCGACTAAGTTTCTTATTTAGTGTAGAGACAAGGTCCTGCCAAGTTGCCCAGGCTGGTCTTGAAACCCTGGGCCCAGGCAAATCATCTTGCCTCCGCCTCCCAAAGTGCTGGGATTACAGGCATGAGCCACTGCACCCAGCAACTGAGAGTTTATTTTGAGATGAACAAGATCTTTTCTGCAAAGGAAGTTTTGCCACTCCAGAGCAAGAAAGGCAACACTTTATCAAATAAATGTGCTTGTCAAAAACACTAGGCCCTTTTCTAAGCCTTGTATACTCAAACATAAAGAAATCAGGTGTTCCTTTTTTCCATGATTCAAAGTATTAAGTTGGAATTAGCAGGAGGATTGGTTAGACCAGCAATTTTTACCCAGAATATTTATAACACTTGGCAAATGGTGACACACTGGACACAGTACTAATCAAATTTTCCATGGCAGAGCAGACATGGGCAAGTCAAAAGACAATCCTAGTAAATTTGTTTTAAATCTGCCACCATTCAAGGTTTATTGCAACATCCAATAACGGTCTATATTTGAGCTAATCACTTGTAACTACAAAAAAACTGTATCCAAAATAATATCAAATTTTCTAGCTCTGTTGACGTGATCATATGATTTTTGCCCTTTAACCTGTAGTGACATAAATTACATAGATTTTTAGATATTAAAACATCCGGTCGGTCACAGTGGCTCATGCCATAATCCCAGAACCTCAGGAGGCAGAGGTGAAAGGACTGCCTCAGTCCAGGGGTTTGAGACCACATGGACAACTTGGAGAGACCTGGCCTCTAAAATAATCAAAAAAATTAGTCGGATGTGGTGGCACATGCCTGTAGTTCCTGCTACTTGGAAGGCTGAGGCAGAGGCTGAGACTGCGGCAGCCATAACGTGCCACTGCACTCCAGCCTGGGCAAGAGAGTGAACTCCAACTCAAAAAAAAAAAATCCTTGTTTTCCTAGGAAAATCCTCCTAGGCTCATGATGCATTATTTTTTATAAACTGTTACATTCAATATGGCAATATTTTATTGGCAATTTTCCCATCTAAGAGGAGGGACCCAGAAAGCCAAATTTATTTATAGAAAATTGTGTATTTATTCTTACATGTTTAAACTTCAGTCACCTTCAGAGTACTTTTCATTTGATGCAATACACCCACTGAGATGTTTTTTCCACTGCTAACAACAGTTTTCGAACTCATCAATTTTGATGCTTTTAGTGCTTCTGCTATTTAACTCTTTTCACATCAATAAAATGTTTCTCTTTTGGGACTTTTCTTTAAGGAAGCAAAGAAAAGTTGCTCGGGAGGAAACTGCCTGAATAGGAAGGGTAGGGTACGGGGTGATGCTATTTTTGGTCAAAAACTGCTGAACACACTCAGCACGGAGTGGGCAGGTGTGCTTGTAAATCACCCATCATGAAATGGGCAAATGCACTGATCTCCAAATAAAATTCACTGAAGTCAAATGCAGCCTCTCACAATAATGCTGGCTGATACACTGATGCCCAGGGGTTCCTAGAACACATACCTAGCAGGAGAAGCCTGTACTACAAGGGGCCTGCCCTCCAAAAAGATAATTCTGGGTTTTGGGTCTCCTGTCATATGTTCATAAAACAAGATGGATCTGTCCTTGTTCAGGTGTAACTTTGAGATTTTACTTTTTTTTTTTTTTTTTTTTTTGAGTTGGAGTCTCATTTTGTTGCCCAGGCTGGAGTGCAGTGGCACACTCATGGTCACTCCAGCATCGACCTGCGGGGCCCCGGCAATCCTTCCGCCTCAGCCTTCCAAGTAGCTAAAACTACGGGCGTGTGCTACCACACTCAGATAATTTTTAATTTAGTGCAGAGATGAGGTCTCACCAAGTTGCCCGTGCTGGTCTCAAACCCTCGGGCTCAGGCAATCCACTTGCCTTGGCCTCTCAAAGGAGATTTTACTTTTTTAAAAATCGGTTGGGTGGCTTCCTCTCTTTTCTATTCTGTTTCTTGATGTTTTTGTAAAATTCACCTTTTAAAACTCGTCTTTTGGTAAGATAGAATTGTGATTACTGATTCCATTTCCTTAGTGGGTTACTGGTTGATTTAAATTGTCAAAATTTTAGATGAATCTTGGTAATACTTGTTTTCTAGAAATATAACAATTCCTTCTAGATTTTCAAAATTGTCATGAAGGTATTCTTATGATTATTTTAAATCTCTATTTAGATATTTTTAAATTGTTTTTATCTAAATACTGTTCACGCAGGCCTTTTCCTTTCCTGATTAGTCCTTGCTAGGAGTTAGTCTGCAAGTGTCCCCTCTGCTGCAGCCTATAAAGCCTTCATCAAGGGACTTCCACCAGCCAGTTACTGCTGTGGCTGCGGTTTACCTACCCCAACCAACCCAGTCATTTTCTTCTGTATTTCATCCTTTTGCTAGCTGTTCTTGTGTTGGTTACTATTCATAGCTTTTCTGTAGTACTGACACATATTTAGGGTATCATTTTGAGAATGGGCACAAGAAATGTTATTAAATTAATTATTCAGTATGCATTTACTGAACATACAATTATAGGCACCTTCTATATACTGGGCATTGGAGGAGATACTGAGAATAAATAGAAGTAAAGAAACAGTTTATATTAAATCATGTTTTTATACTGTAATGCAGTATTTTTTCCTCTCCCATTCTATTGCATAGTTATATAATCATATGGGTTCCATTTCTGGAGTACATTTTTGGACAAATTTTTTCAACCATACTGTATTTTCATATAGTGCTCTAACTGTATAACTCTATGGTGAGTATTTTCATACAGTACTATAACTGCTACATCTTGAATCTCATAATGAGAGACATCTAAGTACAACACCATGGTCATTTTAAAATGTCCTAGCCTCATAAACTGTTTCCTTAAAAAAAAACAACAAAAAACTTTTCAGTATTTTCAACTAATAAGTAGATGGTGACATTTCAATCAAAACTACATCATTTCTGACAATATTACCTATGACAACTGCAGAAGTATACTTCCAGATTCTTGGAAAAGAACCCCTGAATGGAGAGCTTCTCGGTCCTGTCGCCACTGCCGTCATGCCCGGGGGACTGCTTCTCGGGGACATGGCTCCCAACTTCGAGGCCGATACCACCATCGGCCGCATCCGCTTCCACGACTTTCTGGGAGACTCATGGGGCATCCTCTTCTCCCATCCTCGGGACTTTACCCCAGTGTGCATCACAGAACTTGGCAGAGCTGCAAAGTTGGTGCCAGAATTTGCCAAGAAGAATATTAAATTGATTGCCCTTTCAATAGACAGTGTTGAGGATCATCTTGCCTGGAGTAAGGATATCAATGCTTACAATGATAATGAGCCCACAGAAAAATTACCTTTTCCCATCAACGATGATAAGGATCGGGACCTTGCCATCCTGCTTGGCATGCTGGACCCAGCAGAGAAGGATGAAAAGGGCATGCCTGTGACGGCTCGGGTGCTGTTTATTTTTGGTCCTGATAAGAAACTGAAGCTGTCCATCCTCTACCCGGCTACCACTGGCAGGAACTTTGATGAGATTCTCAGGATAGTCATTTCTCTCCAGCTGACGGCGGAAAAGAGAGTTGCCACCCCAGTTGATTGGAAGGACAGAGATAGTGTGATGGTTCTTCCAACCATCCCTGAAGAGGAAGCCAAAAAACTTTTCCCTAAAGGAGTCTTCACCAAAGAGCTCCCATCTGGCAAGAAATACCTCCGCCACACTCCCTAACCTTGGGTCTCTGAGAAGTGGGTTCTGTGAGCCAGAGGATATCCTATGCCAATGTTTTCCTACAGCAATGCTATAAAAATATCCTGGTGTCATCATAGCCAAGGTCTCTAAATTGCTCTACTACTGGCTTATTAAATGAAAATGGCACTAAAAAAAAAAAAAGAACCCCTGAATGAAGATAACCCTCACATCAAAGTTTACCTTACTCAGGTAAACTGTTATATTTTTGCTCAGGAATCTCTAATTTAACAAAGAAAAAGGTAGCTGTCACTGTTTCCAATATAAATAAGTTTTTTCAAGTCAACTAAAAAGATTAGAGTTTTGCATCAAAAACTAGCAATCTTGTCTTTTGCTATTAAAAACCTACGATGAGCTGGGCTTGGTGGCTCAGCCTGTAATCCCGTGCCTTTGGGAGGCTGAGGTGAGTGGATTGCCTGAGGTCACGGGTTCAAGACCTGCCTGGGCAGTGAGACCTCATCTCTACAATTAAAAAAAAAGAAAAAAAAAGAAAAAAAAATCAGCCGGGCATGGTAGCACATGCCTGTAATTCCGGCTGCTTGAAAGGCTGAGGCGGAAGGATCGCCGGAGCCCAGCAGGTCGAGGCTGCGGTGGCCGGGAGCAGCCACTGCACTCCAGTCTGGGCGACAGAGTGAGACTCCAACTCAAAAAAAAAAAACTTCCGATGAACAACAACTGCTAAGTACTGAAGACTCTAGAAAAAGAGGGTAGTACAATATGCTTAATTCTTCTTTCCAAACATGTAAATAGAGCAGAAGGCACAGTTTGTGAATGCCAAACTAAGCAAACTAGTAATGTGTTCTTTTTAACATGCAAAAAAATCATTCATACAGCACTAATTGTATTATTTTTCAAGTGCATTAGGTCTGACTGTAAGAAAATTAATTATTGGGACCAGAAGTTAATCATATATGATTAAAAGTTCCTCCAACAAAAGGCATGTTTACAAACTACTTAACCCTGATTACCCATCTGCTGAATCTTCACACTTGGGTCACAACTGAAGACATAAACGGCAATTGGCTGATTTGACTTCCTCTCTGATTAGATACTCACAGAATCACAGCGGGACCATGAAACTAAGTTTGCTTCCCGTTCTTTACCTCTGGAGTTGTGTTATGGAGCTTGTTGGCTTCAACAATGAAGGGAAGTTGCAGTGCCTATATCCTATCAATTAGAAATACAACAGGAATCTGTCTGTAATTTAGTTCTGACATTCAACTGGTGCAAATAGAGGGCAGTGCTGGTTAAAGTAAGACCTTTGTTTCAATTACTTATGCTATGGAAAGTTATTCAAACTTCCAGTTTATTTACAGCCTTTCAAAATCATACAACAGATATTCATTTATGCCATAAGTCAATCAGCTATGGTATGTTTGGATAATGAAAATCTAGCATAACTCAAACCATATAAACTCCACCTCTTGCTCTCCTCATTAGAACACACACACTGGACATTTAAGTTCCAAACAGTTCCTCTACTGATGATGATGAAATTTAGTTCAAGTGGTGACCTGGCTACAATTTTTGAATGCTTACAGAATGTTGAGCCTTGATGACAGAAGAGGCTTCCTATTTAAAAGACATAATTATATTTTTAAAAACCTAAATTGACTCAATTTATCTTCAAAATAAGAGTTGATCCACGTTTTCAGTTTATTGCCATACAGAAGACAATTTATAATATAATAGACTTCCATTTCAAAATCTTCATGTAAAAACTTCATAGTGCAAGAAAGTGATCACTATTACGTATGAAGTCATCAAAAGCGAGCCAGTATTTTAAGTATAGGGCAGAATATTCTTGCTGTCCTTTCCTGGAAAACGTTGGCACATTCATTAACTGCCCAGGTTATAAAAATCACTTAGTATCCACTTCTTGTCCTTCTACATATTTTTGTAACTACATCGTGTCACATTACTGCTGGTGGACAAAATAGCTTCTGTAAAATCTAAAAACCTCTCAAGTAGCACAATGATTTAAAACTAACTAGGAGAAAGCGCTCCCAGAATATTTTTGTATGTAATTTTCTGTCCATTACCACAATAACAGAGTAAAAAGCTGTTACACCTTAAAAATAAGCTAAAAGAAAATAACTTCACTTTTTCTTTAAAATACCATTTCTTAGCTCTTAAATAGAGGGAAAAAATTTTTCTTGGCAGGGGGAGAATATTTCCTAAGTAAAAACATCAAATTTATGTTAGTTGTACAAAGGTCTCATTTAGGAAAGAAAGAGAATACTTAGATTCAAAGGATTCTAAAACATTTCATCATTACAAAAAAAGTGTAATTTAAAGCTAAAAAAATTGTAATACCCTGAACTAACAGAAATCACCCATTAACATATTCTATTGTTTGTGACAAAATCCATAATTAAGGAACAGATTAGGTAAGATATCGTTCTTCCAATACTTGGTCAGATTAGATAAGGAGCCCAGGAGTCCTAAGCAAACGACACATCCCCTGAGTCCCAGGATCCTCTTCTCTCACACGAGGACACTGAGCTAACTGCCCTCCACACCTTTTCCAATGTATACATTTACACAGAATTGTTACTCTTACATCATTCTTTCAAGAATGAAGTGTTTCAACTCAACGTATTTTCCAGATAAAGCTCCCCCCAGTTAAGTGGCAAAAACTTTTAAGTTTTTACTTCAAAATCTATTTTCAATATACTTCTCTGCCACCTTAAAAGAAGACGAGGTGTGACTAACAACACAGTCTCCAGACTGTGGGTCTCTATGCTTCACAGTCTCCCAGGCTTGCCAGTGGATGCCATGCTCAGAGGATGGATACAGCCTAGGCTCTGGCTCCAATTCTGAGCAATTCTGGGTCACACTCTGAAAATGAGGATGAAGCTACCTGTGTTGTATCGCTCTGATTCAAAGAACAACAAAGTTAGTCATATACATCCGAGTATTTGTAATCTACAAATCACCATTTGAATGCAAATCATCGTTCTGATGAACCTAAGCTGACTTTCCACTGATAAGAAAATCTGGATATTTTTAGAAAATATGTATTGTCAAGACTTGCACATTTATGGCTCTGACCCTTTGGTTATTGTAATCATTTTGTTCTTCTGCTTCTAATTGCACAAGGCCTGAGATTCTGTTTCTCTTTCCTAGAATCTACAAATCTGACCTTTAAAATAAGTGACAACCAAAATCTAAAGATCCCTCTGTTATTTTAGCAAATGTTGCATCATTACTATTAACTTTAAAAGGGTGGTTCCCTAACTGGGCTGGGCATGAGATTCACCTGGGAAGCATTTTTAAAACTGAGATTCCTAGGCTCCAGCCCTAGAGATTCTGTCAGTATGTGTGGAGTAGGACCCAGAAAAACTCTACTTTTTTCAAAAGCTTCTCAGGTAATTGCAATAATCGATTAGTTCTGTTTTGAGGACTCACTGCTTTGCCTTCAATATCTTCTCTATTTTAATAGCTGCTAGTTTATTGGCAGTATAATGATTTCCCCCTGCATTAATCACAAGCACGCTGAGAATGGACTGTCCATGATCTTGGCACAGATCCATATAAAGAACTAGTTGTTACACTCCTTTACAATAAAATTTAAAAATGATAAATTAACTTCAGAGCTAAGACAATGCACACAGATGTTGAAAGGTTCTGATTCTGTGCTTACAGGACAATTGTTTTCTGTTTTATTTGTGATAATTCACTGGTAGACATGAAGACCATCTGATTTCAGCTGTCACTACCAAATAAAGGATGGCAGAATTCCTTCAAATATCAGGAAGATGGCTAACCAGCTAGGAAGTATTATTTAGAAAATGTTTCTAGCAGACAGAAATGAAAAGTATTTTCTTAAAAAAAAAAAAACACACACACACAAAACCTAGTTTCCTATAGAAACCCAAAGACTTCCAGACTTCTGAAGTCTAAAAAGTTGACCCAAACTACAGTTGTTTAAAAATATGTTCAATTAACTGTGAAAATATAAGTGTAAATAGGTGCAATATCATCCTTTAGGAGGCTTACAGGCACAAATGGAATTCAGTTTCCATTTATTCTACCCAAATAGTTAATTGTGAAAATGACACACAAGGTATTTGGTATAATATAGATCTGAACACCATCCCTTCCAAATTCAACAAAATCGCATTTGGATTTTCCAGCTGTCCCAAGAGTATCTAGGCACTGCGGAATGTGGTCATGTCTTTGGGCTCTCTGCTGGGAACGCACCAGTCATCAGCTTCGTGGTTGGTGTTGTAATGCTTCCAAGCAGCCCGGTTATACACTGGAAGTCTTTCGATTGAGTCTGTTGACAGAGCCTGAAAAAAAAAGCAGGACCTAAAAGTTTGACATTTTTTAGAATTCGTTATTTGAGAAAACAGACAATAGCAAAAAGGTTGCCACAAATGAATACTCTATTGGTATCTTATTAATGAAAATACCATCTAAATACATTTTTAAATAGTGTATATTTTTGAAATGTGTTATTTACTAAATCCATGGCACTGGATGATGTGCATGTTAATTCAGTTTGTTGCATGTAGTAATTCCCCAGCCATCCTGGAAGCTTCTGAATTGAAATTTTACACAAAACAAGACCAGTCCAGAAGATGGTAAACTGAAAGTCAGTTAGATGTAAAAATTTAAAAATTGACATATGTACCTTCATATATGCACACAGATATAATTAAACCTATTTTAATTATTTACTAGATGAAATACTAATTTTTTTCGGTATCACTATTATACTTTTAAAACTCATTATAACAGGCTAGGTACAGTAGCTCACACCCATAATTCTAGCACTTTGGGAGGCTGAGGTGCGAGGAACATATGAGTCTAGAGTTCAAGACCAGCCTGGGTATCAAGACCCTGTCTCTATAAAAAATTTCAAAATTAGCTGGGGATGGTGGTATGTGCTTCTAGTCCCAGTCATTCAGAGACTGAGGCAGGAAGATTGCCTGAGCAAGATGCAGTGAGCTATGATTGTACTACTGCATTCTAATCTGTCTCTAAAAAAAAAGAAAAGAATAAAAATAGATTGAAAAATAAAACTCATCATAACAATACTATTACCAATAAATACAAATTATGTCTAGGCCGGGCACAGTGGCTCAGCCTGTAATCCCAACACTTTGGGAGGCTGAGGCGAGAAGATTGCCTGACCCTGGGGGTCCGAGACCAGCTTGGGCAACTTGTTAAGACCTCGTGTCTCTACAATAAATCACAAAAACTCGCCGGGCATGGTGGCATGTGTCTGTAGTTCCAACTACTTGGAAGGCTGAGGCAGATGGATCACCCAAGCCCAGCAGGTTGAGGCTACAGTGGTCGTGAGTGTGCCATTGCCTCCAGCCTGTGTGACAAGAGTGAGACTCTGACTCAAAAATAAAAAATAAAAACTATGTCTAAGGCATCTTGGCTTTTGCATGACCATTTCTTGGCCCTGGCTTTGATCCTGTGTCTTCTCCTACCTCCAATTTCAATCACAGCACACATGATTTCTGTATAATGCATGATTTCATGTTCCTCACAAATCATTACCATTAATTCTCTCTTCCGTTTCAGCTTCTTGTAAATAACGGAACCTGAGATAAACCATATTCCTTGTTATCTTCCTCAAGTTAGAATTTTCCCATAGAATTTCAACCTCAGGTCATAGGCATTTACCAAGATGTCGGAAATATTGAACCAGAAATTTCATTCTGATAATGCTAAGTAAGGTCTTTTATGTTGATGATTTTCATGTAAGACTTTTTGTCTTCTATTTTTTCTAAAATGGAACTAAACACCTTTTACCTATATATTTTATTTAAATAGTACAGAATTTCTTGATCTAGGCTAGATCAAAATGTTACATTTGGCGATGAAAATATTGCATCGATGTTGCCCTTTTTTAGTTCCTCACAACTGACATGGCAATCTAGAAAAAAGTTCATCTATTTTTTCAGATAAATGTCTCCAACATAAATTCTTCAGTATTTCCTATAAAATAGGTGCCATCTAGTGGCCAAAATAAGAAACTCATATCACTAAATAATTCGGCACCATCAGTCCCACTTAACCAACTAAATGGATTGATAGGACTCAGTGCTTCTTCCATTCCTGTAAAATACACTGATCCCCCTTACCACACTGAACACTCCAGATCAGTAAGCTAAGTGCCTCTGCTCCCACCAGGCAAGCTATATGCTCACCAAAATACACCTGTGCTTGGTCCCAAGTCTGTTTATGCTGTTACATCTGTCATTATAATGACAAAATTTAATTAAGTATTACATAAACAAAGAACAAAAAAGGATGTTTCTTTGAATACTAAAAGGAATGTTTAGGAAAGGCTCATGAAGGAAAGTCACATAAAATTTGCTGTCAATTCAGAAGACATCTGTAAAGGATTGAATTAAAAAGGATTATGGGCCGGGCATGGTGCCTGAAGCCTGTAATCCCAGCACTTAGAGAGGCTGAGGTGAAAAGATTGCCTGAGTCCACAGGTTTGAGAACAACCTGGACAACTTGGCAAGACCTCATCTCTACAATAAATCAAAAATTTAGCCGGGCATGGTAGCGTGCGCCTGTAGTTCCGGCTACTTGTGAGGTGGAAGGATTGCCTGAGCCCAGCAGGTCAATGCTGGGGTGGCCGTGAGCATGCCACTGTACTCCTGCCTGGGTGACAGAGTAAGACTCTGACTCAAAAAAAAAAAAAAAAAAGAATTATGCACTTGCTTGTTTCTTTGTTGAAAGAAATTAATATGGCTTCTGTAAGAAAGACAATGTAACATTCCAATCTCCAGACCCATATACAAAGAAAAGGCCTTGGCAGTACATCAAAAAGAAAGGCAGATCAATGTTCATTCATGTGTTTTATATTAAAATTAAGTTTGTATGACACATGACTTTTTATAACTCTCTACTTTAACCCAACTTTTTTCCTATTAACCACATAGTCTTAATCATGACGGATAAGAAGGCTTCTTTTCCCATAGTTGAGGGGACCATCTGTCAAAATGAACAAGATCCCATGTAAAAAACACATTTTTAGCTTTTTTTTTTAATTTTTAATTTTAAAGATGTGGGGTACAATTTAGGGTTAGGTACACAAACGTTGATTATGCAGATACCCTTGTTGATGAGGTGTGATTTTTAACATTTAACAGCATGAGGTAGAGTTGAATTTCATTATAGTTAAATACTGACATCTTTTCTCATCATCAAAAAGATCATCAGTAAATCAAGAAGACTACAGTTATTACCTTAATGTAGATAACTGCATCTGTCCCATAACCCTCTAAGGAATACAGCTTAAGGTCTCCTTGGAAATACTGTGCATAAAGACGTGATATGGGCAATCCATAACCAAAACCAGCCTGTTGGATGAGAAAAACAAAACTCCACTGAGAAAGCCATACAATGAAATGCTTTTCTAATTAAGATAAATGCCACTGAGTATTCTGGAGCTATCAGAGCCCACATCCGACAGATCTGTTAATACTTATGTATTAATGATGATTAAGTTGAAGCTTAGTAGAGTAATTCATTAGCTGACTCCCCTCTGGTCATTTAAAACTCTTCATTCTTTCTATAAAATGACTTGTGGGGTTCTGGAAAAAGTATGTTGCTTTTTCTCAATGTCCTGCTCTATAGTATCCCAATACAGCTTTTGGCAATATCCAAAACATATCTCTTTCAGGAACAATAGTACAAAAGCCTGTCGCAGCCTAATAGATGTATTTTGTGACTTCATACCATAAACTTCCAACTGTGTTTTGAATCTGAAGACATCTATAATAGCTCTACTTTCTTAATTCTCACTGACAGCTCACTTCCCTGCTTAAAAGTCTTCAAGACAGCTGGGCTCGGGGGCTCAGCCTGTAATCCCATGCCTTTGGGAGGCTGAGGTGAGTGGACTGCCTGAGCCCACGGGTTCGAGACCCACCTGTGCAACTTGGCAAGACCTCATCTCTACAATAAAAAAAAATTAGCCGGGCGTGGTAGTGTGCGCCTGTAGTTCCAGCTACTTGGAAGACTGAGGCGGAAGGATCGCTGGAGCCCAGCAAACCAAGGCTGCGGTGGCTGGGAGCGGCCACTGCACTCCAGTCTGGGCGAGAGTGAGACTCCAACTCAAAAAAAAAAAAAAATCTTCAAGACATACCACCACTCCCATCACCCCCATTCCATTGCCTTAGAAATACAAATCCAAGCTTCTAAAAAGAGCATTCCAGAACTAATAAGATCAGGTCTCTGTCTCCTACCTTTCCAGTCTAGTGGAACTACATCTCCTGCTCTTTAAGTTCCTTAAACATAGAACTTCTGTGTCTGTTCATCCTGCTTCCAGTATCTGGAACGGCCTCCTTCCTTACTGGATAAATCCTACCAATTATTTAATACAAAACATTTGGACTGGTTTCATTACTAATCATAGGCTCAATTATAGTCCAGTGTGTCAGTTAAGAGCTTATATGGACGCAGGAATCAGAATGCAATTCACAAACCCAGGCTCCAGCTCTACCAGACTCTGTCAATTAATACTTGACTTTACTAACCAGAGCTTCTGTTTTGCTCCTGTAAATCAACTAATGTCCACATTTCTGCCCTGGGAGGCTGGCCAGAATGAATTATATCAATAGATTCCCAGGACCCCTGCTTCCAGCAGGTCCTAGAGAACCCAGCAGGAGTTCAGAGGAAACAATGGGGAACCCCAGAGAAATTCAGAGGGAATCAAAGCAGGGTATTCATTTCCCTGGTTCTTCCCTGTGAGGCTGCCTGCTATTCTGCAATGTTCCCTTCTTCTGGGTACCACTAACTTCACCTTCTCCTCATCTCTGTCATCCAGGATGGTAATGGCTCTGCTGCTGCAAGCCTCAGGTTCCTGTACTATCCTTACCCACACCTCTGGAGTTAGTCTCTCTGAAAATAAGCCTTCCCTGAATTACCATAATTTGAGTGAGCTGCCTCCTTCCTGTTGTGGCTCTGATACATTAACTGGTTCCAGAAGTGGCCCCAAGAAAACTGTACAAGCAGGTGGCTCAAGGCTCCCATGACACCTGACCTACTCTCCCTTCTCTCCCTTAACCACATCTATGGACTCATGGGACTCCGTGAAAACAGCATGGGCCTAGTTCACAAAAGAACCCACCTGGTGTGCTAGCACCAGCCAAATGGTTTGACCTTTCACTACAGCCTCTCAGGCACAGAGGCAGGCCTAAAAGGCAGGGGTAAAAGCAAACTCTTGCAGCACGGGCAGTGGCTAGCAGGTGGCTGGCTGGTCAGGGACTGGGAAAGAATAACACTGGACAACTGAAGAGGAGGTCTGGAAGAGAGACGTGGATGCTCCTGTCTGAACGGTTGACAGTGTGAAGGAAGATGTCCTGTCCAAGAAAAGGCCCACCAGAAGCAGTCATGTGGAGTAGGCTCTCAATAATCAGGTGAGCAGATGGCATCCACTCCTGTGGATGTCAGGCAGACTTTCTCCAGCTACCCTGGCACTTGTTGACTGGGTACACTTACAAAGTGGTCATGGCAGCAGGAAGGACGCTCTGCAAGAGCTTATCAACAGTCTCACTCTTGCTAAGGCCATGTAGATATAGAAGCCTGCCCTATGACAAGCCTCCTATTTTTTTAAAATTCACAGAAATGTTGCATCCTAAAATAACAAATACTTACACGGCATTTACTATGAGTCAGACACTATAAAAAGCATTTTTACATATATTAAGTCACTCAATCTTCACAATAACTCCACTTTTCAGGCTGGGGAAACTGAGGCACTAAGAGGTTAATAATTTTCCCAAGGTTACACATCTAAGATGCTGTGATGTTAGAAATGGAACCAGATGGTTCAGATCCACAGTCTAGTTGCTACACTGATCTTCACAAAAGTTCTACAATATCTGTTTACTAAAAAGCAGCAAATCCCTTTTCTCTCCCTACTTCTTAAATTAGAATTCTAAGAAGATGCTTATGTTTATCACTTGACATTGTCTGCCCCCTGGCACACGGACCCCTGCTTCTGGAAGCCACATATCTCAACTGGAGAAACACATTCTGGGAGCAATAATTTTAACTATAGTTAAAATCACTGTAGTCACAGAAATTGTGCTATGTAATAGGTAAAACTACTAGAATGAAGTTCTAGTAACTTCCTAGAAAAGGGTCTAAAAATAGATCCATCTTATACCACAGTCATCATATTACAGCATCATTCCAGTGGAAATGCCAGAGATGTTTCAAAACCTGAAGAAAAAGCATTCTCTGTGATTTTTAATAGTGTTCTTCAGGACAAATTTTGGCAAAGTGCTTTTTTCGGGAGTTGGGAGATAAAGAGGAGGATGAAGTTAATTAAAAAGTTGGTCATATAAAACCCAAAAATATGCGGCACTAAGATCAATGAAAACACTATCATAACTGTTACAGTTTGAACCTACTTCAGGTTGGTGATTAAATGGATCAGAAATTTAGTCTTATTTCTGAATCTAGAACGAGATCATTCTAGTCACAAATACTTGAGAAAAAAGTCAACACTAAAGTTTAAATCAGTGTTGACCAAATACTAGTAAAACCAGTCATTTATTCTTCACATTAGAAATAATACTTCAAACCATGGTTTAACACAAGAAAACTACTGCTACATCACCATCAAACTCAGTAACAAAAACTCCAAAACAATAAGCTTTGTCTTGTGTCCATTTCAATTTAAAAAAAAAAGTATTCCAAAGGTTGTTTGAATTTAGAGTAAAAGTTTCTTCCTAATCGGTTCCCTTCTTTGTGAGGCACCTTCCACAATGGCTTAACTAATTTGTTTATCAGTCAGAGCAAGTAGAAGGCAATTCACAAACACACACTTCATTATTTCTTGATCACATACCAGGGGCACTGCACGGGAAGTCTCAACACGAGGCCGGGGTGCAGTTGAATACATGTAGTTGAAGAGTCTGTCAATTTTTCTCAAAGGAACACCACCTCCTCGGTCACTCATCTAAGATAAGAAAGGATCATGCTCTATGACCAGGTCCCCAAAGCAACACAATACCAACACATACTCGCAGCAATACAGTTTAACTGCTGATGGGAGAGCACTGCTTCTGAAAAGGAATACCACATAATCCAAGTTGCAAATATAAGCATTTCCCTCATTGCTGGACCTAATACAACACTGCTAATATGTGAAATTTGAATACATAATAAACTCCATCTTAATACTGCTGTGGCTTTGTCTATTTCCTGAAGTCTCATTTACAATGTATTACAGCATAAAACTGAGTACAAGCTAAATCTATGTTGTATGTAACAATAAATTTGTTATTCCTTCCTGGTGGGCAGTGTGGTGACTAGGATCAAATTTAAAATGCATGTACCCTTTGACCCAGCAATGTCACTTTCAGAAATTTATCTAAAGAAAATAAGCAGAGCTGGGCTCGGTAGCTCAGCCTGTAATCCCACGCCTTGGGAGGCTGAGGTGAGTGGAACGCCTGAGCCCACGGGTTTGAGACCCGCCTGGGCAACTTGGCAAGACCTCATCTCTACAATAAATCAAAAATTAGCCAGGCGTGGTAGCGCGCGCCTATAGTTCCAGCTACTTGGAAGGCTGAGGCGGAAGGATCGTTGGAGCCCAGCAGGTTGAGGCTGCGGTGGCCGGGAGCGGCCACTGCACTCCAGTGTGGGTGACAGAGTGAGAGTCCAACTCAAAAAAAAAAAGGAAAAAGAAAAAAGAAAATAAGCAGAAAAATATGCAAAGAATGTGTGAGAATATCTATCACAGTCCTGAGTAGCTAAAACTAAACAACAACCTAAATTGGAAATTAGTTAAGTAAACTAAAGTACATTCTAAAATAGCATATTATTCAACTATTAAATAAACATGATATAGAACTGCATATATTGGCATAAAAGATGTCTATAAAATATTGCTAATCAGCAAAAGGCAGTTAGGAAAAAACATTTATATATTTTAATTTTATAATTATATTATTAAAAAGTCTGAAATGATACATAATTCTGTTTATGGAATGAGTGACTTTTCTTTTTTGAGGGGTTCAGTTTCTGAATGTTTTTCTTTTCTTTTCTTTTTTTTTTTTTTTTGAGTTGGAGTTTCACTCTGTCGCCCAGACTGGAGGGCAGTGGCCGCTCCCAGCCACCGCAGCCTCGACCTGCTGGGCTCCGGCGATCCTTCCGCCTCAGCCTTCCAAGTAGCTGGAACTACAGGCGCGTGCTACCACACCCGGCTAATTTTTGATTTATTGTAGAGATGAGGTCTCACCAAGTTGCCCAGGCGGGTCTCGAACCCGCGGGCTCAGGCAATCCACTCACCTCAGCCTCCCAAAGTGCAGGATTACAGGCTGAGCCACCGAGTCTGGCTTGAATTTTTTCATAATTACTTTTATTGTAGAAAAAACAGTATAATTTTCATTTTTAGGGAGGAAAAAACAGAACCCTACATTGTGTTTGCATCTACAAACAATTTTCGACATAGAGTCCCATACAATGTTCTGACGAATGCATAAGGCACATAGGTCTTTATATTATTACGTCATTTTCCAACTCAATCATATAGCAGACTGAATTCAGTATTTATTTACATGTTATTTTTATTTTCCTTCACAGTTAGCATGGACGTATTTTCTTAGCTATTCTATAGCTTGTACTCTAATCTGCTATAGCCACTTTCCTTTGTCACAAAATCTAAATTAATTCTAATGCCTATAACATTAATGTAGTTGTCAAATACAAGCACTTCTGCTTTTAGTATATGTATATAGATATACAGATAGATTAAAACAGTACAAATGATATATATTAAAATCAATAGGCTGAATGGCTTATAGTTGAGTTTTTATAAATTTTTAACAATCTTTTGCTTGAGGTCAGGTTTTTGAGACCAGCCTGAGCAACTTGGTAAGACCCCATTATTACAAAAAAAAATTAACTAGAGTGGCAGCATACAAGTGCAGTCCCAGCTACAAGGGAGGCTGAGGCAAGAAAATCACTTGACCCCAGCAGTTCGAGGCTGTTATGAGTTATGATTGTACCACTGTACTCCTGCCTGGGCAGCTGACTGAGACTTTATCTCTAAAAATAATAAGTCTTTACAGCATTATATATTACCTTTATAAAGAAAATAACATAGTTATTTTAATCTTCAAAATTAAAAATTCTGTCTTGGGCCAAGTGCGGTGGCTTGTGCCTATAATCCCAGCACTCTGAGAGGCCGAGGTGAGAGGATTGCCTGAGTCCTCGGGTTTGAGACCAGCCTGGGCAACTTGGCGAAATCTCATCTCTACAATAAATTTTTAAAAAAATTAGCCAGGCATGGTGGCACGTGCCTGTAATTCCAGCTATTTGGAATGCTGAGGTAGAAGGATTGCCTGAGTCCAGCATTGCCTGAGTCCTGTGCCAAGGCTGCAGTGGCTGGGAGCGTGCCACTGCACTCCATCCTGGGTGACAGAGTGAGACTTCAACTCAAAAATTAAAATTAAAATTAAAAAAAACCCCAAAAATTCTGTCTTAAAATGCCACTTGAAGATCTGTCTCTAATACATCTGAAATTGATTACAGTATAAAAGTATACAAGGATTTTATTAAGAATTTGTACGTAGTGTTATGCTTGGAATTGTTCTTGGCCATGACGTTAAAGCTCTGTAAAGCAAGTTATTTTTAAAGTGCTCTGGGTATTTTGGGAGATTCATCAATGTGTTAATTATTTATTCTTAAATTCAGTGTTCTGTGCTACATTTGCTGATAACACGAGGAAGAAGTGTGGATGCTCTATAAATTTTAAATAAACAATATTATTAGAATAGATAGGATAAAAAGGTAGACTTGAATAAAAATTTCCTGGTTTTCCATAACCCTCTGGCCAGAGAGACTGTGCCAATATAGCAGGTACAAAATAAGAAGTGACTTGCAAGCCGGGCTTGGTGGCTCAGCCTGTAATCCCGCGCCTTGGGAGGCTGAGGTGCATGGATTGCCTGAGCCCGCGGGTTCGAGACCTGCCTGAGCCCGCGGGTTCGAGACCCGCCTGGGCAACTTGGCAAGACCTCATCTCTACAATAAATCAAAATAATTAGCCAGACGTGGTAGCGCGCGCCTGTAGTTCCAGCTACTTGGAAGGCTGAGGCGGAAGGATCGCCAGAGCCCAGCAGGTCGAGTTTGCGGTGGCCAGGAGTGGCCATTACACTCCAGACTGGGAGACAGAGTGAGACTCCAACTCAAAAAAAAAAAAAAAGAAGTGATTTACAGCCACAGGCTAGATATGAAAAGCAGAAGTGCTGAGCAGACAGCACAGAAGGGACTATGAGGAGCATCACCTTCCTAGAGGCGAACGGACAGACTAAGCCACAGGAATACAGTTCAAAACTACTATTAAAGTAACATACTTGGCTATGCAGCCAACAATGCAATAAACTGGAATCAGTGGGTTTTAAAGTCATCAGAAGAGTTTCCAAGAGAGCTGTGCCAGGTCAGAGGGTCTGAGTTCTTCAGGAAAAGGGAAGGAAGGAATAATGAGAGACGACAACTGGTCTGTATATACTTAAGGCAAGAATGGCACTTTGATGACAAATATATTGACAGAGAGATGTGAAAACTAAACAAGAAATCTGATTAAGATAATTTGAAGGGGAAAAAAATTCTAGAATCAGGTGAACAGAAACCTGTGCCAAGGAAAAGGAAAAGAGATTATGAAACAGATGTCAACAGGAAGGTTGAGGAAGAGAAGCCTGCCAATTATTTAAAAGTGTTCTCTTCAGTGCACAAAATCACCACTTCTCAATGTCATCTAACCAAGAGCTGCCATCTCTAACTTCCTGTTTCCCACAACACTGGGCTCCCTGGGCTAATTCAAGTGAATTTTAGGCCCAGAGGAAATGAACCACTACTGACTGACTTGATGACAGCTCTCAAGTCAGGACATTTACTAACCCTGTATTCATCCAGATCTCCTAAAGTCTCTTAGCCACCAGTGTTTCCACTGTCAAGTTTATAAAATCACCAACAGTGCATGATCCAAGACATTTAAATTTTAATTTAAAAGACATGTGCACTTAGCCCAGTTCAAGGTTATAGTGAGCTATGATAGTACTACTGCACTCTAGCCGGGGTAACAGAGCAAGATCCTATCTCAAAAAAAAAAAAAAAAGTGGCTATAACACTTAAATTATTTGTAGAACATAGACCAAACACAAAATCTGAAAGGGAAGCCATGGTTGTAAGACAGAAAAAACAATCTGCAGGATTTTTAACAGGGGGATAAAAGGTGAAAAAAAAGTCAACAGTTTGAACAAGCTAAAAGAATGGGGTGGGAGGGACAAACAAACCAGGCTTTGATTCTGAAAGTCTAGGGCAAATGATGGGGATCAAAGTTCAACTAAGAAGATGAATGCAAGCATTTAACATGTAAAGAGAGGCTGCAAGAATAAATGCATTCATGGAGGAGCTTGGCTGTGAGAAGGGACCACTGGAGGAGGCAGTGACTAATATAGGTAGGGCTTTACAATGGCTCCTAGAATAATATTTTGAAGGTCTGTACAAGCCATTCTATGTTATTTTAAACAGCTTTATTGGAATATAATTTACATACCTTATAATTAATACATTTAAAACATACAATTCAATGGTTTTTAATATATCCACAGATATGTACAACCATTACCACAATTATAAAATATTTTTATCATTTCTAAAAAGAACCTTGGATTCTTTAGCTATTACAACCCTAGGCAAACACAAATCTACTTTCTGTCCTATATATTTAACTATTCTGGACATTTCATATAAATCAATAATACAATATGTGGTCTTTTGTGACTGGCTTCTTTCACCTTGCATGATGCTTTCAATGTTGAAACACCCATTTTGTAACATATATCAATACAGTTTTGTGGCCAAATAACAGTCCAGTGTATGGATATGCAACATTTTGTTTATTCATTCATTAGCTGATGGTCGTTTTGCTTGGATCCACCTTTTAACTATTATAAATAGTGTTGCTATGAACATTCATGTGCAAGTTTTTGCTTGAATACCTGTTTTTAATCCTTTGCTGGTACAAACATAGGAGTAGAACTGCTGGATCGTTACGAACCTTTCTTGACATCAAAGAGACAGATTCCCTAAGCAAAGGGCACTCACCAACACAGGAGCAATCTCTGCTGAGTGCCCAAGAGCTCAGTGAACCCTAATCCATGCAACTAGTGATGACCACAAGCAATGGAAAACAGCTGCAGCCCTGCACGCTAAATAAAGCACATCAAACAGAAGCAGAAAAGAGTGAAAGAAAGAACATGCTACAGCACAACTTAAGCCCCAAAGCAGAAGACCTGTGAGACTTATTTTGAATCAAGTAAACCTTAATGGGCAAGTAGCTTACACATAAGTAACCAAAAAACTAGACACATTAGCATCTGGGCTAAAAAAAGAAAAAGTGACACATTCACCTCACTTTCAGAGCAAACAGATGGCATTGCCATATGTTTATCTATTTGTGCCTTGTCTTTTTAAATGAACAGCCAAGAGAGATTAACAACAACAACAAAAAAAACCCTGATGAAACTGACAACACAGGGAGCACAGCCAAATTAAATTTTTTAAAACTATAATTAATATCCTCACAACAATAAGATAAAACTAGAATAGAACACTATATAAAGGAATAATAAAAACAAGAGTTCTTGGAAATTTATAAATATGATAAGGGAAATAAAAATTTTATAAAAGGGCTAGAAATTCAAAGTTAAGGAAATCTCACAGAATAGAATAAAAAGTTAAGAGTTTTTTTTAAATATATATTTTTTATTTTAAAATTGTGGGGTACAGTTAAGGGTTAGGTATACAAATATTCATTATGCATGTTGATGAGGTGTGCCCCCCTTTCCCCAGACAGATATCGACTACCGTTAATCCCACCTCTCTTCTCCTCCCTGCCCCCCCCCATAGTTTACCCACTGTCAATCCTTTTCTTATAGTATTATGGTAGTTGTTCAAGGTCCACTTATGAGTGAGAACATATGATACTCAGATCTTTGTTTCTGTGAGAGATCACTCAGTATTATAAACTCTAATTCCATCCAGGTTGCTGCAAAGTTTATGATTTTGTTCTTTTTTATGGCTGTGTAATATTCCACTGTGTATATGTACCACATTTTTTAAATCCAGTCCTCTTTTGAATGGACAGCACGGTTGGTTCCATGATCTTGCTATTGTGAACAATGCTGCAATAAACATACATGTGCAGGTATCTTTTTTATAGAGTGATTTGAGTTCTTCAGGGTATATTCCCAGTAGGGGGATTGTGGGGTCCTATGGAAGGTCGATTTTTAGGGCTTTTAGGAATCGCCACACTGATTTCCACAGAGGCTGTACTAGTTTACACTCCCACCAACAGTGTAGAAGTGTTCCCTTTCTGCCACATCCTCTCCAGCATTGATGAAAAACCTACAGCTAACATCATACCTAATGATGAAAGCTTCCCCTGGGATGAAGACAAGGATGTCTCCTGTCACTACTTCTATTCAATACTATACTAGAGGTATTAGCCACACCAATTAGGGGGAAAAAAAATTCAGATTGGAAAAGAATAAGTAAAATTCACCTCTATCTGCGGAAGACACGATTATGTACATCCTAAGTAATCCTCAAAAATGGATTACAGCAAATAAACAAGTTCAGCAAAGATGCAAAATGCAAGATCAATATATAAAAATTGGTTATATTCCTATACACTAGCAAAGAATACAAAAATGGAATTAAAAAAACAATGCCATTTACAATAGCGTCAAAAGGAATAAAATAGGAATAAATTAACAAAAGTGCAAATGTACACTAAAAATGATAAAACTGTTGAAAGGAATCAAAGACCCAAATATCTGTAAAGACATCCTATGTTCATGAATTGAAAATTTTAATATTGTTTAAGATGGTAGTTCTTCCCAAATTGATGCCCATCAAAAGTTGAATTGGCGTTTTTGAACAAATTGACAAGCTAATCCTAAAATTCTTATGAAAATGCAAGTAACTCACAATAACCAAAACAATTGAAAAATAAATCGTAGGACTCACACTTGCAAATTTGCAAGGTTTTTTGGTTATTATTTTGGGGGTGGGGCTGGAGTCTCACTCTGTCACACAGGCCTGAGTGCAGTGGCACAATCATGGCTCATTGCACCTTCCATCTCCTGGTCTCAGGCAATCCTTCTGCCTCAGTCGACTGAGTAGCTGGGACTACAGGCATCCACCACCACACCTGACTAATTTCTGCATATTTTCCAAATTCAGGCATCTAAACACTTTTAACTTGTTTATCTTTTTTTGTAGAAATGAGGTCTCTCTATGTTGCTTAAGTTGATCTTGAACTCCTGGGCTCAAGCAATCCTCTCACCTCAGCCTCCCAAAGTGCTGGGTTTACTTGAAGCCACAATAACTAAGATAGGCATTGAGTACTGGTCTGAGGAGAAACAAATAGATCAATGGAATAGAATTGAAAATACAGAAAAAAAAATCCATACATTTATGGGCAATTAATTTTTGACATGGGTGACAAGACAATCCATGGGGAAAGAATAGCTTTTTCATAAATAGTACTAAGACAACTGGATACCCACATGCAAAAGAATGATGATGATGAACCTTTTCCTCAAACCATGTACAAAAATGAACTCAAAATGGATCAAACAACTAAGTATAAAAGTGAAAGCTATAAAAATCTTAGAAGAACACATAGGTATGAATTCCTGAGACACTGGAGAAGGTAATGGTTTCTTACATGTAATACAAATCACAAGAAATTAAAAAATAAATTAAATAATTGGAATGTGTCAAAACTACAAACTTTGTGCTCCAAAAGACACGATTAAGAGAGCTAAAAGAACCCACAGAATGGGAAAACAAATTTTCAAATCATACATCTCATCAGGGACTAGGATTCACTAAATATAAATATAAACATACACAGATAGAACCCTTACAACTCTACAGCAAAAAGACAAAATGCCCATTTAAAAACTGGGCAAAGGATCTTAACTGACGTTTCTTCAAAGATATATAAATGGCCAATCACCAAATGCAAAGATGCTCAATATCATCAGTCATTAGAGAAATGAAAATTAAAGTCACAATGAGACACCACTTCACACCCACAAGAACTGCTATAATCAAAAAGGCACAATAACAAATACTGACAAGAATGTGGGAAAACTGGCACCTTTAAACACTGCCTATGGGAACGTAAAACGGTGCAGACACTTTGGAAAACAGTTGGGCAGTTCCTCAATAGAATTACCTGTGATTCAGCAATTTAATTCCTAGGATATACCTAAGAGAACTGAAACAAGCCGGGCTCGGTGGCTCAGCCTGTAATCCCCTGCCTTTGGGAGGCTGAGGTGAGTGGATTGCCTGAGCCCGCGGGTTCGAGACCCGCCTGGGCAGCGAGACCTCATCTCTACGGTAAATCAAAAAATCAGCTGGGCGTGGTAGCGCATGCCTGTAATTCCGGCTACTCGGAAGGCTGAGGCGGAAGGATCGCGGGAGCCCAGCAGGTCGAGGCTGCGGTGGCCGGAAGCGGCCACTGCACTCCAGTCTGGGCGACCGAGTGAGACTCCAACTCAAAAAAAAAAAAAAAAGAGAACTGAAACATATGTTCACACAAAAACTTGTACACAAATGTTCACAGCAGTACTAGCCATAATAACCAAAAAATAGAAAGAAACCAAATGATCACCTGTAAAACTGAGGATAAAATTACCTGTGCTCCTAATTAAGGAGTTGTTATGAGAATCAAATAAAACAAAATAAAGGTAGACCACAAAGCAATGTTTAGAAAGAAAAAATTACATACTATCTCTATACCACTACAAATATTCAAATATTTTAGATCTGACTTATCAAAGTTGATATTCATGATTACTGCTACATTGTCTGTCTCCAGAATTTACCTTAATTTGAATCACGTGGATTAGGGACTGGAACAGAAACAGACTCAAGGGACAATTCTATAATCTGCCAAATAAATGAAGCAATATGTTTATTATCTATTACAGACAGGATTTCTTTCCCCTGAGAAATTATGTTTTCTAGGAAATATGTGTATGGTTATCTTTGCATGTCTTGATACATCAATTTAAAAAAAAACAAACCATTTACCTTTACAGTCAAATCCTCATTACCCAATGTGACATGCACTTGAATGGGTGGGTAAACACCCTTGTCAGCGTGGTGTTCCATAGTTGCTCTCATTGCATTCTGAAATATATATTAGGGTTACGTTAAAAACACAACTTTTTAAAAAAGAGAAACTATAATTTGCAACAAGACATACACTATTTAAATTTAATTTTTTTAATTTGATGAAAATATGCTAAACAATTATAATTCTTATAACAAGATTTAAAGAGTTACTTTTTTAAAAAGTGGAGTTAATTTTAGGAGCATTTGAGGGGATATTTTGATTTAAAGATTTCAACTGAATTCTTCATGTCTTCCAAATTCATACATCTAAGCACTTTTAACTTGTTTATATTAAAGTAGAAAATTCTGTCCAAACACTTTTATAACTTAGTCAATAACAGGCAAAACTTATTTTTGAAAATGTAGTTTCAGTTCTATTTTTAGAAACATTTTTAAAAACTGTTATAACTTTCCTCAAGGGAAGATAATTTTTTCATGAAGTAGTAACAGTAATGGTCTTAAACAAATCCCTTTATCTCTAGTTTGAAACCAAGGATATTTACATTGTAAAACTTTGAACAATTTCTAAAGGAATCGGGGACACAATGCCAACATTTGTAGCATTAAATAATAGCAACATGGTATGCAGCATTGAAATAGAAAGTGATAAAGAGTAGACATAATTAAAAAGGCAAAAGATGGGACTGAATATGGCAATAAAAGACTGGTCCTGGCACACCAATCACAACTGAGTAGCCCTGAGGAGGAGATGCCATCACTCTACCAAAGGCAATTTAAGTTTAAGTTCCAGATGAAAGACATTATTACCGACATTATGTAAAATATGTTACAGAATACAAAAATACTTCTATCACAACATCTTTATATGACAGAAATTTCAGGGAAAAAAATTAGTTTTAACCTTTATGTGTCAATCACTATTTATTTAACGACTTTGATAAAAAGATTTGTGTGAGGTATTAGATAAGTTCTTGCTGTCTTAGAACAATAGCATTCTGGTATTGTTCTAAGATAGCCATTTTTCTGTGTTTCAGTGTATTTTTCTTTTATGTTATCAGACTGAAAGCCACCTTCTCTTCTAGTTTGCTGCTGGCTGAAGACACGCTAACTAAAGTAAAAGAGATGACAGGCTTCTGACGTAGGGCAGTCGTTTTCAGCCATGGGGACCCGTGCCACTCCTCACCCATTTTCATGTCAACCAGCAAGTGTCATTGGGAAAAAGAAAAAAAAAAAAGACACTCTCAACATTACCAGTATCATTTATGTAGTTTTCAAAATTTGTTATAATGAGCAAAGATGACAACAGACGTACTTTAAGTCCATATAAATGACTTTCAGGGAAAAAAAAGCAGGCATATTAGTGGGACTCTGGTCCTTTGAGGATATAAAGTTGAGAATCACTTTTCTAAATATTGCTTTATAAAAATATAAACATCACTTTAGTGAGCACCTACAATGTGTTGCCATTGTATTAGATACTTAGTATGTTATTTTCAATCTTGATAAACTATCCTGGGTAGTATTCTTGTTTTACAGAAGAGGAAACTGAGACTCAAAGAGGTTGAGTGACTTGCCTGAGAGCACACACATATTGAGTGACAGAACTGGATTCAAACCCAAGTCCTTCTGACTCACCACTAAATGGAGGTGCCTCTTTGTTGACAAAGGCTGATTTCCAGTAATGTGACATGATACTGACATGAAATGACTTTTTTTAAAATGAAATAGGAGAACCCAGTGAATTATTTGACTTTCAGAGCAGATTCCTAACCTTAGGAAAGGACTGGTAAAGGTTATGTAATACTATTTTACAAACCTTGAAAAGTTCAAACACCATGTGATAGAGATGGGATGGTACATAAACCACTTGTATTGGCTGTCCTGGTGATTTTGCTACAGAGCAGAAGAGAAAAATATGAAAGTACAGAGAGATGTGCTTAAAGCATTTTAAAGAATAAATTGTGTAGTGATGAAAAGAAAACATTAACTATGGAGGACTGTATTACATGGGGGAGAACTGCCACATCATTTCTTCACTGCATTAGTGTTTGGAGCCCATACTCACAAACATTTACAATTGACAACAACAAGAGTCCAGTGATCATTTCTCACAATCCTGAGTAACAATCTAACCAACCCATGCTCCCATTCTTTTCTAGGTAAGTCTTTCAAATGATCACTCAATCTTCAGGTAGGAATTTTACTTTCCAAAAAGAAGTGTTAAAGTCTATAAATTTCCACAGCTCAGGCTATCCTTCAGCCTCATAAAAAAAAATTTTAAAAATTTTAAAAGTCTAAAAATTCCAGTTCACATAAATACACTCTTTTTTTTAAGAAGTCATTTTCTAAATGTTTCTGATCTGTTTTATTTCAGACATTTCTATGGGTATCATGCTGAAGAAAAAAATTTGAGTTAGCATCAATTTCTCAAGGGTTATAAATTCTACATTCAAGCATTTAATAGGAGCCCAGTTGGAGCTGGGGTGTGTGTATAAACAGACCTTTAGTAGAACAAAGGAGTAAGATTCACCATACCTTAGAATTCTAATTTGAACAATAAAACAGACTCTCCTCTGAATAAACTTCCCCTTGGGAATGTGGATAGGACATCTAAAAATTGCCCACGGTAGTTCAGGTTCTCAAACTACCATTTGTACACTGATTCTTATTTACTGAATGATACTCATCATGGATCAAAACAGTTAATATGGCTTTAGAAAACCAACAAGCAATTCTATTTTCAACTAGGTAGCTTCTTCACTGCTCTCCCACTCTGAGTCAAGAATACAGCTTAGTAAAATCCTATTTAGTTTACTCTTCCCACCACCTTCTTAAAGTGTCATCTTAGGAAATGTTTTTCCCTCTGTCAAACTACTGTGCCTCTAGAAAAAAGGAGGAGACTCGCTGATCTCCTTCCAAGGAATCTAAACCCTTTTTGTCCATAAGGCATTAGGGTGAAAGAAGACCATCAGAGAGAATGATTCTCAAAGAGGTAAGCATCTTTCTCTCCTCTTTTCCAGCCACAGTCTTTTTTACTTCCTCAACAGTAAAAATTATTTACAACTCAGGAAGTAGAAAAAAGATAAGCCTTACTTTATTGAAGTGCATATAAAAGTCAAGTGCAACATTCTCGGCATTTTTTTTTTTTTACAACTAGCTAGAAAGTAAAAAATAAGCAAAGAATCAGTTATCAGTTAAAAATAAGGAAAATGGGGCAGAAAAAGTCAAAATATTTTTCATAAGAAATCCAACTAAATTATATATATTTACATAATTGTTCTCCTTCATACTCAATGAAGCCTTCATACTCAATGAAGATGAGTAAGCCTTCATACTCAATGAAGATGAAAAAGGTCCTCTTCTATTAAAACAAATTTAAATTCTTATCATTCCTTCTCAGGTATCAAAACACTAATCTAATCACCAAGGAAAAGATAGCACCAGGCTTACCATTTAGTTCTCCAAGTTCCAGTTCAGGAGAGTTAATATAATACAAATCACAGAGACGCCTAGCATTTTCATAGCCATCTAGTGTGAAGCAAAACAAAAAGAATGATTTAATAAATTTATTTGTTTCATGCATTAAGATGGTAATAGTACTGAGATGAAAATTTAAAACTCTGCGGAAAAAAATATACTTTAATACTCTCAGCTGAGTTCCTGCCTGCACCCTCCAAGCGCCAGGGCTGTGACTTTCGCAACCACTGCTCCCAAGGCTCGGATCCCCAAGGTGTGCAGAAATGTGCCTCCGCCTCCAATCATCTGCTCTTAGCTCCAGTGGGGGACATGGGGCGCCCCACCCCACCTGTCGGGACCCTTTCCCCAGGTTTCAGGTTCCCAGGGGTTGCTGGGGAAAGGGACTCCATCATTACCCTATCCTGTAAACAGTGACCTGGGGGAACCGGACAATTTGTCTCTTTGCAAATGTGCTATAAATAAAAAGCTCACTTTCTCCGGAAAAAAAAAAATCTCAGTTTAGGGAAAGTTTTTCTGAATGTGACACAATGAGGCTTAATAGCCATAAAGAAAAAATAAAAGATATAACTAAAAAACGAAAAGTTAAAGTCTACATGCTAAAAGATACCACAAATAAAATAAAAAGTAAAAGCCTGAAGAAAATACTATATATATAAAGTAAAATCTTAAGAGTTGGTGACGATTTAGAAAATAGGTACTCTTATTCATTGTTTGATACCTTTTTAGAGTACCAAAATTTTAAATGAATTTAATTTTTTTTTTTTTTGAGTTGGAGTCTCACTCTGTCGCCCAGACTGGAGTGCCGTGGCCGCTCCCGGGCACCGCAACCTCAACCTGCTGGGCTCCGGCGATCCTTCCGCCTTAGCCTTCCGAGTAGCCCGAATTACAGGCATGCGCTACCACGCCCGGCTGATTTTTTTATTTATTGTGGAGATGAGGTGTTGCCTGCCTAGGCAGGTCTTGAACCTGCGGGCTCAGGCAATCCAATCCACTCACCTCAGCCTCCCAAAGACGTGGGATTACAGGCTGAGCCACCGAGCCCCGTTGCATTTAATTTTAATTCTAGGAATCTTGCCTTCTAAAATACTAGCTAAAGTTCAGTATATATCTAAAAATGTTCAGAGAGTATTGCTGGTAATAGAAAAAAATTAAAACAACCTTAGTATACATCAAAAGGAGAATGGATTAATACATACTGATACATTCCATATGGCCATTCAAAAACTTGGGATATATCCATTTGTACTGACATGGGACTATATCTGTCAACATGCAGAAAAAATATACGCAACATCCCATTTTCTACAAACAACAAACTGTAAGACCAAAAACAACTGTGTATGTGTATGTGTATGTGTATGTGTATGTGCACATGTGGTACAAACAAAAAAAAAGTGTGGAAAGATACAAACCAAACCGCTATGAATTATTGCTCCTAGTATAAGGAATTAGAAAGGAGGGAGCAGGGACTTGAATTTTTTTGAAGTGAACAGATACCCTGCAAAGTATCACCAAACTTTGCCACAAAACTTTATATATACACTTTTATTATTTTTATATGATTGCTTTCCTCTGGCCTTCATATCCAATGAAATTGAAGAAAAAGTCCTCTTCTATTACAACAAATTTAAATTCTTATCATTTCTTCTCAGGTAATCAAAACACTAATCACTGAGGAATGATACAAAGAATTATATCAACAAAATATCCATCCTATACAGAAAGCATAATTAATGCTAAAAAGTTATTTTGAAATTCATATATTTCCCTAACATTTTATCTCATGATACAAATGTTTGTTTTAATAGCAAGAAACAACACTCGGCAATTTTGATTTTTGTATCTTTCTGAAGAAAGAAATGTATTTACCTTTAATAACCTCAACTACATCACAGTTTGGATTTATGCTTCCAATGTGTTTTCGATGAGATGAACTTCCTTTGCCTTTTCCACCAAACAATAAAGCTATCAAAAAAAGAAAAAAACAAACAAAATAAACTAAACTACCTAATGCTCTCTTCCAAATGTTAATACTGTTTCTTTAAATGGCACCATACAGTAGAACAAATATTTTCCTGAAGGATAAACATAGTATTTTACATTTAATAACAGTATCTTCATTATATGGTAGTCTATTTACTTTTCTTAATAAGTAAAAAAGTAAAACTAAATATTCTATCTAAAAGGCAGTTTTCAAAATAAATTTTGAGTATACCAACACATCTTATTTAGCTGCTTCTCTTGACTCAAGACACTTACAGTGTTGATTGAGTAACATTCTAATTGAAATGCGACTCATGAAGAATCGATCCAAAAAGTATTGAACATTCTGGCTGGTGACAGGATCCACCCCGAAGCTCTCCTTGTATTCAATCACGCCCTGGGCCATTGTGGGAATGACATCATTGTGTCGGTTCCTGATCCGTATCACAGTATCTGTAAAGCTAAACAAACCCGTCTATCAAAACAGACAAATATTTTCACAAGTAAATGTAGTGCTACAATAAAGTTTAAACGACTATATTAGACAACAAATTCCTAATTCAGTAAAAGAAATATCAGTTTATGTTTTCCTACACTAATTCAAATATATTTCAGATCATCAAATATACTGAATCCATGAAAGTAGAAGGACCTCCAAAATAAAACTTTTGAAATGTAATTCTTTTCTTGGATTCCTGAGAGTAGGGCTACCACAGAACCTAATCCTAAAAGTGTTAATGGTTTTCTCTGTTATCAACTAAGGTAGGTCACCTGAGCACTCACTTTGAGGATGATATTCCAGGGACACTCTGTACACGAGAGGACAGAGCACTTGCTTCTGGGGAACACATGCATCTTGACTCTTGTAAGGAATCAAGATGAATGAACTAATAAAGCCTGTCTGTTTTGGAACTATTCCCTAGGGTTCAAAGAGAGAAAGAACCACTTAGAACAGAGAAGTAGAAAATAATTCTCATTTCATTCATCCTATGAGCTATGAAATGGGAAAGGAAAAGCAGACCATTATATTAAAAGGTAAATTTTCAAATCATCTAGCCTTCCCACTTCTGTCACTTAGAAGATATTACATAGTTAATTTAAAGAACTAAATAAAAGAGGAAAGAAATCTTCACTCTGAAGTAACAAAACCCATCTTCTAGCATACCCATCAGAATTTACACTTCCAGATGAGTGCTTTCCCATTCAAAGTCATCATCTTGAGTACTATTAACTTATTTCAATGATGCTTTCACTGCTCAAAACATTTTTGGAATTCCTAGTTTGTAATTAGCTTCAAAAACAAACTCAAAACACAAACAATAAAACTCCTCAAAAACAAAACAACTCATCATTCTAGTCACCTCTTTATTCATTTCTCTTTTTTTTTTTTCTTTTTTTTGAGTTGGAGTCTCACTCTGTCACCCAGACTGGAGTGCAGTGGCCGCTCCCGGCCACCGCAGCCTCCACCTGCTGGGCTCCAGCGATCCTTCCGCCTCAGCCTTCTGCCTCAGCCTTCCAAGTAGCCGGAATTAGAGGCATGCGCTACCACGCCCGGCTGATTTTTTGATTTATTGTAGAGATGAGGTCTCGCTGCCCAGGCAGGTCTCCAACCCATGGGCTCAGACAATCCACTCACCTCAGCCTCCCAAAGGCGCGGGATTACAGGCTGAGCCACCGACCCCGGCATCATTTCTCTTTTCTTAAAAAAAAAAGTATTATTCTGCTTGAGTGCTTAGCTAATTTTATAAATTTAGCTGTTAATGACTGTTTTCAGAAGGTTTTTTTTTGAGTTGGAGTCTCACTCCATCGCCCAGACTGGAGTGCAGTGGCACACTCCCAACCACCACAGCCTCAACCTGCTGGGCTCTGGCGATCCTTCTGCCTCAGCCTTCCAAGTACCCGGAACTACAGGCGCATGCTACCATGCCCGGCTATGAAGGTTCTATATGTAATTTTTTTTTTTTGAGTCGAAGTCTCACTCTGGTGTCCAGAGTGGAGTGCAGTGGCACGCTCCCGGCCAACGCAGCCTCGACCTGCTGGGCTCCAGTGATCCTTCCATCTCAGTCTTCCAAGTAGCCAAAACTACAGAGGCACGCCGCCACGCCCGGCTAATTTTTTTACTTATTGTAGAGACGAGGTCTCACCAAGTTGCCTGGGCTGATCTCAAACCCATGGGCTCAGGCAATCCTCTTGCCTCAGCCTCCCAAAGTGCTGGGATTATAAGCATGAGCCACCACACCTGGCTTATAGTTTACTTTTAAGTAAGATTGCTTGGGTTCAAATCCTGGTCCTACCATCAGCTAGCTATGTAATCTTAAGTTACTTACCCTTTTTATACACAAATAGCATTATCTCAATAAAGTTAAAGATTAAATAACATCATTCATGTAAAGGCTGCTCAATAGCTAGATAAAGAGTAAACCCTTGGTGAAATGCTATTTTCAGATCAAAATTATGTTTGAAAAAGGGCCGGCCATGGTGGCTCATGCCTATGATCCCAGCACTTTGGGAGGCAGAGACAAGAGGACTGCCTTAGCCATCACGGGTATGAGACTAGCCTGGGTAACTTGGCAAAACTTTGTCTCTACAATAAATTTTTTTTAAAAACAGCCAGGTGTGGTGGCACGTGCCTGTAATTCCAGCTACTTGGAAGGCTGAGGCAGAGGGATCACCTGAGCCCAGGCATTTGAGACCACCCTAGGGAACATAGCAACGCCTCACCTTTTCAAAAAAATAAAAAAAATTAGTCAGGTGTGGTGGTGCATGCCTGTAGTCCCAGGTACTCAGGAGGCTGAGAAGGGAGGATTACCTGAGTCCAGAAGGTCGAGGCTACAGTGAGTTATGACCATGCCACTGCACTCCAGCCTGGGTGACAGAGTGAGATCTCAACTTCAAAAAAGAAAAAACATTGCATTCAGAATAGGATCAAAATAGTAAACTTACTCATAAATAGCTTTAGCATCTTCAGCACTTTTGTCCTTAAAATCAAGAAGTTCCTGAAGACTCTGGATATACCTAAAATGCAAATCGACAGGATAAGTTTGTTCTTTTACATTCTGAAAGTTCAATATTGTGAAAATTAATTCAAAAGCTGTTTTTAACATTTTAAAATTTTAATTTAGAAGACTGCTATAAATTGTAGTTAAAGTAGGCATTTTATATCCATTCACATTTGAGCAAAGTGCCAGGAAAAAAGTAGTAGAAAGTGTACATTTTCTTCTAAAAACACAGGTTAAATTTAATTTAAGAATTTTAAGATTTCCTATTCTTTTTAAAGCTCTATACTCTAAAATAGTTTTGAAATTTTTAAAATTTACCACTGTATATCATAGTAAAATACTGATTATCGTGAAAACTGAATCTGTTACCAATAACTGTGATCTTGAGCAAATGACTTGTCTTAATATCAGTAAAATGAGGAGGTAAGCCTATGTTGCTCTAAGAATCTAATACCTATACTTTAAAAACCTTAATTTTAGATGTTTATGTCTAATCAACAATTATTTATTGAAATCCTACAATCTACTGCATGGTTTTTTTAAAAACAGAGCTGAAATAAAAACACAAAAGTCAGCCGGGCTTGGTGGTTCAGCCTGTAATCCCAGCGCTGTGGGAGGCTGAGGTGAGTGGACTGCCTGAGCCCGCAGGTTCGAGACCTGCGGTTTGGAAAGTTGTTCCTGACAAGCAATATGGCTCATGCATTCCAAAGTCAAGTGATTCTGAGAGTTGCTGTTTTGCTTTACCCCTTCAACTTCCTCTTAATAGGCAAGAACAACTAGGCTCTTTATCCACAGTTATAGTATTTATCAATACCTATAATGTGCTAGGTACAGGCCACATTTCAAAAAGCAGCATATTCTATTTTTAATGAAGAATTAAAAACAAAAAAAACAGGAGAAAGCTTCCATGGAATATTCTATTTTCTCCTTTATATCACACCATAATTCCTAAACAAATGCTTCTCAAACCACATTTATAACTATTCCATACTTGGACTAGAATAGCACCTGATTATCATATATGTAGTAGTCATACTTCTTTCGCTTATTTATTTATTTTTTTGAGTCAGAGTCTTACTCTGATACCCAGACTGGAGGGCAGTGGCACGCTCATGGCCACTGCAGCTTTGACCTGCTTGGTCTCAGGCAATCCTTCCACCTCAGCCTTCCAAGTAGCTGGAACCACAGGCACCTGCCACCACACCTGGCTAATTTTTTTTTAAATAATTTATTGTAAGCCGGGCTCGGTGGCTCAGCCTGTAATCCGGCGCCTTTGGGAGGCTGAGGTGAGTGGATTGCCTGAACCCGCGGGTTCGAGACCCGCCTGGGCAGCGAGACCTCATCTCTACAATAAATCAAAAAAAAAAAATTAGCCGGGCATGGTAGCGCGCGCCTGTAGTTCCAGCTACTTGGAAGGCTGAGGCAGAAGGATCACCGGAGCCCAGCAGGTCGAGGCTGCGGTGGCCGGGAGCGGCCACTGCACTCCAGTCTGGGCGACAGAGTGAGACTCCAACTCAAAAAAATAAAAAATAAAATAATAATAATAATTTATTGTAGAGACGAGGTCTTGCCACGTTGCCCAGGCTGTTCTAGAACCTGTGGGCTCAGACAATCCTCTCACCTCTGCCTCGCAAAGTGCAGGAATTACAGGCGTGAACCACCATGCCCAGCATTTCACTTATTTTTTAAACTGAAGTTAGATCAGCTTCTCCCACAAACTATAATGCCTACAAAAGGAAAACTAGAATCTCCATGAATGACAACTGGGAAATGCCTTGCAGCTAAATTTTTTCCATTTAAGACTTAACTCTGGACAACTCTTCTGCTTGAAATTTATAGTGCTTAAATAATAACACTTGTAAACTGATAACAGTAACAACAAAGACTGTATACAGGTGGTCACACACCCTTAACACCTCTACTCATCTTTGGGAAGAGAGATCACAGCTTTTCTACAAAATCCCAAATACTTCTTTTTTTTTGAGTTGGAGTCTCACTCTGTCACCCAGACTGGAGTGCAGTGGCTGCTCCCAGTCACCGCATCCTCGACCTGCTGGGCTCTGGCGAGCCTTCCGCCTCAGCCTTCCAAGTAGCTGGAACTACAGGCGCATGCTATCACGCCCTGCTAATTTTTGATTTATTGTAGAGATGAGGTCTCGCCAAGTTGCCCGGGTGGGTCTCGAACCCATGGGCTCAGCCAATTCACTCACCTCGGCCTCCCAAAGTGCTGAGATTACAGGTTGAGCCACCGAGCCCGACCCCAAAAACTTCTAATTTTCTTTTTTTTTAAGTTGGAATTTCACTCTGTCACCTAGGCTGGAGTGCAGTGGCACATTCACGGCCACCCCAGCGTTGACCTGTTGGGTTCTGACAATCCTTCTGCCTCAGCCTTCCAAGTAGCTGGAACTACAGGTGTGTGCTACCACACCTAGCTAATTTTTGTTTTATTGTAGATATGGGGTCTCATCAAGTTGCCTGGGCTTGTCTCAACCCCGCAGGCTCAGGCAATCCAATTGCCTAGGCCCCCCAAAGTGCTGGGATTACAGGCTGAGCCACCGAGCCCAGCCTTTAATTATTTTTAAACAGAATAAAACTTAACTTTTGTGATTTATAAACAGATATACTTCAATAAAATAAATTCAGGCCAGGCAGAGGTTCACGCCTGTAATCCCAGCACTTTAGGAGGCCAAGGCAGGAGGATTGCTTGAGCCCAGTAGTTCAAGACCATCATAGGGAGACCTCAACTATACAAAAAAAAAATAATAATAATAAATGCAGTTTATTTAATATATATAATCAGCCGGGCTCGGTGGCTCAGCCTGTAATCCCACACTTTGGGAAGCTGAGGTGAGTGAATTGCCTGAGCCTACGGGTTCGAGACCCACCTGGGCAACTTGGTGAGACCTCATCTCCACAATAAATAAAAATTAGCCGGGCATGGTAGTACATGCCTGTAGTTCCAGCTACTTGGAAAGCTGAAGCAGAAGGATCACCGGAGCCCAGCAGGTCGAGGCTGCAGTGGCCAGGAGCGGCCACTGCACTCCAGTCTGGGCAACAGAGTGAGACTCCAACTCAAAAAAAATAAATACTATTAAAATTAAATAAAAAATATATATATAATCTTTAATACAGTTCATCATTCTGACTACAGCATAGTGCAGCAGAAACAGACAAATCTGGGTTTGAATCACTGTCTGTGTTAATGCCTTAGGCAAAGGACTTAAAGTTTATGTGCCTCAGCTTCCTCATCTGTAAAATAAGGAGAAGAAGATAATACCAACTGTGCAGGGTTATCGAAAGGATTAAGGGTAATATATATAAATACATAGCCATCAATAAATGGTAGATATTTTTTCTTATGACTTCTCAGCAGATTTAACAGCATAAATCTTAAATTTACTATCTGTATTTCAGTGCAGTTCTGATTGGTTTGCAGTTCTGACTGTTTTGGTCAAAATCAAGAAGTGACAGAGTCCAGGATTCAGGGCACTAGTCCAGATAAACCGACAACAACAACAAAAAAGGAGGAATACTGCTGCCACCTCAATATTCCATGGAAGAGTTTTAAAAAACTCTGCTTTAACCTTGAGTAAAGTTCACAACTCCATGGAAATTGCAAACACAAGATGGAAATCTTACCAGCTTTGTACCAACTGAACGGATGGTGTCCTGAGAAGATTATCTGGAAGAAGACTTATTTCTTTCATTATATTGGCCAATCTAACAGGTAACTCTTGCCGCAGAAACATAAATGAGGTTTTTTCACAAGCATTCACTGATCCTGAAACCAAACATGATGGGGAAAGCAGTGAGTAGAAACCATAAGGCAAGAGAAGGCGGTATGCAAGGAGAAATTGAGAGGGAGTTATCTGGCAGGGCCAGAGTGGCAGAATCACCATGACGGGGCAGGGAACAGAAGGCAAAGAGATCCATGCCTGAGGAAGGCGAAAGATGAGATAGCCCAGTCTGCAAAGTTATAACCATCCAGGATGACCTACCAATTCATGACATTCCACTGGTTCTGCAGAGCAATTAAGATACTTTGCTGTCTCCCTTACATCCTTATGGTGATCTCAGCCCACCTTAGAACTAAGGTAACCTGCGCATGTCTGCACAAGGCTTAGAGGCTAATTAATAGTAGAACCCAGAAAACCCTATGCTGTATATTCTTTTGCTGCTATCATTTAGAAAATGTTTTCTGACTCTAAGTTTAAAGAGTGAATACCTAGCAGGGCTCAGTGGCTCAGTCTGTAATCCCAGCACTTTGGGAGGCTGAGGTGAGTGAATTGCCTGAGCCCACAGGTTCGAGACCCGCCTGGGCAACTTGGAGAGATCTCATCTCTACAATAAATCAAAAAAATTAGCTGGCCTGTAGTTCCTGCTACTTGGAAGGCTGAGGTGGAAGGATCGCCGGAGCCCAGCAGGTCGAGGCTGTGGTGGCCGGAAGCGGCCACTGCACTCAATTCTGGGTGACAGTGTGAAACTCCAACTCAAAAAAAAAAAGAGTGAATACCTGTCTAGAAAATGGAAATTTTAGGCTGGTATGAGTGCAGTGGTGTTTACAATAATTTATCACAACCAGATTTCTTTATTCCTTCTTCATTTCCACTGCTTCACTTGACTAGCCTTTTTTAAAAAGTAGAAAATTAACAACAAAAAAAGAAAACTGTTGACATGTGCATGGTAAGATTCACTGATCCCATAAGCAAAGAATGAGTGCAAGAAAGATTTTTCAAACAACAGAAAGAAAAATCCACCAATGCCTGTTCAGCAATCATCTTCAGGTCCAATTCAAAGATCTGATTCCTGGCAAGTTACCGGACCACTACACTCCTATGTCAGGATTCAGTAATGCATTTTTAAACTCTCTAATCTTGCTGCTTTAGCAGAGACAACCTTAGCAAAAACTAGATTGTCAACAGTAGAAATTATGGTATTAAAGGAAAACATCTTGTGAAAGTTTCATGGCATACTTGTGAATAAGGCCAAATTCACTCCATCTTCACTAGAGTTGTTCTAAAGTAAATGCAAAAACCATAGGCTTTGAGCCAAAACTTTTGCCACTGTAAACCACAGTTCTTAGATAAAGTTGCCAGCCATGTTGGTATCTTTCAAGTCCCCACAGGGCAGCACCCACAGTGCAGAAGATAACTTCTACTCAGAGTGTATGACTTCTTTAAAGTTTACATCAGTTTTCCCTTTTCCCTTCATTGTGAGAAGTCAAAGTTAAAAACCTAATTTTGCAATTCTTCCTGCAACCTGTTGTATGCCTTCTAGGAAAAACCATGGTCAAATGTGGTAAACATTCTCTTGCCCTCATGCACTCTTCACGTGCTCAAGACGTATTTGCTGCAGATGACATGAATGTGCTATTGGTGGAAACACTCTTAAGCCACTGGCAGGGGAAACATGCTAAGAAACACTGGGCCAGTTATAACTTGCCTTCCCTAACACCACGCCAATCATATGCAAAAC
Organism: Cephalopachus bancanus; assembly: GCA_027257055.1. Classification (NCBI taxonomy): domain Eukaryota; kingdom Metazoa; phylum Chordata; class Mammalia; order Primates; family Tarsiidae; genus Cephalopachus; species Cephalopachus bancanus. Next base: position 3,124,252 of record JAPVLO010000122.1, on the reverse strand, counting down.
TGGGCACTTCTCACCACTCTGCGGAATCCAGACGCGATTCCCAGAGGTGTCCACTGGCCGGCCGCTGGAGCTGGGCTCCTTCCTCTTTAGGGGCCTGGCCGCCAGGGCGCACCTGCACACGTGCGCTCAAAGGCGGGAGGTCACTCCGCCCGCGGCCGCGCTGGGTCGTTTTCAACAACACAGAAAAAAACCACGTGCCCCCAGCTATTTACCCCGTCTGCGAGCGCCAGCATCTGCGAGGGAGGAAGGAAGCCCCGACGGCGCTCGGGGCGGAAACCCTGGGGAGAAGGGGTGCGCCCGAGGCGAGAGGGGCCAGCGAGGGCCGAGCCCGGGGCAGCGGCCGCAGCTCCCGCCGGGACCGCGCACAAAGGCCCGAGCCCCGGGCTGCACTCACCGAAGTCCAGGAACTGCTTCATGGAGAGCGGGGACGGCGAGAAGCGCGCGTAGAAGTCCACCTGGCCGGAACGCCGCGTTCGGACGCCGGGCCGGAGCCCGAGTCCGAGGCGAGGCCGCGGCGGGCGCTGGGGCGGGCGGCGCGCACCCCCGGTTCCGGGCCGGCCGAGGCGGCTCCGCGCAGCAGCCGCGCCAGCCTCATGCCCAGCCGGGTGGGAACAGCCCGAGCCCCCGGCTCCAGGCCCCCGCTCGGCGCCGCGGCCGGGCGGTACGTGAGGGACGTGGCGGGCTGCGGGGGCGGGGAGTGGCTGTCACCGCCGCGGCCACCGCCCCCCTCGCTGGAACCCGGCCCCCTGCGCCGCTGGGCGGGGCCTGGAGGGGAAGGGAGGCGGGGACAGCGAAGGGGAGGGCGCGTGCGGGGACCGCCCCTTCGCCGGAGCCCGCCCAGCCTCGCGCGGAAGAGACCGGGAGCGTGCGCCGGGGTCGCGGCCGGCGGCAAAGTCCTGCGGAGGACCCGCGAGGTGGGGGGTCCCGTCGCGACCGTCCCCGCGTATGTCGAGCGACGGGACCCGCTACACTCAGAGGCGAGGCAGCTCCTGCAAAGCCGGAGGTTGGCGGTGGCTCGCTGGGCCGCCGCTTCCGGCCCGCAGTGTGGCGCGCCCCCTTCCCGCGCCCTTTGGAAACAAATTCCACCTTCCTGCTTCCTCGGCCTCGTAGTTGCGGCAAAAAGGATCGAGGAGCGGGCCGCTCTGCTGGGACACAGCGCGGTGTCCTGCGAGCGCGCGCGTCCCAGAAACGCTCCTCCATGATGCAAGCCACACGTTTCACAGGTGAAGAGACAGATCCGGAGATTGAGCAGCCTACCTTTGCCAAACAGTTGTACATAAATACGAACCTTAGCCGGGCTCGGTGGCTCAGCCTGTAATCCCGCGCTTTGGGAGGCTGAGGTGAGTGGATTGCCTGAGCCCGTGGGTTCGAGACCCGCCCGGGCAACTTGGCGAGACCTCATCTCTACAATGAATCAAAAATGAGCCGGGCGTGGTAGCGCGCTCCTGTAGTTCCAGCTACTTGGAAGGCTGAGGCTGAAGGATCGCCGGAGCCCAGCAGGTCGAGGCTGCTGCGGTGGCTGGGAGCAGCCACTGCACGCCAGTCTGGGCGACAGAGTGAGACTCCAACTCAAAAATAAATAAATAAATAAATAAGAAATAAGAACACTGGGGCGTGTGGCCCTAAATCCTATCACAGCGACTGCAGTCGCGGAAGAGAATTGGCAGCTCAACTGGAGGCGTTCTCTGCAGGCATTCAGTGTACTTAAAGCATCCCTACAGTCCCACTGCCTTTTTTTTTTTTTTCAGTCGGAGTCTCACTCTGTCACCCAGGCTGGAGCGCAGTGGCACACTCACGGCCTCCGCAGCCTCGACCTGCTGGACTCTGGTGATCCTTCCACCTCAGCCTTCCAAGAAGCTGAAATGACAGGCACGCGCCACCACGCCTGGCTAATTTTTTTATTTACTGTAGAGATGAGGTCTCACCAAGTTGCCCAGGCTGGTCTGGAACCTGTGAGCTCAGGCAATTCTCTCACCTCGGCCTTCTAAAGTGCTGGGATTATAGGCATGGCCCATCGTGCCGCCCTTCTCAACTGTCTTAGGGTCACAGTTTGGCTGCTCCTCCCTTTCCAGTTCTCTGAATAGGGAACATAGCTCTAGACAATGTGTGTGTGTGGGGGGGTGTTGGAGTCTCACTCTGTCGTCCAGGCTGGAGTGCAGTGGCACGCTCACGGCCACCCTAGCGTCCACCTGCTAGGCTCCAGAGATCCTTCTGCCTCAGCTTTCCAAGAAGCTGGAACTACAGACGCGCGCTACCACGCCCCGCTAATTTTTGTTTTATTGTAGAGCCGAGGGCTCACCAAGTTGCCTGGGCTGGTCTCCAACCCGCGGGCTCAGGCAATCCACCTGCCTTGGCCTCCCAAAGTGCTGGGATTACAGACTGAACCACCGTAGACAATTTCTAATACTGCTTCAATCCTATAGACAGAGACTGCAACTTAATACTCAAAATCGCTTCTGTCTCTTCTGTCCACTGCTGCTTCTCTGTATATTCAGTGCTTGGTATGCTTAGGCGCAACAAAATTATTTTACCATGAGTGTGAAGTTTATCAATTAAGTGAAATTATATACCTACATCTACATGTATATCTGTCTAACAGTTACTAGTGTAAAATAACACTTCATTTCTCTGTGGTGGTCAGGCCTTGGGTTATATAAAAACAAAAAATATAAGGAATGAGATGAGAGTCCCTTTTTAGCTGTATTAGTCCAACGAATTGTGCTTAGCGTGAAGGGGAACATTGGCCACTTGGAAATAAGTGTAGGTGGTTGGGGATGTAGAGGAGGAAGAATATTTTTATCTCAAGCCTCATAAGTCAGTTGAAATGGACCCCTGCAATGATAGAAATATTAAAAAGCAAATGACAAATAAGTTTATTAACATGTATATAGTTAATATATACATGGGGGATATTCAAGGAATGAGTAATTCTCAAAATGTGACTTTGAATTCTAGCTTATATGGCATCTTAAACAAAACGATTAACTTTTTTATTATATATATATTTTTTAAATAAAGACAGGAGTCTCACAATGCTACCCAGACTGTTCTCAAATCCCTAGCCTCAATCAATCCTCCTTTCTTGGTCTCCTAAAGCACTAGGTTTACAGGCATGAGCCACCAAGCCAGGCCAAGAACAGTAAATTTTTAGACAAGTGTCAAGACAAAGGAAAATAACTTTGAGTCTCCTTTATAAATGGAAAGTGCCCTCAATAAATAAAACTTGTGCCCTATTCTTAGAGATTTTCCTGAATCTGCTGGTTTTCAGTAGTCTTTAGCTTAAAATAATGCATATGCCAAAGAAGCATATTTTGGGGTGGCATATTTCTGCTACCTCTCAGTACAATATCAGGGAGACTGATCTGACTCAACATGGAAAAACTTCCAATGGTTACGGCCATTTTTCTATGAAATGGGCAGCCTTAGAGGACGGGGGGGTTCTTGACAATGACCGTAACTCGAGAGTCTTTATACAGACAGTGCAGGTAGTACAGGGAAGCAGTGCAATGTAATAAAAAGAGCCTGAATTCTGGTTTCAAATCCTGGCCCTGCTGTGCCCCTGCTGGGTGTCCTGGATTGAGTCACTTAACCTCCCTGAACCTCTGCATCCTTATCTGTAAGAGGAGCATAATATCTGTCCCACTTGGTTGCTGTGTCATAGGTAGTAAAACTATCTGGGGACATACCACTCAATAAATGGCATGTCTCTTAATTATTATTGCTGTTTTTTATTTTTTCTTATTAAGATTTTATCAGAACCACAAACCTACATATTTTGTCAGAAGCCAATTGTATCAAAAGTTTGGGAGAAAACAATTTTAAATCAAATATTAAACATCCTTAAAAATAATCCCTTGACCATTTCCACAGCTCTATTCCAGCCTCTGAAGTTGCCTTCCTCTTTTCTTCTCTCCTTTTGTCTCAATCACTCCCTAAGCCCAAATTCTTCTCACTTTATCAACACAGTATTATTCAGCCCCCTCACCCTATTTGCAACTTTGCTGCTTTCTGCCTGAATGTGTCAAGGTTGCTCAGCTGAACATTAACTTATGTGGAAGCACAAAGGCCCAGCAAAAACCTTGAGATTTATTTTGGCAATATTTGTTCTCCCAGAAAACAATCAGCTGTTTCATAAAGTGTTTTTTCTTTTTTTTTGAGTTGGAGTCTCACTCTGTCTCCCAGACTGGAGTGAGTGGCCACTCCCAGCCATCGCAGCCTCGACCTACTGGGCTCTGGCGATCCTTCTGCCTCAGCTTTCCGAGTAGCTGGAACTACAGGCGTGTGCTACCACGCCCATCTAATTTTTTTATTTATTGTAGAGATGAGGTCTCGCCAAGTTGCCCAGGCAGGTCTCGAACCTGCGGGCTCAGGCAATCCACTCACCTCAGCCTCCCAATGGTGCAGGGTTACAGGCTGAGCCACCGAGCCCGGCAAGTGTTTTTTCTTTTCTCCAAAGTATATTCACAAAGCGTCAACCCCGTACGAGAATGAGTGTGTAAAACCACATATAAATGGCATCAACTTTTTGTCTCATAGTCAAAGATTTAGGGTCTAGAAACTGGAGCAAACCTTCAAGGATTTTAGTAAAGAGGTGCATCACTTATATATTGCTATGGTCTGAATGTGTCCTTCCAAATTCCTATGTTGAAACTTAATCATCAATGTGATAGTATTAAAAAGTGGGATCTTTAGGAGGTGACTAGGTCATGAGGGCAGACCCTTCATGGGTGGGATTAGCATCTTATAAAAAGGGATTGGAGCCGGGCTCGGTGGCTCAGCCTGTAATCCCGCGCCTTTGGGAGGCTGAGGTGAGTGGATTGCCTGAGCCCACGGGTTCGAGACCCGCCTGGGCAGTGAGACCTCATCTCTACAATAAATCAAAAAAGCAGCCGGGCATGGTAGCATGTGCCTGTAATTCCGGCTACTTGGAAGGCTGAGGCGGAAGGATTGCCGGAGCCCAGCAGGTCGAGGCTGCGGTGGCCGGAAGCGGCCACTGCACTCCAGTCTGGGTGACAGAGTGAGACTCCAACTCAAAAAAAAAAAAAAAAAGGGATTGGGGGCATGAGTTTGTTCCTTCCATCTCATCTGCCATGTGGGGATACAACAATAAAACTCTCACCAGAGACTGAATGCTGGTGCCTTTATCATGGACTTCCCAACTTCCAGAACTGTAAGAAAATTAATTTGTTTATAAATTATCCAGTCTCAAGTATTTTGTTAAGTGGCACTAAAAGACTAAGATACCTATGTAGATATAAAGTATAAGCATACTCTGAGACTCTATAAAAGTTTTAGCAGACTTAGGCTAAATCCTCTAAATTAACTGAGAATTCATGATCTATTCTGGATTAATTTGTTGGAAAGGAGTGGGAAAAGCAATGGATAAAAAAAAAGGCAATGGATAAGTTAAACTGGATCACCGTGTTTTCAGTATCTTCTGACTTCATGAGGTTCTGAGATTCAGAGGACAAAAGGAGAGAAAAGTTGTGTTTAGTCCCCTAGCCCCTTTCTGTCAGGGTATGATTTGTGTTCCTCTAAGTGTCATTACAGCTAGCACTATGTTCCTTGGGGAGACTAATTTGAAATTTCCTCCCATTTCCTTGCCCAATGAGTCCTAGAGATAATACCTGTTTTCCTCTGTTGCTGACCACCATCCCTGGCTGCTTAACTCTGCCTTCACCCTTGTAAACAGTCCCTTCATCAAACACTCTTCAGTTTTCCTTTTGAGTGAACTATCATTTCCTGCTCCAAAACCCTGTTTGATACATTAGAAAGATAATTTTCAAAAAAGTAAAATCACTACTGTCCTGCAGCTATAAAATGAACATATGTCAAAAATTTTATTTAACATGTTAAATGAAGAAATCAGAAAAGATATTATAACCAGTTCAAAGAAGTTAAAAAAAACAACAGGAATACAGAGAAAAATTTGCAAAGGCTGCAAAACAGGCTCTTTCCTTGGGAATCAGGGAGGGTTGCCTCTCTATCTGGCAGAATTTATTTGTATGTGTATAGATAAAAATTATTTGCATTATTAGTTACCTGCAATTTAAAGAGTTGTAAAATAGCTCCAAGACAATGAATCAGAATCAGATACCCTGGAAAGTAGTGCTCTGAGCAATACATAATATTCCTCTGAAGCATAATTTTTCCCTACCTATATTTCTTTTTCTTTCTTTTCTTTTTTTTTTTTTTTTTTTTTGAGTTGGAGTCTCACTCTGTCGCCCAGACTGGAGTGCTGTGGCCGCTCCCGGCCACCGCAGCCTCGACCTGCTGGGCTCTGGTGATCTTTCCGCCTCAGCCTTCCAAGTAGCTGGAACTACAGGTATGCACTACCATGCCCAGCTGATTTTTGATTTATTGTAGAGATGAGGTCTTGCCAAGTTGCCCAGGCAGGTCTCGAACCCGCGGGCTCAGGCAATCCACTCACCTCAGCCTCCCCAAGCAAGGGATTACAGGCTGAGCCACCGAGCCCGGCTCCTATATTTCTTTAAGGGATACTTTTATTCAAATAATACTTGTAGCCATGTGTGGCTCACACCTATAGTCTAAGAACTTTGGGAGGCAAGATGAGAGGACTGTTTGAGTCCAGGAGTTTGAAACGAGTCTAGGGAACATAGCAAGACTTTGTTTCTACAAACATTTAAAAAATGTGCTATAGTCCTAGCTACTTGGATGGCTGACAAGGAAGGATCGCCTGAGCCCAGGAGGTTGAGGTTGCAGTGAACTGTGATCATGCCATTGCACTCAAGCCTGGGTGACAGAGTGAGACCCTGACTCAAAAATAATAATAATAACACCAGGTGAAGTGATGCATGCCTGTAATCCAAGCACTTTGGGAGGCATAGGCAAGAGGATTGCCTGAGCCCAGGAGTTTGAGACAAACCTGGACAACTTGCCAAGATCTTGTCGCTACAATAAATCAAAAAATTAGCCAGGTGGTAGCATGCACCTGTAGTTCCATACTTAGAAGGTGAGGTGAAAGGATCACCTGAGCCCAGCAGGTCAAGGCTGCGGTAGCCATGAGCATGCCACTGCACTACAACCTGGGTGACAGAGTGAGACTCTGACTCAAAAATAATAGTGATAACAATTAACTGTGTAATAATATGGAGGACACCAGGATTTCTTTAAGGAAAAACAGGTTTTTTTTGTTTTGTTTTGTTTGAGTTGGAGTCTCACTCTCCCCCAGACTGGAGTGCAGTGGCCGCTCCCAGCCACCGCAGCCTCGACCTGCCAGGCTCCAGTGATCCTTCCACCTCAGCCTTCCAAGTAGCCGGAATTACAGGCATGCGCTACCACGCCCGGCTGAATTTTTGATTTACTGTAGAGATGAGGTCTCGCTGCCCAGGCGGGTCTCGAACCCGCGGGCTCAGGCAATCCACTCACCTCAGCCTCCCAAAGGCGTGGGATTACAGGCTGAGCCACCGAGCCCGGCTGGAAAAACAGTTTTTATCTGGAGTGAGTTGATATACTACTGGAGTAGGAGAGATCTCAAGGCAAGGTTCACAGAGCAGCTCTGCAGGAAGCCAGGAGAACCCACTTTGCAGAGCAAAGGGGAAGGGGAGGAGGCAGAAGACTGCAAAGGCTGTTTCACAATGTGAGCACTCCTTATAACCCCCACCTTCAGGAAAGTTTACAAAAAAGAAAAAAGAAAGATTGTTGAGACTGGATCTTTGGTCCCATATGCCTTTGTGAAAATTGGATAAAAGGATTAATTTTTCATGAGAATTTGGGCCAATGGGGATAGCATTTACGCACAAGGAGTCTAAATGGAGGTGAGGTGGAGGACTAGGAGGTAGTAAAGCAGAGAGAATTTGCAGACCTGGACAGAGGGACTCTGGACTTGGACAAGCTGATTAGTGATATCAAAAGATAAATTAAGGCATTTTAAGAATTTAAAGAGCCGAGCTCGGTGGCTCAGCCTGTAATCCCACGCCTTTGGGAGGCTGAGGTGAGTGGATTGCCGAGCCCGCGGGTTCGAGACCCGCCTGTGAGACCTCATCTTTACAATAAATCAAAAAATCAGCCGGGTGTGGTAGCACAGGCCTGTAATTCCGGCCACTTGAAAGGCTGAGGCGGAAGGATCGCCGGAGCCCCACAGGTCGTGGCTGCGGTGGCCGGAAACAACCACTGCACTCCAGTCTGGGTGACAGAGTGAGACTCCAACTCAAAAAAAAAAAGAATTTAAAGAGTTTAGTCAGACACAGTGGTTCACATCTGTAATCCCAGCGCTTTGGGAGGCTGAGTCAAGAGGATCGACTAAGCCCACGGGTTCAAGACCAGCCTGGGCAACATGGTGAAACCTTGTCTCTACAATAAATTAAAAAATTAGCCGGGTGTGGTGGCGCATGCCTGTAGTTCCAGCTGCTTGGAAGGCTGAAGTGGATAGATCACCTGAGCCCAGCAGGTCGAGGTTGCGGTGGCTGTGAGCATGCCACTGAGCTCCAGCCTGGGCAATAGAGTGAGAGTCCAACTCAAGAAAAAAATTTATTTTAAGAGTTTATTTCAACAGACTGTGATTCATGAATTGGGCAGCACCTGTTCACATGTAGTTCCAGACTTCAAAGGAAAACCTTTTATAGAGACCTTGAAGAGAAGGTTTTATATAGATTAAAGAAGATATTTGATTGTTTAAAGTGGATCAGTAGCCTTATTTGCATCATTCCTGTGGAAAGACCCCAGTTACAGGTTAGTTGACAGTTTCTGACTAGTTAAGCTTAAGTTTTATTTTACCATTTACACTGGATTGGGTTTTGATTTGCTTAAATAAGAACCTAGAGTGCTGGAGCTGCCTCAGTATAATGGCCTCTCAATTATTTTAACAGCGATTTTAGCCTAGGTCTCTTGAGAGACTCAAGAGAACTATACTTGCTATGAAAGAAACGTTTACTATATGAATTCCTACCTCACATTCACTGTATTTTATAAATCCCTACCTCAAACCCCATAAGACTAGGCATATGTAAGGTGCCTGGTAGTAACTGTGACCATAAAGTTACAAAATGTTTGCAGTGTTTGTACCTAGAACTTTGTTAAGTTTTTGTTTGTCCCATAATAACCATGTTAAATGAAATAACCGGCTTTTTCTGCTTCTGCAACCACTGCTGGCAGTGTGTGAATGTTAAGCAATAAGCCCCTCCCAGACATTCATTTGCTTAAATTATGGTAGGCTCTGTGGCGCCAGCCACTCTTCTGGTGGGCTCTGTGTTGTTTCAAACATGCTCCTACGCCAAAGCTGACTGTAAACCGTATCTTATCTAACATTCCAGGAGGCCTAACTACCTCCACTCTGCCCGTTTGGCCGTTAGTAGTCAATCATGGGCAGCTGAGCCCATGTCTGCGCAAATCAAAAGTGAACCCACCAATCTCAAGCACTCCTGTCCCCGACATCACCACGGACCTATTTGAGAACTAATTATGCAAGGCCCGTAGACTTCGCTTTCTACGTCATGCCCTCTTCTAATTGAACAATGTCTCAAGCCTAGGAAAAGCTGGTCACGCCCAGCCCTTCCCTCTCAACTGTGTATATAAACCACTTGCTGTACTAGGTCAGGGCTCTCATTCTCGAGCCGCTGTGTCGGTTTCAGTTTGTGAGTCCAGACTCGAGCCTGAATAAAGACCCTCGTGTGTTTGCATCTCGGAGCTGGCTCTTTGGTGGTCTCTCGGATTTAGGACTTTGGGGTCTAACACTCTAAGAAGCAAGAAATTTCCTGGTGAGGTCTCACTTATACATGTATGGGAGACTTGAATATGCCTTCCTGTGGAGGACCAGCCTCCGTAGAACAGGGCCTGAGGTGGGGGGAGGGAATGAGAAAAGAAAGACAAAGAACAGCAGGCTTGGGATGTCTCTCACCTCAATAGATGAGAGCAAGTTTATTCTTATAGCATGTTTTCTTATATAGAGCAAAACTATGTAAACAAGAAATATTTTAATGCTAGCATCAGCTGGGAAAAAGTTAACGTTTAGGACTTTCCCTGGCAAGCTTACTATAGCACTGACATCTTTGTTTTCTAAGAGTCTAAGTAAAACTATTAACATCTGTGTTCTTTGAAGTTCTGAGTAAAGTTATTATCGAAGTAGGCTGCATTCAGCCTGTGCTTACTAGAGGTCACAGCACCTGAATTCTACTAAATCAACATTCCCAGGGGCAAACATGGAGAGCAGAAAACACTGGCCAAACCTCTGTTGGAACCAGGCCAGAAACATAAGGCTTTGTCAAGTTTATGTCCTTGTTTCCTACACCTTCCTGAAATAGTAAAGATCGTTGAGCTGAAGACAATTAAGAAATAGATTCATAGCCGGGCTCGGTGGCTCAACCTGTACTCCTGCACCTTTGGGAGGCTGAGGTGAGTGGATTGCCTGAGCCCACGGGTTTGAGACCCACCTGGGCAGGCGAGACCTCATCTCTACAATAAAATCAAAAAATCAGCTGGGCGTGGTAGCGCACGCCTGTAATTCCGGCTACTCGGAAGGCTGAGGCGGAAGGATCGCCTGAGCCCAGCAGGTCGAGGCTGCGGTGGCCGGGAGCAGCCACTGCACTCCAGTCTGGGCGACAGAGTGAGACTCCAACTCAAAAAAAAAAAAAGAAATAGATTCATAAGAGCTCTCTGTCCTCCCTCTGATGGTGCTGAGCTTAAGAGGGCCTCCTGAGGCAGGTGAGACTCCCAACCTCAAGCCAGACTCAGGTGCTTGAAACCATGGTGAGAAAGAATTCAAGAACGGGTCAAAATAAGACAAGAGTGAAAGAGTTTTGTAATAAAGAGAAAGTATACACTCAAGAGAGATGGAGTATGGGTGTACTCAGAGAGTGAGTAGTGCCCAATGGGGTTTTTATAGCTATCTAAGAGGTGGAATATTCATGGGTTTCCTGGGGAAAAAGGTGAAGTTTTCCCAGAATTGCACACCCTCTCCTTTTCTGCCCGTAATTTGGACATAATCAGAAGTGTCATGGTGCTGGCAGGTGTGTCATTCAGTATGCTAAGGTATTACAAAGAGGGTCTAACGAGCTTGGAAGTTGCTTGCTGCTCAATTCTATCACCATGTTGGATTAAACTAGTTCTTATGGGTTTTATTCTCTGGACTGAGGCAGGCAATAAATCTTGTAATCAGGTTTCCAGAGTCTCTGATAAACAGTTCCTTTTCTCATGAGCTATGTGATTTTATTTATTTATTTATTTATTTATTTATTTATTTATTTAGAGTTGGAGTCTTACTCTGTCACCCAAGCTGGAGTGCAGTGGTACACTCATGGCCACCGCAGCTTTGACCTGCTGGGCTCAGGCGATTCTTCTGCCTCAGCCTTCCAAGTAACTGGAGCTATAGATGTGTGCCACCGTGCCTGGCTAATTTTTTGATTTATTGTAGAGATGAGGTCTCACCAAGTTGCCCAGACTAGCCTCAAACCCCTGAACTCAGGCAGTCCTCTTTCCTCTACCTTTCAAAGTGCTGGGATTATAGGCGTGAGCCACCATGCCTGATGAGTTATGTGATTTCTTTTTCTGAGTTGGAGTCTCACCCCATTACCCAGGCTGGAGTGCAGTGACACACTCACGGCCACCCCAGCATCGACCTGCTGGGTTTTAGTGATCCTTCTGCTTCAGCTTTCCAAGTAGCTGGAACTACAGGCGAGCTCTATCATGCCAGCTAATTTTTTATTTATTGTAGAGACAAGGTCTGGACAAGTTGCCCAGGCTGGTCTCAAACCACAGGCTCAAGCAATCCACTCCCATCGGCTCCCAAAGTGCTGGAATTACAGGCTGAGCCACCGAGCCTGGCTGAGTTATGGGATTTCTTAACTGCTGTCTGATATTTTTCCAATCTCCTGCTACCACCTAGCACTATTCCTATCTCACCTAAACGCAAGACAGACTTACAAAGACAAAAGTATTCGACTCCTTTCCCCCTTCTACCAGGGAAAACAAAGGTGGGGTTAACCACTGAAGACAGCTTTAGATTCTCATCAGCCTAGATGGTACCAGAGGAATTCATATTAACAAGATTTACTGACTAGCCTTCATCTGCTATTTGCTTTCCCCAAATTTTCCACTCCTTAGGACTCAAAGTCCTTTTCCTTTGTCTTCTCACTTCCCTAAAATACACTGTTCTTTATTGAAAATCCTGTATAAACTGGAATTCAAAGCTACCTCTTTGAGAACTACTCATTCTTTGGATGTGTCCTATGTATGTATGAAATATACATGTTAATAAACTTGTTTGTCTTTCTTTTGTTAAACTGTTTTTTTTCGCGTAAGTCCAGCAGGTGGAGTCTGTGGTGGCCATGAGCGTGCCGCTGCACTCCAGCCTGGGCGATAAATGACACTCCGACTCAAAAAAAACCCCAAAAAACAACTGTCTTTTCTTTATAACAGTGTTTTGCTCCAAGTAAGACCCTATGGGATTATTTTTCCCCTACATATGCCACAATCAAAGTTCAAAGTGTTCTCTTTTTAAATTTGGTTGGGGGTGAGGAGGCTCAAATTACTAGTTTTACCACAGATTCATTTCATTGCTTAGGTTCCTGGTTGTCTGCTTCTGGAGTTCATTCATTCAATGAATGTGTCTTTAAACATGCGTTGTGCAGGACAGGCACCATTTTAGGTACTGGGGATACATCAGTAAACAAGAGTTCCAAGTCCCTGCTCACATGGGACTTCTATTATAAGGAGAAGAGACAGATAGTACATAAACGAATATAAGATTATCTCAGAAAGTGCTAAGTGCTATAAAGATAAAAAGAGTACTCTAATAGAATGTGTGTGTGTGTGTGTGTGTGTGTACTTGTATGAAGGCTACTTTACATAGGCCTTTACATAGACCTACTTTACATAACAAAGGCCACTCTGAGTTTAAGATCTTCAGACCCTGCAGAAGCCCTAAGAGAAAAAAAGATGTTAATAGGCCTTAATCCATGGTTCCTGGCCCGTAACTCCCTAACCCTTGTAATTTTCTAAGTGACTAAAACAGTAAGTATATTTTTGTTGAAGTATTTGGTCTTTTGTCCTTGGTTCCTGAAGCAGTTCTGAAACAGCTTCAGAGTGACGAAGACCATCTTTTGTTAGGTTTTGTTTAGGTCTCAGAAAGCAGAACCTCTCTCTCTGACCTTCTCCTGCCCACCTTTTACCTGTTCCTTTTTCTCCCTAAGGGAGACCATAGGAACTAAAAATATACTCTAATTTCCCCCACCTCTCTGGACGGCGGTCATAGAGAAATTCTCTGACCTACCTTGTCTGACTGTAGGTCAAGACCCTCGTTTCAGAAGAGGTTCTGCTCCACAACTAGGAGGAAGGAATGCTGTACCAAGGAGCCAAGAAGAATCTGAATAGGCAACCTTGCTGGGTTTCCCACTCAGTCTATTAGTATTAGGTCATACTCTTTTTGTCCAGTCACATGTCTACATAGTTGTCCATGCTTCATTCATGCCTATTCAATGACGTTTCCATAAAAGGCCCAAGAGGATGGGGTACGGAAAGCATCCAGATAGCCCAAAGCATGGAGATTCCTGGAGGGTGGTATACCTGGGGAGGGCATGGAAGCCTCAAGCCCCTTCCCTCTCACCTCTCTGTATGCAGCTACCATCTGTATCCTTTGCAATATCCCTTACAATAAACCGGTAAATATGTGTTGCCCTGAGTTCTGTGAGTTGCTCTAGCAAATTAATTGAGCCCAAAGAGGGGGTAATGGGACCCTGATTTATAGAAGGTCAGTCAAAAGCACTGGCAAAACAACCTGAGGTTTGCAACTGGCAAGTAGGGAGAAGTCTTGGGGACTGAGCCCTTAACCTGTAGGATCTGATACTATCGTCAGGTAGGTAGTGTCAGAATTGTATTGGAGAATGCCCAGTGGTGTCTGCTGCAGAAGTGCTGACTTTTTCCTGATAGCGAGAAATCCTCACACATCTGGCATCAGAAGCGCATTGTGAGAGTACACTGGGAGAAACAGAGTTTGTTTTTCTCAAAAAACCACCCTTCCCATCACAACCATCATAAAACTAACCCTACCTCCTCCAAGATACAAATAAAACAAAAATTCCCAAGCTTCTCAGCCTTCATTCATTCATAATTCAGCACGTAAGTCATTAGGTGAGATTTTGATAACAATTCTTATGATCCTCTCAAAACACAGAGCTGGTTTTTAGTCACCATCACTTGCAAATAACCACAGGCAGGGCATAGTCTTGGACCTGAAGGGTTGGCCTCCTGCTGAGAAGCTTCTGTGCTGCCCTGTGCCCTCCCCTACATAAGGGTGGCCCTCAGGAGACTAACCGTAGAAAGACTTTGTTGGAAAGCCCTTTTCCATTTGCTCTTTGGTTGCTGAAGTTCCCCCACTGTCAGGAAACTGTAACTGAAGATTTTTTATTTATTTTTAAAATTATTATTATTATTATTATTTTGAGTTGGAGTTTCATTCTGTTGCCCAGACTGGAGTGCAGTGGCCGCTCCCGGCCACCGCAGCCTCGCCTGCTGGGCTCCGGCGATCCTTCCGCCTCAGCCTTCCAAGTAGCCGGAATTACAGGCATGCACTACCACGCCCGGCTGATTTTTTGATTTATTGTAGAGATGAGGTCTCGCTGCCCAGGCGGGTCTTGAACCCGCGGGCTCAGGCAATCCACTCACCTCAGCCTCCCAAAGGCTCCGGATTACAGGCTGAGCCACCAAGCTCGGCTCCCCTTTCACATTTTAACACTTCACAAATCAGTTTGGTCTTAACAATCCCTATCAGGTCAAGTGCTGACCTTACTACCCCTGATTCTCAGGACGTGCAGAATTGGAATCAACTTGTGGGGGCCGTGGCTGTTGGCCCCCTAAAGTTTCACTGAAAAATCAGTGGCATGAGGCAAGATCGATTAACAGGAGAAAAGGCACACACATTTTAATGAGCAAGTATACACAGAAGCCTTCAGTATGAAAACCCAGCTTCTCAGTGAGTTACAGAAACTTAAATACTATCTCAAGGTTTTAGAAAGAATGGGGGCTTTCATTCTGGTATAACAGGTTATGGGAGGGGGTGAAAGAGGACTTCTACTCAGGGGCAACACATGGTTGGGAGAATGAATGGATGAATGAACAGAGAATGACTTGCAAATGGTTCTCTTTGGAAGTTGAGTGAACCTGAGACAGGCATTATGCTTGTAAGAAGGTCTGCTCAGATCTTATCATGCTCTTCTTTTCTGCAATAGATAATGAATAGCAGGGAGGGGAAGCGGCTTCTCTGTAACTAAGTGTACACAGAAAGGTGAGAGACCATGTGGCAAAAAGCTGAATTTTGGGGTAAATATGCATCTCTTCACGTCAACTAAAAAAAATCATGAGATCCATACATTTGGAAAAGAGATTTTATTTTTTATAGAGGATTACAGCTTGCAAGGTGGCCCTTCTGACAGGCTGGGGAGTGTAGTCTCTGGCAGAGACCATTAGCAAGTACTTTGAAGGAGGAGGGATTAGAACAGGGATTTATGCTGAATGGTTTGGCCAAGTTACATATGATTTATAGGAAGAGCTACGAATATTCATGATGAGGGTCCCACCACATGTGGACTGAATAAACATGCATGTTACATGCGCCCCATGTTTGCTTTGGAGTGGAGACTTAACATTTAAATATATTTTTATTAGGCTCTGTATGTCAAAAAGTGAAGCAGGGACACCAAGGCATGCAAGTGCATAGCTTCTGTCAACCAGCCAGAGCTAGTCCATGACCAGTGGTTTTATATCAGGAGAAAGTTGCTGAAATTAGTCTTTGTCCAGGCAAAGCTGTAGTTATAGCTTGTGGAACTGGGGGTTCAGTTAGTGTCTGGTGGAGGATGAGCAACAATTGTTTTTAATATTTCTTATCTGAAGACCAGTACCTGTTTAGCTCCTAGAGAAAAAGAAAGACCTTGTGGCAGTTAGAATATGGTTTAGCTGGGCTCGGTGGCTCAGCCTGTAATCCGGGCCTTTGGGAGGCTGAGGTGAGTGGATTGCCTGAGCCCGCGGGTTCAAGAGCCGCCTGGGCAACTTGGTGAGACCTCATCTCTACAATAAATAAAAAAAATCAGCCGGGCGTGGTAGCACACGCCTGTAATTCTGGCTACTTGGAAGGCTGAGGGGAAGGATCACCAGAGCCCAGCAGGTCGAGGCTGCGGTGGCCGGGAGCGGCCACTGCACTCCAGTCTGGGCGACAGAATGAGACTCCAACTCAAAAAAAAAATATATGGTTTATACTTTAAGTGTAGGGTGCTTACTTAACCCTTGTCTGGCATAGTCTTAGGTCTTGTTTATAATGCAGTGTCTTATTGCCACAAGGGGCCCATTCTGTCAGCCTTACAAACTCTGTTTTAGCATTAATCCTGGTCAGTTGTGTCTAAACTCCTAAAGGGAGAGGGTATAATGAGGTGTGTCCAACCTCCTTTCCCAATGATGTGGCAGGAGAGGGGTTGGTAGCAGTTAAAGGTATTTCCTTTTGAAAGTCAAGCAGCAAGCTCTAGAGACCCGCCAGGCTGGTTTTGCTTTCAAAGGCCAAATAACTAGAGACTGATGGCTCTCATGGAATTGCAGAAGAGTAACTAATTCACAGATATACCCAAAACCCCTCTTCTGTAGTTGACTGTTTACACCCCTGCAGTTCCTGGAAACCATTTGTTCTTTGAAAGATCTGATTTTTCTGAACACCACCTTGTAAATTCCAAAGGAGATGTGTAATCGCTCAACACGACTCCCCTCCCTTACCTAAACAAAGGTATAAGACCCTGCTTCTCCTGTTCAGGGGGGCTCAATTTGGATGCATTAGCCCCTCCAGCCAGCTGGGCCGGCCAGTGTAATAAAGTGCCACTTCCTATAATAGTCTCAGTGTCACAATCTCTCTGTTGTCCCGCTACATATCTAGCACGTTGGCTGGGAAATGGAGAGTTTGGAGACGGTGTGTTCCACGTCCTTTGTCATCATGATATGACCTCCAGGGCAACAGGAAGGGCAATCTCGCCTGGTGCACAATGGACCTCTTGATCCGTAGGAGGGAGGCCCCTCCCAGCACACTGAAGCTCGGACCACGAAAGCACAACAGGAACCCAAGAGGCGAGGAACTGGCATAATGACAACCACCTGACGGAAAGGACAGTAAGACCACCTGCCAGAAAGGGTAGGAATAAGGACCTTTGCATAGACCTGCCAATGGATGGCAGAAGGGGAGCTTGATCACCTCCCAGAGTCCGTTAGTTATCTGCAGCCTGAAGAAAAGGGCTGAAAGGCAGTGGAAGGAAACACTGTCTGAAGATGAACCTGTAGACTCCTAGGATTAGGACAGAAGGTTGAAGAATGTGCTGTGTGATTGTGTGTGAATGAGACAGACCGCGGGAGGGCTCCACATAAAGCTAGTCTGCGTTGGGGGTGTACCAACCTGCCAATTGCTGAGAGGTGTCTGAGATATCTTCGTGAGGAGTATGACTGGAGGGGGACAAAGCAGATGTTTCCCATACCCCTCATTCTCTTATTTGTGTGTGCCTGTCGTTTTGAATCTGCTAAAAAGCTGGTTGAGTTATTATGCTTTGTTTGATGGGACTTGTTGTCTTCTTTTTTTAATTTTTTTTTTTTGAGTTGGAGTCTCACTCTGTTGCCCAGACTGGAGTGCAGTGACCGCTCCCGGCCATCGCAGTCTCGACCTGCTGGGGCTCTGGCAATCCTTCCACCTCAGCCTTCCAAGTAGCTGGAACTACAGGTGTGCACTACCACACCCGGCTAATTTTTTGATTTATTATAGAGATGAGGTCTTGCCAAGCTGCCCAGGCGGGTCTCGAACCCTTGGGCTCAGGCAATCCACTCATCTCAACCTCCCAAGGCGTGGGATTATAGGCTGAGCCACCAAGCCTGGCTGACATGTCGTCTTTTAAAAACTGGATTGGTGTGTATTTCTTTATGTCATTTTATGTCTCCCTTTATTTGTGTGGTGTTTTCTCCCAACCCGTTGGCACTGTTAAAATTTCTGCATTTTGATGCCAGGCTCAGTGGCTCAGCCCGTAATCTCGCGCCTTGGGAGGCTGAGGTGAGTGATTCGCCTGAGCCCGTGGGTTCAAGACCCACCTGGGCAACTTGGTGAGCCCTCATCTCTACAATAAATCAAAAAATGAGCTGGGTGTGGTAGCGCGCGCCTGTAGTTCCAGCTACTTGGAAGGCTGAGGCAGAAGGATCGACGGAGCCCAGTAGGTCGAGGATGCGGTGGCCAGGAGCGGCCGCTGCACTCCAGTCTGGGTGACAGAGTGAGACTCCAACTCAAAAAAAAAAAAAATTTCTGCCTTTTGTTGTTAAGGCTGTGGGAAAATTGCCTGCTATGTATATGAAGTGTTACCAGTTATCTTTTTTTTTTTTTGAGTTGGAGTCTCACTCTGTTGCCCAGGCTGGAGGGCAGTGGCCACTCCCGGCCACCGTAGCCTTGCCCTGCTGGGCTCTGGCGATCCTTCCGCCTCAGCCTTCCAAGTAGCTGGAACTATAGGCGTGCGCTACCACATCTGGCTGATTTTTTGATTTATTGTAGAGATGAGGTCTCCCCAAGTTACCCAAGCAGGTCTCGAACCCACGGGCTCAGGCAATCCACTCACCTCAGCCTCCCAAAGTGCTGGAATTACAGGCTGAGTCACCGAGCCTGGTGTTACCGGTTATCTTAAATTCTTTCTAGGGACCATGCCCCCTCCCTTCCTTAGTTGTGTTCTCCTTCATAAATTCTGAAGGTGCTCATTCTAATCCACCTGTAAAGAAACGTAGAAATGTCTCTTATATGCCACTTAGGTTTTGCTAACTCAGTGCAAGTTAATGCTAGCCTTGGAGAATATAATTTTGTAATCTTTCTTTGGCAACTAAGGGAATGAATAGGCTGTTCTTGTTTTCAAATGCTAAAAGCCAGGTTAGTTGAGAGTAAGTCTGTTTCTAAAGATTTAGGCCTTGCCTAAGATCGTAATCAATTGCTTGTCCCTATAAAACAGTTGGGAAGTCTCTTAGAGCTGTGTAATGTATGCTGAGTTCCTACTTTATATTATAATGCTACATAACACTAATACTTGCTTTTTGGCTATGCCTAACTAGCACACCTCTTACAAGACTGGTAAAGCTTTAAATGCTGAATACTTTGCAGGACTTAATAAGGCATGGGAACTGGCCATTCCCACCTGATTAAGTTACCTTGTAAGCTCTGTACTTCACCTAAGGGATAGGTCAAGTACTAGGCACACTCTGTGGAGCATAGAGTGAGACCTAATCACTCTCATTTAATTGTCCACATCTTACAACCAAGGCTACTGTTTAGTAATTCATGAGGATTTTTGACAATTTTGCCTGTTCATAATTAGGAATAAGTAGGAACAGATCATTTACATCTACGTGGTTCGTTCACTCTAAAAATGTTTTGTACCAGGCCATTTTTGTAGACATCATTGGAAAGTCGTGGAGTAAAAAAAGGGGGGGGGGGCGCTTCAAGGAAGGCTGAGAACACTCAGCCTGGAAGAAGCCATCAGGGTTCCAGGAATTCCTGGCATTGCTGTTTATGACTTTATTTAGTTATTTGTTTGTTTTTGAATTCTCCTTTAAGAAATAAATTGCAAACGTTCAAAACAAATTCTAGGTTTTCAAGAAACGTGACCAAGAAAAAAAAATTTAATAATCTGTACCCTCAGACATGCCAATGGGACAGATTTTGAATAATTGGAGCAAATTAAAATTATGTGGTTTAATAATAATAATAAGTGCATTATTAAAAATCAAATTTGAACTCACTACAAGTTAGCAGATAATAAAATTTGGAAAAAAACAAAACTATCTGGCAATTAAATTCACTTTGTAGACCTAAGGAAAAATAAAATGGTCAAAAGTTCTGTATGCAGAAGCATTTTTTTTTTTTTTTTTGAGTTGGAATCTCACTCTGTCGCCCAGACCGGAGTGCAGTGGCCGCTCCCGGCCACCGCAGCCTCGACCTGCTGGGCTCTGGCGATCCTTCCGCCTCAGCCTTCCGAGTAGCTGGAATTACAGGCATGCACTACCACGCCTGGCTGATTTTTTGATTTATTGTAGAGATGAGGTCTCGCTGCCCAGGCGGGTCTCGAACCCGTGGGCTCAGGCAATACACTCACCTCAGCCTCCCAAAGGCGCGGGATTACAGGCTGAGCCACCGAGCCCGGCTATGCAGAAGCATTTTAAAAATTTATTTCACTACTTTGCAAACAAGAGTATATCCTATAGAAAACTAAGTACCAAACTCCAGAGACTTGACACAGGACTATGAATACCAAACTCCCAATTATAGAAAGCCTCTGAAGTTTTTAGAAACTGAAACATTAAGGAAAAAAAAAGAGGAGAAGAACTCCAAAATGAGCACTAGCCAGGGGAAAGGTAAACAGACCTATTACCAGTTGCCACTAAAGGCAAAGCTCCAGCCACCCAAAAGAGGCCTGATAAGAATAAACCCGCTAAGGGGGATGGTATCAGCTGCTATGAATGTGGTTAATCTGGGCACTTAAAACACGATTGCTCTTGATGGCCTAAGCCCCCAGGACCTTGTCCAACATTCAGATTTTTTTAAAAAGTCACTGAAAGAGATGGTATGGCCTCTCCCGAAGGGGTGGGGGGAACACCTAGCTCGGTGACGATGGCTGTTGACTGAAGGCAGAGGGGCACGGTCCAGGGCATCGTTTTGTTTGCCATCAACCCAGAGAATCCTTGGGTCTATATGAATGTGGCTGGGGTCCAAATTAATTTCTTAATTAATACTGAGGCTAAGTTTCCAGCCCTTGTGCTCATACTGAACTTCTTTTTCCTAAAACCTGCTCTCTAATGGCAGTTAAATGTGTTCCAAAAGTTAAATGTTTCACCTAACAGTTACTAAAAGGTGAATTCAAATTACAACTGTAAAAGGTTATCTATAAATTAATAAAAAGAAAAGCAAAAAGGAAAGGAAAAATATAAAAAGATTGTTGGTATACAAATAAGGTTTTAGCAAGAAAACAAAAAAGGAGGAATATAAGAAAAAGGATATTTTTATCTAAAAAAGAAATCTTATATGGTAAATTTCTGTCCTATAATAAAGTAGATAGTTATTTAAGAATTTTTTTTAAAAAGGGATTAAAGAACAAAAATAAAATAGTATAAGCATGCCAAAAATGGCATAAGAAAAGTTTATGAAAAAATATATATACAGAAGAATTTCTATAGACAATCTAGGCATAATAAAGTCTTTTCTGAATGCAAGTATTCAAACATTTTCGGATTTCTCTCCAAATTTTATATAGAATTTACCTGAGTGCCTAGTTCAAATCATAGTCTAAAACAATCTGTCAGCCTATCATTATAGTCCAGAAATACAAAAGCTGGTACTTGTAATAAAGCCACAGAAATTAAAGTTTATCATTTAAGTTATGTTAATAACTTCGGGCCTTGCAGCTTTTGTACAAAAAGGTAATCAGCCACTGCCTACAATTGTCAAAATGTAGGCCTGTCTTTATTCCTTTTATTAAACTAAAATCCAGTAATTTCATGTCCACATAATGGTCATACAAAAATTCCAGTCAGTGCCAGCAAACAAATCTGGACACCTCAAGTCAGACAGGGAGAGATTTTCGATCTCTGGCTAGGCGGGACTGCGCCCATTATCAGCTCTGAAGAAATTACAGAAGACGGAGCTTCACCCCTCAGCACCCCAAATGATTATGGGTCGAAAAATCTCTAAAAAGTAAAAATTGAGGCAGGGTAGCTAGCATAGGCTAGACATAAATAAATTTCCTATAGGTAGGTTTTAAAAGACATTCAAACGTTTCTACTTCAAGTAGAACACTCCAAGTGGCAACCTATTCCACCCCTTGGCAAATCCAGGGAAAACTCCATCAGATGTAGAACTAGGACAGTACAATCTTTCAGTTTGTGGTTTAGCATAATAATCACTAGAAATCCTTTGGAGACACGAGTAAACTAAACATAGGTATTTAGTATTGCATCACTCAGGATCCAAGTCCCTGAAACGGAATTTGTTAAACCTTTAAAATTGTTTAATGGTAGGCCTTTATCCTACACCTCTGAAGGAAAGGGGACCACAAACATAAATGCTCATAAGAAAATGTGTTGTCTGTTTGGGACAAATTTTTAATCACAGTTTAAACTTATTTCCCTAGACACTTCTTGGACCATGAAAAACTCAAACATCCCAGGGGAATAAGTGCTGCTAAAAAGTGAAGAAAGAAAGGACCCAACCAACAACAGTGAAAAAAAAAAAAAAAAAAGAACCCTAAGGGTGGTCCTATTCCTAGAATTTAAATACCTACCTTCTCTATCATGATGAAACCCTTCTATGAAGCCTCAAAGGGGGGTAAATAGGAGCCCCTGCAATGGGAAAAGGCCCCAAAACAGACCTTTGAATAAAGTAAACAGGCTTCTGGCCTTTTGAAATTCTTTATGGGCAGCCACCCCCTCGTTAAGGGCATACAAGAAGACTTAAAGAAATTAGGAAGTCTTGCCCAAAAACAGCAAATGCAAGCGTTAGGTTCAGTCCTAAATGCCATCCATTGTCAAGTCAGAGAATGATTGCCAATTAGTTTAACTACTGATGCCCACGCTTTTAAGCTAGGTAATGTGGTATGAGTAAAAGAGTGAAATGTACAACCTCTAAAGCCCCTCTGGAGGGGGTCATTTACTGTTCTTTTGTTTACCTTGACCGCAAAGTAGCCGAAATAGTTCCTCGGATCCATTATAGCAGAATAGGACTGGGAGTGCACTGCAGATTTGGCAACACCCCTTAAGCTGACCATCTGGAAAGTCAAAATTCCTCAAGCCCTGCTCTAGAAGCCTGAGGATACTTAAAGTCCTATTTCAGTCACACACCAGAAGCTGACTGATCAATGCAAGGCAGAAAATTAAGGATTCAGCCAGGCTCGGTGGCTCAGCCTGTAATCCCGCGCCTTTGGGAGGCTGAGGTGAGTGGATTGCCTGAGCCCGCGGGTTCGAGACCCGCCTGGGCAGCGAGACCTCATCTCTACAACAAATCAAAAAATCAGCCAGGCGTGGTAGCGCGCGCCTGTAATTCTGGCTACTTGGAAGGCTGAGGCGGAAGGATCGCTGGAGCCCGGCAGGTCGAGGCTGTGGTGGCCGGGAGCAGCCACTGCACTCCAGTCTGGGCGACAAAGTGAGACTCCAACTCAAAAAAAAAAAAAAATTAAGGATTCAGCTTAAGAACTCAGCGGACATTACTGATAAGCCATTGTTTTGCTTTGTCAGTCTTTATATTTGCTAAACTGTGTGTCATTTGCTGTAGAACTAACTTTATTTACTGTAGAAGTAACAAAGTTGTCCGCATTGAGCATGTTAGAAAAGCGTTTCACTAGCATTCCCATTCTTTCTTATAATAGGAAATGTTCTTGTGCTTTTATGTATTTCTGCCTAATTTGGGTGTTTATCACTTCCCTCACACACCCAGCATGTACCTGTATAGAAACTATCTGGCCAGACGTAAAAGTTTTCCATCGTTATTCATCCCAGCCAGGAGTTTGTACTGGTGGCCAACAAGGCCTGTTCGATATTGAGCATCTGCTTACGCAACTAAATTTTCTCAGTGTACTAAAGAGCTGTTTTGAACATATGAAAAGGTTGCAAGTCAGGCTCGGTGGCTCAGCCTGTAATCCTGCGACTTTGGGAGGCTGAGGTGAATGGATTGCCTGAGCCCTTGAGTTTGAGACCTGCCTGGGCAACTTGGCGAGACCTCATCTCTACAATAAATCAAAATTAGCCGGGCGTGGTAGCGCGTGCCTGTAGTTCCAACTTCTTGGAAGGCTGAGGCAGAAGGATTGCTGGAGCCCAGTGGCTCGAGGCTGCGGTGGCCGGGAGCGGCCACTGCACTCCAGTCTGGGTGACAGAGTGAGACTCCAACTAAAAAAAAACACACAAAAAAACAAGAAAAGGTTGTATATGCCCAGCTCCCAGCATTATGAAAAGGCACATGTACCATAGGAATACTCCAGCCAAGATTTTTCCTTCTGCCTAACCCAAGGGGGGGATGAGCTAGGCATTCCCCTTTATAAAAGCTTCAAAACATGAGATATTCGATCCCTCAACCAAGTTCCTAATATAGGAGGAACCCAGGTTTGGGAAAATGATGACTGGCCACCCCAGAGAATTATAAATACTTATGGCCCAGCCACATGGGTACAAGATAAGAGTCGGAAATGCCACACGCCTATATATATTTACTAAATCGCATTATCAGGTTACAAACTGTCTTAGAAATTATAACTAATCAAACAGCCATGGCTTTTAAGCTTGTTACTCAGCAGCAAGCCCAAATGCGCACAGTTATTTATCAAAACCACTTAGCTTTGAACTACCTGCTAGCAGAAAAAAAAGAAGTATGTGGTAAATTTAATAGCTCTAACTGTTGTTTGCAAATAGATAATAATGGTAAAGTTATAACTGATATAGCCACCAATGTTAGAAGACTTGCCCATGTCTCAGTACAAAAATGGCAAGGCATAAACATCGGCAATTGGTTTAAAAACATGTTCTCAGGTCTGAAAAACTTTAAGTACATTATTGAATCTGTAGTCCTATTGATGGCATCCTCGCATCCGCTCTTGTTCTCCCTTGCATAGCTCCAATAATTATGAACGCCATTTCTAAGTTTGTGAAAACAGTTGTTAAACAAAAAATTGCGGTCCATATAATGTTAATGCACCAAGTTAAAAATAATGATGCTTTAAATCTGTAAAAATCAAGCATCAAGGGGGGAATGATGTGGCAGGAGAGGGGTTGGTAGCACTTAAAGGTATTTCCTTTTGAAAGCCAAGCAGCAAGCTCTAAAGACCCTCCAGGCTGGTTTTGTTTTCAAAGGCCAAATGACTAGAGACTGATGGCTCTCATGGAAATGCAGAAGAGTAATTCATTCACAGACTTATCCAAAACCTCTCTTCTGAAGTTGACGGTTTACAACCCTGCAGTTCCTGGAAACCATTTGTTCTTTGAAAGATCTGATTTTTCTGAACACCACCTTGTAAATTCCAAAGGAGATGTGTAATCGCTCAACACAACCTCCCTCTCTTACCTAAATGAAGGTATAAGACCCCGCCTCTCCTGTTCTGAGGTGCTCGGTTTGGATGCATTAGCCCCTCGAGCCTGCTGGGGTGGTCAGCGTAATAAAGTGCCACTTCCTATAATAGTCTTGGTGTCACGACCTCTCTGTCTTCCCGCTACACCATGGTAGCTGGGAACTCAGTTTTTTTTTTTTTTTTTTGAGTTGGAGTCTCACTCAGTCCACCAGAGTGGAGTGCAGTGGCCGCTCCTGGCCACTGCAGCCTCGACCTGCTGGGCTCCGGCGATCCTTCCACCTCAGCCTTCCAAGTAACTGGAACTACAGGTGCACACTACCACGCTCAGTTAATTTTTTTTGATTTATTATAGAGATGAGGGCTCTTCAAGTTGCCCAGGTGGGTCTTGAACCCATGGGCTCAGGCAATCCACTCACCTCAGTCTCCCAAAGTGCAGGATTACAGGCTGAGTCACCGAGCCTGGCTGGGAACTCAGTTTTTAAATTTTCTCTGGAGTCCCCTTGGCCAAAGGGTGTCAGTTCAGTGGCTTACGATTTTATTTTTAGTTCTCAAACTATTTGATAGAAAATACTGAGGATAATAGTGGAGCACTCTCTTAAGAACTGCTGCATAACCAATGCAGAGGATATTACTTTTTGGAAAACATAAATATTTATTATTATGAGTTAAAAGATAATTCAGACTGTAAATGTAAAGAGATTTAGAAATTCTAGGAGAACCATAGCAATTAATTTCATTTATATTTTTCTATTTATATATACAAGAATGTGATTAAGTTCTATCTAAATATGTTGATGGAGTTCAGGGTATGCGACCCCCAAATACTGCACCTTGGCATTTGAGAAAACAGCAGAAGTAGGAAAAGTCCTCTCACCTTCCCCTCCCTTTCTCACCTGGTGGCTCAGCCTGTAATGCCGCACTTTGGGAGGCTGAGGTGAGTGGATTGCCTGAGCCCGTGGATTGCCTGAGCCCGTGGGTTCGGGACCCACCTGGGCAACTTGGCGAGACCTCATCTCTACAATAAATCAAAACAATTAGCCGGGTGTGGTAGCGCACGCCTGTAGTTCCAGCTGCTTGGAAGGCTGAGGCGGAAGGATTGCTGGAGCCCAGCAGGTCGAGGCTGCGGTGGCTGGGAGCGGCCACTGCACTCCAGTCTGGGCGACAGAGTGAGACTCCAACTCAAAAAAAAAAAAAAAAAAAAAAATCTAGGAACGATTTTCCGACCTTCCCTTGAAGGTCATAAGACCCTCATTTTAAAAGTTCCCAGTTTATACCTGGAGGAAAGGAACATCCTTATCTCTGAAATTACAGGGACACAGAGAACAACCTAAGAAAAAATAGACCTTGCTAGGTTTCCCCCAATTGATTGCCATTAGATCATATACATTTTGTCCAATCTTGTTTCTTCACAACTACTCACTTTTTCATCAAACCTGGTTAGCTAAAAGCAGGAAGAAGAGAATACGACTCTTAAAGATACACAAGTTTAGCCATTTCCTTGGGTCATTTTCCATGAAAGCTCCAGTATCATATAAAAACTTAAATAAATGTGTGAGAGCCAGACTCGGTGTCTCAGCCTGTAATCCGAGTGCTTTGGGAGGCTGAGGTGAGTGGATTGCCTGAGCCCAAGGGTTTGGGATCCACCTGGGCAACTTGGCAAGACCTCATCTCTACAATAAATCAAAAATTAGCTGGGCGTGGTAGCACATGCCTGTAGTTCCAGTTACTTGGAAGGCTGAGGAGGAAGGATCGCCAGAGCCCCGCAGGTCGAGATTGCAGTGGCCAGGAGCGCAGAGTGAGACTGCAACTCAAAGTGGGTGACAGCGTGAGACTGCAACTCAAAAAAAAAAAATTATGTGAGAAAGAAAAACAATTTTTATATGAGGAACATCAGCTTCTTTAAATTATCAAGCCCAGAGAGGCATTGGAATGATACAGTCAACTCTCACTTCCTCTTGAGCTAAATAATTATCTCTTGATAATTATTGCTACTTGCTAGATGGGCTCTAGACTGATGTCAAGTAGCCACAAATGCCATATACTGGACACCACGACTCATACCCTATTGTTCAACAGTGTACAGCCAATCACTAATCAATGCCATCTCTGTAAAGCAATGAGACTTCCTGTCAAGCAACTTTTATCAGTCCAGTCTTTGTTCCTTTTGCCTTTAAAAATTTGTTTGTAACAAAGGCTGACTGAGCTCTCTCCCAGGCAACCTGGAAGTGTGCCCTGGACAGCTATCCTCTCTTTGGCCCATGTAAACTCTTTGCAAAATATTTTGTGCCTCAGCTTCTTTCTTTTCTTTTAGTCTGAAATTTGTATGCTTTTATCTTGTTAATTTGTTTTTTGTTATAGGGACCTAAGCCATTTGCCTAGGATGGGTGAGGAGAAAAAGACATTTCTCTTCCCCTATAATATCTACAAGCTCTTAACAGAAATGAAATTCCAAGGGA
The DNA here is from genome assembly GCA_027257055.1 of Cephalopachus bancanus. Classification (NCBI taxonomy): domain Eukaryota; kingdom Metazoa; phylum Chordata; class Mammalia; order Primates; family Tarsiidae; genus Cephalopachus; species Cephalopachus bancanus. Next base: position 3,096,756 of record JAPVLO010000122.1, on the reverse strand, counting down.
AAAGAAAGCATTATGTCATTAGCCTTTTCTTACTAGTTCATAAATAACAGTGCATCTTACAATTGTTAGTGTCTTAGATGAGATGAAATATAGTTTAACTGTTTCTGTCTGGCAGCTGGCTGCTGGCTTTTTTAACCTTGTAATACCCAGATTAAGTTAAGATTTTAGGCAACAAGCAGAAAACATCTCACTTATTAGAGTCGTATTCTCTTCTACCTTTTCTTTAAACTAACTAGTCTCTGCCTGAGCTCATCACTTTCATAAGATTGTCTCGGTGGCTCAGTCTGTAATCCCAGCACTTTGGGAGGCTGAGGAGAGTGGATTGCCTGAGCCCGCGGTTTGAGACCCTCTTGGGCAACTTGGCGGAACCTCGTCTCTACAATACATCAAAAATTAGCCAGACGTCCTGTAGTGGCCGAAAGTTCAATCCAAGAGACCACCAAGAGCCAATTCTGATGAAAGTTCAAGAGGGTCTTTATTTACAAGTTGAACCTGGACCTCTGTCGACAACCGACACAGTGGAGTACGTTCAGAGGCTCTGATTTCCTTAAGCAGATGCCTTTTATGCTTTTACACAAAGGGAGGAGGAGTTTGGGGGGCTTTCCAGTTTTGTTATCATTTAATTGGGTAGTTCCTCTGGTGATCAGCTTAATCGTGGAGGATTGGCTAGCCTGACTCGGGCAGACCTTGGTCCACTAGCTAGGGAAGTTGCAGAGACATCTGGAAACTTAGGTGATTGCCCCCGGCACCTGATTAGTTGTTGCTAAGGGGAAAGTGAGATAAGGGAAGAATAACTGGAGCTTTGCAGTTTTCCCCATAACTGGAACTTTAAACAGTTACAGGTTATGTTTTAAGACAGAAAACTAAAAACTAAAAATGGCTGTGCTATTGTCCACAAGCCGATTACATATTTATTGGGTTATAGCATGTTCCTAACCTAAGTCTATGGTATACTCTATTCTGGTCCTCTCAGTCTTAGAATGTGCCTGTAGTTCTGGCTATTTGGAAGGCTAAGGCAGAAGGATCACCGGAGTCCACAAGGTCGAGGCTGCGGTGGTTGGGAGCGACCACTGCACTCCAGTCTGGGCGACAGAGTGAGACTCCAACTCAAAAAAAAAAAAAAAAAAGATTGTGCTAAAATCAGGAAAAACCAGGCAACGTACGCTAACGTAAACCTTTTCTGCTCTTTCTCCTTGGCTGGCATAGTTATAGAGTCTGTTTTTCAATTTATCACAGGTGATAGCTTCATTAAATGTTTTACACCGTGTAACAAGAACCATAGCATTTCAGCTTGTAACTTCTGACATCTCTTTGTCTGTATCCAAATCTTTCCATTGAGTTTAAATTTTGACCCTGAAGATTTGATAATTTGAGTCTATAAAACAAACTGACAATATACCAATTAACAGGGGGAAAGGGGCTTACAAATTTTATTTCAAGCACACATGTGCATGGGAGTCATAAAAAATATACTAAGACTCAAAGAAATGGCCAGATTGTTGACACTTTTATACCATCTTGAGGTTACAGAAAAAATGGGGGCTTGGAACATGACCAAAACAGGTTATGGGAAGAAGAGAAGAGGAGGAAAGGACCAAGAAAAGTAGGTCTTGTTATATAGATGAAAGAATAGATGGCAGCCAGTGCTACATGTTTTTATCAGACTTTAAAGGTGTCAGGCTCTCCTAGTTAATCTTTCCTAGGTTGGGGAGGACGGGGGCGGGGCGGGGAAGATTCAGAGACAACTTGTTTATATCTGCTGTTTACTTCATCTTATTTCCTCTACTGATGTGAATTTCTCCCATAAAAGATGGCTTTTTAGCTGGTCTTGTGTTTCCAGCTCCTCTGAATAGCCATCTTGGAATATGTCAAAGAGGTATATTTTTGTCTCCTTCAAACATTTTTGTTTCCACATGGCCATGGCAAGGTACAACCAAAGCAAAAAGAGTGGTCTTTATTTGAGTAGTACATATGTCCAGATCATATTTTTATTATTATGGTAAAAGGAGAGAATGGATATCCGGAAACAAGTCACTGTCATTGATGCAAATGGTAATTGGAATTGTCACAATTATCTGGGGTGCTTATGAAGCCAGAGACAATGCCCAAAAGCAATACTATTTAAGGAATGGCCAATACTGGCAGCCCAGGGAAGGGCATTTTCAAAAATGAGGGGTATTCAATACTGTTAAATATTCCCCTAGCAGTCACATAAGTTGAGGACTGAAGAGTATGAGTGGGGACCCCCAAAAAACTCAGATTTTATTTATAAAAAATAGTGTATTTATTTTACGTGTTTAAACTTTAGTCGCCTTCAAAGTACTCTCTGATGCAATACACCTATCAAGATGCTTTTTCCACTGCTCAAAACAGTTTTTGAACTTGTCAGTTTTGATGTGCTTCTGCCATTTTTTGTTTCATCTCTTCCACATCAGCAAAACGTTTCCCTTTGAGAAATTTTTTTCATCTGAGGAATCAAAAAAAAGTCACTCTGCTGAGACTGGGTGACTAGGGAGGGTGAAGCATGGGGGTCATGCTGTTTTTGGTCAAAAACTGCAGAACACTCAGCACAGTGTGGCTAGGCGCACTCGTAAATCACCCATCATGAAATGGGCAAATGCATTAAAAGACTCTCCAAAAATAATTTGCTGAGGTTGAATGTATCCTCTCCCAACAATGCTAGCTGGTACACTGATACTGATGGGTTCCTAGAACATTAACCTAGAGAGGGGATACCTGTACTGCAAGGGGGCCACCCTCCAAAAGATAATTCTGTTTTTCTTTGGATCTCCTGTCATATACCTTAGATTCAATAACCGAAAGGCCATTGGTGACTTTGGAATAAGTGATTTCATGACAACAGTGATAAAGAAGCTGAGATGATAACTATAAATAAATACAGTCATTGGGAAGGACCAATGTTTATTTATGTTTTATAATGGGAAAGTCTTGAGTGGGTCTAAAGGCTAAAGGTGAGAGACCAATGAAGAATGCGAAATATAGAAAGAAAGGAAGACGGGGCCTGAATGAGGTCCCGGAAGACTGGAAGTATTGCTCTCGATGGGAGGAAGGACACGTCTGTTAGAGATGCATTACCAGCATGTTTAAGAAATGTGTGGGGCCGGGTTGGCAGGGTGGCTCATGGCTATAATCCCAGCACTTTGGAAGGCCAACGTGAGAGGATTGACTGAGCCCACGGGTTTGAGATTAGCCTGGGCAACCTGGCGAGACCTCATCTCTATAATAAATCTAGAAAAATTAGCCAGACATGATAGCGCACACCTGTGGTTCCAGCTACTTGGAAGACTGACATGGAAGGATTGCCTGAGCCCAGAAGGTCAAGGTTACAGTGGCAATGAGCATGCCACTGCACTCCAGCCTGGGTGACAGAGTGAGACTCCAACTCAAAAAAAGAAAGAAAGAAAGAAATGCATGAACTTTGATATGAGTACACCTGGGTAGGAATCAAAGCTCTGACATTTTCTAACTGTGTGGTTTTGGTTAAAATGCTCACTCTCTCCTTGGTTATGATTATGGCTACTTCTCTTGTTGAGCATCTTTCGTGGGACAGGCACTAACCAATAAAGTCATTATTTATTTATTTTTTGAGTTGAAGTCTCACTTCGTTGCCCAGGCTGGAGTGCCATGGCACACTCATGGCCACCCCAGTGCCGACCTGCTGGGCTTCGGTGATCCTTTCGCCTTAACCTTCCAAGTAGTTGAAACTACAGGCATGCATTAACCACGCCGGGCTGACATTTTATTTATTGTAGAGACGAGGTCTCACCAAGTTGCCCGGACTGATCTCAAAACCATGGGCTCAGGCAATCCACTCGCCTTGGCCTCCCAGAGTGCTGGGATTACAGACTGAGCCACCAAGCCTGGCCGAAGTCATTATTTTTATAGAGGAAGGTGCTGTGACCGTGTAGTCCAGTGGAGAGAATGTGTGTGTTAAAATAAATTAGACAGCCGGGCTCAGTGGCTCAGCCTGTAATCCCGCGCCTTTGGGAGGCTGAGGTGAGTGGATTGCTTGAGCCCGCGGGTTCGAGACCCGCCTGGGCAGCGAGACCTCATCTCTACAATAAATCAAAAAATCAGCCGGGCGTGATAGCGCATGCCTGTAATTCCGGCCACTCGGAAGGCTGAGGTGGAAGGATCGCTGGAGCCCAGCAGGTCGAGGCTGCGGTGGCCGGAAGCGGCCACTGCACTCCAGTCTGGACGACAGAGTGAGACTCCAACTCAAAAAAATAAATAAATAAATAAATAAGACAACATCTAGGCAAGAAATGAATATAATCCTTCTATAATTTAAGGATTATTCTTACATGATAATTACAACTTTTTTGTGAGGCAGGAAGCAGAGTATGCTGAAGACATGGAGAAACACTGGAGAAACCCACTGGGTAAACCACATAAGGAGAGGGAATCCAGAATAACCAAATATTTATCTTGATAATCCTTCCAGAGATGCAACGGCGTTGACAGATTTTACTTTGTATTTGCCAGGCTCTTACAGACTCCAGACTCAAGTACAAAAAGCCCAACTCGAACTTCCTTAAATAAAAAGAGACTATTTTGTCTTGTGTTACTAGAAAGTCTTCAGGTATGGTAGATCCAAAGCATCGGAGTGTACCCTCCTCTTCCCTCCTCTTCATATTTCAGCTCTTCTTTTCATAGTGTCAGATTTTCTCATAACGATAGAGATGGACAGAGTAGCACCAGGCTTCCGTAGTTCTAGCTGAGCAAAGTCTCAGTAGTGTGCACCTCTGTGCTAATTGTTCTAGAAAAGCCCCAGGGAGACTCTGCTTGGACAGGCGTGGGTCATGTTTCCACTCCTGAAAACTGGTAATAGGTGGAGAGGCACTACACACACACACACACACACACACACACACACACACACACACACAATCAGGATGCTAGGCAGGTAAAAATCACACATGTTCATTACCCATTTTGATATTCTGCACACTCTTCCTTAGATTGTATTTTTACTTACAAATTTCAACAAACTAAAGATTTTTAAATTTTGCTGGAATTCATTATTGGGATTTAATAACATATTTCATCCACAGAATGTGATATTTTCTCAAACTTGAAGAATAAGGATTCTTTACATTTTTCTCTAATGCTAGTCCCCTCATTTCCCGATTGTTTCTTATGTTGGGAATTCTTAGTTGGGATGGACTCCTGTAACAAATGAAGGTTAACAAGAGAAAAACAAATAGAAGTTTATTAACACATGTATCTCATGTGTACATGGAAAATAACCTGGAGAAATGAGTAAATCTCTAGAGTAAATCTCAAAGAGATGGCTTTGATTTCAAATTAAATACCCTGATAAAAAATAAAGGGTGTGGGAGAGATCCAGTCATGACAAGGTAACCAGGAAAATCAGAGTAAACAAGAGCAGACAGGCCATACAGATTTCAGCTGATGCCCTCTCCATGGATGAGTTTCTAGTGATTTTAGAGTCTTTCTCTTCCTGATGCACAGAAGGAACTACCCTTACAAATGGAGGTGTCCTTTTTAGATATATAATTTTTCTTACAAAAGGGTAATTTCTCCTTTGTGTTTAGAGCTTATCTTGTGTCTGTTTTCCCAAAATAATCAGTTCAAAATAATCCTTTGGCTAAAGAGGCATATTTAGGGTGATATATTCTGGTCTCCTATAGTCATGTTTTGGGGTAGTGTGTCCTGAACCCCATCATTTTCATTTATTTATTTATGTTTAGAGAGAGAGTCTCTCTTTGTCATCCAGGCTGGAGTGCAGTGGTGTGATCATAGCTCACTGCAGCCTCAAACTCCTGGGCTAAAGTGATCCTCCTGCCTCAGCCTCCCCAGTAGATGGGACTGTGGGTGTACAGTACCACCACACCCAGTTACTTTCATTTATTTCTGCATTTTTTTAGTCAACTAATGTACACAGACATTTTTACCCTCTCTTGGAGATTTAGAAAAAGGAAAAAAGAGAATTCACTGTGACATGAGTTTATTGGACATATCTTAGAGAATCAAGCTGATCTTAAAAGCGGTAATGGTACTTTGAGTCCAGCATTAGCTGGAAAAAGGTAGCTACCTTCTCTACATATTTTTTTCAGTTTCTTAGATCTTATAGCATTTTCTTTGGGTGGATCAAATAGAAACCACTCTAGATATTATTAATATGAAGGAATTTAATTTAGGGGATTGTATGTATAAAAAACAGACTGAAGTGGTCCTTTAGGCTGGGCCTCTGGGGATCTCTGAGGCAGTCAAATAGAGTTGAAGACAAATGCTTGTAGCTACAATCCAAGGTCAGGAAAATAGAAGAATCAAGACGTCACAATCCTTCTCTGCTTCTCAGAAAACTAAAAGAAGCTCAACACTGAACCTTGGGTCTCCATACCATACTTGCTAGAAGCAAAAGCCACTATGCACTCACCTTTCAGATCTCAAGTGAAATGATGCAATTCATAGAATTAGATTTATATGCACAACCCTAGCTGCAAGGGAGTCTGAAAGGGTATTTTTAACTTTCCAGCACTTCCAACTAGAAAAAAGGTGAAATAAGACAGGTGCGGTAGCTCATAACTATAGTCCCAGAACTTTGGAAGGCCAAGGTGGGAGGATTGCTGGAGCTCAGGAGTTTGAGACCAACTTAGGCAACATAGTGAGACCTTGTCTTTACAAAAAAAAATAGTAATAAAAAATTAGCTGGGCATGGTAATACATGCCTGTAGTCCTAGTTCAAGGCTGTGGTAACTGGCGCTTGCCACTGCACTCCAGCCTGGATGACAGAGTGAGACTCCAACTCAGAAAAAAAAGAAAGAAAAAGGGTGGAATAGAGATTGAGCAAGCCAATCCACAGATATATACCACAATAGCTTAGGAGTTTTATTCATTTATGTTTGTTTTCTAGCAGGGATACTTGAGTTGTTTGTGGTGAGAACAGGCAAAGGAAAACTGAATAGTTGCCGTTGAGAAAGGAAATGTCAAGTTACAAAAAGCTTCTCTTTGAAATAGCCCGAACCTTTTCTTTTTTTTTTTTTTTTTTTTTAGTTGGAGTCTCACTCTGTCGCCCAGACTGGAGTGCAGTGGCCGCTTCCGGCCACCGCAGCCTCGACCCGCTGGGCTCCGGTGATCCTTCCGCCTCAGTCTTCCGAGTAGCTGGAACTACAGGCGCGCGCTACCACACCCGGCTGATTTTTTGATTTATGGTAGAGATGAGGTCTCGCTGCCCAGGCGGGTCTCGAACCCGCGGGCTCAGGAAATCCACTCACCTCAGCCTCCCAAAGGCGCGGGATTACAGGCTGAGCCACCGAGCCCGGCCTAGCCCGAACCTTTTCAATCTTTTGGTTTTGTTGCTTGATGCTGAGTGGGGTGTGGCAGAAAAACTCGTGGATTCTTCGGCTTGTTTCTAAAATGAATTTTATTTTATTTTATTTTGAGTTGGAGTCTCACTCTGTCACCCAGACTGGAGTGCAGGGGCCGCTCCCGGGCACCGCAGCCTCGACCTGCTGGGCTCCGGCGATCCTTCCGCCTCAGCCTTCCGAGTAGCTGGAACTACAGGGGTGCGCTACCACGCCCGGCTAATTTTTGATTTATTGTAGAGATGAGGTCTCGCCAAGTTGCCCAGGCAGGTCTCGAACTCGCGGGCTCAGGCAGTCCACTCACCTCAGCCTCCCAAAGCGCGGGATTACAGGCTGAGCCACCGAGCCCGGCTTCTAAAACGAATTTTTGAGTGGCCAGCAAAGTTTGGTTTTTTTCGATTCCGCAAAGGCTTTATTGAGGTCGGGGGGGGGTTCAGTCCTTCTTGGCCGCCGCCTTCCTCAAGGCAGCCAGCACGTCGCTCAGCTCCTCGTGCCTCCTCTTGGCGCGGATGTGCGTCCCCATCCGTTTCTTGATGAACTTGAGCGCCCGCTTGTCCTTGGAGACCTTGAGCGGTTCCATGGCGCGCCGCTCAGAGGGGCCGAAGCCGCACTCCTCCCGGATCATGTCCCGCACGAACTTGGTGTGCTTGGTCAGGCGCCCGCGGCGGTGGCTGTGCCTCGGCTTGTTCAAGTTCGTGGTCACCTTGTGGCCCCTGTTGAGGCCCACGGCCATGGGGTAGCGCAGGGCCATGGCGGCTGCTTGCCGATGGCTGCCGCGGCGGAAGGGCGGCAAAGTTTTAAAACAAAGTTTACAAGCGAGAAAAAGAGAAGAAGGAAAAAGGAAGATTCATGGCAGAAGGACCTGCCGTGGGCAAGTTTTTTCAAAGAAGAAAAACTGGGCTTTTGCCTTCAAATTTCAAACTACATACAGCTACCTAATTATTGATATGCAAATGAGGGTGGAGCACAGGTAACTGCTGCCCTCTCCAGCGCTGATGGGAGGAGGGGTGGTCTTATTATCATTTTTATGGTTTTGATCAGTTAAGAGGTGGGGTTGAGCCTTTTTTTTTTTTTTTTTGAGTTGAAGTCTGAGTCTGTTGCTCAGGCTGGAGTGCAGTGGCATGCTCACAGCCACCGCAGACTCGACCTGCTGGGCTCAGGCAATCCTTCCACTTCAGCCTTGCAAGTAGTTGGAACTATAGGCATGCGCCACCACGCCCGGCTAATTTTTGGTTTTATTGTGGAGATGAGGTGTCACTAAGTTGCCCAGGCTGGTCTCAAACCCGTGGGCTCAGGCAATCCTCTCATCTCAGCCTTCCAAAGTGCTGGGATTATAGGCATGAGCCACCATGCCCAGCCGAGGTTGAGCTTTTTACCATCAATAGGGAACCCGAAGGATTTTTAGTGATTATGAGCTGAAAGGTTGGGCTGTCCTAGCCTTGTATCTGGTGGGATTTTCTTTTGATTTTTTTCCCAGGGGGTAGGATAGGCTGCCAGCTTAATGTAATTTTAAAAATGTCTGAACACTTTCTAAAACCTGCCTATGGGAAATTTATCTATCTATGTCTAACCTGTGCTAGCTACCCTGCCTCATTACTAATTTAGAGAAGTCACTATAACCAGACCAACATATCATTGCTTCTGTGGGTCTAGCTGTAATCCTAGCGCTTTGGGAGGCAGAGGTGAGAGGATTGCCTGAGTCCAGGAGTTTGAGACTAGGCTGGGCAACTTGGCTAGACCTCATCTCTACAATAAGTAAAAAAATTCCAGGTGTGGTGGTATGTGCCTGTAGTTCCACATACTTGGAAGGCTGAGGCAGAAGGATCCCTTGAGTCTAGCAGGTCGAGGCTGCAGTAGCCATGAGTGTGCCACTGCACTCCAGCCTGGGCGATAAAGTGAGACTGACTCAAAAAAAAAAAAAAATCTTTCAGTCCATACATTTTTGTGACATGTGGGAGATAGGAAGGAGTCTTCAAACTTGTTCTTCCTATGACAAATTCTGGTCTAATATACATGGTTTAGCTCAAGTGCAAGATGGGCTCTGTGAGCATTTCCTCCTTTGCACAGTAAAGGTATAATAATAAGCAACAAAACTGCAACTTGCCTTCCCACGAAAGGAAACCAAAGAATCGATGGTGTGTGAAGAACTCTGAGAAAAGACTCAAAAAAAAAAAAAAAAGAATCTGCTTCTTTCACACTCTTCCATTTCAGAGGAGAAAAAAATCAAGAATAATCAGTACTCAGCAATTTCAAGATGCTTAACTGATAATCTTAACACATTGATTTTCTGTGTGTTCCCTGACCCCATCCCAAATTTGTATTATGGTCATTATATTAAGGGCTGAGACAGACAAGAGTTTAACCCAGAAATAAGGTCACTCTTGTTGCTGTTCAGAATGTCCTATGTTGATAATATTTTAAGAGTTAGGTTCATTCTTAAATTTTTAAAAGTTTTCTTTAGTATCGTTTTTTGTTTTTTTTTTTTTTTTTTTTGCAGAAGGTACATAGGCTTACAGACTGTAGTTGTAACACCCACTAGCAAGTCATGGGTTGGTAGACACAGAATGAGGAGACAAAAGGTTCCAGTGACAATAAAAATAAACTGTTTCCCCATCTGTGAAATGAGGAAGCAGAACTGATTTCCATGCTTCTGTCCTATTTCAGCATTTTATGATTCTAAGTAATAAACAAGGGTAAGTATAAAATAGTAACATTTAATGAGCATGTCCACATAATCTCATTTACTCCGTACAAGAACCTGTGAGAGCCGGGCTCAGTGGTTCAGCCTGTAATCCCGTGCTTTGGGAGGCCGAGGTGAGCGAATTGCCTGAGCCCGTGGGTTTGAGACCCACCTGGGCAACTTGGCGAGACCTTGTTTCTACAATAAATCAAAAAAATTAGCCGGGCGTGGTAGTGTGCTTCTGTAGTTCCAGCTACTTGGAAGGCTGAGGTGGAAGGATTGCCGGAGCCCAGCAGGTCGACTCTGGGGTGGTGGTGAGTGTGCCACTGCACTTCAGCCTGGGTGACAGAGTGAGACTTCAATTCAAAAAAAAAAAAAAAAGAACCTGTGAGATGGGTACTATAATCAATCATATTTCACAGAGGATTATCTAGAGCATTCTCTGTAAAATACTGATATCTTTGGGGCACAGAGATATCAGTAACCCATCCAAGGTTATATTCTAAGGTGAATAATTCACACCCACAGCCTGCCAGAGCCACGTCTTTTTTTTTTTTTTTGAGTTGGAGTCTCACTCTGTCGCCCAGACTGGAGTGCAGTGGCCGCTCCCGGCCACCGCAACCTCGACCTGCTGGGCTCCGGCGATCCTTCCGCCTCAGGCTTCCAAGTAGCTGGAATTACAGGCATGCTCTACCACGCCCGGTTGATTTTTTGATTTATTGTAGAGATGAGATCTCGCTGCCCAGGCAGGTCTCGAATCCGTGGGCTCAGGCAATCCACTCACCTCAGCCTCTCAAAGGCGTGGGATTACAGGCTGAGCCACTGAGCCCGGCTCGAGAGCCACGTCTTATGCACTGCCCTGTCACCTCACTACTTACGACACATGAACCTCTAGCTTCCCAGCTCCTGTTACTGGGGCAGAGGAAGTACCACAAACAGAAACCAGGCATTTCCACACAGTGGCCTGAGCCCTTTTGATCAATATTCAGGACATCTAATGATCTCTAAAGTAGTTGTCGACACTAGTGGTCCTTTAAGAGTTAGCTGGGGACATTTTGTAGCATGAATGCTTGGGTATCACCCACAGAGATTCTGATGTAGTCGGTGTGGCAGATAGTCTGGACATCAGATTTGAAAAAAAAAATTTCCTAGGTGATTCAAATGTGTAGCTCAGGTTGAGAACAACTACTCCAAATTTTCTGGGAATGGGGTTGTACCAGGGGCAAATTCTACCCACAGAGAATATGGTATTGACCTTATATGTCAACTACTGGTAACTCATTATTTTTAATTTATTTTTAATGCCTGCTGAGATTACAGGCATGAGCCTATTAATTAGAATCATAAAATGCTACCAATAAAAAATGAATTCATTTATCCTTTAATACCATCAGTAGTTTTAGATTATAAATGTCCCATAAGAGATCAGAGCCAGTGTCTTATTTGTATGTATAACCCCCAGATCCTAACTTAGCATTCTTAAGCATTTATTTACTTCCAATCGGAAAATAATGATTAAGCCACATCCATTTCACAATGATAAGCTCTTAACGGAACACTCTATCTAAATCTATCTACTGATTATTGGTGAATTGAACACTTAACAGCTAGACTTTGAGATAACAAAAGCAGCACACTCTGACCCTGTATTTTCTGGACATTTTCGGCAGATGTTCTAGGATGAATGGTGAGAGATTTTATCTGACCTCTCCTAACATGGGTCTGTGTGTATGACCCTGACACAGGCAGCATAACTGAAATGGCTCTGGGGCAAGGGCAAGAGAAGATTGAGGCACTTAAGCTTTGCTGACTGCTACAGAAATTGCACTTGACTCCCTCACTCTGGTGTAATCATCAACTATTACCTGGTTAGTTTTGCCCTTTGTGGCATCCGGCCCACCCTGGCACTGGGCTGGACAGGTTCCCTGCTCTGGTTTGTGCTCTATGGTTCATTTATCCTTAGTCAGAGAGTTTGGTCATAAATTTCCCTATATATTTCCTCCTAGGATGAGGTCTGTTGTGACATCTCCTCAGACCTGACTCTAGATCCTATGTAGCTCTACTACATTCCAACAGCTGGATGAGATGCCTTTCAGAGCTGGCAAAACCTGCTTTTTAAGGTACAGAAGAGAAAGAAAACACTGGCCTCTGAACACAATCAGGAACTATGGGAAAAACAGAGGCCCATTAGCATCACAACAGCCACTCTTGAAATCATTCCAAAGTTCATTTTCTTCATCTCTGTGCATCTTGCCTTTTCCCCAATGTGAGTGGTCGGACTCTCCTGTCCTTTGGTCTTGAGGATCTGCCTTTAATCATTTACTTGATGCTACCCCAGGTTGATGAAACAACTCTTTTCCACTTCTGTTTTCTTAGCCCTGAGGACATATTTAATGTGGAACCCAACTATCTGAGGCATTTTTTTCCCTCAAGGTAAAGCAGAATAACCTCTCAATCCCAGTTTGTCTTCCCATGTTGTCCCTTTTGTGTTAGTGTACTAGAGATCAGGTTTTTGTTAAAATGTTTTCATTTAGAGTAGAAGGCTAGGTCTTATCCTTACTTCCCTGGTCTGGACAAATGAAAGCATTCCTTACCCCAAATCTATCCCACGTCCCAGAATATTCTCAGTCATAAGGGAATGACATAGCTATGATTATTAATAATCCATTGTGAGACTGTGGCAAGTTGCAACCAATAATAAAGTGCCAATGTTTGTAATAATTTCCTCTATGAATCCAAATAGATTCAATGATAGCCCTGTAGTCAGACCACAGTCACTCATAGATATTCCTGTGTGATTTGTTGAGATGGGAAGGGTGGAATCATAGTATGACTGGGTGTGTCTTGACCTCCAGCCCATGTCATCTATGCCATAGCCCAAGTCAAACCACTGCCATGTCTGACAGCCTCTACACAGTTATGAGTAGACATTATTGTAGTGTTTTAATATTCATAGAACTGTATATGTGATCCTAGGCTAAAAAAGGCCCACAGCCAAAAAGTGCCAATCACATTTCTATGAGTGGTAACATCTGATTTTTTAAAAAATGTACTTATTTTGTATCAGAGTCTCACTCTGTTGTCCAGGATGGAGCGAAGTGGCATTACTGAGCAAACATGACTCATGGCATCTTTGACCTTCTGGGCTCAGGAAAACCTGGGATTTCAACAGGCGCAATAGTAGCTGGGAGTACAATAGGTGCAAGCCACAACGCCTATCTAAATGTAAAAAATATATACATTTTTGTAGAGACAAAGTTTGGTTTTAAACTCCTGTGCTCAAGCAATCCGCCTGCCTTGGCCTCCAAAACTGCTGAGATTACAGGCATGAGCCAGCTATCTTGACTAGATGTTTAAAGAACCAAGAAAGCTAAGATTTTGTATAATACCAAGTCCCACCTGTAATCCTAGCACTTTCCGAGCCCAGGAGTTTGAGACCAGTCTGGGCAACATAGGAAGACCTCATCTCTACCAAGCAAACAGACAGAGCCAAGCATGGTTGTGCACCCCTGTAGTCCCAGCTACTCAAGAAACTGAAGTGGAAGGATCGCCAGAGCCTAGGAGGTAGAGGCTATGGTGAGCTGTAATCATGCCACTGCCCTCCAGTCTGGGCGACAGACTGACTCAAAAAAAAAAAAAGAAAGAAAAACTACTATCTGATATATTGAATAGATAACACATTTTAGATTGAAAATGCCAGAGCATACTATATTGTCTGGGCACTATATAGATGCTTTATTATTCTTGTGTTAAATTATGATAATCCTGCTAAAGTTTCATAAAACTCCTTAAATATAAATGAACTCCTTTGGTGCAGGAAATATTTTGATGGCTGATTTTGCCAAGCCAGTCCTAGTGATTAATATAACGACACATGTCACAGCTGGACTGCTCTCACATCCAAAATATGTTCTAAGAAGGAAACAACTTCAGAACTTTTATTTTCTATGCCTTGTTATCATTGCTAAATAACTCCTATCCCTACAGGCATAAGCCTTTGAAGCAGATGAACAGATAACTCCCAATTTGTAGGTATCTTGAATAAACCATCTTTAATACCATTTTCTTTTACTTATAAAGGAGGAAAATTATTTTAAAGACCTGAGCATCAGCTACATAGCAGAGAAAAAAGAGAAAAAATATATTCTCAATCACAATTACATTATATTCTTTGGCACTGACATCTTTGGCTGATCTGAAATACTAAGAATAAATAAAAACATGGAACTTTAGTTTGGCTTGATGAAATTTTTAAAAAGGCAATTCAGGTTGTCATTTATAATTTTAGAGTCTATTTCACATACATAATGTTGTGTTACTCAGCAATGAACACTTTCATAAAAAATTTTTATTTCACACTTTTATACAAATATCCACAGGTATTTTCTAATCATGAAATAATTTTACAATGCAAATTAGTACAAAAATGTATCAAATGCAAACAGACCAGTGACTTGACTTGAGATGACATTTTTAACAATTATAAATTTAAACACCATAACATTCTTGTTTTTTGGTTGTTAAACCCTCCCAACCCCCTTTATCAGGACATTCATTTTTAGAACAAAGGTCAATAAAAAATGTCAAAAATATCAGCTCCTTAGCAACCTAAAAGCCAGAGCATTAGGCTCCAAGTTAACGAGGCAAGAAACTGACACTTGAAACATGGTTAAAACCTGTTTTAGAGAAACTTTTGTAAACATAATCATTTGTAAAACCATTTTTGGTAAAACTATTTTTGTAAATAAGAATTCCAAAGTACAGCCAAAATAACATCCTTAGTCTCTTAAAGGTATAAGATTTCTGAAAAGAAAAAACAAAAACAAAAAAAGCCAAAGCAACAATGGCATATACAACTGTATTTTGTTCTTTTAAAAGATTGAGACACTGCTTATGCTATATCCAAACAAATTAGCACCTGTTTGCTGTTACTCCCCACAAAACGTTTTGAAGCATAGTCGTTAAAAAAAATCAGCTTTCCAGCCGGGCTCGGTGGCCCAGCCTGTAATCCCGCGCCTTTGGGAGGCTAAGGTGAGTGGATTGCCTGAGCCCGCAGGTTCGAGACCCGCATGGGCAGAGAGACCTCATCTCTACAATAAATCACAAAATCAGCCGGGCGTGGTAGTGCATGCCTATAATTCCGGCTGCTTGGAAGGCTGAGGTGGAAGGATCGCCGGAGCCCAGCAGGTCGAGGCTGCGGTGGCTGGGAGTGGCCACTGCACTCCAGTCTGGGCGACAGAGTGAGACTCCAACTCAAAAAAAAAAAAAAAAATCAGCTTTCATATCTACTCAATCTTTATGTATAGAGTAATAATTGTCCCCTCCCTTCCATCATTTTTCCAATTAAAAAACAATTTAAAGTTGTTAAATTAGTCCCAAAGTAATTCTGGAAATATAGATAGGGGAGAAAACAAAACGAAAAATAGAACATCAACTTACTGATCAAATGGCTCCAATAACATTTAAAAACTTAAAAGTTATAATGTTCTACCTGATAGAATCACTGTTTTGACTGGTTATGGTGGCTCATGCCTATAATCCCAGCATTTTGGGAGGTGGAGGTGAGAGGATTGTCTGAGCTCAGGTGTTCGAGACCAGCCTGAGCAACATGGCAAGACCTTGTCTCTACAATAAACCAAAAAATTAGCCGAGCATGTGGCGCATGCCTGTGGTTCCAGCTACTTGGAAGGCTGAGGTGGAAGGCTCACCTGAGCCCAGCAGGTCGAGGCTATGGTGGCGTGGCTGTGAGCGTGCCACTGCACTCCAGCCTGGGCAAGAGAGTGAGACTCCAACTCCAAAAAAAAAAAAAACAAAAAGCCGAGCTCAGTGGCTCAGCCTGTAATCCCCACGCCTTTGGGAGGCTGAGGTGAGTGGATTGCCTGAGCCCATGGGTTCAAGACCTGCCTGGGCAACTTGGTGAGACCTCATCTCTACAATAAATCAAAAACTAGCCGGGCGTGGTAGCACGTGCTTGTAGTTCCAGCTACTTGGAAGGCTGAGGCGGAAGAATCGCCGGAGCCCAGCAGGTCGAGGCTGCGGTTGCCGGGAGCAGCCATTGTACTCTAGTCTGGGCGACAGAGTGAGACTCCAACTAAAAAAAAAAAAAAAAAAAAAAGTCACCATTTTGGTAGTAGATATTCATTCAGTAGTCTTACACTGGATCAGTTTGGATCCACCATAGGCACTCACCATTCCTTTCAAGTCCTAAATATACAGTATTTGCAGCAGTGAGTAAACTGCACTAGAGATCAATGAACAAACCCATTTTCTCCAAGAAAAGTTATAGCACATTTTCTCCTGCAAGTTATAGCACAAAATTCAGAAATAATCACACTGGGCTCTCAACTAAAAAATATCCAATGCCTGAAATAATTAAACATCTTATAGTTAATCCTATTTCTTAAACTTTTTGGGTTGCAGGGGGTGGGGGTGGGGGTGTCTGCCATGCAGGAGATGTTATAATTTACAGATAAATTATGAAAACAACTCTCTGGAATATTTATAAAGATTTATTATTTCCTTTTTGCAGTAAATAATTTAGAACAAACTGACGACCTCTCATATTCGAATTCCGATTGCTTAAACGAACCTGAAGAATACACTGGAGAATCTTTGGCCTTGTTAGTCAATAGCAAAATGGTTTGTAAAAAAAGAAAAAATAAATATCATATACAAGTAAGTATAAGTAGCATTCCAGTCTGCTGTCCCTGTGTGTTTTAGTGAAAGGGAGAATGAAACCTGTATGCATTTGGCATGAGCAAGTATTCACACATCTAGGAAACGGAAAAAGATGGCAGGATGGCAACATCACCTCCTATTGCACGTTTCACATAAGACAGCACTTTCAATTGAAACACAACTACCCTGATGGCATAGTCCCGTGATGCGGGTCAGTGAACTCCAAGGATGTTTGCCGCGGCAGTGCTGAGGTTAGGACGGCCGCTCTGTTAGTATGGGTGACTGTGGGTGCCTTCCTCCAGCTACACTACTGGGAGGATGTCGTCTGAGTGCAACTGGACAGGCCCTTCCCCAGCACGTGTAAGTCAGCCACACCAAAAACAAAGGCAACCCGGAAAGTTAAATTAGGCAGTTAAAGAAAAGTCCATTCCAACAGTTTAAAATTTGGCTGTGCAAAACAGGAGCCTTAGGCTACGTAACAATATCCACAGTTAAAACTGTAGGTTCGTACTGTGTGTAGTCACTTCTGAAATATGTCCTCGGTACTGGACAGGCTTTTGAATCCACCTGAATTTCTTGAGTTGGAAAAATAAAAGCAGTTTGGGTACTGTGAAAATTATTTTTGGCCCTCCTATGAGTAGCTTTCATTTTCATTCCACTTTGTGATCCACTGTTTTTTTTCAAGGTTATCATTATATTTTTCATCTTTGATCTCTCGCTCTTCTTTCCGGATCCTTACAGCATGGTATCGGGGAACACTATCATCGTACCTAGAGCGTTTAAAGAATCCACACTGGAGAAAGGAGAAAGAGAAACAGGAACAAATGAATTAATCTCAAGAAAAGCAAGTGCACTAAATAGGAATGTCTAAGCTTTCTGTTCAGCTATGTCTACCTTTGGACTAAGAGAAAAAGACATGGTTTTCTTTTAAGAAAGAATCAGTAGGTTGAAAATAAAGAACAGCCAATGGGGATCAACTGAAGAGACAATCAACTGCAAAACTGGAAGAAAAGTCCATTTTCACCTTGTCTTTATGTTTTAACGATGTAAGCTCCCTCTTCACTAACAATCTAAGAGTTTATGAAACAGTATTTCCATTTAAAAAATCGTTGCAATATGTAAAAGATCTAATTTTCAGTTATTAGAACATAACTTTCAGAAAATGTTTTTAAAGGCATAAAACCAAAGATTCTTTCATGCCCTTCTCCCGCTAATAAAATAGAAATCAGGTCACAGATATTTTACAAATTACTACTATTTGGATATGCCTATGTACCAATAGGTCAATTTAAGAATCTTCTCTCCTCTAAGGCTCTAGTACACACACATGTCACATCTCTCATCGGCTAGGAGGTAATTTATGTTGCCTGGATTTGCTTTTGTGCTTCCAATTAAGCTGTTTAATTAATGAATCACATAGAAACTGTGCTTTGCAATAAAAGCAATCATGTACCACAGAACACTCCCTAATTTTTTTTTTTGCAAAAAGAGAATATTTATATTTAGATTATTGATGAATATATTTTCTTCATTTAAAAAAAAATTCAATTTGACCCAAAGTATATTTTTATTGGGAATGTCTAAAACTTTTGAATCATATTAAATTTTTTAAATGAATAAAATATGTATGCAGCTTAGAAGAATGAGAATGATACTTAGAATGGTCAATTAATATGTTTATTACGTGACATCAACAGGAACAGAACACTTACGCTGTGGTGCAAGATAAAATTGAATGCATAGTTTTTAGTAAATCAACTGGCAAAATAGACCAAGAAGTTTGTTCTAGGTCATTTCTATGTGGACACATTTATTATTCTGTGCAAAAAAGCCAAAGTACCAATCTATTGCAAAATATGGCTGCTGCTTGCCCCATTTAAACAAAGAAATAAATTAAGGGTGACATGGAAAACAGAAATGGCAATGTTGGAATTCATCGTGACAGTGCCATGGAAAGTGATTATAGGAGTAATTCTGTCCTCTCATGCCCATGTAAATGGAAAAAGGAATCCCCAGCAATTCCTGTTTCCACAGATTTACAAATAAGAGAAGCAAAACATGAATTTAAAATCAACTGAGACCCAAGGTTGAATAAGCTCTCTAGGAACATGAAACATGGTCAAACTCCATTACAACATAGTGAATTATAAACTACTTAGGGCATTTTTTGTAATAGAATTTTGTGTATTAAAGGTAACTTTGATAGAGGATTATCTTCTGAAGTTGGTCATAAAGCCCATCATGCTGATACTCATAGTTTGTTGTAATGGTCTTTGACCCGTAGGAGACACACAGGAAATGGAAGTTGCATGCTAAGCCAGCTAAAATGATTTCTGCACAACAGTAAAAAGCATTGCAAGCCTTCCCCATCACTTATTAGCAAGGAGAACAAAAAGATGACAGTCAGGAAGCCGCCTCATCAAGAGAAACTATATTTCCAACATGCAACAGGTTAATAAGGCAGTCAGCACAGCTTCTGTGGGAAATACCAAAATGAACAAGAAACCGGAAATGATTTCTTATGCATCTTTGAACTTCCGAGTGGGATACTATATACTGGATCGACACATGGCAAGCCAGGCTACTGTGGAGGTCTAAAGCCTCCTTCTGTATGTACAAGATTGCCATTTTCTTCATTGCTATGGGTGATGTTCGACAATAACACAAAACAACTCACCTGCAACAGAAGATTCTTTGTGCATTTAAAAACAAACAAACCATGAGCTTCAAGTAAAATAAATACAATAACATCCAAGCAAGGCAAGCCATTGTGGACATTTGGAAACAACTGTTAATGGGACACACATAGCAAGCGGTTGCTCTTAAAGTTAGCCACCACAACCATAGCAAGTCCCACAGCTAGCAATTAAAAAAAAACATTGATCAATTACCAATTACAGAAGTAGATCAATACTACGCATCAGAAGTAAGCCTCTCTTTATCAGACGGCTGAGCATGGATCTCAGCCTTGTGATATGTGGCATCATAATGATTTTTCTTATTTCTCTTGAAGAAACCACACTACAAGGAAGCAAGGTATTTAGTCAATTTTACAGTTTTGTGTATCAGAGCTAAAGAACAGAACATCTCAGATTTTAACCTGCTTTCCATTTACTGCTTGTTTACAAAGAGACCACTTTTGACCAACCAAAAGTGAACAGCCACTGTAGTATGTTCCATTGTGACATTCAACACACTCTATCACCATGGGTCTCTGATCAAATATTTATGTAAATGATGCTAGTCAGCTAATTGATTTTTCTATTTGTAACAGAAACGCTAAGGACAAAAATCATTCTGAAAAGGAAAATGTATCACACATCTGATTACAGCTTTGGGTGGTTTCTTCTGGCAGCAGAATACGAACTCCAAGAGGCAAAAGGTTGACTTCTGCAGTTTATTGAGACAAAGGTTGGAAAATAAATTCTCTAAGTAAAAGTTAGCACAAATCCAAATAAAATATAGATAAACGGTGAGTATTTTTCTGCCTTTTACAGTACATTTTATGGAACAAGTACCATCAACTTGAGGCCTTTGGATCTGTGGGGTGAGTCACAATACAGATTCGAATACACTATCGTGAAAGAATGATTGCTGTCATTTTCCCAAATTCTGAACCACCATGTGACCCTTAAATGGTAGGGACCCCATGCTCCTCAGGTTAGGTCACTTTAAATGAGTATAAACGTATAATTCGACTTTCTACTATAGTTTCCTTCATTCGACAATAGAGAACTTTTCCTATGTACTTGTATCTAGTTCATAAGGCCATGGAACTGCCTTTTATAAAATATAACTTGGTCAAATCTCTCTCGGAAAATTCTGCTTTCTACTCTGGCAACTCATGATAAAAATCTAGATTTGCTATGTACAGTATGGCAGCTACTAGTTCCATGAGACTATTTAAATGACATTACATTTAAAATTAATCACACTGGCTGCATTTCAAGTGCTCAATAGGCACATGTGAATAATGGCTACCATTTTGGACAGTGCAGCTCCAGAACATTTCCATCATTGCAGAAGATTTCATTAGGCAGTGTTAATCTAGACTCTTCATCCTTATATTGATTTGTGACTCTCAATGTAACTTAATACATAGTGAATACACCTAGCCAACTTTCAGTAATATGTGCTAGTAAGTAGAGTGGAAAGAATGAACCAGAAACCAAGAGTCCTGCCTCCAACTTGGCAACATTCTTTTTTTTTTTTTTTTTATAAAGATGTGGGGTACAATTCATAATTAGGCATGTAAGTGGTCATCATACAGGTAAAGTTTGGGACTACCTTTGGTCCCCACTTTGCCTGGTTTGAGATTAAGTGCCCTTATTGTTATGTGCAACCCCCTCCCCTCCTCGGGCAGTTTCCTGCTGCCAATTCCTTTCTTATAGTATAAAGGTAAATGTTCAGGGTCTGCTTATGAGTGAGAACATGTGGTACTCAGTTATTTGTTTCTGTGATAAATCACTTAGTATTATAGACTCTAAATCCATTCAAGTTGTGGCAACATTCTTAATATTCCTGGGCATGAGCATCTTTATTGGTAAAATAAAGGTGATTGGACCAGCTCGGGGTGCTTTTTTTTTTTTACCTCCAAACAAAATACTGTGCAGAATCTTGAATTTTAAAACAGATAAAATTTGAACTGCTCTGATTGAAGTGGGGATCCCCATCTGCCTAGTTTAACTTTGCTACTGACCATGGATGTATAAAACTCAATTTAAGGGCCACTGAACTAGAATACTTTCTGAACCTAAAATCCTATAACATATAAAAGCAAAAAAAATTTAGTTGAAGAAAGAAAAGTATAAAATAATAAAAAAGATTTTCCTTTAATGTTGTATAAGCTATCTGATTATTCTAAGTCCCTCTGACAATCTGCATATTTTAGAGCTTCAACACACACACACACACACACACACACACACACACACACACACACACAATTAAGTCATTTAGTTCAATCCACTTATTAAACAGATGAGACAAACAGCAGCTCCAGAAAGGTGGAATGATTTGCACAAGATTATACATGGCTTGGTTTCCTTAACTCTCAACCCACTGCTGTCTCACTCATTGAGGGCTGCCAATAAGACTCTGAAAAAAGAATATCCTTGTGACTTCTTACAGAAAACACAATATCATTCTTAAATATGAAACGCCAACATTTAATTTTTATTTATTTCTATTTTTTGAGTTAGAGTCTCACCCAATCCCCCAGGCTGAAGTACACTGGCATACTCATGGCCACTGCAGCCTCGACCTGCTGGGCTCAGGTGATCCTTCCACCTCAGCCTACCAAGTAGCTGGAACCACAGGTGCGCACCACCACACCTGGCTAATTTTTTGATTTATTGTAGAGATAAGGTCTCACCAAGTTGTCCAGGCTGGTCTAGAACCCCTGGGCTCAGGCAATCCTC
This sequence comes from Cephalopachus bancanus, assembly GCA_027257055.1. NCBI lineage: Eukaryota > Metazoa > Chordata > Mammalia > Primates > Tarsiidae > Cephalopachus > Cephalopachus bancanus. The sequence goes on along the minus strand of JAPVLO010000122.1, from coordinate 3,074,626 downwards.
TTGTGTTGGCCTCCCAAAGTGCTGGGATTACAGGCTTGAGCCACTAAGCCCGGCCTCAAATTTAATTTTTAAATCAAAATAATGTTCGGGGCATCTCCTATATTTGCTGGCCATGTTTGTCAGAGGAACCTACAGGCTGAGGTAAACATCAGAGGTAAAACTGACTAAAATCCTATGCCAGGAGGAGTTTTGTGAAGAGCAGATATTAGGCTTCAATTACATGTCTAGAAGACAACAGATAAATTATCTCAGATTAGCCGGGCTCGGTGGCTCAGCCTGTAATCCCGCGCCTTTGGGAGGCTGAGGTGAGTGGATTGCCTGAGCCCGCGGGTTCGAGACCCGCCTGGGCAACCTGGTGAGACCTCATCTCTACAATAAATAAAAAATTAGCCGGGCGTGGTAGCGCGCGCCTGTAGTTCCAGCTACTTGGAAGGCTGAGGTGGAAGGATCGCCGGAGCCCAGCAGGTCGAGGCTGCGGTGGCCGGGAGCAGCCACTGCACTCCAGCCTGGGCGACAGAGTGAGACTCCAACTCAAAAAAATAAATAAATAAATAAATAAGACAACATCTAGGCAAGAAATGAATATAATCCTTCTATAATTTAAGGATTATTCTTACATGATAATTACAACTTTTTTGTGAGGCAGGAAGCAGAGTATGCTGAAGACATGGAGAAACACTGGAGAAACCCACTGGGTAAACCACATAAGGAGAGGGAATCCAGAATAACCAAATATTTATCTTGATAATCCTTCCAGAGATGCAACGGCGTTGACAGATTTTACTTTGTATTTGCCAGGCTCTTACAGACTCCAGACTCAAGTACAAAAAGCCCAGCTCGAACTTCCTTAAATAAAAAGAGACTATTTTGTCTTGTGTTACTAGAAAGTCTTCAGGTATGGTAGATCCAAAGCATCGGAGTGTACCCTCCTCTTCCCTCCTCTTCATATTTCAGCTCTTCTTTTCATAGTGTCAGATTTTCTCATAACATAGAGATGGACAGAGTAGCACCAGGCTTCCGTAGTTCTAGCTGAGCAAAGTCTCAGTAGTGTGCACCTCTGTGCTAATTGTTCTAGAAAAGCCCCAGGGAGACTCTGCTTGGACAGGCGTGGGTCATGTTTCCACTCCTGAAAACTGGTAATAGGTGGAGAGGCACTACACACACACACACACACACACACACACACACACACACACACACACAATCAGGATGCTAGACAGGTAAAAATCACACATGTTCATTACCCATTTTGATATTCTGCACACTCTTCCTTAGATTGTATTTTTACTTACAAATTTCAACAAACTAAAGATTTTTAAATTTTGCTGGAATTCATTATTGGGATTTAATAACATATTTCATCCACAGAATGTGATATTTTCTCAAACTTGAAGAATAAGGATTCTTTACATTTTTCTCTAATGCTAGTCCCTCATTTCCCGATTGTTTCTTATGTTGGGAATTCTTAGTTGGGATGGACTCCTGTAACAAATGAAGGTTAACAAGAGAAAAACAAATAGAAGTTTATTAACACATGTATCTCATGTGTACATGGAAAATAACCTGGAGAAATGAGTAAATCTCTAGAGTAAATCTCAAAGAGATGGCTTTGATTTCAAATTAAATACCCTGATAAAAAATAAAGGGTGTGGGAGAGATCCAGTCATGACAAGGTAACCAGGAAAATCAGAGTAAACAAGAGCAGACAGGCCATACAGATTTCAGCTGATGCCCTCTCCATGGATGAGTTTCTAGTGATTTTAGAGTCTTTCTCTTCCTGATGCACAGAAGGAACTACCCTTACAAATGGAGGTGTCCTTTTTAGATATATAATTTTTCTTACAAAAGGGTAATTTCTCCTTTGTGTTTAGAGCTTATCTTGTGTCTGTTTTCCCAAAATAATCAGTTCAAAATAATCCTTTGGCTAAAGAGGCATATTTAGGGTGATATATTCTGGTCTCCTATAGTCATGTTTTGGGGTAGTGTGTCCTGAACCCCATCATTTTCATTTATTTATTTATGTTTAGAGAGAGAGTCTCTCTTTGTCATCCAGGCTGGAGTGCAGTGGTGTGATCATAGCTCACTGCAGCCTCAAACTCCTGGGCTAAAGTGATCCTCCTGCCTCAGCCTCCCCAGTAGATGGGACTGTGGGTGTACAGTACCACCACACCCAGTTACTTTCATTTATTTCTGCATTTTTTTAGTCAACTAATGTACACAGACATTTTTACCCTCTCTTGGAGATTTAGAAAAAGGAAAAAAGAGAATTCACTGTGACATGAGTTTATTGGACATATCTTAGAGAATCAAGCTGATCTTAAAAGCGGTAATGGTACTTTGAGTCCAGCATTAGCTGGAAAAAGGTAGCTACCTTCTCTACATATTTTTTTCAGTTTCTTAGATCTTATAGCATTTTCTTTGGGTGGATCAAATAGAAACCACTCTAGATATTATTAATATGAAGGAATTTAATTTAGGGGATTGTATGTATAAAAAACAGACTGAAGTGGTCCTTTAGGCTGGGCCTCTGGGGATCTCTGAGGCAGTCAAATAGAGTTGAAGACAAATGCTTGTAGCTACAATCCAAGGTCAGGAAAATAGAAGAATCAAGACGTCACAATCCTTCTCTGCTTCTCAGAAAACTAAAAGAAGCTCAACACTGAACCTTGGGTCTCCATACCATACTTGCTAGAAGCAAAAGCCACTATGCACTCACCTTTCAGATCTCAAGTGAAATGATGCAATTCATAGAATTAGATTTATATGCACAACCCTAGCTGCAAGGGAGTCTGAAAGGGTATTTTTAACTTTCCAGCACTTCCAACTAGAAAAAAGGTGAAATAAGACAGGTGCGGTAGCTCATAACTATAGTCCCAGAACTTTGGAAGGCCAAGGTGGGAGGATTGCTGGAGCTCAGGAGTTTGAGACCAACTTAGGCAACATAGTGAGACCTTGTCTTTACAAAAAAAAATAGTAATAAAAAATTAGCTGGGCATGGTAATACATGCCTGTAGTCCTAGTTCAAGGCTGTGGTAACTGGCGCTTGCCACTGCACTCCAGCCTGGATGACAGAGTGAGACTCCAACTCAGAAAAAAAAGAAAGAAAAAGGGTGGAATAGAGATTGAGCAAGCCAATCCACAGATATATACCACAATAGCTTAGGAGTTTTATTCATTTATGTTTGTTTTCTAGCAGGGATACTTGAGTTGTTTGTGGTGAGAACAGGCAAAGGAAAACTGAATAGTTGCCGTTGAGAAAGGAAATGTCAAGTTACAAAAAGCTTCTCTTTGAAATAGCCCGAACCTTTTCTTTTTTTTTTTTTTTTTTTTTAGTTGGAGTCTCACTCTGTCGCCCAGACTGGAGTGCAGTGGCCGCTTCCGGCCACCGCAGCCTCGACCCGCTGGGCTCCGGTGATCCTTCCGCCTCAGTCTTCCGAGTAGCTGGAACTACAGGCGCGCGCTACCACACCCGGCTGATTTTTTGATTTATGGTAGAGATGAGGTCTCGCTGCCCAGGCGGGTCTCGAACCCGCGGGCTCAGGAAATCCACTCACCTCAGCCTCCCAAAGGCGCGGGATTACAGGCTGAGCCACCGAGCCCGGCCTAGCCCGAACCTTTTCAATCTTTTGGTTTTGTTGCTTGATGCTGAGTGGGGTGTGGCAGAAAAACTCGTGGATTCTTCGGCTTGTTTCTAAAATGAATTTTATTTTATTTTATTTTGAGTTGGAGTCTCACTCTGTCACCCAGACTGGAGTGCAGGGGCCGCTCCCGGGCACCGCAGCCTCGACCTGCTGGGCTCCGGCGATCCTTCCGCCTCAGCCTTCCGAGTAGCTGGAACTACAGGGGTGCGCTACCACGCCCGGCTAATTTTTGATTTATTGTAGAGATGAGGTCTCGCCAAGTTGCCCAGGCAGGTCTCGAACTCGCGGGCTCAGGCAGTCCACTCACCTCAGCCTCCCAAAGCGCGGGATTACAGGCTGAGCCACCGAGCCCGGCTTCTAAAACGAATTTTTGAGTGGCCAGCAAAGTTTGGTTTTTTTCGATTCCGCAAAGGCTTTATTGAGGTGGGGGGGGGGGTTCAGTCCTTCTTGGCCGCCGCCTTCCTCAAGGCAGCCAGCACGTCGCTCAGCTCCTCGTGCCTCCTCTTGGCGCGGATGTGCGTCCCCATCCGTTTCTTGATGAACTTGAGCGCCCGCTTGTCCTTGGAGACCTTGAGCGGTTCCATGGCGCGCCGCTCAGAGGGGCCGAAGCCGCACTCCTCCCGGATCATGTCCCGCACGAACTTGGTGTGCTTGGTCAGGCGCCCGCGGCGGTGGCTGTGCCTCGGCTTGTTCAAGTTCGTGGTCACCTTGTGGCCCCTGTTGAGGCCCACGGCCATGGGGTAGCGCAGGGCCATGGCGGCTGCTTGCCGATGGCTGCCGCGGCGGAAGGGCGGCAAAGTTTTAAAACAAAGTTTACAAGCGAGAAAAAGAGAAGAAGGAAAAAGGAAGATTCATGGCAGAAGGACCTGCCGTGGGCAAGTTTTTTCAAAGAAGAAAAACTGGGCTTTTGCCTTCAAATTTCAAACTACATACAGCTACCTAATTATTGATATGCAAATGAGGGTGGAGCACAGGTAACTGCTGCCCTCTCCAGCGCTGATGGGAGGAGGGGTGGTCTTATTATCATTTTTATGGTTTTGATCAGTTAAGAGGTGGGGTTGAGCCTTTTTTTTTTTTTTTTTGAGTTGAAGTCTGAGTCTGTTGCTCAGGCTGGAGTGCAGTGGCATGCTCACAGCCACCGCAGACTCGACCTGCTGGGCTCAGGCAATCCTTCCACTTCAGCCTTGCAAGTAGTTGGAACTATAGGCATGCGCCACCACGCCCGGCTAATTTTTGGTTTTATTGTGGAGATGAGGTGTCACTAAGTTGCCCAGGCTGGTCTCAAACCCGTGGGCTCAGGCAATCCTCTCATCTCAGCCTTCCAAAGTGCTGGGATTATAGGCATGAGCCACCATGCCCAGCCGAGGTTGAGCTTTTTACCATCAATAGGGAACCCGAAGGATTTTTAGTGATTATGAGCTGAAAGGTTGGGCTGTCCTAGCCTTGTATCTGGTGGGATTTTCTTTTGATTTTTTTCCCAGGGGGTAGGATAGGCTGCCAGCTTAATGTAATTTTAAAAATGTCTGAACACTTTCTAAAACCTGCCTATGGGAAATTTATCTATCTATGTCTAACCTGTGCTAGCTACCCTGCCTCATTACTAATTTAGAGAAGTCACTATAACCAGACCAACATATCATTGCTTCTGTGGGTCTAGCTGTAATCCTAGCGCTTTGGGAGGCAGAGGTGAGAGGATTGCCTGAGTCCAGGAGTTTGAGACTAGGCTGGGCAACTTGGCTAGACCTCATCTCTACAATAAGTAAAAAAATTCCAGGTGTGGTGGTATGTGCCTGTAGTTCCACATACTTGGAAGGCTGAGGCAGAAGGATCCCTTGAGTCTAGCAGGTCGAGGCTGCAGTAGCCATGAGTGTGCCACTGCACTCCAGCCTGGGCGATAAAGTGAGACTGACTCAAAAAAAAAAAAAAATCTTTCAGTCCATACATCTTTGTGACATGTGGGAGATAGGAAGGAGTCTTCAAACTTGTTCTTCCTATGACAAATTCTGGTCTAATATACATGGTTTAGCTCAAGTGCAAGATGGGCTCTGTGAGCATTTCCTCCTTTGCACAGTAAAGGTATAATAATAAGCAACAAAACTGCAACTTGCCTTCCCACGAAAGGAAACCAAAGAATCGATGGTGTGTGAAGAACTCTGAGAAAGGACTCAAAAAAAAAAAAAAAAAGAATCTGCTTCTTTCACACTCTTCCATTTCAGAGGAGAAAAAAATCAAGAATAATCAGTACTCAGCAATTTCAAGATGCTTAACTGATAATCTTAACACATTGATTTTCTGTGTGTTCCCTGACCCCATCCCAAACTTGCATTATGGTCATTATATTAAGGGCTGAGACAGACAAGAGTTTAACCCAGAAATAAGGTCACTCTTGTTGCTGTTCAGAATGTCCTATGTTGATAATACTTTAAGAGTTAGGTTCATTCTTAAATTTTTAAAAGTTTTCTTTAGTATCGTTTTTTGTTTTTTGTTTTTTTTTTGCAGAAGGTACATAGGCTTACAGACTGTAGTTGTAACACCCACTAGCAAGTCATGGGTTGGTAGACACAGAATGAGGAGACAAAAGGTTCCAGTGACAATAAAAATAAACTGTTTCCCCATCTGTGAAATGAGGAAGCAGAACTGATTTCCATGCTTCTGTCCTATTTCAGCATTTTATGATTCTAAGTAATAAACAAGGGTAAGTATAAAATAGTAACATTTAATGAGCATGTCCACATAATCTCATTTACTCCTTACAAGAACCTGTGAGAGCCGGGCTCAGTGGTTCAGCCTGTAATCCCGTGCTTTGGGAGGCCGAGGTGAGCGAATTGCCTGAGCCCGTGGGTTTGAGACCCACCTGGGCAACTTGGCGAGACCTTGTTTCTACACTAAATCAAAAAAATTAGCCGGGCGTGGTAGTGTGCTTCTGTAGTTCCGGCTACTTGGAAGGCTGAGGTGGAAGGATTGCCGGAGCCCAGCATGTCGACTCTGGGGTGGTGGTGAGTGTGCCACTGCACTCCAGCCTGGGTGACAGAGTGAGACTTCAATTCAAAAAAAAAAAAAAAAAGAACCTGTGAGATGGGTACTATAATCAATCATATTTCACAGAGGATTATCTAGAGCATTCTCTGTAAAATACTGATATCTTTGGGGCACAGAGATATCAGTAACCCATCCAAGGTTATATTCTAAGGTGAATAATTCACACCCACAGCCTGCCAGAGCCACGTCTTTTTTTTTTTTTTTGAGTTGGAGTCTCACTCTGTCGCCCAGACTGGAGTGCAGTGGCCGCTCCTGGCCACCGCAGCCTCGACCTGCTGGGCTCCGGCGATCCTTCCGCCTCAGCCTTCCAAGTAGCTGGAATCACAGGCATGCTCTACCACGCCCGGTTGATTTTTTTATTTATTGTAGAGATGAGATCTCGCTGCCCAGGCAGGTCTCGAATCCGTGGGCTCAGGCAATCCACTCACCTCAGCCTCCAAAGGCGTGGGATTACAGGCTGAGCCACTGAGCCCGGCTCGAGAGCCACGTCTTATGCACTGCCCTGTCACCTCACTACTTACGACACATGAACCTCTAGCTTCCCAGCTCCTGTTACTGGGGCAGAGGAAGTACCACAAACAGAAACCAGGCATTTCCACACAGTGGCCTGAGCCCTTTTGATCAATATTCAGGACATCTAATGATCTCTAAAGTAGTTGTCGACACTAGTGGTCCTTTAAGAGTTAGCTGGGGACATTTTGTAGCATGAATGCTTGGGTATCACCCACAGAGATTCTGATGTAGTCGGTGTGGCAGATAGTCTGGACATCAGATTTGAAAAAAAAAATTTCCTAGGTGATTCAAATGTGTAGCTCAGGTTGAGAACAACTACTCCAAATTTTCTGGGAATGGGGTTGTACCAGGGGCAAATTCTACCCACAGAGAATATGGTATTGACCTTATATGTCAACTACTGGTAACTCATTATTTTTAATTTATTTTTAATGCCTGCTGAGATTACAGGCATGAGCCTATTAATTAGAATCATAAAATGCTACCAATAAAAAATGAATTCATTTATCCTTTAATACCATCAGTAGTTTTAGATTATAAATGTCCCATAAGAGATCAGAGCCAGTGTCTTATTTGTATGTATAACCCCCAGATCCTAACTTAGCATTCTTAAGCATTTATTTACTTCCAATCGGAAAATAATGATTAAGCCACATCCATTTCACAATGATAAGCTCTTAACGGAACACTCTATCTAAATCTATCTACTGATTATTGGTGAATTGAACACTTAACAGCTAGGCTTTGAGATAACAAAAGCAGCACACTCTGACCCTGTATTTTCTGGACATTTTCGGCAGATGTTCTAGAAGGATGAATGGTGAGAGATTTTATCTGACCTCTCCTAACATGGGTCTGTGTGTATGACCCTGACACAGGCAGCATAACTGAAATGGCTCTGGGGCAAGGGCAAGAGAAGATTGAGGCACTTAAGCTTTGCTGACTGCTACAGAAATTGCACTTGACTCCCTCACTCTGGTGTAATCATCAACTATTACCTGGTTAGTTTTGCCCTTTGTGGCATCCGGCCCACCCTGGCACTGGGCTGGACAGGTTCCCTGCTCTGGTTTGTGCTCTATGGTTCATTTATCCTTAGTCAGAGAGTTTGGTCATAAATTTCCCTATATATTTCCTCCTAGGATGAGGTCTGTTGTGACATCTCCTCAGACCTGACTCTAGATCCTATGTAGCTCTACTACATTCCAGCAGCTGGATGAGATGCCTTTCAGAGCTGGCAAAACCTGCTTTTTAAGGTACAGAAGAGAAAGAAAACACTGGCCTCTGAACACAATCAGGAACTATGGGAAAAACAGAGGCCATTAGCATCACAACAGCCACTCTTGAAATCATTCCAAAGTTCATTTTCTTCATCTCTGTGCATCTTGCCTTTTCCCCAATGTGAGTGGTCGGACTCTCCTGTCCTTTGGTCTTGAGGATCTGCCTTTAATCATTTACTTGATGCTACCCCAGGTTGATGAAACAACTCTTTTCCACTTTGTTTTCTTAGCCCTGAGGACATATTTAATGTGGAACCCAACTATCTGAGGCATTTTTTTCCCTCAAGGTAAAGCAGAATAACCTCTCAATCCCAGTTTGTCTTCCCATGTTGTCCCTTTTGTGTTAGTGTACTAGAGATCAGGTTTTTGTTAAAATGTTTTCATTTAGAGTAGAAGGCTAGGTCTTATCCTTACTTCCCTGGTCTGGACAAATGAAAGCATTCCTTACCCCAAATCTATCCCACGTCCCAGAATATTCTCAGTCATAAGGGAATGACATAGCTATGATTATTAATAATCCATTGTGAGACTGTGGCAAGTTGCAACCAATAATAAAGTGCCAATGTTTGTAATAATTTCCTCTATGAATCCAAATAGATTCAATGATAGCCCTGTAGTCAGACCACAGTCACTCATAGATATTCCTGTGTGATTTGTTGAGATGGGAAGGGTGGAATCATAGTATGACTGGGTGTGTCTTGACCTCCAGCCCATGTCATCTATGCCATAGCCCAAGTCAAACCACTGCCATGTCTGACAGCCTCTACACAGTTATGAGTAGACATTATTGTAGTGTTTTAATATTCATAGAACTGTATATGTGATCCTAGGCTAAAAAAGGCCCACAGCCAAAAAGTGCCAATCACATTTCTATGAGTGGTAACATCTGATTTTTTAAAAAATGTACTTATTTTGTATCAGAGTCTCACTCTGTTGTCCAGGATGGAGCGAAGTGGCATTACTGAGCAAACATGACTCATGGCATCTTTGACCTTCTGGGCTCAGGAAAACCTGGGATTTCAACAGGCGCAATAGTAGCTGGGAGTACAATAGGTGCAAGCCACAACGCCTATCTAAATGTAAAAAATATATACATTTTTGTAGAGACAAAGTTTGGTTTTAAACTCCTGTGCTCAAGCAATCCGCCTGCCTTGGCCTCCAAAACTGCTGAGATTACAGGCATGAGCCAGCTATCTTGACTAGATGTTTAAAGAACCAAGAAAGCTAAGATTTTGTATAATACCAAGTCCCACCTGTAATCCTAGCACTTTCCGAGCCCAGGAGTTTGAGACCAGTCTGGGCAACATAGGAAGACCTCATCTCTACCAAGCAAACAGACAGAGCCAAGCATGGTTGTGCACCCCTGTAGTCCCAGCTACTCAAGAGACTGAAGTGGAAGGATCGCCAGAGCCTAGGAGGTAGAGGCTATGGTGAGCTGTAATCATGCCACTGCCCTCCAGTCTGGGCGACAGACTGACTCAAAAAAAAAAAAAGAAAGAAAAACTACTATCTGATATATTGAATAGATAACACATTTTAGATTGAAAATGCCAGAGCATACTATATTGTCTGGGCACTATATAGATGCTTTATTATTCTTGTGTTAAATTATGATAATCCTGCTAAAGTTTCATAAAACTCCTTAAATATAAATGAACTCCTTTGGTGCAGGAAATATTTTGATGGCTGATTTTGCCAAGCCAGTCCTAGTGATTAATATAACGACACATGTCACAGCTGGACTGCTCTCACATCCAAAATATGTTCTAAGAAGGAAACAACTTCAGAACTTTTATTTTCTATGCCTTGTTATCATTGCTAAATAACTCCTATCCCTACAGGCATAAGCCTTTGAAGCAGATGAACAGATAACTCCCAATTTGTAGGTATCTTGAATAAACCATCTTTAATACCATTTTCTTTTACTTATAAAGGAGGAAAATTATTTTAAAGACCTGAGCATCAGCTACATAGCAGAGAAAAAAGAGAAAAAATATATTCTCAATCACAATTACATTATATTCTTTGGCACTGACATCTTTGGCTGATCTGAAATACTAAGAATAAATAAAAACATGGAACTTTAGTTTGGCTTGATGAAATTTTTAAAAAGGCAATTCAGGTTGTCATTTATAATTTTAGAGTCTATTTCACATACATAATGTTGTGTTACTAAGCAATGAACACTTTCATAAAAAATTTTTATTTCACACTTTTATACAAATATCCACAGGTATTTTCTAATCATGAAATAATTTTACAATGCAAATTAGTACAAAAATGTATCAAATGCAAACAGACCAGTGACTTGACTTGAGATGACATTTTTAACAATTATAAATTTAAACACCATAACATTCTTGTTTTTTGGTTGTTAAACCCTCCCAACCCCCTTTATCAGGACATTCATTTTTAGAACAAAGGTCAATAAAAAATGTCAAAAATATCAGCTCCTTAGCAACCTAAAAGCCAGAGCATTAGGCTCCAAGTTAACGAGGCAAGAAACTGACACTTGAAACATGGTTAAAACCTGTTTTAGAGAAACTTTTGTAAACATAATCATTTGTAAAACCATTTTTGGTAAAACTATTTTTGTAAATAAGAATTCCAAAGTACAGCCAAAATAACATCCTTAGTCTCTTAAAGGTATAAGATTTCTGAAAAGAAAAAACAAAAACAAAAAAAGCCAAAGCAACAATGGCATATACAACTGTATTTTGTTCTTTTAAAAGATTGAGACACTGCTTATGCTATATCCAAACAAATTAGCACCTGTTTGCTGTTACTCCCCACAAAACGTTTTGAAGCATAGTCGTTAAAAAAAAATCAGCTTTCCAGCCGGGCTCGGTGGCCCAGCCTGTAATCCCGCGCCTTTGGGAGGCTAAGGTGAGTGGATTGCCTGAGCCCGCAGGTTCGAGACCCGCATGGGCAGAGAGACCTCATCTCTACAATAAATCACAAAATCAGCCGGGCGTGGTAGTGCATGCCTGTAATTCCGGCTGCTTGGAAGGCTGAGGTGGAAGGATCGCCGGAGCCCAGCAGGTCGAGGCTGCGGTGGCTGGGAGTGGCCACTGCACTCCAGTCTGGGCGACAGAGTGAGACTCCAACTCAAAAAAAAAAAAAAAAATCAGCTTTCATATCTACTCAATCTTTATGTATAGAGTAATAATTGTCCCCTCCCTTCCATCATTTTTCCAATTAAAAAACAATTTAAAGTTGTTAAATTAGTCCCAAAGTAATTCTGGAAATATAGATAGGGGAGAAAACAAAACGAAAAATAGAACATCAACTTACTGATCAAATGGCTCCAATAACATTTAAAAACTTAAAAGTTATAATGTTCTACCTGATAGAATCACTGTTTTGACTGGTTATGGTGGCTCATGCCTATAATCCCAGCATTTTGGGAGGTGGAGGTGAGAGGATTGTCTGAGCTCAGGTGTTCGAGACCAGCCTGAGCAACATGGCAAGACCTTGTCTCTACAATAAACCAAAAAATTAGCCTGTGGTTCCAGCTACTTGGAAGGCTGAGGTGGAAGGCTCACCTGAGCCCAGCAGGTCGAGGCTATGGTGGTGTGGCTGTGAGCGTGCCACTGCACTCCAGCCTGGGCAAGAGAGTGAGACTCCAACTCCAAAAAAAAAAAAAACAAAAAGCCGAGCTCAGTGGCTCAGCCTGTAATCCCCACGCCTTTGGGAGGCTGAGGTGAGTGGATTGCCTGAGCCCATGGGTTCAAGACCTGCCTGGGCAACTTGGTGAGACCTCATCTCTACAATAAATCAAAAACTAGCCGGGCGTGGTAGCACGTGCTTGTAGTTCCAGCTACTTGGAAGGCTGAGGCGGAAGAATCGCCGGAGCCCAGCAGGTCAAGGCTGCGGTTGCCGGGAGCAGCCATTGTACTCTAGTCTGGGCGACAGAGTGAGACTCCAACTCAAAAAAAAAAAAAAAAAGTCACCATTTTGGTAGTAGATATTCATTCAGTAGTCTTACACTGGATCAGTTTGGATCCACCATAGGCACTCACCATTCCTTTCAAGTCCTAAATATACAGTATTTGCAGCAGTGAGTAAACTGCACTAGAGATCAATGAACAAACCCATTTTCTCCAAGAAAAGTTATAGCACATTTTCTCCTGCAAGTTATAGCACAAAATTCAGAAATAATCACACTGGGCTCTCAACTAAAAAATATCCAATGCCTGAAATAATTAAACATCTTATAGTTAATCCTATTTCTTAAACTTTTTGGGTTGCAGGGGGTGGGGGTGGGGGTGTCTGCCATGCAGGAGATGTTATAATTTACAGATAAGTTATGAAAACAACTCTCTGGAATATTTATAAAGATTTATTATTTCCTTTTTGCAGTAAATAATTTAGAACAAACTGACGACCTCTCATATTCGAATTCCGATTGCTTAAACGAACCTGAAGAATACACTGGAGAATCTTTGGCCTTGTTAGTCAATAGCAAAATGGTTTGTAAAAAAAGAAAAAATAAATATCATATACAAGTAAGTATAAGTAGCATTCCAGTCTGCTGTCCCTGTGTGTTTTAGTGAAAGGGAGAATGAAACCTGTATGCATTTGGCATGAGCAAGTATTCACACATCTAGGAAACGGAAAAAGATGGCAGGATGGCAACATCACCTCCTATTGCACGTTTCACATAAGACAGCACTTTCAATTGAAACACAACTACCCTGATGGCATAGTCCCGTGATGCGGGTCAGTGAACTCCAAGGATGCTTGCCGCGGCAGTGCTGAGGTTAGGACGGCCGCTCTGTTAGTATGGGTGACTGTGGGTGCCTTCCTCCAGCTACACTACTGGGAGGATGTCGTCTGAGTGCAACTGGACAGGCCCTTCCCCAGCACGTGTAAGTCAGCCACACCAAAAACAAAGGCAACCCGGAAAGTTAAATTAAGGCAGTTAAAGAAAAGTCCATTCCAACAGTTTAAAATTTGGCTGTGCAAAACAGGAGCCTTAGGCTACGTAACAATATCCACAGTTAAAACTGTAGGTTCGTACTGTGTGTAGTCACTTCTGAAATATGTCCTCGGTACTGGACAGGCTTTTGAATCCACCTGAATTTCTTGAGTTGGAAAAATAAAAGCAGTTTGGGTACTGTGAAAATTATTTTTGGCCCTCCTATGAGTAGCTTTCATTTTCATTCCACTTTGTGATCCACTGTTTTTTTTCAAGGTTATCATTATATTTTTCATCTTTGATCTCTCGCTCTTCTTTCCGGATCCTTACAGCATGGTATCGGGGAACACTATCATCGTACCTAGAGCGTTTAAAGAATCCACACTGGAGAAAGGAGAAAGAGAAACAGGAACAAATGAATTAATCTCAAGAAAAGCAAGTGCACTAAATAGGAATGTCTAAGCTTTCTGTTCAGCTATGTCTACCTTTGGACTAAGAGAAAAAGACATGGTTTTCTTTTAAGAAAGAATCAGTAGGTTGAAAATAAAGAACAGCCAATGGGGATCAACTGAAGAGACAATCAACTGCAAAACTGGAAGAAAAGTCCATTTTCACCTTGTCTTTATGTTTTAACGATGTAAGCTCCCTCTTCACTAACAATCTAAGAGTTTATGAAACAGTATTTCCATTTAAAAAATCGTTGCAATATGTAAAAGATCTAATTTTCAGTTATTAGAACATAACTTTCAGAAAATGTTTTTAAAGGCATAAAACCAAAGATTCTTTCATGCCCTTCTCCCGCTAATAAAATAGAAATCAGGTCACAGATATTTTACAAATTACTACTATTTGGATATGCCTATGTACCAATAGGTCAATTTAAGAATCTTCTCTCCTCTAAGGCTCTAGTACACACACATGTCACATCTCTCATCGGCTAGGAGGTAATTTATGTTGCCTGGATTTGCTTTTGTGCTTCCAATTAAGCTGTTTAATTAATGAATCACATAGAAACTGTGCTTTGCAATAAAAGCAATCATGTACCACAGAACACTCCCTAATTTTTTTTTTTGCAAAAAGAGAATATTTATATTTAGATTATTGATGAATATATTTTCTTCATTTAAAAAAAAATTCAATTTGACCCAAAGTATATTTTTATTGGGAATGTCTAAAACTTTTGAATCATATTAAATTTTTTAAATGAATAAAATATGTATGCAGCTTAGAAGAATGAGAATGATACTTAGAATGGTCAATTAATATGTTTATTACGTGACATCAACAGGAACAGAACACTTACGCTGTGGTGCAAGATAAAATTGAATGCATAGTTTTTAGTAAATCAACTGGCAAAATAGACCAAGAACTTTGTTCTAGGTCATTTCTATGTGGACACATTTATCATTCTGTGCAAAAAAGCCAAAGTACCAATCTATTGCAAAATATGGCTGCTGCTTGCCCCATTTAAACAAAGAAATAAATTAAGGGTGACATGGAAAACAGAAATGGCAATGTTGGAATTCATCGTGACAGTGCCATGGAAAGTGATTATAGGAGTAATTCTGTCCTCTCATGCCCATGTAAATGGAAAAAGGAATCCCCAGCAATTCCTGTTTCCACAGATTTACAAATAAGAGAAGCAAAACATGAATTTAAAATCAACTGAGACCCAAGGTTGAATAAGCTCTCTAGGAACATGAAACATGGTCAAACTCCATTACAACATAGTGAATTATAAACTACTTAGGGCATTTTTTGTAATAGAATTTTGTGTATTAAAGGTAACTTTGATAGAGGATTATCTTCTGAAGTTGGTCATAAAGCCCATCATGCTGATACTCATAGTTTGTTGTAATGGTCTTTGACCCGTAGGAGACATACAGGAAATGGAAGTTGCATGCTAAGCCAGCTAAAATGATTTCTGCACAACAGTAAAAAGCATTGCAAGCCTTCCCCATCACTTATTAGCAAGGAGAACAAAAAGATGACAGTCAGGAAGCCGCCTCATCAAGAGAAACTATATTTCCAACATGCAACAGGTTAATAAGGCAGTCAGCACAGCTTCTGTGGGAAATACCAAAATGAACAAGAAACCGGAAATGATTTCTTATGCATCTTTGAACTTCCGAGTGGGATACTATATACTGGATCGACACATGGCAAGCCAGGCTACTGTGGAGGTCTAAAGCCTCCTTCTGTATGTACAAGATTGCTATTTTCTTCATTGCTATGGGTGATGTTCGACAATAACACAAAACAACTCACCTGCAACAGAAGATTCTTTGTGCATTTAAAAACAAACAAACCATGAGCTTCAAGTAAAATAAATACAATAACATCCAAGCAAGGCAAGCCATTGTGGACATTTGGAAACAACTGTTAATGGGACACACATAGCAAGCGGTTGCTCTTAAAGTTAGCCACCACAACCATAGCAAGTCCCACAGCTAGCAATTAAAAAAAAACATTGATCAATTACCAATTACAGAAGTAGATCAATACTACGCATCAGAAGTAAGCCTCTCTTTATCAGACGGCTGAGCATGGATCTCAGCCTTGTGATATGTGGCATCATAATGATTTTTCTTATTTCTCTTGAAGAAACCACACTACAAGGAAGCAAGGTATTTAGTCAATTTTACAGTTTTGTGTATCAGAGCTAAAGAACAGAACATCTCAGATTTTAACCTGCTTTCCATTTACTGCTTGTTTACAAAGAGACCACTTTTGACCAACCAAAAGTGAACAGCCACTGTAGTATGTTCCATTGTGACATTCAACACACTCTATCACCATGGGTGTCTGATCAAATATTTATGTAAATGATGCTAGTCAGCTAATTGATTTTTCTATTTGTAACAGAAACGCTAAGGACAAAAATCATTCTGAAAAGGAAAATGTATCACACATCTGATTACAGCTTTGGGTGGTTTCTTCTGGCAGCAGAATACGAACTCCAAGAGGCAAAAGGTTGACTTCTGCAGTTTATTGAGACAAAGGTTGGAAAATAAATTCTCTAAGTAAAAGTTAGCACAAATCCAAATAAAATATAGATAAACGGTGAGTATTTTTCTGCCTTTTACAGTACATTTTATGGAACAAGTACCATCAACTTGAGGCCTTTGGATCTGTGGGGTGAGTCACAATACAGATTCGAATACACTATCGTGAAAGAATGATTGCTGTCATTTTCCCAAATTCTGAACCACCATGTGACCCTTAAATGGTAGGGACCCCATGCTCCTCAGGTTAGGTCACTTTAAATGAGTATAAACGTATAATTCGACTTTCTACTATAGTTTCCTTCATTCGACAATAGAGAACTTTTCCTATGTACTTGTATCTAGTTCATAAGGCCATGGAACTGCCTTTTATAAAATATAACTTGGTCAAATCTCTCCCGGAAAATTCTGCTTTCTACTCTGGCAACTCATGATAAAAATCTAGATTGGCTATGTACAATATGGCAGCTACTAGTTCCATGAGACTATTTAAATGACATTATATTTAAAATTAATCACACTGGCTGCATTTCAAGTGCTCAATAGGCACATGTGAATAATGGCTACCATTTTGGACAGTGCAGCTCCAGAACATTTCCATCATTGCAGAAGATTTTATTAGGCAGTGTTAATCTAGACTCTTCATCCTTATATTGATTTGTGACTCTCAATGTAACGTAATACATAGTGAATACACCTAGCCAACTTTCAGTAATATGTGCTAGTAAGTAGAGTGGAAAGAATGAACCAGAAACCAAGAGTCCTGCCTCCAACTTGGCAACATTCTTTTTTTTTTTTTTTTTTTTATAAAGATGTGGGGTACAATTCATAATTAGGCATGTAAGTGGTCATCATACAGGTAAAGTTTGGGACTACCTTTGGTCCCCACTTTGCCTGGTTTGAGATTAAGTGCCCTTATTGTTATGTGCAACCCCCTCCCCTCCTCGGGCAGTTTCCTGCTGCCAATTCCTTTCTTATAGTATAAAGGTAAATGTTCAGGGTCTGCTTATGAGTGAGAACATGTGGTACTCAGTTATTTGTTTCTGTGATAAATCACTTAGTATTATAGACTCTAAATCCATTCAAGTTGTGGCAACATTCTTAATATTCCTGGGCATGAGCATCTTTATTGGTAAAATAAAGGTGATTGGACCAGCTCGGGGTGCTTTTTTTTTTTTTTTAACCTCCAAACAAAATACTATGCAGAATCTTGAATTTTAAAACAGATAAAATTTGAACTGCTCTGATTGAAGTGGGGATCCCCATCTGCCTAGTTTAACTTTGCTACTGACCATGGATGTATAAAACTCAATTTAAGGGCCACTGAACTAGAATACTTTCTGAACCTAAAATCCTATAACATATAAAAGCAAAAAAAATTTAGTTGAAGAAAGAAAAGTATAAAATAATAAAAAAGATTTTCCTTTAATGTTGTATAAGTTATCTGATTATTCTAAGTCCCTCTGACAATCTGCATATTTTAGAGCTTCAACACACACACACACACACACACACACACACACACACACACAATTAAGTCATTTAGTTCAATCCACTTATTAAACAGATGAGACAAACAGCAGCTCCAGAAAGGTGGAATGATTTGCACAAGATTATACATGGCTTGGTTTCCTTAACTCTCAACCCACTGCTGTCTCACTCATTGAGGGCTGCCAATAAGACTCTGAAAAAAGAATATCCTTGTGACTTCTTACAGAAAACACAATATCATTCTTAAATATGAAACGCCAACATTTAATTTTTATTTATTTCTATTTTTTGAGTTAGAGTCTCACCCAATCCCCCAGGCTGAAGTACACTGGCATACTCATGGCCACTGCAGCCTCGACCTGCTGGGCTCAGGTGATCCTTCCACCTCAGCCTACCAAGTAGCTGGAACCACAGGTGCGCACCACCACACCTGGCTAATTTTTTGATTTATTGTAGAGATAAGGTCTCACCAAGTTGTCCAGGCTGGTCTAGAACCCCTGGGCTCAGGCAATCCTCTTGTGTTGGCCTCCCAAAGTGCTGGGATTACAGGCTTGAGCCACTAAACCTGGCCTCAAATTTAATTTTTAAATCAAAATAATGTTCGGGGCATCTCCTATATTTGCTGGCCATGTTTGTCAGAGGAACCTACAGGCTGAGGTAAACATCAGAGGTAAAACTGACTAAAATCCTATGCCAGGAGGAGTTTTGTGAAGAGCAGATATTAGGCTTCAATTACATGTCTAGAAGACAACAGATAAATTATCTCAGATTAGCCGGGCTCGGTGGCTCAGCCTGTAATCCCGCGCCTTTGGGAGGCTGAGGTGAGTGGATTGCCTGAGCCCGCGGGTTCGAGACCCGCCTGGGCAACCTGGTGAGACCTCATCTCTACAATAAATAAAAAATTAGCCGGGCGTGGTAGCGCGCGCCTGTAGTTCCAGCTACTTGGAAGGCTGAGGTGGAAGGATCGCCGGAGCCCAGCAGGTCGAGGCTGCGGTGGCCGGGAGCAGCCACTGCACTCCAGCCTGGGCGACAGAGTGAGACTCCAACTCAAAAAATAAAAAAAAAAAATTATCTCAGATTGGTAAAATAAATAAAGCAAAAAAGGGATGCTCAATTTTGAAAATAAGACTATCTTAAACCTTTGTCTATTATACTCTTGGATCCAAGGAAAGGAAAATGATAGTTCAATCCTAGGGGGTTGTTGATTCATCCATAGCTTTCTAGAGTAGATGTTTGGGAATCCAGAATTTCTGACAATTTAGAAAAGTAATATGCTGCATACATAATGCCACTATAATAAAAATGTTAATATTTCTGCACTGAAACTAATAATAAAGGATAAATACCATAAATAGACTCTCTTCACATCACATCAGATTTTACTGCCAAATAAGTCATTACAAACTTTCAGTTTTCAGTGCCTTCTGAAATTTGGAATAATCTATCACTATAATTTTCGGCAATAAAAGTTTGTATCCATCTCATGCGCACTTTCGTAATGTAGGTTATTCACTGGTTGGAAGCAGGGAGAAAATATTACATTTTACTTACAGCCAGAAGACCAAATTTTAATGTGGAACATCATTATTGAGCCTAGACCTTTATAGGTTACGATGGTCCCTTGAGATAGTTATTCATTCATTTCATGCTTTTCTATTCCTAATCTAGTGGCAAGTGTAACAAACTCCAATAGCTGACATGAACATTTCTACAGAAATTGAAATTAGCAGGGACATAGATTCAGATTAATTTAACACCAACAATAGATCTTAGATCTAGACTTTGATCTTAGGTGAAGAAAATGCTAAAATAGTGAAATTTAAATTTGTTACTTGCCAAACATGCTAAATTATATGCAAGATACAATAACATGTATTTATTTAAGAACCTTCTTATAGTATACAAATAATATACCTTTATTTTATTTTTTGAGTTGGAGTCTCATTGTCGCCCAGACTGGAGTGCAGTGGCCGCTCCCGGCCACCGCAGCCTCGACCTGCTGGGCTCAGGCGATCCTTCCGCCTCAGCCTTCCAAGTAGCTGGAACTACAGGCGTGCGCTACCACACCCGGCTAATTTTTTGATCTATTGTAGAGATGAGGTCTCGCCAAGTTGCCCAGGTGGGTCTCGAACCTGCAGGCTCAGGCAATTCACTCCCCTCAGGCTCCCAAAGGCGCGGGATTACAGGCTAAGCCACTGAGCCCGGCTAATATACCTTTATATGTAAACTATTAGGTAGATATATAGATGTTCATGGTAGATATATAGATGTTCACTGTCTCTAGAATTTGCTATATGTTGAAAAAATTGTATACTAAAATGCAGGAAAAAGAATGCAATGAAAAGGAAAACACACTATCAGTGTTAATTCATATTTTTAAAAAATACAAAATCAAAGTTTATATCATGAAACTCAAATGCCAGATATAACTTACCTTCCATAGTAAAAATACTAATAGGGAAAGCATCAAAATCCCAGCAAGAATAGCCACTAGAATAATCCACCAAGGTACTCCTGAATATTGAGCTACAGTCTTGGAGGGAAACACAGTCACACGAACCTATAGGGCAGAAAAGAAAGTAGCCATCACTATTTACAGGGGTGAGAATTAATACCAGTAGTCTATAGTTTTAATTTTGTTATAGGACATATTTTGGACAACACAGTCTGTGGATGGATGAGATGACTTTCTGATGTAAGATCCTTTCTCTTAATAATGGGATATTGCTCCAAGAGGCATTCCCTGGACATCTTTTCCCAGAATCTTGAAAATGCTGGGTTATGTTCTGATAAAGTAGTTATTTGCTAACTTATCTTTAAATAATTTTTGTTTAAAAAAAAGTAGAGAAAACTGTGTAACGAACCTCATGTATTCATCAATTCAACAATTACCAGTACGTGTCCAATCTTTTTGCATCTATAAGATCCAGTATCTTTTTTAAAATGGTAACTCTTTCTTTTAGTTAATTTTCAGCCATGGAAAGAAAAGGGCCAAGTTTATGTACAATTAACCTATATTCTCCTCACTCAGATTTTAAAGATGCTGTGAAATATAAAAATAGGGACTGAGTTATATGACTGATGGATACCATTTAAGCTTTTTCTTAAAGACTAAAGACCCTCATAAAAAATACCATTTCCTGAAATGGCTTGGTGACATCTTCTACAATAATGTGTATGGTCAAACTAAGCCTTCAATTCTTAGAGTTTAAGCTGCTGACAATGAGAAGCTTAAGCTCAGAATATTTGATAGCTGGTAAATAACAATTAAGTATTCATAGTGTTTACTCAGAAACCTAAAAGAGCTGCTTTTGGTAATTCCTGGCAAATCAGTTACATGGGTTTAGAATTCAAATGGACTTTTGTGATGCCAGGAATTATTTTTCAATGCATGCAAAAGACCTGGTGATTGCTATGAACAAGATTTTGTAAACTACACTGATTGGAGATCTACAGGTTTGAAGTTTCTGATTTTTCTGAATTAAGATAAAGTAAAGGATAAACAAAACTTAGAGGGAGCATTTAAATTCTGAGAAATGTTTTTAGTGAAGTATTCTATACTAGTATTGAACCCTGGATGCTGCTTCTATGTCCACATTGTGCTTCTATGTCTACACTGTGCCTCATTACTTCTATACTATACTATGATTCTTTTCTGAAACTTGTCTTCATTGAAGTATTTTCCTTCCTGCTTCTACTAAAAACCAGCTTATCAACCTCATTTGACTTACAGAAAATGCTTAAAAGCAGCAAAACTGCTTTTCTTTAAATATTTAGTAGGCAGTAATTCACATCTGGAGTTTTTAGCCAACTATACTGACAACATCAGACAGGCATGAAACACTTTCATCAACTATGTTTCCTGTTGTGCTCTAAATGAGGTTTCCCCAGGCTTTCAGTCCCAGGGTGGCCTCCTGGCTTACTTTCCTTCTTTCTCCACCCCTCACTTCCCACCCCTTATGTGTCCCAGCTTTAAGCTAAAACAACCCAGCACAAGACATCCACAATGGAGGGAAGAAGGAGGAAATAGTTAGAGATCAGTGAAGAAAGAGTATAATTATGTGACTGGTAAGCTAACAAAATACAAAACAAAACAATGATTTCCATTAACCTATGCTGCCTCTCACTTAACTTTGCTTCCCTGTTATATAGCACAGGGAAAGCACATGATGTGTCGTCCTTGGGGCAAGGCAGCCATGTGGTAAGGTCAACCTCATCTGTAAAAATAAATTCTGTTAAATCTGGAAGTACAGAGTGGAGACTGGCCCTTGGCAAGAGGACCCAACTTTATTATAATCACACCCTGCGTATCAGTGCTTTTAAAACAGCTGGCAATAGGGGGAAAACACTCCCATAAATGGCTATAACCTAACAGCATAAGGGTTAAACGAGGTAATTTTTAATTTTGCAGCCTGGGGTGGCAAAGTGGATGGGAATCCAGCTGAAGCTCTAAGCCCTTCAAACCAGAAATTGGAGCCTTTCAGATGTTGTTAAACAACTTACTGGGCATCAAATACTGAGGAGCGACGTTAGGGTTCAGGCTGGCTACACATTTAAAAGGCAGATGTGGTCTGTGGTTCCAGAGAGTCAGCAAGATTCTATTGGTTGTTTGCTTAAATTGTCAACTGAAGTGTTTTTTGTTTTGGGTATGATAGTCATTCTCCAGCTGGGATTGGGAACAAGGGGGTGCTGGCCACAGAGCCAGGTGAGGGAGGAGACCAATGGCGGGCTGTGATTCCCAGAGCTCTGAGAAGCCTTGTTCCATCCTGTCATAGCAGCTGTTACTGATGAGTGATGGAAGCTTAAGGTGGGCAGAAACAAATAGAATTTTACAACTCCACAAGTAATTTTTCTTTTAGTTTTGTCAAAATGTAGGCATCTCTGTGGGGATGATGCATGTACGTGAACCTCATCTACCACGTGCCCATAGGGGAAAGGAGGCTTGAACTCTGCTGATGCTGATGGTGACCAGTGAGCAGTGCTTGGACCACATGAGCCCAATCTCTCTAAATTACCCCGTAATGTAATATTCTCTGCTCTCATTGAACATAAGCATAGGAAATCACCTGATAAAGGGATTTTCATATATTTTATAAAACCATCTATTTTTTTTTTTTTTTGAGTTGGAGTCTCACTCTGTCGCCCAGACTGGAGTGCAGTGGCCGCTCCCGGCCACCGCAGCCTCGACCTGCTGGGCTCCAGTGATCCTTCCGCCTCAGCCTTCCAAGTAGCCGGAATTACAGGTGCGCGCTACCATGCCCAGCTGATTTTTTTTATTTATTGTAGAGATGAGGTCTTGCTGCCCAAGCAGATCTCGAACCCGCGGGCTCAGGCAATCCACTCACCTCAGCCTCCCAAAGGCGCGGGATTACAGGCTGAGCCACCGAGCCTGGCTTATAAAACCATCTATAAAGGGTACTGTTTACTCCTTGTGACTGTTCCTCATACAAGAAATCATCTTATAAAAGGATTCATATCTCAGGTTCTTTGAATTTAGAGCCAAAAAAGAAAATCTCACTCCCTTAAAGAATTATGTGCCTTTTACCTATCATATTTTTGTTTATCTTTGTCAGCAAGGAAACTTGGATACTCTCTACTTGCTTCCTTAGGCATGAGTGGGAATATATAAATAGCACCAGTAACAAGCCCTCCTTCCTTGGCTTCATTCAACAATTCTATCCTGGTTCTCTCCTAGAGCATAAAATTCTTAACAATGGATGCTGTATCTTATTCAACTTTGCATCTCTACGCTTCACATAGGGAAGGTACACGCATGTCCTTAACAGGTACTTGTTAACTGGATGGATTTAACTTAATTGGTGCTAAAATGTAACCGTCCTACCTGGTTCAGTTCTGTGACTTCTGCTCTCCCTTTGTTATAATAGGGTCTTAATTGAAAAGTATTTTGCGGAGAGGTAAACACAAAACTCTTGAAATTGGTTGGGTTTATAAAGAAACAAAAAGTCTTTTCTTTCTTAGTTTTTTTTTTGTAAGCCAGAAGTAAAGTGAAAGTAACAACAAGAAGTTTTGATATTAAAACCAGAAGACAAGACTGAATTACTCAACCTTTTTTGCTTCTATTCCCAAAGAAAATGATCTTCAGACTGGAAAAGATAGACGAAATCGAGATAAAGATAAAATTGTAACCCACAATAAGTGAGAGAATAAAAAAGGAGGACATCCTGACACTTAAGCTCAAATCTTCAGGCACAGAAAAACTGCACCTTAAAATACTAAAGAAATGTGTAGATAGGATATCTGAGCTATTGTATCTCAGAAATCACGGAAAATAGAAGAGTTATCAGAAGACTAGAGAAAAGAAAATGTCTCAATTTTAAAAAGATATGCATTCTACATATGAGACCAGTAATCCATTCACAAATCTACCAATTAAACAAAGTACCGTTACAGAAAAGACTCCAAAATTTCCATCAAGAGGCATGAGTTCTCCAAGTTCTGAGAACATGAAGTGTCCAACAGAACCTCATTTTCATCTGTGAACCAGCCATTAGACTGAATACCAGGGCTCCCAGTTCCATCATTTTCCAGAAGGAAAGAGCACTTAAAGAATGAGTTGTAGGATCTGATGCCTGGTCCCAGCTCTACTTGCTTATCACATGACATTGAAGGGGAGATACCCTTCTACCCTTCTTGGACTCAAGTTTTCTCATTTGAGTTTGAGATTTGGGTACTTTATGGGGACCACATGTCACAGAGTCAAAAACAGGAGTCCTGGAATCAGACAATTATGGGTTTCAATCAAGGACCCAAATGACATCCCCTCTCTGAGTCTGCTTCCTTGTTTGTAAAATGGGCACAATGTCTACTTGGCATTCTTATGAAGTTTAAATGATGACAGAATATAAGGTATCTGGCAAATTAAAGATATTTTATTAATGCTTTATATTAATGTTAGTCCCTTCTCTCTAAAGTGCTCCCTTTCCAGCTCTAAAACCTCAGTGATTCTCAGAGTTGCTGATTTACAGTTACCAAAACTACAGCTGCTGCCTTCAAAGAGGCAGAGAAAGGATTCTCAGGGAAGCTATGGTTTATTTGGAAGTTCATTTTTGCCTTGTTGCTATGTCCTGGTGAGTCTGGGACAGTCCTGATTGACACTACTCGTTCCAGCATCCTGCCCGTTAGCATGTGTCCTAGACAAACGTATTCTGGTTTGGATGGTAAATTATAAAGGTATCCTAAGGACCACTATGTTTTGGAAATCAGGATGATCAGGGAGGATCCCTTAAATTTCAGCTAGCTAAACAACCGAAGCCAGAATGTTTTCCTTAGTAGACCAGCAGATTGACTTAAGAGCAGTAATTCACAAAATTTTTTTCTCTAGTCTCTCTTGCAAAACATTCCCATTCATGCTTCCCATCATAACATGTAGTCATTCTGCTTCAAGATCCTGATACAAGTCCCTATAGGTTCTAGGCCTCAACAAGGAACTCCTCACTAGTGGTTCATCACTGGGTTCCGCATCTGGTCCTGTTCAGCATTTTTGTTAATTACCTGGATGAAGACATAGAAAGCATGCTTCTGTTTTGAAAATTTGCATGGGTAGAAAGTTGAGAGAACAAATGACCAAGCAAGCTTCAAAATTACTTTGCAAACTGAAACAATGGACACAGACCAAAGCACATAAAATATGAGGATACATTTAAAGGCATACATTTCGATTTTTAAAAAATTGCTAAAGGACAGGATACTAGAATAGCTTGACAACAAATTCAGATGAAAACACCTGTTAGTTTCAAGTAGAACATGAACACAGAAATAGTAGCTGCTAGAAATTCAAATATACTCCAGTGAAGATTTTAAAAGCACATTTTAGGGTGGTCTGACAGAAAGACTCCAGGTTAAGTTGGTCTGAGCAGACCACACCTCAGCTACTCTGTCCAGGTAGAAGCCACATTGCCCAGTAAGGGCAGGCCCAGGAGGTCAGAGGCCAAGAATCACATGACAGGCGACTGAAAAGCTGGATGTGTAGCTCTGAAGAGAATAAATGTCCAAGGAGGCATAACCATTTCTTTCAATTTTTTGAGAGGCTGCTACATGGTCAAGAGAAAACACTTATTTTAGACTTGTCCAAGAAACATAATAACCAGGAAGAGATCTTTTCTTTTCTTTCCTTCTTTTTTTGAGTCGGGTTTCACTCTGTCATCCAGGCTAGAGTCCAGTGGCACCATCACAGCTCACCATAACCTTGACCTCCTAGGCTTAGGCCAACCTTCCGTCTAAGCCTCTCGAGTAGCTGGGAATACAGTTGAGTGCCAACACGTCTGGCTCACTTTCTGATTTTTTTTTGTAAAGACAGGGTTTTGCTATGTTGCCCAGGGTGGTCTCAGACTCCTAGGCTCAAGTAATCCTCTCATGTTCACCTTCTAAAATGTTGGGATTACAGGCCACCCATGGCATGGGCCTTTTGTCACTGGGGCATTCCAACAACAGTTGCAGCATCAGGGATGGCAGAAGATATGGGTTTCTACAGAGCGGTGACATGCACCCATTCTTTCACTGAGCCAATAGCTCTCAAATCTACCACAGGCACTGAGCTAGATGACCCTAGATTTACTTCCCCCTTTCAATGATTCTATTAGAATACAGCTTCAGGTGGCAGCCCTTAAAACATTGTCTTTTCGCCGGGCTCGGTGGCTCAGCCTGTCATCCCGCGCCTTTGGGAGGCTGAGGTGAGTGGATTGCCTGAGCCCGCGGGTTCGAGACCCGCCTGGGCAGGCGAGACCTCATCTCTACAATAAAATCAAAAAATTAGCCGGGCGTGGTAGCACGCGCCTGTAGTTCCAGCTACTCGGAAGGCTGAGGCGGAAGGATCGCCGGAGCCCAGCAGGTCGAGGCTGCGGTGGCCGGGAGCGGACACTGCACTCCAGTCTGGGCGACTGAGTGAGACTCCAACTCAAAAACAACAACAAAAAAACATTGTCTTTTCTCTTTAATGGGGCAACAGGGCTGTGAGAGAAATGAGTGCCAAAGAGTGTGACCTCAGGCTCTTGGGTACAGGGAAGAGGGATTTGCTCTGCATCTGAACAAAGCCGGGGAACCTCTCACCTGAGTGCCTGCGTTGGGCAGCTTGATATTTTCGGTGGCAGCAGTCACATCAATGGAAGCCCGCACAAGAATGTCCAAGTAGTTCAATTTGGAATATTCCTGTGCGGAGACAGTGAATGCATTAGGGAAGTGAGAAATGCCCTAGGCAGATGCAAATGACTTCCAGGGGACAACCTCATGGCAGGGCCACACCTCTAAAAACGTGCTGTTCCATAGCCTTGAGCGCAAAACAAGAGAGGCTTTGCTGTCCAGCCCTCGCAGAGGGCACTTGATATTCCGACAGTTCACGTTCACGCTACAGTTCTAGAGAGAAAGGGAAGACTGGTCGTCAAAACACAGTTCTGGGCAAGTCCTTCCTCCCCTCAACCTTTGTCACACAGCTCTTGAAAAATACTTACAAGGGTCTGGTATTTTCTTTCAGCAAATAAAGAAAATTTTCTGCTGTCATCTATCTGTTTCTCGGCAATTTCCCGCTTCTTTCTTGAGTTGTGAGATTCCTGAAAAGAATTATATCCAATAGTTCCAATGACATAATCCTGTCACTATCATACAAATCTATTGAGCACATGCTCCCAAATAATGCCAGATTCACAAAATCAACAATTAATATTCACCCTTCTGCCACCAAAGACACAGAAATAACATACATGTAAAGCCAGCAAGTGTTGTTATCACTCTAACTCCAGGTCTATTGATTTATTCATAGGACTAAGTTTATGTCATTAATTTCTTCCTACTCTGATTCTAAAACTCGGAGAAGGATGCCTTTTTTGTTCTTCTGTGTCCTCACCAAACTATAAGTATACTGAGATCAGGAATCAAATCTTATTCCTATGTCCCTAGCATCCAGCTCTGTGCCTAACATGTAGTAGATAGCACATTTTGAATGAATAAGTAACAGTGAAGAACAGAGTAAGAAGAAAAAAAAAGATCATTTATACAACTAAGTCAGAGGAAAACACTGAAAACCAAGTCTTATAAGAACTTTGAAAATCGTATTTTCCTTCTAGTAAAAACTAGGAAGGGCATAATAAAAAAAAATAATTTTTTTTTCAGTCAGGGTCCACTCTGTTACTCAGGTTGGAGTGCAGGTCACCGCAGCCTCAGCCTCCTGGGCTCAGGTGATTATTCTGCCTCAGTCTCCCAAGTAGCTGGGCTACAGGTGTGTGCTACCACTCCTGGCTAATTTTTATTTTTATTTTTATGTTTTATTTTTTTGAGTTGGAGTCTCACTCTGTTGCCCAGGCTGGAGTGCAGTGGCACACTCACAGCCACCACAACCTTGACCTGCTGGGCTCAGGTGACCCTTCGGCCTCAGCCTTCCAAGTAGCTGGAACTACAGACGTGTGCTACCATGCCCGGCTAATTTTTTGATTTATTGTAAAGACGAGGTCTCACCAAGTTGCCCAGGCTGGTCTCAAACTCCTCAGATAATCCTCTCATCTCGGCCTCCCAAAGTGCTGGGATCACAGACTTAAGCCACCGTGCCCAGCCTTAATTTTTATTTTTTATAGAGATATGGCCTCACTATGTTGCCCAGGCTGGTCCCAAACTCCTGGGATCAAGCATCCTTCTGCCTCGGCCTCTCAAAGTGCTGGGATTACAGGCATGAGTCACTGTACCCAGCCTGAAAAAAAAAAATGTTTTTTTAAAGTTGATGAGTTGAGGATCATGCTATAAGTCACCAACACTGAACATCTGAACACTGACCATAACCAATCACTTTAGAATAAAAACAAAAACAAAAGCAGACATGCAATGACAAAGCATTAATTTCACTGGATCATAAATGAAAAGCCAATTACATAGTGTGGAACAGTATAGAGAGGGGTTAAGAGTATGGGATTTGAAATTAGGCAGAAGTAAGCTTGAATGCATTGTCTGTCCCTTGGCAGCTGAGTGACTCCGAGAAAGTTACTTAGTCTCTGAATCTGTGTACCGCTCTGTGAAATGACGCAGATAATAAAAATACCTCATAAGACTATCTAGAGAATGATCAGAAAATGCAAACAAAATGCTTATTAGCACAGTGCCCAAGATTCAATAAGCACTCAATAAATATTTACCATTTAAAAAATAAGAATGCAAAGCTTTCAGGGTCATTTGCTAAGATGCAAATATCTTTTGTAATGAGATTGGTTCTACTTGGCATGAACACTGACTAGCCCACCCCAAGGAGCATGTCCCAGTCCTCCTTGTCCTATACCATACTAGATCATAAAGCTTCAGAAAATGTCACTTGCCTAAACAAGCACTAAATGGCTCTGCCTTAGGTGCCATAATGGCCACTAATCAGCAAAAATGCCTCACTGCCTCGGCTACTCAACTAGAAAAGAAAAATTGGGATGACCAAACAAAAAGTCAACCTGCTAGAATGTCAGTTTCCTGAGGAGAGTAATGATTCCCCCCTAAAAAGTTAGCTTCTCTTATTTACACCTGTGGAGACAGTAGGCAAATACACCAACATACCTTTAAGTTCAGGGGGTTTATCTCACTTTGTGACTCACAAGCTATCTTTTCCAATCCTTTAGCTTCGACTTTCACCAAATAAAGCAACCATTTGCCATTGCTAATTTCTTTTGGCCACTGAATATTCAAGGTTGCTGTGCCGAGGTTTTTAAGAGGTTTGCCTAAGTTAATTACCTGTCAGAAAATAATACATATTATCTCCATGTAATCTCATTTTAAATTTTTTAATTTTTTTAATTTTAAAGATGTGGGGTACAATTCAGGGTTAGGTATACAAATGTTCATTATGAAGGTACCCTTGTTGATGAGGTGTGCCCCTCCCTCCCCTGGCAGATTCCCACTACTGCCAATCCTGCAATTCCCCCTCCCCCAGCAGTTTCATGTAATCATCTTAATGTAAAATTAAGTAGCAGCGCATATTGCCAAGAGAAAGAAGCTAACATAGTCAACATGATCCTACAATAAAAACACAGACTTCAAAATGGACTACAGATAGGGTATTTAAAACAGAGATTAGTACTTAAAGAGTCTTGTCAATAAAAACAGGACCAAAAAAGACCAAAGAGAAACAATTGCTAATTCAATCCACAAACAACTGCTGTATGCAACAGAATCAGTGGCTTAGATATAGCATGTTCTCAATGTACCCAAGGAAAGTCATGTGTGAATCACTCTGTAACTGCCCTGCTTGGCACAAAGCCTGTGCCAAAGCAGTGCTTCGGGAAAACCCCATCCACCATGAAAATGAAGCTGCCTCTGTTCCAGGGGAGGCTGGGTAAAACCATTAGGACAGCCAAGAATCTGAGAGTTCAAGCTGGGAATGGAACAACCTCCCGCAGCAGAAGCCAAATGGAGTAGGTAAGAACTCTCTTTGTTTGTGCAGAGACTGCACCGGAAACCACAGGCTTCCTTTTCAATCACACCTGCATAGAGATCATAACCACCGCCACTACCTGTCCCAGCTGTGTTTGTCGTGCTAAGAGACATATAAAGGAGAATTCGGCCTCTCCATCCTGCTGGAGTCAGAGGTGGGCTCATTCTTGCCATTTCAGACTTTCACCTCAAAGGTCATTTATGCTTTCAGGAATGTGATTTGAACCACACAGATCTAAACTCACATATGAGCTATGAGCAGACTTGGTACCATGTGTTTATATTCATGTATCTGGACGGAGATTCACTGTGATGGCCTACTTCAAAATGGTCCAGAGCCAATCATTAACCTTCCTTACCAGCATATACCAAATCTACATCTACCATCACAAAATTGGGTTTGTGAAAAGTAAGCAAACATTAATACTCTCTCAACCACAAGCAGTAAGAAAGAGGACCTTATAATGGAGGAAGTAATATACAATAAAGCTAAATATAAATTACTTTGTGATTTTTCTTTGTTTTATAGACTTTGGGGGAAAAAATTAAATATTATTTTGTCTCTACATCACATACATAGGAAAACTTTCTAGTAAGAAAAAGACCAAACTGAACTGGATTCTGAACAAAATCTCATGTTGAGTGACAGTTGTTCTTCATTCTGAGGATAAAAGTTTTACTTTAAGTCAGTACGTTGCTTAAAACTGGCAAACTGATTTTTAACTGAGGACTTACTTATAATGCTTATTTATTAAAATTACATACTCAAGATCATACCTATTATATGTTAGCTGTTGGTATAATAAAAGGACCAGTGGTTCCAACTTACCCTGAATTCATACTCGATTAAACTTCCCACATCATCTTCAGATTTCATGGCTTGCTCACCAACAACTGAACCTCCAAAATACACCTGGGAAGGTTTGGCAACTCTGTCAAATTAAAAAACACCAGCTTTAGTGAGGATTGTAAATGGTTCTTTCAAACATTGATTTGTTATGCTAAACACAAACACTTACCCTGAGACCGATAAAAGCAGTTCAATAACCACTTTTGCTTTTGCTGTAATTGAAGCCAAATTATCTTGATTGCTTGTTCTGAAAATGAAAAGGAAACAATAGGGTTGTATTTTACAGTCAGTTTTCTCATCACATTTATGCTTCTTTTATAAGTTAGATCAGGCCAATTCATTGCCCGAGTTTTCATGAGATAATTCTTAATAGAAAGGTTGAGGTAACTCTTACGTTTCCAACTTCAGATTAATATCCAGATCTTTGGTGTCAAAGGTGACCTCAGTTGTACTTAAAATCAAATAAAAAGTAACCTAAAAAAAACCAAATAGCTGTTAACACAGGTCACACATATAGATACTGTAATGGTATTTAAAACAGTAAAATACAATATGTGAAGGCATCACCTACACTGGAATTTCTTTTAAAAGGGTTTCCAAGTTCACAGTCTGCTTGTGAGCCATTCTGGTTGGCAACACAACTCAACTGTTTCTCCTATAACAGAAAAACACACTAGGTCACAATATGTTCATTTGCTCCACAGTGTTGGGTTTTTTCCTTCCAGGTGGTCTCTGAAATACTTACAGGGAAAGCCTTCAGTTCTCGATATGCAGAATAAGTCAAAGTGTCTGGAAAAGTGGCAATGAGCTTAGCTTCATGGGCGTCATCACCATCTTTTGTGGGATTTCTTGGATTGGAAGGGCTGTTTGTTACTGTAATTTCTAAAGCAATATCCTTCTGGTCTTTTAGGACTAGTTCTGGCACACCTTTTTGACTATTAAAAAAAACAGTAACAAAGAAAAAAAAAAGTCCTCAATACATTTTTAGTAAACCTCTCTTAATAAAAAGACACTGTGAAACCAGAATCATTTTTGCCAGTGCTACAGAGCGATTCTTACATTGGTAAATAAGAAAATTTGTCTTGATTTCCTTCTCGGGTACAAAATTTATATTCTAGTTTAAGGTTGCTGTTACATACATTGTCGGCTCCACATCCTTCTTTTAAGAAGTGCACCTGTAGGAAAACAAAACCATTGTCATTTATACCATGTGAGACTCAGAAAGGCATCTAAGTAGGTGACTGGCTGATTCCATACTGTTTATTTCTCTGTTTGACAATTACCATTGCAGAATTCAAGTTCCAAGCATACTTTGCCATGCATCTAATTTCTACTTTGTCCTTTAACAAAATGATGTTTTAAGAACACTTTGGCTGGGCGCAGTGGCTCATGCCTGTAATCCCAGAACTTTGGGAGGCCAAGGCAGGAGATCAGCTTGAGCCCAGGAGTTCAAGACCAGCTTGGGCAACACAGCAAAACTTTGTCTCTACAAAGAAAAAAAAATTAGCCAGGCATGGTGGCATGCGCCTGTAGTCCCAGCTATTAGGGATGCTGAGGTGGAAGGATCACCTAAGCCCAGGAGGTCAAGGTTGCTGTGAGTTGTGATCATTGTGATCATACCACTGTACCCCAGCCTGGGTGACAGTGAGACACCAACTCAAAAAAGAAAAAAAAATAAGAGCACTTTGACCAGGGCATGTAGGCAGTGTGATGTAGTAGAGTGTGACCCTGCAGAAACACATATTTGGGTTCCAAATCCAGCTCTGCCCTCCTTCCTTATCTGTGGGGCTTTGGACAAGTCACTTAACCTTTTAGAGTCCACGTTTCATCATAGGTCCTATGAGAATGCCACCACCCTATTTCATAGGGCTACTGCTAAGAATTATCAATAATAATGACGATAGCTAACATATTATTTACATTTCTTTACTCATTTAGTCCTCCGAACAGATTTCCAAGGATACTGTTATTATAGACCCCACTGGACAGATGAAGAAACAGAGAGCTCAAGGTCAGGTAAGCAAATGGCACACTTGCACAATGCTAATGGGTGCTAGACAATCACACTGATAAATAATTAGTAAAACCATCTCCTTGCTTTTTATGCTTAGCATGGCTATGAAGCTGGGTATATACACAAAAATATTAATATAACAATATTTAATGTCAATAACATCAAAGGCCAGTGCAGTGGTGCATGCCTATAATCCTAGCAGTTTGGGAGGCCAAGTTAGGAGGATCACTTGAGCCCAGGAGTTCGAGACCAGCCTAGGCAATGTAGCGAGACTTTGTCTCTACAAAAACAATTACAAAATTAGACAGGTGTGACGATGTGCATTTGTAGTCCCAGCTACTTAGGAGGCTGAGAGATGAAAGGATGGCCTAAGCCCAAGAGGTGGTGGTAAGCTGTGATAGTGCCACTGCATTCCAGCCTGGGTGACAGAGTGAGCCTCAGTCTCAAATAATAACAATAATAATAACAACATCAAAGTACACAAAACATAGAAAAATATAAGGAATTATATTTGGTGGCAAATAACAGCAACTAAATGTAGATTTAAGCATCAGCTCCTGAGTCTGAGTGAGACAGCTAGTATTCACTCCTGGAAAGCTGCAGCAATAAGTCACTCCCTCAGAGTGGACAGACACTCCTCTATCAATTAGCCTTTGACAGCAAGGCCATGATGCTGTATCAAGCTGTCATAGTTCCCCAGGCTAATCTTGCTTCTCAGTCAACCTAAACCCTAGCAAACAGACCCCATCTCATCTGATAGCCATATGAGTATAATACATATATTTTTCTTCTAAAGATGACTTAGGTTACATTAGCACTATTATAAAGGACTATTTCATTGCTAATAATGCTTTTTTGCTTTGCTGAATTTTGACCTTCTTTGATTTTAACATTCTATCAACAATTTACTTCCTATACTTTCATATCCACAATGCATTTTTCTCTCTACATACAGTTACAATATGAGAATATAAACTGCCAATTATATTCTCAGTAAGTTATCGTGGCCAAAAATGATGAAGAAAAATATGCTCTAGTCCCAAATTGCATTTTGTATGTTTCTAGATTTATTGTCAATTGGAGAAACAAGCCTTCTCAAACAAACTTGACATATATTAAGAGACGTATTAATGCAAAGGAAAGGTCTTTAAATCAAATCACTAGTTTTACCACCCTCAAAGACATTTGGTTTAGCATCATAATGTGGCACAAAACTTTGGCACAACAAAAATCAGAAAGACTTACATCAGTATGAACGGTCTTGGCTTCATTCGAATTCAGAATGGGAAGAACTTCTGGAAGTGAATTCACTCGCCTACGAGAGGTTGGCTCTTGGATCTCTACCGAGGCAGTTATAGGAATGGGACGCAGTTTATCTCTGATATTTTCCTGAAAAGTATACAGTCATACAGTCAAGTATGGTCTAGATGTTATTGAGGAATCTCCAAAACAATGACTTTGTATGGATTAATGGGTTGTTACAATAAATCTTAGAACTCTATAAATGTCACCACAAAACATACCTCTGTTCTCTTTAAAAAACAGAAGCGACTGTCTGTAGCCCTTACCTGTAGCCAGAGAGTTTCCTCCATGCACATTTTCTGCATCTGTCTATTCAGAGTTAGTTCTCGAGTATATCTGGGCTCAGAACCTTGGTTTCGAAAGTGAACCCTTGACGACAGCCCAGATTTTCTTCTTTCTTTTTCGGCTTCAATTGTGCCCATGATTGCTAGATAAAAGCAACAGAATCATATTAAATGCATGCACGCACACACACAATCCAGCCACTAGCATGCTGAATCCTTTTATGATATTTTAATTCCTGGTAGAGCAACACTTTCTCCCACTGCCTTTGTTTCTCCTCTTATTTCCTAGCAATGTGCATTTTTACAACTGTGATGTGTCAGATCAAGCTGGCTTTCCTTCCTTTTGCTGTTAACATGCTTTAAATTTTCACTGGGCCACCTGGGGGAGCTCGAGAATAAGTCAAACCCTTCTCAGCAGCAGCTACTAAGAATCAACCAGTTTCTGTCTGAAGTTCACCAACCCACAGAATACTATGGGCAACTAGAGGCATCCAACACTCCCTGAGGGCCTAAACTGACTTTCTCCCTTTCAGCAGTAGATGTGTAAGTAGCCTCCTGCCTTTGCTATTCAGAAATGGTGTCTAGAACAGCGGTATCTCCTGAGAGCCTGTAAGAAATCCGGAACCTTAGGCCTCAGCCCCACTGAACGAGCCAGAATCTGCATTTTAATAGCAGCACCAGGTGATTCTTAAACACATTAAAGTTTAAGCAGCACTGGTAAAGGATAGTTGTCTAAACAGAGGAACAATATATATTAGCAATGGAAAAGTCTTTTGACAGTAGGATGAGACCTTTCAGTTTTTTTAATGAAGAATTAAGAGGCCAACTCTATTCTTTTTAGGGGATGGAAGGCCATCTAGCAGAAGCAGTCTGCTCTCGATGACCTATTCTAATGGAGCCTGGAAACTGGCCAGACTAGGATTACCACAATCTCATTTTTTGACTTTAGAATGCATTCTTTGTCGGTTCGCTCGCCGTAGCTGCTAGCTAACTATGTTTTTCATGGGCCAATACCTAAATCACGTACATTCACTAAGTTCTCACTAACCATCAAAAGGGAAAGCAAACCAAAGTAAGTGGGCAAAGGGCTAGAGAAGGAAAAAAAAAAAAAGCTACTACAGAAAACACAGAAGATGAACAACCCACATTCTCATATTCACTTTAAAGTTGGAAGAGACTTTTTTGAATTTTTTTTAGCAGATAGGAGATAGTCTCTCTCTGTCGCCCAGGCTGGAGTACAGTAGTGCAATCATAACTCACTGCAGCTTCCAACTCCTAGGCCCAAGTGATCCTCCTGCCTCAGCCTCCTGAGTAGCTAGGACTATGAAAGCATCTATTTTAATACCCTCTTTTTGCAGATGAGGAAATGGAGGCTCCAGGTCAAACTGAGGGACAAAGACATGACTAACTTCCAAGTCTCCATCACAACCACAAAAGATGATTGGTTTATATAGCGTCTTAGATGTCCTGGTCTCACTTGCCTCTGCAGCTCCGCATGAGTCACTCCCTCCCTCGGCTGGCCTCTTCCAGGAAGCCTGTCCTGGTACCACCTTCACAATTCTAGAGTATTCTATCTCTCCAATCCTTCCACTTAGCCCACGTGCTGTGATCTCCTGACTATCCCACAGAGGGGCAAAGCTGAGGACAGGAATCACAGCGGTCTTGTTTACCACCGAATCAACTAGCACAACACCTGAGAGAAATATGATTTATAGAATAGATGAACGAAAGCAGGAGTAGTTGATTCCCACACAATATGTACACGTACACACACACAGTGACATTATTCATATGCTGAAACGATAGCTATTCAGATATGTAAGGCCAAAAATTAGAAACACTGACAGTTAGAATGGTAATTTTTGTGTCCATCTGAAGAAATCTTAAATGTCACAGCTGCCAAATGGAACACTCCCCCATTTTAGGCCCTCTGCAGTCTTGACATCATCCATTTATAAGTGACCTGCTAGCTTTACAATGAACCAGATAAAGGCTTACGCGCTGAGTGCCCCTCATAGCAAAAGTGTGGGAGTTGTGGGTGCGTGAAAACTGTTTATCTGCCAAACCCACTCTAACCTTCTCTAACCCCCCCGACAGTTCACATCATCTTAAAATCCTGGCAGGTCACCTCTGCTGACCTCTCAAGGGGCAAGCCGAGTAGAACACTCATTATGGCTCAATTATAGATATCTGTATGTATAGAACACCACGTCTGAGGACTGCCAAGTTAAAATTGCCTGGTCAAACAATAAGCTCACATTCTTGGATACTGGAGATTTTAGATGTATTAACTCATGTAGCTTTGTGGAAGTTCTGTTTTATTTCATTTAGAATTTCTCAATACCGTGGAAGTAAAAGCAATGAAAGTAAATGTTCTCTGAACCTCTTCAAAGGAAAACGTCCTACTTATAATAGGCCATCAGTAAATATTTGGTTAATGGAGTAGTTTTATATAAAATACACATGGACATCAAATGCTGCATTCAAGCTAGGAGGAAGTTTGTAATTTATTAGTAGTATATATCCATGATGAATTTGGGGGAAGACAAGGAGTGCTCTGGTGAGACTGTAATCTATAGTCAAACTGAGAGTGATTTGAAAAAACGACAATCAGAAGAGAATAAAAATGTTTCCCCATTTCCTCTCCCTGCCTAGTCAAAGAATCACTGTTTCTCCTGGTCTCTCTAAGCCATTCCAAACAATGGTAAAGGCCTGTTATCCAGGTGGGCAAGTGTAAGATATTGCATTCAGGTAAAAATAATACAAACGAAACTGAAAGGATGACAGATTCTGAGGACATGGTGTAGGTTTTCTTGTCATTAAAAGCCACATAAAGAATTGCTTTCTATGCTCAACAAAATGCTAGCAGCATCAAAAGCAAAGCAAAAGGCCACAGTTCCCCCTAGGCACAAAATCATAATACATTCACTCTAAGAATGCTTCCTGTGAGGTCTGCAGGTCCTGTTGGAGACACCCCACAGAAGGCGAAGACCCCACAGAAGGGGAGATGGAAGAGCCATCTAAGTTCAGCTTAGAATCTGGAAAGAAGAAGGCTGAGTGAATCCATGACAGTGAGAATTGGGTGAAGGTGGACTTAAAAAAAAATTAAACACACAGTATGGTTATTTAAACTTACTTTTCATGATTTGTTGACTCTTATTAATATCTCCCCCTTCTATTCCTTTATTGGGTACATTCATTAGTGTTTTATAAAACTTCATATAGAATTAAATAAGAATTAAAGTCCAGCTAAGAACAGAGTCATGATCTGCGTGAGAGGATCACCATCATGCACTCTAGTTCTTAATGTGGTTATTTTTTCTGTTTTAAATAACAGTAGGTTATTTGAATTAGGTTGCATTCTGGGATATTAAAAGAAAACAGAATAATACATTAAATAACAAGGAGAAAACTTAAGAGAACTCATTACCTCCTAGTGAAGTGAAGACTGACAAACATACAAAAGGACAGAATGACCTTTTCCTTCACAAAACTTCCCTTGGCATACACTGGAATACTGAACTGCTGGGACCACAGCCTAACATGGCATGAAACTCCCCTATTTTTTTCATTTCTTCCTTGCAGAAAAGACCTTCTTGGCTAGGCACAGTGCATCGTGCCTGTAATCCTAGCACTTTGGGAGGCCGAGGCAGGAAGATCATTTGAGCCAAGGAGTTTGAGACCAGTCTGGGAAACATAGTGAAACCCTGTCTCTATTAAATAAATACATACTAAAAATTAAAAAAAAAAAAGACTTTCTTCAAATTCCCATGCCCCTCTCTTTGACCATAAAGCTGGGTCAGGTGGTTCACACCTGGAGAGGTTTGGCTGCTACTAAAATACACCACAGGACTTGTCATGGTGGCTCATGCCTATAATCCCAGCATTTGGGAGGCCGAGGTGGGCTGATTGCTTGAGCCCAGGAGTTTGAGACCAGCATGGGCAACATAGTGAAACCTTGTCTTCACAAAAAAATAACTAAAAAATTAGCCAGGTGTGGTGCCATGTGTCTGTAGTCCCAGTTACTCAGGATGCTGAGGTAAAAGGGTCCATGATCCCAGAAGGCTGGGGTTGCCATGAGCATAACTATGCCACTGGACTCCAAGCTGAGTGACAGAGTGAGACCCCAACTCAAAAATACCCCAAAAAACAAATTAAAAAAAACCAAACACACACACCATAGAAGACCTTAGCTGTGATCACTATTTTTTTTTTTTTTTGAGTTGGAGCCTCACTCCATCGTCCAGGCTGAAGTGCAGTGGAATGCTCATGGCCACCCCAGTGTCGACCTGCTGGGCTCTGGCAATCCTTCCGCCTCAACCTTCCAAGTAGCCAAATTATAGGCATGTGCTACCACACCTGGCTAATTTTTGATGTATTGTAGAGACAAGGTCTTGCCAAGTTGCCTGGGCTGGTCTTGAATCGAAGGGCTCAGGCAATCCACTCACCTTGGCCTCCCAAAGTGCTTGGGATTACAGGCTGAGCCACCGAGCCCGGCCTGTGATCACTATTGTTAGTGGATCATTAGTGGTGTCAAAACTCTGTCCAAACTCCTGTTTTGGATTACAAAGAAACGGAGCACAATAATATGTTATAAACGACAAACTGCTTTTCGCTGCAATTTCTCCTTGGATCTTCACCGCAGTCGTATGCAGTGATGACTATCAGAGGCATTGTTTTTAACTGATGGGAATATAAAAACACAATTGTGAAAGGACTTGCCCTGTTTTGTAGTGTCTGTCAGCATCAAAGCTGAAACAGGAGCAGCACCCAAGTCTGACCCCTCGGGGGCCAATCTGCAAATTCCTTGGGGGCTTGCATTTGGACACATGGTAGATGTACTGGGCTGTGGAGGCCTCTGGGAGCAGACAGGGAGTAGAGAGTATCGCTCGACAACAGTTGTGTGCTGTGCTCTGACTCCAGAAGTTGCCCTTCCACAACCACCACCCACCACCTCACGACCACAAAATCAACTTTCCACACTGCTTTTCAAAAACAGAGATGGAGGAAACGGTTGTGGTAGCAAATAAGTACTTTTCCAAGGCACTCTGTCCTAAACCATCTGCTCCGGAAAATTCACACAGGGACCAAATTAAATGGAGAGATTTTCCTCCCTCACTGTGCTGTGCTCCTGATTAAAGGGGAGACAAAAGATACACTTAATTCTTTAAATAAGAATTTATGGATACATTTTGGCCCATTGTAGTTTTATTTTTTCTATGATTTATGCAGAACTTTCAACGTGGCAGAAATAAAATTTTTAAAAATGTACTAGGTACTTACATATTGAAGGATTATAACCAGCGGGTTTGGCAGAATATTCAAAACAGGCTTTAACCTTGAGGCTGTATAAAATCAAGCAACATATTTCTCAAAAGATGAGTTACTGCAGTGGAAAAAACCCAACATGTTCCCTGGCTCTCCTCACCCCACTGCCCACTGATGAATAAAATGGTGTATAAGCACTTGACAGATTCCTCTGTCCTGTGGCTCCTCGGGGCAACAGGGCCATCAAAAAACCAAGCAGGGAAACTGATGAGGATTCCACCAACTCGGAGGGCTGCTCACCATATTCCACTAGGCGCCCCACATGCTGTTTTTTGGCGGAGGTCGATTTTGTTAGGAGTGACGGTGATGGTTTTCTGAATATTAATCACAGGCCGGGATCTGAAGACAAAGGAGTGAAAAAAAGCTCAGCTTTTTGTTACCTTGAACCAGCAAGATTAGTTCACATACTAGCTGGCATCTTTAGCTGCCTCTTGTAACTTAAAAACCACAGGGAAAAAACATTCACATATATGACTTTTTTCTCCTGTTGCTAGAGAAAATAATAATTTTTTTGAATTGGGGTCTCACTCTGTTGCCAAAGCTGAAGTGAGCGGCACAGTCATGCCTCACCACAGTCTTGCCCTCCCAAGCAGCTGGGACTACAGGTGTCCAGCACTATGCCCAGCTAATTGTTTGACTTTTTGTAGAAATGAGGTTTTGCTATGTTGCCAGGCTGGTCTTGAACTCCTGGGCTCAAGCAATCCTTTCACCTTGCCCTTGCTGGGACTACAGGCATAAGCTACGGTGCCTAGTCAAAAATGATTGGTAGATATAAACTTATATAATTTAAAGCCTGATTATGTAATATTTATTTACTACTTACAAACTTTTAGGAATACATGCAACACATAAACATTGCAGGGTTTTAAAGCAAATATTTTGTTTCCATCCCACACAGCCATCCAAGTAGCCTTGTATGTTTTTCTAGACACAGACCAGTCTATGTGTGTAAAATATTATCTAAAATTAAATATAAAAATGTATGTTTAATTTCAACTAAATTGGAACTTTTTATACTTATTATTCTGTATGTTGCTTTTTTTCATTCATTAACATTTCAACTTGGATGGACTTAGAGTCTATAATATTGAATGATCTATCACAGAAACAAAGAACTGGGTACCACATGTTCTCACTCATAAGCAGACCTTGAACAAGTATCATAATACTATAAGAAAGGGATTGGCAGTAGTGGGAAACTGCCAGGTAGAGGGGTGGGCCACACCCCATCAACAAGGGTACCTGCATAATGACCATTTGTATACCTAACCCTGAATTGTACCCCACACTTTTTTTTTTTTTGAGTTGGAGTCTCACTCTGCCGCCCAGACTGGTCCAGCGATCCTTCCGCCTCAGCCTTCCGAGTAGCCAGAATTACAGGCGCACGCTACCATGCCCGGCTGATTTTTTTTTTTTTTTTTTATTTATTGTAGAGACGAGGTCTCGCTGCCCAGGCGGGTCTCAAACCCGCGGGCTCAGGCAATCCACTCACCTCAGCCTCCCAAAGGCGCGGGATTACAGGCTGAGCCACTGAGCCCGGCGTACCTCACACTTTTAAAATAAAAAATAAAAAATAAAACATTTTATCAATAACAAAAAATAACAG
This sequence comes from Cephalopachus bancanus, assembly GCA_027257055.1. Taxonomy (NCBI): domain Eukaryota; kingdom Metazoa; phylum Chordata; class Mammalia; order Primates; family Tarsiidae; genus Cephalopachus; species Cephalopachus bancanus. The sequence goes on along the minus strand of JAPVLO010000122.1, from coordinate 3,032,947 downwards.
ATGCTGGAGAGGAGGTGGTGAAAAGGGAACACTTCTACACTGTTGGTGGGAGTGTAAACTAGTGCAGCCTCTGTGGAAATCAGTGTGGCGATTCCTAAAAGCTCTAAAAATTGACCTTTCATATGACCCCTACTGGGAATATACCCTGAAGAACTCAAATCACTCTATAAAAAAGACATCTGCACATGTATGTTTATCATAGCATTGTTCATAATAGCAAGATCATGGAACCAACCACGTTGTCCATCAAAAGAGGACTGGATTTTTTAAAATGTGGTACATATACACAATGGAATATTACGCAGTCATAAAAAAGAATAAAATCATGAATTTCGCAGCAACCTGGATGGAATTGGAGTTTATAATACTGAGTGATCTCTCACAAAAACAAAGATCTGAGTATCACATGTTTCACTCATAAGTGAACCTTATGAACAACTATCGTAATACTATAAGAAAAGGATTGACAGTGACGGGAAACTATGGGGGGGGCAGGAAGGGGAGGGGAGGTGGGATTAACGGTAGTCGATATCTGTCTGGGGACGGGGGGGCACACCTCATCAACAAGGGTACCTGCACAATGCATATTTGTATACCTAACCCTTAGCTGTACCCCGCAATTTTTAAATAAAAAATATGTTTAAAACAATTAAAAAATAAAACATTTCAGTGGTCTTTATACACATAAATCTAGTTCACTGTTTTTCACATCTGGTGGTGGTATACTGTATCAATGTAACATCCTTTATTAAATCATTCCTAATCAGCAGATATTCATGTTGTTAGGTTTTTTGCTCTGACAAATATCATTGTACATACATCTATGCACATTATTTGAGCTTATCTACAGGCATGTACCACCACACCTGGATAACTTTTTAAAAATATATTTTAAGAGAGGAGGCCCCGGCTGGTCTTGAACTCCTGAGCTCAAGCAATCAATCCTTCTGCCTTGGCCTCCCAAAGTGCTGGGATTACAGGCATGAGCCACTGTGCCTAGTAATTTTGCCAAAATATCCTCCACAAAAGTTATACCAGTATATACCCAACACCTGGGACACCTACAATTAGGGTGTCTACAATATGTGAATTTAGCAATACAGGCAATCTTGAATGTGTGAGTCTCCATCTTACAAACAGTTGCCCTTCTCCATCCTACCTCAGTCTTCCATCCCTGATCCTCTTTGTTCTCCTGCTGCCAGGACGGACTATAGCCTTCCTACCCTCACAACATTTCTATAAGCAAAAATTGAAGCCTCTTAACCTTTTCCTACCTCTGCTCTGTCTATTCCCACCCGCAAACACTCAAGAAGCTGGAATCCCACACCTTATCCTTTCTCATCATCCCAAACATCTTTTTCTCCCTTCTGTCTTTTCCCTTGCTCCCTGCAGTCAAAGGGGTTACCTGGGACCCACCTGACCTCTGCCACAGGCACATGAAACGCAAGTGTGTGGTGGCTGGGGTTTCAGTGCAATGGCGAGGAACTGCCCCACCTCCCACCTCCATCACTCCCCACCAGAACTCAGAATGGGGTCTGTGGTTTCACTACCACGCGGATTCAGTTAGGCTGACTCTGATGGGCTTGTGGGAAACCCAGCCAGCCTGGAGAACAGTGTTTTTGTAAGGAAGTGCATTCCAAATCCCAAACAGCAAGCTCAAACTTCTGGAATTAATATTTTGGTAGGCTCGAGAGGGCACGAGTCCATTCATGGTGAAGATGGGGGCAGATAAAAGGCCAAATACTGCCCACCTTCCCTGTTTCTCCATTGTCCTTTATCTCAATGGTTTACCTTTCTATTTTTTTTTTTTTTTTTTGAGTTGGAGTCTCACTCTGTCGCCCAGACTGGAGTGCAGTGGCCGCTCCCGGCCACCGCAGCCTCGACCTGCTGGGCTCCAGCGATCCTTCCGCCTCAGCCTTCCAAGTAGCCAGAATTACAGGCATGCGCTACCACGCCCGGCTGATTTTTTGATTTATTGTAGAGATGAGGTCTCGCTGCCCAGGCGGGTCTCGAACCCGCGGGCTCAGGCAATCCACTCACCTCAGCCTCCCAAAGGCGCGGGATTACAGGCTGAGCCACCGAGCCCGGCTACCTTTCTATTTTTACTTTATGTTTAGATAGCTGCTAGTTTCTAAGATGCTAACTAGACTTTTTTTTTTTTTTTTTAAGTTGGGGTCTCACTTTGTTGCCCAGGCTGGAGTGCAGTGGCCTGATCATGGCTCATCACAGCCTCAATCTCCTGGGCTCAGGTGATCCTCTTGCCTCAGCCTCCCAAGTAGCTACGACTACAGATTCATGCCACCATGCCCAGCTTTCTTTCTTTATTATTTATTTTTTGTTTTCTTTTCTTTTTTTTTTTTTCTTTTTTTAAATTGGAGTCTCACTCTGTCCCCCAGGCTAAAGTGCAGTGGCACACTCATGGTCACCACAGCCTCGACTTTCTGGGCTCAGGCGATCCTTCTGCATCAGAGTTCCAAATAGCTGGAATTACAGGCACATACCATCATGCCCAGCTAATTTTTTGATTTGTAGAGATGAGGTCTCACCAAGTTGCCCAGGCTGGTCTTGGACTCCTGGACTTAGGCAATCCTCTCACCTAGGCCTCCCAAAGTGCTGGGGTAACAGGCTTGAGCCACCGTGCCTGGTCTATTTTTACTTTTTATAGAAGCAAGGTCTCCTTATATTGCCCAGGCTGGTCTCAAACTCCTGGGCTCAAGCAATCCTCCCACCTCGGCCTCCCAAAGAGCTGGGATCACAGGCATGAGCCACTACACCTGGCCCAATACATTCTTAATTTTAAGTTCTAAGAGCATATTTAAAAGGCAAAAACTCACAAGAATTTTAAAATAAGTTTCCACAAATGTAGTATTTCACATATCACAGTATTAATGCTAGTTTAATGTGGCATAAATATCAAAAGAAAATATTTTAGCAAACATTTCTGTGTAAGGCCTACTTTAATTTCTGTCTTTTAAACATACAACACACAGACACACACAATTTTGAGGGCCCAGTATATATGAATCATGAAAAATGTATCTTTTAACACATAAAACAAATCTTATTGGCTTGGCTGCTTTCACGTTTAACTGGTGTTTATTTACTAATTACCCTGAAATACTAGTATGATCTAGTGGAAAAAATACCCAGATTAAAGTTGGGAAGATTTAGGTGCACATTCTGTCTCTCAGGACCCAGTTTTGAAAGCTCAAGCAAGTCTTGGGCCTCAGTTGCCTCTTTTGTAAAACAAGGGCATTAGTCCTCCTCTTGTTATCCAAGAACTTTGAGACTTATTTTCATACTATCTATGAGCAAAGAAGGAACAAGTTTACAGGGTTCATAGTTAACCTGCTTATGAGGAGAGTAGGTATTAAAATATCAATTACACATAGACAGAGGCAAATATTTAACTGACTAATGAGATCATCCAATGGTTCTGGTACAGGAAGTCAAGTTTTCTTGATAGTTGAGGGCTGTACCTCAAACTGGAACTAGAACTTCAAAGTGCTTTTTGATAGAAACTTTGCAAAAATAGCTGTCATATGCTCTTCTAGCTATTAAAAATATTGAATTATTTTAAGGGTAACATCTATATGTGTGAAGAGAAACTTGCATTTAAAGGCAGTATTTGAGAACCACCAGGTGGGGCACGTTTGCAATGCTTTAACCTAGGCAAGCACACAGGGCCACACCACTCCCCAGTGTGACACCTTAGGTGATCAAGAGGTTCACAAGATGGATGTGTATCACCAGGAACACCAACCACTACTGACATATCAACATTTTACCGAGCTCTTTCCTTTCCAAGTCACATACCTATGTTCACTTATTTGGTTACTTTGATCTTTTTTGATTTTTGGCTTCTTCCTTCAACTTCATTAATATCTCAAACACACTGTTCACTTATCTTCAAGGCTCTTACTTTTGCCATCTGTTAAGTTCTCTTGTGGTTCTTAGTTTTTACATGAGATAGCTTTTGTAGATCTGATAATTTAACTAGAAAATTATTTTTCTTTCATCAGCATGACTCTCTCTTTTTTTTTTTTTTTTGAGTTGGAGTCTCACTCGGTCGCCCAGACTGGAGTGCAGCAGCTGCTCCCGGCCACCGCAGCCTTGACCTGCTGGGCTCCGGCAATCCTTCCACCTCAGCCTTCCAAGTAGCCGGAATTACAGGTGTGCGCTACCACGCCCGGCTGATTTTTTTATTTATTGTAGAAATGAGGTCTCGCTGCCCAGGCGGGTCTTGAACCCGCGGGATCAGGCAATCCACTCACTTCAGCCTCCCAAAGGCGCGGGATTACAGGCTGAGCCACCGAGCCCGGTTCATGACTTTCATTACATCATGTAATATTCTCTTCAGAAGTGTTATACAGTCAGTTTCTAATCCCCAGGGGTATTGTTTGTGATAATGTTTTAGATATTGATGCTGCATCTATACCTGGCACCATTCTGGAAATCTGTAGGGCAATGAAGGCACCAAGCATTCATGGAGCACAGCTTTTTTCACTTACAGTTTCACTGTACGTTACTACCTATTTCTTTAAAGACTTTTGTTAAGAATTAAAAATGACTATAAAAGCCAAATCGTTGTTTAAAAACAATCAACCTAGCCAGGCTCAGTGGCTCAGCCTATAATCCTAGCAATCTCACTAGCAATCAATGAAATGCAAATTAAATCAAAAGATGACATCACATATCAGACTGGCAAAAAATAAATAATTCATCATATTTAATGTTGGTAACACTGTGAGTAAACAGGCCCTGGAGTCACAAATGTTGCCATGAGTATATTGCTAACCTATATCCTAGGAATTGTATTTCTTTTTTTTCTTCCTTTCTTTCTTTTTTTTTTTTTTTTTTTTTTTTGAGCTGGATTCTTATTACGTCATCACCCAGGCTGGAATGCAGGGGCACGCTCAAGGCCACTCCAGCGTTGACCTGCTGGGCTCAGGCAATCCTTCCACCTCAGCCTTCCAAGTAGCCAGAACTACTGGTGTACACTACCACACCTGGCTAATTTTTTGATTTATTATAGAGAGATGAGGTCATGCTAAGTTGCCCAGGTTGTTCTCAAACCCATTGGCTCAGGCAATCCCCTCACTTCGGCCTCCCAAAGTGCTGGGATTATAGGCTTGAGTCACTGTACCTAGCCAGGAATTGTATTTCTAGAAAGTTTTCTTTGAAAAAAAAAAAAAAACTATCATAAAGAGACATCTACAATGTACTGTAGCACACTAAAAACCAGAGACTATCCATAACTTCTTTCAACTAAGCATTAATACAATGTCTATAATAGAATAATTTTAATTTGTTAAAAAAGAACAAGAGTCTCAGCCTATAATTCCAGCACTTTGGGAGGCCGAGGCAAGTGTATTGCCTGAGCCCGCAGGTTCAAGACAAGCCCAGGCAACTTGGCAAGACCTTATCTCTATAATAAAAACAAAAAACTAGCTGGGTGTGGTAGTGCACACCTGTAGTTCTGGCTACTTGGAAGGCTGAGGTGGAAGGATCGTTGGAGCCCAGCGGGTCAACACTGGGGAGGCTGTGAGTGTGCCACTGCACTCCAGCCTGGGCGACAGAGTGAGACTCCACTCCTCCCCCCAAAAAAGAATAAGATTGATATATCTTGACAAAGAGAAATACCCAAAAGAGATTAATTTTTTTTTTTTGAGTTGGGGCCTCCCTCTGTCATCCAGACTGAGGTGCAGTGCATGATCATGGCTCACTGTAGCCTTGAATGGCTGGTCTCAAGTGATCCCTCTGCCTCAGCCTCCTGAGCAGCTAGGACTACAGGTATGCACTGCCATGTCCAGTTAATTTTTAAAAATTTTTTTGTAGAGAGAAGGTCTCACTACATTGTCCAAGCTGGTCTCAAGCAATCCTCCTGCCTTGGATTCCCAAAGTGCTGGATTACAGATATAAGCCACTGCATTGAGCCTAAATTTTTAAAAACGATCTTCAAAAACAGCAGCTATAATGTGTCCTTTAATAATACCCCTTTAGGTATACTTTTAGTCTAGAGATACTCAAAACTTAAAAGTTGTTTTGTGGAAGATGAGAATAAATGAAGAACTTGCACTTTCTACAATTGTTATTAACCTCTTTTTTTTTTTTTACAAAAATCTACTACTTTCAAAATTTAACATTTTTTTTAAAAGATCAAACAATTTTTAACGCTAATTTCCAGCAGCAATGAAAGTCTGGGAAAGAAAGACTCAAACCCAGATGACGGGCAAACCCATTATAGTCTTTCTGGAAGTCATCATGGTGAACTGAGTCAAAAGTCTTGAAGTACATATAGCAATTTCACTTTCAGGAATTTATCATTAAAAAATAATCAAAGATCCACTTGTATACCTAATCCTGAATTGCACCCCACATCTTTTTTTTTTTTTTTTTTTTGAGTTGGAGTCTCACTCGGTCGCCCAGACTGGAGTGCAGTGGCCGCTCCCGGCCACCGCAGCCTTGACCTGCTGGGCTCCGGCGATCCTTCCGCCTCAGCCTTCCAAGTAGCCGGAATTACAGGCATGCACTACCACGCCCGGCTGATTTTTTGATTTATTGTAGAGATGAGGTCTCGCCAACTTGCCCAGGCGGGTCTCGAACCCGCGGGCTCAGGCAATCCACTCACCTCAGCCTCCCAAAGGCGCGGGATTACAGGCTGAGCCACCGAGCCCGGCTCACCCCACATCTTTAAAAAAAAAAAAAAGTCAAGGACATGAACAAAAGTAAGAATGTTTTCCACAACTTTTTGTATTATAGGGCAAGAAAAAAAAGAAAAAGCAATGCAAATGTCCAATGATAGTATAGTGGTTGCTTAAATAAGCTATGACTCAGTCATGTGATGCCTCATATGGAACCGGTAACTTCATTTTGGAAAAGTACTTAATGGCCTGGGGAAAGTCCACTACTCCGCATCCCAAAGGGACAAAAGCAGGCTATGAAACAATTTGTACAACTGTGATCTCAATTTTGTTAAATACACTTGTACTAGTTCAGTAAATAAAAGATCGGAAGAATATAAACCAAATCTTGGAGTTTAATAATGGATGATGAATTATAGGGGACTTCCTGCTTTATGGTCTTTGTACTGTCAAATTTTATATGTGTTCTGTTTTTTCATCAAAATTAAGATTAAAAAGTATTTATGATGCAAAAATTTTCACAAATTTGGACCTGTATTTTCCTCAAATACTTCAAAATTGGCAAAATTTTACAAAGTCAATTTTTATTACATTGTTTAGTATCTTCGGAAGAAAAAGAAATATCTTCAAAATGTATACAAGCCTTCTGAAGTCTAGTATTACAAATTTCAATCCAAAAGGTCAACATTTTAGCGTAACCTGATTATTGAAATGCTTAACTAAAGTCAGAGATAAACACACCTGAAAACAGTCACTGAATCTGAGAGGGAACCAACAGCAACATCAGGGTAGGAATTTCGATCAAGGTCCATATTTCCCGCAATCGAATATCCAAAGTAAGGTGATTTGCCCTCGAGAACCTGAAATACATAGGGCATCAGAATGGACACTGGGCCACCAAAAAAGGCTTCTTAGCTGTGCTTTGGAAAAGACAAACAAGTTTCCCTTGAACTGAGTTTAAGAGTTCACTTGTAAATAAATTATATTAAATTATAAGTCAGTTATTAAGTACACATATGTAACACTTCATACATTTTATTTCATAAAAGTCATCTGATTTACACAGTATCTCAAAAGAGAGTCAATTTTTGATGTGTTTATTAAGTCAATCAGTTATTTCAAACCAAACTTTCCCTACAAAAGTCTTATTTTTCTCAAAAGAAATTTTAAGTTTTTGGTGTCTAAATTCTCCATGTAATTACTATTGTCTATTTTGTTTGCCCAGTTTCGTCCCTACTCATGCTGCTAAAAGAAGTATCTCACATTTCCATCTCAATATGTTGTCAGAATAGAACATTTTTTTGCTTTAGATTACTTTAATTCCTATCTAAGAAATTTTACAATGAAAACAATCAGGTCATTGCATTTGTGTATTTATTTTGCTTTAGATTACTTTAATTCCTATCTAAGAAATTTTACAATGAAAACAATCAGGTCATTGCGTTGTGTACTAACTTTTAGTAACACACCTTTTAAAAAACAAAATTCATACTATTGTAGACTTGTAAGTAAAATAGAATTAGTGTGAAAATTCACTTAAACCTAAATATTCTACTGTAAGGAAAAAAGCTGAGACTCTAGTTGTAGATATCAGTCACTTGGTTACCTGTGTTGGTTTGGTATTTATTCCGTTTGCAGATCCATGATAGATAAAAACTTTTCCCATGTCATCATAGGGAGCGCCAACTGCAATATCTGTTGACATCATATTTTAAAAATATTACATTTTAAAATAAGATGAACACAACGGATATTATTATTTAAACAACCAAATAAGCCACCCATAAATTATAACCATTGCACCATTTGTTATCTACCTGGGTATCCATCTTGATTAATATCTCCAATATTTTTGACTGCAATACCAAACATAGAATCTTTGGTTCCATTAAGACGAATTGGCTTGACATTATTCCATCTGCCTAGCTGGTTCATGTAGACATATACTGCACCTCCAACTTCTCCATCTCTATCAAAATACTGTGGGGCTCCAATAACTATATCTTGCCACCTAAAAACATAACGAGGAGGGAAAACCGTGAACCTTCAGCAAAAATACCAGCAAACTTACAGAGAATACCATCAGTCCAGGTACAAAGGACACAAAGAGATATAACAGAAAGAACCTCAAATATAGAATTTATGACTTCATTAAAATATTTTAAAAAATCAAGTTAGTCTTTAATAAACGCCCCCAAGAAAAATGTTGAGGGTAAGCTCTCAAAGCCAGTTCCTCAACTTAGAACTGTAGTACAGCAGGACTCCCAGTAAAAACCCCACTGTTCTACTCTACCCCACCTGACACCAACATTCATAGACTTATTTTTGACTTTGTCACTAATTCCTATTTTCAACAGGATATTCTTGATGTTCCAACAGCTCCTTAAGAAACCATAGAACTGAATCACATATGTGCCATTTCCAAGCTGATTTTTTTCATTTTAATTCTCATGGACCCATGATCCCAAGACTCGAATAAACATGTAATCCTATATACTGAGAAGGGTAATAAATGTCTTCTGCCATCATACAAATGATGAAGATGGAATGATAAAAATCTGGTAGCAAAAATACTCTGAATCAATGAACCTGAAGTGAAGGCTCTTCTCACCTACAGAAGTCAGATAAAGAAGCAATGACTCGCAGCATAAAATAAGCTGAGACATTCTTACCCATCTTTGTTGAGGTCCACCACGGCCACGTCATAGCCAAATGAAGAGGCCAGACCTTCCCCATCAAATATGTGCTCAGGAAGGAGATGTGCAGACTTCATATCTCTTTTTAGCAAAACCACAGCTCCACTGTGATTGGCTCTTGGAGCACCAGATACAAAAGTGATTTCATCTTTAGAAACAATACCTTTCCCTGAGTCCAAAGAAAAGCCTAGAAAAACAAAATATAGCTTCTCACATCAATCCTGCATATATTTCAAAAGGTCTATGACATTGGGAACTCCATCATTCCCTTTTCCTCTGGCTTTCTACCCTCTTTTTCCTCCTGACTATCCTACCAGATATCACATTTATAACGTGAGTTACAGAGCTAAGAGATTTGACATAAGGAAAAAGTACTGGGGATAATTCACTGCTTTCTATGGATATTAAGACTTAAAGGAAAGCATCTATGCTAGTTAGCATTTGCATACCTTGAATTGTGAAGTAGTCATACATCTTAAAAATCAATTTGCACTTTTTTTTTTTTTTGAGTCAGGGTCTCACTCTGTTACCCAGGCTGGAGTGAAATGGCACAATCATGGCTCACTGCAGTCTCCAAGCTGATCCTTCCACCTCAGTCTCCAGAGTAGCTGAGACTACAGGCAAGTGTCACCATACCCAGCTAATATTTTAAATTTTTTGTAGTGATGAGGTCTCACTATGTTGCCTAGGCTGGTCTAGAGCCCCCAGGCTCAAGCAGTCCTCTCACTTCTGCCTCCCACACTGCTGGGATTATAGGCATGAGCCACTGTGCCCAGCTCACACTCTATTTTAATATTGGAACTGTGGTAAAAGATCAAGTTGGATACTAAATTATCTAGGAATAATTCAGTTATGTTACATTATATACACAGAGAATACAATCTGACTGGTAGCATAATTGAGTGCATGTTATAGGGTCCTGCTGTAATATGATGACCAGTATTTTTACATCAAAAACTTCTATATTAACCAATCTCCTTGGTAATCAGGCAAAAACAAATGCAAACACCATTAATATACCATAGATAGCATTTGATTATTTTGGACCAACTTAGTTCTCAGACACAAACATGCCAACGACTCCATGACTGATGATATAGCATTTGAGAACCCAGTATAAACAATAGAGGTGAGGAAGTTGTCACTGATATCAGTTACATACTTGTTCAGAGAGGATAAAACAGAACACCCAATTGCAAGCATCAGACTGGATGTTAGATTACAAATACTGAGATCTGGTGAAAAGCAGATATAAATGCCCATATCAAAACCATTCAAAGTAGGCATATCTCTCTGCAGAACGGTGAGGCAGATGCAGAATAACATAAGCTCACCCTTTTCACTGGGTTTTATTTATGAAAAGCTCACCACTACCGTTGCAGTTCTCAAATTGTAAAGTGAGTTAAAAATACGATGAGCCGCAAGTTTAGAATAGGGTGACATAATCGAATCCAGCTCTGAGAACCATCTGGCCGCAGAGCCTCAACCATGGCATGCTTTTCATGTGTGCTTCACTTGAAATGAAACAGAAAATAAAAAGATGTATGCTCTGTATGGATCAAAAAAATTTTTAAATGACCATGACCAAGACAATTTATTTGTCATCGCAGAGGTCACAAACCTAGGTAGCTATTCATCATCACATCAGGGGATGTGTCAGGCTGTTCCCTGGGAGGCCGGGTTTTATAAACAAACTGATCGGGATCTGTATAGGAAACGCTGGTCAAAAACAGCAGGCCTGTACACATGCACGGGACAGAAGAGATTGAAGAAAAAGTTATTATGCTTAGGAAGAGGCAGGATGGCCATGGACAAGATCGACGGGTGATGAGGCCACCACTGCAACTGGCAAGCTGCTCTCTTTGCCAGCTTCCAAAACCTCAGGCAGATTGTTTTATTCCCCAGACAAGAAATGACAGATTCACACACAGCATGAACAAGCAAAACATTAACAATATACACTTGATTTCTTTCTCAGACATAGACTTTGGAGGAAATCCATTCTAAAAGTGACAAATGTGTTTTTTTTCCTTCTCTTTTAGTTTTATTTTAAAGATGTGGGGTACAATTCAGGGTTAGGTATACAAATGTTCATTATGCAGGCACCCTTGTTGATGAGGTGTGTTCCCCCTCCCCTGGCAGATTCCCACTTACTGTCAGTGACAAATGTATTCAATAAAAAAAATTTTTTTTAAACCTTCATATTTTCCTATGTTCTAATAACAACTATGCTTATACAATCCATGGGCATCTATCTTAAAGACCAAAGTATTAGTTTCTTGGCTAGAGCAAGTAAAATTAAATATTTTTCATCATAAATAATCCCTAAGCCATGCACTTGAAGAGAGAGGTTGTTCGTTAAAATATGTTCAAATAAAATGTGGGTTTGTTGGTAATATTTATCTTGAAAATGATTTTTACCTTAAAAACCCTTGTTTAATATTTGAGACTGCAAGCCACTCTCCCCTGGGCTACCTTCCTGTCCTGGAGGGTCACCAGCATGCCATTCCCTTACCTAGCTGCTTCCCACCCTCTGTGCTTTCATGAGAGTTGCTCTCCTTGGCTCCGGGATTAATAGTGTGAACTTCGGCCAGAAAATAAAGCTCTTAAATCGGTTTTACTCACCAGTAAAAATGGGCCAATAAAACTTATTTTATAAGTATGGTAGCTATGTGAGACACTAAGAATAGTAACCGACTCATAGCACACAGTAGGTACTTAAAGCAATAAGTATAATTTTTCTCTTTCTTCGATACCTTCATATCAAGTTTTTATTTTTAGAGGGATGGAGGAGTGTATGAAAAGTTTTTTTAAAAAAATTTACAGTATTGTTTGCACATATTTATACAATTAGAACAACTCCTTAGTGCATGTTTATTAGCACACTGTTTGAAATTATTCATATATCTATACCTGTTTTTTCCTTTTTTAACCTTCCATTTTTTATTAGTATTCTAGCATAGGATATGCTAGCATAGCATTCTTCTCATCATTAAAAAATAGGTTACTATTTAGGCTTAGAAGATTTTTTACATTTTTTTCTAAGAAATGCACAGTAATTATTCTTTATGTCAGCTCATACCAAGAATTAAAGCTTTTAAAAGGCTTTGTGTAATTACCATAATGCACATGAATAACTTAGGACACCCATTAGTAATGCAAACAAGCCTTAGGACTTGAGGAATTGGCACTTAGATACAATCTGGGTGTCCTCAAAGCTGCTTTAACCATCCTGCTCAGGCTCAGCTTGGAAGCCCCCATGCCACCTACCAGGGCCCTGTGACAATGGGGGTCCCAATCCAGGAGTAGGTCCAACCCTCAGAGAACAGCAATCGCAGAGGGTCCTGACCAAGAGTAACTTTATTAAATGTTGCTCTTAAGAGTATCTCTGGAAAGAGGCACTGAACACAGAGGGAAGGCAGCTCAGCTTACTGCAAACACCCGTGCACTTTTTCCATGGTTGTATGAACGGCCTGTTTCAGGTTACAGAGGCCGCCATTAGCTCAGGGGACAGACTTCCAAGTGAGAGGGAAGACAGGCGATTTTAGCTGATAACAGGTTTCTTCCCCCTTGGAGGGAGCCCAGGTCAGAAGGGAAGAATCCCAGGCATTGGTCAGGTTACCTCCTCAGCAAGGCTTATCAAGTTACAGCAAATTAGTCACAGGCCCCTGGCTCCACCTGGCCTCTCCTCAGCCCAGACAGTCCAGGGGCTGTAGGCCCTGGGAGGGAGCATCACACAAGGTGTCTGAGAAGGTAGGCACCATCTGCACCCGCTCCTACCTAAGTAACTGTTAGCAGGAACAGGAACAAGACTTTCATCATGCTCAGTCTCTCCACCAACTTCATAAGGCCCATCCTCAAAGATGTTCATGTCAAAAAAAGTATTATTCTTTTGCTCTACACGAACAATCCCTGAAGGAATGAAATGGCAAAGACAACAAAAAAAATGAAGATGACACAAAATAAAATAAATGGTTCATAATAAACATCCTCCATGTTATCACTGACTGCAGGAAGAAAAGTTTGGAGGAAAAAAAAGGCAGAAAGACAGAGATGACTTTGAGGATGTTAAATATGTTTGCATAAATTTTTATGTGAAAGAAACGTGTAAGAGTAATTTTTAAAATGCCCCATGCATTTTCTTGAACTATCTTTAAAATGCCATGAAACTAGATGATAAATGGAATGTTTACTTAGTTAGGAAAATGTATAGAAAACAAATTTTTTAAATGACACAAACTTGACATGTTATGTGCTTTGTAATCCTAAATCAATTTGTCTTTTCTCTGTAGTATAAAAGTAAAACATAATAACCTATTCTTTAAATCATTTTAACTAAGATTTCATTTTTTAAAAATTCTTAAATTAATCATTTAAAAGATAAAATTTCATATAAGAAGCTCAAATCACTATATGACCCCCCCCCTTTAAATGGCAATGTTTCAGGACAGAGTTTAGAAAGTAGGTAAGACATACATAATTGGTGGGCGTTTTTGTTGTTTAGTTCTATTATATATGGCATCTATTCTGGCTAAAATAAAACTCTTCTAAATTCAACGTGTTATTTTAATTAGGTCAAAATAACCTGAGAAATACTCTTACATGAAAGATTCTGTTGGGGTGGGAGAGTGCGCAAAGGGAATTACCCTTGAAGGCAGCTATGGTTGACATACAGAGAAAGGTGCTCTCAAGAATTATTTCTAGCAGGAATTAAAACCTGGACATTTTTGAATGGAAAGGAAAACATTTTCTTAAGTTTTTCATAATGAATGAAAATGTTATATGATTTATTTTAATAAATTTCTCAAAAATGTCTTCTTTTTTGTGATTTTCTTCATCATGGATTAGAGTTAGGGTGTCTTTTGACACAGCAGTTTCTACACCAGCTTAATTTCTTCAGCGAAGTTACAGAAACTGACTAGGTTTATTCAGTCAAACAATGTAGGTCATTTTCCTCCCAACTTCCCAATGTCTCCTTTTACCCACACAATAATTAAACTTTCCCTCAAGTTATCTAAAATTATTGTCTCAAAACTCCCCAATTTGTCTGTCATCTCCCCTTCTAACTTTCCTGCATTATAAGCAAAACATGGCCTTCAAAGATAATGTATAATGAGATAAATGTCCTATTAATACACTGCTATTTGTACACACAAACTGAAAACTCCTCAGTTTTCAGATTGCCAGCTTAAAATGAAAACATCTAGCTTCATGAGAGAGGCAAATAGAAAACAGCAAAAACTACTGTTAATTATTATGTTGCTGCAAAAAAGTTAACTACTTGTATTCATGTAAAGTACTGGTAGAGGGAACAAAAATCAACACTCAAACATATATCCCACCATTATTTGTTCTTAAAAATCATATCATTTAGAGATTTTTAATAACCTACCCTCCTATTATAATATACAAATACCTTACAACGCATTTTGTTTTAACTTAAAATGTACTAAATCATGCTGTCTATTACAGAAATGATGCAGACATTCTAATCTCTATTTCTATAAATACAAAGGTCATACCTTTCCAATTATAAGTGCCTGGGGCTCCAAATACAATGTAATGAAAGTCTTTAGTAAAAGTGGCTGCTACACCTTGCTGGCAAGAGCCAAATTTTTCATGACCTCTCAGTCGGCCATCACAAAAGCTCCAGTCTCCCCCATCCATGTCATCTTCAATCCTGAGATTTTGGCTCAGGACATAACACCTCCCAAAGATGTCTCGGGACTCCTGCTTCGTATTAACATGTTGCCTTTTTTCGTAACGATGAGCACATGTCTATAAACAGATGGAATAAAGTAGCCCACTCATGTCTATAAAATCTGTTTTTTAAAAATCACAAATTGATACAATTGTCAATAAAGAGGCTAATTCTAAATAGGGCGATTCAGTATGTCCCCATCCTGGGATTGTACCCCAAACCAGCAAATCTTCCTCAAAGTGGCATGAAAGAGACCGTTACCAAGCACAGAGAAACCAGAACTTCTGACTCATTCTCACTCAGAGAATAAAGCTCTAGTCTAAATATTGAATGACAATCTGTATCCACAGGCAATTTATTTGTAAATTTACCTGTCACATAAACAAAAGGAAAGACCTTATTTTATGTGCTTAATTTAATTGACTTTTAGTGACTGTACATACCGTCATATCAGTGTGAAAGTAAGTAATTATGTTCTAGAGGAGAGAAATCATGGACATTTTTCAAAAAGATCAAACAAAGACATTTTCCTTTTACCCATACTATTTCCTTGTAATCAGTCCTAACTTACACTCTGAGCTCTGGGATTATTTCCCTGAATATGCCTATTTTACAAAGGCAGAGAGAATTGTTCAGCTGAAAGCAATGAAATAATCTCTATAATTTCTCCAGGGTATTCAGGGCCACTCTCTATGTAACTCAGACTTAAAATACTTTATAATAGCCAAGTCAATTTCCCATAATGCATCTCTTAAATATGAAAATTCAATGTTCACTGAAATTTTCACTTTTCTCAAAATTCTTTATAAATTTTGTTGCAGCGGGCCAGGTTCGGTGACTCAGCCTGTAATCCCAGCACTTTGGGAGGCCGAGGTGAGTGGATTGCCTGAGTCCGTGGGTTCGAGACCCGCCCAGGCAACTTGGCAAGACTTCGTCTCTACAGTAAATCAAAAATTAGCCAGGCATGGTAGCACACGGCTGTAGTTCTAGCTACTTGGAAGGCTGAGATGGAAGAATGGCCGGAGCCTAGTAAGTCAAGGATGCGGTGGCCAGGAATGTGCCACTGCACTCCAGTCTGGGTGACAGAGTGAGACTCCAACTCAAAAAAGAAAAAATAATTTTCTTGCAGCAACCAGATTTTGAAAGAGACCAAAAGATCATCATATTCTATTATGAAAGTCATTTTCAAGGCCATCTAGCACAATCTACCTAACAAACTCTTTTCTTTGCTATCTCTTCTATTTGAAGAAGATCAGAATAAATAATGAGAGTTTAAAATTATTCTGTATTACTTTCTAAGACTACTCCCATATTTAAAAAAATATCTATAAAGTCACAAAGTTCCTAGGACACAAACTGTCCAGTTCTATTTTTGTTGTTGTTATTTATTTTTTTGAGCCAGGGTCTCATTCTGTTGCCCAGGCTGGAGTGCAGTGGCATGATCATGGCTCACTGCAGCCTTGACCTCCTGGGCTTAGGCGATCTCTCTACCTCAACCTCCAGAGTAGCTGGGACTATAAGCGCATGCCACCACACTCAGCTAATTTAAAAAACTGTGTGTATGTGTGTGTGTGTGTGTGTGTGTGTGTGTGTGTGTAGATGAGGTCTTACAATGATCCTCCCACCTCAGCCACCCAAAGTGCTGAGACTACAGGCGTGAGTTACTGCGCCTGGTTGGATTTTTGTTTTAATACCATCTAAAGTTTTAGAGATATCCATTAAAGGTTTACTAATAAGTTACTTAAACTTAAAGCTCCAAAGAAAAGAGGTTGTATGACTGCTTCAAAGTATATCAGTAAAAATAATGCTTTGATTTCTTCTTGATATCCATCCTTGCTTTAAAGCAGTAAGTTTTCAAGAATGCATACTCTCTGCACACAGGGACGGTCTGCTTTGTCCCTTGTTATAAGCCTGGTGCTGGCAGGTAACCAGCCCTCCAACATTGTTAATGAACACGTGTCTCTATACTTACCACAACTTTACCTCCTGGACCTTGACTTTGTACAGTTACTCCCATCCACTGATCTTCCTTGCTTTCCGACATAGGGTCAGCTGTGGAAAGCAGCACAGTTAGTACTTCCAAGTGATGGCATAGGCTAGGAGCCACAGAGGAACAAAAATACAATCAACTGTTTCCAAATGGCCTTGACTCTGAGTCTAGCTACTTAGTAAACTCAGTTTCTCAATCCAGAAAATTATTCGCATCTCAAGGAAATGGAGCAGTGATTTCTGGTAAGAATCTTTTATAATATTCTATACATAAAATACATAGCTCTATGTCATGGCCTCTTTTGTCCAACAATCTCCTCTGCCCTCTCCTAACACCCAGCACCCTGAATACAGAAAGGTACTTGAAAAGTATATGACTAAGGAGTAGCCCTCCAAAATATGTCCCTTAAAGTGACAGCATAAAATGCAGTTTCCAAATCCAATTAACAGAAAGTGAGCATTTTTCTATGTACTCCCAATTTTGTTACATGACAGCAGGAACTGTTCTTTTCTTTACTGGAGACGGAAGATAAGGCCTCAGATTTACTTAGGATCTCTTAGCTGACAAGATATCATTTATCAACGCCAAAAAGGAGAGCTATTTTTAGGCAACAGAGAGAAAAACCACAAATACCACTATGTGTTCATTTTAGCATCAATTTAAACCCACTGTATGACCCTATATCCAATTTTTGCCTGCCTCAAGGAGAAGCAAGACAGGCATGATTTTCAATCTGAGTCATTACAAAAATATGGAAACTAAACAACTTTAAGCAGACAGAAGGAAAAATGCCAATGTTGAACAAAAAGTGAATAGATTACCAACAGGTTTATTTCTTTTCTTTATAGGTCTATGCATTTTGTAAGTTTCCTACAATTAAGATATATTATTTTCTAACCAGTAAAATATAACACATTCCTAAAAGATGAAGAAGCAAGAGATGAACATAAACCAGAATCTGCAAATCTACTTAAAGTAAGCATATCAAATGCTGTTCAGCTAGAACTTCTCAGTACACTAACTGCTCAACCTACAGGAAACCAGATACACCGGATGTTCACATGCCTATGTTATGGCATTTTCTACCTACTCAGAGTCCTTACAAAATAAGTCTCTATCTGAGGGGAAATTGTACCCATGTTTTTTAGCACTCATTTCAGAGGGATCTGATGTTTAAAATAGTCTCTCTCCCAAATACTTTAACAGCACGTGAGAACTGCTGGCCACTGAGTACAAGATACGCACATTCAATTTTCTTCGCTGCCATAAATTCAGTTTTCAACAGCCTCCTGTAGAACCTCAATATATCACTAGGTGGCAACATCAATATACCATATTAGCTTAGAAACCAGGGTTAGGAGGAGCAGCAAAAACGCTGCATCCCAGTATGACTCAGAAAGGCAATATTTTCAGTGCAAATAAAAAACAGTTAAGACTGATACAATTAAAGGGGGTCCTCTCTGCAAGAATGAAACCAATGCTTGTTTCCCCCATGGAAAGGGGAAGTGGGGTACAGGCGAGCTGGCCAAATGAACCTCAAGGGAGGACAGAGGAACGCACCGTCGTTATCAAATTCAATACGCATGCACGGCCCCCGGGAGGTGATGTCGCAGCTATACAGGCCTCCTGTCCTGTTGGCCTTCTGCAGCGGAAGTGCTTCTGCCCGGGGGGCCCCCACGAGCAACCTGTTGACGAAAGAGAGAGAATTTGGAGATTTCAATGTAATATATATTTGACATTTAAATCAGTCAGAACCATGAGATGGTGAGATTATCCTTTGTCAAGAAGCCCACTAATTCTTCTTACTTCCTGGCACTCTTGTCATGTCAGAAGAGTTAGGCTGTGAGGGAGAATGAAGGGTAGAGTCCCGTGGCTGAGCTTGTCCTATAGAGATAGTGAAACAAGGGAAAAGTATGGCTGTCTCACATAGTATCAGCAGTTCTCGCTGGGTGTGATCTGGTATTTAAAAGACACGTTTTTGGCCAGGCACAGAAGCTCACGCCTGTAATCCCAGAGTTTGGGGAGGCTAAGGTGGGAGAATCATTTGAGGCCAGGAATTTGAGACCATTCTGGGCAGCAAAGTAAAACCACACGTCTATAAAAAATAAAAAAACTAGCCAGGTGTGTTAGTATGTGCCTGTAGTCCCAGCTACTTGGAAGAATCGTTTGAGCCCAGGAGTTCAAGGCTGCAGTGAGCTGTGATTATGGCACTGCACTCCAGCCTGGATGACAGAGTGAGACCCTGTCTTAGAAAAGAGAGGAAGGAGGGAAGAGAAGGAAGGGAGGGGAAGGAAGGAAAGAAGGAAAGAAGGAAGAGAGAGAGAGAGAAGAATAAAATACATACTTTCATAGAGTATGATCCCTAATCATATTCTAAACCAAGGCTATCATATGGAACTCAACAGAAAAAACAAATGATACTTCAGAAACTGGGAGGAAAGAATGGTCACACTAAACGTAATAAGTAATAATATGTCAATTTCTAAGTTTCCTTGTAAATTTTCTACAATTAACATATATTATCTAACCAGTAAAAAATAACAAATGCTATTTCTAAAAGATGAAAAAGCAAGAGATGAACATAAACAAAAATTTGCAAATCTACTCAGACCAAGTATTATCAAACGAGGTTCAGCTGGAACTTGTCAGTACACTAACTGCTCAACCTACAGAAAACCAGGTACACTGGATGTTCACATGCCTATGTTATGGCATCTTCTACTTCCAAAAACAACACAAGGTAGTTTTCAAGGTAATTTTGACTATATCCTAGATCTTCAATTTATACACTGATTTAGAACCTAACATTTGCCTAAGATACAACTCCAACTGAATTACTACTCTCTTGTAGTCTTGGCCTCTTTCCAGTTCTTTCCCCACTCCCCCAGCTTTATATGGTATAATTGACAAATAGAAAGTATATATATTTAAGGCACACAACTTGATGTTTGTCTTTCCAGGTTGCTTCTTACTTCCTGGCACTCTTGTCATGTCAGAAGATCTCAACCAATCTCATCTAATCAATCTCCACAAAGGATTCAGGGTGATCAGTGCAGCTCCACTTATAAATCAGGTGCTATAATAGTCCTTCCCTCCCTCCCCAGTGTTCTTATTATCTCCTATAAGGGGGGGCTCCAATTAAAACCCATAATCTTTACAACTTCAGTATCTCACAGCCAGACATGCTCTTTAGAGACCCACTATCTTGCTGCTGGGTTCCTTTGGCTAACACTCTTTAGTCGGCACTAGGTTTACAGTCTTTGGGGTCTGGCTGGCTAATGGAACGACTAGGAGGACGAGAACAAAGGGAAAGGACACACACATGCCTGGACAGAGAAACCAAAAGCTGAAAGTTTTGGAAACAAGGCTGGAGCCAGGGAAAAGGGCCGGGAACACAAACCTGTACAAACAATAAAGCCCACAACAGAACACAAACTACTCTCCGCCTTCAAGAAACCCACAAATCTCAGAAGCAAAAGCAAAACAAACAAAAAAGAACACAATCCAAACAGTCTCTAGTACCTCCACCCCTGCTGGATCCCAATAAAGGACTCAATGTATTTTTTTAAACCAACACAATGCAGCAGGTGCAACAGGACGCAGACTATGCCCAGGGAGGGGCAGCGCAAAGAGAATGAGGGGTGGCTCGTAACATGTGGCCCTAGCGCTGTCCTTCCTCCCAGATTCCTAGACAGTCCGGGCAGCTTCTGCCTCCAAATCTGTTCTATATTTGAAGGCACGAGACAGCACACACCAAGATATAGTAAAGGTGCTTAACTCTGCTTAGAACCAGCCTTGGCAGGAGGTCACAGTCCACCAGCTGAGGCTATATCTGACAGAAACAAATAAATGAAATAGAGTTGTGTCCACACAATGACACTAAGGAGCAACCCATCTACTTCCTAATCTACGTCATTTAGGACCTGGGTGCTAGTCTAAGGTGTTCAGGACGTGGTGGCTCCTGAGCTAGCAGAGTGGGTGCAGGCCTAGGAGTGACAGTCTACACCTAAGGAGACCCTCAGCCCATGCCAAAACCCGATTCTGTTCAAATCCCAGCTTTCTCTCTCCCTTTTCCCTCCAATGCCCTTTGATGCCAAGAGCTGGACCCCAGGCTGCCTAGACAGTGTGAGAGCAGATACTCTCAGCACCACAGCAACTCTGAGGACAAGGGCAACAGTGGTGCTCATTACTGATTATCCCAGCCTGTGTGGAGGAAGTCAGAGTTACAGTAATAACTCTGCGTTCAGAGTGACAGGGACCAAGGGATGTGAGTTAAGGCTCTGTAGGGAAGTGGTGGAAATTAACAGAGAAGGTCCTGTGGAGTCTATTCCTATATCAGGTCAAAAGAAGAAAAACTATACAATCTGGGTTTGAACTGAGATTGTTTAGATACCAAAAGGAACACAAAAAATTACTTTCCAATTGCCTTCCACAGAGCCAGTGGACAATTACCTCCACTGAGTTTTAAGGCTGCACTGAAATAAAAAACGCCTGGAGGATTCCAGAAACCCACATTTAAAAGACAAGACAAAACTCAAAACTTGTAAAACCACAACATCATTTTTAAAGGTAAGAAACAGACTTTGAAATAGTAAAATGCAATGTGAAAGCATAAGTATGACAGTCACTGAGGATATGATATAAATTCAGATCCCTGGAGTCTAATGAAAGTCCGAGGCATAAAGATTTAGGACCACTATCATGCGATTAACTACAAGGCTATTTCAAAATTCTTCAAGTAAGTCACACTCCTGTTTCATATATTCAAGTTCTCCCTGAAGGAGAGCTGGTATAGTTTTGCAGAACTACTTCCATCAACAGTTCTAAACACTGAGACACTTTTGGAACTCTAAGGACAATAGCAGCTTTGCTTCACTGTCTTTGGCAATAATTCATTTCCTCAAGGATTAAAGATTCTGCCCCTAGCTATGCAACTTTGTCCCAGGAAACATGAAATATTGCTTCATTAGAACAAGGACACTATTATTGCTTAATTTAAAACACAGCCTTCTTAGTTTGCCCAAATTAAGACCTAAAAAATTAGAAGGTGGCGTTACCATGACGACTGTGATACATCTACATTTCATTCATCTTCAAATTCAATATTTAACTTTTTTGTTAAAGTAATAAATATAAATGATTAAAAAGTGACGAACTCACAGTAGAAAGCAATAGATTACAAACTCATCCCAAGCTCCAGCCTCTGGACAAACCTTGTTTTTTTAGTCTGTTTACGTCTCCATAGTTCTGGATTATTACATGTTTATTTCTTGATTTATCAGATTTAGACCTCATAATAGGAAAAGGGAAGAACTTAAAGTACTTTTCATTTTTCATCTTATGCTTAATAACTAGATTTAGTTCTTCTAGTTGCTATTTTCCCTTTGTCAGCTTTTGACAAAGATCGCGATTCCCCAGTTGGTGAGACAAAGCTTTCAAAACTTTGATTCTTCCAAACTTTCCTCTTAATTTTTCCAAGTCCTGCCATCTATCAGTTACATTTATAAGAGCTATCACCACTTACATTTTGTCTTTTAACCACATCTATTATTTTACATAACCAGGTAAATGTTATTCAATGCTGAACCAAACTTTATTTAGATTATTCTCTATCTAGGACATATTAGAAGCTCTTGGCCTCAAAGGAAACTGTCCCAGTATTACAGACATCTTGCTTTTCTTACATTCTTTTTTTTTAGTCTCTGAGGACCCCAAAGAGTCTTTGCTTATGTGGGTTAAGCCTATCTATATTTATAAATAAGATATTGAGACTGAGAAATCTCAAACACATTTATTGATTTGCATGTGTTGAACCATCTTTGCATCTCTGGGATGAATCTCACTTGATCATGGTGAATGATTTTTTTTTTTTGAGTTGTAGTCTCACTCTGTTGTCCAGGCTGGAGTGCAGTGGCACACTCATAGCCACCCCGGCGTTGATCTGCTGGGTTCCGGCGATCTTTCTGCCTCAGCCTTCCAAGTAACCAGAACTACAGGCACCCGCTACCATACCCGGCTAAATTTTTTTATTTATTGTAGAGACGAGGTCTCACCAAGTTGCCTAGGCTGGTCTTGGAACCCTCAGGCTCAGGAAATCCACCTGCCTTGGCCTCCCAAAGTGCTGGGATTACAGGCTGAGCCACCGAGCCTGGCCACTTTTCTCACATTCTATCACTTGCTTGATTCAATGTGTTTCACATTTGTACCATGACTTTTGCTTTTCTTGTTGTTTCTCGTTGCCTTTCTTTTTTCTTCAAACATTCACCTTTATGCAAGCCTCAATCTTCTCTAAGCTCCAACCATGCCTTGTTAAACCAGGACCTCATTTTTGCTCAGTCTCCCTCCTGGGGGGCCTTGGACCTCCTGCTTCACCATAGGCCCATTGTTCTTCCACGCCTACTGTACAGGGTCATGCTAGAACTCCCCTTCACTGCTTTCCTGGGGTGATCTGCTTTGACCTGGGATCCCATGTTTTCTTATTCTAAACTATTTTTCTTAAATATTGTCTCAATAGTATACGGTAAGTAAACTGAGTCCCTGCCTATATAAAAATGTCTTCATGCTGCCCTCATCCTTGATTGATAGTTTGGGAATAGAACTCTTACGTTGAAAACATTTTCTCAAGAGCCTTGATGGTACTGCTCTAATTTGTTCTAGTATCCAGTGTTGCCAATGAAAATTCTGGTGTCAGTCATCTTCTCATTCCTTTCAGGGTGTCATTTTTTTTCTTAGTAATAGGGTCTGCTCTGTTGACCAGGCTGGAGTACAGTAGCACAATAATAGCTAACTGCAGCCACAAACTCCTGGGCTCAAGCAATCCTCCTGCCTCAAACCCTGAGTAGCTGGGACTACACCATCATGCTCAGCTAATTTTTTTTTTTTTTTTTTTTTTTGAGTTGGAGTCTCACTCTGTCACCCAGACTGGAGTGCAGTGGGCCACCGCAGCCTCGACCTGCTGGGTTCCAGTGATCCTTCCGACTCAGCCTTCCAAGTAGCTGGAACTACAGGCGCGCGCTACTATGCTCGGCTAATTTTTTTTTTTTGAGTTGGAGTCTCACTCTGTCGCCCACACTGGAGTGCAGTGGCCGCTCCCAGCCACTGCAGCCTCGACCTGTTGGGTTCCAGCGATCCTTCCGACTCAGCCTTCCAAGTAGCTGGAACTACAGGCGCGCGCTACCAGCCCGGCTAATTTTTGACTTATTGTAGAGATGAGGTCTCCCCAAGTTGCCCAGGCGGGTCTCGAACCCGCAGGCTTAGGCAATCCACTCACTTCAGCCTCCCAAAGCATTGGGATTACACCAAAGCATTGGGAGCCACCAAGTCCGGCTCCAGCCAATTTTTTTTTTTTTTTTTGCCTTCAATACATTTTTTTTTTTTGAGTTGGAGTCTCACTCTGTCCAGCTAATTTTTAACAACATTTTTTGTAGAGACAGGGTCTCCCTATGTTGACCAGGTTTATCTTGAATCCTGGCCTCAAGCAATCCTCCTTGCTCAGTTTCCTGAGTAGCAGGGACTAAAGGTGCACACAGCTACGCCTAGCTAAAAGGGTGACTTTTAAGCTCTCTACTTTATCCCAGGCATTCTGAACAGCATGATGGTATATCTGTGTGTGAACTCTTTCACTCTACAGACTTGGGATATTAATTTCCAGGAAACTCCTTGTATCGTGCATTGATCATTTGTTATGTTTTTTCTATGTTCTTTCTAGAACCTGTTAGTTAATCAGATGGTGAACTTTGTGGGTTGAATCCACCCTTTCTCTCATTTTCCTTCCCTCTCTGTGAGTCTGGGATTTTTCAGCTTTATTTTCTAGTATTTTTATTGAAATGGTAAGATTTTGGCAGTCACATTTGTAGTCTCTAAAAGCTCTTTCTTTGTTCTGATTGTGCCTTTTACATAACAGATCCTCTTCTTATTTTGTGGATTTAACATGAGTAGTTTGCCTAGAAGTTTTCCTACAGTTCTTTGTGGCCCTGGATTATCTGTTTCTTCTCGTTTTTTCTGTGGGTTTACTTCAGTCATTGCCTTTTATGGCGCTATCTCTCATCAATGCCTGACAATCCTTGTTGTATTTTGTTCTGCTGTTGATCGAGGCCTGACAATTAGGTTCATGAACTTATCCTAGAAAAAGTGCTACATACCTCATTGCTGAATATCACTATGGTCACCTCTGAAGTATTTCCCTTGGGAAGCTATGCACCGACACCAGCACCTAGTCTACCTGTCAAAGCAATTTTGGAACTCTTTTTCTGGAATGGGTCATCGGAGCTGTCATAGTATTACATTTGATGTCCTGAATGTCATCAAAATGTCTTCCTTTCAATATTTCCTTTATCTTCAGGTAAAGAAAAGTATCACGGGGGTTCAGATCAGGTGATTAGGGAGAGTGCTCCAGTACAGTTATTTGTTTACTGGTTAAAAACTCCCTCACAAGCTGGGCTCGGTGGTTAGCCTGTAATCCTGC
Source organism: Cephalopachus bancanus (assembly GCA_027257055.1). Lineage (NCBI taxonomy): Eukaryota > Metazoa > Chordata > Mammalia > Primates > Tarsiidae > Cephalopachus > Cephalopachus bancanus. The sequence goes on along the minus strand of JAPVLO010000122.1, from coordinate 3,007,452 downwards.
GCCTTTGAGAGGCTGAGGTGAGTGGATTGCCTGAGTCCGTGGGTTCGAGACCCGCCTGGGCAGCGAGCCCTCATCTCTACAATAAATCAAAAAATCAGCCGAGCGTGGTAGCGCATGCCTGTAATTCTGGCTACTTGGAAGGCTGAGGCGGAATGATTGCCAGAGCCCAGCATGTCAAGGCTGCGGTGGCCGGGAGCGGCCACTGCACTCCAGTCTGGGCAACCGAGTGAGACTCCAACTCAAAAAGAAAAAAAAAGAAAAAAGAAAAACTCCCTCACAGGCAGTGCTGTGTGAGCCGGTGCATTGTCGTGATGCAAAAGCTCATTCGGGACCAAATTTTTACACACACCTTTCTCATACCAAGATTTTCAGTTAAGATTTTCCTATTTGTCTATTGATGTTTATTTGCTTCTCACAGTCAGCTGACAATTTTGATGCACAAGTCAATGAATTTTTGCAATGTTTTCGTCAGTTCTGCTTGTCACTGGTTGTCCTGACCTCTCTTCATCAGCGACGCTTTCTGTCCCCTTAGACAAACATTTAATCCATTTGTACACTGCTGTTTTCTTCATGGTATTATCCCCCACAAACTTGGACTAACATGTCCCTGATTTCATTTCCACTCTTGCCAAGTTTAACAAGAAATTTAATGTTTGTTCATTGTTCTAATTCAAGCTCTTGACATTCTCGTGACGGCACACAAAAACATACAACAATAATGAATGCCATTCAGCAAGACATCGCTGCACCTCGACAGGAACACAGCTGTGAGACACTGATATACCAAGGTTATAAAACCTTACCAAGGTTACTTATTTGTACAGTGCTGCCAATGTAACTGCACAGCAGCAAGTTTGCAGACTTAATTATCATGCCTCCAATAGAAAGATCCATTTCTGGCTCAGTTTCACCCGGAGCAGGAATTCTGAAAGGGAGTCCTAGATGGGGCCTGCTGACTCCAGGGATTCACTTTAGACTGAGTGGACAGGCAGCCAGTTGTCAGACTGCAACCACTCTTCAAATGCCAGAGGGAGGAGAGCTTAATTCTTGGGGTCCCACATACACACTAGAAGCCCTGGTTTTGGAGAAGAGGGTTGTTTTATGTATTTATTTGTTTTTTAGTGTCATGACTTGGCCTTGCCTACCTCTTTAAGAATCCATTTTCTTTTTTTGTGCATTGCAACCAATTTAAGCTATGTAAAACATGTACATATCAACATTCCCTTGCCCCGCCCCCCACAAAAAAAGTGCAATGGGCTTTTATTTTCCCCACCAGGGTGTTCAATGCCAAAAGCCTATACTCAACACAGCGGTGGGGAATGAGGGTGTCATCTGGTATCTGTGGCTCTTAGTCCTTCACTCCCAGACCCACTGCTCCCTCCTAGTCCCTGCCTCACTTGATGATTCCTCGTTGGAGGTAGGTGTCACAGGGCAGATCATCTGCCTCTCTTCTTCAGGCTGTTCATCACAGACTCTATGACTCTTTCCCCGTTAAAGTCATAGGCCTTACCCCACCTGCTTCCTGCCCTTTTGGGATCTCTCAGCTATTAGGGAGTCTTGAGGAGTCTGGAAGAAAACCCAGATACCTGCCATCTGGACCCACAAGTCAAAATCCAACCACTTCTTGCAGGAATCAGATTTCCACACTAGCCTAGTTTCCCTGTAGTTTAAAGGTATCTTTCTCCCAACTGTTACCACAACCTCTCTCTTATCATGACCGCCACCCCTTATATACCTACATGTATGCCTCAAATACCATGTGTGCCTAAATAAATTAATATAATGGGAATAAACATTTTTTAAAAGCATTTTGGCCATCTCATATATTTAAACTTTTATGAATGTAGATGAAAGTCAACTGATAACGTTTGATCAATTTGTAAAAACATTTAAAGTACATATTATACTAAACATTCATTAAAAAAGTCTGATTCACAGTTCATGAAACTATTTTATTTTTATTTTTTTATTTTTTGAGTTGGTGTCTCACTCTGTCGCCCAAACTGGAGTGCAGTGGCCACTACCGGCCACCGCAGCCTCGACCTGCTGGGCTCTGGCGATCCTTCCGCCTCAGCCTTCCAAGTAGCCAGAATTACAGGCATGCACTACCACGCCCGGCTGATTTTTTGATTTATTGTAGAGATGAGGTCTCGCTGCCCAGGTGGGTCTCGAACCCGCGGGCTCAGGCAATCCACTCACCTCAGCCTCCCAAAGGTGCAGGATTACAGGATGAGCCACCGAGCCCGGCCATGAAACTATTTTAATCAAACTCTATATGCTTCTTTGACATTACTTCATTAGAGAGTAATGTCTAACCCAGTTCTTTGCCTCCTTCTTTAAATCAATTTAGATGTATTTGTTTTTACTTAAAATACTTAAGAACCAAATTTAACCTCTGTCAGCATTCACAATTAAAACTGATTGATGCATACTTTTGAGCTGATGTTTATAACAGAACTTTGTTTTTCAAAATAAAGTAACCAGAAGGACAGCTCTCATAAAAGAACAAATTTGTAAAGGCTCAAATATAAAATGGGATAACTTGGGGGTAAAATATAAATCTTGCTTTGTATTTAAGTTATAAAGAAAACACCTAGTCCAGACCCCTGTATCAGAGGGCTCTTTATGTTGTGACTAGGCATGCTAGGAAGGACACCTGGGCAACCCCTTTCTTTCTGGGAAACCTAGGACCTTCCACACAAACATCATGTTGCACTGAGCTATTTTTGGTCATCAGACTATCCCATGAAAAGGTAAACACTTCCGGCCTTAGCTAGGCCGACCACATGTCCAGGTTTCCCCAAGACAGTCTTGGTTCACACCTGTTGTCTGAAAGTTTAACATTCATCCTGCTCCCTTTTACCAAAAAATGTCCCACTTTGGTAGACAAATCATATGGTCACCCCAGCCTCAGATATAAAGCTGGCAACGAAACCTGCCTGATGCAGCAGCTTGAATTCAGTAGTGCCATGCTTGAAGTTACAAACGTGCGGCTGCATCTGGCTGTGGTTTCACAGGCACCGGTGAGTTATTTTGGTCTGAGAAACTCTACTTGAGGGCAGTTTGGTCACCAAAGCCTTACTGGCCTTGTAAGAATCCCTCCTCTGCCCCCAGTTGACCTTCTAGGTGGTCACTGACAGAAGTACTGTCCCTCTGTTGGCTGCATGGGGAAGTGCCTGCTCTCCAAGGACCAGCGATTAACTGTGTCCACACCCCTCTACCACCCCCGGGGCTGCCTAGATGGCTCAGTTTTGCCCTTGACTCCCCTGCCTTCCACACCTGGGGAGGAGGCATGAAAGTTTGCTTGTGCTTTTATCTAAACTGTGTGCACATTCCTCTCCCTTGGAACTATAAAAATCAATCCATCAGACAAACACCCCACATTAGGCTTTCCAGCCAAAATACATATATTAAGTTATGAAGTGATTATTTTTCTTATTTTGGTGACTGATTAGAGATCCAAAAACATATCTGAGAACTTTGCACTCACAAAAAGTTATACTCAGCAGTAGTGAGCTGTGTTTTAGCAAATATTATTGTATTTAGTTTGGGCTATTTTATCAGTCCTGAAGAATCATTTCAAAACAACTTAGGAGGAAATGATTTAGGTCTAAATATGTTGGATAAAACTCTAGTTTTCCTACAAGTTCTTAAGATAGGAAAAACTGACTTCCCTTTCAGGGAGAAGTCTCTGCTATTCATAACTGTTTAGCAGTGCCCCGTTGCCAGGTCTGGTGAATGAATGTGAGATCTGCACCCGTGCTGGTCCTCCGCATGGGCCAGGGCTGTGAGGCATCTAGAATGAAACTCAGTAAGAGCACATCACGTATGTTGCCATTTTTACCCAAAGACTTATCCCAAGCTCACAGAGCAGGGTCCGGCACATAACAGGTCCTGATAAATACTTATTGAAGAATATTTACCTAAAGGCTGTGCTTTTGTAAGAGCAACTCTCCACTGCTCTGTGAACAGCAAAAAAAGTACCAGAGGTGTTTACTACCAAGTGACTTGGTGGTACCCCCATCTATGCAACCAGACCTTCACTGGGCAGGGGCAATGTCTTCTATTGCTGCAGTAACAAAAGACTACACACTTAATTACTGGCTTGAGATACACATTCATTATCTTATAGCTCCTTAGGTCAGAAGTCCACATGGGTTTCACTGGGCTAAAACCAAGGTGTCAGCTGGGCTGTGTTCTTTTCTGAAGGTTCTAGGGGAGAATCTGTTTCCTTGCCCTTTCCAGCTTCTAAAGCTACCCACTTTTGACTCTGTCCCTTCTTCCATTTGCAAAGCCAGCAGCTTAGCATCTTCCAGTCTCCTTCTTTTGCCTTCTCCTCATTATAAGTATCCCTGTAATTGCATTGGGCCCATCTGCATAATCCAGGTTAAGTTCCCTAAAGTTAATGTTGGTTGATTAGCAACCTTTAATTTCCGTTTGCTGTTTAACCTTGTGCAGTCACAGGCTGGAGGGTTGGGACTCTTTTGTGGGCAGCATACGCCTACCACAGCAGGAAACAGAAATGGTCTCTTTCTTATTCATGTTAAATTGTGCTCAGATACCAAGAACTCAGTTCTGATGGCGTCTAGGTAAAAACATTTCTGATTAAGTGTTTCGGGAGGGCACACTCTGGGGTGACCTCGCCTTACTCTCTAACCTTGAACTACACTCCAACCCCAGCGCTCTCCTGGCTCAGGACCTCTGAACGAGTTAGTTCTTCTCTCTCCCTGGACTCCCCTACTCACGCTTCAGGATTCTGCTTGAAAATCTTCCCACACCTTCCAGGCCAGGTCAGGTCTCACCTCTTGTAACGCATCTCATTTACCTTTCACAACACTGACAAGAGTGAGGGACTACATGACTATGTGCAAGATGACCTGCTCACTGCCCTTCTCCCTCCCTAGAAGGTTGGCTCTGCGGGGGCAGTGGCCACATCTGCTCTGGTCACTGCTGCATCCTCCGACATCCAGGTCAGTGCCTAACACTTAAAGGATGCTCAACAGGTATTTTAATGAACGCGCCAAGTTATTTACGCAATTAAAAGACAAAATTCAGTTGTAATAATTTCAACACAGCAGATTTAAAACTTGGAGAAATCTTGCTGGGCACAGTGTCTCATACCTGTAATACCAGCACTTATAAGGAGGCTGAGGCAGGAGAGTTGCTTAAGCCCAGGAGTTCGAGACCAGCCTGGGCAACCATAGCAAGACCCTGTCTCTACAAAAAAAAAAAAAAATTAAAAAATTAGTTGAGTGTGATAGCACATGCCTGTAGTCCCAGCTACTTGGTAAGCTGAGGCAGAAGCAGAAGGATTGTCCAAGCCAAAGAGGTCGAGACTGTGGTAAGCATGATTATGCTACTGTACTCCAGCCAAAACAAACACACACACACTTTGAGAAACCTTAAGCCTTCAATCATTTCTAAAAATACGTCTTAAAGGCAGAAGAAAATGGGGCGTACCCTAGCTGACACCTAGCCCTCATCCCTCAACCCAAGATGCCAGATGCTTCTTCAAAGGCTCTAGTTAGTTTTTTGTTTGTTAGTTTGTTTTTTTGAGTTGGAGTCTTACTCCATCACCCAGGCTGGAGTGCAGTGGCATGCTCATGGTCACCCCAGCGTCGACCTGCTGGGATCCAGCGATCTTTCTGCCTCAGCCTTCCAAGTTGCTGAAACTACAGGTGCATGCTACCACGTCCGGCTAATATTTGTTAGAGACAAAGTCTTGCCAAGTTGCCCAGGCCAGTCTCGAACCCGCGGGCTCAGGTAATCCATTCTCCTTGGTCTCCCAAAGAGCTGGGACTACAGTCTAGTTCGTTCCCCCCTCAAAAAAAATCTTATATTCCATTTGTACTGTGATTTTAAAAATATATATAAAAGTTAGATTATAATTAACTTAACAGTTTTAAACAAAAAGTTTTGCCTGCAAATCTCTGAGTAAAAGTAATGCAGAAATGCCCGCTGCCAGTTTAAGGACGCAACCTTTCAGTCTTCTAGTTATTCATCCAGCAAACATTTCCTGAGCTCCGTGCTAAGTGCCTGCTCAGTCCTAGGCTGTGACTGGATCCACCTCCCACCTTAATAGGACTTATTAGAGGAGTCAGTCGTTCTAATCGCTAGCAATTAATACTAATTAATGCATTTGGAAGAGCTGCAAAGGAAACAGTTCTCAAAATCAAATCGACTAACAACTCAGCCTTATAGCAGTTTGCCCCAAATACCCACACGACATTTTGAAAACCAAAGGAGGGGCCAAGAGGTTTCAAAAAGTAGCTCTCAGTAATGCAAATGCCCTTACCTGTAACTCACCAGCTAAAATAAACACCAAAATGAGCCCATTAGATGGGTTTTGAAAGAAACCTTAGGAAACTTCAACTTGTCAAGTGCAGCTTGAACTTTGTTTCTGGTTTTATATATGCCAACTAATAACCCTCATGATTTTGAATATCTTTACTCAACCTATTTTGGATTTTCCATATGGCTGTTTACAGGTGAGAAAACACAGGAGAATGACCCTGTTCCCATCAATGAGGTTGCTATCTGGAGCTGGTCCACCAGGCTCTTCATTCCCAATTCCATACTGCGTAGATGCTGTCCATTCACCAGAAGACACCCGCCCAGTCCCTAGTTCCTTCCATCTCAGTTCCAGTATCACCTCCATCAGTGAAGGTGATCATCCATCAGATCTTAGACCCTTTCCTCGTCTCTAGTCATACCCTCATCCTGTGGCTGGAAACACCATCCATTTATTCGCCAATGACTCTGAAAACATCTCTTTTCAGCTCCAAACTTCATACTCAGATACCTGACGGCTTACTAGACGTTTCCACTTAGTATCTCACTTTTTTTTGAGTTGGAGTCTGGAGTACAATGGCACAATCACAGTTTACTGCAGCCTCAACTTCCTGGGCTCAGACAATCCTTCTGCCTCAGCTCCTGAGTAGCTGGGACTACAAGGCATGTGCCAACATGCTCAGCTAATTTTTTGTAGGAACCAGATCTTGCCATGTTGCCCAGGCTGCTTTCAAATTCCTGAGCTCAAGCAATCCTCCTGCCTCCACCTCCCAAAATAATGGAATTACAGGCGTGAGCCACTGTGTCTGGCCAACTTCTCACATTACATTCATACAGAACTCAGTTCTTCCCCCAATGAGGCTTGCCATGAGCCTTCCCTATCTTAATAAATATACACAATCTATCCAGGTCCTCAGGCCAGAAATCTAGGGATCATCCTGGATTCTTACCTTGCTCTCACATCCCACATGCAATGCATCAATACATTCAATTCAATTCTATTCTATTCAGAATTTTCTTGCCTTCTCAGCTGGCTCTTTCACTATAACAAAGGTCTGTACCACCATCAGGTCACACCCGGGCAACTGCAGCATCGTTCTAACTGGTCTATCTCCTTCCGTTCTTGTCCCATCTCAGCGCATCCTCCACAGAGCAGCCACAGTTCTTCATACATCTTAAGTCACATCACATCGCTCCTCTGCTCACAGCCCTCCAGTGTGTTCCTGTGGCCAATGGAATGAACTTCAAATGCTTGCCATGCTCTACAAGGCCCTTGGTGAACTGCCTTGTATGCCCCTCAGGTATGCACTCCTGCCATTCTGACCTTGCTTCTGTCCTTTGAACACACCAGTCTTGTTCCCATCTCAGAGTCTTTGCAACTGCTTCCTTTGGCTCAGAATACTCTTGCCTTAGATCTCCGTATGTTGTATCCTTCGTATCCCTTAGGGCTAATTCAACCATCTCTCCCTCAGAGATGCCCTTCCTTGGTCATCCTAGCTAACAGCTCTCTCTAAATCACTCCTACATTCACCCTATATGACAATCACCACAGACTTCATCACTACTGAGACCACAATAGTCTGCTGCCCATCCTTTTTCCACTAGAACACAACAGCTCCTGGGCACAGGGACTTTTCTTTTGTTCCCAGATTATAACATCCAGAGAAGCACCTGGCATTTCCCTGGCATTCAGTAAGTGGGATAAACACAACTCTAGGTAGCTACTACTCATGTATCCCAATATCTTTCTTGGCAAGGAAGGCAGCAAATTCAAGTAGTACACAAACTACACACATTTTGTGGAACATTCTATCATTACGAAGTCCTACACATTCACTTTTTATTCAAATGTTTCAGCAATTGCAAGGTAGGTATTTCCATCTTACAGATTTAAAAAACCCAAGGCCCAGACATCTCCTGACATGGGTAGGGCCTAAAGTCCAATGCCAGTTCCTGTGCCATACTCTTCCCCAACACCTGGAAGCCCTCCTCTATCATCTGGTCACACCCTGGCCATCCACCATAAACTACCCCTCCTCTTTTCACTTCCCAAACACACAAAGGCTTTCTTTGTTGCCTTTGCGCACATGTTTTCTGCTCACATGTTTCTGCCCCACAAAAGCTGTCACACCACCAATTTCCAAACTCCAGCTACAGGCTTTACCTATGAATTTGCCTGCAAGATCCCGGTTCAAGTTTCACCATCTCCAAAGTAAACTTTCCTGGACAAGGATCTCTCCCATTTCCACTTAACTAGGTTATAAACTCCTTGAGGGCAGGAATCTGGTCCTACTTTTTTTGTAACCTCAAGGGTGTTTACCCAAGAAAAATCAAATCCTATTTAATTATACTAACTGGATAATCCAGTTGGGCGAGGATGAGTTAAAATTCAGAGTGGAAAAAATCTGCTCATCTCCTAGCCTGGGTTTTTTGTTTATACAGAAAGCTGATGAAAAGGCTAAGGCTCTCTTTTGACTATGAATTACAGCCTCACATTCAAAAGACTAGATTCCTAATAGCCTTCCAAGAAATCACACAACAAGAAAAACATACCCTACCTGCAAATTAGAGCAAATGAGCTATCATTGTTAATAATCTCCAGCAGCTACCATTTCCCATGCTTTTGTAATATATTAGACACTCTGCTATGAGCTTGTGAAGCAGTAGACACTATTGCCATCACCCATTTTACAAATGTAGATGCAAATTGAGTGAGGACAAGTAACCTGTCTGAGGTCACACAACTGGTAAGTGATGAAACCGGAGTTGTGCCCAGAACTCCTTGGCTGCCAGATCTTGCTCTAACCCACTACACCCACAGTCTCCTTTCTGCTTGATTTGATAATATCACTAAGGCACCTCTGTTTACCCACTTAAAAAAAAAAAAGAAATACATATTTTACAAAAGCATGATCAGTTATAATTAAGGTCTGTTAAGTGCTTTGAGATCTGTGCCCTTTAACTATATCACAAGACCAGCAATTTTGTCCTGGCCTTCCCCAAATTTCACAAGAGACTTTCTATCCTGTCTCCTTGAAAGAGCAAGCTGGAATTAAACCCAGTCCAGTGATTATGATACTGGTGTGATGCTTGAGTTTGAGGGTTCTAGTTCTTATCTGACTCAGTGCACTGTACTATAGGTGTGTCTCTGATAAGAACAAGGGAGCTCATGTAATAAAGGAACATCCAAAGCAAAATGTGGTTTTATTCCCCCTAACTTTCAACTCCTCCAGGTCAGAAGTCTTTACCATGTGGGGGGATGGGGCGGGGAGTGAAATCGCAAACAGACTTCAACTATTTAAAAGGAATGACAAGAGTGATTAGATCAGCAAAATGGAGGAGGATATGGGAAAGGAATTCTGGTTCTATCCCTGGGATCTATTTTTGGTGTGACCTTGGCTTACCAACACTTATTTCTTATCTCCCATCAATAAAGATTTAAATATCCTCAAGGAAAAAGAATACCATGAGCACCAACAATGTACAGTCACAATAGCCACTGCACTACATTTAAAATTCAACTTTAATTCAACAAAAATGTATGAAGACAGGTATAAACCTATAACAAACTCATTTTAAAAATAAAATTATTAGTTGAGCTTTTCAGCTGATCAAGCAACTCATACCGGTTAAGACATCACTCGAAGAGTTACAATCAAAATGCTGTCTTATTGCATTAAGAAAAAATACAAGTCCTAGTTCTGGTGATTGTCTCCAAGCAACCCTGTCCTTTCAATTTCACAAAGGAGCTGCCAGATCTTGTCAAATGTGGCATCTAATCATTTCCTGTGCTTCTGAATTATCAGATACCTGACTTTTCAGTTGCCAAATCACATTTATGGTTTGGAGTCCAACCTCCAGTGAGTTTTCCTTTCAAGATAATATTCAAGATAATATTTATTATTTTATAATTAATCACTTTTGATACTTATAAATTCGAGTATGTTGTAACTGAGGAGTTTTTTTATATTCCAAATGCACCAAGAATCAATACTATCAATGCTAACTCAAAAAAAAAAAAAGGCCAGGTGCGATGGCTTAAGCCTATAATCCCAGCATTTTGGGAGGCCAAGGTGAGAGGATTGACTGAGTCCACTGGTTCGAGAATAGCCTGGACAACTTGGTGAGACTTCATCTCTACAATAAATAAAAAAATCAGCCAGATGTGGTAGCGCACATCTGTAGTTCTGCCTGTAGTTCTGGCTACTTGGAAGGCTGAGGCAGAAGGATCGCTGGTCTTTTCCTATGGAAAAGGGGAGAACCGACATGGGGTGACAGAAGTCTCACGCTAGGGTGGCCATGAGCATGCCACAGCACTCCAGCCTGGGAGATGGAGTGAGACTCCAACTCAAAAAAAAAAAAAGACTCACTTCTTAAAAACTGTTATCAAATACCTCATTTGCAAAGGAAAAAGTGACTTCTCAAGTTCCATCATTTTTAATAAAATATTTCTAATGAAAACCAAGAAGAGAAAAGGTATACTTAATGAGCTCACACCTGGTCACCATAGCCACTTTACTATTCCAATAGTTTAGGAAATCCACATTTTTCAATGTTTTGAAAAGGAAATTAATACAATCACAGCTTATTTTCTAAATGAAATAACTGAAACAGACTTAGTAGCTTCGCCAGAGATTCCTGTCATCCCATATCAGTTCTCCCCTTTTCCATCGGAAAAGACTTTTTCACTGAGCATAAGGCCACCCTGAGTAAATACTATTCATCTCAGCCTCCCTTTCTAGCTGAACAAGCCAAGCAATTCGGTCCTGCTGGATAGGATGAACCACCAAGGGTCATGTTGCCGCTTCCAAGAATCTTCCTTAAAAGATGGCGTGCGTGTGCCTTGGCTCTGTTCTTTTTTGTCTCTTTTTCCAGTTGCTTAGAATGTAGATACACTGTCTTCTTTTTTTTTTGAATTGGACTCTCACTCTGTCCCCCAGGCTGAAGTGCGGTGGCATGCTCACAACAACATCAGCCTCTACCTGCTGGACTCAGGTGATCCTTCTGCTTCAACCTTCCAAGTAGCTGGAGCTACAGGTACCTGCCACCATGCCCGGCTAATTTTTTGATTTATTGTAGAGATAAGATCTAGCCAAGTTGCCCAGGATGGTCTCAAACCTGTGGGTTCAGGCAATTCTCTCTCCTCAGCCTCCCAAAGTGCTAGGATTATAGGTGTGAACCACCACACCCAACTGATGCCCTGTTTTAAATCATGAAGTTGAGTTTCCACTGATGGAGTAACAAGAGAGTGAGTACTGGGTCCAGACATCTCAGACCAGTTTCCCAGATTTTTAGAGAGCAAGAAGACAAAGACAAAGCAAACAGAAAAATCAAAAGAGGTCTTTTGGCTTTTGTCTTTTTTTAAAAGGCAGATAGATTTAGGCTAGGCACAGTGGCTCACAACCATAATCCCAGCACTTTGGGAGGCCAAGGTGAGAGGACTGCTTGAGCCCAGGAGTTTGAGACCAGCCTGGGCAACATAACGAGACCTCATCTCTACAAAAAAATTTTTTTTTAATTAGCTGGGGGTGGTGGTGCACACCTGTAGTCCCAGCTACTCAGGAGGCTGAGGCAGAAGGATCACCTGAACCCAGGAGGTCAAGACTGCAGTGAGCTGTGATTGTGCCACTGCACCCCAGCCTGGGTGACACAGTGAGACCTCAACTCAAAATAAATAAACAAAAATAAAATTTAAAAAGACAGATTTAGAAATAGGATACTGTAAATAACAATTAAAAAAAAGGCAATTTATTATTTTTTTTGAGTTGGAGTCTCACTCTGTTGCCCAAACTGGAGTGTAGTGGCCGCTCCTGGCCAGCGCAGCCTCAACCTGCTGGGCTCCGGCGATCCTTCCGCCTCAGCCTTCCGAGTAGCCGGAATTACAGGCACACTACCACGCCCGGCTGATTTTTTGATTTATTGTAGAGATGATGTCTCGCTGCCCAGGTGGGTCTCGAACCCGCGGGCTCAGGCAATCCACTCACCTCAGCCCCCCAATGGCGCAGGATTACAGGCTGAGCCACCAAGCCCGGCTAAAAAAGGCAATTTAAAAGTATAAACATTTATAGAAATCAAGTTATTTAGCTAAACATGTATATTGTTTACTATTCCACACTTGCACTTAGATATTCAAAAAAATATTTAGGGACCAGTGTAGCTTGGGAACAAATTAATGAGCACAGACGGTGGCCACAACACTGGATCTGCACCCCAGAGGTTCCCTGTTATATCAGAACATTTCTGTTTAGTTGCTGGATTATGGGGGTAAATGTGTGATTGAAGGAATTCCTATGGGAAGAGCAGCCAGGGTAGTGGGGAGGGACACTTGGGTTTTGGGCAAAGTTGTGAAAGGTTGAGTATCCCTTATCTGAAATGCTTGGGATTAAGTATTTCTTGGATTTGGGATTTTTTTGGATTTGGAAATATCTGCATTAATGCCAGTTGGGCATCCAAAATCTGAAAATCTGAAATCCAAAATGCTCCAATGAACATTTCCTTTGAGTGCCATATTAATGCTTCAAGTTTTGGATTTTGGAGCATTTTGGATTTGAGATACTCAACTTGCCAGCCAGAATGGAAGATATTTCAATATTTTAGCAACTAGAACTACTTTACTGGTATACACTGAATCAGTCCTACTTGGGCCTGTTATTATTGGGATCATATGGTATATACTTGTAACAGCTACAAACTCAGGAAAGCTTACGCCTTCTTTTCTACCCCATAACAGACTGGCAGACCAAAACCATAATCAGAAATACCAAGGAAGCTACAAGAATGGTGGGTACAAGTCCTGGCTGTACCACCCATTAGCTGAGTATCAATATGGGCTCTCTGTGAAATGGTTCTATCCAAATTTTCTCATAAGGTATTGCAAGGATCATATGAAATAATGCCAAATAACTTTGTAAACTTCTAACACAGCAATGAAGCCCTACACACAACCCCTTACATATTCCAGCTAGCCATTCTAATATTAACAGGTATATGTTAACAAGTATCAGTATAGGCAAGGCACAAACACTCAAGCCATCGGGAACCAGCAGCTCGGGCACAAGCTGTCAACTCTAGTTTTTGAAAAGATTCTGCCAACCTACCAACCCCACTGGTAGAGAAGCCTGCATCCTATCAAATGGTTAGCACAGTTTGTGACAGAAAAGAATAAAGGCAGCCGGTCCTCCAGAATCAGCCATGATCAATAAAACGATATTGGGCAGGTCACTGCATGAAGAATTGATCTTCCATTTAAGGTGAGATGAGGGAGGTATAAAGCTCTTCACTGCAGCACTGCTTTCTACAGCAAAGGATTCGAAATTACTTGAATATCCAGACTGGGTAAATAAATCATGGTTTGTCCTAAAAACTGAATACTATTAAAATTAAAAATAATTAAAATTAAAAATACAAAGGAAGGTCTTTATTTACAACATGAACAGGCTCTAAAACATGGCAAGATAAAAACATCAAGGTTCAGAAGAATATACATGGCATGCTCCCAGATGTGTAAAAAAATGTATCTATTTGCTTATAAATGTTTGGGTACCTCTGAAAGGATTCACAGAAAACTGGTAAAACAATGGTTGCCTCCAGGAAGAAAAAGGTGACTAGAGACCAAGGGTGAGAGGTTGACTTTCCATCTCGCTTTGTAGTTTTTATATTTATACCATGTGACAATTAAAAAATAAATTAAGGCCAGGCACGGTGACTTACTTAATCCCAACACTTTGGGAGGCTGAGGTGGGACTGCTGGAGCCCAGGAGTTTGAGACCAGCCTAGGCAGCATAGCAAGACCCTGTCTCTACAAATTGTAAAGTCAAAAAATTAGCCCAGCGTGGTGCATACACCTATAGTCTCAGCTACTTGGGAGGCTGAGGCAGAAGGATTGCCTGAGCCCAGGAAGTCAAGGCTATGGTAAGCATGATCGCACCCCTGCAACTCCAGCCTGGGTGACAGAATGAAACTCCAACTCAAAAAATAAAGAAAGAAAGTAACTTAAAAAATGGTATCAGTCCATGGGCATTGGGATCACTGAAAGTCTTGCAGAGAAAATGACAGAGATAGAGAGGTAAAAATCAGTACCCAGAAGTCATGACATGAACCTTGTAATTATACAGAACAAGCTCACACATGCTATCTTTATGTAGGCAAAAGTCAAAGACTGATTTTTCCAGCCCATTCCAGAGGCATGACTACACATTAATAACGCAAGCACATCAACACGTACCCACTGTGCACCAGGCACTGTGCTGACAACCTGGGCATTCCAATAGAGAGTGCATGTAAGACACAGGTTAACATATGTGGAAGAAAGGAAATGCAAACAGCCAAAAGGGTAGACAAGCTTTCCAACAGAGTACCACCGTGGTCAAATGAGGTGCAGTGGAAAACGCAGTGACATCCCCAAGAGGACTTCTACCATAAAAGTCCACAGCACTGACAGCATTCAGAGAACGCCTCAGCTATGAAAAAACATCCAATCAAACAATTCCCCTCTCATATATCTTCCCCTTTTAGAAGGGACTGAATCACTCTAGTTCAGGGGAGTCCCTGCATTCAGAGCTTAAGCACTGTAAGTACTATCTGTATATAGCTGCAGGTTCCAAATTCCTCAATCCAGGAGGCTGCAGGCACTGCCCCACCTGCCTGCAGGAACCACTTCCTGTGGGGAGGTGCTGGGTTTACCGAAGCACAGAGTGAGTCCTGGTCTGAGTCAGATACCTCGCCTTTCATCTAACTAGAGTAGTGAATGAGGGGTGTGGCAGGAACCAGGACTTATTATTCAGAAACATAACGGAGGGGATGGTGACCAATATGGGGAACACATAGCTGCTTCTGGATTTGTAGTCACGGGCAAATCCAGGCCTAGTTCCTAATTGAGGAATGTTTATTGTCTCAGCCGCTTGGGATGGCAACTCTCTAGGATGAGAAAAAGAGATTCAGATAAGTTTGGTGGGCTTGAACAGATCTGCTTAAGCTTCTGTTGACATGTTAGAAAGACACATGGGCTGGGTGGACCTCTGCTTAGGGGTGAGAGGGGATGGGGTTCTAATGGGAAACAGAATAGGAACAACTCTGGCCATGAAGTGGAGTTGTGAGTACAGCTCTGCTCATCCCTGGTGACATGACTATGACAAATCCTAGGCCTCCATTTCTCGACCTATAAAACAAAGGCGGTACTCTACCTTTCCAGATCATTCCTAAGTTCCTTCCCAACTTCTGTAGGTGGTTCATAGTTTCAGTGGTAAAGGAAACGCATTTTGGAAATTACTAGAATATGTCAGATGAAAACACCTAGGTCATACACATTGGGATTTCTTTTAAAACATGTTTTTATCTATTTTTGAGGACTAACAAGTATCAGGTTCCTTGCTGAAGCTTTAGACAAACACAGGTAAATTGGACCTAAGCAGTTGCCTTTAGTGTCTTCATACTACCCTCATTTAGCTTCTATTCTGACAGCTCCCCCCGACTTTTTTTTGAGGTACAGTCTCACTCTGTGGTCCAGGTTGGAGTGCAGTAGCACTCCCATGACTGGGCTCAGGCAATCCTTCGGCCTCTGCCTTCCAAGAAGCTGGTACTACTTGGCACACAGCACCACACCTGGCTAATTTTTCTTTTTTTATTTGTTGTAGAGATGAGGCTGATCTCTAACTCCTGAGCTCAGGCAATCCTCTCACCTCGGCCTCTTAAAGTGCTGGGATTACAGGCATGAGCCACTGCACCTGGCTCCAAATAGCTTATTAGAAATTTCATCATGAAAACATCAGTAAGAATAAAGAGAATTAATAAAGAATATTAAACTAAACTCAATAGGATCTGAGTAACAGAGAAATTAGTCATTAGGAAAGCAGGAATATAAAGCTATTCCCAGGTAATAGATTAACATGGACTGTAAAGGAAGTGGGATAGAGGTCAATGAACAAGGAAAGTATTTGCAAGACAAGCTAAAGATGATCCTACTACAAGGGACAGCTGTTAGTCCAATTGGTGCTCCCTGAACAAACAGGCACTTCCCTTGTGAACTTCGACCGTCAATGTACCACTGTCATATCAAACATCAGATTCAATCTGAACACCGTGCACAACTAAAACTGCTCTTGGTTGCATTCTAAAGCAACCAAGAGTACTAGCAAGATATAAGTGAGAAATAAACTAAGATAGCCAGGCTTTTTATCTTGCTATATTCTCTCTTACTCAATTAAAAACTTAAGACAAGCCGGGCTCGGTGGCTCAGCCTGTAATCCCGTGCCTTTGGGAGGCTGAGGTGAGTGGATTGCCTGAGCCCGTGGGTTCGAGACCCGCTTGGGCAGCGAGACCTCATCTCTACAATAAATCAAAAAAAATTAGTCGGGCGTGGTAGCGTGCGCCCATAGTTCCAGCTACTTGGAAGGCTGAGGCAGAAGGATCGCTGGAGCCCAGCAAGTCGAGGCTGTGGTGGCCGGAAGCGGCCACTGTACTCCAGTCTGGGCGACAGAGTGAGACTCCAACTCAAAAAAAAAAAAACAAAAAAAAACTTAAGACAAATAACTTGGTTCCTCAAAGGATGCTGGTGAAGAACCCCAGAGTCCCGTAGATGGAGCCAGGAATACACCTGCTGAATTCAACTAGCAATAGTCCTTGACCAAGTCGGAAAATATCTACTAAGCTATGAAACTGAATTTTAACTTGTACCATAAATGTGTTAAACTTTTAATCCTATTGCCACCGATCTACATTAGAATACAGTATCAACTGACATATGATTTAGCATAATCGCATATTGAGTTAACGTTTGTTTAGCTTATCAATATTTTATGGCCTCATGATATGCAACATTATCATTTCTGGGCATTATCATTTCTGAGCAGGTTCAAGAAATACCAGGATGTTTACAATAATGTGAACATACTTAACAATACTGAATTGTACGCTCAAAATGGTTAAAACAATAAATTTTATGTTATGCATATATACCACAATTTTTTTAAAGTACCAGAGTGTAAAGGATCTTCTAAAGACATGGTCAGCCCCTTTCCTATTCTCTAGAAGACTTTAATGTGTTGAGGAAATTAAATCAATTCAAAGAGCTCAACAAATACCGATCACGCATGCATTTCTGTGTATTAGATTTGAACCCAAAGAGGACAAGATGTCAGCCTTGCTCTCAAGAAGCTCACAAACCAATAGGGCATATACCCGTCAGGCAGACATTGAGTGTCTCCCAAATGCAAGGGATTTGGTGAGGTCAAGAGGGCAAACAGGTGCTATATGTGTGCAAAAAAACACCCATACATCAGTAGAGGCTGACCAACGCTGACCTGAAGAATTCGGAGACTTTGCTGAAAAATGTGCTATGGTCATTTGGAGTGCCCCTAATTAGCAGGGGAAAGGGCAATAGTGGCTGTATATTTGCTATCTCTATCTCAGGTCATTGGGGGAGGGATGGGGGAGAGGCATTTAAAAACCCAAGATACTATTCTATTAAGGGCAAGATTACGTGGTGCAAGTTTAACTCCAAGAGCGGGTCACTTCACCAAAAGGAAGATTTATGCGGTATAGTATTAGGTGGATTAGGCATCAGGGTTACTAGGTCCACATTGCTATTAACTAGCTGTCACTTGACTTTTCTGGGCCTGGGTCTTCTTCCTTGTATGGAGAAAAGATTGAAATAGTCAGTGGTTCTCAGCCATTTTCACAAAAGCATTTCTGAATGGTAGAGGCAGCTGATTGTGTACCAGGGCATAGCACAAAGCAACCACCAAAAGCATGCAATATCTTTGAAGCCTTGTGCTTTATATTAAAAACGTATACACATTTCATTCTGCACTATAGTAATGTAGCCTTTTAAAAAATACTACCACCTGGCCACCTCAGAAAGATGTTCCATATTTAATCTGTGGCACACCCAGGGGGATGGATGCCAAGGTCCTGATGATTCACACTTTTGCATAATTTTAAAGATTTTTTATTTCCAGTAGGACTCAGATTTCTTTCAAGATCTATACCAATTATCTATAAAGAAAAGATTGAAAACTGACAGTATTTTAGAACCCAAAGTGTTGATTTTGCCTCATTTTCCACACTCCTGACAATTCAACAAGGCCATGTGTCATCTTTACTCAATAAATGTACTGACAAGCTGGATAACTTGACTAGGATTACACAAAGACAATCAACTGGGCCAGCAGGAACAGGAAGTGTGGCCTTGGCCCTCCTGCCTGTTCCCGGAGCTGGCTTCCACCCTGCACAGCACATGCCTACCCGTCACTGCCTGCTGTCCACCCAGCCTGCAGGATACACCGAGATGATACCATCCAAGGCCCTACTCAGTTCTGGAGCTGCAGATACTCCCACAGGAGAAGAGCTCTCTCCACACCTAAAATATGCCTTGTAAGAATTCCAAATAAAGCCGGGCTCGGTGGCTCAGCCTGTAATCCCGCGCCTTTGGGAGGCTGAGGTGAGTGGATTGCCTGAGCCCGCGGGTTCGAGACCCGCCTGGGCAGCGAGACCTCATCTCTACAATAAATCAAAAAATCAGCCGGGCATGGTAGCGCATGCCTGTAATCCCGGCCACTCGAAAGGCTGAGGTGGAAGGATCGCCAGAGCCCAGCAGGCCGAGGCTGCGGTGGCCGACTACAGTCTGGGCGACCGAGTGAGACTCCAACTCAAAAAAAAAAAAAAAAGAATTCCAAATAAAAAGCTGTAGTTCCCTGTAGCTCAAATATAGCATGAGGATGTGGAGATTGTCAAGCTGTTTTGATATGTTGCCACATTCTCTTCCTTCTTCTTTGTTCCGTTTCCCCTTCCTCTCTTCAGCAAGACAATGGATAGTTCACACTTGCCTGAGGACTGCCCTCAACTCCAATTGCCTCACCCATAGGACAATTTAACCTTTGACCTGACTGCCAAGGAGTAACCTCTTCAGTCCACCAGAATGCAAAGATAAGCAAGCTACAAAAACTCCCCAGTGTGAGGGAATTACACTCATATTTTATACTAAGGGACCCATAATAGTAAAGTCTGATGTTTATTGGATGTGCCAGGCACTCTAAGTGCCTTATACTCACACTTAATGTTCACAGCCCTATAAGGTAGGTGCTATTAGTACTTCCATTTGACTGACAAGTAACTTGTTCATGGTCAATCAATAGAAAATGAAGGAGCTGGATTCAAATCCATATCCACCTGCCGCTGGAATGAAGTTCTTACTCCTAACAAGGCAAATTTCTACACAAGTATAGAGTAGCTTAGGGTAATGACCTATTATTATTCTGGAGAAATTCAAGCAATCAAAGACATGCACACCCTTCCCACCAGGACAACTATCCACCTATCTGCATCTGCGCCCCTTTATCCTGCCTTTCTTCCTCAGAACTATGATGAGCTACCCATGCTCCAATAATTAGGCTAATTCCTCCACAGGCGTGTCCCTCTCACCTATTCAGATCTATTCACACCAACAAGTCTTCTCTCTCCTGCATTAACTTTTCCTTTCCTACTGAATCATCTTCATCAACAAGCCAGCTCACTATAATTTTCTCCTATCTTAAAAAACAAATACCCTTGTGACATAATTTCCTCCTCCAGCCACATGGCTCTTTTCCCCGCTACAGAAAAACTCCTCAAGAGTTCCTATTCTTCATCTCCAATTTCTCCTCTCCTGTTTTCTTACAAAATCACGTGTTACTCCTGCTCCTTGTCCACAGTGCTCTCACAAGGTCAGCAGTGGCCTCCACATTGCCAATCCAGTGATCCATTCTCACTAAGTGAAATTTGGCACCACTTATCCCTCATACTCTCTCTGAAACACCCTCATTGTGTGGCTTCCAGGACAGGCCATCTCCTTCTCTTTCTCCTCCCCTTACTAGCCATGCATCTCAGTCTCCATGGCTACCTCCCATTCTCTCAACCTTTACAGGTAGGAATACCCCAGGGCTCAGTCCTCGGTCTCTATCTTTGGTATTATCATTCAGTTCCTCATTCTAAATACAGCCTAGAAGTTGATGGCTTCTCTACTGGTATCTCTAATCCAAACCTTTCCACCTGGACTTCTGACTTTTTTTAAAACTTAATTTTGTTTTGTTGTTGTTGTTGTTGTTTTCTTATTGACTCAGACTCTTATTCAACTGCCTACTCAATAACTCCATTTGGATGTGTAGACACCTCAAGCTTTACACATCTAAAACCAAACTCCTGCCCTTCCCCCCAAATCAATTCTCACAATCCTCCCCAAACCATAATACAACCCCATCCTTCCAGCTGCTCAGGCTAAAAATCTTAGACACATTCTTTTATACTCTCTCACTTAATATCTAATCCATAGGAAATTCAATTGATTCTACTTCCAAAATATATCCAGAATCCAACCACTTCTTACTATCTTCATGGCTACCACACTGGTCCAAACCACAATCATCTCTTATCTGTTATTAAAGGAGCTTCTAATCAGTATCACTACTTCTATCCTAGCCCTCATACCAGTCTATTCTCAAGGTAACAGACAGAGAAATCCATTTAAAATCTAAGTCAGGCTATGTCACACACTTCTAAGGACCCTCTAATAGCTTCCAATCTCATTCAAGAGTAAAAGCTAGTCTTTCAATGACCCATAGGACTCTCCACAGTCTGCCTCCAAGGAGACTCCTTGCTTTTCCTGAACAAGCAACTGCCTCAGGTCTTTTACACTTTCTGTTCTCTCTGCCAGGAATGTTCTTTCCTTGCAGCTTCTCCTTGTCAGTGAAGTCTTTCCTGACTGTCCCATTGCCAACCACTCCCCACACTATCTCCAATCCCTATTCCCTTTCTTTACTATATTTTCCTCTGTATCATTTATCACCCTCTAACATAAGACACCTATTTATTTTACTATGTCTCCCCCATCAGAACACAAGCAGGCATTCTATCTATTTTGTTTGCTGCACTAGGACAGTGCCAACTACATAGTAAGTACTTGGTGAATATTTGTTCAATGAATAACTTCTATAGAAAAATCCAAAAAAGGCCACTATCGTTGAGCCTCTAGAAGACCCAGCAGTGCCAGATTCATCTATCTTCGCACTTGTGAGTTCACATAAGGCCTCTTTTTTTTTTGAGTTGGAGTCTCACTCTTGTCGCCCAGACTGGAGTGCAGTGGCCACTCCTGGCCACCGCAGCCTCGACCTGCTGGGCTCCAGCGATCCTTGCGCCTCAGCCTTCCAAGTAGCTGCAACTACAGGCACGTGCTACCATGCCCGACTAATTTTTGATTTATTGTAGAGATGAGGTCTCACCAAGTTGCCTAGGCGGGTCACGAACCCATGGGCTCAGGCAATCCACTCACCTCAGCTTCCCAAAGGCCCGGGATTACAGGCTGAGCCACCGAGCCCGGCTCACATAAGGCCTCCTCATTACCCAGATTTTCAAGCCAGCTCTCAACCTTTCCCAAGTATCATCTTCTGTCAGCACCTGGGCCTATTCTCACTAGCAGCCACAAAGCCTCAGCAGCAAATAACATTTTCCCAGAATGACGTTTCTGCATGTCTACCAGATCACTCCTGAGCCTCTCTGAGTTCTTCCTTGTAGAAAACTCTTAGGTTTGTGTCACAGCAAAGAGGGAGTCCTTAAGCCCAATCAACAGGTTTTTAGCACCTGACATTCGCCTCAGGTGTTTCAAATGTCTTTTTCCAATTGCTCTGGAGCCACACGGAATTCTAAACATTTCCATTTCACTACTTTCATTGTTTCAATGCCTTTGTTCCAGAGAGACAAACAGAACCACACTGCCAGTAGGAGGGCGGCCAGGCCATCATCTGACAAGATGCATTGGGGGCCTGGGGCCTGGGAAGGATTTCCTACTCTCCTCAGCAAGGAAGAACGGAACGAATCCAAATTCCCAGTGCTACCAAATAGGCCACACACACAAGGGGACAACTATTCTACACATCTGGCTGGAATTCACTTGGATAATGAATTAACTTTACCTCACGTTCCTTGATCAGGACCACAAAAGACTGTGGTCACTTGATCAGTACCCGCATTCCCCGAAGAGAATGACTTCT
Source organism: Cephalopachus bancanus (assembly GCA_027257055.1). Taxonomy (NCBI): domain Eukaryota; kingdom Metazoa; phylum Chordata; class Mammalia; order Primates; family Tarsiidae; genus Cephalopachus; species Cephalopachus bancanus. Next base: position 2,985,145 of record JAPVLO010000122.1, on the reverse strand, counting down.
GATCCTTCAAGGACAAAGTAGTTATTTGGCTCAGGAAACTTGTGGTTAAGTGACATCCTACCCTCTGGATCTGAAACGTTTATCATCATTTGCGTATGGCACACACACATACACACACACACAATTAAAACAACCTCCCTACAAATGGATTTTTTTTCAAACTGAAGAAACCACAGTGACATTGATATCACCGAACAAAGCAGAGAACTTGGGTAAACAGCCATTACCCAGTGCTTCCTTATTCTTCATTCTTCACTAACCAATATGCTGCTTTCAAATTATTCCAAAGTTTATTTTTATTTCTATACTCTCAGGCTTAGAAAGCATATATTTCTAAGAGGCTTTCCTTATACTATATCTGAAATGGTTTTTCAAAAAAAGTAAGCCTCAGACTGTATGACATGCAAAATATACTAGTCAGTTGGCAAATAAACATGTAAGCAGACACTCATGGCTCTGCGTCCCTTGTTTCTGCCCCTGCACTTGCTTTTAGAGGTACTTCCTCCCATTCCCCCTAATTCAGAACAGGCTTCTTTACCATTTAATTGGTTTTAGAGACTTGTTTTTCTAAACAGTCGTTTTGCCAATTTGGGATTAGATGGAGAGATAGTGGTAACCAATACTGGAGTCTAGCACCAGGCTGGGGTGGGTCTGAACTGCCACAATGCGGCCTGTAAACGGTGTTCCACAAACATTCCAACCTCAGAATCAGCACGCTAGTTTGGGATTGTGTTGCCTTATTTATCTAAACAGAAAAGCCAGACAGCAGTAAATTAGATAGTGGTCATCCCACCCTGTTATTAGGTTGACAGGGACCGCCGCCGCTGGTGAAGGGCCCATCTACCTGCCCCAGTTCAGGGCTAATTAACAATTAGCCTTAATTGAGTTCCAAGAGATCACTGTTTGCAATTCTAAATGTCAGTTTAACAAACCAATCTGCCAAAAAAACCCCACTACTTCTATACTTTGTCCATGTATATTCCAACCTTAGGCAGTTTTGTCATCAACAATCAGATCTGTGTTTCCACACAAGCTCCTTCCTAGTAAGCATTAATGTCAAACAAAGGACTTAGAAAAATAAATCGTCATCAACCCTGCCCTGGATGGAATGCAGATTACCTACCTCCTAGGGATGAAGGTGTAATGGTGCATTCAAGGTCACAGGGGCCTGAGAAGGCCTGGAAACCAGGCAGCTCGCACTCCCTGCCAATAAGTCCATCATCTAAATAACTGCACCACTCACCATCCATGGGTATACTGAGTGCAGTCACTGCCTTCTGTAACTTCTTCATGTCTGTGAGCCTATCTGCCCATTCAACTCCTCTCCCCTGAACACTGAGGCCTCACTGGGGTTTATCTACTGCTTAGAGGTAACAAAAGGCTACAAGGCACAGTTCTTCTGAGACTTATTTTCTGACATTCAGTAACTGGGGAACAGAATGGAAGAAAGGGAGAATGTACATGTAAGCATCAAAATCAAACCCACAAGAAGAATGCACAGCCCAGGAAGCACATAAGATTTCAGATCAAATCCGCCCAGTATGCAGGGACCACTTCACCTCTCACAGCCTTGACTTCCACAAACACCAAGTGCTCACCCCAGGCCAGAACTATTCTAAGGTATGAGTATCCTGGCTTTGCAGCAGAGGAAAGGAAGGCCTACAGAAGTTAGGAATTCTGCCCAGTGTCACAGCCAGTAAATGGCAGAACAGGATCTGATTCCCACTGGCTCTAGGCTCTGTTCTTAGCTACTGCTTTATAGGCCGCCTTCTGTGTAAAGAAGAAAAGCTCAATACTCAGTGATTTATCTCAGAAACAAAGAACTGAGTACCACATGTTCTCACTCATAAGTGGGACCCTGATGGTTTGCCATAATACTATAAGAAAGGGATTGGCAGTAGCCAGAAACTGCCAGGGGAGGGATGGGGGGAGCACATAACATCAGTAAGGTTACCTGATCTCAAACCAGGCGAAGTGGGGACCAAAGGGAGGCCCAAACTTTACTTGTACAATGACCACTTGTATACCTAATCCTGAATTGTACCCCACCTCTTTAAAATAAAAATTTTAAAAACGAATTCGCTCATCTGACTCAAACCTAGATGACTTTAAGAACAGATTCTTGGATCACACTATGGAAACTGACGTAATAGATCTGAGCTGAGTTGAGAGTCATACTTTTATGAAACAGTCCCCAAGTAGTTACCCTAAAGACCAGCCAGGTTTCAGAACTCCTAAATTTCCTTCCAGACCAAGTTATGATTGTAGATTTGTACCCAATCCCAGAAGGCGAAGACAGGCACTGGGGCAGGCACTGGCTCCAGCGCCCACTTCTGCGGTACTTAATCTCTACCATCTTTCCAGAAGTCTGGCAGGAGTGTTACACAGACCCCCAGATCCCATTCCACAGCTCTTAGGCTCACAACTGGAGGTGAGCAGCCTTCCTACCATTCCACCTAAAGAGTTAAACATATCCAAGATTTCCTTTTATATTCTCGAAGAATGATACCTTCCACTATCAATTTACAAGTGCCCACAAGCATGCTACTCCCATTTAGACCTCCACACTCCTGTCAAGTTGCTTTTGGAATCTCTGTTTGCAGCCATCAGTCTTTCTCTAGTCTCATTATAACACCCAACCAACCACGTTGGCAAGTCTTGAGTACCCACTGCAAGTGCAAGTCAGCCTGTATTTCTGGGGTTAAGTGCTAAACTCTGCCTTTGGGGCAAAAGTCAAGTGTAATTTAAAATCACTCATGAAACTCCCTTGGCTGGGACCTGGGCCCTTGAAAACTGAAAAACCAAGAATTAACTTCTTAAGTCTCCTGGCATTATTGCCATAGCTTCCCTTTCCCTGGGGGTAGTAGAAACCAAGGACTGAGCAAGGAAGGGCAAAGGGTTAAATAAAGGGATTTCTTCCTCTTTACTCTCAGGAGAAAGAGTTGATTTCACAAGTTAAACTGAGTATATGATACGACTCCACTGTGTTTGCAAGGCATATGCTAGGTGTTTATCAGGCAAAGAAATGAGCACAAGGCCCCGTCCTCACAGAACCTATAATCCAGTTGGAGGAGATTAGATCACCTCTTGAAGATGATGAATAACAGTCCAGCACAAGCCATCAGAACCATCAGACACAGGTTCTATCGACATCCAAGGAAGAAGAAATTGATGGGTAATTTAAACTGGTTCTTGAGATACACGTATATATGTTCCTAAAAAGTTCATCAGTGTTTCAAGCACAACTGGCCTTGTCATAGAAGTGTATGATGGTATTTTATTTTGTCTCGCTGTCTCTCTCAAAAATGCCAAATAGTTCACTGGCCTCACTGTTCAGTCATATGTGGAGCCAAAGTCCCAGGTGCCACAGTTCTAGTACTATTTAGTTTTGAAAATTTAAATTAAATCTTCATATATTGTTATACTAAAAGTCTATACAACTAAGAACACAGAATAACCGCTTCTTTTTAATCGAGTAGAAGCATCTTTTTGTGAGCATTTTACCCTGATTTTCCTGACAAAGCATTTATATACATACTTTGACACTTTTTTCCAAATCCTGGCATTACTTGGATGGTCTCATACCAGCCTGTGTTAAAATTAAACTTGTCTATTTCTGCTTTCTTGCAGACTCCTAAGATTTCCCTGCCCTTTTTGGCTTTTTCTGCACTCTTAGGATTCAAGGTGACCCAGCAATCCTTGGAAGATGGCCCTAGGCTACTTGGCACTCTGATGGATTAAATGAATGCCAGGAAGCAAGTGCTTAGGTACACATCCTGAATACAGCTCTGATCTCTGGCTTGCTACAGTCACACATCACTGGACTTTTTGAGAAGGGTTGGGGGAGGGGGGCGGCAAGCAAAGAAGGACCCAGCACTTGATCCAAAGCCAGTTGGAATAAGGGCCAATGGAAAGACAGTCCAGGCACCAATATTTAAATAAACAGCCCTGGCCTATCTATTTGGAAAGCAGGTCAATAAATCAACACAATATAGTGCATTTACAAAATTTAAATGCTTGCCAATTTCTCCAGGTCTGAAGAACATTTGACTTTTCCGTTTAGAGATGGCATGAGCATGAGTCAGAAATACCAAATTCAAATCCAGGTTCTGCTTAAGCACTTGTGAGACTTTGGACAAGACATTCCACAACTTTCAGCTTCAGTTTCTTCAACTGTAAAGAGAGACAGTTGGACTAGATGACCTCTAGTTCAGATTTTTAAAAGATGGGACATCACAAGTCTGAGAAAAATCACTAAACACAACCAAGTCAGAACAGAAGAGACAGTGAGTATGGGCCTGGAGAGCTTCTGGAAGATAGTGGTGATTAAAATCCCCATAAAAAGAAGAAAATTCTGGCAGAAATCCAGAATTGCTTCATGGGACTATCACAGAGGCCTCCTCCTCCTTCTAGGTTCTTCTATGCCCTATGATCATACACAGATCCATCTCTGCCCAGAAGAGTTAAGAGTGATGATTCATAGGATGGATATACTCACAGTCATCATTACATACTTTCTACCTTTGGAAATGACTCAACCTTGACTACCTAAAAGAAAATGAAAGACTAAGTTGCTCAGACCCTGACCTCAGTCACTCAGCCGCCCATCTAATAATCTTTCAGTGTCCAAAACTTCTTTAATATACAACCTAAAAACCTGGATGATGTTTTATGGTACCTAGTTCAGTTTTACAGTTTCCACAGCTTTAGGAACACCCAACATGCTTTGAGGCTCTCAGACACAGCATTATTCTGCTATAAAAGCTTTTGAAGATGTTATTAAATGCTTAAATGGCATTGTAGAAAATTTAAGCCACAAAAATCTATGATGGTTTTTTGATGATAGTATCTTTATCTGGTATTCCCACACATCTTTGATATTGTACTTCTCCTGCCTCATAGTCCCTTAGTCATTAAATGGACTCTTGTTATAGTCTAATTAAGACCTATTAAAGTATAAGGGTTTATAAATGTCAATTACTCAAACAACAACCTTTGGCTTTACTCTTAGGCAGTCTTAGAATCACATAACGTTTAAAACATCTTATACAGTACTTGACACACAGTAGGTACACGAGTACTGCTTTTTAAATTTCTCATCATTAACAGCCACCGTTTAGTCAACAAGTACACATTCCAGGCAGGCATTAAGCACTTTGCATGGTACCTCTTAATCCTCTCAACAACCCCAGTAATACCTCCATTTTACAGATTAAAAAAATCAAGGCTCAAAGTAAATTAACAGCTGCTAAAATGCTAAGAAGAAATCTGATCTCGAGTCTCTCTCGCACCAGTTCCCTGCTTTACCCTAGAGTTCAGGACAAGAAGTTGAACCAAAAGTTGTGGTCTTAACCCTATCGATGCTGTCTTTTACACCTGCATTCTTTACAACTGATGTGACATGGCCTGTGTGTACTGGTTCTCCTGGGAGGACTAATGCTATTCCTAAAAGCAAGAACACTTTACAAAAGCAAGGGGGGGGTATCAGCATTTGACTTAACCGGGCCCCCTAGAATGTGATTACTGTCTTCTGGCTCTAGGAAAAGATGTAGTTCCCCTCCAAGGGCGTCTCTCCTCATTTGAGGATCTGATCAGTTACTCCCCCATCAGCCCTAACAAGAGCATTTCTAGAAGGCATCAGACCCCAGAATCAGGCTTATTTTCTCCTCACCCCAGGGAAGAGTTGCAGCAGCTCTAATACCAGAGAAGCCCAGCAACAGTAACAAGTTTTAGCAAGCACACTGCTAACCTTCATGACAGAGACTCCTGACTGAAGTCACCTTTTACAAATCTCCACTGCAAGGGTATTTCTTGCCCCAGTACTTCCCATTCACAGTGTTTGCTAGAACAAGTATTTCAAGGAAGCCACCAGTTTCAGTGGGCCTCTGGTGCAGAGTAAGCCAACAAGAATGAATTCCCTCTGCTGGCCCACAATCACTTCTGCACTAACAAGCTCCAATTCTCCATGTGGGTGGATGCAGCACATCTACACACTATTCAGAGACAGTAAATGTCACCCATTAACTCAGCTGACAGAATATTTTCCTTTCAGATTTACAGCTTAACAACAATTATTTCTGAAAGACAGCAGAGCAGCAGCCAGGCCTACAGCTCCAGACCACCAGCCTGGAGCCTACCTAGTCCCCGCTAATTTCTGTGCTTCACCTAGCAGGTGTTAGAAAAATCTTTAAGATACAGGGGCCTGCAACATTCACAAATTCCAACTCTGTTAACTGCTGAAATCAAGAGGTTTCCTCCGGCTCTAAAATCCCATTTGCCTCTCCTAAACACAAAGTCTTCTCTTCACTGTTGCTGTACTTTGCTTTCTCTGGTCTGTTGGTCCTGGAAGCACCTCAGTTCAACTAAAAGCCGGAGTGGGGAGGGGAAACCTTTTGTTGTTAAGAGTATTTTTCAGTAGCACAGCTCAAGAATGCAACCCCATAGTGATTGAGACGACTAAGAACCAATACCCTCTCCAGCCTAAAAAGCTCGATCATGTGGGAACCAAACATTGTTTCAGAAATAACAGGAGAGCTAAGACTGCCGGTTTCCACTTTCCCCTGGGAGGTGCACCGCTACAGTGGGGGGTTGTCACTTTCAAACCTTGTTTGCAAAGTCCGGGCTCAGATCGGACATTTTGCTCCAACCCCTCGGCTGGGCCCGCCCAAAGCAGGGGCCCAGCGGGTCTCCGGTGCAGCCGAGCACTTTGGGGCTGGGCGTGGGGCCGGGCACAACATTCAGAGACATGTTTTCTCAGCTGATATATTCCAGCGAACAGGTGCCTGATTAATTCCATCTTTTTAAAAAAAAATTAAAAGCATGTAAAAGTATCTCCTACAGGAGCGGCTGCCTTGCCGGGAAAGTCACGCAAGACACATGAACAGTGGCTTTCCAACTTCTTCGGGGCGCGCGAGTCTGCGGGTGCACCGGTGTTTCGTGAGTTTGGAAAAGGCCTGGATCATCCCGGAACAACGCCCCCAGCAACCCCACAGCAGCGATGCCGTGACCCCACACCCCACCCCAGCCCCAAACACACACGTGAAGTTCAGCAAAGCGTGCCACCTGCCGGGGTCTCAGCAAACATGCGGGGAGGGAAGAGCCGGCGGAAAGCACTTTGTTTTAAAAAAATAAAAGTCAACTCTCCGGGGCCCTCGCCCGGCCCCGAGTTCTCCTCCTTCCCGAGCTGAATGGGAGGAGGCGCCTCGCGGGGCGGGGAGCCGAGCGCGCAGGGCGGTGGGTGCGCCTCGCCCAGCCCGGGCGGGATCCGCGGGTCCCGCTTCTCCCCGGGGACGGCGGAGTCCAGAGCCGGGGGCAGGGGAGCACCCGGCGGGCGGGAACAGGGCGCGCCTCGCCTCTCCTCGCGCGCGGGCCGGCGCCCCGGTGGGGGTGGGAAGGGTCAGGGAACTCACAGCCGCTTGTCCTCGGGCTGCAGCTGCCAGTGCATGGCCAGAGAGAAGCCGAAGAGGCTCCCGGGGTCCCCCGTTTTCCGGATCACATTGTCCTCGCGGGTGTCCAAGTTGAAGGCTGCGCCTAGCTGGGGCAGGAGCCCCGCCGACAGGTAGAGCAGGCACAGCCGCCCCGCGGCCGCCATGGGCGGGCGCACCGGGAGGGGAGCGGGGACCTGCGACGGCCGCCCTGCGCTCCGGGTTGGGTCTGAGGCTGCCGCGCTGCTACGGCCGCGGCCACCCTCGCCCCCTCTCGCCACTGCGCCCGGCCCCACCCCCCGGACGGGTCGCGCTCTCCGTCCGGCCGCTCCCCCTCGCGGGCAGCTCCGATCGCTGAATGAGCCCGTTGTTCTCTGGAGACTCGCAGGCGTTTTATCAAGTGACGAGGACGCCGGCCCCGCCCCTCCTCATCCCCTGGCCCCTCCTCGCGCGCCCGCAGCCCGGCCTGCCGCTCCGCGCTGCCCTCCCCGCAGGCCCCTCGCCTCTCCCGCCGCCCTTACCTGCCCGGAAGCGACGACCTGGGAGACCTGGAGGCGAGCTCCGGGCGGGGCAGCCCCACTCTGCGCCCCCTCTGGAAAGAAGCGCTTGGAAGGTGTTGGCCGTGCAGCGCTGAGCGAGGGAGGTAGTCCGGTGTGCTGAGAAAGGTGCAGGTGATGTGCTGGGCCCCTTGCCTGAAGCAGCCTGCTTCTGTAGACTCGGGCCCACGTGCAAATACATACCTCATTCATTCATTCATTCTACAAGTGTTTATGGCTTGCTCAAGGCGTACCCAATTCTGTATATAGTGTTCTGGATCTTCAAAGACCTCAATGTCAAAAATGTTAATGATAGTACAATTTACAAAACACAGCCATTGCCTCATTTAATCCTAACAACCTGAGATGGGTATTTTCTTTTTGCTGATGAGAACACTGAAGCTCATTTTTGGCCCAAGTCACCCAGGGATCTGTGCCGAGGTGACCAGGGGAGCTTGTGGGAGAAGTCACACAAGTCAAAAATTTAAAACTTGGTTTCCAGTTGTTCTGAAGCTGGGAAGAAGCCCCTCAGCAGTAAAAGATGGGTTGTTTAAGTGGCACCCAGGAGTTCAGACGCCACTTTTGAGTCCTGGCCCCAAATTTCCAGAACTGGTTGGGGGGAGAATTTTTGGGCCAAGAGGCAACTCTGAGGTCTGTGTGAGTGACATGAAGACACCTGACTCCAGGGTATGGGGAGAGACCTCCAGTGAGGTGTTGGCCCTAGGGGCAATCTGATCCTTCAGGGGTTCTTAACCAAAGCAGAGAGAATTAATTTAGGGGTGTTGTGAACTTGGATGAGAGGAGATTTACATTTTAGTGTTTACTAGCCTCTAACTGACATTTAGCATTTTTTCTCATTATGAATGTAGCCAACTAACTCCAGTGGCAGTGGAGTAGTTATGTATGACTTAGACATCAGTAGAAACCATAGGCGTTTAAAATCATATCACAGCAGCCGGGCTCGGTGGCTCAGCCTGTAATCCCGCGCCTTTGGGAGGCTGAGGTGAGTGAATTGCCTAAGCCCGCGGGTTCAAGACCCGCCTGGGCAGCAAGACCTCATCTTTACAATAAATCAAAAAATCAGCCGGGTGTGGTAGCGCATGCCTGTAATTCCGGCTACTTGGAAGGCTGAGGCGGAAGGATCGCCGGAGCCCAGCAGGTCGAGGCTGCGGTGGCCGGGAGCGGCCACTGCACTCCAGTCTGGGCGACAGAGTGAGACTCCAACTCAAAAAAAAAATAAAAAATAAAAAAATAAAATCATATCACAGATGTTGCAAATATCTCAGATTACAGTAATTATTAGATGCTCAACTAGATCTTGTATGTCAATAAAGAAGCATATATATTGCTAAAGCATAAATATTTTAAAACATTTTGTTAACTTTTTCACTATAGTTGGTTTCCCCTTGTAATCCCAAGTGTTTTATTTTTTGCACTTACAAATTTTATTCTGAGAAGGCATTCATGGTTTTCCGCAGTCTGCCAAAGGGTTCCACGGCAAAAAAGTTTAAGAAGCGCTGGCCGGAGGGCTCTTGGAATGCCTTGGGGAGCCCTTCTTGAAATCTGACATCTCTGTATTGGAAATATAAGCAGGGTGGAGTCCCAGGAAGGAGCTGGAGCTGTGTGCAGAGGCGGGGTGGTGAGGAGGGAGTATCCTCCTCTTCACCTAAGGAGTATTCAAAGGTGCCACTCAGAAAATCTGTGTGAACATCATCAAGGGTCCCCATAGGTGGCAGCAACTGCCAGAGTGAGTCATTTTGCATATTGGGGTGTCACTTCCTTGCCAATCAGTAGCACCAGTCAAAAGTAGCCCATGGTGGGATGCAGCGGGTTTAAATTCAGAAGACAATCTTGGAGGTCACTCGGTTATAGCAAATGCATCTTGGTAAAGTTGAGAAATGGTTGGAGATGATAATCTAGTAAAGTAGGCCAAGGGTCCCCAACCCCTGGGCCATGGACTGGTACCATCCGTGGCTTGCTAGGAACCATGCCCCACAGCAAGAGGTAATGGCAATTGAACAAATGAAGCTTTATCTGTATTTACAGCCACTCCCCATCGCTGGCATTACCACCTGTCAGATCAGTGGCAGCATTAGATTCTCAGAGGAGCACAAACTGAACCATATCATGAACAGCACAGGAGAGGGATCTAGGCTGCGCACTCCTTATGAGAACCTAATGCCTGATGATCTGAGGTGGAGCTGAGGCAGTGATGCTAGCACTGGAAAGCAGCTGCAAATACAGATTAACGTTAGCAAAGACCATAATAAATCAATTGCTTGCAGACATATCAAAAACACTACTAATGAGCAGCAACTGAGTTGATGTACTTCAGTTGTACAGGTGCATCCGGTGGCAGCCTTTAGGTCAGCACTTATTTTAGTCCATGTGTGGCCCACCTATTATTTTATTTACCACTTCCACCACATCTCTTTTTTTTAAAATGGTGAGTTGTATAATTATTTAATTATATATTACAATGTAATAATAATAGAAATAAAGTGCACAATAAATGTTATGCACTTGAATCATCCTGAAACCTTCCCCCCATCCATGAAAAAGTTTTCTTCCAAGAAACTAGTCCCTGATATCCAAAATGTTGGGGACCATTGAAGTTAGCAATGTCTGCAATGTGATTTTTAATGCAAGTTAGTTGCAAGTTAACCTTTTTCTTTGTGTTCAACACATAATATTCCAGAGAGATGAGGTCGGAGTTGGGGCACAATGAACCTCACAGCAGGGTGGTACTCAGCTGGGAGCCAATGATGTGGCTGTCATGGTTGCTGAAATACTTCAGAACTGGTTGATAAAAGCAGCTTCTCTGAGCTCCCCCAAGGGCAACCATCCCTACCCTGCCCTCTTTTGGAGGACTCCCCAACCTTCTCACAATCCAGCAACCAGAGGTTTTAGCCCTTAAGCCCTGGTGCTGCAAAGACCCCTTCTGATTGGGTGTGCCCATGTCAAACTAGCTGTTAACTACTCTGAATATCACCCATGCTTCTAAGAGTAATTCTGCAGATGATTCACTGCTTCCTTCCCAAGATGTATTTGGTAGATTACATATGAATGGCCAGAGTTTTCTACTTGATTCCAAAAGCAGAGTGTGCTCAAATTGAAATTCTAAATAACATTAAATTTATATATCACAACTAAATGCATAGCACTACCAAACTGAATGATGCTTGTGTGGGAGGAGGATGGGATAACAGAAAACAAGAATGGGACTCTTGTTCTGGAGTGTGCCAAGCACCCATCATAGATGGAAAACTTCTCAGCCACGCTTCTACCTGCTACTGCTACCTATCACCTGCTTCAGATGCCAAACATACTTGAAGTTGAGTCCAACTCTCAGACTCCTAAACTCTTTGAAGATTGTCAGCTTCCTGACTAACAATAACAATCAAGTTTTGTGACTCAGTTGTTAATGCTATGATAAAACATAGTTGGCTGTTTTTACCAAAGCGTTTTACAGAAGGGAGATCATTCAGGATCCATAGAAGACATGTCAGTCTCTGGGGCCAAAGGAATGAAAGAATCAAGAGCCCCAAAATTATGAAGTAAAGACCTGGGGAAAGAGTGCATAGTTTTAATGGAAACAAAATCTAGGACAGGAAGACACTTGTCTGGAACCAAAGTGAGAGAGATAGCTTGGTGATAAAGGCGTGCTGAGCATGTAAGGCATGGAGCATGTGTGTGCGCATACATGCCTGTATAAACAAGATGTACATGTTGCAAGAAGGACTCTACAAATCCAGTTAGCCTGCAAACTGTCTTGTTTATAAAAAGGCTGATTAGAAAACAGAAAGAAATGCTTAAGGACATAATTGTAATATCACAGAAGAAGTTTGGGGGGTTTTTTTGAGTTGGAGTCTCACTCTATCGCCTAGGCTGGAGCGCAGTGGCATGCTGACAGCCACCCCAGCGTCAACCTGTTAGACTCTGGCAATTCTTCTGCCCCAGCCTTCCAAGTAGCCGGAACTACACTACTGTGCACTATCATGCCCAGCTATTTAAAAAAATTTTTTATTATAGAGATGAGGTCTCTTCAAGTTGCCCCAGCTGGTCTTGAACTCATGGGCTCAGGCAATCCTCTCACCTCAGCCTCCCAAAGTGCTGGGATTATAGGCTTAAGCCACCACTCCCAGCCAGAGAAGAAGTTTTTACAAACTGAAAATGTTAATTTAAAAAGCAAGGAAAGCTATGAATAGAGGCATTTGCTCAGATGAGAGCTTCTGAATTCTTATGTTTTACCAGTTTTCAAAAGAAAAGTGTTTACTTGTTCTCCATCCTCATTGGTAGGGGAGCTTTCAAATAATTTCGGAATATTGGTCACCCATGGTGAAGTCTGAAGAATCCATACTAGACCTGATGGAGTTTCCATTTCCTGAGACCTACTTTACTCATTTTTCCATCAGGTTCACTGTTAAATTTACTTTATTATCACCAACAGCAGAGAATGTCAAATCTGCTCCTTTTATGCAACATAGAAGCTGGTTATTGAAAACATCTCTTTAGATAAGATAGACAAGTGGGACCTCATCAAACTAACAAGCTTTTGCAAACCCAAAGAAACCATCAAGAGAGTGGGGAGATAGCCCACAGCCTGGGAAAAAATATCTGCCAACTGTATGTCTGACAAAGGCCTAACATCTAGGATCTACAAGGAACTCAAACATGCAGGAAAGAAAAAAACAACCAGCACCATTACAAAGTGGGCAAAAGATATGAATAGACAGTTCTCAAAAGAAGACATACAAGCAGCCAACAGATACATGAAAAAATGTTCAGCATCACTAGTCATCAAAGAAATGCAAATTAAAACTACACTGAGATACCACTTAACTCTAGTCAGGATGGCTATCATCAATAACTCAAAAAACAACAGATGCTGGAGAGGATGCAGCGAAAAGGGAGCACTTCTACACTTTTGGTGGGAGTGTAAACTAGTACAGCCTCTGTGGAAAACAGTGTGGCAATTCCTAAAATATCTAAAAATCAACCTTCCATAAGACCCCTCCATTCCCCTACTGGGAATATATCCGGAAGAACTCAAAATCACTCTATAAAAAAGATACCTGCACATATATGTTTATTGCAGCATTGTTCACAGAAGCAAGAACATGGAACTAACCGTGCTACCCATCAAAAGAGGACTGGATTAAAAATGTGGTCCATATACACAATGGAATATTACGCAGCCATAAAGAAGAACAAAATCACGAACTTCACAGCAACCTGGATGGACTTAGAGTCTATAATACTGAGTGATCTTTCACAGAAACAAAGAACTGATTATCACATGTTCTCACTCATAAGTGGACCTTGAACAATCATTGTAATACTATAAGAAAAGGATTGCCAGTAGTGGGAAACTGCCGGAAGGGGGGCAGGGAAGTGGGATTGGCAGTAGTGGAAATCTGCCTGGGGAAGGGGGGGCACACCCCATCAACAAGGGTACCTGCATAAAGAACATTTGTATACCTAACCCTGAATTGTACCCCATATCTATAAAATAAAAAAATTAAAAGGAAAAGAAAAAAGAAAACATCTCTTTATGTGGTTACGTTATCCCAACCGTTTGTACATAAAATCCCTGGAGCCCTTTAATGAGAGGTTGTATAAGAGGACGGTTAGGGCCTGGCGCAGTGGCTCACGCCTATAATCCCAGCACTTTGGGAGGTTAAGGTGAGAGGATTGCCTGAGTTCACGGGTTCAGGACCAGCCTGGGCAACTTGGTGAGCCCTTATCTCTACAATAAATCAAAAAATTAGCCAGGCATGGTGGTGCACGTCTGTAGTCCCAGCTACTTGGAAGGCTGAAGTGGAAGGATCGCCTGAGCCCAGCAGGTCAAGACTGTGGTGGCCCTGAGCGTGCCACTGCACTCCAACCTAGGTGACAGAGTGAGACTCCAACTCAAAAAAAAAAAAGAGAATGGTTAGCACATGGTCTGTGGACTCCAAGTTCCTTGTTTCAAATCCTGCCTCTGTTCTACACTAGCCATGTGACCATTTAATCTCACTACATCCCAGTTTTCCCAGCTAGGAAGTGAGAATAGTACCATCTAACTCCCAGAGTTTCCTTGCCTTAAGGATTAATACAGTTAATGTGATCTAAAGCACTTAGAATGTTCCATCAAAAGCAGAACTTCCACCTTTGTACAGGCTTTCTAATTGTGGCTTTTACAAGTTATGCACTGACCAACAATACAACCTATAGTTTTATGAACTATAGTTAGTAAACTGTCTCAAATAGGGATCCTACTACCCAATTTCAGATTTTTTTGTTTCAGAAAAAAGAGACAGCATTTTTCCATATTTCTTTTTTATTTGTCTCCTAAAGTGTTCAGGGTTTTCTGTTCTACACTGAACCTTAATGCTTTTTTTTTTTAAGTGACATTTTATTTGTGCTAACCACAGCCCTTTCTTTTTTTTTTTTTTTTTTGAGTTGGAGTCTCACTCTGTCGCCCAGCCTGGAGTGCAGTGGCCATTCCCGGCCACCGCAGCCTCAATCTGCTGGGCTCCAGCCATCCTTCCGCCTCAACCTTCCAAGTAGCTGGAACTACAGGCGTGCACTACCATGCCAGCTAATTTTTTGATTTATTGTAGAGATGAGGGCTCGCCAAGTTGCCCAGGCGGGTCTTGAACCCGCGGGCTTGGGCAATTCACTCACCTCGGCCTCCTAAAGTGCAGGATTATGGGCTGAACCACCGAGTCCGGCCCACAGCCCATTTTATAGAGACAAACCCACCTTTGGTTTGGGATCAAGAGACTCCAAACTGCCAGCTGTCCCATATTTTAACATCCAGATCTATTTTAAAGTAAACTGTGCTTGAATGTTTCTAATTCACTTACAATGAGCTCATTAAAATGTTGTAGAGTATTTCACATTGCCATTTTAGGTGGGATTCCTTTTTCAAGTTTGTTTTGAGGGAATTTTTCTAAGCCAGGAAGCCACATTTTGCCAGCCAGAAATAACTCAGACCTGAAATGAATCAAGTTAAATTTAAAACTGAGCTCCCAAGACTGGGGTGAAATCCCTACCTGGCAAATTTGGTTTTCCAACCCTGCATTCATTAGAAATAAACATGGCGTTATGTATATCTCATGCCACACACAACGCAGTCTTGAAAGATCAAACATGGAATAGACATTTTTAAATTAATTTATTTAAAGAAAAAAATGTACTTGCTTTCTACAAAAATATCTTCTGTGAATAAAACAAAAGACAAACATTTTAGTTAGAACTTAAACAAGTGATCTCTAGAGTGTATCAGTTCAGATTAAGCAAACACTCAAGGAAGACAGTTCATCCTCACTCTCTTCCTAGCAGAGGGCCTAGAGCAAGTTCCTCTGCTTCTCTAGGACTCAGTTTTTTAAACTGTAAAATGGCCAGAATTCCTACCTCTGAAGTTGTTATAAGGAGCGAATGAGATTGTGTAAGTGAGCTATGTAGCACAATGTCTACTATTAAATACATGCCGAATAAAATAGTGGCTGTGAACATGAAAGAGAGGAAAGCATACTTGAAAATAAAACGAAGCCAGGCTCGGTGGCACAGCCTGTAATCCCGTACTTTGGGAGGCTGAGGTGAGTGGATTGCCTGAGCCCGCGGGTTCGAGACCCGCCTGGGGAACTTGGCAAGACCGCATCTCTACAATAAACCAAAAAAAAAAAAAAAAATTAGCCGGGTGTGGTAGCGTGCGCCTGTAGTTCCAGCTACTTGGAAGCCTGAGGTGGAAGGATCGCTGGAGCCCAGCAGGCGAGGCTGCGGTGGCCAGGAGCGGCCATTGCACTCCAGTCTGAATGACAGAGTGAGACTCCAACTCAAAAAAAAAAAAAAGAAAAGAAAAGAAAAACGAGAGGGTTTCAGGTAATAGGCACTAAACATGGAGAGAGTGAATATGCAAATGAGGCCAATTGTGCTCCATATTCTCTTAATCTAGGTGGTCAGGATAAACCATTCCTCCCTGTTAGAGCTTGGCAAGTGTTTGCGGGGATTGGTTCCAGGGCCCCGCATACCGAAATCCATGCATACTGGAAGCCTGCTGTCCCTTGCAGGACATGCGTATATGAAAACTCAGCCGTCCAAAAATGCGAGTTTCGTATCCCACCAACACTATATTTTCAATCTTTGTTTAGCTGGTGGGGGGTGGGGTGGGGGGAGCTATGTATAAGTGGAGCCACACGGCCAAATCAATGTTGTTCAAGGGTCTACTGTAATATCTGTCATATTGTAGTTTCACAGTACCAAGGTTTTCTTTTATCTTTTTTTGAGTTGGAATCTCACTCAGTTGCCCAGGCTGGAGTGCAGTGGCACGCTCATGGCCACCACAGCCTCTGCTTGCTGGGCTCAGGCAATCCTTCTGACTCAGCCTTCCAAGTTGCTGGAACTACAGGCACGTGCCACTACCCCCGGCTAATTATTTATTTATTGTGGAGATGAGGTCTCGTCAAGTTGCCTAGGTTGGTCTCGAACCCATGGGCTCAGGCAATCCTCTCACCCTGGCCTCCCAATGTGCTGGAATTATAGGTGTGAGCCACTGCACCCAGCCACTGAAGTTTTAGAAGTAAGTTTGTGCTTCATTCTGGCTGTGGTCCAGTTCCATCTTTTGCCAGTGTTTGGAGAAGCAACAAATGGGTCCCACACTCAGGGTCTCATCTTAACTTCAGAAGAGATAAACAGGTCAGAGGACTAGCCAGCTAGGAGGCCTGGTGGGAGAAAGATGAAAACAGAGGGACATTTCCCAACACATCCTTATCACAATCTGTTCAGCCTAGTGAGAGGGCTAGTGCTCTGAATTATCCAAAATCACGACCAACTTACAAGTCATTGTTATTTTGTTTGGAGCTTTATCTTACTGAATACAGCTTGCTGCTAATATTAAAGCAGCTTATACTACTTCAAATAAATTGATGGGTTAGTTAAGAGAATATGCTACTTGATAGGGAAATGAGACTTTGAACTTTAAAATGTCTTAAACATTTTTGAATCTGGAAAGTAAGTCACTGGCACATGAAAAATAAGTAGTCACTGCATTTAACAGATCCCTTCTCCTGGCATGTTAACAAAATATTTGAAGACAATACAATACATAATATAATTAATTCTGCCCTGTGAACATATTACTCTTTGGAACAAATAACAAAGAAAGGAGGAAAAGAATGCAGAAATTTGAACCATCTAATAATAGCTGAGAATGTCCCTATAGCAATGGTTTTGCTGTTCCAGATCACATGACCAAAAGTGAAGGGCCAAATATTTCTACATTATACAATGTATTTCTGGAACTTCCCTGGTTAGAGAGAGAGAGAGAGAAACAGGGTCATTGATCATTGATACTTATTTCATTTTCAAATGTCTTTAGAAGCACTAAAGTCAGTTCATCTCCATAAAGCAAAAAGCCATTGTCCTACTTTTATGTCTACAGGCACCAAAGCAGGGACTTTTCCTCAGAAAGAATGTCAGTGTCTCCGACCCAATTAAGATTTGGGATTTCCTGACTTCTGATCTCCTAACCCCAACCACTCTTTTGGACCCTTCTTCAGCCTTGGCAAACAAATAGTCCACGGAGACCAAATTTCCTGCTTCTCAAACAAGGAATTGTAACAGCTTGCAAAGTGTGATCTTCATCCAGTGTGCTTTCCGGCAGGAAGAAAACACCAGTAACATTTTGTCAGTTAGGTTGGGATGTTCATATATAAACACGTGCTACTTGCTTGTCTGGCTTACAGAAGGATGGGAAGCACAAAAAGCCTACATGGGGGGATCTGTGCTCCTACCTAATCCAATGAGCCAGACTGAATTTCTTCTGCCTTGGACCCTACGTAGGCTCTAGAACCTCCATCCCATCGCTCCAGATGTTTACTTTTCCCAAGTAGCCAACCTACCCCTGGTTGCTGTTGGTTACGGAAACAGTTGGGTAAATGCCACACTGGTTAAAAAGAAGGTAAGAGAGTATGGGAGACAGTTACCTCTTTGATTTTGAAGGGCCTTTAGAATTTCCTAATTTACACTCTGTAAATAACCACAATGCGTCTCTTTCTCTGAGACTTTATGTACTGGCTACAGTCCACTAGCAATGTCTGTAGTGGTTATAAACAGTTTTAATCAGTATTTTTTAAATAATTCAAATGCAGGGAAAATAATTTGAGTGTTACACATATATTTAAAAATATATTCCAAAGTTGAAATATTTTTGAATGTTAATTAAAGGGATATAGAACTAGTCCAGCCATTAATCACCTAGGATAAATATGCAAAGAGAAAGGTAAGCATTAAGTAGATACCCTTTAGATTTCCCCAGTTTTCCCTACTTAGACTTAGCCAACACACTGCACATACCTCTCTCCTGCCGCGTTATTGAGGGATGCTGTAATTTATATGTTCACATGGCTGTCTGCTATTAAACTGCTAGTTCCTTCAGAGTAGGGACGATGCCTTGGTCATTTTTGTATCCCTGGTGCCAAACACTGGCCCTGGGACATGGAAACTACCAAAAATGTGATGACTATGTTACCTGAGTATTTTCACAAATTGTCGTTTTTGTGCCAGTAGAATTCTTTGAAGTTGGAGATTTGTTTAGAAGCTGTATAACTTGTATTACGTGCTTAAGATGGAACATCCCCAACAGTGCACTTTATCCTAAGGGCACATCCTCTCCACCCAGGTCAGTAATTCTCATGGACATGGAAAACCCCTGCATCAAGTCAATGGTTAGCAAAGCACCATTTTGGACTCAAGGTCTCTAATGCTGTCATCCTGCCAACAACTCAAAGATATCTTGGGAAAAGTTAAGGTGGACTGCATAATCAGGAGTGGAAATTCATAGCACAGGATTTGGGGGAAGTTAGAGGGAGAGCGGAGAAACGGAGGGCGGATTGGAAAGGGTGCCATGCTAGTTGCAAATTCAGAAGTCATTTGAACAAAGCAGCAGGGCTCTGGCAGGGCTAGATTCCCTAACTTGGAAAAGGTGTTGGTTTCACGCTCTGGTCTGCTGTCCCAAGGCACTGACAGAGCTTTCACCTTCAGTGTGAATCTCATCCTTTAGTCACCAGGCAAGGGGAAGACAGTGACAGAAAGTAGGAAGGAAACGGTTCAGATGATAGACTCCCCTAACCACCCTCCCCACCACCCAGTCCACCCAGCATTGAATAACTGAGTCAGTCCCTGCACGCTGCCTTCACCCTATTCCAATTACACATGCCCTGAGAGCAGAAAGCTCTATGCCAGCTAGGCCTGCTCAGGAAAAGACTTCTGGGAGGAGGCATACATTGAGTATCATAGCAGACATGGCTTAGGTTTATGTGTGTGAAGAATACTACAGATGTGACTTTTTATTGCAATGCAAATTAAAGACTAAAGGAAATAGGCTTCTCTTCATACCTACAAGGATGATATGATATGATTCAACGCTACAACTGTAGTTTCCGTAGAATTCTAGAGACATGGGTTGTGTGTGAGGGAGCATAGTATAGTAATAAGATGGCAGACCGTGAGGCACCAAATGGGAAAAGGCATCCAATGTGTGAGTCCCAGAATTTAATACTTATGGACTCTATTGTTTTGCATAAGCATCAATTCTCTCTGTGACTTATTCGAGATTGATAGTAAAATTTCCAGCCAAGAGTTATCCATTTGAAAGCTGGGCAACTACTCTCAGTCATATATTCCATTTATTGGACTTCTCAATTGTTGCTAAATATTATCAAGTACTAAGTTCATACCATGTTAATAAGGAGAAGGACACCAACAAAACACAATTTAGAGCTTATGGTCTAAGAGAAACCAAGTCTGGCAAGGAATATAACATCTTTTATATATGAGGGTGATCTTCCCCGAATCAGAATTTATTTATTTAAAAATGTGTATTTATTTTTACAAGTTTAAACTTCAGTCACCTTCAAAGTACTTTCCATTTCATGTAGTACACCTATCGAGAAGCTTTTTCCACTGCTCAAAATAGTTTTTGAACTCATCAATTTTGATGCGTTTTAGAGCTTCTGCTGTTTTTTGTTTCATCTCTTCCACATCAGCAAAATGTTTCCCTTTGAGAACTTTTTTCAAACAGGGAAACAGAAAAAAAAGTCGCTTGGGGTGAAATCCAGTGAATAGGGAGTGTAGGCACAGGGGTCATGCCACTTTTGGTCAAAAACTGCTGAACACTCAGCACGGTGTAGGCAGGTGTGCTTGTAAATCAACTATCATGAAATGGGCAAACGCATTGAAAGAATCTCCAATAAAATAAAATAAAATTTACTGAAGCCAAATGCAGCCTCTCACAACAAAGGTAACTGGCACACAGATGCCGATGGGTTCCTAGAACACTTACCTAGCAGGAGAAGCCTGCACCACAAGGGACCTGACTGCCAAAAGATAATTCCGAGTTTTTGGGGTTCCTTTCATAAATAATATACCTTTTTAAATTTGGGACTATGTAAAGGTTTCTTGATAATTTTCTTCTTTTTTTCCTCATGATTGAATAAGAGATTTGAAAAATGACTTGATTTATAACACTGAATTCGTTTTCTAAGGTCAAAGAAAGTATTTGAGACAGATTCAAGATGGCCACAGATTTATTTTGACATTTCTCTCATCAAGAGATGGGGTCTACTTCCCTTTCCCTTGAATCTGAACTGGACTTAGTGACTTTCTTGATCAATAGAAATTATCAGAACTTCTGGGATCTTCAAGGCTAAAACATAAAGAGTCTCATATCTTATTCCTGGGACTCTTGAGATACTCATTCTTGAACCCGAACCACCATGTAAGAAGTCCAACTTCCATCATGGAGTGAATGGAGAAGGAGTGATACAGCTGAGCCCAGCCTTCCCGCTTGTCCATACTAAGGTTGTGGAAGCAAAGCTATCTTGGACCCTGTGAACCTGCCCAGCCTTCCAGCTTTTCCTTACTAAGGTTGTGGAAGCAAAGCTATCTTGGACCCTGGGAACCTGCCCAGCCATCAGTTGAATATCACTGAGTAACCCTAGCTGACAGTAAGTGGAGCAGGAGAATTGCCCAGCCAATCCTTACCTAAATTTCCAAGCCACTGTTTTAGGGCCGTTTGTATTGAAGCAATGGATAATCAAAACTGATATAGTATGAAATTTCCACAAGGGACACTTCTGATGGTGGCCATCAGCTTCTATTTAGTTGGTCACCTCCTCTGCCACTGTTACAATGAGAGCAAGTCCACAGTGCTAGGCCAGAATTGACAAGGCTATTGAGTCATGCTCTTTGAAAAGTGAGATCAGTTCTGCTGGCTAAAATGTGACTAAAAGGAGATTTGGGGTGATGATTTTATGGCTCCATGACTAATTCTCAACCAGTCCATAATAGGTCCAAGGCATGTGCCAGTGTGGTAGGGTTTATACGCTTTCCCCTAGCCTCTTGCCTGGGGTGAGGGGTGGGAGAGAACTGGAGACAAAAGCAACTCTGTCTGACATGGTGTGGTTGGTGATGGCCTCCACGGATCCACACAGTGCTCCCTGACCCACTTCTTTTTTAATTTAAAGAGTCTTTTCTAGTCCTTAGTTGTCATTAGTGGTCAACATATTCATGATCACAAAGAATTTGAAAATGGCACTGTGGAGTTTCTAGTAGGCAGGAGGGCAAATCCCAAAGTGTCGTTTCAACCCAGAGCCTAAGAATTCCAGCACAAGGGAGGCTTTCTACAACTCCAACAATCTCCCACCAAAGTCTCTCAGCCCTGCTCTTCATTAAAGGTTTTGTGCGTTTTCCCCCCATCCAGCTCTAGTTTCATTTTGTGAAAAGGTTCACGGCCTTGTGCGCCATGAGCAGACAAGCTTATCGAATGAACTGTAAATCTAATCAGCTTGGCACAGGGGTTTCATGGGAGCCATGTAAACAATAGCTGGAGTTGTGTTAAGCTTCAGTGACTCCAACTGATTCCCAGTTTGGTTCATTTGTGCAGAACAGTTGGAGATACAAAGCCAAGCCCATTAATTTCCAAAGAGCAATTCTAACAGGGGAATGAGCTGTCGATCCCCAGGAGGTTTTCACTGCAGGCTCTAACTATGGGATTTTATTTACGGCATGAGGTGTGTCTTCAAGTTACTCAACTTCCTTCTATTTCTCCAATATTCTGTATTTCTAAGAAGATCCTGGCAACTCTTGTTGAAATTGGAATCCTTTGGAGAAATGAGCAGAGAACGTCTCCAAGTTCTTATGGCCCCTATAATAGCGATCAAAGTGTGGTCCAGGATCCCTCACCCATGATTTTCTTTTTAATGTAGTTGTGCCCCAGGTTACCTCTGAAAAATGGACTTAATTAGTTTCAGTTCTATTTCTTATTCACATACTGTTACAGAAACACATTCATTTTTGAATGTGAATTTTGCTCTCGGGATTGTAAAGTTTATGTGGTTACAGTGCTGAAGTCGCACCAGTTTTTAATCTCCTAAATTCACACATGCTTAGTTTCCAGATGGAAAAATGAATATTCACCACAGCTCTATTAGGAATGCCAATTTCCCATCACTCTCTAGCATTGGGCAATGCAGTTATAATACTGTGTTAATTTAAGACATCTTCTGGTCCTATGAGCCTTGTATTTACATACTAGCTGAAGCTGCAAGTGGAAATGAATGGGGCTGATGATATTTGCCTTATCCCAGTTCTTCTGTGAGGAGGAGAAAAGCACTTATGCTTGAAATAAGCAGATGTGGAAACACTTCTCCCTAATCAAAATGTTTACCACTAGGTTATGAGAGGCCGCCTGTTTAGAGCAGTAAACCTGATATGTATACTTAGCGACACAAGTATATTTACTGTGGCAGAACCTTTGAGCAGAACTTTTGCAGCTAAGCTCAAGATGATTACTAGCAACACTGCACTTTATTGTTTATTAAGCTTTTAGCAGTTCATGAACTTGAATCCAAGAGGTTGTGTTGTGTCTATTTGAGTATAGATTCTCACGCCAATATACATACAGCTTTAAGTCACTATAACCAGAAGTGATGATACAGGGGGGAAAATATAAAGAACAATATTCAATATTATAAGATTCAGAAGAATTATCTTGGTAAAATATTTTATATTAAATTAAGAAAACTTTAATTGGAGTAAATTAGCTTAAATTTCTAATATTCTGAAAGTCAACAGAAATCATGCTCTCAGTTTGATCCTAGGCAATTGAAAATATTCATAATGGGAAATTCATGAACTAATATATATGAAGGTGACAGAAAATTACCAATGTCATTCTGTAAAGAGTTTGGCATAACAACCTAACTTCTTTCTATAATAAAATTACAGCTACATAGACTGGTAGAAAGTGACACAAGAAATCCATCTGTATTTTTTTGATCAAGACCACTGTGCTCAAAAGTTAAACACTGTATGTTCTCATTCATATATGGAAGCTAAAAACAATTGATCTCATAGAAGTAAAAAGCAGAACAGAGGGCCGGGCCCGGTGGCTCAGTTTGTAATCCCAGCAATTTGGGAGACCGAGGTGAGTGGATTGCCTGAGCCCGCAGGTTCGAGACCCACCTGGGCAACTTGGCAAGACATCGTCTCTACAATAAATAAAAAATTAGCCGGGTGTGGTAGCGCGTGCCTGTAGTTCCAGCTACTTGGAAGGCTGAGGCGGAAGGATCGCTGGAGCCCAGCAGGTTGAGGCTGCGGTGGCCAGGAGCGTGCCACTGCACTCCAGTCTGGGTGACAGAGTGAGACTCCAGCTCAAAAAAAAAAAAAAGTAGAACAGAGGATATTAGAGGCTGAGAAGTTTAGGGATAAGAGAGGGATGGGAAGAGATTTGTTAACGCATACAAAATTACAGCTAGATAAGTTACAGTGTCACAGGATGATTGTTGTTAATAATACATTATATAGATCCAAATAGCTAGAAAGAGGATATTGAGTGTCCTCAACACAAAGAAATGGTAAATGTTTGAGATTATGGATACACTAATTACCTTGATCTGATCACTATACATTATATGCATCGAAACATCTTTAGGTAGCCCATGAATACGTATAATTAGTACTTGGCAATTAAAAAATAAAATTTAAAATATGGTTTTTAAATAAAAGATTGCTGTGTCTGTAAAATTCATGGAATTGCCCCTGAAACTAGTTTAAGCAATATAATTAGTATTCAACAAAAGGTTACAGAATTAATTATGACAATATGAGTTATATTTGTGGCGTACTTATCCTGTAGTAGATAATGTTCAAAACATTTTACATCGATTAATGCATTCAATTTTTGTAATAGTCTGTGTCATAAACACTCTTAGTGGTCCCATTTTATACATGAGGAAAACAGAAGGAACACAGAAGTCACACAGCTCAGAATTGTTGGAGTCAGAATTTGATCCCAGGCAGGCTGGCTCTGGCGCCTGTGCGAATGAACCCCAAACTCAACTTCTTCCCAGAACATGTGACTCTTTAAGTTAGCAACCGAGAAAAAGAATTATCTTTTGACTTTATTTTGGTATGAGTTAGAGTCATGGCCTATAGATTGAACCCAAAAAGTAGTAGTGTGCAGTGCAACAGCGTCCCTCTGGGATGTTCTGAAAGAAGTCTCATGGAGTTCATTCTTATAATCGATCTTATTTAATATCAGTACTTATTAGGTGGCTAAAAGGAGTTAGAATATATGCTACCATGTTTTGTATTTTGATAAATTTAGTGGAATTGTTAATGTTTTAGAAGACTGGAAATTCAGACTCTCAGAAAATGGGAGAATCGTTCTATACAAAGTATTCAACTCACTTAAGATGAGCCAGATATATTTATTAATCAAGCACCTCATTAGCCACTCCCAGCTGCATGTTCTTTGAATGACAACCTCACATGCTCAGCAAGATGACCGGACATGGGTGAACACCTGACCCAGGCGTCAGAGGCTGGAGTGAAAAAATGAGCTGGGTCTATCAGATCCTCACTCTTGGGATTTCGCTTTGGAAAACAGTGACCCAGTTGACAACCGTAATCTAGGTTGGAGAGTTATGATGTAGGGAAGGCAGAAGAGAGAGCACCGTGGCCATGTGCATGTGGGAGCCAAAGCAAGGGAAGCAGAAGCATTGAGTAGGCAGAGCAAGGCGGTCAGTTTAGAAAGACGGACGAGACAAACATGGAGTGAAAGAGAATGGGGAACAAGAGGATATATACATGAACGAACTTGAGAAACCACGGAGTGGCCCTGCTTCAAACTACCAAGGTTCCTGGTGGCTCTCCAGTTCCGTTGTGGTCCATGGGACCCTTACAGCAAGCCCCATGACCTTAGATAACTTAAGAGGGTCTTTGTTCCTTGAAAACAGAAAACGGACATAAAAAATTCAGATAAATAAAACGGTTCACTTTTGGGCTGAATCCTTCATCCCTGGAAAAAGTTAGAGAAATATAGATATATAAAAAGAAATACTAGCTAAAATTAACAATAATTTACCCATGTGAAACCATTGTTTAAAAGAAGCAATATAATATTGACCTATATGAAAAGGAATCTGTCATGTAAAGGATTTTTAAAGAGCTGGGGTTTTTCTGCTCTATTTTAATCACATCTTAGCATACAATCTGCAATTAGGCACCTTTTAAAAGAAGACAGAGTTTTTGGCAAGGGCTCCAATAATAATCAAACGTACTAAAGTACAACTTATAAATGAGGCTACAAAGAGTTGGTGCTATGCGGTCTAGAGAGAAGAAAGCTAACCAGTAACTTCTTTTTTGTATTTAAGAATATGGAAGGTTTTTATCACAACTGTCTTTTGTATTCATAGAAGTAAAAATGAGCATTGGCCAAAGCTTTTCTGTCAAACATGAAGAAGAATCTGTTGACAGTGTACAAAAGGCCAAGGACTGCAGAGACATTCAAGAAGAAATTTAGAAAACACCTGGAAGTCTTGGATGGTTGACAAATAGGCCTTGGTAGTGCCTTTGGATTTGAGCTACAGATAGAAAAATATACAGCATCCATCCATGAATGCCATGGGAAGCCATGAGTCAGATAAGAAGAAAGACATAGAGTATAGAGAAAACGAGAAAAAAAAAACAACCAGCAAAGAAGGGACGTGTGTTAGAGGAAGTGGTTAAGTTAGCATTCACCTTTCAGATGATGTCTGAAGGTCATTTTGACCTCTCTTATTTTGTACAATATAGTATGTGACAGGCTGGTCATCATTCAATCCCATCCTTGCTTAGAAGTGACTCAAGTTGAGCATGACATATAGAGTGACCAAAGAGTTTAGGCACTTCATATTGTCTCCCTTTCCCACAAGACCTCCTTGGAGACAGCTTAAATAACTAAGAGAGTCAGACCAAGACTGACTCATCAGCTCACTTCCAGAAACCACCTGGTAGCTCCAGAGTGGCCCCTCCACCAGAGCCAGAATGGTTTGACCAGAAGAATATATTATGGTACAGGTCATCCCCTATTGCCTGTGCTATCCACATCTCTGCCCCTGAGCTAGAGTGTAATTGGAAGGAAAATGGGTGACACGGCTCTTATTTCTAAGTTCTTGCACTGATGAAAAGAGACTTGAAGGAAGCCTTGTCTCCACATGGCAGCATGAGGGGTGAAATCTTAATCCCCAATCCATTCTTGTTTTATAAGAAACCTTGAGCACACCATGTCTGTCAGTTCTCCCACTTCCATCCCTATCACGTGAGTTAGACTGACTTTTCTCTGACTGACATTTCATACTACATACAACATACAACATAGGTTTACGACTACATATATGACTGAGTTGTCAAGTTTAATTGAAGTCAAACTTTTAAAAAAAGACTGAGAAAGGAAACATATGGTACTCACTACTCAAAATTGTTGATTTAGGGATCACTTTAGAGGTCATAAAGTTTTCGTGCCAAAAGAGACTTTGGAGATCACGTAAAACTCGATCTTCTCCTGTGTGTAGCGTTAAGGAAACTGAGACCCATAAGGATAAGGCACAGAACCACGACCATGTGGTCGTGAGTTTTCTAATGTGAGTTTTCTAATCCCCGCAAGTATTTTCTCCAGAAAGCCAGATTTGAATGAAAGTGGCATTTTTTTTTTCTTAAAAACCCAATACACTAGAATTCATAGGGTTCTGCAGTGACACACAACCAGTGAAAGTTATACTTGGCCAGGCACAGTGGCTCATACCTGTAATCTCGGCATTCTGGGAGATTGAGGCGGGGGGATTGTTTGAGGCCAGGAGTTCAAGATCAGCCTAGTCAACGTAGTGAGACCTTGTCTCTACAAAATAATAATAATAAAATTAGCCAGGTGTGGTGGTGCATGCCTGTAGTCCTAGCTACTTGGGAGGCTGAGGTGGGAGGATCACTTGAGCTCAGAAGATAGAGGCTGTGGTGGCCCATGATCGTGTCACTGCACTCCAGCCTGGGTGACAGAGTGAGACCCTGACAAAAAAAATTATATATATATATATTTGCCCAGATATCATACATTTGTAGAGCAAGCACTTGACAGAGACCAAGACAACTCTAAGACTTTTTGGTTCTTCTGCTTTGATAAGTCACAATGATCACCAGTCACTGCCACCCAGATTCCACACAAGAGTTTACAGTCTGCCTGGTTTCATACTACTTCGCAATCCAGAGATTAGGATGGGAAGAAACTGGGAAAAGCATACCCCCTGTTAGTAGGGAGAAGTTCTACCCTGCATTATTAGGTCGGTCTATTTCCATGAGTTCCTCCTAAAGTCAGTCAAATAAAATCAAGCTATTCTAATATGCCTTGGATCATACTTGAGTGGGAATCCAGTTTAATTTTTCATAAGTGAATGAAATTTTTCTAAATAAAAACTGTTTTTTAAAAAGTTAAAGTGTGAGTCATGTGCTGATTATTAAACATAGAAACTTAGACAATAGAAGTATCTAAAACAGAAAGTGACATTTCCCACCCTGTCCAATAGCACTCCCCTGAGACAATCATTGTTAACAGTTTGGTTTACATCCTCACTTCTTTGCATGTAGGAACATGTTTATAAGTATTTGGCTTCCAATCCTTGACTATTGTTGCTGTTGTTTTTTTTGAGTTGGAGTCTCACTCTGTCGCCCAGACTGGAGTGCAGTGGCCGCTCCCGGCCACCGCAGCCTCCACCTGCTGGGCTCCGGCGATCCTTCCGCCTCAGCCTTCCGAGTAGCTGGAATTACAGGCATGCGCTACCACGCCCGGCTGATTTTTTGATTTATTGTAGAGATGAGGTCTCGCTGCCCAGGCGGGTCTCGAACCCGCGGGCTCAGGCAATCCACTCACCTCAGCCTCCCAAAGGCGCGGGATTACAGGCTGAGCCACCAAGCCCGGCTCCAATCCTTGACTATTAAAAAGCTCCTTATTAAGGATCATAAGTCAGTTTTTTTTTTTTTTTTTTTGAGTTGGAGTCTCACTCTGTCGCCCAGACTGGAGTGCAGTGGCTGCTCCCGGCCTTCACAGCCTCGACCTGCCAGCTCCAGCGATCCTTCCGCCTCAGCCTTCCAAGTAGCTGGAACTACAGGCGCGCGCTACCATGCCCGGCTAATTTTTTTTATTTATGGTAGAGACGAGGTCTCGCCAAGTTGCCCAGGTAGGTCTCGAACCCACGGGCTCAGGCAATCCACTTACCTCGGCCTCCCAAAGCGCTGGGATTACAGACTGAGCCACTGAGCCCGGCTAGGTCAGTCTTGATAATGTATTAAACCCTACTTTTGGAGGTCCTAAAAAAATTAATATAGAAGTATAGGATGAGGCAACCTGGTTTGCTGTGACTAGTTTTGGCAGGTTACCTTAAACAGCAAACATGACAAATCTGGTCATCTAAAAATAGGACTCCTGCTCAGGACTATAGTTAATAAGAACTACAAAACTGAAATTAATTAATCAATTAATTAGTTTGTTTGTTTTTTTTGTATATTGTGAGACAGAGTTTCACCTGTTGCCCAGGCTGGAGTGCAATGGTATAATCTTGGCTCACCACAGCCTCAAAATCCTGGACTCAAGCCATCTTCCTGCCTTAACCTCCCAAGTAGCTGGGACTACAGATGCACACCACTACCACACCAAGCTACATTTTTCCTTTTTTTGTAGTGATGGGGTCTCGCTTTGTTGCCCAGGCTGTTCTCAAACTCCTGGCCCCAAGTGATCTTCCTGCCTCTGCATCCCAAAGTACTGAGATTACAGATGTGAGCCACCATGCCTGACCCTGAAATTATTTTCCAATGCTATTTTGTGGAGTTGCAGAAAATTCTCAAGCATAGGAAAGCTCTATTTAACACTAAATGTTATCTTTTTAAACACTCATTGTAAGTCTAGCTTGGCACAATCTCTCTGGCACTCTACATTCTCTGGTGATTTCTTTGGATTACAATAGTAACTATGGCTAGTGTGCTGTCCCCCCCGATACTCAGGGAGGAGGTTATAAACTGGTCTGATTTGAAGGAATATTCTTACCAGTCTCTCTGTGGCTAAAGTAAGCCGACGCCCAGATACCTGAGGGTTGTGCCTCCACATGCCACAGTTGAGGCGCTGTAACCTCAGGTGCTATTTATCTGAAGGGCTCCCACGGCTGCTGAGCACCTGGCAGCTGTTCAAGAGGGGACACCTGTACTTGGGAAAGCAGAATAGCTTCCCAAGCTTTCACCCCTTGCAGACCTATAATTAGAAGGGGATAAAACCTTGCATGCTGACTGCCAGCTCTCAGACAAGCTATTAGTTTCCATTTAGTCCCTTGAAGCTGAACTCCTAGGACACATGGGGGTGGGGTACAGGGCATGTGCATTTAGCTCAAGTGCCTGATGAGGCTCTCTACATTGTGGTTTCGGGATCCCAAGGGTTCAGTTTAGCCAGAAGAAGAGAAAAGATAAAGCCTAAATGATGGTCAGAGCAAACCAAAGGCTGAGCCATTTTTGTGATTGCCTCTCACTTTCTCTCTCAATTAGGCACAACTTTGACCTCTAATTTGAATTTTACCAAACTTCCTCTGTGCCTCTGGAGTACTGTTGTCTGCCTCAATGTATTCATCTGCAGAATAGGGTTAGCAATGCCTGTCTCCAAAACAGGATCAGTTGGTCCATGGCCAAACTAGATATTGAAAACATAGATTAATGTCACAAAGTCTGTCTTATTTATAACAATCACAAAATATTACCCAATTTCTTCTGCTATCCTGAAATTTTTAAAAAAGTCAATCACTACTTGAAATAAGCTAGGATAATAGTTTCTCAAACTGACATTCACATATTCTAAAGAATTTTTAAAATTGGAGGATTTCCTCTGGATTACGATCTAAGAAAAGTAATATAAAAGTGTTCTGGATATTGAGATGACCAGTTTGTAACCAAATACTGCCTTGAGTTCATTATCTGTATTGTTGTTCCAAGACAACTGGTGCTAAACCTTCTGTGTTATATGTAGCACTGTACACAATATTGTACACAAAACAATGTACTAAATTGGTTGGACAATCAACTGGCAAATCAATGGATAGTAACAGAAATATAAGAACTAAAAATAGGTCAGGCATGGTGGTTCATGCCTATAATCCCAGCACTTTGGGAGACCAAGGTGGGAGAATCATTTGAGGCCAGGAGTATAAAACTAGCCTGGGCAACAGAGTGAGACTCTGTCTTTACAAAAAATAAAGAAATTAGCCAGGCATGGAGTTATGCACCCGTAGTCCCAGCTACATGAGAGGTTGAAGGATCACTTGAGCCCAGGAGTTCAAGGTTAGAGTGAGCTATGATTGCGCCACTGCACTCCAATCTGGGTGATAGAGCAAGAACTTGTCTTTAAAATAAAAATAAAATAAAAAAATTTAAGAAAGAACTAAAAATAATAGCAATGGCTACAGTGAAATCTCAATGACTCATCATATTCCAGATCAAAAGCTTCAAGTCAACTAGTGAAATGTGAAACAAACACCAGCAATTTCATTTCCATAAAATACCATCTATCACATTTTTTAAATGTTGCTCGTTTGAATTTTACAATTATGAATATTTTATTCATAAACATATTTTGGTATTATAATTATTTAAGAGTCAAAAACCTAAGAAGTAGATAATTAGTTTTGTTTGTATTTAAATCATGTTACCTTCAAAAATAAAGTAATCACTTGGGCTAATACTTTTTTCATGAGAAGTAGTCCATAAATGAACTGCATTTGAGAAATACTGAGGTTGTAGTGCTCTATTTAAATGGAAAATCTCTTTCTAATGTTAATTATTATAAAAGAATTTTGTCAGTAACTTTCCAGCAGAGATTTAAAGCTGTGGGATCTTCCTAATATTATTCAAAGTTTTCTTTAAATGCATATTTATTTATATATTCACTTATTCATCAGACATTGAACACCTACTATTTTCCAGGTACCATGCAGGCATTAGGGATAGAATGAGGAATTTTTAGTGTCCTTTTTTGTCAGGGCTCACAGCATAGTAGACAAATGGAAGAACTGCCCACTAGAGATCTATTTGCCTGGGAAGTGCTAGAAGTCTCGATGGAGAGAAAAACCCCAACTATATGTATTCACCTCTGAATAGAAGTTGACAGATTGATGGAGCAACCAAATAGTTTGTTATTTCCTGTCCTATTTATTTTTCCCTGTGATAGTACTATAGTTTTGATCAAAATAACTTCATAATACATTTTAAAAACCTGGACAAATCCTACATCACCATTATTCTATTTTTCCAGAATTTTCCTAGACACACTTAAATGGCTTTTTTTCCAGAGTTGCATTAGATCAACTTTTGCCAAGTTCTCTCTAAAATCCTACTGGCATTTTTATTAGAAATATGTTAAAAATCAGAACTTAATTTGGGGGATGACTGAATAATATTGTATCTTTACTGTTAGAAATATATGTTTCTCTATGTATTCAAATCTTCTTTTACATCTCTCAAAAACAAAACAAATTATTTGTTTTTCATCTAGCATATTTCTATTTTTTTTTTTTTTTTTTTTTTTTTTTTAGTTGGAGTCTCACTCTGTCACCCAGGTTGGAGTGCAGTGGCACGCTCATGGTCACCGTAGCCTAGATCTGATGGGTTCAATTGATCCTTCTGCCTCAGTCTTCCAAGTAACTGGAACTACAAGCACGTGATACCACACCCAGCTATATTTCTACTCACATGTGTCATAGTCTGTGCGTGCTACTATAATAAAAATCCTATGAACTGGGTGACATAAAAAACAGCAATTTTGTATCTTTCAGTTCCAGAGGCTGAGAAGCCTAAGATCAAGGCATCAGCAGATTCTGTGTCTGGTGAGGGCTCATTACTCACAGACAGGGCTTCTCCCTGTGCCCTCACATGGTGGAAGGGGCTTGCTAGCCCTCTGGGGTCTCCTTTGTAAGAGCACTAATCCCATTCATGAGGACAACTCGAGACTCAGAGCTCCCATCTTTTAACACTATGACATTGGGGGATTAGGTTTCAACATATGAATTCTGGGGAGAGAAACATTCAGACCATATGTATTTTATGGTATGTGTCTTATTGTGAATGGGATCTGTATTTGTTTGCATTTTCTGTATATTGCTTTCCATATAGGAATGGTATTGATTTGCATAATTATTTTGTAACTGATTCCTCTGAATGCTTACTTAGTACTGATAATTGAGTACTTCCATTCTTTTTCATCCTAATACCACTAATGCCAGATGCTATTTTAAATAATGTTATTAACTAAAAAATTATTAAATCTCTTATTTTGGTAATTTTACATTTAATGTCTTAATATAGTATTTGTTATAAGTACAATCTTATTAATGAAATTAATACTCTAGTGGGATGTGTCATGTATATTTTCCAGGATGTTCATCCCAATTTGACATAGTTTTTCAGTTGCTTCCCTTGGTTTAGACAGTCTTCTTATAAACTGACCTTCTTGTTTTTAAATAAGGATCATTTTATCTCCTTTAAATCTGTATATCTCATGAAATAATATTTTGTTCCAAAACAGTTCTTAATCATGACGCTATACTTTATTTAGTCAGATGCCCTATATTACCTTTTAGTTTACTGATAACATTGAGTAGTAGCACACTGTTGCATATTTCCAAACAGTGACAGGTCAGAAGCAAAAATCTGGTTGCTAATCTGCTGTGCCTGTGCCATGTCAGACTCCGGTTTTTAAGCAACAGACTCTTGGCATTTTTGTTCTGCTTGCTTCGCTGCTTTGGCCTAAGGAAATGAGTTGGATGAGTGCCCTTCTTTTTTATTCAGAGATGCCATAGATTAATTTTAAAGACTTTCTTTCATCTGCATAACAGAATGGGTTCAGATAGCCTTTTAAGCTATTATCTGCAGTTCAGAACTTTGTGCTGGAAAGTCATACTAGTTATACAAAAGAGGTCTGTTAGAAACACTGAACAATGAGAATTTGACATTTTTCTCCTTCTGCCTCCAGAAAAGAACCAAAGCAACTATTTTATTGCATTTATGTATTTCATAAAAGAATGTGGGGTTATATTTACATGCCAGCAAGCTTCATGGAAATGACAAAACGCTGGAACTTGTGTCAGGGGACACTCTTATGAATACCTCATTCCCACTGGGTTGTTTGAAGGAAAGTGGCAGCAAATTATTCCATGTGTTCTACTAGACACTCAGGCTGTGTACTTGTTAAAATGTAAGAAAATAAGGAGCAATGCTTAATTTAGAATGAAACAGCCTTATTTTGTAACGGTAGAACAGGGAAGAGGGAAAGAATAGCGGATAGTGTGCAGCACATTTCAAATTTGGGCTGAAATAAGGCTCTGCCTACAAATATTTCTAATAAAAATTAAATTTAAAATATCTTTTTTTCTTTTTTGCCCTTCCACGTAAGTGCTTCTCGGTTACATTCATTTTTTTTCTGTTTCCTCTCTTGACTTCATTGATTTTGTGTGAGCCTGCATGTGTGCACATTCTTTGAATATAAATTGCCTTAATTAAAAACCACCTGAGCCAGATTGCTCACCCAGGCTCAGGAAATTCAGTTCTCAGTTTAGCAGAGTGAAGATTTAGTGGAACAGATTTCACATCCTGGTTGCCCTTCCAAAGGAGCCGTGGTTTTTCCAGGACAATCTCTTCTTTGAACCCAACATGAAAACACATTAGTGTTCTTTTTTGAACAAAGAAATATACATAGGAAATAAAGACATTGTTTTATCAAAGCTTCATCTCCTACTCTGACGTAAGCTGGCTGAGAAAGAAAGTATCTCCTTCCGAAAGGAAAGTGGTTCAAGTCTATTTTCTCCATACTTAAAAATTCTGCTAAACTCTATTGCAATCACAAAAAAAGTAGAAGCGAGCTTTCCCATTTTCTTTTCTCTAGAGTTTATCCAGCTCAGGTTGTCCAGTTTATCCAGCTCAGGTTGTGAGCCCATGGCCATTCGGTGAGTGTGAATCACTGACTGGGTAACCAGGGCTTGCCTGTGCTTCTTTACCTGAACTGCATCCAGCACATTATTAATCAGACTCATTTAAGCTGATCCTGCCTCATTCTAGGAAGAGGAGGAGCACTGCTGTCAGGATCTGGGCTGCTCAGAACACAGAAGAAAGCAACAGCCCCTATCTTGTAGCCTGTTTGCATGTGTGGCCTCCACCACTGGGCCCCAAAGACAGGCTAGCTCAGACTAGTTCAGGGTACATTTGTCTAGGGAGTTCTGTCTACATTATGTCCTCTGACACATGCAGCATGTTTGTGGTGGCCCTCAAGCTTGTCACTGCTTGTAGCCAAGAGTCGGCTTCTACTTCAGAGCTCCTTTGTTGTCCACACGACCACTCTACACCCATAGACTCAATGGCAAGTTTGCAGTGACAAGGTCGTGGCTGCATCCCACCACCTCTGAAAGTCCTTCCAGTACCTCCTTTCAGGGCCCCCTCTGGCTTCTTCTCCGTTCTGGATTCTGTACTTGAAATCCAGTTCTAACGCTCTACCCACCAGTGTGGACTTGGTGCAGGCATAACCCTACCCACATTTTTGGACCCAAATTCCATCCCCTTTCATTTGCATTAACTAGTCTGAGGTCTCAGAATCCCAGCTCACTCAAAGTCTTTGGGACCTTTTCAAAAGGTGCCTAATAAAGGCATAACCCAGTACAGAATAAGATAAGATACATAGCATGTCCAGACTGTGCTCACTGCCTCTGACCGCCTCCTAGTATCAAGAGTAACAGAAATCTACTTACTACAGTCTGGTACCTGAGGACATTTAATGAACATCTAAAGCAAGTGTTGAAAAAAGGCACATGGTTTTGGTTTGTAGTAAACTAGTCAAGCACTTTAGTTGATACAAACAAAAGGGCATATAATAATCTGTCACTTTGAAACTTTTTAGAGAGATGCTAGTTTAAATTTTTTTCTACATTTACATAGCTCCTACTATATATGCCATGTCTTGTACTATGGGCCAGACAACAGAAATAAACAAAGACATAGTAGCTCATGCCTATAATCCCAGCACTTTTGGAGTCCAAGGCAGGAAGATCACTTGAGGCCAGGAGTTAGAAACCAGCCTGGGCAACATAGTGAGACCTCTGTCGCTACAAAAAAATAAAAAATTTAGCTGGGCAGCCTGAGGTGATGTCTACCTGTAGCAACAACTATTCGAGGGGCTGAAGTAGCAGAATTGCTTGAGCCCAGGATTTGAAGGTTACAATGATATGATTGCTCCACTGCACTCCAGCATGGGCAACAGAGCGAGACCTTGTCTCAAAAAAACAAAAAACAAAGAACAAAAAAAAAGATACAGAGTAGGTTACCACAAGGAACTTTATGATATAATAGGTGAAATGACACGTAAACAAATAGCAATGGTGCTGTAGTAGATGTGTGTTAGGAACAGCAGAGGCCAGCAGCAGAGCACAAGAGATTTTGAATCGAGGGGGCAGGTCATTCCCCAAACAAACTAGGAAGAGAGTTAAAAGTTCTTGTATTCAAGGAGCTCACCAAACAGTGTGATATCGCAAATAGTAATATATATGGGATGCAGTGGAACTCAGAGAAGGGCTCTAACCACAGCTGATACACAAGGTAAATAACTGACAATAGGAAGTGACTCCAGCAGTAAACAATTGGCTCCATAAATAGATGTACTGTACTGGTTGATTAAAGAAAGAACCTCATCCCTAGTCCAGTTTGGATTGCAAAGGAGCTTCCTGGAGGAAGTGAGGCCTGATTAGACACTTGAAGGGCAAGTAGAAATTGACCAGGCAAAGGCATTTCAGACAGAGATAAAAGCATGTGCAAATGCCTGATGGTGTGCAAGCACAGCTTGTAGTGGCGGAGAAGCAGCATTCCTTCCCCAAATACTCCCAATGAGCACCCAGACTATGTGCACCTGGCAGGGCTTACCAGAAACAGGCCCTGTGGAATGAGGCAACTTGCTTGTTGAAACCAGCTAAAAGACATCAGAAGTGTCATTTGATGAAGGTCAAAGGTCGGGTGCTGTAATCACAGCATTTTGGGAAGCTGAGAAGGAGGATTGCTTGAGCCTAGGGTTTGAGCCTGGGCAACAGTAGTGAGCCTTCATCTCTAAAAAAATAAAGAAATAGGTGTGGTGGTGCACACCTGTAGTCTCAGCTATGCTGGAGGCTGAGGCAGAAAGATTGCCTGAGCCCAGGAAGTTGAGGTTGCCATGATTGTGCCACTGCAACCCACCCAGGGCAACAGAGTGAGACCCCAACTGAAAAAAAAAAGACTTGGAAACCCCTTCAGGTTCCCTCCCACTGTGGGAGCTTTTCTGTCCTCTCAATAAATCCTGTTTTCTAAAAAAAAAAAGACTCAAAATTACACACACACACACATATGCAGACACACACACAATACTGTTGTTAATAACCAGAATCCCAAGCTACACTCAGGATGATGAAGAGAAACCACAGAGCTGTGGATGAATAAAGAGAGTCTCATAAACCAAGAAAAGCAGACCAAGATAGACGAGAAATCAGAAAATAGGCTACCTTAGGAAAGGCCTGAAAAAAATTTCCCAAAGAGAAAAAAAAAACATAAAGGTCAAACCATAAAGCTGCTCCAATTGTAATCTAATTAGTGACTTAAGTGAAGTTCAGAAGACTGAATCCAAAAATGAAAATTAAATGGAAAATAAGCCAATGTACCAAGTACAGTGTAATGGGCAAAATAATAATAAAGCCGGTACCAATTGTTTCTGCCTGCCCAGAACCCGCCCATTCTTCTGTAAGGGAGCCCCCCTTTCCCATGAGGAGCCCAGGCTGTGCAGTTCAGGTGGAGCTGACTCTTCCCTACTGCTATAAGAAAGGGATTAATAGTAGTGGGAAACTGCCAGGAGAAGTGGGGGTCACACCTTATCAACAAGGGTACCTGCATAATGAATATCTGTATTGAATTGTAACCCTGAATTGTACTCCACATATTTAATATTAAAAACTAAAAAAAAAAAAAAAAAAAAGAATGGGGTCTCGCTATGTTACCCAGGTTGGTCTTGAACTCGTGTTCTCAAGTGATCCTCCCATCTCAGCCTCCCAAAGCACTGGGATTACAGCCATGAGCCACTGTGCCCAGCCCTATTTCCCATTTTTGCTTGAGCTAATTGGAATAGATTCTGTCACCTGAAACCCCAAAGGTCCTGATTAAGTCAAGAAAACTTGTAGTTACTAAAATAATGGTTTTAAGTGACAGCCACTCTGGCCAAAGCCTAAGGACTTCCCTAAATGACTAGACCCTATACACCTTGAACTCTCACGGGTAGAAATACTGGAAGAGAGAGCTAGATAGCATTCAGCAAAAGCATTTGGTTCTGATTTATTAAGAAATTTCTGGGCCGGGCTTGGTGGCTCAGCCTGTAATCCCAGCACTTTGGGAGGCCGAGGTGAGTGGATTGCCTGAGCCCGCAGGTTCGAGACCAGCCTGGGCAACTTGGGGAGACCTCGTCTCTACAATAAATCAAAAATTAGCTGGGCATGGTAGTATGCGCCTGTAGTTCCAGCTACTTGGAAGGCTGAGGGGGAACGATCACTGGAGCCCAGCAGGTCGAGGCAGCAGTGGCCAGGAGCATGCCACTGCATTCCAGCCTAGGTGACAGAGTGAGACTCCAACTCAAAAAAAAAACAAAAAACAAAAAAAATTCTGGTACCAAAACTTTATGCCAACAAAAAGCATTGCAATATGGTGTCTCCCAAAAACACTTTACATGTTTTGGAAACACAACCTAATTTATCCCTTCACTCCACTTGAACATTTATTGAGCAGGACCAGGTTAAGCACTGTATTTGGTGCTAGGGAGATATAGAGGAAGACAACAATCCTGTATAGAGAAACTCACATTCCTGGGGGAGATAGATGTGTGAACAGATACACTGCAGAAGAAGAGATGTAATCCAGAGAAACAAAGTGCTGTGGCAGCCCACAGGCAAGCCGGCGGCTTGCTTCCATCAGAAGTAAAAACAATCCTTCCTCCTATCTCAGTGGAGAATAGATTGCAGACGTGCTCACCCACCACATTCCATTTAAACATATTAATTATGGTGGAGAAGATTCCCTCCAGCTTTGAGACATTCCCTCACACAAGAGTGGAAGAAAGGGAACCTGTACTTGTTAACCTGTACCAGGCATTGTCAATTTATCCATGCTAACTCAGAAGAAATGATGCATCCTCATATTATGATGACCCCCCCCCGCAAGGCCTTGATCTGTTCTGAGACCATCCAAAAAACCAATTCAACAACTAAATCTAATCTGACAGAACTGGGAACTGAAACACCGACTCTGTCAAAATGTAAGGGGTTGTAGAGGGGGTGCCAAAAACATCAGAAGACAAGATTATTACATTTTAGTGAGAAAATCCAGAATAAATACAATATCAAGATTTTAAATGAAGAGAAGATCAGATCTGGCCCTACTCTTGCATAACTCTTTCTTACTTGCCTCACCCTAATTCAGACCTTGCACTAGGTCTATATAGCACAGCACTATGGACTTTATAAGGGTTATCATCTCCTGTCTGTCTTCCCATTCGGAAATAGCAAAAACAAACCTTAAAATGGACGTAACTCTTGTACCCATTTGGGGGGACATCTGGGTAATGTGAAGACAGAAACTATGCCTAATCCCTATGGAGAGAGGGCTGGAGAACCACCCTATGCCCAGTCTAGGCTCAGAGGGAGGAAGAGAATAGAACCCCATCTTCGCTGTTGAGATAGGGAAGGGGGTTGGGTGGATGGTGAAGGGAATGCATCCCATGTAAAAAGACCTTGCTCATCGCTCATCAGGGTTATTAAAAGCAGCATCAAGCCCACTCAATCCCTGATGGAATTAACCAAATACCCTCAGGAGTTTTGAAGACATAAGTAATGAAATCCACACTATCTCCAGATTTCCCCTCTGCTGTGGTTTGAATGTTAGATCCTTCCCAAACTTACACTGAACTTTAACTGCCATTGTAACAGTGTTACAAGGTGGGACCTTGGAGAGGTAATTAGGCTATGAGACCTCTGTCCTCAGGAATGGATTAGTGCTGTTATCTTGAGAGTGAGCTCCTTACAAAAGGATGAGTTTGGCTCCCTTTTCTCTTGTTCTCTTTTGCCCCTCTGTCATGTAATGCCTTTTGCCATGTTATGTCTCAGCAGGAAGGCCCTCACCAGATGCAGCCCCCTAAACTTGGACTTGCCAGCCTTCAGAACTGTGAGCCAATACATTTCTGTTTATTGTAAATTACCCAGTCCGTGTATTCTGCTATAGTAGCACAAGGCAGACTAAGATACCCTCTCTTTTCAGTCCTCGAATGTAGCCCCATAACCTAGGAGGCTTTGGGCCAGTCTCACAATCATATTCATTAAGCTTTGTGCAAAGTAGCGGGAATGAGGCAGAGCAAAAAGCAGAACCCATGGATTACCAAACTCAGGGCTAGGTCATTGAAAAGAGACTGGGCAAGAGGACCTGGGATATAGTCCTGTTCTGCTACTAATTTTTTCATCTACAAATTGAAGATAATATTTCTTGCCTTGCTATATCAATACATTGTTGAAGAAAAAAGACTACAAACAAAAAGTGCTTCAGATACAAGAAGTTATTCTGTATATTTAACTAGACAATTTTTCAAAAGTTGTTTTTTATTTGCTTTTAATTTAACAAATGGGTGGGAGTGTTCTTGGTATTAACTAGGATTTGTATTGAATGGGAAAGAACGCGACATCATTATCTGCATTAAAATAATAAAAATAAGCCAGGCTCAGTGGCTCAGCCTGTAATCCTGCACTTTGGGAGGCCGAGGTGAGTGGATTGCCTGAGCCCATGGGTTCGAGACCTGCCTGGGCAACTTGGCAAGACCTCATCTCTACAGTAAATCAAAAAAATTAGCCGGGCATGGTAGCGTGTGCCTGTAGTTCCAGCTACTTGGAAGGCTGAGGCAGAAAGATTGCCAGAGCCCAGCAGGTCGAGGCTGCGGTGGCCGGGAGCGTGCCACTGCACTCCAGTCTGAGCGACAGAGTGAGACTTCAACTCAAAATAATAATAATAATAATAAAAATAGCTAACATTTATATGTTCCACACCACCTAGAAACATACTAGGTTTACATGTTATCTCATTTAAAGGCATAGTTTAAAAAAATAATGAAGTTCAAAGAAAGTTAAAAGGAATTTATATATATTCTGTTTATTGAGTCATTTTTTTTTTTTTTTTTTGAGTTGGAGTCTCACTCTGTCGCCCAGACTGGAGTGCAGTGGCTGCTCCCAGCCACCGCAGCCTCGCCTGCTGGGCTCCGGCGATCCTTCCGCCTCAGCCTTCCCAGTAGCCGGAATTACAGGCACGTGCTACCACGCCCGGCTGATTT
Source organism: Cephalopachus bancanus (assembly GCA_027257055.1). Taxonomy (NCBI): domain Eukaryota; kingdom Metazoa; phylum Chordata; class Mammalia; order Primates; family Tarsiidae; genus Cephalopachus; species Cephalopachus bancanus. Next base: position 2,944,442 of record JAPVLO010000122.1, on the reverse strand, counting down.
TTTGATTTATTGTAGAGATGAGGTCTCGCTGCCCAGGCGGGTCTCGAACCCGCGGGCTCAGGCAATCCACTCACCTCAAGCCTCCCAAAGGCGCGGGATTACAGGCTGAGCCACCGAGCCCGGCTATTGAGTCATTTAAAAAATTTATTTATTCATTTAACAAACACTTATGGATGAATAAGTGAACACAGGCCTTATTACTTCTATATGTTTAAGGCATCACAAGATTTTACTTCATGTTATCTTAGAAGACTTACTGGAGTCTTACTAAAAAGACAGAGAACTGATTTAACCAATAATTTGATTATATGATAAAAGTTAACTTGAACTCTGAACATGGAATTAAATATACTCCTTCTATGATACCTTAAAACCATGTATTCTTTGTATTTTGACTCTCGGTGGTCTCACTTTTCTTGGAAAATCACCCAAATTCTGTAGTGTAGTTCATGCAAAACAGTTATTCAAATTAATTTATACCTACAATGTGCCAAGAACTTTGCACTGTTAGTTGCTGAGGCTACAGGAATGAATATGGTACAGTTCTTACCCTTCAGAAGATGATTATTAAATGAGGGAGAAGTACACAAATAATTGAAATACACCACGATACGTGGCAACAGAGTGGACAGAAAATACTGTAGGAGATTGGAGGATATAAAAACATGGATTCTGGATACTTTGTATTCAAGGGGAGGTTTTCAGACTATCAGTAGAAAGATCTGCAACCAAGTAAGAAAGAAACTGGAAGAGTAGTGTTTGGAATCTTTTCAGGAGTATGGATTATCACACTCTTGAAAGATGCCCCTTTTGCCCCAGCATGCAAATCTTTTGGAGTCGGGTGGTAAAATCAGTCATAAAGGCATCCAATTTCAGAGCCAGCTGGGAAGAACTGGCTGGATTCCACCTCTTCAGAATGGCCAGAGAGGGGCAGTTCTCTGGGTAGGCAGCCCTTGATATTTGCTTAATGCCCTCTTAGCATGTGCAGTATGATTGGCTGACTTAACTAGACTCTTCCCCACCCTGCTTCCCTGTCTTTCCCAAGTGTGCAGGGAGAAGTCACCTCTGGCTGTCACTGAGCTTGGGGGAAGGAGGAGGGAGAGAGACACAGAGAACAACAGAAAGTCTCAAATGAATTCTCTAGCTCACAAAGTCAAAGGGGATTCATTTAATATGCCAAGCCTACAATGAGGAAGCTACAATTTCTTCCCAATTAGCCTTTTATTTCCTCCACGAAAGAAAAGAATCGACACCCATGTAGATTCAAGTCACTTGAAAATAGCCCCCTACTATTCTTGCCAATAATTGTAATTAGTTCCCCACATATGTTAGTTGAAGGCTATTGACCTTAGTTAATGAATAATTTGGTGAATTGTAAAAATGTCATTGCCAGAGGAGCCATAGATACCCAGTCATGAGAAATCTGAGGCCCAGACAAGTTAATTGAATTGTCCCAAGTCACACAGCAAGTTAGTGGCAGAATAGTCTAGAAGACTACAACCAGGCTCTGAAAGTATCTTATATATGCTCTTGCTGGCACCCATGCAATAATATTGAAGGAGAATGAGTGTTTACAATCTGTGGAAGGTTTTCTACATGTTAGGGAGCCTTCAGGTGCATTTTTTTCTTTGTAAGACAGAGGGCTGTTTAATCACCAGCTCAGTCTCTTGGTGTTCTTAAGATTCTTTGAGTCTGGGGAGAACCGCCCTGAGGCTCTCCTGAGAGCGCTACACCCACTTCCTGGGGCTCCTCACATACTGAGGTGGAAGGTCTGCCTGGAAGCCTCCCAGGTCAAGTCCTCCTGAGGGAAGGGGAGAGGATACCACCCAAAGAGCTATGCCTGGCTCCCACCAGCTCCAGTGAGCATCTGTTCCCAGACCCTGGCAGAGACCATCCCTGGAATTTAGCAGGGAGGCTGTAGAATAATTACTATTGCTCTGGGGCTGACAGCTGTTAAGGACTCGTTAGGGAGTGTCAGTTTTCCACAGACAACTGCATTTCTGAGAAAAGGGCCTGAACTGGGGGGAAAAAATGCTAGCAGCTATTTCTATTTCAAGAGAACAAGTTTTTGAACCTCAAGTGGCAAGAGTTCACAAACCCCTTGATCCTCCACTTCTGGCATGTTTCATGTACTCTGGACTAAGATGTAGGTCTGGACATAAAAAAGAAGCACTTGGTGAACCTTCCCCGCCCCCTTCCCAAACCTGTGCTGAGATCATAGTCAACAGCCTTAGAAATGCTTCACAAAGAGGAAATTGGGAAAACCAATTGGTTGGGAGGCCAAGCAATACTGGTACATGCTTGGATTCCCATTAATCACCTGCATTTGGGAATGCCAGGAAATGAACATATGGAGGCTGGGGCTTTGGGAGAAATGAAAGAGACAGAAAATAACATCCCTGCCCTGAAGGAGTATACTATCTGGAATAAGAGCTAACCCCTTGGAAACAAAGACAAAACAAGACTGAGCACTACCCATAATTCAGAGGAGGTCTCTTACAGCACAGAAGTTAAGGGAGCAGAGAGATCCCTGAAAGCTAGATTATTGTCCTCAACCTCTCTCTCTTCAGGCCCTCTGTAGATGCTGACCTCCTAGCCATCTGTCCAAACCTTCTTGCTTCATCTGCCTCTTCTAGAGCAGCGGTTCCTGAGGACCCACTGTAGACTCTCAGTTGCTGCTGATGATACCCAACTCAAATGAGCTTAATCCAGCAGGTCATCATCCTGACAGCATATTAGAATAACCTGTGAAGCTTTAAAAACTCCTTATGCCCAAGTCCTATTCCGAACCAAGTGAATCCAAGTCCTCAACTGAAGGACCCTCAGCGTCGGACTCTAATGGGCAGCCAGGGTAAAAATCACCGGTTTAAGCCAGGCTCGGTGGCTCAGCCTGTAATCCTGCGCCTTTGGGAGGCTGAGGTGAGTGGATTGCCTGAGCCCGCGGGTTCGAGACCCGCCTGGGCAGCGAGACCTCATCTCTACAATAAATCAAAAAATCAGCTAGGTGTGGTAGCGCATGCCTGTAATTCCGGCTACTTGGAAGGCTGAGGCGGAAGGATCGCCGGAACCCAGCAGGTCGAGGCTGCGGTGGCCGGGAGCGGCCACTGCACTCCAGTCTGGGCGACAGAGTGAGACTCCAACTCAAAAAAAAAAAAAAAAAATCACTGGTTTAAAGACTAATAGGCAATTTGCAGTTTAAAGACTAATAGGCAATTTGCAGACACACAGAGGAAAACCACAAAAAAGTGGGACTGTCCTTGGGGACAGCTAGAACCAGGACACTGAACACAGACAAGATCGTCTCTGTTCCTCTGTTCTGCTGTTCTCACATATCTGCTGCATGTTCTCACACCAATTTCCCCAACAGATGGAAATTCACAGCCAGTAGTGGACTTGGCTCACACTTTAGCAACTAGAGAGAGTACAGCTTTCCTTTTCTCGGTTCTCTATTGACCACCACCTACCCCATAAAAAAGGCTCAAACTCTGATTGGCCTTCTGGGGTTCGTGTGTCCATCCCTTGGCCCATGCTGAGATGTTATCATTGGTCCAACTTGGTTCATGATCATGTCCCCACCCAATGGAGAGGGATGCTGGGGAGACTAAAGTAAAGCCTTACTGCTCCAAGTGTGGTCCATGGACCAGCAGTTTGGGCATAGCCTAGGAGACTGTTAAAAATGGAATTTTTAACTTACTGATTGGTCATCTGCCTTCTAACAAAATTCCCCAGGCAGTTTGTATATACATGAGCACTTGAGAAGGACCTCCCTGGTACTCTGGTATTACTTCCTTGGGTTGAAGAAAGTATATGTATTCCTTTCCCTTGGTTTCATGCCAAAACCCCAGAAGAAGGATGCCAGCACTCCTGACAGCAGCAAGACCAACACCAGGTCAATCTAGCCTGGTTGATGAAAAACTCAATTGAGCACCCCCATACGATTTTTTCTTTTTCTTAGAAGCAGACCTGATCAGGCGCTTGGGACAAAAGTCTGTGGTTTTGCTGCAGTAGCTGATATAGAAGAGGATGTGGTATTCTGGGCCAAGTAGGGTCCAGCAGCTGGTGCTTATCAGCTGTACCCTGTGGTATACACAGATGTGTCCACGCTGACCTTCCTGGCTGAGGACATGTGGGAACTCAGAGCTTCCCATTAGAACTGATGACAGAGCAAGGATGTGAGAAGGCTGATGTAGGTATGATGGCATTCTGCCAATCCTCTCAGCACAGAGTCCCAGCGCCTTGCTAGTCAGCTGTGTGGGGGGACCTGCCTCTGAAACCTGGAAGCACGTGGGAAGCACAAATATGTTATCTAGGCATCTGGTCACTCAGCTCAGCAATGCCCTAGGTCCTTCCTGGAGGATACCATTTTCAAGTTCAAAGTATTTCCTAGGTTCCTAGTTCTATTCTGAGTCAAGACAGTCAACCTGTTTTTTCCCCTTACCTTTTCTTTCCCCTGCATACTTGGTTTCCCACTCCAAGAGGAAAAGGTGGAAATTCATGGGCACTCAATAAATATTAGTTGAAGAAATAAATAGATGAATACATAAATAAATGGTTTTGCATTTTTGGAGCTTGGTTTTCATCTGCTTTGATAGATAAATAGCTTCATTTCTGGGAAATGACACAGAATTACTGTCTAAAAGTCATCATTTCTGTTTAGATTTTTTTCTGCATCTCCACCCTCCACAAACAATAAATTCTCTATATATTTGTACTCCAGAGCTTTAATTTTTAAAAAATCTCCTTCATATGGACTTCAAGAAAAGTCTGCCTTTTGTTCTCAGTGGCTTCTTCCCAGTAGTGCCTCTAAAGATAATTTCCCCTCAATTATTTAAGTACTTTCATCCTAAGATGAAATCTATTTCTATCCCCTTATTCCAGATTAGAATGAAACTTTTATTTATTTATTTATTTTTAAGAGAGCGATAAGGTTTCCCTATGTTGCCCAGGCTTGTCACAACGCTCCTGGGCCCAAGTGATCCTAGGCCTCCCAAAGGGTTAGGATTACATGTGTGAGCCACCACACCTGGTTTAGAATGAAAACTTTTAAAAGTGTCCATTGGAGATTGCCCTAACTGCTTCTTTTATTTTTTTAAAAAATTTTTTATTTGGAGTTTTACTATGTCACCCAGGTTGGAGTACAGTGGCATGGTTCATGGGCAGGCTCAACTTCCTGGGTTCAGGCAATCCTTTCACCTCAGCATCCCAAGTAGCTACAACTACAGATGTGCTCTACCATGTCTGACTAATTGTTTAAAAAATATCTTGCAGAGACAAGTTTTTGCTATGTTGCCCAGGCTGGTGTCAAACCCCTAGGCTAAGCAATCTGCCCATCTTGGCCTCCCAAAGTACTGGGATCACAGGCATGAGCCACTACACCTAGCCTAGAATGAGAACTTTTTTTTTTTTTTTGAGTTGGACTCTCACTGTCGCCCACACTGGAGTGCAGTGGCTGCTCCCGGCCACCGCAGCCTCGACCTGCTGGGCTCTGGAGATCCTTCCACCTCAGCCTTCCAAGTAGCTGGAACTACAGGCGCGCACTACCATTCCCAGCTAATTTTTTTGATTTATTGTAGAGACGAGGTCTCGCCAAGTTGCCCAGGAGGGTCTCAAACCCGCGGGCTCAGGCAATCCGCTCACCTCAGCCTCCCAAAGGTGCAGGATTACAGGCTGAGCCACCGAACCCGGCTCCCTAGAATGAGAACTTTTAAAAGTGTCCTCTGGAGAGCTGGTCTAACTGCTTCATTTTATAGAGGAGACAACTGAACCCCAAGGAAGGGAGCAGATCTGTCCAAGCACGTGAAACTAGGAAGAGGCAATGGTTTGACGAGACCATGAGTTTCCTGAATTCGGATCCAGCTCTTTCTCCTTTTATACCACAGTGTAGCCCATTGACCACCCTGCTCTTAGGACTCACCTCAGGGGCAATAGTACTGCCACTTTCCTGTGACTAGAAGGGCAGCCTTGTAGAGGGCCTCAGTCAGCAGCCCCTCCTATAAGGAGAGCCTGGGGGAGGATGCACTAAGTAGGATTCTAGCGGGTGTTTCCACACCAGCCCCATAGTTACAGACCTGGTTTTCCAGAAACCCATTGAATTCTATCACCCTTACCCAGCCCAAACAGCAATGGAGAGAATTTTGCTCAAACTTTCCAAAATAACTTCCCCCTGGGCTGAGACCAAGCATGTATAGCTTCAGGCCAAAGGAATATTGGGATGTTTATGAGTCACTAAAAATAGACAGTTACAGCAGAAACTTCCTCTGACTTCTGCCATTTTTCCCTGCTGGATGCACAAACAGAAACAGACTCCCCAATCATAGAGGGTGGAAGAAAGCAGTCTACGCCCCAAGCTGTGGTGTGATCAGATGGGAAATTGGTTTAAGGAAGAGCATTGCCATTTCAGGAATGGACCTGACTCAAATATCACAACTGGAAGATAGAGGACCCGTTGGTGTATCCTCTGGCTCACAATTATTCCTCTTACAGTCAAAGAAGGACAGGAGTAATGGCTGAATTAGCCCACAGCCAGATTGGCAAACCCACTGTAGGCTCTGCTCATTTGCGGCCGTTCACTTCTTTTGGGAACTGAAACCAGGTTTAATCATGGTATCAGTTCAAGAACATTCCTGAACAACACCAACAGGGCAAATTGTGTCTTTGAAGTACGTTTAGGCTGGTTATGTAGACTATTCCCTGCCTTCTCCCTGCACCTGGCTGCATTGAAGATTCTGGTTCACTTTATTCATGTTATAGAGTCTGGAAAACAACCAAGTTAAGTATTTCCTTAGGTGCCAATATTCCTAGTTTTCTGCCAGTCACATACCAGGAATCCCTGAATTATACTCCACTGAAGTAAAAGCTACAGCATATAGGCTTGGGTGACTCCAGTGTCCACCGAGCCTGTGCAGTGTTCTACGTGGCAATGGATGGAGTAATAGAATCCCACCAAGAATAGGGATCAGCCCAGGTGCTTAAGAGAAAGCAGTTGTGTGTTTGCTTGGTTCTGAAACAAATGACTTTCATGGCCCCAACACCTAAAGTTACACAAAGGAACAAAGAATAACAGAGGTCTGGAAAAGAGAAGGTACATCTTTTCCTTCCACTGCATCCAAAAGGGTGAGCAGGGCCCTGATATGATTCTCAGGCTCTAGTTCTCCCCCAAAACAATTACAGTTGTGCCAAGCATTATTTGTGCATGTCTTATACTTAAACTCTGTTTTATATACTCTGTACAGAACAATGATCCATTATAAAATAGCCCCATTCTCCCTATTTTTAAAGATTTTCAAACGGGGAGAACCAGAACCTTCCTTTACTGGCCATTTAAATGTTTTAACAGCACTTTAGAAAAAACAAAATCATTCTTATTTCTGACCTATAAGTGCTGGTATTTAAATCCATTTCTTCTGAGCTGGGCTCGGTGGCTCAGCTTGTAATCCCGCGCTTTGGGAGGCTGAGGTGAGTGGATTGCCTAAGCCCGCGGGTTCGAGACTCGCCTGGGCAACTTGGTGAGACCGCATCTCTACAATAAAAATCAAAAAATCAGCCAGGCATGGTAGTGCGTGCCTGTAATTTCGGCTACTCGGAAGGCTGAGGCAGAAGGATCGCCAGAGCCCAGCGGGTTGAGGCCTCAGTGGCCAGGAGCAGCCACTGCACTCCAGTCTGGGCGACAGTGAGACTCCAACTCAAAAAAAAAAAAAAATCCTTTTCTTCTTATTTAGTTCTTAGTAAAGATAGGAAACACCTGGAGCTCTTCCTGTGTTTATAATACATGGTGTCTTGGGTTTCCCATTTTATTCTTTTTTTTAACCTTCTTATCCATCTCTTCATCTTCCTCTCAGAATTCATCTTCCTCCCTCATTATGAAGTCCTGAAGTAGCCACAAGGATTGAAATGGGACACGCATACCCATAGTGTGAACACACACACACACACACACACACACACACACACACACACGGGGAACCCAAAAAACCTGAAATTTATTTATTAAAAATAAATTTATTCTTATATGTTTGTTCTTACATGTTTAAACTTCAGTCACCTTCAAAGTACTCTCTGTCTGATGCAATACACCTTTTTTTTTTGAGTTGGAGTCTCACTCTGTCGCCCAGACTGGAGTGCAGTGGCCGCTTCCAACCACTGCAGCCTCGACCTGCTGGGCTCCGGCGATCCTTCCGCCTCAGCCTTCCGAGTAGCCGGAATTACAGGCACACGCTACCATGCCCAGCTGAAGTACACCTATTGAGATGCTCTTTCCACTGCTCAAAGCAGTTTTGGAACTCATTAATTTTTATGCCTTTTAGTGCACCTGCCATTTTTGGTTTCACCTCTTCCACATCAGCAAAACATCTCCCTTTAGGACATTTTTCATCTGAGGAAGCAAAAAAGTTGCTCAGAACAAGATCGGACAAATAGGGTGGGTGGGGCATGGGGGTCATACAGTTTTGCATCAAAGACTGCTGAATGCTCGGCACAGTGTGGGCAGGCGTGCTCATAAATCACTCATCATGAAATGGACGAATGTGTTGAAAGAATCTCCAAAAAAAATTCACCGAAGCTGAATGCAGCCTCTCACAACAATGCCAGCTGCTACACTTAAGCCACTGGGATCCTAGAATGCTCACCTAGTGAGGGAAGTCTGTACTACAAGGGGCCCACCCTCCAAAAAATAATTCCAATTTATTTGGGTCCCCCTCATGTATACACAGATATATACACACACATATATAGATGGTATATCCCTGACTTATGATGGTTCGACTTATGATATTTTGACTTTACAGTGGTGCAAAACCATTTCAATTTCAATTTTCAATGTCCAATGTTCAATAAGTCACATGAGATATTCAATACTTTAGTATAAAACAGGCTTTGTGTTTTGTGTTATATGATTTTGCCCAACTGTAGGCTAATGTAAGTGTTCTGAGCATGTTTAAGGTTGGCTAGCCTAAGCTATGAAGTTTGGTATATTAAATGCATTTTTTATTTACAGTATTTGAAATATTTTATTGTACGTTAAAAATTAGCAAACATATACATAATCTTTTCATATGCACTAGCTCTTTCAAGCCTTAAAATGACCATTGTGAGATGGTCAAATAGCTATTATTACTTCTATTTTGTAGTTGAGAAAACTCAGGGAGTTGAAGTGAATTTGCCCAGGGACATAAGCCTAATAAGAAGAATCTGGGCTAGGAGCCAAATTCCAGACTTCTGATTCCCAATGCAAGGTCCTCCTCATGACACCTTCTCATCCTTTATGGGTCAATCTTGCATTGCAGAAAAACTGTGCATAGCAGGTCCCTGTCCATCTAGACCCATCCTCTCCCTCCCATGTTCCTCCTCTGCACCCTGCTCCCACTTGTGTCAGAGCATATCAAATATTCCGTTCCACTTGTTTTTCACTCCTGGAGGGTTAAGACAACATCCTTCTCATCTTAGATTCCTCGTGCCTTACAGAGTGGCTTAGCCCTTTGTAGATGCTCAACAGACGTTATAGATGAAGGACAAAAGCATCATAGGGAGGCATAGAGATGGTGTTTATGCTATCAAATCTACTAGTATGAAGCAAATAGATTTAATTGAATAAAAGGTACAATTACACAACTGCTTTAGAGAATTATAGGAAGCTTTCATCTTGATAATTTTCATAAAATGAGCTTTACTAGCCATAGCATATTACACAGCATTATAACACCCTAATGATAAATGTGTACTGCTGTGGATGTAAAATGTATATAATGCTAATGTTAAATATTAAGTCAACTATTTTTCACTTCAAGTTCAGGAAATTCTTTTCTCACATTAATAATAGTCTTATTAGTCTCCACAGTAAAATGACTTCTGCTTTTTTCTCAGAACATTTCTAAATAGTAGATGTCTAATCTACCAGTAAGTACATGGCAAATATTTACTGCTCACATTGATGGGTTGTATTTTTTTTTTGAGTTGGAGTCTCACTCTGTCGCCCAGACTGGAGTGCAGCGGCCGCTCTCGGCCACCGCAGCTTCGACCTGCTGGGCTCCGGCGATCCTTCCGCCTCAGCCTTCCAAGTAGCCGGAATTACAGGCATGCACTACCACGCCCAGCTGATTTTTTTTGATTTATTGTGGAGATGAGGTCTCGCTGCCCAGGCGGGTCTCGAACCCGCGGGCTCAGGCAATCCACTCACCTCAGCCTCCCAAAGGCACAGGATTACAGGCTGAGCCACCGAGCCCGGCAATGGGTTGTATTTTTATTCCTAACTTCCCACAGAAGAGCTACATAAAGTCAGCCGACTTAACCCTTATGGAGCAATGCCATCAATTTTGTCCCATAAAAAATAACAGTGTATTATTTTTTGTCCCATAAAATAACACAAAGCCTAACCTACATGTAGACAGTGAACTGGCTTCTAACTTCTTTATGGCTTGAGAGAAGTTAAAGTTTAGATATTTAAAACTAAATATTGAGGCTATGGTTCAGATTTGAGAGCACAGTTTTAAAACAAGGACTTCATATAAGCTGAAAAATGTATATTCCCGGTGACATCCTCTAAAAATGGTCTTATTCTCTGCTTGGGGGGGAAAGATTTGCATTCAGTCATACATAATTAGCGAATATGGAGCCAGCAATAAACCAATAACAGTATCGTCTCACAACTAATGAAAGTCTTAAATACCAGGTACTTATAGTGTTCAAATTTTCTTACTGTCTTTACTCGTTGTGAAAACTGAAGGAAAATAGTTGTGTTGATGTTATTACTAAAGTACCATTATAGGATTAAAAGAAAAAAAAGGCAAAAGATGAGTCATTGTTTATGTAATTATTTATGGCTTTTCATTTAAGATCAAGTTTTTTTAGATCCTCCAAAGGAGAAGGGAAGCATTTGTTTCCTGTACACAAAACTTGCTTTGTCACAATCAACAATTTGGAGACCATAATAAGCAGTGTAGGACTTGTGGTTTCTCCACCAGAAAGGACAGCTCCTTAAAGACTTTGAACTGAGCTCTTTGATTCTGATGATCCCAAAGTTCCCTGGCAGCCAACATAGTGAGAAAATTTCTATCATTTTCAATTCTGGTGGGAGTTTAGTACTTGGTTTAGACAAACCAAGCCTCAGATTTAATAGGAGCCAGGGACCTGGAAAGCTGATGAGTATATGCAGAGTGTCATAAAGCAAGTAAAATACAGGTGAGCTGCCTGGATTCAACTTTCAGTCTTTGAGAGTAGGTCATATGGGAGGCATGTTCTGAGAATGTGACTGCATTCAAAGTTCAGCCGTGTTGAAAAGACAGGGAGGAAAATGTAGTATCCTCATTGGGTTTGAAGTTCAAGAGTTTGGGAGGCACCACCCAAATCCAGATCCAGAGCACTGGTGGAAGGATGTGAAACTGACAGAGTAGGCAGGCGTGTAGGTTTGACCTCAGCCCGTTTCTTCAGGCTTGTCTTAAACCAAACCCACCAGCCATACTGAGTGATTTGCTACTTTTCTGGAAGAGCAAGACTTTCTTTGCCTTGTTTCTGGCTTTTCCACAAGCAGTGGAAAAGCACACAATTGTCCCACCCCATCCTTTACACACCCAAGGGTCACTTTATATGGCAAGCCATTCCTGATCCATGCCACACCCCAAGACTTGACTAGGTGCCCTTTCCCTTGCATTCCTATGGTCCCCATAGAAGTGCCATCAGAGTGTTGTCATTGTATACCTAATATGAAGCCCTCATAGAGTTTCAACCTTTCTAATTAATGAAACACTCTTGAAAATAAATCTTACTCAGAACCCCCTAGCAAAGGAGTAGTTGCTTTGAAGTGGAGGTGGGGCCAGGCTCGGCTCAGTCTGTAATTTCAGCACTTTGGGAGGCCGAGGCGAGTGGACTGCCTGAACCCGTGGGTTCAAGACCCGCCTGGGCAACTTGGCAAGACCTCGTCTCTACAATAAATCAAAAATTAGCCAGTCATGTTAGCACACGGCTGTAGTTCCAGCTACTTGGAAGGCTGAGGCGGAAGGATTGCCTGCGCCCAGCAGGTTGAGGCTGCGGTGGCTGGGAGCGTGCCACTGCACTCCAGTCTGGGTGACAGAGTGAGACTCCAACTCAAAAATAATAAATAAAAATAAGAAAAGAAGTGGAGGTGGATGACATAAGGCCCTGCATGCTTGGTCCTGTTGCTTACCCAAGGGAGTCACCCCTAAAACTTTTTTTTTTTTTTTTTTGAGTTGGCGTTTCACTCTGTCACCCAGAGTGGAGTGCAGCGGCTGCTCCTGGCCACCGCAGCCTCGACCTGCTGGGCTCCGGCGATCCTTCCTCCTCAGCCTTCCAAGTAGCTGGAATTACAGGCGCACGCTACCACACCCGGCTCATTTTTGATTTATTGTAGAGATGAGGTCTCGCCAAGTTGCCCAGGTGGGTCTCGAACCCGGCAATCCACTCACCTCAGCCTCCCAAAGGCGCGGGATTACAGGCTGAGCCACCGAGCCCGGCCCTAAAACTTTTTAAGGAAGTAATGACTTGGCTCAGCAAGTGTGTTTAAAGTCCCAGGCCTAATACATATGCTTGACCATACATAAAATATAGGCATTCTTAAGTTAAAGCTGTTTAAGAAGTACTTATATGTATTAACACGATTAGCTGATGTAGTTTTCAATTTGTATGCACAGACACTGAGTAACCAGAAATATACCAGATACTAACAACTCATGCAGCTGTCCTGGTGCGTGCTAATGAGCATAAGCACTGAATGTACATAGACTTTATCCACTACGAGTTCTCCGTTAGTGTGTATTTTCTCTGTGCTGTGAACTACTTGCACTTAGCTACACTGCCTCAAGTTGAATGACCGCATTTAAAACCTAATGTGGCCTTTCTTCCTGTGCATTATTTTACGTAATGGTAACCACCCGTCCTGTGAAACAATGAGGTTGCACCTGCCCAAAGAAGCAATGGGAGTAACTCATGTAGGATTTGGAATGTGAGCTTTAGGGTGCCTCATATCACCTCCAAAGTGGCTAAGGAAACAGTAGGTCTCCAGATCAGCATTCAATTAGGGATTGATACATCACAGACTATCACAGTAACCTAGGAGGGTTCACCCACAGTTGCACAAATGGGAGTTGAAAAAAATGAAAGTGTGTTCGCTAGGGTACAAAGCTGGAACATAGCTCCGCAGGGTGCCTGCTTGAGTGACTCTGTAGCCTCAAAACTTCAGTTAGAGTCCCCATGTCCAGGAGACACTCATTGTATGCCCACCCAGTGAAGAAGCTTGGGGTAAGCATATAGTCCTATCCCCAGAAGATAATTTGTTAAACTAGTTTGTTAAACTGAGTGGGGAGAAGAACTGGGGTCTGCACAACAGAAGTGGGAATGAAACATTCCATGTGATGTGAATTTTATATGCCCACATATAGAATCACTGGCTTTTTTTTTTGGTTTGTCTCATCTATTAAACTGTAAGTTCCTCAAGGGCAGAAACTATGTCTTATTCATCTTAGAATTCCTGAACCAAACACAGCACCTGGAATAGATAATAAATGGATGGCGAGATGAATGGCTAGATGGATACATGGACAGATCTCAGCAAGCAGTTTTAGCACCAAAGAGATAAAAAGCAGGTTCATAGGCCTAAGCCAGGAACCCTGGGAAAGAAGAAATCCACAGAAATGAACAAGTGAGGCACAGATTACACCTGCAGAGCGGCTGGGAGACAGACGCAGGAGGCTACAGTGGCAAGACTGAGTCCTGCATAAGGAGGTCTCTCATTGCCCAGAGCTACAGTTGGTCACAGTCCAGGGCCAGGATCCTCCTGGAGACTTGGGAGTAAACGCAACTCTGTTGTGAACAGTAAGATTTCCAGGAAAGTCAATAGAAGGACATACGAAACCTGATGCTTAATGCTTGTAAGATACTTATCTGTCCCTGACTTGAGTAGCTTTCTCAGACCAGAGATAGAAAGTGAACATTATGAAAGGGCCTTAATTGGCCAGGACAGTGGTGATAGTAGCACAAGTTACCATGGTAGCTAATGCACACACTTCCTTCTCAATAAATAATACCTCCTTATCTTCTTTCTAAAGAAAGAATGAATGAAAGAAGAAAAAAAGAAAGCAAAGCTACACCTCCAGCAAAAGATGCCCATTTCTTTCTGTGGTTACTTTCCTGGATTCTGGCTGTTGCCTAAGAAGCTGCCCTGTAATTATTTGGATCCTAAAGAACAAACAACCCTTACTTAATAACAGATGCTGCAAAAGCCATGCAAAGGAACATCTTACTCTCTTGGCCAACTGCAAGGTGGATGGCATTTTGAGGCACCAGAGGGAAATGGGAGAATTATTTAGAGTCCATTCATGATGGTATTTGCAGTAATCATGGGAGAAGAAGTGGAAGCATGAAAGCTTTTCAAAATGGGTTCTCTCTTTAAAACGGAGAGGATGATCTTGCAATATTTAAGGATGACATTATGGGTGGAGGCTTTTATATCTTCTTTGGTAGAAACGATCTGGAATCAGAACCCAACTAAAGATTAAAGGGCTTGGGGTGAGAGGGGGTATGAATTTACGTCTTTGTTTCATTGGTTCAGCTCCAGCCTTTCTCCTTCTTAGAAATCAGACACAGGAAAAACCTTCTGAGGTCATCTTATGGGTGCCCTGGAGGGTCAGCGCCAGTCCATTCTCTGTGCGTCAGAGTGAAATGCTTTATTCTGGCAATTTTGAAATGATTTAAGAAACGCAGTTCCTACCACTTCCTCTGGCAAATATTAGTATTCAGAGCCTTGGGCAAAGATTTGTGTTTTTGCTATTGTTGTTTCTTCCTTTCCTTTTTCTTTTTAAATGGCAGGCAGATAATTGCTGGCTGTTGCTTTCAGGCCAGCAACATACAGAATCTTCTATTGGTAGAAATGCCATGTATGTAATAGGGACCTTGCTAAAAGCAGGCTTCCAAGATACGCTGGCATCAGGAGTGCTTTCAGATTTTTGTGGAATAGCAGAAAATTTCATTTTCTTCTTTTTCCTCCTTTGCCTTATATCCTGGAGGGAACCATCACATGCTGCTAGCCCATAGTTCTCTCCCTAGGGGAAAGACTCTCCTCCTCCAAGCCTCCTGGTAAGGGACAGGTCAAGGCAGGCAATGTACAGACTGGTGGGTGACTCTGCATGAAATCTAAAGTACTCTGACCATGGTGTCAAAACTGGGCCAGTCAGCCGGGCTCGGTGGCTCAACCTGTAATCCCACGCTTTGGGAGGCTGAGGTGAGTGGATTGCCTGAGCCCATGGGTTCGAGACCCGCCTGGGCAACTTGGTGAGACCCCCCCCATCTCTACAATAAATAAAAAAATTAGCTGGGTGTGGTAGCGCGCCCGTAGTTCTAGCTACTTGGAAGGCTGAGGCAGAAGGATCACCTGAGCCCAGCAGGTCGAGGTTGCGGTGGCTGTTAGCGTGTGCCACTGCACTCCAGCCTGGGTGACAGAGTGACTCCAACTCAAAAAAAAAAAAAAAAAAGGGCACTGATTGGCTGTGAGCAGTGAGAGTCCATACATAAATCAAAGTTATGAGTAAACAAAACTTATGAGTTTCCCTAAGCTGTAACCTAGCTGAACTTCCCAACATAGAACAAAGATACAGGGGATGGAACATGCAGGTGGTGGGAAGACGCTTGGAAAATCCAAGGAAGGATAAGAAGAGCTCAGTTGCCATAATGATGGGGATATAAAATTGTTGCTTTGAGGGAGCAAAAAAATAAACCCTGAGGAAGTTTTAGATCTTTCCATTCCTGAACTCTACTCCCTCTTCTGTGAGAATGCTATGTCCTCCATTCTGGGTACTTGAGGGATCCCTCTCTCCTGCACTGATTGCTATGTCTACTTGTACAACATTTACCACAACTTGAGGCAACCTGAGAGAATCTTCAGTCCCTCAGAGCCTGATGAACAAATCCCTACCCCAGAACCCGAACTACAACCTTGGACATCACATGAATGGGCTCGGGTCAAATAGACAAGCACCAAGAGTAGAAAAGGAAGTTCTGGTGGACATCATCAGTACAATTTAGAAGGTCAAGTTTCAAAAACTCGTCCACAAGCCTTCTTTTGGTCATAGGCCTCTATTGAGGGAATGAAACAATCTGTCAAATGTTTAATGTACAGCAAAACCATGAAGAGGCTCTTCCCACATGGGGCCTGTCTTGGCCCTAAGACTGACTCCTTTGCCACAGAGTGTGACACATGACTCTGAGTGAGTTGAAGCAGGCTGGGAAAGAATGGAAGGCAGATGGGGAGGGGCGGAGTCATAAGGTTTGCCCAGTCCCCATCACCTCTCTCCCTCATGTAGCATGGTTGGGAACCCACAGTCCCAGTACACTAGTATCTCACAATCTCTAGGGTGAAGGAGGCCCCTGGTGTTGTGTAATACAGGACCCCAGCCTGTTGGCCCCCTCCCAGTCCCTCTGTACCTCTAACCTGTGCTGTTCTTGCTGTGCTTTCAAGAGAAAGCTTCAACTTGTTCATTTTTCAAACACCAAAAATCATCCTGCTCAACCTCCATTTCCCATGACTACCCTCTTTGCTGTGGTACAATTGGGACCCAGATCAATAATATGAATAGACCGTGACTCTTAGCCACTCACAAATTTGTTGACCTAAAAGGAAGAAGCTGAGGCTAAATTAATATATAGGTAGGAGTTTATTATATTTGGGCCAGGCTTGAGGATTGCAATCTGAGAGTATTAATTCAAGTTGTCCTGAATATACACTCTGATTAGTGGCAGTTACAAGCAGATTTTTTTTTAAGTGGCAAGGTCTTGCTATGCTGGGGCTTTTCTTGAACTCCTGGCCTCAAGCGATCCCCCCAACTTTGCCTCCCAAAACACTGGGATTACAGTTGTGAGCCACCACAGCTGGCATACAAGTGGATTTTTCAAGGCAAAAGAGGGGACAGGGAGTTAGCTGATACAGAGTTGTTTGTCAGGAATTCTCAATGGTTTACAGAAATAACACTGGTTATTGATTGGTTAGACATTGCTAAACTATAAGGTGTGGGTTATATTCTCCAGTGTGGCATTATTAGGTTAATTTATAGCTACTTGTAGCCACAGCAAGCAGCTGCTGTCTCATTTTAATATCTCCCTGGGTCTGATATTTTAAAAGAATTCATATTCTTCAGATAAAACTTTTTTCTAGGCCGGGCATGGTGATTCACACCTGTAATCCCAGGACTTTGGGAGGTGGAAGCAAGAGGATTGTGTGAGTCCAGGAGTTCAAGACCAGCCTGAGCAATTTGGCAATATCTCGTCTTAATAAATCAAATTAGCCAAGCATGGTGGCATATGCTGTGGTTCTAGTTACTTGGAAGGCTGAGGCAGAAGGATTGCCTGAACCCAGCAGGTCAAGGCTTGCAGTGGCCGTAAGTGTGCCACTGCACTCCAAACTGGGCAACAGAGCGAGACTCCGACTCAAAAAAAAACCAAAAAATTTTTAATCTTCTCAGATGGTAACTCTTGCCCCTTCTGAGTAAGGATTCCTGCACATGATGTGACTGAGGTAACTCGGGGAACTCTGAGGGAAGGACCAGGGGCAGCAATTTGGGGCTCCTCTGCTCCTTTCTTTGTATCTGGTTTGCTCTTTGATCAAAAGAAGCAGCCGGTGCTATGGAAGGAGGCCAGGACAGAGGAAGTCACATCTGCTAGGGTACGGAGGGACTGGGTGAGGGTGTAGAGGCTCAGGGAGGCGCACAGCACTGCCGGGGCTGGCAAGCCGGAGGTGCGCGCCGGCAACCCAGAGATCTGAGTAGATTGCAAAGAATTGTGACACACAGAGATGAGAGAAGACAAGATTTATTTAAGAAAAGTTCACGTTCCACAGACAGGGAGTGGGCCTACACTCTAGGTGAGTGTGGCGCCATAGCCCCCCAGAGTCCTGGCTTACATCCTTCTCTTGGAGATGTTGCATGTGACTGCTGTGACTTCCTTATCGACCACCTGTGGATGTCTTGGAGAACCTGTGACAGAGACCCATTAATGCCCGCCCACATTATCACAGTCCCTAGAGAAGGGCGTGACAAGGATTCTAATTCTCCTGCACCTTCCCAAACGACATTTCTTAGATCTAATGGAGTGTGTACCTCCCCCTATCTCCTAGGCACTCCCAATAGGTAGCTTTGGGGGAATCCTTGGCCTCCCTGTAGATAGGGCCCAATTTACTGGAAGATCGAATCCCCACCTGCTCCCCCTCTGAGCAGTCATAGCTTTTGTGATTACAAGTTTCATGACTTTTACAGTCCTTGCCCAACGCATGATGTCTTAGGCCTTGTAAATTCCCTTTACTCTAGGCATGCTTGATTGCCACTATGAGATACCTCTGACACCTGGAAGTCTGTTTCTGAAAAGACAAAGTTGGTAAAGTTAATTATACCTAAAGTGTGCATTTCTCCAAAAGCATAGCTTCTACTTTCTCATCATTGTGTTAGGATTTAAGAACAAGATGGAAAAATGGCTTCCCACTCTTGGTCTGTCCTTTCAACATCTATCATTCAAGTTTCCTTACAAGAATTCATCACCAAAATATACTGTAAAGAGGAAGGAATAGAATAACTTCACAAGCAAAAATGCATCTTATTAGCATGTTTGATTATAGATAGCCACAAAGTAAGGAAAGATAATTGGTTTGTTGGTTGTTTTTTTTTAAGTTCCAGATCTTGTACTTACAAAGTACCCTCTTTTAATAGAAAATGGCTGGCCAAGGGGTATAAAATTGGGAAATGTTTTGAACTTGCCTTTCAGTGAAGATCTTTTTTTAAAAATTATTTTTTACTTATTTATTTATTTTTTGAGGTGGAGTCTCACTCTGTTGCCCATAGTGGAGTGCAGTGGGACGCTACCAGCCACCGCAGCCTCAACCTGCTGGGCTCCGGCAATCCTTCCGCCTCAGCCTTTCAAGTAGCTGAAACTACAGGCGCACGTTACCACACCTGGCTAATTTTTTTATTTTTATTGTAGAGATGAGGTCTCACCAAGTTGCCCAGGTGGGTCTTGAGCCTGCGGGCTCAGGCGATCCACACACCTCAGCCTCCAAAAGTGCGAGATTACAGGCCGAGCCACTGAGCCTGGCTGAGACTTTATTTTTTAATTAATTATTTTTGAGTCAAGGTCTCACTCTGACACCCAGGCTAGAATGCAGTGTCACGATCACAGTTCACGGGAGCCTCGACCTCCTGGCATCCCGAGTAGCTAGGACTACAGGAGTATACCACCAAGCCCGTGTAATTTTTTTTATTTCTTTGTAGAGACAAGGTTTCACTGTGTTGCCCAGGCTGGTCTTGAACTCCTGGTCTCAAGCAATCCGCCCACCTTGACCTCCCAAAGTGCTGGGGTTACAGGCATGAACCACCACAACCGGTCTCAGCTGAGACATAAAGAACAATCATTTCTAGAAGTTTTCTTGAATTTGTAGCCCAAAAAGTAGTTGAAACAAGAAGCATTCCCCCCACATCGCGGTCCTATAGCTTTGTTGTTCTTTGATCTGAACTCTGAATACCTTAACTCTATAGAGATTTAAATGCATAGGCACAACTCTTGCTCCCAAAATGTGGTTATGAACCACAAAATGTAGCCCACTGTTCAGATTCCAAGTGTGGAGGCACTGTTGGCTGTGGACTATCCCAAAGTTTTAAGTTCTGATGGGCAAAAACGCAGAGGCTACTGTGTAAGGCAGCTGTGGTTACCTGTCTGGATGGCCACTCACAGGCAGGACACATCCAAGGCTACAAATGAGATGCCAGTAGGCACACTCAGTCCTGCTTCCTCAAAAGATGCATTTTTCTTGAAGTTTGTATTTAAGTGACACATCCTGCTTCCCAACCCTAAGCCCCGGTAGGTCCTACAAAACCTATGGACATGTCTGCAGGTTAAAGGAAGTTCCCCTCATTCTGAAAGACAGCTGGAGAAGTGGCACCGACTCTAAAAGAATAAATCACAGGAGAACCACTGACAGACAGGAAAAGAATTCTTATCTTTATCTGGATTTCCCTCCCTACCTCCAACCCTTCATTCAAAAACTTAAAATACTTTCATCACCTGCTGCAATGAAGTCGCAGTTAGAGAGCTTATGGACTACCACGTGCTGTTATTTTAGTTCAGACCTCTCCCCAGAGATGAACTTGTTTGCAGGAGGGCTTTGCAATGCGTGGCTTTCTTTCCATCCTGATGGCTCCATTTCCAAGCTGGTGGCTCTCTGAAATTCTTTTGCACAACAGTGCCTCAAATTCCTCGCTCCGTCCGGGGTCTATGGAAATTCTGTACGAGGATTTAGAACAAGGCTCAGCATTCACCAAAATCGCCCAGTCTTCTTTTCTCTCCAGTGATTGCTCTGTTAATGAATCTGTTGAACGTCTCTGTGACCTACAAGCTCCTACACAGCAGGAGAGCCCTGCATCTGAACTGCTGATATGTCACACCAAGAAAGAAATAGAGGCCCTGGCCAGGCGGAGGGGGCGAGGGAGTTTGGGAAGCC
Organism: Cephalopachus bancanus; assembly: GCA_027257055.1. NCBI lineage: Eukaryota > Metazoa > Chordata > Mammalia > Primates > Tarsiidae > Cephalopachus > Cephalopachus bancanus. Next base: position 2,923,966 of record JAPVLO010000122.1, on the reverse strand, counting down.
TTCCAAGACTCAGATCTTTGTGTGGAGATGTAAAAGATCACAACTCTCCTTGTTATTACTGGTGATAAATGACTGGACAGGCGGATCTGCACCGCAAGAATTGCTGAAATTGAGGAAACCTCGTGAAATGAACAAGCAATTGAGGAGGAAGTGAGAGGCCGTTGGCAGTGTGACCTTAGTGCCAGAAAAGCCATATGTCACATTGCTGAAACAATTTATGGCAGATCTTTCGCTGTCTGGGGTTTGCTTTTAAATAGTAACTGCAGACTATGCAGGCTCAGGGGTATCACCTCTAAAGTCAAAGTCCTGCTAGTGGGGAAGGTTGCATGGAAGAGTTTCACAGATTTGGGGAAATTTGGCATGAAAGGGCTCAGCTGTTTGAGTTTTGTCTACTCTTTTAAAAGGACGAATGGATATGTGAAAGTTATAGCTGGAAATGAGCAGCCTCTCACAGGCTTTTACCAAACTCAGTGTTCTCAGCTCATCTCTGTGTCTAATCCACATAAGCAGCTCAGATCCCCGGTTTGTCTCTTAGAGGTCCCATCTGTGACCTTCACTAGTATCTCAGCCTTCAAGGGAAGGGTAGCAGTGTCCACTAACCCTGACTAACTCTGAGACCATGTCAGCTACACACACTTCCTAGATTTATCTCTATTACTTTGGAAACAATGCTGGAAACGTGTGAGAGGTGACTGGGTTGAGTTACCTCTGTAACACAGGGAAGGAAATTCTCAAGGCCACAGGGAAACTGGGCAGACATTCCAGATATAGGACGTCCAGGCATGCAAAGATAGTGTCAATGATCTAGTCCAGGGAGCCCCAAAGTTGGAGTCCCACTAGACTTGCCAAGGAAGATGATGCCGGCAAACCCTAGGGTTAGGATTCAGCCCGTGAGGCCAAGTGGGTTCTTGCCTTCGTGCAAGAAGGAATTCAAGCACAAGCTGTAAGTAGGAAATGAAAAGTAAATTTATTAAAGAAACAGAGAAACAGAAAGAGGGCTAGTCTATAGGTAGAGCAGTCCTCTTGCATCGCTGGGGTTTTAGAAAATTAAAACACATTTATTGAAATAATAGAGATCAGGCTACTCCATAGGCAGAGCAACCTAGGCAGGCCTATAGGAAAAGCATCAGCCATATATCATTGGGGTTTTATTTTTTTAGCTATCTCTTGATTATATGCTAAGCAAGGGTTGGATTATTCATGAGATTTCCAGGAAAAGAGCAGAGAATTCCTGGAATCAAAGGTTTCCCCCTCTTAAACTATATAGGGTAACTTTCAGGAAAGTTACAATGATTGTAAATAGTCAAGGCACTGGTGGGAGTATCTTTCAGCATGCTAAAGTGTTATAATTAGCAAACAATGAGCAAAAAGGACAAGCAGAGGTCACTTTTGACACCATCTTGGTGTTAGGTTCTGATAGCTTTGGCCAGTCTTCTTACCACATCCTGTCTTGTCAGTGAGGCCCCTACTTTGTTACCTTCATTTTGAGAAACTAGTCCTGCTGGATCCTCTCTCACCATCACGGGGGACAGGCCATCGGGAACACTAGATCCAGGAGTGGGAAGAAAGTGCCATTTGACTTCCCTGGCTGCTGAAAGGAACAGGGTTCATTGGCTCCCAACCGGCGAACCCTGGTCTTGGATAAGTTCCTTCAAACTGCAGCTCTATCTGCCCCTCCTCAGCATTTGTCACTCACAAACTTGTCTCTCCATCCTCTGGATATCAAGGAAAATTGATAGCTCTGCATTTCCTCCTGGAGAAGTGTCTCATATAGTTTGGGTTTAGGGAAAGACTTGACTTGGTCATTACAGTTTAAATACCATATCCTTCTTCTGTCCACTCTCCATGTCCCCAGTCAAATAAAGTGACTTTGCTGGTTGTCAGGTAGCTTTGAAGGCCACGACATTCATCAGGGCTTGAAGTGAGTCAACAAGGAAATACAGTCTACTCTATTGTTAGGTAAACACTCTCTTTTATGGGTATTGGGCTCAAGCTAGTTCTGTTATACGGAATATACCGATAGAATCAAAGATGTAGAATATTAAAAACTTAGTGCCAAGAATCAGTGGCTCAAAATAAACATGGAGATGAAAGATCACAGAACATAGATCACAATTAGAAAGGAAAATACAGTGTTCTTAAAGCACAGATCCAGAAAATATCTATTAAAATGCAAAACATGATTAGACACAAACTCTGAAATCGGGGTTTATACATACCTATACACAAATATGAGTTTGTGAGTGGATGTGTTTTTGGATACGTGTGGGTGTGTTCATATACACACATGTAAATGGAGAGAGAGAAGGAGACAGAGAGATAGAGAGAACGCAAGAGTGTGAGCGAGCAGTGGAGGTGGAGAAAGACCTCCTGGCTACCATATTTTCCTCCATTTCCTAATTCTAAAAAGCAAAGAAATAGCCCAAATTTAAACTTAAGATTAGAGGGGACCTCTGGGATGATAGAAACAAGGTGTCAGAGCAGCTAATGGAAATTCTTGTTACTTTCATGTGACACCGTGCAATTGGTCTTTTTGTGGAGCCCTGGTTACCCAGCACCCTCCTCTCCTTCCGTTTCACTCATTCTCTTCCTCTGACCTTCTGATAACTGCCCACAGCATGCAGATTTCTCTGCAAACATAGTACTGATTATCTGTTGGAATGATCCACAAGGAATCCTGTCTACTCAGTTTGTTTTATTGGCTAGCTGGTAGATGCCTTATTTTCTAGTCCACAGGTAGGACAGATAAGCGTTGAGCCTGGATGCAAGGCTACATTGGAACAGCTGTTCAGTCTTCTCAAGTGAAGTAGCAGAGAGGAGTGAGTGATGTCAACTTCCACTAGCATTGAGAATCAGAATATCAGAACAGGAGTTCTAGACAGGATCAGAGGTTGCAGGATGTCACACTGTGAGCACCTCTTTGGAATTCTACTCCACTGGCCAACGGGGAGCCAGCATCATTTCAGGAGCCAAGCACTTTCTTCTTATGGAAAGAGATAATCTCCTCAAAGTAGTCTTTGCCTGTCCTTGATACTGCCTTTTAGCTATCAGATGCAGAAAACTCTTCATTGTGCCTCAGTTAGAATGCCTGACCTTTGCTACTCAAGGCCTGGCTGCTTCAGGGAAGACTGAGATGAGAAAATTTATCTTTCCATTCACTCTTTTTATGAGTGCCATTACTAAGAATATGCTTAAGCTGACACATATTTTTCAGGCATTTGGCCAAAGTGCCACGACATTTAAGTTTGACTAGAAGGAGAGTTATTCCTTCAAAATTGCTACCTTGATAAATGTTTTTATTTTATTCCCTGGATATATTTAGTACAAAGTTATTTACTTATTGCACTGAAAGATTCAAGCTTGAAGATATTTAATTATGTCTAACCTTTCTCCCATTAAGTAAATTAAAAGTCTAAGGCATTGGCTGTTCCCCTGTATGGCTGCTCTGTTAGATTTGTATGTTCAATTGCAGCTTGCAAAAATCGAGATATTACATCAGCCTTAAAACAGTATTCATTCAGGATTTAATTCTATTTTGAGCTTACACTTGGCTTAATTGTACTAAATAAGGAAATTATATTACAGTGAAGCCACTGAATTCATAAATATATCTCTGTTAGCAAGAAAGGCCAAGAGAGTCATCCAATGTAAATTTATCCTTGGCTACTGAGTGATTACTCTTCCAAGGACTTGAGAAATTGGCAAGACTTCTGGTTCTGTGCCAGAAATGCTCTTAAGTGTGGTCTTAAAATAAGGAGAAAAATGCCACACCTAAGAAAGCAGGTATAGGTTTTTTATTTGGGGAGGTCCTTCACAATGTGGAATTCCTTAAAGGGAGATCAGGGAGAAATTTAGGTACTGCAGGTCTTGTAATGTTATTTTACTTACTGCAAAAGGCAGGCAGATAAATATCTTGGTAAGAAAGTTATAATTGTGAATGATGCATATGCTACAATATTTTAGTATATGGCAGGTTTTTCCTTGATTTCTTGTGCTGAGACATACAGTAAAAGTGATGCCACCTGTGTTAAAAAAAAGTGGAAGAAACCCAACACTGGGGCAGAGTCTGTGTATGTATGTGTGTATATCTGTGTGTGTGTGTGTGTGTGTGTGTGTGTGTGTGTGTGTGGTGTGTGTGTGTACACATGCAGTGATATACTGGTAGATGTTTAACAATTAACTCTGGAATAAAAAGGCCAGGTTTGTGGCACTTGCCAATTTCCAGGATGTAAATATTCCCACCAAGACCACAGTAAAATTATCTTCCTTAATGGAAATCTGACCTTGTAAAATAAAGTCTAAAAACCTTAACATGATCCATGACATCCCTGGCCTTCACTTTTTTTTCTTTTTTTTTTTTCTTTGAGTTGGAGTGTCACTCTGTCGCCCAGACTGGAGTGCAGTGGCCGCTCCCGGCCACCACAGCCTCGACCTGCTGGGCTCCGGCGATCCTCCCGCCTCAGCCTTCCAAGTAGCTGGAACTCCAGGTGTGCGCTACCACGCCCGGCTCATTTTTGATTTATTGTAGAGATAAGGTCTCGCCAAGTTGCCCCGGTGGATCTCAAACCTGCAGGCGCAGGCAATCCACTCAACCTCAGCCTCCCAACGTGCTGGGATTACAGGCTGAGCCACTGAGCCTGGCTATACCTTCACTTTCTAGCATCATTGCCCACCAAGTCACTTTGCATGCTAGTACTCCCACCACATTTTCTGTTGTTTCCCAGACACGCTGAGATTTGTCTCATCATTGTGCTTCTGCTCACTATGTTCCTTCTTTCTAAAAAACCTGGCTTTCTTTTCTCTGCATGAAAAATTCCAGAGCTTTTTGAAGACACAGCTTAAATATCACCATGAAGTATTCCTAAAATTCCCTATAGAAAGAGTTCCCTCTCTGAACATTAATAGCACTTTTAGGTAATACTTTAATCACTACAATTATTACAACATGGAAAAATAACTTCTATGTTAGCTTCCTCACTAAACTCTGAGCTTCTTCAGGAAAAGGACAGTTTCACATATTACTATTATCTTGCACATTATTTGGTACATTTTGGGCAAAAGCATAATTTTTGAAATGATCAAATGAGTGATAGCAAATACTCTTTAAGCACTTATTATGTACTAAGCACTTTACATAGAGTACTTTGCTTCATTCTCTCCAGAGCTTCATGGGGTAGTCACTATTACTACAAGTTCTCCATGAGGCAACTAAGGCTCAGAGATTTGAGTCACACCCCAAGGTCACACAGGAAACAGTGGTGGAACCAGGCTTTGACCCAGGACATCTGACTCCTGCTCTTACTTCCACACTAAACTGCCTCCTTACATTGAAAATCTCCTTTTTCTCCTGACATTCAGCTTTTCCTTTTTGGCTGTCTGGGATTGGGGATCTACACAGCCTGCTCCTGCTCTGGAAGTCATTCAGGCATCCATGCAAATTCAACCCACAATCCTAGTTATGCTCTCATCTGAGCTTGGAAGGAAGATCTGCCTAACCCCATCTTAGAGACATCTGGGTGTAGGGCAGAAAGGATTACTCACCCCCCAGGACAAAACCCTTTGGGAGAGCTTATTTCTGTCCTTCCCGGGTGGGGCCTTAATATGTAAAGAGCTAGTGTTAATTAGAGCATTTCCTGGCTAAGTAAATATGAAACTTAAATTCAGCTACGCCTTTGGTTAGTAAGTCACAGCTTGAGGCTTTGCTGATCATGTTTTCTCCTAGGCTCTTCATCGGGGAAAGGGGGGGCGGAGAAGTCAAGGAGAGACTGTGGTTTAGGGCACAGGGTAGCCCAAGGAGTGGTGAGGAAGCAGAGACTGAGTCAACCTGTGCTGCAGGTCTGTTACTAAACTCCAAGCACACAATGACCCCTTCCAACAGGTTAAATATTAATCTGCGGCACTATTTCTTCTGTTGGACTTAATTAGACTCTGTTTAAGTAAGTAATTCTGAGAGCCACCTGTCAGGAAGACTACCTTGAGCAAAGCAAGGACTTCTTCACATTCAAAGAAGCCAAATCCATGGCAGATCCAAGGAAGGACTCTGTAGTTTTGAACTTGATCCCACTTTCCTCATTTTAACTGGAACACTGCCTAGGAGACCATAACAAAGAGTGCTACACCTGGATACCAACCCAGCCTTGCCCTGAGTTTGCAAGACGTGGTCAGACTTTCCAATGACCTGTATCTACTAAGGACTGGGGACTAGGGGCAGGACAGGCTGACCAATCACTTTATCGGAGCTGCTATTATTGTGAGAGGTATTGTGTGAGCTGAGTTAGATCTTTTAGAAACTGTGCCTTTAAAATAAGAAAGGGTAGAGTCTGTGAAAAGTGAAGAGGAGGAGACTGAACACAAGAACACACTCCCAGGTAGTCTAGGAGGCTTGCACGTAGCGCACTTAGCAGACAGTGAGCCATCCAGTCGTGTCCATTCACTCTTCTGGGAATGGTACCCTGGTTATACACTAGTGAGATACCTTCTCCCCTTGGTCAGGACCATCAATCAAGGTGTCTTGCCCACCCCTAGCCGAGAAGAGGGTTCCCTGACCCAAGCAAGAATATTCAGGAATCTAAGTCTTGAATCCAGTGACAAAGTAACTGTTGGAGTTGATTGCTCCTAATAAGACAGCATTCGGCTGGGCTCGGCGGCTCGGCCTGTAATCCCGCGCCTTGGGAGGCTGAGGTGAGTGAATTGCCTGAGCCCGCGGATTCAAGACCCGCCTGGGCAACTTGGCGAGACCTCATCTCTACAATAAATCAAAAACTAGACGGACATGGTAGTGCGTGCCTGTAGTTCCAGCTGCTTGGAAGGCTGAGGTGGAAGGATCACCGGAGCCCAGCAGGTCAAGGCTGCAGTGACCAGGAGCGGCCACTGCACTCCAGTCTGAGTGATAGAGTGAGACTACAGCTCAAAAAAAAAAAAAAGATAGCATTCATCAGTCCTGCTGCTCAAAACAAATGCCCTTTCACTCAAGCTTTGTGATTCCCACCTATCCTAAGTCTAATTCTTCAACTTTCCTTTTGATTCTGTGAGATATTCCCTAGCCATCAAGTTCATGCCTTTTCTGTTTTAGTTAGTCAGAATTTGTTTCTATTCCTTGATACCTAAGCACTATAACAAATATACTGTGCAAATATATATGTGTATATATATTCTTAAATATATTTACTTATATGTTGTATTCTTGAGTATGTGTTTAAATATCATCCTCCTGAACATACTGAATATTTTTCACTTCTGTCTGTTTTGGTGCCTATAGTCCATCCTTTAGATATAGTTTGGAGAAGAGCTTTTAAAATGCATACCTGGACTGAGCATGGTGGCCATGCCTGTAATTCCAGCACTTTGAGAGGCCGAGGCAGAAGGATTGTTTGAGCCTAGAAGTTTAAGACCTGCCTGGGCAGCATAGAGAGATGTCATCTCTACAAAAAAAAATTAGTTTGGCATGGTGGCTACTTGGGAGGCTGAGGTGGAAGGATCATCTGAGCCCAGAAGGCTGAGGCTGCCATCAGTCATGATTGTGCTACTGTATTCCAGACTGGGAGACAGAGTGACTCAAAAAAAAAAAAAAAAAAAAGCAGACCTAGAGCATAGATGAGTATAGGGGATGTTCAGTCAAACACAAACTGTGCCAATCAATTCAATCAGATTGCTTTCCAGTTGCCAAGGGAAAATGAGAGTTTTCTCTGGGCAGAAAAATAGTGAGGTCACTGAGATGCTTGTGGCCCTTGGAGAAATGGAGCAGGCCTGGGTAGGATCCGAACAAAGCAGCATGTGAACACTGCTGCCTGGAGGGGGCTTGGGGAAGAGAAAAACATGAATAAACAAAGGTCTGAGGCAAATGCCTTCTTTCTCCCTCTTCTTCCTGGTCCCTGAATTCAAGCTTCCAGAAATCTGGTTAGGACTATCAGGATTAGAAGTGGCTTCATTGTAGGTTACACAAGTTTTTATGGAAGGGTCTGGGTCGCTAATGGTCACTTTAATATTGTTTCTGTGTTTTTATTGTATCAAGAAAATAACACATTTTCTGGACCCATCATTTTCTTTTTTTATTTCCCAAGTCCATGGCTTTTTTTTATATATATATTAAAGATGTGGGGTACAATTCAGGGTTAGGTATACAAATGTTCATTGTGCAGGTACCCTTGTTGATGAGGTGTGAAGTTTCCCACTACTGCCAATCCCTTTCTTATAGTATTACGACAGTTGTTCAAGGTCCACTTATGAGTGAGAACATGTGATACTCGGTTCTTTGTTTCTGTGATAGATCACTCAGTATTATAGCTCTAAGTCCATCTAAGTTGCTGCAAAGTTCCTAATTTTGTCCTTCTTTATGGTTGCATAATGTTCCATTGTGTGTATGTACCACATTTTTTTATCCAGTCCTCTTTCGATGGGCAGCATAGCTGGTTCCATGTTTTTGTTATTGTAAATAATGTGGCAATAAACATGCATATGCAGGTATCTTTTTCATAGAGTGATTTGAGTTCTTCTGGGTATACGCCCAGGAGGGATACTGCGGGGTTGTATAAGGTCGATTTTTAGATCTTTTAGGAATCGCCACACTGTTGTCCACAGAGGTTGTACTAGTTTATACTCACACCAACAGTGTAGGAGTGTTCCCTTTTCACCACGTCCTCTCCTGCATCTGTTGTTTTTTGAGTTATTGGTGATGGCCATCCTGACTGGAGTCAGGTGGTGTCTCAGTGTGGTTTTAATTTGCAACTCTTTGATGACTAGTGAGGCTGAGCATTTTTTCATGCATCTGTTGGCTGCTTGTATGTCTTCTTTAGAGAAATGTCTATTCATATCTTTTGCCCACCTTGTAATGGGGCTGTGTGTTTTTTTCTTTTTGGCACGTTTGAGTTTCTTGTAGATCCTAGATATTAGGCCTTTGTCAGATATACAGTTGGTGAATATTTTTTCTCAGTCTGTGGGCTGTCTCCCCACATTCTTGATAGTTCCTTTGGCTTTGCAGTTTCATGAGGTCCCACTTGTCTATCTTATTTCTTATGGCCTGGGCACTTGGGGTTTTGATTGGGTATTGGTCGCCAGTTCCAATTTCCATTAGGGTGTCTCCTGCATTTTTCTACGGTTCTTATAGTTTGAGGCTTTACATTTAGGTCTTGATCCACTTAGAGTTGATTTTTGTGTATGGTGATAGGTAGGGATCTTGTTTTAATCTTCTGCATGTGGTCAGCCAATTTTCCCAGCACCATTTACTGAATAGGTTCTCCCCTCCCCAGTGGTTGATGGTGGAGGCTTTGTCAAAGATGAATTGGTTGAGAAGTTTTGCTTCTGGAATCTCTATCCTGTTCCATTGATCTGTATGCCTGTTCTTGTACCAATACCAGGTTATTTTGATTATTGTAGCTTTATAATAAAGCTTAAAGTCTGGGAGTATGATGCCTCTCACTTTGTTGTGTTTTTTGTGTGTTTGTTTTTGCAGAGGATGGTTTTGGCTATTCGTGGTCGTTTATGTTTCCATATGAATTCCTGTATTGCCATTTTCAGGTCTGAGAAGAATGCTGCTGGTAATCTAATGGGTATTGAGTTAAATCTATAAATTGCCTTGAGTAGGATGGACATTTTAACAATGTTGATTCTTTCAATCCATTAATACAGAATACTTTTCCATTATTTTGTATCATCTTCAGTTTCTTTGAGCAGTGTTTTGTAGTTTTCGTTGTAAAGGTCTGTCACTTCTCTGGTTAGGAAGATGCCAAGGTATTTCATTTTTGGGGTGACTATTGTGAATGGGACTGTGGTTTTCATTTGGGTTCCTATTTGTTTATTGTTGGTATATAGGAATGTGACTGACCTTTGCACATTTATTTTATACCCTGAGACTTTGCCAAGGTCCTTTATTGGTGAAAGGAGGTTTTTGACAGATTCTCTTGGGGTTTCAAGGTATAAAATCATGTTGTCTGCAAAGATGGATAACTTAACTTCCTCTTTTCCTATTTGGCTATCTCTGATTTTCTTCTCTTGTCTGATGGCTCTAGCCAGGACTTCCAATACTATGTTGAACAGGAGGGGTAAGAGTGGACATCCTTGTCTTGTTCGAGTTTTCAGGGGAAATGGTTCCAATTTCTGTCTGTTTAGCAGTATGTTGGCTGTGGATTTCTTGTAGATGGCGCTTACTATTTTGAGGTATGTTCCATCTATATCTGGATGCTCAAGGGTTTTTATCAAGGAGTGCTAGATTTTATCAAAAGCTTTTTCTCATCTAATGATATAATCATGAGGTTTTTGTCTTTACATCTGTTGATGTATTTAATTACGTTTATGGTCTTACTGATGTTGAACCACACCTGGTTCCCGGGGATGAGGCCTACTTTGTCATGGTGAATGATTTTTGAGATGTGTTGTTAGATCCTGTTTGCTAGAATCTTGTTGAGAATTTTAACATCTATGTTCATCAAGGATATTGGCCTGTAGTTCTCTTTCTTTATTAGATCTTTACCCAGTTTGGGTATCAGTGTGATGTTAGTTTCATAAAATGATTTGGGGAGAGTTCCATCTCTCTCGATTGCCTGGAATACTTTCAATAGGATTGGTATCAGCTCCTCCTTGAATGTTTTATAAAATTCTGCTGGCAAGGCAACTGGTCCAGGGATTTTTTTGTAGGTAGTTTTATTATGACATAGTCGATTTCCTGGGTTGTTATTGGTCTATTTAGGGTCTCGATTTCTTCTTGTTTCAACCTGGGGAGGTTGTGTGATTCAGAAATTCTTCCATTTCATTTCGGTTTCCAAGTTTGCTTCCATATGTGCACATAGTAATCTCTGATAATTTTTTGCATATCATCAGGATCAGTTGTATCTTCATCTTTTGCATTTCTGATTGTGTTTATTTGAACTTTTTATCTCTTTTTCTTGGTAGGCTAGCCAGAGGGTCCATCAATCTTGTTTAACCTTTCACAAAATCAGCTTTTGGTTTTGTTGATTTCTTTGAATTATATTTTTGTTTTCTGTGTCCCAAATTTGGGCTTTTATTTTGGAGATCTGAATTCTTCTGCTGAAGTTAGAATTTTGGTGGTCTTGCTTTTCCAGCTTCATTAGGTAATTTGTTAGGCTGTTAACTTGTGATCTATCCATTTTCTTCATGTGTGTTTGTAGAGATATGAATTCCCCTCTTAGTACTGCTTTCATGGCATCTCAGAGATTTTGGTAAGATGTTTCTTCATTTTCATTTGTTTCCAGTTATATTTTAATCTCTGTTTTGATTTCTGTGTTGACCCAGGAGTTGTTTAGCATCATGCTGCTTAGTGTCCATGTCTTTGCAGGTTTTGGGGGAACTTTGTTGGTATTGATATTTATTTTTATTCCACTGTGATCTGAGATGGTACATGGCAGAATTTCTATCTTATAGAATCTATTCATGCTTGATTTATGGCCGAAGAGTACGTTCCATGTGGTGATGAGTAGAATATATATTCTGTGATTGTTGGGTGGAGTGTACTGAAGGTATCAATTAAGTTCATTTGGTCAAGCGTCACATTGAGATTCCAGATCTCCTTGTGGACTTTTTGTCTTGTTGATCTGTTTAGGGTTGTTAGTGGGGTGTTTAAGTCCCCAGCTACGATAGTGTTAGTGTCAATATCTTTTTTTAGTTTACCTAAAAGCTGCTTTATGAAACTTGGTGCTCCTATGTTGGGTGCATATATGTTTAGGATGCATATTTCTTGTTGATGAGTTGAAACTTTTATCATTATGTAGTGACCTTCTGTATCTTTTTAAATATTTGATAGCTTATAGAGTATTTTGTCTGATATTAAGATCACAACCCCTGCTTTCTTTTGTGTTCCATTCCCCTGAAATTTTGTTTCCCATCCTCTTGCTTTGTGGGTGTCCTTTCTGGTGAGATGAGTCTCTTGGAGACAATATATTGTTGCCTCATCGTATTTTATCCAATTTGCCATTCTATGTCTTTCAGTGGTGCATTTAGTCCATTCACACTCAGGCTAATTATTGAGAGGTTAGGGTTTATCCCTGTCATGAGGTTCTTATAGAGTTTGTTGTTGTTGCTGCTGTTTGTTTATTTATTTGTTTGTTGTCTTTCTTATGATTTTGAGATTGATTCATGTGTGTTTTCAATCTTTTTCCTGCATTCCTGGGAAGGGTGGTATTGTTCTTTTTTTCCTTTCTTCTGTGTTAATACTTTCTTAAGTGTTTCTTGTAGAGTTGGTCTGGAGGCAGTGTAGACTCTTTTAATCAAGGGATTAGATGTCTGAGAAAGATTTTGATTCTCCATCACTGATAAAACTTAGCTTAGCTGGGTAAGTAATTCTTGGTTGAAATTGTTTACCTTTGAGAACTTTGAAGATTGGGCTCCAAGCTCTCCTAGCCTGAAGTATTTCTGTAGATAAGTCTGCTGCTAATCTAATTGGTCTTCCCTGGTAGGTAGTCTGACCTTTCTCCCTTGCTGCCTTTAGAATTTTTTCTTTTATCCCTCTTTGTGTAGGCAAATTTCTAGGTGTCTAGGAGTTGGTCTTCCTTTTGTTGTCTTGCAGGTGTTCTCTGAATCTCTTGTGTTTGAATGGCTGCATCACTGATGAGATGAGGGAAATTTTCTTGGATAATTTCAAGGAATACTTGTCCAGAATGGTCTCTGTCTCTCTACCTGCCTCAGGGATTCCAATTAATCTTAGATTTAGCCCTTGAAATACTTGCTCATCTCTCTCTCTCTTTTTTTTTTTTTGAGTTGGAGTCTCACTCTGTTGCCCATACTGGAGTGCAGTGGCTGCTCTCAGCCACTGCAGCCTCGACCTGCTGGGCTCCGGCAATCCTTCCACCTCAGCCTTCCAAGTAGCCGGAATTACAGGCATGCGCTACCACACCCGGCTGATTTTTTGATTTATTGTAGAGATGAGGTCTCGCTGCCCAGGCGGGTCCCAAACCTGCAGGCTCAGGCAATCCACTCACCTCAGCCTCCCAAAGGCACGAGATTACAGGCTGAGCCACCGAGCCCAGCTTTTTTTTTTTTGAGTTGGGAGTCTCACTCTTGTCACTCAGGCCAGAGTGCAGCGGCACGTTGGCTTCCACCTGCTGGACTTAGGCGATCCTTCTGCCTCAGCCTTCCAAGTAGGTGGAACTAAAGATGCATGCCACCATGCCTGGCTATTTTTTATTTATTGTAGAGATGAGGTCTTGCCAAGTTGCCTGAGCTCATCTCGAACCTGCAGGCTCAGGCAGTCCTCTCGCCTCGGCCTCCCAAAGTGCTGGGATTATAGGCTGAACCACCACGCCTGGCCTCTCACTCATCGCTTATAGGTTTTGTTCTGTCTTTTAAAGTTTCTTTTCTATGTTTTTAACAATTTGGGTTAGTTTCATATTTTTGTCCTCGAGCTCTGAAATTCTTTCTTTTGCTTGGTTAATTCTATCTTCCATGCTTATCAGCTTTTTTTTTTCCATTTTTTATCCTGTATTGCTGTTATCTCAGTTATCAACTCCTTCATTCTTTTCTCTTGCCTCTTCTCATTTCTATTTATTCTCTCTATTAATATCTTTATATCTGAGTTTGTGGTTTGAGGCCAGACATTCTGGGGGCTCCTCATTGTTTGAGTTCGAAGTCTCTCAGTGGCTGACTTCCCTGGGGTCTGTGTGAGACTCATAATCTTCCTTTGGTTTTTCTTCTTTTTATAGGTTTTCCTCCCCCTTTCTGTTGTTCAGGGGTGGAAGGATAGCTTTTATTTGTTTGCTCAAACTCCTATTCTTCCTTATGTAGATCACCTGGTTCTGTTCAATTCTGAAGTTGGACTGGGAGTGGAAGCCTGTGATTTTTGCAGTTTTGAGATTTAATTAAGGGGTGAGCTGTGATTCAGATGCTATCTGTGGATCCCAGTATCCACTGACAGGTGTGTGGGCCCCTTGGAACCCACTCCCCACTGCCTTACAATCTGTCCATGCAGTGGGATGTCTGTTTGCCCCCTGAAAGCAAAATGAGATAAGAAAAGAGGAAAAAAATGGAAAAAGGAAAGAGGAAGACAAAAGGGAGATGGAAAGATAGAAGAAGAAGAGGGAAAACAGACAAGCATACCAACTAACAGGCAAACAGAGAGACAAACAAAGACAGAAAAACAAAAAAGACAAAAACATACAGACAATCATACAAGCAAACAAACAAAAAAACCCCTGTTGGTATAGTCTCCCTCAAAAATATCCATACATAAACAGAAAATCTAAAAAAAAAAAAACAAAAACAAAATAACAGAAACAAAGCAAGTATAAAAACACAAACAAAAACAGAAAGAAAGTGAGAAGAAAAAAACTAAAACTAAAACAAAAAACGAACAAGTAGAAAAAAACTCACTCTGTGGCTGTTTCTGTAACTCCAGGTTTCTTTCAGGCCTCCGCCTCAGGGAGCGGTTCTGGTCTCCAGCTTCTCCCCTCTGTTCTCAGTGCGGGCTGATGGGGTTGCTCTCAGCATGGGTCAGATGCCCCATGGACTACTGTGGGAGGAGGATGGATCAGATCCGGACTCACCCTACTCACTATTGGTGCTATCAAGTCTCCCACTGAGATCTGACATGTCTGTGCCTGTTCCAGCACGGGGGAAGGGTATCTATCTCGCTGAGTCAGTTTTGCTGACTATAATTATTGTTCTATGAAGTTGTCTTTTAAATCAGGCAGGAGAATTTATAAGAGAACCCCAAGAACTGCAGACGAATCTGCATGCCAGGGTCTCCAATCTCAGGGCGGTGGTGGTGGGTTACAGTCACCTCTAGAGTAGATCCCCAGTGCATGAACTCGAGTCTCCCCTCAGATGGATTTTCACCCACCCACCGGCACATACCCACTCACACAGAGACTCTTTATGGACACTTGCTTTTGCAGAGACTCTCATAGTCTGACCTGTTCTGTCGCCATATTGTCCCACTCATCTGGGTTCATCATTTTCTAAATGACCCTATTCTAAGCCTCCATTCATTATTTCTGGCATCACATGTCTTCCTCAGAGTCTTGGCATTATTACTATTACTGCCATTTGTCTGTTATTTTCTTTTTTTTTTTTTTTTTTTTGAGTTGGAGTCTCACTCTGTTGCCCAGACTGGAGTGCAGTGACCACTCTGGGCCACTGCAACCTCGACCTGCTGGGCTCCGGCGATCCTTCCGCCCCAGCATTCCGAGTAGCCGGAATTACAGGTGCGCGCTACCATGCCCGGCTCATTTTTTGATTTATTGTAGAGATGAGGTCTCGCCAAGTTGCCCAGGTGGGTCTCAAGCCCGTGGGCTCAGGCAATCCACTCACCTCAGCCTCCCAAAGCGCGGGATTACAGGCTGAGCCACCAAGCCCGGCTTGTTATTTTCTTAAACATTAATATGAATTATTTATATTCCTAGAATGCATGAATTATCCATGCCCTGGCCAAATTTGATTTTGGATCAAGTTGGATGAATTTCAAATATTCAGTTAATAGATATTTTAACGTATATAAACACACCAATTATTACCCAATGATATCCAGTAAGTAAAGGAAGCTATGTGATCAGTTGCTTTAGATGAGCAAAACATACATAAAAATTTTGCCACCAAGTGATTTCTGTGCACTTTTACATTGAAATTAACATAGATTCATATTTATATATCATTGGAGTTGGCAGTTGTGGCTTTTGTTTAGTCCCAGAATACTGATAATAGTTTTAATAGGCCAATTTATGAGCTTTTCAAAGAAACCCTCTACCAGACCAGACAATACAGATGACTCTGTCAAAGCCATTCCTCATCAGTCATCCATATGAAAATGAAAGTGGAGAGTCAGGATCAGACCTGTCTTGTTAATAAGGTTTCCTGGATTGTCTTACAGGGAAATCTTCCCAGCATAGCTTTAGGCAATGTCACAGGTAAGGAAAACAGCATTTCCATTCCTCTCTGAGTAACTCACTGCAACATCTTGGGTAACTAACTCAACCACCCAGGACTTGACTCACTTGAGGGATAAGATGAGGATGAGGAAAAAAGAATACCAAGTACAAGCATAATTTAGAGGAATGAAGGACAGATTAGTGACAATATCTGCAAAGGCTTATAAGAAGCCACAATAACCTCTTTTTGGCAGGAATATGCATAATCATAAATGTAAATATGCTTTACTGTATGTTTCGTTTCTTCCTACAAAATCTTTTCTCCATGGAGACAATTGAGACTATAATTACTCAAAAGACAGACAACTGAGATTTTAACAACCACATATCATCAGTTCAAAGACATACATGTTCCCACATTTTTCCATCTCTGAAATCAGGATATCTTACAATTGTTATTTTCATATTACTGAACTAAGAGTGCATTTTACAATTCATGGCATCTTAAATTTAATGACACACAGCATTTCTTTTTTCACTTATACAAATAAGTCTTCACAGACTTACCCCCATTGCCCAATTGGCTTACAGAAGGGATTATGATGAATACTTACTCTGAACTTTTGCAAAAGGTTGATACCCCTAGTGACATCTAGCAGCACCCTCAAACCAGTAAGGCAGATTCATTTCAAATAGAGCTTGATCAGTGTTCTGATAGGGAGACACAGAGAATTCTATCAGACCACCCAGCCCAGATATGGGGTTTGGGAGGTTTGTCAGAAAGACTTCCTGGAGGAGGTGATGTCTTAGCTGAGACTGAAAGACAGGGTTGGTGCTATCTAACAATAACAACAAGAGTAGTGTTCTAACAATACTGCTCAGAGTATCTTCGAAGTCTGTTTACTACCAGTCTACTCTAAGGCAAGTACAGGAAGTGAGAGAGTTTAGAAACTTTGATAACATTATATATACACACACATACTCACATTTAACAAATAAGTAATATTTTGTCTATTGAATCTAAGAATTAAAAAAATTGGGAATGTACTTTATTTACCTGTTTTTTCTTATATTTTCCCTGGTAATTAATTTTACTGTATTTTACAAAAGTAATGGTCAGGAATAGATTGGAAATTTTTTAAAAAACAAAACTGGCTCTTCACCACAGCTCTTTCAAGGAATTTTCATCTCCTTAATTCACTACAATGATCCTGTAGTGGGCATGTTTAGGTTTTGCCTACTTAGCAACCATTCCCTTTTCAGGGAAAATGCCCCCCAGCTATCTTCTGGTGAGCCTCTGCTCCCTGGCTGTGTGTGGTCTTGAAGGGACCATCCACCCAGTGCCCTGCTCTCTCAAGCCAAAGGGTGGGTGCTGGACTCAAGCCTCAGTAGACCAGTGGTCTCTGCTTGGAATTTGCAGGAAGAGTGTTGGAGCTTCTGCAACCCTCTGTGGCGGTGTCCCTTCGGTCCTGATACCCAGAGCTCTGAGCTACTCTGACTTCTATATGGTCCAAGCCGGGATCTTCAGTATTTCCTTACACTCTCTGAGCTACCTCTTTTCATCGGATAAAATCCCTTTGGTCAAATCGGTAGGGTTAGTTTCTTTGCTTGCAATCAAAGAATGTTTCTGTTAAACACACACAAGCATACGTTGGAGATATTGTGGGTTTAGTTCCAGACCACCACAACAAAATTAAACTATATATATATATATATTTTTTTGAGTTGGAGTCTCACTCAGTCGCCCAGACTGGAGTGCAGTGGCTGCTCCCGACCACCGCAGCCTCGACCTGCTGTGTTCAGGAGATCCTTCTGCCTCAGCCTTCCAAGTAGCTGGAACTACAGGCATGCGCTACCACGCCCGGCTAATTTTTGATTTATTGTAGAGATGAGGTCTCGCCTGCCCAGGCGGGTCTCGAACCCGCGGGCTCAGGCAATCCACTCACCTCAGACTCCCAAAGGCGCGGGATTACAGGCTGAGCCACCGAGCCCAGCAATTAAACAATATTTAATTGCAATAAAGTGAATAACTCACTAAGGCAAGTCACACAACTTTTTGGTTTCCATAATGTGTAAAAATTACATTCACATTGTATTATAGTCTATTAAGTATGCAACAGCATTTTGTCTAAAAAAAAGTATGTACCTTAATTTAAAAGTACTTTATTGCTAAAAATGCTGAAGATCATCTGAGTCTTTCAGCGTATCATAATTTTTTTGCTGGTGGAGGGTCTTGCCTTAATATTGATGACTGATCAGGGTGGTTGCTGCTGAAGGTTGAGGTGACTGTGGCAATTTCTTAAAATAGCACAACAGTGAAGTTTGCTACATAGATTGACTCTTCTTTTCATGAAAGATTTCTTCTTGTCATGTGATCCTGCTCAGTAGCATTTTACCCACAATAGAACTTTTTTCAAAATTGGAGTCAATACTCTTAAACCCTGTCATCACTTTATCAACTAAGTTTATGTAACATTCTAAAGCCTTTGTTGTCCTTTCAATAATGTTCACCAAGGTAGATTCCATCCCACGAAACCACTTTCTTTGCTCATAAGAAGCAGTTTCTCATTCATTAAAGTTTTATCATGAGATTGTAGCAATTCAGCCACATCTTCAGGCTCCACTTCTAATTCTAGCTCTCTTGCTGTTTCTACCACATCTGCAGTTACTTCCTCCACTGAAGACTTGAACTCCTTAAAGTCATCCATGAAGGTTAGAATCAACTTCTTCCAAACTCCTATTAATGTTAATATTTTGACCTCCTCTCATGAATCACAAATGTTCTGAATGGCATCTAGAGTTGTAAATCCTTTCCAGAAGGCTTTCAATTTACTTTGCTCAGATATGTCAAAAGAATTACTATGACAGCTATTGCCTTGTGAAACGTGTTTTTTAAATAATAAGACTTGAAAGTAAAAAGTATTCCTGGATCCATGGACTGCATAATGGATGTTGTGTTAGCAGGTAGGAAACATTAATCTCCTTATACATCTCCATCAGAATTCCTGGATGATCAGATGCATTGTCAATGAGCAGGAATATTTTGAAAGGAATTTTTTTTCTGAGAAGTAGTTCTCAAAAATGGGCTTAAAATATTCAGTAAAGCATACTGAAAATAGATGTGCTGTCATCCAGGCTCTGTTGTTCCACTCATATAACAGAGGCAGAATAGATTTAGCATAATTCTTAAGGATCTTAGGGTTTGGAGAGTGGTAAATCAACACTGGCTTCAACTTAAAGTCACAAGCTGTGTTAGCTCTTAACAAGTGAAATAGTCTGTCCTTTGAAGCCAAGTATTGTCTTCTCCTCTCTAGCTATGAAAGTCCTAGGTGGCGTCTTCCAAAATAAGGCTATTTCAGCTATAGTGAAAATCTATTGTTTAGTGTAGCCACCTTCATCAATTATCTTAGCTAGGTCTTCTGGAGAACTTGATACAGCTTCTACATCAGCATTTGCTGTTTTACCATATACTTTCATGTTCCAAAGAAGGCTTCTTTCTTTTCTTTTTTTTTTTTGAGTTGGAGTCTCACTCTGTCATCCAGACTGGAGAGCAGTGGCCGCTCCCGGCCACTGCAGCCTCGACCTGCTGGGCTCCCACGATCCTTCCGCCTCAGCCTTCCAAGTAGCTGGAACTACAGGTGCGCGCTACCACACCCGGCTAATTTTTGATTTATTGTAGAGATGAGGACTCGCCAAGTTGCCCAGGCTGGTCTCAAACTCGCAGGCTCAGACAATTCACTCACCTCAGCCTCCCAAAGTACGCGATTACAGGCTGAGCCACCGAGCCTGGCTGAAGGCTTCTTTTTTTTTTTTTTTTTTTGAGTTGGAGTCTCACTCTGTCGCCCAGACTGGAGTGCAGTGGCCGCTCCCGGCCACCGCAGCCTCGACCTGCTGGGCTCCGGCGATCCTTCCGCCTCAGCCTTCCAAGTAGCTGGAATTACAGGCATGCGCTACCACGCCTGGCTGATTTTTTGATTTATTGTAGAGATGAGGTCTCGCTGCCCAGGTGGGTCTTGAACCCGCGGGCTCAGGCAATCCACTCACCTCAGCCTCCCAAAGGCGCGGGATTACAGGCTGAGCCACCGAGCCTGGCTGAAGCCTTCTTTTTTTAAACCTCACGAACCAACCTCTACTGTCTTCAATCTTTTCTTCTGTAGCTTCCTCAGTTATATCAGCTTTCATAGAGTTGTAGAGAGTTAGATCAGATTCTTATGATAAATATAATAATAATAAAGTTTGAGATATTGATAGAATTACCAAAATGTGATACAGTGACAAAAAGTGAGCATACACTGTGGGAAAAATGATGCTGATAGAATTTCTTGACAAGGGGTTGCCACAAATTCAATTTGTAAAAACACAACATTGCTTTGATTAGGCTTTGGCTTAAGGACCTGTTGTGGCTGGTTTGATCTCCTATCCAGACTGCTCAAACTTTCTCCCAATGAGGCAATTTCACTTTCTTATCATTCGTGTGTTTGCCTAGTGCTTCTAATTTCCTTCAAGAACTTATCCTCTGCATTCACAGCTTGACTGTTTGGTACAAGAGGCCTAGCTTTCAGTCTATGTTGGTTTTCAACATGGCTTCTTCACTAAGCTTAATCATTTCTAGCTTTTGATTTACAAATGAGAAATATATAACTCTTCCTTTCACTTGAACACTTAGCAGTCTCTTTTGGATTACTGATTAGTCTAATTTCAATTTTGCTGTGTCTCAGGGAATAGGGAGGCCTGAGGAGAGGGAGAGAAATGCAGGAAGAGCCTAATTAGTGGGGAAGTCAGAACTTGATTTAGAACAGAATCATTAACTGATTAAGTTTACTATCTTATATGGGTGCAGGTCTTGGTGCTCTAAAACAATTACCGTAGTTACAACAAAGACAATGATCACAGATCCTCATTATAGATATAATAAATAAAGAAGTTTGAAATATTGATAGAATTACTAAAATGTGATACAGAGACAAAAAGTGAGCATACACTGTGGGAAAAATGATGCTGATTGAATTTCTTGACAAGGGGTTGACACAAAAATTCAATTTGTGAAAACACAACATCTGACAAGCGCAAATCCTCTTTCAGTCACTTACCAACGGTGTGTTTGTAGGCAAATTGCTTATTCTGTTTGTGTCTGTTTTCTCCTTGGAAGGAAAGAGTGATAAAAGCACCTCATAGGATTGTTGTGAGGATTAAATGAGTCAATATATATGAAGTGCTCAGAATGGTGCCTGGCACAGAGCAAAGGTTGAACAAACTTTTGCTTTTCTTGTTATTTTATGGATTGAGCCCTGGGCTGGGATATAACGTAGCTCTGGCCACTGAATTATTTCTAAATTGGCTCAGACATGGAAGCTCATTGGTTCCTACTCCAAGATTCTGGCAGCTAGGATTCATTCACTCAGTCTCTATTTTTCTTCAGGTTTGTTTGCTTTACCTAATGCTTACTCTCTGGCTATATTTTCTAGTTAAATCCTGAGAGAAAAGTCTTTGGTCCAGCTGGTTTCTGTCCTTATTTCTGTCCTTATTCTTATTGGGTGAACTCTGTTGACCTACCAGCCTATAGGTCTGCAAGTCTGTGGTCAGGTCTTCTTCTGGTCCAATCAGCTCTCACAGACCAAAGAGCATGATCAGTGATGGGTGAGGAGTCCCCCTGGGCTGCCTCCCTTTTTATGGGGAGGGACTCAGCAGGTGGCTAGGACATTTCCAGGACACAGAAGTTCTAGTGTTCCCATTGCAACACCATCAGCCCCCAAGAAAGAGACCCATTTTCTTCTGGCTACTTAGGAGCTTCCCAGAATCATATCTTCAGAGGGAATCAACACTTAGTGTTGTCTGAAAGCCACATTCTAAGAGTCTCTTCCAAAATGCTTACAGAACACACACCAGCAGCAGGGTTGCTTCTCTACTTTCTCTTCCTGGCATAGCTGCAGGCACATTTTGTCACAGGGGAACTTCTCCAAAAATTCACATGGAGAATGAGCTTTTCTATAGAAAACAATGGATTTAAAAGGAGTTTTTATTTTCCCCATTTGCTTAATTTGGCTGGCTTAGTGTGCTGAAGATTGGGCGGTTTTACAAGTGTTAAGAAGAGGAGTTTAGGAATCCTGAGTGATTGTATCCGGACTTCATGCTGACGGTTGCAAATGTTAAGACATCTGTGATTTATCAGACCCTAAGTGAAGCAGACGCTTAGCAGCACCTGCCTGATAGAATTCTTCCAGCACTGGGACATCTGGGGCTGGGTTCTGCTGACACTACATAAATTTCATCTCTCTATAAAGCTCTTCTCCATGGAGTGCACTTAAAAGGAATAAAGACCAGGAAGCCACATAAAATGTGAGCTCCAGCTTCTGTTAGCCAGGCCTGGGAAAGGAAGCAAGCAGACACGAAGTCCAGAACAGATGAGTCCCACCCTAATGAACGTATCAGGAGACGGGGCTCTTATGTGGATAATGGACTAGAGGTTTAGGCCAACCAGCTGTCAGAGACGATTCTCACACAACAAACCCCATGTGACAGGCTGCATTATAGCATCTCTACTGTCCAACAGTGAAGGCGGTGAAAATTATAAGCCCTATTTCTTGGTCTAGGATAATCTTTTGGCTTCATTTGGTTTCTGCGTGGAAGTCAGGAACTGGAGAGGTGGGGAGAAAACATATGTGCTTCCAGACAGCATTTGGAGAAGGGAAGATGGAAAGTTTGAAGTGAAATTGCAGAGCTTTGGAAAAGGCACACTGTGGTTCCCTGAAGGCACAAGGGTGAGGACCATCATGGGGACACCCAAATCACAGCACATGCCCAACTCCCCATTTCCTAGGAGAAAAAAAGTCAGGACAGGAAAATACACACAATCAGTTCTACCAGTTATAGCATTTATGTCTCAGTTCCATTTTTGTCCTGTAACCATATAAAAATCACAACAATCTATGAGGATGGAAAGTAAAATCAAACACCACATGCCATGCTGGCTCAGTTGCTCAGATATCTTAGTCATGCTATGCCTCTGCCTATATCTGCTCTCCTTCCAGCACCATCTATGACACTCCAATCACACCAATCTCTTCACCACTCCCTGATCAAGCCATGGTTTCCTGTATATCTCTCCTTTTAGTATACACCGTTTCTTCTGCCTGGATCACTTTTTCCTGTCTTTCCCATCTGGCAAACTCCTACTCATCCTCCCAAGCTTCAGCTCAAGTGTTTTGTTTTTCTGGGGAATCTCTTCTGATGGTCCTTTTCACTTTTCCTGAATAAGGCATTTCTTGCACTGTTCGCGTGTAGCAGATACTGCCAGCTATCCCCTAAAATCCCTTCTCCTTTTCTTCCATACCAAGAGAGTGGTAGCTAAACATGCCATCCCACCAGAGACTAACTCTTCCAGCCCCACCCCTACTCCCAGCTTTTGGCAATGTGTGACCACATGGGGGTGTAAGCAGATGTGATCTGTGCTACCTCCAGACCTTACTGCATTGTTTCTCTGGGCTCTACCTGCTTCCTGTGAGCTGGAACATGGATGCACCCTAACCTAGCACTGACTGCTGCATCAGTGCACTGTCACCAGGTAACAAATCACCCTAAAGCTCAGGTTTAAAACGTCAATCATTTCTTCTCTCGGGAGTTGACTAGTTGGCTGTAGGTCTACCAAAAACTAAATAAATAAAATTAGCCGGGCATGGTGGTCCCAGGTACTCAGGAGGACAAGATGGAAGGATCCCTTGAGCACAGGAGGTGGAGCCTGCAGTGAGCCATGACTGTGCCACTGCACTCTAGCCTGGGCTATAGAATAAGACCCAGACTCAAAAAATAACGACAAAAAGATCAAGCAGAGTGAACTGGAGATGCTACAGAGCTGAGAGGGATGAATTCTCTGTGAAGGTGACATTTGAACAAAGACCTAAGGAGGCAATGGAGCAATAATATATAACTATCTGAAAAAGAGATGCTGGATAGAGGAAATGTCAGGTATAAGAGCCCTGGGATGGCAGCCTTGCTGGTACATTCAAGGAACAGCAAGGAAGCCAGTGTGGCGGGAGCAGGGCACACAAGGGGGAGAATGGTAGGAATGTCCTTGGATATGGGATTTTCCAAAGATAGCAAAAGTCCATTTCAATAGGTTTGACCATCTGGGGGCCCTTACAGCCTATTTAACCAACAAATGTTCAAACAACAGGTTTCCGTGGGTGTCCACGGTTATGAAATCCCTAGTGTTGAAAGAGTACCTGCCCTTGCCCAATTATGTTTGTGGATGATGAGTGTAGTGCTCAGCAATCACGCACTCACAGCTCAAATTCGTGTATATCCTTGGATTCATTTGTCCATGCTCCTTCTCTAAAGAATGATTGGGGAAAATCAGCATCACTATTCAATCAACATCAGGTTCAAGAAGATCTTTGGAACACGGTTCTTAGGAGCTTCACAACAGGCATTCTTGCCTCTTCTCCACTGATGGGAGCTCAATGGCATCAAAAGGGAGAGACTGGAAATTACAGGGTATATTCCCTCCTGCCTGTCTGTGAGTCTATATTAGCCACACATATCTTCCCTTGGTTTCAAACCCATGTGCTCCTTTCTGCCCCACCCTTGCTCCTACCCCATTCTTCTTCCTTTTCAAAGAAAAACCACAGCCATATTTTAATTGTTGCTTTTTTGCTGGAGAGGGAATATTGTGAATCAGGAGAAAAAACATTTCAAAGGGAATGAAAAAAAAAATTGAGAGCTTCTGAACATTGTCCTAAAACAGTCACTTGAGACCTATTAACTGAGTAGAAAGGAAGGAAATTAGGGTTGGGAAGCTAAAGTCGATCACAGTTTCCCCTTTTTATATATTCTAGATGTGATCATTTGGATACTAAAAGTCAAATGTTCCAGGGCAATTGCCTTTCAAGCCAATCCTATAAAAACATCATCAGAACTGGTGTATTCCAGATGTGGCAAATACCAGAGCAGAGGAGGAATTTGGTGGGAGGTGGGAGCACATGCTCCTTCTTCTGGATTCCGCCCTGTTTGTTATCTGTTGCTAAGGGTTCTTCAGAGTTCAAATGAGTTTCTAGGCTCAGTGCTCTGGATCCCAGGTCTCCAGGTTCTCCACAGGGAAGCAGCCCTATTTCTTGTGATGTATTAGCCTAGTAAATTATAATTTTATCTATTCTATTAAGCAGCTGAAGTTCAGCACATTTTTATTCACGTCGTACAATAGGCACTCAATGATTCTGAATGCCAGGCACCTAATCAGATTAAGAAAAACTTCGTGTTGGCCGAAAGTTTATGTTTTGTGCTGCAGTGAATTTCCCCATGATTTAATCTAAATAGGAAAGTCAATTCTCTTTTCTGTACCCCATGTCAGGAAAGGGGTGAAGCAACCCAAGGGTTTTAGAGGTCTTTCCTTGTACAAGGCCTTATCAGATGTTCCCCCTCCCCTCCGATCTTTTATATTGGGAGTGAGAATGGGCCCAGTTGCGTAGGGTTAAGATGAAAATTTACTACAGAGACCAGTTGACTCATTTCATGGTTGTCTTAGTCTTTTCAGGCTCCTATAACATAATACCATAGACTGGGTAGCTCATGAACATAGAAATTTATTTTCACAGTTCTGGAGGCTGAGAAGTCCAAGATCAAGGTGCCAGCCGATTCTGTGTCTGATGAAGGTCTGCCTCTTGGCTCGTAGGAATAGCACCTTCTAGCTGGGCCCTCAAATGGTGGAAGTAGCAAACAAGCTCTTTCAGGCCTCTTTTATAAAGGTACTAATCTCATTTATGAGGACATCACTGTCATGACCTGCTCTCTTCCCAAAGGCTTCACTTCTTACCACTATTATCTCGGGGGTTAGAATTTTCACATATGAATTTGAAGGGAACACAGACATTCAGACCATAGCAATTGTCACTTTTTTTTTTTTTTTTAAGTTGGAGTCTCACTCTGTTTCCCAGACTGGAGTGCAGTGGCTGCTCCCAGCCACCGCAGCCTCGACCTGCTGGGCTCCAGTGATCCTTCTGCCTCAGCCTTGTCAATTTTTTTTAAAGCAGCCAAATTATATCTTGATATGACAAAACAGGGCTTAGCTCTCAAGCAAGTGGGACGCAGGTTGTAGCAGAATGACCATCTACATGTGCTTCATCGAGAGGCTAAACTTTTAGTCACCTTCCAGAGGGAACTCAGTTCTAACCCAAAGCTGTTGAATCCAGGTAGCTGGATGACCAGGATGCACATCAGTAGCTTTAGTTTTTGATCATACCTTAAGGTTGCACTTAGCAATTTAGCATATTGAAAAAATAAGTTCTAAAGTCACAAAACATTAATGATTTCAACTTCAATGAAGATTTCACAGGAAGACAAAGAAAGTTTTCATCTCACATCATATACTGAAACCTTCATAAAGCCTGTTTTTAAAACATCTAGGCCAGGTTTGGTGACTCAGCCTGTAATCCCAGCACTTTAGGAGGCCAGGTGAGTGGATTGCCTGAGGCCACGGGTTCAAGATCCGTCTGGGCAACTTGGCGAGACCTTGTCTCTACAATAAAAAATCAAAAATTAGCCGGGCATGGTAGCATGCGCTTGTAATTCCTGCTATTTGGAAGGCTGAGGCAGAAGGATGGCTAGAGCCCAGTATGACATGCTGGGGTGGCCATGAGTGTGCCACTGCATTCTACCTTGGGATCCAGAATGAGACTGCAATTAAAAAAAAAATCTATAATTTTTCCTTGAAATTTTTATTTGTGGGCCACCATTTCACCTTCCCTTCTCTTTCTTTTCCTCCCCATAGATTCAGTAACCCCAGGGGAAGTCTGTTCTGGTGCTCAGTTTGCATATCTCATTTAGCAAAATGAAATCATGGCAGTATAACCGTAAAATGAAGTATTACTCAGCTGTAAAAAGGACTGACTTGCTGATACATGCTACAACATGGATGAACCTAAAAAATCTTATGCTAAGAGAAAGAAGCCAGATACAAAAGATAATACATATATGAGTATGGTATGGTTTCATTTATGTGAACTGGTAGATCCATAGAAACAGAATGCAGATTGGTGGTTTCCAGGGGCTGGGGGAGGGGACAATGGGAGTGAGAACTAAATGAGTCTAGGATTTTCTTTTGGGGTGATGAAGGTAGCAGATGCACAAAATTGTGACTATACTAAGCACCACTGAATTATTCAATTTAAAATGGTTAATTTTAGGCCAGGCTCAGTGACTCAGCCTGTAATCCCAGCACTCTGGGAGGCCGAGGCAAGAGGATTGCCTGAGTCCGAGGGTTTGAGACCAGCTTGGGCAATTGGTGAGACCTCATCTCTACAATTAATCACAAAAACTAGCTGGGCATGGTGCATCTGTAGTTCCAGCTACTTGGAAGGCTGAGGCAGAAAGATCACCTAAACCCAGCAGGTCAAGGCTGCAGTGGCCATGAGTGTGCCCCTGCCCTCCAGCTAGGGTGACAGAGTGAGACTCCAACTCAAAAAATAATAATAAAATTAAATAGTTAATTTTATGTTACATGAATTTCACCTCAATCAAAAATAAAAAATAAATGCATGACAGTAAACTTTTTCAACACTGCCATCAGAAAACAGTTCAACATTATGTAACAAATCCTCACATGAACCCCACAACTCTAAAATAAAACATAGAGGTTCAACAAACCTCTATTAGTACTCAATGTCTCTTGGAACTTTCCTCCCTATGCTAGATACTTTATCAAAATATTTTATCAACAATACTGGTAAAGGGATATACAATTCTATGGCTAAGAACATAAGATTTTATTTTCTCCACCACGCAATGAAAGATTCCAGGAAGACAAGATCATAACAGAGTGGACTCTGTTGAAATCCCCTGGAGCTTGAGAGGAGTTTGCCCCATCCTGGGGTGAGGAAGATGGTGGGCCAAGCTGGGGCACCCATGCACAGGTGAGTCCTTTCAGTAAGGAGGTTCTGCATCAAGCCACAGGATTTGGAGAACTGAGCTTCTCCTGTGCATAAGCAGCAGCCAGTGACCCCTGCGATGGTGGGTGGGTTGGTAAGGCAGGTGAGGCCAGGGAGACAGAACAGAGGGAATGGGCTGACACATGCCACCTCTCAGCCAAATCAGCCTGGACTCACATGTCCTAAATTAAAACCATTCTAGGCCAGGCTCAGTGCCTCAGCCTGTAATCCCAGCACTTTGGGAGGCCAAGGCAAGTGGATTGCCTGAGTCCACGGTTTCGAGACCAGCCCTGGCAACTTGGCGAGATCTTATCTCTAATAAATAAAAAATTAGCCGGGCATGGTAGCACATGCCTGTAGTTCCGACTACTTGGAAGACTGAGGCGGAAGGATTGTCCGAGCCCAGCAGGTCGATGCTGGGGTAGCCGTGAGTATGCCACCGTACTCCAGCCTGGGTGAAGGAGTGAGACTCCAACTCAAAAACAAAACATTCTAGGTATTCTTCACTCCCGTCCTGTGATCTTGTGTTTTGGTGTGTCTTCTTTGTTCTTTAGTGGATTTTCTATAGAAAAATTTCAAATTTGTCACAGATTGATGTCACAATGCCTGTTTTGGCTACTTCAGTACAGGTAATGTCAGATTCCAGGGACCAGCTAGCACTGTCCCACTTCTTGGTCAGAATATGTGAAGGGCAGGGGTGAAAGTGGGAAGTAGTAATAACACAAGCTCATGTTGTACATTATAGTATTTTATTTTATTGCATTTAACCCTTGCAACACTGCAAAATAAATATTTTTATCCCCACTTTACAAATGAGGAAAGGAAACGCAGATTTAGAGAAATAAAGTGACTATAGATTCCAAGTAAAATCCGGGGGTACTGGGTCTGATAATGAGGTGAAACTCAGAAGGAGATATTATGGGTTGACAAGTGTCCGCTCCCCCAAAAAAGATATGTTGAAGTCCTAATCCTCAGTATCTAGAATGTGACCATATTTGGAGATATGGTCTTTACAGAGATAATAAAGTTACAGTGAGGTCATTAGGGTAGGCCCTAATCCAATATAACGTGGGGAGATTTGGACACAGAGATAAACACCCATAGAGGAAAGACAAGGTGAAGAGGCACCAAGAGAAGGAGAGGAGCTTGGACCAGATCCTTCCCTTGCAGCCCTCAGGGGGAGTCAACCCTGCTGTCATCTTGATCTCAGGCTTCCAGCCTCCAAAACTGTAAGATGGTAAACTTCTGCTGTTTAAGCCACCCAGTGTGTGACCCCCTCATTACAGCAGCTGTAGCCAACACATACAAGAGAGAAAGAATGATGGGAAGTATAAACATGGATTCCTCCCTCATGGGAAGGGCAGTGTGATCATTGGCGACTTCCCAGTCTCCCAGTCACAAAGCTTAGTTGGGATCACCAGCCAGCACCCCAAGGGACGCTGCACAGGTGGCTTTGAGTTCCATGTGGATTAAAAGGTTAATGCTCTGGAAGGGAAATCTGACATAAGTGAGAGCCCTGGGTGTCCCCTTGTACCTGGAAGGCACTGGCCATCATGGGCACAAGGACATAAAGGTGAGTTGTACAAGAGAGGGTGAGTGTGCTGGGGGCGGGCTTGATATGGTATCTTGGCCCTCTGCCCTTTTACTCTATCCCTTCTCTCACTCTATCTGGGATTGCTTCCCAAATAAGCTGACATGAAATTTGGCTACTCTGAATTGAGTTGTGCTAGAAATTAAAAAAAAAAAAAGTACCATTTTTCAAAGAATGAAAAAAGAATGTAAAGTAAAAAAGAATGTAAACTCATAGTAGGTTCCTAGGGCTGCTGTAACAAATAGCCACGAATGTGGTTGTTTAAAACAAGAGAAACT
Organism: Cephalopachus bancanus; assembly: GCA_027257055.1. Taxonomy (NCBI): domain Eukaryota; kingdom Metazoa; phylum Chordata; class Mammalia; order Primates; family Tarsiidae; genus Cephalopachus; species Cephalopachus bancanus. The sequence goes on along the minus strand of JAPVLO010000122.1, from coordinate 2,894,376 downwards.
CATTCACAGTTCTGGAGGTCAAAAATCTGAAACCAAAATGCGAGCAGAAGCCGGGCTCGGTGGCTCAGCCTGTAATCCCGCGCCTTTGGGAGGCTGAGGTGAGTGGATTCCCTGAGCCCGCAGGTTCGAGACCCGCCTGGGCAGCGAGACCTCATCTCTACAATAAATCAAAAAATCAGCCGGGCGTGGTAGCGCATGCCTGTAATTCTGGCTACTTGGAAGGCTGAGGCAGAAGGATTGCTGGAGCCCAGCAGGTCGAGGCTGCGGTGGCCGGGAGCGGCCACTGCACTCCAGTCTGGGCGACCGAGTGAGACTCCAACTCAAAAAAAAAAAAAAAAAAATGCGAGCAGAGCTGCTCTCTTAGAAGGCTCCAGGAATTCCTTGGCTTGTGGCTGCATTGCTCCAGTCTCTGCCTCTGTCTTCCCATGGTCTTCTCCCTGTGTCTCCGTGTTTTCTCATCTCTGTCTCTTGTGGAGGCACTTGTCAATGGATTTAAGACCCACCCAGATAATTCAGGATGATTTCATCTCAAGATTCTTAATTGAATTACATCTGCAAAGACCTTTTCCCAAATGAAGTCACAATCATAGGTCCCAGGAGTTAAGACACTGACATAACTTTTGAGGGACCACCTTTCAGCCCAGTATATACCTTAATAATTTTTTAATGTTTATTTATTTATTTTTTGAGTCTGAGTCTTACTCTGTTTTCCAGGCTGGAGTGCAGAGGCACAACCATGGCTCTTCGCAGCCTTGAACTCCTGGGTTCAAGTGATCCTCTTGCCCCAGCCTCCCAAGTAGCTGGGACTATAGGCATGCACCCCATGCATGGCTAATTTTCTTTTCTTTTCTTTTTTTTTTTGTAAAGGTCTAACTATGTTTCCCAGGCTGGAATTTTAAAATCTTGACTACACGGTATATACTATAGACTAGGTGAAAAAATAGTAATTTTTTTTCTCATAGTTCGAGATGCTGGAAGTCTAAGATCAAGGTGCCAACAGGGTTGGTTTCCTTTGAGGCCTCTCTCCTTGGTTTGCAGATGGCCGTCCTCTTGCTGCCTCTTCATGTGGTCTTTTCTCAGGGCGCATGCATTCCTGATGTCTCTTGTATGTCCACATTTTCTCTTCTTATAAGAACACCAGTCCAATTTGAGTAAAGGCTCATCTTGATGACCTCATTTTACCCTCATTGCCTCCTTAAAGGTCCTATTTCAAATACAGCTGCATTCTGAGGCACTGGGGTTTAGGACTTCAGCATATGAATCTTGAAGGGACACAATTCAGCCCACAACACATGGCAAAATAATATCTTGGTTATACTGGGTTATATGCAATATATTATTAAAATTTACATTAAAAGGAAGGGTGAGGACACCTTCAACACGTTGACCCCTTCACAAATTTGCCCAGGTCTGCCATAAGTCTCTCACTGCCTATTCACCTCCCCAATCCTAACCAGGACAAGGACTGTTTATGGAAAATCTTAGGACCTGGGTTTTCTGGGCCGTTTTGAGGTACACATAGGCAAAGGAGGCCAGGGAAAGAGTCCTGGTGCGGTTATTATTGAAGGACTTTCAAAAACAAACAAGCAAAAACGGATACCTATTAGCTCTAACGACTTAGTGCCTGTTATGTAACCACAACTCCCCCTCCTCCCAAACATGCTCCACTCTGCAAGTCTTGAGCAAAGTCTGCCACACCCTCCACATGTCTTATATGAGCAGTTTCTTAAAAGAAATCAGGGAAAGAGCCTGGTTGGCATGAACCAGAGAGAAGACACAGCTAGAGGAGGAATGTGTGAGCCCAAAATCAGTGGGAGGAGGGATATGGAACCACTAGTGACCATGAAAACCCTGAGAATTTGCAAAGATCTTTGGAAGGAGAGCATCCAACTTCCCACAGGGTGTGTGATAGGGGGCTTGAGAGTTAATTTTGAGTTAATTTTATTTAACTCTCAAAGGACAGGGTGACGTCAACTGACATCTGGGTTGCACTTGTTATCAAGGAGTTGAAATGAAGACACAGGAGGCATGCTTATCAAATTTGTGGAGGACAGGAAGCTGAAAGGAACGGCAAATACCTAATTAGAATCCACAAAAGTCTCAACAAGCTTGAATGCTAGCCTGAATTTAATAAGAGGAAACTTAATAAGGATGAAGGGAATGTCCTGCACTTGAGAGACAATAAATAAATAAATAAAACGAATAGTCTGTGCAAAACATGGGAAAAGGGGTCAGAGGCTTGATTCAGATGAGGGCACCTCAAAAGCTGATGGGGGCCAGGCTCAGTGGTTCAGCCTGTAATCCCAGCACTTTGGGAGGTCGAGGCAAGTGGATTGCCTGAGTCCGCAGGTTCGAGACTAGCCTGGGCAACTTGGGGAGACCTCGTCTCTCAATAAAACAAAAAATAGCTGGGCGTGGTAGCACATGTCTGTAGTTCTGGCTACTGGAAGGCTGAGGTGGAAGGATCGCTGGAGCCCAGAAGGTTGACGCTGGGGGTGGCTGTGAGCCTGGTTTGCAGATGGTCGTCCTCTTGCTGCACCCCAGCCTGGGCAAAGGAGTGAGTCTCCAACTCAAAAAAAAAGCTATGGGATCTGAAGTTGTTCTTGTAGAAAAATGAAAAGTGAGGGAGGGAGCAGGTCGTCAGTTTCAGTCTTACCCCTGGAAGATCATCTTCAGGTCTGCCCACTGTCCCTTCAGAAGGATGCAAACCTGTGTGCTCACAGAGCCCCAGGCCGCGTAACTCAGGAACAGTGCTAGCTGGTAGGGCAAGCATCAGGGGAGACTTGAGAACTCTCTACACGTATCTAAAACTCTGCCACATGGAGAAAACTCGGGCTGGTAATGCCTGGCTCTGAGGAATGGGATCAGGACGGTGGGTGGGTGCTTCAGGGAGAGACTGGAGTCATGCATAATGAATAAACCAAATGTACCCATTAGTATGCATCTAACTGTAAGTAATGGAAAACCTGGCTGGATGCGGTGGTTCATGCCTGTAGTCCCAACTCTTTGGGAGGCTGAGGCAGGAGGATTGTTTGAGCCTAGGAATTTGAGATCAACTTAGGCAACATAGTAGACCTTGTCTTGACAAAAGGTAAAACATTAGGCAGGTGTGGTGGTGTGTGCCTGTAGGCCCAGCTGCTCAGGAGGCTGAGGTAGAAGGATCGCCTGAGCCCAGGAGGTCAAGGCTGCAGTGAGCTGTGATTGTGCCAGTGCACTCCAGCCTGGACGACAGAGTGAGACTCCAACGCAAAATAAAACAAAACAGAAAACCTGATTAATGACTTCATAAAATATTTTTTTCTTGCTACTTAAAAAAAGCCTAGACATAGCCTGTGGTTAAGGCCCTAGGCTTTTCCCAAACTTCTTTTCCTCCATCTGCAGGTGTTGGCTTCATCCTCCTCTGTGAGGTTTCATGATCACAGGATGGCTGCTGAAGCTCTCACAACACAAGTCTGTACTCAAAGTGAGGGAGGAGGGTGACAGTGAGGGAACTGCCAATGTAGCAAAGAGAACCTTTTCCTGAATGGTCAGAAAAAGAAATAATTTATCAGATTATTATATGGACAATTTCAGCTTTAAGAGAGACTAGAAATGGCTGTCATTAATAAAACAAACAACAACAGATACTAGCAAGGATGCAGGAAAAAAAGAATGCTGCTACACTGCCGGTGGAAAATGCAAGCTAGTGCAACCTCTTTGGAAAACAGTGTGGCGATTTCTGAAAGAACTAGAAATTGACCTTCCATATATGACCCAGCAATCCCCCTGGGAAAATACCTGGAGGAACTCAAATCATTCTACAAAAAAGATACCTGCACACGCATGTTTATTGCAGCACTATTCACAATAGCAAAAACATGGAACCAACCATGCTGCCCATTGAAACTGGACTGGATTAAACAAATGTAGTATATATACATAATGGAGTATTATGCAGCCGTAAAGAAGAACCAATGGCCGGGCTCGGTGGCTCAGCCTGTAATCCCAGCACTTTGGGAGACCGAGACGAATGGATTGCCTGAACCCGCCCGTGGGTTCAAGACCCACTGGAGCAACTTGGCGAGGCCGCGTCTCTACAATAAATTAAAAATTAGCCGGGTGTGGTAGCGCGCGCCTGTAGTTCCAGCTACTTGGAAGGCTGAGGTAGAAGGATCGCTGGAGCCCAGCAGGTCGAGGCTGCGGTGGCCAGAAGCATGCCACTACTCGTCTGGGTGACAGAGTGAGACTCCAATTAAAAAAAAATAAAATAAAATAAGAAAAGAAGGACAAACATACGGACTTCACAGCAACTTGGATGGACTTCGAGTCTATCATACTCAGTGATCTATCCCAGAAACAAAGAACAGAGTACCACATATTCTCACTCATAAGTGGACATTGAACAATTACCACAATACTGTAAGAAAAGGATTGAGCCGGGCTTGGTGGCTCAGCCTGTAATCCCGTGCTTTGGGAGTCTGAGGTGGGTGGATTGCCTGAGCCCGCGGGTTTGAGACCTGCCTGGGCAACTTAGCGAGACCTCATCTCTACAATAAATCAAAAAAATTAACCGGGTGTGGTAGCGCGCACCTGTAGTTCCAGCTACTTGGAAGGCTGAGGCGGAAAAATTGCCAGAGCCCAGCAGGTCGAGGCTGTGGTGGCCGGGAGCGGCCACCGCACTCCAGTCTGGGCGACAGAGTGAGACTCCAACTAAAAAAAAAAACTCCAACAAAACAACAACAAAGATCAAGAAAGGGATTGGCAGTAGCAGGATACTGCTGGGGTGAGGGTGGGGAGGGACACAACATCAACAAGGGTACCTGATCTCAAACCAGTCAAAGTGGGGACCAAAGAGAGGCCCAAACTTTACCTGTATGATGACCACTTGTGCACCTAATCCTAAATTGTACACATCTTTAAAATAAAAATTTTTTAAATTAAAATTTAAAAAAGAGAGAGAGAGAGATAGACTAAAAAGACATATCTAGTTTTTCCAGCCTATGTAATGGGAGGATGGAAAAAGATAAGAAAATGGCTTTTTCGTTGTCCACAGTGGTGTCTGAATCAACTAAATTGACTGTGATTCAACCAATAGATTGTCCTAGTCCTTTTTTTTTTTTTTTGAGTTGGGGGTCTCACTCCGTCACTCAGGCTGGAGTGCAGTGGCATACTCACGATCCCTCTGCCTCAGCCTTCCAAGTAGCTGGAACTACAGGCATGTCTACCACATCTGGCTAATTTTTTATTGTAGAGACAAGGTCTCGCCAAGTTTCCCAGGCTGGTCTTGAACCTGCAGGCTCAGGCAATCCACTTGCCTTGGCCTCCCAAAGTGCTGGGATTACAGGCGGAGCCACTGAGCCCACCTGTCCTAGTCTTTTTAATGTGAATATATTTGTACATGCTTCTATAAACACATAGAAACGTCTATGCCCTCATATAAGCCTTCACAAATGTAGGCTGTGTATTATCGTATATAGCTTTAGTTCCTGCTTTTCTCACTTAACATTTTGCATATCTTTCCATATTATTTTCAAATTTTTTGAAAATATAATTTTCAGTAGCTGCATAATATCTCACAAAACATTTTACATTCAACCATTCCTCTATTCTTGGACATGAAGTTTAATTCCAGTTTTATAGACAAACTCTCAGGCCGGGAGCAGTGGTTCACGTCTGTAATACCAGTACCTTTGGAGGCAGAGGCGAGAAGATTGCCTGAGCCCAGGGGTTCAAGACTAGCCTGGACAATTTGGCAAGATCTCACCTCTACAATAAATAAAAAAGTTAGCCAGGTGTGTGTTGTACCCAAATCCTGAATCCAAGAAACCACCAAAGAGCCAGCTCTGATGCAAATCACACAAGGGTCTTTATTCAGGCTCGAGTCTGGGCTCACGTCCGTAACCAGCACAGCAGTACAGGAACGAGAGCCCCGACCCAGTGCAGCAAGCAGCTTATATACACAGTTACAAGGGAGGGGAAAGAACTTTAAACTTGTTCACACATGATTGGGTAATTTCTCCTACTGGGTATGGGGCGTTTGGGATTGGTTGGTTTGTATGGTCACGGGTTGCGACTGACCGCGGCTGACCATCAACAGTCAGGCGGGCTGGGTGGAACCGGTTGGGACATCTGGAATGTGAGATTACTAGGGGAGTGGAGCAGGAAATGGGGCCAGGGGGTCTGCACCATGACTCCGCGGTTTGCTTTTGGTATGTGAACTTGTTTACCAAAAGTATGCTACCAAAAGTATGTTTACCAAAAGTATGGGCTTGGGCGGGAAAGCAAGCATACATCTGAGTTATAAAAACAAGTTTCAATATACATTCAAAATAAGCTTCAACCTACACTTAAAACAAGTTTTATCACGCAATTATGAACTAGATGGCCCTTGAGCTCCTCAGGGTGGTGGCACACGCCTGTAGTTCCAGCTACTTGTAAGGCTGAGGCTGGAAGGATCGCCTGAGCCCAGTAAGTCGAGGCTGCAGTGACTGTGAGTGTGCCACTGCACTCCAGGCTGGGCAACAGGGAGATTCAACTCAAAAACAAACAACTCTCTTGCAGTCATCTCCAGAGACAGAATGGTATGCCATGGAGGGTAATGAGATGTCCACCCCTGGAAATATTCCATCACAGGGATAGACAGGATACAAGCATGAGTGGGTCATGGGACTAGATGACATTTCAAGTTCTTCCCTACCTCAAGATGCCGAGAGTAGGGTAGGAAAGAGATAGGGGTAGTCAGGGAAGATCATGGTGCCCTTATCAACCATGTCTCCATCTCCATTTCATCTCCCCCATTGCCACTGTCTGAGCACTAGACCACACGACATTTCTACTCCAGGTACCCCAAGGTCAGCCCCCTCACAGCGCCTGTCACACTAATTCCCTCATGATTTTCTGTCAACAGGAACAGTCAGAATCGCTCTTGGTACCTTACTATTGCCTCAATGAAGGCAACAATGCTTCTAACTCTTATCCATGGAGCCAAACTTGAGAATCTGAGTGAAGAACTCAAGCCTGGACAAGAGAGGCTGAGGATGGAGAGGTAAGGAGACACCAGGAGCTGATGACAACATCAGCTGCTTCTCTGTTGCCTCTTGCTACCACGAAGGCCTATTTGTGGCTTTCCAGCATACCATCAAGACGGGCAGGGGACAAGGATGCCTACCTGCCTCCAGGATCGGCAGACACCTCTGAAGTCACTTGGGCTGTGAAGTGAGTGAGAAGTGTGAGCACTTCCGTAGGTGAGTGTGCTGGGGTCCCAGATGCAGGAGTGGTGTGGGGGACAGAACAGACACCTGCCCTATCAGCAAAGGACTTGATACCAGCTTCTTGCTATATATAGTTATGTTTAAGAAATGTGATCCAACCCAAGTCTGTCTGCATCTAAATTTGCCTTCCATGGAACTGATATACATTCATTCTCTCAAGCAGGGTCAATAAGCCAAGTGTACAATTCAAAAACCAGAATTCAAAACAAAGTTTTTGACACAAGCAACCTGTAAGGTGACCATCTGATGGGAAAAAATAGTCATTAACAACTTTATTCGTCTATTCTCAGATATGTGGAGCTTAACACATTTCCTATCAGTATTTTGCTCCTTTACGTGGTTATAAAGAACAAATATTTAAGGTCAAATCATTCCAGTCAACTTTAGTGATATAATATTGCTTGTTGCAATAATTTGACCTCCTTTCTAAAAATGGAGATCTTTGCCTGATAGCTGCATTGCTTTGGGAAGGTCATACAGTTTGCAAGGTCAAGCAGCCCAGAGTTCATTTTCTTGCCTACAAGGGTACTGCATTGTTAAAGGACATCCCACAGCACAATAATGTCTGCACCAACACCCATGAGAGGCTGACCAGGGGCCAGAGCAGGGAATCTTATTTGGTGAGACCCTCAGTTCTGCCAGCCACTCCCCCAAAAGCAGATCTCTTAATTTCTTCAATATTTAATTTTTCCATGTGTATGTTCTCATGTGAGATTCATAAATCTGACCAACTACCAATTGCTACTCTTTTTCCCTAGGTTAATATCAAAGAAAGCCTTTTACAATATTATTTTACCTCTGGATTAGGGATAGCAAGCCTCATTCTGTCACTTGTGAGTCTCTTAAAATTCTACTGATTCTAAATTTTAGAACAGAACAAAGTATGTCTAATCTTGGTGAAGTACAAGTTTGAGAAGATGTTAAATATGTTAAATAACTAAATTATCAGCTTGGAATTCTCATAAGATGCAAAACATTGTAGAGCAATCTGCTATTTTATAGAACTAGGTAAGTTATATCTCTTGTCTCCAGGAATTTTCAGCATGGAGGAGAAAACAGCTGACCAAATAATTAATATAAATATTAAGAGAGAAATGTAAGGGGATACAGAGGTTACACTTGATATACAAATAGCTGTAGCAGACACTTCTGGGATGTCTGTCCAGCCCACAATGACCTGCTTTCTCTGAGAACTACATTCTCCCACAGACATTGCACCCAGCAGCCATATTTACACATCGCCACCCATCCCCCACCTCAGACACAGCTGATGGGACCAGGGCTGGATACCTGACTAAAGTGAACCATACTGTTTCCTGAGAATTTGGAATTGTGATTCAGAGCACTTGTAAACTCAGAAAATTTAGGGTGGCTATACCTCTAAAGAAAAAGGAAGAGGGCAAAAGAGAACAAGAAAAAAAACAGCCACTAGAATGTCTGTGTCCCTGTCCCTAGAGACCGAAAAGATGGCTGCCCTGCTCATGGATGTTTTGCCCTTTCTAGTTCCAGGCTCCCATGAGTGCTCAGCAACATTCCTACCTTCATGAAACATCCTGGTTCCTATGAGAAATGCCCCCTTTCTTCTTAAGCTGACTCAGGGCACACTGCTGTTACTTACATTCTGTGCTTTTGCTCACATAAAAATAGATATGGATAACCAAAAACAGCCAAGAATCCAAAAGCTATTTCTGGCTATGGAGGACACTGTGAAATGGGTATGTTTACATTACTGGAATTTGTAACACTTCTAATGAAAGTACAAATGCACAATGACATTAACCTGATTTGCAGAGACCTACAAAGCCTATGCATTTCCTTTGTTCTGCCTCAGGCTCTGCTCCTTTCTGTTCTCTGGTCCTTACAGGGCCTGGGCAACCTTACTTCTCCCCTCCTTGCTCCTTCTCACCTCTCCAGATTCTCACAGCTACTTTAATGCATCTTTCCGGAAGGTCATTTTTTTAAGGGTCTTCCTTGATAGCAACAGGCAAAAGAGATAGCAGCCTGAGAAGATAGTCACTAGAAGAGGCAAGAAAACATTAGATTCTTTTGAGAGAGAGTTTAGCCACTGCATCTCAGATGATGCATAAAACAGAGTGCCTGAAAGAGAAGTGAGAGAGGCACTTGAGTGGCTTCCTGGCCAATTCACAGACATGCATACACACACTCACACACTCTACTGCCTGCTTCCAGGGTCCCCTCATTCCTACCCAACACACACATCCTAAGATCAAGGCGACCGACGGCATATTGGGGACCTGATAATGTGCAACTGATGAGCGGCTTCCAGTTCACCAAAGACTCTGCCCTGTAGAATATTCCATTCAATCACAAAGCAAGAAAGTATGGAAGAACTTAGGAAGCTTCCTTCTAATATGACTGCCTCAGTTTCCACATGAAACCAAAGCCTAGTGAGGTTTCTAAAAGATGACCCTAGTCCAAAGGTAAGACCTCCTAGACTTGGCCAGATTATTCTTTGTCTCCCAGTCTAATAGAACAGGCCAGGTTGGCCAAGCTCCCAGCCCCAGCACGTGAAGTTTTGCCAGCAGGCCTCATGAACGTCCAGCAGAGAGGTTGCCAAGCTCAGGCCTCGTCCTGGCTCATTATCCACAGGCAGGGTTCTCCCATGACTCTCTGGCTGGCCTTGCTGCCACCTCTTTTGTGGGACAGCTGTACTAGCTTGGCTGTTGGGGCATTTAGCCACAGGTCCTGCCTTTGTTCAGTTGATGAACGTGATCAAGTTCCAGATCCTCCTGCTGAGACGCGAGGCATTCCACTCTCTGTGATGCCTGCCTTAACATTGTCTGTGTCGCCCAGGGCCTGCTGTGGCCCAGGCCTGAGGCTTGAGGATAAGGGACCACAGGAGAAGAGGAAGCTGTGGTCGCCAGAGAGTCCCTGCACCCCTTCTGTTTCCAGAACCACCCCCTGCATTTCTCTGCCAGTTGGCTCTTGCCAGCTTTTCTTTTGTGCCTCTATTATGTTTCTCCCATGTCCTGAAAAGCTTCTTTCCTGGGAAACACTTGAACCATCCAGAAAAGTCACTGACTCTAGATAAAAAGAGGTAGGTCAATGTTTCTAAAAGCAAGGTCCACATTAGAAACACTGGGTCCTTGTTAAAAATGAAGGCTGAGGGTCCTATCCCAGCCTTTCTGAATTAGAATCTCTTGGAGTAGGGGTTGGAAGTCTGGTGGGTTTTTTGTTTTTGTTTTTGTTTTGTTTGTTTGTTTTTGAGTTGGGGTCTCACTCTGTCGCCCAGACTGGAGTGCAGTGGCCGCTCCCGGCCACCGCAGCCTCGACCTGCTGGGCTCCGGCGATCCTTCCGCCTCAGCCTTCCAAGTAGCTGGAACTACAGGTGCGCGCTACCACGCCCGGCTAATTTTTGATTTATTGTAGAGATGAGGTCTTGCCAAGTTGCTCAGGCAGGTCTCGAACCCGTGGGCTCAGGCAATCCACTCACCTTGGCCTCCCAAAGCGCTGGGATTACAGGCTGAGCCACCGAGCCCGGCCGAAGTCTGGTGTTTTTAACAAACCCCTCTCACCTCAGGTGAGTGACACAGACCACAGTTGTAACACCCAACATGAGTCTGATTCGGTTACAACTTGTTGTATGTTGTTATTGTGCTCCCTAGGACATGGGCGTCTTCTCTTCTGAGATTTCTGTGGGAAAAAAAAAAGTGCAAGAACTTTGAAGACATCAACTTAATGACTAAATTATTGGAGTCAGGGGCCCATGTCTTTCTCTCTGACCTCACCTCATGAAGCCCCAAGAGTAGATGAGATACTTGCCCATGGAGGATACCTCAAACCAGGGCCTCATGGACCACCTTCTGCCCCCTTTCCAAACAGAATTTTTAGTTTCTTCCCCCCCACCCCCACTCCACTCCTATCTATATTAAAGTTTAGTGATCGCATTGGGAGCACACATCTGAGGTGTTTCTTTTTGTGTGGCAAAAGTCCCTGCAGCCACTGAACTTTATTTTACTTGCTTAGAAAACATGACAACATGAAGATTCTGAGACCTTGTTTCAGCCTGACTTTCAGAAAGAAGCCACAAGAATCCAGAAGGTATCACTCCCTTAAAAGGTCAAATGCCATTCCAAATACCAACATCCTTAACTGCAATCTTATTCTTATGCCCAGAATGACTCGTCATCTACTGACAGAAGGTGAAAATTGATTTTTAGTTCTGCGGCCTTGTTCTAGTCATAAGCATAAAGTTGCAATGCACCCTACACATATTTTGTGTCTGCATCTTGTTTCTGAAGAATCTGAAGAACTTCCACTTATCTCTGTGTGTCCTCTGGCATGAAGGAAGGCAGATTTCCACCCTATTTCATAAAAGACCCTTCTAAGACCAGAGGAGTATGTGATTTGTCCAAGGTCAGAACACTTTAGTAACAACAGAAGTCTAGAAATTAAGGTAACTTGATCCTTGGGTCAGAGAACTGAACCACATTCTTTTTGCCTGAAGTCATCTTTTTGGGTACCTGGGACATTTTAATCTTATTGTCATTCAGTCTGCAGATAAAGCTGACCCACAGGTAAGCCCATCTCTGTATTCTTTTCCCTATTCTTTTTCTTTTTTTTTTTTTTTTTTTGAGTTGGAGTCTCACTGGGTCGCCCAGACTGGAGTGCAGTGGCCGCTCCCGGCCACCGCAGCCTCGACCTGCTGGGCTCCGCGATCCTTCCGCCTCAGCCTTCCGAGTAGCCGGAATTACAGGCACGCGCTACCACGCCCAGCTGATTTTTTGATTTGTTGTAGAGATGAGGTCTCGCTGCCCAGGCAGATCTCGAACCCACAGGCCCAGGCAATCCACTCACCTCAGCCTCCCAAAGGCGCGGGATTACAGGCTGAGCCACCAAGCCCGGCTTTCCCTATTTTTTAAAGATGCATTTATTCTGCCCAAGCAGAATGCCAAAACCTGTCTATAAGACAGAATATAGTAGAATCAAGAACCTGTCAAACATAAAAATAAAAACAATGTAAGCAACAAGCTGTCTCCAGTCACCTCAAGAAAGTGATTTTGGAGATCTGGAATCATAATGTCAAATAAACTTGTAAAAATTACCTAGTCTGGAGAGTCTACTACGGTCTGAGATGGAGGATCAGAACCTGATTTTATTCTTCCACTCAAAACAACTAAAAAGTCAGACAAAATAAATGAACCAATAGTTTGCAAGACGTCGGATGTCAGGCAATGAATGGCAGGGATCTCTGAAAGATGGGTTGACAGATGAGATAAATCCTAAGGTTGTCCCAGCTTACTGCACTAAGAGAGTGTCCAGGCCACAGTGCAAGAAGGGGAAGCCCAGATAAAGTCCAGTTGCCTACCCGAGTAGAGGAAACTGGAGTGGCCAAGGTGGCTAGAGACCCAGGGTAGAGTGCTAGAGAGGAAAGAGCTGCACATGGAAAGGACTCTGGAAATGTGTGGGGGGTCCCCCTAAGTATTCAGTTGACTGCTGTTTAGTGTATACACGAGAGGAAACTGCCTGAGACTAGGGGAAGAGGCCCCTGAAAGGATCAGGGGGATGAGAAGTAGAGGGACCTCACACAGGGCTAAGAACACTGCCTGTTCTCACCAACCAGAGCAGAACGTCTCATAATTCATAGAGTTTCAAATAGACTACTCAAAAGGGTCTTTACTTGGTAGCAGGTAAAATTAACTCTGGACACTGCCCTTGTCTCCCCTAACAAATCTTACCCAGGAAGAAATAGATAAGCTAAACAGTCTTAATTTTTTTTTTTAGACAGGGTCTCTGTTGCCCAGGCTGGAATGTAGTGGTAGTGGCATGATTATGGCTGACCTTGACTTCCTGGACTCAGGAGATCCTTCCACCTCAGCCTCCCGAATAGCTGGGACTATAAACATGTGCCACCACGCCCAGTTAATTTTTTTATTTTTTTGTAGGACGAGCTCTTGCTGTGTTGCTCAGGCTGGTCTCAAACTTCTAGATTCAAGCAATTCAACCACCTTGGCCTCCCAAAGATTACAGGTGTGAGCCACCATGCCCAGCCTGAATAGCCCTATTAAAGAAATTGAATTTGTCATTAAAATCCTTTCCACAAAGAAAACTTCAGGCTCAAATGCCTTCACTTGGGAATTTTAACAAACATTTAAGGAAGAAATAATATATCAATTCTACACAACTCTCCCAGAAAATTAAAGATAAAGGAATACTCTCTAATGTCCTATGAGGACAGAATTAGTCTGATACCAAAATCCAGACAGAGACATTACAAGAAAACTACAGACCTGTATTCTTCATAAATAAGAATCAAGAATTCTTAACAAAATTTTAGCAAGTTGAATCCAAGTATCTATAAGAAGGGTAACACATTATAGCTAAATGGGGCTTATCTTGGAAATGCAAGCAAACTATTGAGGAAATCACTACCAATCAGAGTTCTAGCTTGAGGAAAAACACCATTTTTCATCTCTGACCCAGGTCAAACACCTCATTTTATAAAACTGAGGCAAAAGTACAGAGCAAATTGTAGTTAACCTAAAGCTAGTATTGAAGACTCCTGATTCCTAGTCCAATGTGCTTTCTACAACACAAGTTTAAGAAAATTTGAGTAGAAAGAAGCCTAAAACCAGGGTGTAATAGAGAGAGGCTTGCAGAAAACCATGAGGGGGAAAAAAATAAAGGGTTTGAATGAGATATCAGAGAAGAACTTTTGAAAAATGTCAATGGTGTATCTAGGTGCTAGTTCCAAATACTTCTATTTTCCATAAGGTTAATAATAGTTTTGGGGCAAAGGAAAAAATTGTCTTCAAGAAAATAGATGAAATTCTTATTTTAAAAGAATTTTAATAATGAAAGTGTTCAAATGACTCAAACTCTTTTTGACCTAACATGAAAGTGATTCTCATGACCAGAAAATTACCCTATTTTGTAATTATGCCTTAATTGCAAATAAGACCAAAAAGAAAAATGATGTAAGATTCCACAGAATGCCAAGCCAATAAAATCATATGGCGGTACACAGAAATATTAATCTTAATGAGAAAATACATCATTGGTTTGAAGCACAAATAAAAATTTCTCTTAAAAAGCAATGACCTATTTAATAGCTATCTGTAAGCCATGTGCTCATTTTATAAGAATCACGTGTTATTAAAATGTATTAAAATGAAGACAGAATCCTAGTTGATGGCAAACAACAAACAAACCCACAGACTGTGGATCTGCCAACCTTTTTAGCCCTATATGAGTGCCCCGTGAACAAGACTTCGGTCTTACTCATCTTCATATTGTCAGTACTAGCAGAATCCCAGGTACGTACTCAATCCTTTCTTCTTACTCCCAGCCTCTTGTCACATGAGATGATGAACATCCTTGCTGAGTTTTCTTACTTGCATCCAAGAGCATCAGCACAAAAACACTTCTACATGAGTCTTAGTTCCCTAAATTGTAAAGCAGGGATAGTGACATCTGCCTTGTGGTTCACTGAGAGCAATAAACGATATAATGTACTTACCCTTGCACAGTTCCTGTCTTAGGAAGTGCTAAGTGAATGTCAGTTTCTTTCTCCTTCTCATTCCCTCTTCTCTTACAGAATTTCCAATTTAAATATTAGGGACACAAAGTTTAACATATATGAAGCTTATAGAACTGCCCATGATGTCACCTGCTAAACTAGATGCTACCAATTCCGAGATAATTATTGCATTAACTATAATTTTCTCTCTTATTTTTGTTATTGTTAAACTCATCAAAGGATTTATTCCAGAAAATGATTTTAAAAGGGTTTGTGAATGAAAACCTAAATTTGTACCAGGCAAGTAACAAAGAGAACGGCTGAGAAGAATCTCCCTCCCAAAAAACAAGCCATTATGCTGGTAGCCCAGCAGCTGTGGCCCATTTTCATCTCATCGTTATTTTTAAAAACTTTTCATTTGGAAAATGTCAAACTTTCAGAAAAGACGCAGGCACAAAGAATAATAGTTCTAAGAACACCTGTAAATCCTTTATCCAGACATACATATATATACACACGCACATATATACATAATCTTTATATACATTAAATACTTTTCTGAATCATTTGTTGCAGTTGAAAGCTGTGTCCATCATGCCCATTATGATAAATTTTAACTTTAACTAACATTCATGCATTAAAAATAGATACTTGTGTACAATTTGTACATGGTACGAAATCCAAAGTGTACAAAAGGAGGGAGAAAAGTCTCCCTCCCACCCCTATGCCCCAGACATTGCTGTCTTGGCATGAAAAAGGAATGTATCTTGAGAATCTCTGAATTCATTTTCTTCCCCATTGCATGAAAACTTCCATATAACCAAAACAACTGAGAAAATTATAGAGAATTACTTAAAAGAAAGAATCCAAGAGACCTAATCTAGACTTCCTCAGAAGCCACTGCTCCTTCTGGTACTGCAAAGGTTTAAGATGTTTGGCTTTACTTAGCCCTTTAGTTTTTCATACATTTCTTCATTCATCTGCCAGTCTTTTGTTGAGTGCTAGGCTCTGTGCTCTTGTGGCAGATTGCATTTTGCAGCAAGATTTCCCATTCCACATGCTCTTTTCACAGAGTGACTCTGACACTCCTCCCACGGATAGGTAGCATCTCTGTGCCTTGTGACCACAGCAGAGGTGTCGCTATTTGACTTCCAAGGCCAGGTCATAAAAGGCAATGCAGCTGCCTCTGCCTGCTTCTGCAGGGATGCTCAATTCTAGAACCCAGACACCACTGTGTGAGGAAGCCCAAGCTGTCCCACGGAGAAGTCCACATGGAGAGGAACTGACAATTTGCACCTGACTCCAGTCAGGTGAGTGGGCCATATTAGAAGGAGATACTCCAGCCCCATTAAAGTCACCCCAGCTGACACTATGTGGAGATAAAGATTTATAAACAAATTAAATAATGTTGTTTGTTTTAGGTCACCAAGTTTTGGGTGTTTTTCCCCCACAACAATAGATAACCAGAACAGCTAGCCTCAGAAGAATACAAAGATATGCCGGGCTCGGTGGCTCAGCCTGTAATCCCGCGCCTTTGGGAGGCTGAGGTGAATGGATTGCCTGATCCCGCGGGTTCGAGACCCGCCTGGGCAGCGAGACCTTATCTCTACAACAAATCAAAAAATCAGCCGGGCGTGGTAGCGCGCACCTGTAATTCTGGCTACTCGGAAGGCTGAGGCAGAAGCATCGCCGGAGCCCAGCAGGTCGAGGCTGCGGTGGCTGGGAGCGGCCACTGCACTCCAGTCTGGGCGACAGAGTGAGACTCCAACTCAAAAACAAAAACAAAAACAAAAACAAAGATAGAGTGACCTATTGGGGTAGGAGGCCTGCCTCTAAGAAGCTCATGCTGTAGTGGAGAAGCCTCTAGAAGTCAAACAAAAATTAATTAAATACAATGTAATAAGTGCTCTCTATAGAAATAGAATTTTCATATAAAATTTTAAGAGAGGAGTCAGGCACAGCAGCTCACATCTGTAATCCCAGCACTTTGGGAGGCCAAGGCAGGTGAATTGCTTGAGCCCAGGAGTTTGAGACCAGCCTAGGTAACACAGTGAACTCTTTTCTCTACAAAAATAAAAATAAAAATAAATTATCCAGGCCTGGTGTTGAGCACCTGTAGTCCTAGCTACTTTGAGAGGCTGAGTTGGAAGGATCACCTGAGCCCAGTAGAATGAGGCTGCCATGAGCCGTAATTGTTGTGATCATGCCTCTGCACTCCAGTCTGAGCAACAGAGACCCTGACTTGAAAAAATTTTAAGAGAGGGATGAAATTAACTGAATTTGATGGGGCCTCAGAAAAATTCTTAGAAAATAAAAGTTGTTAGGCCTTGAAGGATGAGTAGGAGATCACTGGGTAGAAGAAAGAGGACAGCCCAAGGTTATTTCCATCACTTCAGTGCTATTCGACTTTGTAAAGTGCCAGGAAGGGTGGTAAAAGGGGCAAGGCCAGGGGTAGGATAAGAACAGAGGGAGGTCAGGGTTTTTCAAAACGTGGTCCTATAGAATCAGCGTGCCTGGGCATCCCAGGTGATCCTGACCCCAACTATGTTTAAGAAACACTTGTATGAGCTGAGTGGAATTGAACTTCTTTTCTTCTTGGTTTCTTTGTTAAGGTGAGGAACCGTCACATTTCTGCATTCTGTAAGCAATACTACAGGAATGCACCATAAAACTGTGTAAGATTTCTTTTAAATACCATACTATTTTACCCAAACTGCAAGCTGAATGCTTCTTTTCCCCTCAGGTAAGAAAGTGGCACATTGTTTTCCTTTTTTCTTAAGGAAGCAAACTTACTTTGGCCAATAAAATGCTCTCCTTGACTTCAGAAGCTGAGGTTATTGGTGAGAAGACTGGGCAGTTGCAGAGAGGGTCAGTTATTCAAGTTGGATATGTTGAAACTTACTCCACAACCCCTCTGACTGGGCAGCTGCTGAAAGCATTGGCTTTTGTTTGTGGTAAACACTGCAAACTCCCAGCATCTTCTAGAATCTTCTAGACTGTGGGTTGTACAAGAGATGAGGGTGATTGGTATCATGGCAAGTACAGAAACACAACCATGAGAAGAATCTTCTGGAAGAAAAAATCAGGGCTTGGACACACTTCTTGAAATCAGACATATAGAAGCAGGGTGAAGACACGGATTCGCTTTTCAAATGTTAGTAAGTGATCTTAATCAGATAAGTGTGGCTTTCACCCAGCTCCCACACACTCTGGTTTGAGGGTGAGCTAGACTGGTGTGCACTTTATTAAAATCAGCAAGGCTCTTATCCAAGGGAAGTCCTGGTGTTTTTCTCTTTTAGATCACTAGGAGGATTGTAAATAAAACAAATGCAGAAAATATAAATTCCTCATCTCTTCCAGTCTCAACAAAACCATAAAGGAGCACATCTATTTTGTCTAAAGGATTCAGTACTTCGCTGAAAAATGGATTTATCAGATCATATAAAAAAGGGGAGAGGAAGGAGGAGGAGGGAGAGAGAAACAAGGTAGTGGAGAAGGAAGAAGAAGAGAAGGGAGAGGAGGAGGAGGAGGAAGAAGAGGAGAAGGAGAAAGAGGAGGAGGAGGGGAAAAGGAGCTTGTGGAATGGAGCCCAGTGGAGGAGGTGCAGCCTGGGGCATTTCTTTGTGAAGGCTCCAACCCCTAGTCAGGTGAAAACGAACTTCAAGTCCTAAAGGGAGAAGAAGGAACTGAGGGGAGGAGAGGGAAGCTGATGCAGAAGGGAGGGAGTCCGAGTCCTAGTGAAGAACCGCTGGTTGCCGGGAGGTCTGTGGACTCTGCTTCTCCAGGGTCACGGATCTTGGCAGCAGCTGCTGGCAGCATGCTCCCCTCCTCCTTCCATTGGTGCACATGGCTCCCCACCAGATGAAAGGTCCAGGGAAGCTGCTCTTTTTATGAGGCAGTCCAGGAATTGCGATTTACAGGAAGGAGACACCACTCCTAGGTTTGGGAACTCAAATCCCAAAGAGATAGGATCTATGGCATATATTTTAATTCCTTCTTTTCCCTGAGCTAGAGCCCTTCCAAGGAAGCTGTCTATTAACATCTAAATCAGGAGGTGCTCAGGGCTTAGAATCCAAAACATGACCGTCCATTGCCTAATCTAGCTTCCCCCACTCATTCCAACTTTTGCAAGAGTTTATTTCCATTGCATTTAACTCCTAAACTTTCATTCTTCATGATATAATTGTCCTGTACGGGATTTTGCAAACCCAAGTTTATGTTAACATAATATCAAAGAAAAAAATTCCTTACAACCAGTAGGACATCAAAGGCAAGGCTGGCTTTACTCCATTGGCCAGTAGACAAGCCAGTAAAGTTGCTGCTGGGTTACAGGCTCTGGGCGGGGTCACCTAGGGAGGGGAAACAATGGGACTCAGCCATTACTCACCACCTGAGTTCACTCCCCTTGCAACCCCGGCCAAAAGATAAACACCAAGAGGGAAAAGAACTTTGCGCAAATATCTCCAAGAAAACAAAGAACAATGCTCATGTCTTTTATCTGCCCAAGTGAGCTCAGGCAAAAAGCCACATTGGAGACTTACTTTTCTTTCACATTTTGTAAGCCCATTGTTCCCTAACACCAGTCGCTGTACCCCCAAGCAAGGGGAACCCCTATCCCTAAGGATGAAGAGATTGTGAGGTAGTAGGATCAGCCTACGTCCTCCAAGAAGGCAAAAAAGTAACCTGCTCGAGGAATGGCAAAAAGGAAATGGGATCTTTTCTTCAAAGTTCTCACAAGTGCTTTAGAAAGTCCAATAATCCAAATTTTTATCATGAAAAAGACAGTCGCAGTCTCCCCTCCCGATCTAATTGCTTCTTATATTCTCCTTCAGATTTCTAAATAATGTGCTCATGCTGCCATTGATTTATCCATTTGGAACCTCATTTATTGGCTTCTGTTATGTTAGAAGACTCATACTTTTCTATTTTGCCTCCTCCATTCTATCCAAATAGATAAATTATAATTTTTTGTTAAATCAACACTTTGTGTTTGTTATTAGATACCATTCAACTCTGGGGACAGAAGTGACTATAGTTTTATTTCGTCTTCCTGAATCCAAGGTTGCTATTGAAAAGTATTGTGTCGGTCAAGAGTGGTGACTCACGCCTGTAATCCCAGCGCTTTGGAAGACTGACGCAAGAGGATTGCTTGAGGACAGGAGTTTGAGACCAGCCTGAGCAACACGGAGAGAATCCCTGTCTCTACAAAACAATTTTTAAAAAGAAAGAGAGAGAGAAGTCCTGTGCCATTCCAATTCCTGTTCCTTTGAACAGAACCTATTTTTTAAAAAAATTTATTTTAAATATGTGGGATATAATTCAGGATTAGGAACCTATTTTATTATCTCTCTAGGGAAATTTTTAGGGTTTTCTCTTCATTCATGGTCTCTGAAATTTCAAGACAATGTAACGTAGTGTGGATCTTTACAAATTCACAGGACTTTTTCTGGTGTTATTTCTTTGCCAATTCCTTCACTTTCATTTGCTTTATTCTCTGAAATTTATCTCAGGTGAATGATAGCCCTTCTGGAATAATCCTTTTATTTTCTTATCATTTCTTCCCAATTGATCATTTCTATCTTTTTTGTTCATTTTTCTGGGAGAGTTTCCCACTTTATCTGCCAAATCTTCTGTGTGTGTGTTTTTTCTTTTATTAGCTCTTCTATTTTTAACTTCTAAGAGCTCTTTCTTGTTCTTTGATTGTTTCTGAGTTAAAGCATCCTGCTTTTGATTAATAGGTACAGCACCATCGCTTATCTCTCTAAGAATATTAAATATGTTTTTGTGTGTTTACAAAGGTTTATTCTGTTCTCTTGCATTGTTTCTGTTTCCTCCCAAGTCTTTTTTCCTGGTTGAATAATTTTGAGCTTTTTTATGTTGAAGTCTTTCTTCCAGAATCAGGTGATCCTTGGAGGTGGTTCATATCGAAGGCTGTGATCCAAAAATCTGATTCGTGAGTTTGCTTTGAGGCTTATGGGCAGGCTTGTCAGCTGGTGAACTGCATTGAGAGAAACCCAGTGGTGAGGCAGCCTTGTCAGGGAGGGACCCCAAATGGCCTTTCTGATGACTTTTTCTCTGCAGCAGTTCAGTTCCTCCAGGACAGAAACCCTGCTCCCTGACTGGAGAGGATGCATGTCTTGTTCCGGGAGAGGTGGGTGCTGGGTAGTGGAATCACCACCATTCAGTCATTGTCAGCCCCAAACCTCACTCTTGCCCTCCTCTGTGCAAAATATGACTATGTCCAGAGCCATTTTGGTTCCACATCTCTAGAGAAAAACTTCCAGCCTTAAGCAAGCAGGTGGCAGAAGGGGACAGGAAGGAACTGTCTGGTTGCATGGTTGGGAAGGACAGTTGAGGATCTAATCCCAGATGTTAAGCAATCCCCTGTATTCAGCCTCTCAACTCTTGGCTGCCTCCTGCAGCACCTGGTACCACAGAACCTTAGCTCTTCCGGGGTTCTGCTGGGAGGAGGCAAGGGTGGGCACAGCTCACTCCTCCTTGGAATGTCCTCTGAAGACTCAATCAGTCACCACTTCATCATCTGCTTTCCATCTGCCTAAGCTGTGGAACCATTTGAGAATCTGTGTGAAATCTTCCAGTGCATCTATTTTTGTGTATTTATACCTTTTTTATTCCTCTACTAGAATTTTTAGCTGAGGCTTTGGAAGACAAAGTCTTTGGTCTGCTATGTTTAATCAAAAACTGTCCCACTATTTTTTTTTTTTCTTGAGTCAGGGTCTCACTCTGTCCCTCAGGCTGGAGTGCATTGGCATGATCATGGCTCACTGCAGCCTTGACCTCCTGGGCTCAGGCAATCTTCTGCCTCAGCCTCCCGAGTAGCTGGAACTACAAGCTTGTGCCACCACACTCAGTTAATTTTCTGATTTTTTTTTTTTTTTTTTTTAGAGAGACAAGGTTTCATCATGTTGTCTAGGCTAGTCTCAAACTCCTGGGCTCAAGTAATCCTCCCACCTCAGCCTCTCAAAGTGCTGGGATTATAGGCATGAGCCACTGAGCATTTGCTCTTGCAGAAATCTACTGCCAAGAGTCCATGGAGCCCATTGGGTTTTCTGGGCTTATAAAGGTGGAAGGTTCTAACCTTGGATCTGCCAAGCACTGGATGTGTGACCTTGGGTCAACTGATTCACTTCCTTTGGCCTCATTAAAAGTGAGGGATAGGGTAGGGCTTCTGTGTATTAAACTTTTCTTGGTAAATTGTTAAATTATCATTAACAGAATTAAATCATCTGTTGTGTTAAAGAGAATATTCATAATAATAACTGAGTGAGGTAGGTACACAGCAACCCCATTTTTCAGATGAATTTATTAAAAAGTGGCCTAGACCCTCTAAGAATGGAGATACTTGTCCAGTGCCTTGTGGTTTAATTCTCTCTTTTTTTGTTGTTTCATCTTTCATGTAAAATTCATATTTTTTATTGATAGTTTAGTTTGGAAAGTTAAATGTGATGATTTTGGAAAAGACTTGGCTATTTTTAGGAATACAGAAGGAAGGAAAACTAAATTTCCCCAACCTTGGGGACCTTAGCCAATTATATAGCTCAATTTATTATTTTCTTTAAATGCTGAGGTTTTTTGGGTTTTGTTTTTTAACAGCAATAGGCTTAATATGAACTTAACAGCTAAGTACATCAAGAGAAAAGAAAACTGGGACCTTAAATATTAGGCGATTAACTACATACTTTAATGTAATGCACAATCAAAGATACTCTCTTTGGTATAAATAGTTCCATCAATTTATTGTCTCATGAAGCACGTTGTAGATATGCACATTTGTGCCTTTGGATGCTATTTTGTGTACCTTCAGAATCTACTTTTTTCACTTTACAAAACAAGCCATAGTCAATCTCTGTGCTTTCCAATCTTAGTGCTGCCTTCGTTCTGGTCACCTGAGTGCGTTCAAATCAGAACACCTGACTGCAAGTAGATCCCATTTGTTTGTCTTTGTATCTCACCCAAATGGATTTTGCCCGTGTCACCAGTCACACCTTCACTTGGCAAACATACATCGCCAGCCAAGCACTGTTCTAAGGCGCTTGGGATGCAGCATGAAAAAAACCAAGATCCTTGGTCTCAGGGAGTTTACTACCTGGCAATAAGTATTAATACAATAAGTAAATTCTGCAGTGTGTTGGAAGGTGATGAGTGCTATGGGGGAAAAGAAGTGCTCTGGTAAGGGGGTCAGGGGCGTTGAGGGAGGGTGCCAGAAGAAATTAACATTTGTGTAAAGATTTGAGGGGTGAGGAAACGAGCCATGAAGATATCTGGCAAGAGCTTTCCTGGCAAAAGGAATAGTCAGGTTACAAGGTCTCAAGGAGAGAGTGTGTCTGGTCAACTGGGGGTAACACTACTTTCTGAGGAGTGACGAATTTGGGGAAAGAATTCTAAGATGGTTATTTTCCCTGATTTCAGGCAAATAAAAAATAAAACAAAGCTTTTATTTTTATTTTTTTTTTGGATGGAGTCTCACTCTGTCGCCCAGACTGGAGTGCAGTGGCCGCTCCCGGCCACCACAGCCTCGATCTGCTGGGCTCCGGTGATCCTTCCGCCTCAGCCTTCCAAGTAGCTGGAACTCCAGGTGCGCGCTACCACACCCGGCTAGTTTTTGATTTATTGTAGAGATGAGGTCTCGCCAAGTTGCCCAGGCGGGTCTCGAACCCACGGGCTCAGGTAATCCACTCACCTCAGCCTCCCAAGGCGCGGGATTACAGGCTGAGCTACCGAGCCCGACTAAAATAAAGCTTTTAAAGAGAAGAGAAAGGGTGACAGAGTGAGAGCTTGGAGGCACAGAATCTATAACAGTGGCATGAAGGTGGCATGGGAAAATTGGGAAACCAGAAAACGTGATGGAACAATGAAGGTAGCCCTTTGGACTTAAGAAACCCCCACAGATCTGGTTAACACAGGGCCTGAATCTCACTCACACTGCATTTGCAGCATCTGGCCCAGGGTAGAGCACATGATAAGTTTGAGCAACATCTGTTGAAGGAAGCAATGACTGAATGGAACCGTGCTTAACACATGACTCTTTTTCTTACGCTTTGTGCGGTCTGCTGCAAACTTGTCTTTGAACGGTTAGTTATAAGGAGACTTCACCTCAAAGAAAATTTAGCAATAGTTTTTCAAAGCTGTTACGGAGTCTGGGAAGTACTCGTAAATGTACTAAGAGATCTAGGAATGTGGGGAGATGCGATCAGTTAGTTGAACCAAGCATCCGAGTGCCATGTGTGTAAGATCAAGATGTATGTTAATGGGGTTGGGGGAATGGATATTAATGGAGCCTGCAGATAGACAAACCATTTTAGAAACCATTTAGAGTGCATTTATAAACACTCCAGAGCCGGGCTCGGTGGCTCAGCCTGTAATCCCGTGCCTTTGGGAGGCTGAGGTGAGTGGATTGCCTGAGCCCGCGGGTTCGAGACCCGCCTGGGCAGCGAGACCTCATCTCTACAATAAATCAAAAAAAAAAATCAGCTGGGTGTGGTAGCGCATGCCTGTAATTTCGGCTATTTAGAAGGCTGAGGCGGAAGGATCGCCGGAGCCCAGCAGGTCGAGGCTGCGGTGGCCGGGAGCGGCCACTGCACTCCAGTCTGGGCGACAGAGTGTGACTCCAACTCAAAAAAATAAAAATAAAAATAAACACTCCAGCATGATATTGAATTGCATCAAGGTTCTTTTGGTTAAAGTAACAGAAGCCACTTCAAACTCACTTACACAATAATAGGGAGTAAGTAATTTATTGTAGGGATCTCACAGCAGGAAGATCAGGCAGATGATCCCAAGGAGCTGAAACCTAAGACCAGAAAGCCAGTCAGGAGCCAGGTGGGGGCTTCCTGCAGTCTTGCTCCTGCTCCCTCATGTCCTCACCTTTGTCCCCATTCCTGGCTCTGTGCACACATACCCCTCCTTTCCCTTGGCAGACCACCTGTCTTCCCTGTCCATCCACCTGGCCTCCTCCCTACTCCTGGGTTTTTGTGTTGCCTCAGCTTCAGCAATAAACTGAGCCTGGGACTCATATTTCTCAGTCTTAATTCCAAACTGGTGGGAGAAAGGGCTTGGCACTGCTTAGGTCAATGTCCCCCTCTACTCCAAGTAACTGCAACTGGTGGGTCAGTCGCCCATTTAAACACAGTGGCCAGGGTGCTGACAACTGACCTAAGTCAGTTTGGCTGTTCACATTTGTCGGTTTCCTTTTTGGTAGATGATGGCCATCCCCAATGGCGAGAGGTATGTGAGGGTCACAGTTTCCCTTCCTCAACACCTCACCGTGAGGAGGTGTGTGAAAATGAAGGCAGATCTCCTTCGGAATTCTGCCACACATACAAACTTTTACAAATAAACAGGCACAAAAACATAAGCTCTAGCAGCGGAATCAGCTCAAATTCCAGTTGTGTTAATGACTGAATCCTCTGGAACCTGTCAGGGCGCAGAACTCAACCAGCTCCCTAACCCCAGCAACTCTCCAAAGGGGGTTAATCTGGGACTTCAAAGGTTAACCAACTAGACCTGGATTTAGATGAAAACTAACACACACCCCGCTGGGCACAGAGGCTCACACTAGCACTTTGGGAGGCTGAGGTGGGAAGATTGCTTGAGCCCAGGAGTTTGAGACCAGCCTAGGCAATGTGGTGAGACCTCATCTCCACAAAAAAATAAAAAATAAAAATAAAAAATTAGCCAGGTATGGTGGCACATGCCTGTAGTCCCAGCTACTTGGAAGGCTGAGGTGAAAGGATTGCCAAACCCAGAAGGCTGAGGCTGTAGTGAGCCATGATTCTGTCACTGCACTCCAGCCTGGGTAACAAAGTGAGACTCCGACTCAAACACACACACACACCCCTAGGGTGCTAAAGGGCCCCTGTGAGATGATTAGGCCTCCTTTAAAAGTGGTTTTAGAAGCCCCTTCCCACAACCTGCTGCTTACATGTCACTAGCCAGTCCTGCCAGCAAAAGCATCTGGGAATGTTCTTTTTCAGTCGGGCATATTACTCTCTGAACAAGACAGGGGTTCCTGTTATCAAAGCAAGTACAAACCGGCTAGCTAGGCAGCAGCCTGTGTTGTACCAGCTGATCTAAACCAAGTCTCTCAACCCTTGTCTCAGTTTTCTTATCTATAAAATAGGATTATCAATACCCACCCTGCCAGTTTTTCAGGGTTTTTGTATCAAATGAAAACACTTCAAAAATGGAGATACCTTGTTCAAATATAAGGTATTACACAAAGAGTTTATCCAAGAAATCGCAGGATTGTAGAACAATTACAAGTAACCATATATAAATACTTATTCTCAATCCAAAACTCACTTCCGCCATTTTTTTCTTGTCAAGGATCCTATGTGGACTGACTAGGTTCTGTGAGGCTGAGTGGACATCCACAGAGGCTACTAGAAGATTAGGTAACATCTATTGCAGCTTGCTCTGTGCCAGGAGCTGTGTTTCACATGAATTATCTCGTTTAATCCTCTCTTAAACTCACAGGGAGGACACTGCTATCATCTTCACCCTGTTGATAAGGAAACAGATTGAATGTAATCAGGCAGAGAGTGAGGGGGCAGGATTTGACTCTTAGACATATCTGAAATCATTCTCCAGTTGTAAAATGCCAAGTCTTTTTTAGAAATGCTGCAGTATGTGTACTGGGTATAAGTGTGTCCCTCAAAAAGACATGTTGACATCCTAAACCCTGGTGCCTATCTGGAAACAGGATCTTTGCACGTGCAATCAAGTGACGATGACGTCACACTGAATTAGAGTTGGTCCTAATCCAGTGACTGGTATCCTTACAAGTTGAGGGACATTTGGACAGACACATGGAGGAGAAGGCCATGCAAAGGCAGAGGCAGGGATTAGAGTGATGTATCTATAACCCAAGGAATGCTAGCAAACATCAGAAGCCAGGAGAGAGGCATGGGGTGGCTTCCCTCTCAGAACCTCCAGAAGGAACCAACGCGATCAACACCTTGATTTCAGACTTCTGGCTGGCAGAACTGTGGGAGAATATGTATTAATTGTTTTTAAGCCACCTAATTGGTGGTGATTTGTTACAGCAGTTCAGGGGAACTAATACATGCTGCAAATGTGAAAAGAACCTGCCAGAGCCTAGTGTGGCTTGCTGTTCTCACTACACTGGCCCACATGAGGCTGGGCTAAGGTAATGAAGGAACCACCAGGAGATGGACATAGCCTCAGTTTTCTGAGTGACCACTACTGTCTTCACAGAACAAGCCAGGCTTCCCGCAGTCATGTAATAGGGTCTCTGGAGAGAGAACCCTGCCAGTGTTGAGTCTGCAGAGAAGCTGAGCCACAACCATGAGAACTAACCCACATGCTCAGGACACAGGATCTGTTAAGGCTTGGCAAAGGGGAAAGCCACTGACTTTTCTTTCTATCCCACTTTTATTGTGATTGCACTGAAACATTTGTTTGTGGGAACTGGATCTATTTCCTGAGTGAAGAATCACTGGCATCTTCAAAGACCAGGGCATTCTGCACTTTGGTCATCCCACCTTCAAAAATGTCAAATCTACATATCACCTCGGCCTTTTAAAAGAAGTTTTGTTGCATTCCCCAGAATGGAGAGCCAGAATCAGCTGCCATAAATAAAAAGCAAAAATATTGACTGGGTGTGGTGACTCACGCCTGTAATCCCAGCACTTTGGGAGGCCGAGGTGGGAAGAATGCATGAGGCCAGGAGTTCTAGACCAGTTTCACAACATAGTGAGACTGTGTCGCTACAAAAACATCAAAAAATTAGCCAGGTGTGGTGGTGCATACCTGTAGTCCCAGCTACTCAAGGGGCTGAGGCAGAAAAATTGCCTGAGCCCAGGAGGTCAAGGCTGTGGTGAGCCTGGGTCATGCCACTACACTCCAGCCTGTGCAAAAGAGAGTGAGACCCCCCCCGACTCAAAAAAAAAAGTAAAAATATTAACATAAAATTATTTTTCTGTTTATTATTTATATATCATGGAATACTCTGGCCAGGGAAAATGTGATTGATAAACAGAGGTGGAATTAATGTCACTCCAACAGGTTAGAGAGTTTTTATGAATAGAACTATTTTGAAAACTACTGGCCGGGCTCGGTGGCTCAGCCTGTAATCCTGCGCCTTTGGGAGGCTGAGGTGAGTGGATTGCCTGAGCCTGTGGGTTCGAGACCTGCCTGGGCAGCGAGACCTCATCTCTACAATAAATCAAAAAAAATCAGCCGGGTGTGGTAGCGCATGCCTGTAATTCCGGCTACTTGGAAGGATAAGGCGGAAGGTCGAGGCTGCGGTGGCCGGAAGCGGCCACTGCACTCCAGTCTGGGCGACAGAGTGAGACTCCAACTCAAACAAAACAAAATAAGAAAGAAAACTACTGGAAAAACTAGCTCAAATCACAATATGAAAGAAATTTATTATGGTAAATTTTATTATTGTAGTGCTTTGAGGCTCTCAGACTCCCCCACACCCACCTGCTTGGCACTACATTCTATGGAGAGAACGTTCTGGAATGGGACACACCGAGCAGGATTTTAAATACATGAGCGCTGCTCCCATTTAAAAGAACAGATGGTGGTGTCTCAGCTCTGAGAAAATTAACACTATGGACATCTGCCATCTGCGTGACCTTGCTGAAGTGTCACTTTATCACCCCTGATTATAACTGGCGATATGTCTTGTCTTGAGTGGAGAAAATAAATAAGACCACTGAGCTAAGAAGAGAGCTTTTCATTACGTGGGCCAGAGGAGAAATCTGGAAAGCCAGCCAAAGAATACAGGCTAACCTTTGTTCAGACACCAGTGTGAAGGCGAGAGAAAAGGGCTGTGGGATAAAGAGATATTTGTGTTTCCAGCTCTCAGGGGCAGTCAGAATGCGACACTCCACAGTGGACAACAAGCCCTTCTGATACACTGAGGCTTGACACAGACAAGTGCGTCTAGTTAGGTCTAATAGTGCTTTTCCTGGAGCTTACGGTGAAGACCCCTCCCTGCATGTGGTCCCAATATGGTTGTGGGGGTCCAGCATGCCCTGGAAGTCACCCAGGCTGTAGGCATGAACGTGCAGGAGTACAGCCTCCATGTAAAACACCAATGAAGCTATGTGTGTGTTTTCTGCTGACACCTCCTTCCTTGGCATTTACAGTAGGAGTGGGCCAAGAAAATGCAAATTTCTCTCTACAATAATGCTCCCAAATTTACCACGAACCACAATTCCTACACAAAACAACTCAGAAGAGCGTATACCGACCACGAATATAACATTTCTCATAAAAGAAGACTAGGGCCCCCACCCCTCCCCACTCCAGTATGACTGCATCTCAACTAATTGCATCTGCAACAACCCTACTTCCAAATAAGGTCACATTCTGAGGAACTTGGAATTAGGGCTTCAACATGTGAATTTTGATGGGACACACTGTGACTCACAACATATCCCCAGGCCTGAAAGAGAGTGGCAGAGAAGGCATTGTGGAGCCTGGTTGAGGACCAGAGCCAGCATATGGCTGTCATCAGAGCGGGCCAAAGTGGTGTCAGCACTGCAACAAAGCAGGGAGTGGCTGGAGAAATCGGTGCTATCCCAGCCTCTGTTGCGTCCCACTCTCCGGAAGACAGAGGACAAGAGAGCCGCGTGATATGATTTAAGTCAGTGCTCCCAGCACAGGGCAGAAAAGGGAAGAGAATGGATGGGGTGTGTGCGTGTATGTGTGTGTGCATTTGTGTGTGCGTAGTATAGAACAAAGTCACCTTAAGGAAACCATTTACATGGCAGAATCAAGGGGTCCAAATGGATTAGAGATAGACATTGATGTATAAGACTTTCCCAAAAATATATCTTGGAAATAGGAGTATTTAGATAAACCAAAAGAGAAAACCAAGCTGTGCCTTCTCTTCCAAAAAAGTTATCAGTATGAAATGTTCTTCTCTGTCACTGAGAAGTCTGGGCAAAGTTGAAGGGCCACATTTCCAATTGATGCTCTGAAAGCCTCTCAAGAAAACATTGCCCTTGGGTACACACAGAGAAAAGCTCTTTTCCTGGTCTCTTCGTGTGACTTGGTCATGCACCTATCCTCCTGAAGCCTAAGTCGCCTCAGATGACCCCTTCACTTTGTGCCCAGTTCAGTCCTATGTCTCCATCTCCCTTCTGCCACCTTGGTTCAGGACCTCTTCACTGCTTTCCTAGGTCCAGTCTTCCAAGTCTCAGTCTCCCACAACCCATCCTTCCCACTGTGGGGTGCATTTAGACTCCCCAGCATGGTGATCTGTGCTCCTCGTGATTTGGTTTCTGCCTATACTTCCAGCCCCAACTTCCTCTCATCCACTCCCCACCCTGCTCTCTGGCTTGCCAACAAAAAGAACGTCTTCTGTCAAGAGAAATTGTAAAAGACTTTTTTTTTAATTAATCAATATCTTTTATTATGGTGTTGTGGGGTACAGTTAAGGGTTAGGTACACAAGTACGTTTCATTCAGGCACCCTGTTGATAAGAGGTGTTTCCCCATCCCCAGACAGATATTTGCTGCCATTGATCCCACCTCCCCCCCCATAGTTTCCCACTACTGTCAGTCATTTTCTTATAGTATTACATTGGATGTTAAAGGTCCATTATATGAGTCTGAACATGTGATACTCGGATCTTTGTTTCTGTGAGAGGTCACTCAGTATTATAGACTCTAGTTCCATCCAGGTTGCTGCAAAGTTCATGATTCTGTTCCTTTTTATGGCTGTGTAGTATTCCATCGTGTATATGTACCACATTTTTTTGATCCAGTCCTTTTTTGATGGGCAGCATGGTTGCTTCCAGGTTCTTGCTATTGTGAACAATGCTGCGATAAACATACGTGTGCAGGAATCTTTTTTATAGAGTGATTTGAGTTCTTCAGGATATATTCCCAGTAGGGGGATTGCGGGGTCATATGGGAGGTTGATATTTAGAGCTTTTAGGAATCGCCACACTGCTTTCCACAGAGGTTGCACTAGTTTACAATCCCACCAACAGTGTAGAAGTGTTCCCTTTTCGCCACACCCTCTCCAGCAGCTGTTATTTTTCGAGTTGTTGATAATTGCCATTCTGACTGGAGTTAGGTGGTATCTAAGTGTGGTTTTGATTTGCATCTCCCTGATGATTAGTGAGGTTGAACATTTCTTCATGTGTCTGTTGGCTGCTCGGATGTCTTCCTTTGTGAAGTGTCTGTTCATATCTTTTGCCCATTTTATAATGGGGTTGTTTGTTTTTTTCTTTTCAGCACGTTTGAAAGACTTTCAAATGTGTAAAAACAAAGATTACTGGGTATCCTGTCCAATGGTCCCTACTGGGCTGTCTTTATTTTTCCTTGTTTTGCACTATTTTATATGTTATTACAATAAGTTGTAAACTCATGAAAGTGGTGCAGTGATTTTTTTAGCCATAAAAGTGCAAATGTGTCCCTCAAGATGCAATAAATTATTGCCCAGTAGATACTGACGATTTTTGTGTCCATTTGTAAATTATTTGCAGTATTTCTAATCACTTCTATATGACTATTCTTTGAATTTTTCTTTGAGCCATTTATAACATCTTACTGGTTTCCTCATTAATTGAGTTAAAGAAAATCTTTGATACATACTCAATTTATCATTCGGAGAGTCATAATTTTATCCTTTTAATTTCTTTTTTAACGTTCCCTATGGTTTCTAGGTTGGCCCATTCTCTTTCTTGCCTCTTTGCCTTTGTACAAGCTGCGGGCACTGTCCAAAATGTTTTCCCTCATCTTTTCCTACCTGATGAACTTCTAACCAACCTTCAGTGAACCTCTAAACAACCTTCTATGCTCAACTACTAAAGGTTGCCTCCTCTGTGAAGTCTTTCCTGATTTCTCCATGAAGTTAGATACTCCTAAGATGGACAGCATCTTGTACATGCCTGTATTTCCATGCTTCGCATACTGTGTCAATATTTGCTTTCCCCACTAGACTTGGAACACTAGTAAATAGGGCCACATTCTAGTCTTCTACTTCTGTCACAGAGTAGGCACTTCACACTAGTACTGGATATTTATCCAATACCTTTACCTGAGTTTTCTTTTAATTCTCATGATGACCTAATCACGTTGGTCATATTTGTGTCCCTGTTTTATAGATGAAGACTCTGAAATTTGAGAATGTAGAGTAATTTGTCCAAGGTCACACAGCTTTGGGAGTGTCTTTGGACTGAGCTGTCTTAACTGCAATGTTATGCTGCTTGTTGATTCAGCAAACCCATGGCCCTCAGGCAATGTTATGCTGTTTGTTGACTCAGCATACCCATGGCCCTCAGGCCCTCTTTAAGCTAACCTTAAACAGAACAACCAAGGGCCAACTTTTGGGTTATTGAAAGATAACATATCTTTTTTGTTTTGTTTTGTTTTTTGTTTTGTTTTGTATGAGCTGGAGTCTCACTCTGTCACCCAGACTGGAGTGCATATTAATACCTTCATTTCTCCCTCCTCAGAAATTAGCCAATATGTGTCAACTGAGGAGAACTAGCTATCCAAACAGATTTTCTGGTTGTTACCATATGATGCAGCTTGGATTAAAACAATCATTCTTGCTCACACAGTGAGCACGGTGCTTGGCACATACACGTGTTTAGCAGGTCTCTGTCCATGGACATACTGCACAAGGGCCTTCGCACTTCTGGAAGCAACCAGAGAACCCTGTTTTAATTTCACCTGGCCCATCCATCACTTGTGGCAAACCTGCTCCTGCCAACGGCAGCCAGTCCTACTCTCAGGGCTGCAGCTGGGGTCTGGAGTTCACAGAAGCCTCTTAAAAATGCACACAGTTGCTCAACTTTGCAAAGCAAGCGAAGGGTAAAATAAATGCCGCTTCGCCTTCTGGGTAAGTGCCCCGCCTCCACAGGGAGTACCTAGGGACCGTGTGACCTCCGGCCACTCACAGGGTGGAGATAACCAGAGCACATTGCCGTAAAAGGGACATGAGAAGTAGGGCTGGGCCAGGCTTTGACCACCTGGAAGGTGTGATTAGGGTGCCTTTGATGTTGATAAGCCAGTCCAAGGGCCCTTCTCTTAGCGTCCCTGCCCGTGGAGGACTGAGCTCGAGCAAGCCAGTGTAATTATTACCCAGGGCTCCAGACTGCTTGAAAGCCAGAGCCAAGGAGGGCAGGCTGGCATGCGAGCCAGCTCGGGGAGGCAAGGGGAGCAGCAGGGCAGGGCCAGCTGCAGATGCATTTCCTCCCTGTGCCAGGAAAGGTTCTAATTCAAAAACAAATGTATGTGTCACTTCCAACTGCTCCGCAGGGCGGGGCATCCTGCCTCGGGATGGAGTGTGAGTGTGCAGGGGGAGCAGTGGCAGGCGGCCAGCGGAAACTGCACGTTTCGCCAAGGCTCCTGCCACTCGGTGGTGGCCATGAAGGCCAGCACCGCACCAGAGGGGAGAATCC
This sequence comes from Cephalopachus bancanus, assembly GCA_027257055.1. NCBI lineage: Eukaryota > Metazoa > Chordata > Mammalia > Primates > Tarsiidae > Cephalopachus > Cephalopachus bancanus. The sequence continues at coordinate 2,861,231 of JAPVLO010000122.1, read as the reverse complement.
AGCCTCCCAGCCATCGCTAAAGACATGGGCACCAGGCAAAGGCCAGGCCCTCAACCACCAGCCAGCCAACCCCTGCCACAGTGGGCCAGATGCTGGGGCTCACTGAAACATCCTCACTTGGTGGCAAAGGCTCTTTCCAACCCTGGAGTGTGGGGCATGGGAGAAGGCCATTATGAGCAGGCAAGGGGTGATTTACCTGTGACTCCCAATGACACATGTGCTGTGGACTCCTCATTTAAGGAGGTAGAGGGCTATTCTGCTCTAAGACAATGCTACCTCTGCCTGGTGGCCCAAGGGCCTGGCTGGACATTTTCCAGAGAAGAGGAACAGCAGACAGTTGTACTTCCCAGCTCACCTGGCCCTGGGCTGCTGAGTAGTCTGTCCCCTCCAACCCAGGCATCAGCACTGCTGGATTCCTCTCAGAAACAGACTGAATCTCATCTCTCTTCAATTGGAAACTCTCCTGGAAGAAGTCCACATCCCTACAGATGTCATTCCAGGTTCCTCCTGGCTCTTTCTGTACAATTTTGTCACGCAACACTTTTGCATTCATATGCCTGACACCCCGGCCCCCAACTCCTCAAGCAAGCCATGTGTTTTCATACCACACAGAGTGTCCTCACCTTCTCTACCTTCTTCTGTTCATGCTTTAAGGCCCAGCTAAAGTGCCACCTCTTAGATCAAGACTCTCCTGCCCTTTCTATCCACACAGAACTTGAATGTTTTCCTCCCTTGGACCCTCATAACTTTCTGTATATACCTTTCCTGTAACATTAAACCATACTATAGTGGACTTCCATGATTATATGTTGGTTTCTGATTCAATTATGAACTCAATAGAACAAGGATTCCTTTTTCTACTCACCTATCTAGCCTCAGTGACTAGTCCAATCCCTGGCACATAGTAGGTGCTCCATAAATGGCAGGAATGAGTGAACAAATGTCCCAAAACATCCCCTTCCTTGGAGAATCTCCTTTTCTTAGGTGGAAGCAATGTGATCCTGAGCCTTCTAGAGGCCAAAGGATATTTATCTGTGGGAAACAGCTCTGGACAAATTCTGCCCTTCCCCCCTCCCTAGAGTAACTCCAAGGCAAAGAAGGCAATGTGCAAACTAACCACTTCCAGACAAATGAACTCTCAGATGCTAACAATTTTGCCGTGTGTTAAGCACAAAGCTAAACCACACACAGAAGTGAAACTTCCTGAACATCCCACACCCAGTATTTAGTTTATGGCTCTGTTGGAATTTGATGACCATAGCCATCTGAGTGAAGATGACCTCTGCAAGAACACAAAGATTCTGGTGGTTCTTTTTGTGTATAATCTTTGGCCTTTATCTTCTGGATGCATTGTACCTACAAGAAGGTAAAATGGCACAATATCCTTGGCTAATGACCTGGGCTGCCCCATCCCTACAAAATTCTGAACGCTAAATGTTACTCTTTTTTGGATTCTTTCGCTTTAAAAAGGATGATGATGAAGATGAAGATAATGATTTGTATTAAAATTGTTGTTACTGAAAATCATCTCTTTTGAAAATAATATAGGCTGACATTTGAAGCAAATATTCCAACTTTCCTAAAGATAGAATTTATAATTTCAGCCATCCTACAGTAAGATCAAGGTTGGCATAGGGAAAGATAGCAATTAAGTATAATAAATTAACGAATATTTATACAGGGGTAGTACCTTTATCAAGCACTTTTATATGTATAATCTCACTAGTAAGAATTGCTCTAACTCACCAGTTCCACAGCTGGCATAAGCGGCAAAAATGTAAATACTTTCCCCCACCCCTGTGCTGCTGAGCATGCCTTTGCTACTCTGTGGCTCACCCCAGGTGGAAAGGAAATCAAATGTCCATTGTCCCTAACACCTCCAATCCCATTTCCAGGAAAAGGAGGTCATAGCTTTTCCTAGCAGAAAGCAGCAGAGCTCCCCCCAACTCAGGTCCTTCCTTTCCCCTCCAGCCAATGTCTCCCTCTACACCATGCTGAACTGCCTAGAGCTCCCCAAATGCCACTGCTACCTCCAACACTCCTCACCATCTCACTCTGCACCTCATTTTGGGTCTAGTTTACATATCACCTCCTCCCAGAAGCCTTTTCTTAGCTCCCAGGGCCAAGTCAGAGCTCTTTCAAATTGCTTCTAGCTCGTCCTCTCCTTCCCTGTCCCAACAGTGATCACACTGCCCCACCATCATCAATGACTTAGCTCTCTCACCCGCAGTGCAGTCCTGGGCCAACAGGAATATAATCCAGGCGTAAATGTGATTTTGAATTTTCTAGTAGTCTCACTGAAAGAGGAAAAAGAACCAGGCATAGTGGCTCATGCCTGTAATACCAGCACTTTGGGAGGCGGAGGCGAGAAGACTGCCTGAGCTCACAGATTCAAGACCAGCCTGGGCAACTTGGCAAGATCTCATCTCTACAATAAATCAAAAAATTAGCCAAGCATGGTGGCATGCGCCTGTAGTTCCAGCTACTTGGAAGGCTGAGATGGAAGGATCATCTGAATTCAGCACATTGAGACTGCAGTGGCCGTGAACGTGCCACTGCACTCCAGTCTGGGTGACAGAGTGAGACTCCAACTCAAAAAAAAAAAAAAAAAAAAAAAAGAAAGAAAGAAAGAAAAAAGACAGAAAAAGGAAAAAGAAGCAGGTGGAACCAATTTTAATATTATATTTTATTTAACCTAATATATCCAAGAAATGATTTCAAAATGAAATCAATATAAAACAATTGCTAATGAGATATTATACATGCTTTTTTTACCCCCTACTAGGCCTTTGATATCTGGTGTGTATTTTTTTTTTTTTTTTTGAGTCAGGGTCTCACTCTGTCACCCAGGCTGGAGTGCAGTGGCATGCTTATAGCTCACCACAGCCTTGACCTCCTGGGCCCAGACAGTCCTTTGCCTCGGCCTCCCAAGTAGCTGGGGCTATAGGCATGTGCCACCACTCTCAGTCAATTTTTTGTAGAGACCGGGTCTTCCTGTGTTGCCCTGGCTGGTCTCAAACCCCTGAGCTCAAGCAATCCTCCAGCCTCAGCCTCCCAAAGCGCTGAGATTCCAGCCGTGAGCCATTGCGCCCAGCCCTGTGTGTACTTTACTCCTACCAAACATCTCCATGTGGACTAACCATATTTTAAGTGTTCCAGAGCCACATGTGGCTGGTGGCTACCATATTGGATAGCGTAGGTTTAGATGAAACTCCTTGAGGTCAGGTCATGGCTCAACGGCTCACACTAGTGTGTCTCAACACAAGGGCAACAATATGAACAGAGTCTGTGAATGTCTTCATACCCCAAGGGAGGGAGGTCTAGAAGCACCACCCTTTGGCTCAATTAACCTGTAAGCACATGTGGATTCAGCTAAAATTCACTGGTCCAGTGAAACTCTCCAAATAAAAGAAAGATGGCTGAGTATGGGCCCATCACATTTATTTGTCAAGCCTTACTCAAAATGGCAGAAATAATCATTTCAACAGCAGCCCCTTGGAATTCAGCATAATGTAATTTAACCTTCGTCTAGTATGGAAACCGCAAAGAGCAGTGTCTCTAGGAGGTTTTCTTAAAATGGATCAGCCTGAAACATTCTCAGTCATAGGACCAGGAGGCAGGAAAAAGAGCCAAAGGAGGAAAGATTGGTATGGAATCATGAGTCGTGCCCACTCTTTGTTCCAAGATTCTTAGAGCTTTCATCCTAAAAGTTATTTATTTATTTATTTATTTATTTATTTATTTATTTATTGAGTTGGAGTCTCACTCTGTCACCCAGACTGGAGTGCAGTGGCCGCTCCCGGCCACCGCAGCCTCGACCTGCTGGGCTCCGGCGATCCTTCCGCCTCAGCCTTCCGAGTAGCTGGAACTACAGGCACGCGCTACCACACCCGGCTAAAAGTTGTTATTTTTAAAGGTGTTTCTCAGAAATAGCAAAGCAGTGGTGTCAGGGAAAACAATGACATCAGCCCCAAACCCCAAAGAAGCAACCCCAGAGAAACATCTCAAAGACATGTGAGGAGGTGAACTGCAGAGCTCAGGGTATGGATAGCCTAGTTTTGCTTTGTCTTGTCAGATAGTTCTGGATTCCCAAATATGCAAATCCCAAGGACTTCTGATGGAAAGAGCTGCTAAACCAGAAGCTCTTCAGCTTCAGTGGGCACAAGAAACACCAAGGGGGTTGGCTACAAATCCAGATGGCTGAACACTATACTTCAGAGGGTCTGATTGAGCTGATTTGAGCAAAACAACTCTAACCAACAGTAGTTATCTATTATCAGTTATCAATTCACTTTTTTCTCACCTTTCTGTCTCTCTCTCTCTCTCTCTCTCTTTTCTTTCTTTTTTTTTTTGATACAGGGTCTAGCTCTGTTGGCCTGGTGGGAGTTCAGTGACATGATCAAAGTTCACTGCAGCCTTGATTGAACAGCCTTGATTGATCCCCCCGCCTCAGCCTCCCATGTAGCTGGTACTACTGGCACACACCACCATACCCAGCTAATTTTATTTTATTTTTTTGTAGAGACAGAGTTTTACTATGTTGCCCAGGTTGGTCTTGAACTCCTGGCCTTAAATGATCCTCTAGCCTCAACCTCCCAAAGTGCTGGGATTAGAGGTACCCAGCCTCACTGCGCTCAACCTCACCTCTTCTTTATAAACTCCCCGACCTTATGCCCTGCGGCCACTGGTATGGTTGTACAGTTCATAGGTTATATAATGGCTCCCACTGAGAAGGCAAGTGGAAGATGGAATTTAGGTGCCCGAGTGGGCCATGTCCACCCAGAGTAATGGACACTCTTTTTTTGGACAGAAGTACCTCCAACTTGCAAACCCTGTGCCATAGTGTGGCTTGTTTCAGCCTAGAGGGCTGCTTTTTTCCTGACTTATGCAAAAATACTATATGGGCTAGCAATAGCCCAAATCTGCTGTCCAACACCATGGCCATCCCATCTTCCTCAGACCCCTACAGCAAGTACCCTCAATAGATCGTTGCTCCAGAAAAGGTAGATGGCTCACCATTTTCCTTACCTATCATTAGCCAGTCGACAGCCACCCAGGTCTTTCCTGAATACTTACGATGCTCCCAGCAGCAGCGGGCCCAGCAGCGAGTCAGCGCTTCCCTGGGGAAGCCTCGACGGCACCTCCACACGAATGAGGAGTGAGTCGGCACTTCAATGCGTCTTCTTCCTGGAAAATCAGCTCTGCTTCACTGAGTTTATGTACCAATAGCAGATTTCCATGGACCTTGACAGTTATCACTTAAAGGACATGGTGGCTGTGTGGAATAGCTCCTGAACAAGTCTCCAGGTTGAGGCTTACCAAGGGGGTGGACCGCTGGGTGGGACAGATGCCCAAGTGACTGACACTTTTTACGAATTCCCTTCTCCTGCTCTTTTCCCCAGCTTTCTCAGTTTTCTGAACTGGGTGAATACTTCATGTGAGACTGTGCGTGTCTGAGCAGACAAGGAGCTAATAAAAGGCTCATCAGACCTGCTCTGAATCTCAGATGCATCCTGCGTGAAGTGAAAAAAGCTTCCCCTGCCAAAAGTGAGGAAAACGCAATCTGGGCTGGGCTGGAAACGCCAGCTCTGCTGTGACCTAGCTAATTGCTACTGGTGCAGAGAGACAAAGAATAGATAAGACTGTGCAGCTGTAAGACAAAGAAATCTGAAAGGGATGGAGCAGTTTAAGAGAAAGACAGCTGGAATCTGAACTCACCTCCCTTCATATGTGGAACAGCTATGAGGTGTCTATTCCCATCAGGTTACAAGCACTGATGGTTGTAATATCCAAGGAAGCACAGGTCCCTCAAAGAGCTCACTCATAGCTGAGCCAACACTTCAGGAGGCTAAGCGGGGAGGATCATTTGAGGCCAGGAGTTCCAGACCAACCCAGGCAACACAGCAAGATCCCAATCCCATCTTTTGGGGAAAAAAAAATTAGCCAGGTGTGTTGGTGCACACCTGTTATTTCAAGAGGCTGAGATGGACGTATTGCTCAAGCCCAGGAGCTTGAGGTTGCAGTGAACTATGATCATGCCACTACATTCCAGCTTGGGCAACAGAGCGAGACACTGTCTCTAAAAACAAAAACAAAAACAAAACTCATTCATAGAGTAGCGAGTTTTATAACTGTAATTATAAACAAATGATTATAGCAAAATGTGGCAAGGAGCAAGAAAGAGAAAGGCACAAAGCACTACAGGCACATCCAGGACAGGAAGGCCCTGGAGGATGATGGGTGGTTCCCTGGGTGGAGCATGGGGAACAGCAGAGAGAACAGCATGTGCAAAGGCAGAGAGGCCAACAAGCCTGACCCAGACAATGAATCACAAGCAATCCTATGTTGCTGAAGCAATGCCTGAAGGAAGGGAGTGACCAGAGGCAAGGCTGGGAAGGCAGGCTTAGACCAGTTTAAGGGACCTTTCAATAGTGTGCCCAAGAACCTGGGATTTCTCCGTGAGGAATCACTGAAGGCTTGTTTAAGCAAGGGAGTAACTGCGATCAAAGAGAAACCTGTGGGGTTTGTTTGCTTTCTTGTTTGTTTATTTAAGTGAACTAGCTTCGAAAAGTAATTTGTGAACTTGGTTATAAAACTCAAACACTCTCCAAATGCAGTAGAGAAAAATAAGCCTCCTCTCTACCCAGTACTGCCAAGCTCCAGAAGCAATCTTTCTTTCTGGTTTTATATGTATTCGACCAGAAGATCATAGGCAAACATATATTGGGTGTGCCAAAAAATGTATACACATTTTAAGAGATGTTATCTGTATGTTACTTTTTGAAGTTGAATTTATAGTAGCAATGTGTAGTATGATGTTTGCTCAAAAGATGGCGTTAGTCAAATGAATGCTAGCCTCACCATGCAACAGGCAGGACAGTCAAAGAAAATGGCGGAAGCACGGTTGTCATTTGAGGAGCTCAAGAGCACTTTGAAGTGGAATTTGAAATCTGAGAACAACGTGGAAGTACAGCAGCAACGGAAGAGTGAGTATGCCACAGAACCTCTAACACGCCTAACAATTGCATGCATTCATGAGAAGTCTGAGACGCATGGTACTGTATGTGACAGGCACAAGGGAAGATCCAGGAGGCCTCACACAAGAACAAGTCCTGCAGTAGTTTGCCAAAATCAGAAGTGTCTGGATACTAATGGGAACCACTCTGAGCAACTCTTGTAATTGCAGAAGTCAAACGTGACTTGTATTCATTTTTGTTATCGGTATATATTGAGTATTACAATTTTAATAGTTTTTTCCTTTCTTAAAATGTGTGTACTTTTTTTGGCACCCTCTAAAGGGCCATACTGTCATGCAGGTTGTATACTGTACAAGTCCATCTAGCCTAGAGAAAGTTAAAATCCATTGTACACTTGCTTGTCAAATTGCTCCCTGGCATGTACCAGAGAGGACATCTTTTCCAAATTTGTCCAAAGGCACTGCATGGGCTAGCTGAGGCCACTTGTACGCATCACACACATATACACATATGCACAGGCACTCACCCATTTTCACAGGTTTTTATATATAGAAGGGGATTTATCCTGTATTCACTGTACAATACCTTCATTTTATAAAGTAACACAAAGATCATTCACATGGGCACAAGTAGATCTACCTAATTTTCTGACGTGGCTACTTGGCTGTCTTTAGCATCTAGGATCTTTATGATTGCAAGTAAAAGATGAACTTACTTTAAACCAGCCAAAACGAAAACCAAAAGAGAATCCACCCAGCATCAGCATGCAGCCCAGCTTGACATCAGCAGGTCAGGCTTCCCAGGGTTAGCTTTCCCATCAAGTCTTCCAGAAGCTCCAGGCTTTTATTTTGTAACTGCAAATTTGCCATGTATACTGCTTCAAGCCTCATGTCCACTCCAATTCATTCTAAGTAGACAAGATTTTGATATACATGAAAAAGTTGCTGCAGCCGGGAAATATGACGGACTGAGTGGCTTCCTCCAGTTGGGGTCCACCCTTTGAGATGGGAGTGCGGACAACACCAAGCCCTTAGAAGAAGCGGGAGGAAATGGATGCTGGAAGACCAACCAGCAAATGGCCCTTACAAATTCCATCATCCAATTCAATAGCTCCTACCAATGATCCTTCAGCTGTTTCCAATATCTTTTTTTTTTTTTTTTTTTTGAGTTGGAGTCTCCAGTCTGTTGCCCAGGCTGGAGTGCAGTGGCACACTCATGGCCACCCCAGCGTCAACTTGCTGGGCTCTGGTGATCCTTCTGCCTCAGCCTTTCAAGTAGCTGGAACTACAGGCGTGCACTACCACGTCTGGCTAATTTTTGATTTATTGTAGAGACAAGGTCTTGCCAAGTTCCCAGGCTGGTCTCGAATCTGCAGGCTCAGGCAATCTACCCATCTCAGCCTCCCAAAGTGCTGGGATTACAGGCTGAGCCACTGACCTGTTTCCAATATCTTGGCATTATTATAAACAATGCCACAATTAACATCTTCCCACATACCTCTTTGCAGGTACAGGGATATCTGTAGAGTAAATTTCTGGAAGTTGAACTCTTAGTCAAAGGGTGTCTGCATCTGTAACTTTGATAGATAGTATGAGATTGCCCTTTGGAGGGGTTGTACTGAGTCATACAACCCCTCCAAAGGGCAATATCATACTGTGCGATTGCTTCTTCTATACATCCTTGCCAGTGTGTTGTCAACTTTCTTAGATCTGCACTTTCAAAGTTCAGTTTAACAATAGTGTGATTATGTTCTCACTCATAAGCAGACCTTGGACAATTATCATAATACTATAAGAAAGGGATTGGCAGTAGTGGGAAACTGCCAGGGGATGGGGGGCACACCTCATCAACAAGGGTACCTGCACAGTGAACATTTGTATACCAAACCCTGAACTGTACCCCACCTCTTTCAAAAAAAAAAAACAAACAGTGTGGTTGATGGATAGGAAGGGGAATAAGGGTGGAGGTAAGAGCAGTAGTCATGCAATTACCATAATAAAAGAAGAGATGATAAGAACCTGAACTAAGGTAGCTGCCCGTGTATTTGAAACTTAGAGGCAGAATCAAGACATGCATGTTATCAGCACAATGTGGCAATGGAAATTTTTCTGAAAATTTTGCATGGAGAAGGTTTCATTTTGATTATTTTTTTAAAGGAAGAAAAAGGAAATATTCTGCTATTAAGATTTTTCCAGTGGAAATACAGAATAAATAGGCTAAGTATCAAAGAACTTAACCCAAACCCTATACAAAATTTAAGTTAAACATGCTCAGATCTCAAAACAAACCTAGAAATGGAATCATGTGTTATCAGACACACATCAAATGACATTCTAGAAGCCCACTTTGCAAATTCTAAACAGTCTACGGTGTATGAGAACACGGCAAAAATGGCCTAATTAAGGCAGAATAAAGCACTGCACCTAAGGACTACTGTTTAATGAGGGAAAAATCATTCCCCTCTGGATACTTCCCCTTGAATCCTGCAGGCCAGAGTATTCTCAGCTCTGGCATCAAATTTGCCATGTGCACTCTAAGCACCATAGCAAGTACCAGTTGGAATAGCCTAAGATTTATCTCTGACACCTTTCTCTCGTTTCAAATGCTATTCTTTTTTTTTTTTTGAGTTGGAGTCTCACTCTGTCGCCCAGACTGGAGTGCAGTGGCCACTCCTGGCCACTGCAGCCTCAACCTGCTGGGCTCCAGCGATCCTTCTGTCTCAGCCTTCCAAGTAGCTGGAACTACAGGCACGCGCTACCATGCCCGGCTAATTTTTTGATTTATTGCAGAGATGAGGTCTCACCAAGTTGCCCAGTCAGGTCTCGAACCTGTGGGCTCAGGCAATTCACTCACCTCAGCCTCCCAAGGCGCGGGATTACAGGCTGAGCCACCGAACCCGGCTTCAAATGCTATTCTTGATGATTTATCAAATCTTCTTGTGAACATAAGGTACTGTATAGGATGCACTCTGCTACTGAGCTGCATAAATCTCCCCGCATTACTCACATTTCTCGGAATGGCTTGAAGTGATTTCTCCAGTGGGAGTAATGATGAGGGGAAGAGAAGTATTTCTTCTTCCAAATCTCCTGACATGAAGCCTTGCTTCTCTTATTATCTTCACCAGTTATTCCTTATTTGCTATAAAAGTCTTGGAGAAGAAAACAAAAAGAAGAACATTTTTGAAGTAGCTACAAAGGGCAAAAAAAAAAATCAAACCTATTTCTCAGAGGTTTAATGAGTCAGTGGGAAGAAGGTCTGATACACAAGGTGGGTGGGGCAGGAGGCGACATCCTGGGTAGAACAGTCCAGGTCATGTTATACCTCTTCCAAGGTGGAAGTCCTTGATGGAAACACTAAGAGGTTTGCAGACCTGAATATCAGAGCTGGAGAGGTTTACCAGGCGTCTGAAGCCATCTGGCACCAGCAGAACCTAAGATCTCAGAGCAATGCCGGATGCTGGGCCCAGCCCATTGCAGCTCACCTGTGCCACAGCCTGCTGCTGCTCTGTGCAGGTCTCTCCAGCAAAGCGTCTGGGCAGGAGGCTTTGCAGGTGCAGCGTGTGCTGCGCTTCTTTCTTCAGCTAGAAAATCTTCCTGAGCTTCTGTTGAGGGCTCCCGTATCTCCCCCAGTTGCCCTTATATTCCAATGCAGATGTGTAATTGGTGCTACTGTGACAGGATGCCAAAGAGCCCCAGGACCAGAGAATTCCCTGAGTCCTCAAACCTAGGCTGGCCCAAGCCGTTCTGTTTGGCCTTGACCTGGATCCAGTCTTACACGTTGACTGATTAAGGCCCAGTAATCCATGGTGGGAAGGAGGATCTTTAGGTAGAGTCAGTTCTCTCTCAGCGATCAGCTCCAGAATGCTGTGTCCCTGGAGATCTTCTCCCTGGCTGGACCCTGAGTCCCATTCCCTGTTTCTGTCTTGCTGTCCCTCAAGGCTGGGAGAAAACCTGCCTGTTCTGTGAAGCTTCCTTTGCCCTCTACCCACAAGAGGTTTTCACTTGTCCTTTGATCACTGCTGTCTGTGATCATTATTGCAGATGCTGTCCCCCAAGAAGCACATGAGGCCCTTAGCCCTTTTGGTCTCTCCTCAGCGTGAAGCATGGTACTGGCTCATGGGGAATACTTGGGCTGTGGAGCCAAGATAGACCATGCTGTTCTATCTTCCCCTAAAAAACATAGTCCATTCCAGAAAAAAAACAAAACAACAGCAACAAAAACCCAGTGTTATGTTCCTAGGTAAAGAACTGTCACAGTGAGAGAGAGAGAGAGAAAGAATATGAACTTCCTAAAAAGGAAAATTTACTATGTGAATTGAAGTGACAAACTAAAATAATATGCACAAAAAGAGTAAATGTACTTGTATTTCAGTATAAAAAAAGAAAGTCAAAAAATTCGATTACAAATACTAAATTAAAAAATAGTGGGTGACTAAATGTAGCCTTATTTATTCTAGATTTTAAGGACAATGTCTTATGCTTTTGTTTTTAACAATTAAAACTTCAGAAAAAGCAGCAGCAGTCAACTTAAAATGTAAAAAAAATAGTTGACTAAGAAAACAGACTCAATATGATTTCTGATTCACTATATGTAAGTATCAATTGAAGCAATATATAGTAGTTTTTTACAGGCTAAATAGTGTGCATAATATTTATTTTCCATACAATTTTAAAGAATGCTTCACACACAGGTGTTTAAAAATAGTAAATAGACTCCTAATTCTATACAGAAATCTGTAAAAGTTAATGACTTTCTTATGTTAATTCTATGTTCTAAATCAATTACTTGAAGATTCACAAGGATGTGGCAATATTTCCATGTATATAGTTCAGATGCAATTTAAAATATATTAGTTCTAAAGCAAAATTTTATCAATAATCCCTCATTATACTCTTTGTTTTGATCCATTTTAATGTCTATAAAACTTCATTAAATCCATGTTGTCTTCCATTTCTAGAGCTCTACCTAGTGATGACTGAGAATGTATAATCTATTAAAGACTCAGTAAACCAGTATTTTATTCTCAAGTTATGACTTTTATTTTGTGCTGTTTGTTAGGGGGAAATAAATTAAAAAGAGCTATTATAAGCCACCTTAAGAATAAAAATGTATTCTGGAAAAAACAAACAAACACAAAAAAAACCAACCAGTGTTTTGTTTTTGTTTTTTTGAGTTGGAGTCTTACTCCATTGCCCAGGTTGGAGTGCAGTGGCACACTCCCGGTCATCGCAGCCTTGACTTGCTGAGCTCCAGCGACCCTTCTGCCTCAGCCTTCAAGTAGCCATAATTACAGGCATGCGCTACCACGCCTGGCTAATTTTTTATTTATTATAGAGATGAGGTCTCGCCAATTTGCCGGGGGGGGGGTCTTGAACCCCCTGGCTCAGGCAATCCACTCGCCTTGGCCTCCAAAAGTGCTGGGATTACAGGCTGAGCCACCGAGCTCAGCCACCAACCGTGTTTCTTATAGCTCAATACAGGTAACTGAGAGTCCAGGCGTGGTATGGGGATGGTAACGATCCTTTATTTACTTCCAATAAGTATGGACTCCAAGTAAATATGGATTTGTCGCAGTCCTTATGGAGTCAAACTCTGAATATGATCACGTTTCTGTATTTTCAGTCTCCATCACTTTTTCATCCTCTGTCTTGTTCATGCCCACCTACCCCATCGCCCCCATCACTAAGATCTCAGGTCCAGGAAACCACTGAAGTCTTCCATTTGTTCTGAGAGAGCAGCAGCATGAATTCTTTTTTTGTTGTTGTTGAGTTAGAGTCTCATTCGGTCGCCCAGACTGGAGTGCAGTGGCCGCTCCCTGCCACCGCAGCCTCGCCTGCTGGGCTCCGGGGGATCCTTCCGCCTCAGCCTTCCAAATGGCCGGAAGTACAAGCATGCGCTACCACGCCCGGTTGTTTTTTTTTTTTATTGTAGAGATGAGGTCTCGCTGCCCAGGCGGGTCTCGAACCCGCGGGCTCAGGCAATCCGCTCATCTCAGCCTCCCAAAGGCGTGGGATTACAGGCTGAGCCACCGAGCCCGGCTTAGCATGAATTCTTTTATCCAAGAGAAGCCCTCGTTAGAAAAACAAACCTCTCTCCTGCTTATATTTTAACCTTTCCCAGCATACTTTTGATATAGTATTATGTGTTAAAAACCCTTTTCCACCAAGGATGAGGAAGAGGTGGAGCAAAGTGAGTGAGGAGACAGTTTTATTACAAACAGGCAAATCAATACCTTAAGAGGCCGGACACAGTGGCTCACACTTGGAATCCTAGCACTTTGGAGGATAAGGCAGGAGGATTGCTTGAACCTAGGAGTTCGAGACCAACCTAGGCAAGACCTCGTCTCTACAAAAAAATTTAAAAAATTAGCCTGCCATGGTGTCATGCACCTTTAGTCCCAGTTACTCGGGAGGCTGAGGCGGAAGGATGGCCTGAGCTCAGAAGATTGTGTCTGTGGTTGAGTCATGATCGTGCCACTGCACTCCAACCTGGGCAACAGAGTGAGACTCCAACTCAAAATAAATAAATAACTTCAGAAAAAGGGGGGGAACGAAACCACTTAAGAGCCTGAAAGGCCTGAAAGAGTGAGTGGATTCCCCACTAAAAGTACCAGGTTGCCCAGGAGCCACCTCAAGGGCAGACATTCTGAAGGGCCTGGCATTGTGCAGTTGGCCCTGAGCCCACTCAGGGCAGGAACTGACTGCTCTCCCCTCTCCCCATTGGTATTAAGGTGGGAGCCAATTTGTAGGCAGCCACTGGGGCTCTGTTGGGTCCACTGAGTACCTTGTCTAACTCATATGTTTTCCCTTTCCTTACAAAGCTGTTTCCTCAGTGGGTTCAATGAGGAAACCCCTGAGTAAACAGAGAATGTGCTGTTGGTCCGAGGTTTCTCTGAGGTACACCCCAGGGACATAACCCCAGGCTAAGCCCACTTCCAGTCCTCCCGCCAGCCCACCCTCCAGTCACAACTGTTGTTTCCATGAAGTCGTTTCTTTCAGTTACACTTATTCAGCCTCTGAAGGAAAAGCTTGTGTCTCCAAACTGCAAGGCAGAGGAAATCTCTGAGGCAGATGTCTACCGAAGGTGCTGAAGCCCTCTGCCCCCTCTGCCAGAGGCCTTCCCCAGCGACAGAACAATAGCTCCAAACACACTGGGGAACTCCACAGGCTTCCAGGTTGGCTCCTTTCCAGTGTCTGTGTAGTTAAGGGTTCTCATCTTGTGTGAAGGATCGAGGGTAAGAAGTCGCAGACATGAGAGGCCACAGAGGCTCAGATACGGCTGCTATTCCCATTTTATAGATAGGGAAGACAAGGCTGAGAGGTCACACAGTTAAGAACCGGTGACACCAGAACACTAGCCCACGTTTGTCTGATTTCAAATCCCATGTCTTATTTACTTATTTATTTATTTTATTATTATTATAATAAATACAATGACTGTGAACTTCTATCCACAACGGGCCGTTTGAATATGTGGGGTCAGTGTTACAAACCAGACTCTTCATCTGGACAGGAAGGGCCCTTGGTGCTCAAGGACTGGCTCAAGATATAAGTGGGCTGTACCTCAGCAAGGGGCCAAGGTAAGTGGGTTTTGGCAGTAGAAGATGACCCTGTTCTTTGCCAGTCTTATCATTATAATTTTGGATCCAGAAACCCAAGAGATAGTAGACCATCTCTACCATTTACTGGTGCAATCTTAAGCAATTTACCTAATCTCTGCATGCCTCAATTTTCTTATCTGTAAAATGGAAATAATAAGAGCCCCTACCTCACAGGGTGGCTGTGAGAATTAAGTGAGTTAATAATATGTGCAAGCCGGGCATAGCGGCTCACACCTGTAATCCCAGCACTTTGGGAGGCTGAGGCAAGAAGATTACCTGAGCCCATGGGTTCAAGGCCAGCCTGGGCAACTTGGAAAGACCTCATCTCTACAATAAATCAAAAAATTAGCTGAGTGTTGTAGTGCGTGCCTGTGGTTCCAACTACTTGGAAGGCTGAAGCAGAAGGATCACCTGAGCCTAGCAGGTCAAGGCTATGGTGGCCATGAGAGTGCCACTGCACTCCAGCCTGGGTAACAGTGGGATTCTGACTAATAATAATAACAATAAGTGCAAATACCCAGAACAGCGACTGGCACACGGTAAGCACTATATATTGCTGATGATATCATCATCACCATCGCCATCGTCTTGGTTTGACACTTCCCTCACATCTCTCCAGGCATAATCAAGCCCTCTTGCCCTTTGCTCCCGTAGCCTTTAATGGCACCTTTATTATAGTCCTTATCACTCTGTATCAATGTCCGGATAATGAATAGGAATCATGACTTTCCATCTCTGTATCTCCAGTGCCTAGCACACAGCAAGTATGCAGTAAATATGCACTAAATGGATGCTAAATGGTACTGAATGCTAAAAATAAGATGCTCAGACAAATACAAGATTTGAAAATATGTCTCCCCAGCTAATGCCTTAGAGATCAGAATATGCAACAATAAAACTGAAAAAGCTTTAAACCGTGAAGTGTTAGACACGTGAGAGATTTCCATTGTGACAATCATATCAAACAATAGTCACAAACCCCATCTGAGATGAGACCCTGAGTGATCTGGAGACTCCCCTTCATCTTTTTTGTTTGTTTCGAGTCAGAGTCTCACTCTGTCCCCCAGGCTGGAGTGCAATGGCACAATTACGACTCACTGCAGCCATTCTGCCTAGCCTCTTGAGTAACTGGGACTACAGACCACACACCTGGCTAATTTTTAAAAATTTTTTCATAGAGACAAGGGCTCGCTATGTTGCCCAGGCTGATTTTGAACTCCTGGACTCAAGTGATCCTCCCATCTCCGCCTCCCAAAGTGCTGGAATTACGAGTGTGAGCCACCGCGTCCTCCTTCAGCGTTTGAAGATCTCAGACAATTCCTGAGAAATATCCTCATAATGTTGCCCTAAATTTAAAAACTTCCAAGGAATCACCATCATTTGGTATGTTTTAAAATGAACTTCTCAAAGGCAGACTTCCAAAAATCTGTTCACAAACGATTAATTGAGCACCTACTGTGTGCCAGGCACTGGATCTACAATATGAGTTAAGTCTGTTGCTTACCTTTGAGGACTTTGCTTTCTAGGAGGGGAAACGGATATGTGATCTGATCATTTGTGTATAAAATAGCAAGTGATAAGTAGAAGCATGCCCAGCGTGTTCAGACTGCAGAAGACGGGCCCAATTTGGGGGTCTGAGGATTTTCAAATGGCAGTAGAGACTGGCCTAGGACAAAGGGTGCATTTTGAGGCGTTTTTCTGGGCAGCTGTGGTTCAGAGATACCAAGGATTCCTAAGCACACTGCCACACATTCAAAGAAGCCACCCTTCAAAGGCTAGCAAGGGGAAACCCTCCTCCCGGGTGGTGTTAGAGCTGCTGGCCCAGGGCGGGCACTCTATCCCAACACCCAGCACGTAGTCATCTTGGCTCAAACAAAGCCAGCGCTGTCCCCAACTGTCACGGGCTTCCCAGCAACCCACAGGCCCTCCCCACTGGTTCTATAAATAATAACTGAATGTCATCCACCTCACCTTGAAAACGCTCACCAGCCTCAGTGCCCTAGGGGAGGAGCCTGATCCTGTTGTTTCTGGTGATTTCCTTCCTTCAAGCCCAGGCCTGCGCACCTGCTGGTCATTTTGGATGTGCTTCTGGTTTTCAACGGGATGGCCACCCTTTGTACTCAGATCATTATTTTTAAATAAATGAGGTGCTGTGGCAAGTGAAACAGTAGTGCCTGTTCATGGGTGATAACCTTTTGTTCACTTTGTGCCGCTGGATACTCCGGACTAGGAGGAAATATGAGGAAAAAGAGTCCTGAGGCTTGGGGCCAAGATTCACCTCCCTTCTAAGGAAACGGTCTTTCAGCTCCTATGCCTGTAAGATTGTTTTCCTCTGAGGGCTGGTCTGCCTTTGTGGAGGTAGCTAATGTGGGGATGAGTGTCATCATCGCATCTCAGGTTCCTCTGTTCTTGAACAATTTCCTTCAGGTAACCTTCCCTTCTGCTTGGAGGCCTGAGGGGCTGTGAAAGACCACTTCCTCATCTCTGCCACACCTGGCCGTGCAGGTCCCAGGAAGGAACTCCAGGAAGAGGCTGGACAGGAGAGGAGGAGGAGGAGGAAGGTGCGGCTGATCCTGCTAGCTCTGGGCTGAGCATGCTAGAGGCAGAGTAATAAGCCGCTGTTGTAACCTGAGCAGTGCCCAGAAAAAGATTCCGCAGCCTCGAGGTGCTTATTGAAGTAGAACAGGCAGAGGAAGGAAATACCAGGAGGCAGGAGCTGATAAAAACCCTGTGGAAGAATCACCAGATCTGTCAAGTGGAAAAAGTGAGAACCTCTAAAAAAAAAAAAAAAATAGAATTGTTCTGCAATTTGGAACATTTAGCCAGCACAGGTATTAGGTGATTTGTATAAACAATGGAATTTAAAAGTAATAACAACACATGGGTTTCTCTCTTATTATGATATATACAAGGGGAGGGCCCAAAAAATGGGAATTATCTTTTGGAAAGGTGGGCCCCGTGTAGACTTCCATGGCTAGATAAGTGTTCTGGGAAACTATCGGCAACAGTGTACCAGTTAGTTTTGCTATAAGAGGCTGTTTTGGTTTCAGTGAACTTTTTTTTTTTTTTGGAGAATCTTTCAACACATTTGCCCATTTTGTGATGGGTGATTCACAAGCATACCTGCCCACACCACACTGAGTGTGCAGCAGTTTTTGACCAAAAATGACTTGACCCCCAGACCCCACCTTCCCTATTCATCTAATCTCATCCCAAGCGACTTTTTTTGTTTTCCTGGATGAAAATGGTCCTCAAAGGAAACATTTTGCCGATGTGGAAGAGGTGAAACAAAAAATGGCAGAAGTACTAAAGGCATCAAAATGGACAAGTTCAAAAACTGTTTAGAGCAGTGGAAAAGGCATCTCGAGAGGTGTATGGCATCAAATGGTGAGTACTTCGAAAGTGACTGAAGTTTCAACATGTAAGAATAAATACACAGTATTCTATAAATAAATTCTGAAGTTTTTCTTGGGGGTGGGGTTTCCCCTTGTATGTCAGTGTGACCAACAATGTAAAGGGAGAAGGGAGTTTTGGCAGGACAACCACTATCTTCAGGTCCAGGCCTAGGAATGGCACACAATGTTCAGATTCCATTGGGAAGAACTTGATTATAATTGCACACCTAACTGCAAGAAGCCTGGGGAATATAGCTAGACATGTACCCAGGAAGAAGGAGGAACAGTTTTGGAACTACCAATACTGGTTGTGATGTGCCCCCTTAAATAGGAAATCCCAGGAGAGGGCCAATCACTTAAAAAGGGACATGTCCAATCCATTGTGTACATGGAACGCTATTTCCATCCCTGTCACAACACTGTTTGTGATGCAGGAGCATGTTGACCAGGCTGTGATTGACCATTTCCTTTGCTCTTGGAATTAGATGGAATATTTATAATGACCAATACAAACTAATGAGAATGTGCCACTGATCTTCGCACTTGAAGATAATGCTACTTTCACATAATTGCAGTCTGTGGCTTTTAGCACCAACATTGACACATTTGTTCAAAGTAAGTCCTTTCTATCACCAGACTATCTGACATCTGAGCTACATTATGTAAACTCAGCTAGTGGTGGGAGTGACAAGTTGTTTGTTAATATCTATTCTCTCCTTCTGTGGAATCAGGTGATCAGTAACGTGGCCCTGGCCATCCAGAATAAAGACTATGCATTTCCCATCTTCCTTTGCAGCTAGGTGTGGCCACACAACTAGGTTCTGGCTACCGTGATGTGAGCAAAAGAGATATGCCCTTCGTGAAAAGAGCATTATCTCCCCTCTCTCCTCTCCCGCTTCTTTCTTCCTAGAACATGGATGTAATGGAGGATCTTGTGGGTAAAGTGACACTTGAAGATGGTGGAGCAGCAGAATAGGAGGGTCTCTGATGACTCTAGAGAACCAAGCATGGCTGACCTTGGACTGTGACATGGAAGAGAAAGAAACCTTTATGTTGTGCAAGCTGGGTCTCTGTGACAGCAGCTGAGCCTGGATCTGAATTAATGCAGAGTTTCAGGAGTTCCTTCTGGCCACCTGCCACGACAGCATAAGGCAGCTATTTGGGCATCATGTCTTGGCTGTCCTGTGCACAATTGTGCTACAGCAGCCGTCACCATATGCAACACTGAAGAATTCATTCCTGCATTCCCTCCCAACATCCACTCATTCCTCAAATATGTGTGGAGCACCTGCCCTGTGCCTGGCAGGGGACACAGGCTTTGGGGACCCAACAATAAACAAGGCTTTTTTTGGAAGAAGACCGGTCAAGTAAAGAAGTTTGTAGGCATAAATTGGTGGAGAAATTCTGCTGGATATCAAGCTTGTAGACCGCTCTACATGAGTGAAGGTGGATCTGGGAAAGAACTCCTAAGATGATCATGGTTTTGCAACCTCCTCAATTTCCTTTCACATAAGGCTCTATGAAGTTCAGAAACCTTGCGAGAATACTGTGATACAGTATTTGCACTAACATTTTAAGAGATGGCTAAAGTGACCAGGCATGGGGTCTCACACCTATAATCCCAGTACTGTAGGAGGCCAGGGCAGGAGAATCATTCGAGACTAGGAGTTTGAGACCAGCCTGGGCAACATAGCAAGACCTCATCTCTACAAAAAATAAAACAATTAGTCAGGCGTGGTGGCATGTGCCTGTAGTCCCAGTTACTCAGGAGGTTGAGGCAGAAGGATCCACTGACTCCAGGATGTTGAGGCTGTGATGAGCTATGATCCTGCCACTGCACTCCAGCCTAGGTGACAGAGTGAGGCTCTGAGTCAAATAAATAAAGATGGTTAAAGCAAGAATGATTTTAAACAATTCCCACAAGTCTTCCATCTTCAATCCCTGCAACCTGCAGCTTCCATATGCACAGTCACCATTACTGCTCTTTCAAAGACACAGCTAGATAGTAGATCCCTCTGGACCAGTCTAGCTCCATCTCCCGCATTCTCTCATCCAAACTTGCTCCAACCAAACTCTGCCTCTGACTGTATCCTGAACAGGCCTGTGTTTCTAGCTAGTGTACTTTTGTTCAAACTCTTCCTCACTCCTAGAAAACCCTTTCCTCTTCAGACTGCCTGATGGAATCTCAAGTGTCCTGAGGACTTTCCCGATGCCCTGAGCAGAATGTGTTCTCACACATGGCCCTGGACCCCATAGAGCTCTCTCCTTTCTCAAATCATCTAAGTGGTTCTGCCTTACTACTCAACCAGAGCGTCAGCTCCCTCTATCAGGGGCTGGTCACTGTGTCTTACTAACCTTGTTGTGCCTATGGTGTTTATCACTGAGCTTTGCGTACAGGAGGTACTTAATAAATATTCGTTGAATTTAATTAGGTTTAATTCTCTTTCTTGTGACATGGTAACACAGTTAAAAAGGCACAACAGGAGGAGTCAGGGTATGGAGACGACTTGCTCAACCTGGTAGTATAGCACTGGTTTTCTTATGTATATAATTGGGACACCAATGATAGTTCATGCTCTATAGGGCTTGGGGGAATATTATAAATGCTAGCTCTTTGTACAACTTATAATTCCCTAACTAGCTGTGTGATTTTGATGAAGTGTCTTAAACTCTCTGGGTTTTATTCATCGGGAGGAAAATATAAGAATATTGGGTATTGGAATAATTGACAATCCGTAAGAAAAAAAATTGCATAATTTTTTTTTTTACCATAATAAGGATCAATTCCAGACAGATCAAAGACCCAAATGTAAAAAAGAAAATTTCAAATTCTTGAAAAGAAACAGAAAATATCTTTATGACATCAGCGGGCTAAGCTGCTATAACTAAGAGACTCTGAATATGCATTAGCTGGGGGGGGGAAGGGATGTCTCTCCCAGTTCAGCAAAAGGCTCAAGGCCAGCAGTTGTAGGTAGTGACAGATCCAAACTGCCAGCAGTTCTGTCAACTTCAATGTGACAATTCCCAGGTTCTCTGGTTGCTGCCATTCCAGCCCCCTGTTGGGGGAATGAGTGGACATCTAGAAACAGATTTCCTCTATTGCAAGTGTCATAGACAAGTGGCCCCCAACCCCCAGGCCATGAACCAGTACCAATGAGTGAATTTTCATCTATATTTACAGCTGCTTCTCATCACTCACATTACCACCTGAGCTCTGCCTCCTGTGAGATCAGCTGCAGCATTAGATTTTCATAAGAGAGCAAACACTATTGTTAACTGTGCATGTGAGGGATCTATGTTGCGTGCTCCTTATGAGAATCTAATGCCTGATTATCTGAAGTGGAGCTGAGGCAGTGATGCTAGTGCTGGGGAATGGCTGAAAATGCAGATTAACATTAGCAGTGAGGTTTGACTGCACAGAGACCATAATAAAACAATTGCTTGCAGACGCACACCAAAAGCCTATCACTGAGCAGAGAGTGAGTTGATGTACTTCCGTTGTACAGGTACATCTGGTGACAGACTTTAGTCAGAATTCGACACTTATTTTAGTCTGTGGGTGGCCTGCCCATTATTTTATTTATCACTTCTGTCCGTGCCTCTTTTTTTTTAATGGTGAGTTGTATAATTATTTCATTATATATTACAATGCAATAATAATAAAGTACATAATAAATACTATGCACTTGAATCATCCTGAAACCATTTCCTTCCTCCCTGGCCCGTGGGAAAATGAGCTTCCACAAAACCAGTCTCTGATGCCAAAGAGATTGGGTCCTGCTGATGTAGACCGTACACATGTTACTCCTAAATGTACTCCATGGCCACAACCAGCCACACTCTGCTATAAGAGAAAGGAGTGAATTTTAGTGGACAGCAGTAGTCTCTGCCATATTGAACAAATTCTAGAGGAAAAGACTGATAAATTTAATTGCATTAACTTAAAAATTCTATTCAATGAAGATAAGAAAGAAGTAAAAAAAAAAAATGGACGAGCATCAAACAGGAGAAAACTGTTGGCAACATATATGATTGGTGATAACTAGCATCCAGAATCTATGAAGAATTATTTCAAAATAATAGGAAAAAAGACATACCATAATGGAAAAATTTGCAAATGAATAATGCTCAGAAGAACAAATTCAAATGGCCAATACACATGTGAAAAAAGTGCTCAGCTTCATTAGTAGTCAGGGAAAAGGAAACTGAAAATATAAATAGATACCATTACACATCCATCAGCTTTGTGTGACATTTTAAATTTGACAGTACTAGAATATGGAGCAATGGCACGCTATCACTACCAGAAGTGGTATCAGTGAACGTGACCATCTTGGAGAACAATTTGACATGATCAAGTAAAGTTGAAGATATATAAATCATATGATCTAACCATTCCACATTTAGATCTATATCTTGGAAAAACTCTTGCACCTGGACACAAGGAGAGTATACAGTACACTCATACTAATGTTGTGTATGATTGTGAATAAAGATTATAAGCAAGCTGGGTGTCCATCAGCTAGAGAATGAATAAACAACTTATGATTTGTTCACACAGTGGAATATTATACCGATGCCCTTCAACTTACAATCAGGTTCTGATAAACCCATCATTAAGCTGAAAATAACATAAGTAGAAAGTACATTTTCAGCATATAATATTTTCAATTTATGATAGGTTTATTCAGATGTAACTTCACTGTAAGTTGAAGAGTTGCATATTGATTTCACACCATCCTAAAGTGAAAAACATCCTAGGTCAATCCATCTTAAGTCAAGGACTGTCTATAAAGTCATTAAAATAAATGAATTAGAGTTATGTTGATTAACAAGGGTGACTCTCACAAATATAACTTTGAATAAAAAGCAGTCTGCAAAAGAATTGCACAAGATAATGCCGTACAGAAAGTTTTAAATATGCTAAACAACACTATATACAGAGGGTACCAAAAAATGTATACACATTTTAAGAAAGGAAAAAAACTGTATCAAAATTGTAATACTCAATATATACTGATAACAAAAAATAAATACAAGTCACGTTTGACTTCTGCAGTTACAAGAGGTGTTCAAGGTAGTTACCATAAGCATCTAGACACTTCTGATGAGGACAAACTAAAAGTAATACATAGAGAACATCTCTTAAAATGTGTGTATATTTTTTTTGGCACCCCCACTATTATTTAGAGAGAGACACAAATTTGTAGTGAAAGTATAAAAGAATGCATGGAAGGATAAACGGAAGATTCAAAATACTAGTTTCCTAAGGATAACGGGTGAGGGAGGAGGGAGATGCAATCAGGGCAAGTGTATCAGGATGTCAGTTGAATTGCTAATATTTTATTTCTTGAACTGGGTTCGGGGGGTACATATGTATCTATTTATTTTATCCTTTTTATATGTCTGAAAATATTTCATAATAAATTTTTAAATCTTGTTTTAAGAAAAATGATTTAGATAAAGAAAATATGGTACATATACAATGAAATATTATTCAATCACTAAAAAAGAAGGAAATCCTACCATTTGCAAAAACATGGATGAACTTGGAAGGCATGATGCTATGTGAAATAAGTCAGATGGAGAAAGACAAACACTTTATGATCTCATTTATATGCATAACCTAGAAAAGTCAAGCTCATAGAAACAGGTGTTGGGGAAATAGGAAGATGTCAGTCAAAGGGTACAAACTTTCAGTTAGAAGATGAATAGGTTCTGGGGATCTAATGTACAACATGGTGACTATAGTTCATAATACTGCTTTGTGTACTCGAAATTTGCAAACAGAGTTAGCTCTTAAATATTCCTGTAACACACACAAAAAAGGAGTGATCATGTGAGGCGACGGACATGTTAATTAACTTGAACATAGTAATCATTTCACTGTATATATATATCAAGTCATCACATTGTACACCTTAAATATACCCCATTTTATGTGTTAATTATACCTCAATAAAACTGGAAGAAAAAGGAAGAGAAAGGGTTTATGGTAGTTAACCTCTGAGATAGCTCCAGAGATCCTGGCCTAGTGTCCATACCCGGTGTCCTTCCCTCCCACATTGTACATGGGCTGCCAGATCAATAGAATGCTGCTTAAGTGATGGTGTGACTTCAGCAATACCGGATCATAAAAGGCACTGCAGCTTCTGCCTTGTTCTCTTCCATCACTTGGTCTAGGGGAAGCTGTCCGCCATGCTGGAGGATACTCCGGCAGCTCTGTGAAGAGGTCCACATGGAGACGAGTTGAAGCTTCCCACCAACAGCCCATGCCAACTGGCCAGCTGGATAAGTAAGCAACCTGGGAATCAGAGCCCCTGCTCCACTCAAGCCTTCAGATGACTGCAGCCCAGCTGACACCTGACCACAACCACGTGAGACCCCAGATAGGATCATCCAGTCAAGTTATTCTCAACTTCTACTCATGGAAACAATGAGAGAAAATAAATAATTATTGTTGTCTCGAGCTGCTGAGATGTGAAGTGGTCTGTTATGTAGCCATAGATAAGTAGCATAGGGTTTTATTTGGTGATTACCAGATTCCCTTTAAATTCTAGCATTCTAGGCATCTAGGCTTCCTCCCACTCTTTATTCCATTTATTCATTCACTCATTTAACTATCATGTATAAGACACTCCAAGAGCCTTAAGATTACTTCTAACGTCCTTTGGGATACCATTTCTGGGCTGGAAATGATCTATATAATAAATAGACTAACAGTTCAGGAGTTCAGTACCTCTTAACTTTAACTAAAACAAATCCTTTATTCTTAATTTAATGCCATTGCAGGAAGTACCAGAACAGTCTCAAGAGGGAGAGAGGTGACCTTTGACCGTAGAATTCATGTATATTCACAAGTACAGAATCTGGAATTTTATGTGGTATGAAGCAGCAGAAAGCCAGGTCATATGTTTTAGCATTTTTACTACCCTGAAAAGATTTTCCTACCTGCTAACATTTTACCAGCTGCTGAATTTTTACTGCCCATACCCACCAACATCATCCCCGCTCCATCTGTATTGTACAAGTGACTTATGATTGTTTGCCAGATCAATGGGGTCTAGAAAACACAAAGAGAGACCTATAGGCAAATACACTTAAGACTCAGCCTACCAGCAAGAACACATCCCACAAAAGCATATAACAGGAACGAACTTAAGGAGAGGCTTGGCCTGACCATGCCTGCTGTGGGTGGAGATGAGTACATGCCAGCTCACACGTCTGCCATCAAACGTGAAGCGCATTCCAGGGATGGATCCTGACATGGTTTTTGGGAAAGATTCACGGCCTCTTGAGCTTGTAAAACAAACCAAAAAACTTCATCACCAGCATTACTCAACTTGTCAGGCCTCTCTTTTTCCTTCCTATGCAACTTTGCATTTAGCTGGTATGATGAAAATTTGCTGACTTGGGATGTGAAATCTGGGCCAACTCCTGGCTGTTGGGAACTTGTGGGTGTTTAGAATCTGGGTTTCTTTAACACTAGCTCATATGAACTAAAGATGACTTGACTGAGAGGAAACTAAAATAACTCCCGGGATGGAAGGAAGAGCTGAACAGCCGGGCTCTGGGCAGTCCTGGGGATCTTCAGGAGTCCATGACATTCTCTTTACACAGATCCAACATCTTTCCCCCCAGGGCCTCTCTCCATAAGATTCAAATCCCCAGCAGAAAGAGCCTAGTGGCCTGGCTGGAGCAATATGCCCAAAATTGGGGTGGAGGAGAGAATGTGTCAGAGAGGTGGGACAGTCCCGTGATTGGCAGCCCCACCAGAACACAATGGCTGAGAAAAAGTCAGCATTCTAAAGAATGGGCTCCTGGGCTGGCAAAATAGGAGGTGTCCATTCCTTGTCCAGCCTCGCATGCTCGTCATGAGGCTCAAGTGGGATATTGTGCTTACGATCCCATTTTCGAATTCCTATGAAGTATTACTTGCCTCTCTATCTTGAATTTGGAGTTGAGAAAGAGCTTTCCCTTCTGATATTCCCATTCCTGGGACACCTGGAGGGAACTCCCATCAACTTGCTCCTCAGCTGCACCAGATCCCACAGGTCCAGGGCTCTGAGCCCCAGAGTCACAGCTGTGGGGCAGGAAGAGAAACCAACAAACCGTTACCAGCATCCAGCAGTGTTGTTTGCGCCAGTAACAAATACATTAGGCAACTGCTGGGCCACTGGGGGAGAAATGTCTCCAGAATGACCACAGGTGTCTCCCCGATGGTTTTTGAGGTTCCCTTTTAGGAAGCACCCATGATATAATGCACGACGAGGCAGTTCCCAATCTTGGCTGCAGCTCCACAGTAGCCCTCAGTGCTGCCAAGTCAAGTACAGTTAATCTGCTGCCAAGGGAGCTATAAAGGAGTCACAGCAAGGCTAATATTGGGCCACATAGTACAGACCCCTCTTTTCCCTTCCTTTACCCCAAATGCTGAGTCCAGGACATTGGCAGACTGATTTCTCTCTCTCCCTCTCTTCCTCTCTTCCTCTCTCCTCCTCTCCTTTTTTTAGGGTCCTCAGTTTATAATGTCTTGTTTGGTTATCTCTTCTCCATAGCATTTGGCTGTTGTCTCTATTTCATCTAGATCACAAAGAGGACTTTTGCACGCAGAGGTGACAAGCAACCAGCAGGATGGAGACAAATGGGAGAACAGAAATGGGAGGGTCTTCAGGAAGCCAAACGTGCTTGAATATCTCACGAACCATCTCTTGTTCCTTACCGTGGACATGATCACTGGAAATTGTGAACATGTGGGGGGCATAGCCCCACCTGGGAGTTCAAGGGTGGCAATCTTGTCAACAGTCCCAGTTCAGCTACCCCTGTCTCCTCCTCTATATCCTGGAGTGGAATTTTTTTGTTGTTGTTCCTAGTTCTTGAAATGATAATGAAGATTTTCCTTGTCATCTCTGAAACGTGCAATGTTGTCATGGGAGACAAGTATATCAGTGTTCGTAATCCTTAGATAAAAGGTACTTGCCATGTGTGAAAAAAATTATCTTTAATTTTGTCTCAGGGGTATATGGTGAGGATTAATTAGTTAATCTCAGTAAAGTGCTATAATTGATGGAAGGAATTATCAAAACCCTGGGGAAGGAGTAGCTTTGAGTGTAGTCACTTAGAAGTGTTCTGCTGTTAACAGCAACTGAGGTCGCTGTCCTTGTCCCTCAGATGTCATAGACAAGGTGAGTTTCTACTTACATCCCGGAGCATGTATGCTCCGCTGGGGGTAAAAGGTGAAAATAACTTCAAGTACGCAGAGCAGGGTGGAAAAAACGCAAAAAAATAAAAACCTCAGGACACAAATCAACCTCAGATTTTGTTCTTGCCATTGGCTCCACCTGGGGACCCGAGCACATTTGTGGGAAACAGAGTGGGAGGGAATGAATTCCCACACAGCTGCTGGGTGGGTGCTGAAAGAGAGTGGGAAGGAGGGGAGGTGTTGGCAAAGAGGGATCCCCACTGGGCCAGGCAGCGGACAGACCTTGAACCTCCCATTCCCATATCCTCATCTGAAATAAAAAGGGAGAACCAGATGTTTAGGGAAGGCATGGTAACAGCCAATATTCACATAGCACTTCCAACATGGCTGCCACTCTTCTGAGTCTTTATTCACTCAGTTATCACAACAGCCCTGTAGAGATGGTAGGTTATTTTCCCTGCCTTGCAGAGCTGATAAAGGTTGGGTCTGAACCCAGATTATCAGATCCTACAGCCCATGCTTCTAATCACTCCATCATGCTGCCTACTTAAGTATAAAACCTCTTCCTGAACAACTCTGCTCATGAAGAATATTGGAAGGTGGGGGCGGGGGAGTGTTTTTAAAGCACGAAACGAAATTCTTTGAAGCTTTCTACAACTTAAGCCTGGGCTCACAGAAATAAACAGCTCTGTTATTCTTTCAGGTGCCTGAACTGCTATAGGATACAAAAATAAAGAGATTGAGAGCAAAACAACTCTCTCCTCTGAGCTTTTGACAATCTTAAAGTGAGTCACATGTTGGCTTTTAAATCTAAATTGTATCCTCAAACTAAAATAGTTGTTTGGATAACGGTGCTTTCGACAGTCTCTTAGCAAAACTGGCCAATTATATGAGCCTGAAATGCCAAGCTTAGCTGGTTTGCAAAAACCATTCGGAGACGAAAGTGCACTGATTTTACAAGGGACTCTAAAGATGTAATGTAAGCATGAGAATTTTTATCTATTTTTGTCTGGATCTCTTTTTAATACATCAATCAGTCAATGATTGTTGACATTTGCAAGATGCACTGGATAAAAAATGAGGACCAAGACTGTGCCAAAAATGGCAATTATCAATTTCAGTACCTGATTTTTACTTGCTCTCTTTTTTTCAGTTTCTTCTAAAACAATTAATTTAATAAGCGAACTCTTAACTTGGATGCATCTTTTGAGTTCATAATTACTCCTTAGAAACCCTACTGCCTAGGTTTTCTAGATTGGTGCTTTGCAAGCCTGTGAGAATCATGTGGGGACCTCATTAAATGGCAGATTCTGATTCAGTAGAGCTAGGGCAGTGTCTGAGATCCTAAATTACTAAAAACTCCCAGGTAATACAGATACTGCTGGTACCTAACACACTTTACATGTCTAGCTCTTAGACCACACTGAATTAGACAAGAAGAGACAGGAGGAGACACAGCTCCTGGCAGTGACTTTGGTGATAAACCAACCTGACTAGCAGTCTAAGGAAGTCGTGCCTTTGTAACATAGTTTTAGGGGCTTTGTTTGGGAAGCACCTCCAACTTATTGAAAAGGGGGGAAAACCTGCCACCTGAGATTTTCCAGTAAGAAAATTATTCCCAGGCCAGGAATGGTGGCTCACACCTGTAATACCAGCACTATGGGAGGCTGAGGTGGGCAGATTGCTTGAGCCCAGGAGTTTGAGACCAACCTAGGCAATGTAGTGAAACCTCATCTCTACAAAAAAAAGGCCAGGTGTGGTGGTGCACACCTGAAATCCCAGATACTCAGGAGGCTGAGGTAGAAGAATTGCCTAAGCCCAGGAAGTAAAGAACTGTGGTGAGCTGTGATTGCACCACAGCACTCCAGCCTGGATGCCAGGTAAGACCCCCCGACTCAGAAGGAAAAAAAAAAGAAAATTATACCCTCATCTTCTTAAATAAGAACACCTCAAGAAGAGAGGCACCGATTTATTCCAGGATTGGGTGAGGCCAGGAACTGAGGGAGCTGGGGTAGGGGATGGGGGACGCTATGGAGGGAGCTAGGGGTATGGAAATAGGGAGGGATCAAGGATATATGGAGTAAGGACTGGCCCCAGGACCAGTGGAGATTCCACAGGTGTACTGTGACTTCCACTAGTCCAGCCTGGGAGAACCCCTGACTGAAGTCCCACCTCAGTCCCGCCTAGGGCTTGTAGCTCTACCCAGCTTTCCTGCATTTTGGCGGTGGTTGAACATGAAGCCTCATTAAGGCTTTCCAGATACAGAAGAACAAAATGTAGGGTCAGGGAGACTGCATGAAGTTTCTGGCAAGAAGGAGAAAGCAGCAGCAACGGAATTTCAGGGAGGACCAAATAGCACAATACTTAAGCGCACAGGCTCTGGAGGCAGACTGGCTCCATCCAAATCCTGTCCCCGGCACCGATCAAGCGGTGAGGCTAATTGCTTAACCACTCTGCGTCCTGCTCCCACATGAGTAAAAGGTAATGTGAAGAAACTGGTAGCATCTGCTCTAATATCCACTCTCATTTTCTTCCCCTTAACAGAACTCAACCACCTGTGTTACATTGCCAGCTGGGAAGCAGTGTATATTTCCCAGCCTCTCTTGGAGCCAGGTATGAACATGTAAGTTCTGACCAATTAAATGTGAGCAGATGTTGGGATCTCTGTGAATAAAAGAAGGAAAGAAGATGGCTCTTTTATCCTTCCTTCCTGCTTTCTGCTGCTTGAAACAGATGTGATGATTGGAGCTATTGGAGCTATCTTGGACCATGAAGATGGTTTCTCCTATGCTGGTCTCTGCCCAGGACACAAGAATACTTTCTGGACTCTTTGGAAAAGCTCTGTAGGGGTTGTCTGATTCCAAAGGCCTAGGATTGTTCACTGACCTGCCCAATTGTGACCCGACAAAATCACTTCTCTGCCTTAGAACGAAACAAAAAGTGATCCTTTATCTGATTTAGGCTTCTCAGGGGAAGGTCATAGGCTGAGTTCTTTGGGTTTGTAACAAGACCACAGATGGGGGAGTTCCCTTGATGACTTGAGAAGATGCTACTTCTAATCTACTTAGCACAGCAGTCTCCATCCCTGCATTCACACATACTGATAAAATGCTGGCTCCAGTAGCTCAGGGAGGCTCCATGACAAGTCACTGGGGAAGCCTCTTAGGCAGGGGTGGCAATGATGTGGATTTTTCAGGTCAGCCTGGGCTTCCAGAGTGTCAGCTCAATGAGTTGGCCAGCCAAGCCCCAGAGAGGGTCATTGAGGGGCTGGTAAGCCTAGCCCTGGAAATGTTAGCTCTAATGGGCTGGCAAGTCAAGCCCTGGGAGTGTTGCTGGTTCGGTGGGTCGGTAAGCCAAACCCCTAGGGTGTACTCAGCTTCGGAGTCTCGCCTTCTTCTGGCAGCTCTGCTGGTTCAGCCAGCTCCATTGGCTGGCAAGCCAGACTCTGAGGCGCATGGCTCTTTGGCTCCAACGATCTTCTGCAGCTCTTCAGGGTGGATGTTCTTGTTTCATGACCAGGAAAAACAAAAGACATGGACAGCCAGAAAATGAGAAAGCAGGATTTATTGAGAGGACAGAGAAGCTGCTGCAGTCAGCAGAGACCCAAGCACTTGCCCTTCTGGGGCCGAAAAATCTGGTGCTTATATAGCCCTAAGTCCAAGCGGATTGGCTAGCACTAGCTGTGAGTTGTAGCTGTTCTGATTGGTCAGTATTAAGGAGGTAGGGGCCTAATGGTGAGCTGATTGGTTGCTTTTTGATCCCAGCAGTGAGTACTTTAAGTTCTAGCTTGAGAGGTTTGTAGGGAGCTTGTTTACCAATGCTGAGCCTAAGAGGCCCGCTGGGAGTTGGCTACATTGTTACCAGAGGACCTGCTTGTCTGTAGGCCTAGCCTATCTCTAGGTATCTCCTGTCTCAGCAACTGGGTTTCCTTTCATGTGCTACCTGCCCAGTGCTGGTTGTTTGGAAAGCCATGTTGAAAAAGATTCTGAAGCTTAATAGTAAAGAGGTCTGCAGCATACTAGCAATGTCTGCAGACACAGAAACACAGTTTCACATATGTGCCATCTTTAGCCCGGTTATCTTAAAGGTGCAAAAATGCATTACACCATCAGCTTCAAACTAGACCTAAACAGATCTGTCTTATGTGGAATTTTGAAGCACCAGTCTGTAGCATGTGAACACATCCTTACACCCTTCTCACAGATGCTGCTTACAGAAAGAATAAATTTTAAATTGCATTCATCTTCTACCATACTTGCACATGGAAGTATTTGATCTGCAGAATATACTGAATGGGACATTATCCGGTGTTAACTCTGAACAATTCAAGATTAAGTATAACATGCATATAATACACTTTTTAAGAGCCAGCATTGCAGTGTGGTAGCTCCCTCTTCTACTTCCTACAGACAATTTCTCTTTGCTGGAAATTCCTAGTCTCCATCTTCAAGGGTGGGCCCCCAACAGGTGCTCAACCACAAGTTCGTGTCCTCTGGGCTTGCTAAGTGCTGTGATGGATTTCTGCCTCAAACTGAGCCGGTCTGATTCAGTATCCTAGGGATGTAGAACTTGAATTGGAAGTAGCAGAGGTTGGGAGTAGAGTCTTATAATAGCAAAGAGCTAGAGTAAGTGTCAGAAACTCAGCAGTCTACAGGAGTCAGCTGGGCAAGCAGGCCAGGTATAATAAAAACAACAACAGTGCCATTGTGAGAATAAGTGGCAACTAACACGAAAACCTCCTGGGGGGTGTAATAGGGAGTGGTGGGGACTATGTCCAATCAGAGGGACACGCCCAGTCTAAAGGGGCAGCTACTACTCAAGTAATTGTTGCCATGCAGAAAAGGGGTCCAGTGTTGCCAGGTTGTCTGATTTTTTTTTTTCTGAGAGAAGCCAGAAATCTAGATCTTTACATGAAAGTCTTCTGATTTTTCAAAGTTGTCAATGAAATTTCAAAACTGTACAGATCAAATAAATCATAACTTTGATAAAATACTGCCTGAGAGTCAATGATTTACAACCTATGCTCTTGGGAGAGGGTGTCTATATCAGCCAGGGTCCTTTTAGGAACCCTCAGAGAGGAGGGTTTCATGAAGGGACAATTTACAAAAGTGTAATGCTGGTCCGGGACTACAGCAAAGCAAATGAGGGAATTGCCACAAGGTACAAAATTTGGGGGACACCAAAAATCTCAGTAATCAAGATAAATCATACTTTAATGCAATAATTTTATAAAAAATAAAATTAAAGCCAAAAAATGAACAAAAATCAACACTTTAAATAAAGACATGATCAATATTACTGATATTTTCTTTTGCCTTAAGCTCCAACATGGTCCAGCACAGAGCTAGTCAAGATACCGGGAAGGAGGTGTTACAGTTACCACATCTAGGCCAAAGGGGTGGAAGGCAGGATGGTTACTAGAACTTGGGAGGAGAGAGTCCTGTTGAGAAGGCTGCCTGAAGATAACCAGTGACTACTGACCAAGGCATTTGACCAGCCCAAGGCATTACCCAAAGTGGGAGCCAGGAAGATGAACATGCTGACCTCATTTCCCTTAATCATCTGACAAGATGCACCATTGCAGCCGGGCTCGGTGGCTCAGCCTGTAATCCCGTGCCTTTGGGAGGCTGAGGTGAGTGGATTGCCTGAGCCCGTGGGTTCGAGACCCGCCTGGGCAGCGAGACCTCATCTCTACAATAAACCGATCAGCCGGGCGTGGTAGCGCATGCCTGTAATTCCGGTTTCTCCGAAGGCTGAGGCGGAAGGATCGCCGGAGCCCAGCAGGCGAGGCTGCGGTGGCCGGGAGCGGCCACTGCACTCCAGTCTGGGCGACCGAGTGAGACTCCAACTCAAAAAAAAAAAAAGATGCACCATTGCCCACACACAACTGGAAGTCAAAGGGAATAGGAGCCCATTGCCGCAGTGCATAAAGCCCATTGATACAGTCCACAGAAGCACAGGGCAGGATGAGAAGGATAGAGAGTGGAGCTGGAGGGACAAATGGAGGAGACCTGACACAGGTTCAGATCGCCTGCCCTGGTCCCCAGTCTTCCTGGGGCTTGGGACCTTAGTGACTCCCAGATTCGGTGAAATTCCCTAGTATCCTCTCAATATAATCCTTTCCTATTTAAGCTAGCTGGAATTGGTTTCTGACATTTGCCACTCAGAACATTACTGAACACACAGCCTCATGAGAGCGAGTGACCTATGGATAAGTGAAACCCCAGGTGAATTCCACCAGTAATCGCCAGGCCCAGCCAGGCCCAGCTCACAAATAGAGGGAATGTGTCATGCCAGCTATCGACATTTAGTGACTTGGGTAACACAGCATTTCCTAACTAATAGCAGTTCACTGAAAAAGTGATTATTTATGGTTAGTATCAATAATAAAATGATAAAGCTAGGTCTACTTTAAAAAGCGTAAATGTATTATAATGATCCTGCCCCTAAATTTAGGCATTAGGTTACTGTTTAACCTACAGTTCCACAGATTTTCCTTTGGGGAAGGTACCACTGAATCCATTCTATTCAGCATCCATAGAACTTTTTTGTTTTTTTAAGAGCCAAAGTCTCCCTATGTTGCCCAGGCTGGTCTTGTATACCTGAGTTCAAAGAATCCTCCTACCTCAGCTTCTTAAGTAGCTGGAACTACAGGCGCAGGCCTTGTCAGTCTCAGCATCCATAGAACTTTGGCCAAGATAATTACGTAGATTTTTAAAAACAGTCTATAAGTAGAAGACAGCATGAGAAAGGAAGACAATTTACATTGATTTTTCACAAAAGGAAAAAACAGACAACTATGTAAGAAAGTGAGTTTCTCTTTGCTTAGGCACTGTTATGGGCTGAATTGTGTCCCATAAGATTCATATGTTGGAATCCTAACCCCTAGTACCTCAATATGTGACCTCTTTTGGATACAGGGTCTTTAAGAGGGAGCCTCAATTCAATATGACTGGTGTCCTTATAAGAAGGGAGAAGTTGGACACTGATACATGCAGAAGGAAGATGATATGAAAATACAGGGAAAGGATGGTCATCTTCAAGCCAAAGAGAAAGGCCTGGGGCAGATCCTTCTCTCACATCCCTTTGAAGAGACCAAACCTACTGACACCTTGATCTTGGACATCTAGACTTCAGAACTGTGTAAAAATAAGTTTCTAGTATTTAAGCCACCTAGTCTGTGGTACTTTGTTATGGCAGCCCTAGGAAACTGATACAGGCACCATAACAACATAACAGCAAATGCTAGTTAAAAATTTGTTAAATGTCAAGAACTTCTTTAAATGCTTTATATATATTAACTCATTTAATATTAATACCTCCTATGTGAGGTAAACCCTATGTTTATCATCTCTATTTCATAGATGAGAAAACTGAGGCATCAAGAGATTAAGTAACTTGCCTAATGTCACACAAAAAATAAGTAGGGGAATTTGGATGATAAATCTCAATCTGAATTCAAATTCTAGACCCCAAATCTGTGCTTGTAACCGCTACACCCTACTGCTTCTTGGTGTAGAACTTTTCTACGGAGGATAATTTTTTTCTCCCACCTCCACCCCATAAGCTGCTACCAGCCAGACAACATGGAAAGTCAGGTTACATGAGTGTATCTATACTCAATTACCTGTACCCCAAGATGAATCCGATACCTTCAGAAACATGGAAACCTGATCTTTAAAAAAAAAAAAATCATGGTGTCTCTGTAAAACATATGTGACTGAACCAACCTTATCCTTCAATCTAGGCGTGCTGTCGAGTATAACATAATTTAATGGGGTTATACAGGAGTGTTCCCACACGTACTAATGAAAAGTCATGCTCAGCCGGGCTCGGTGGCTCAGCCTGTAATCCTGTGCCTTTGGGAGGCTGAGGTGAGTGGATTGCCTGAGCCCGTGGGTTCGAGACCCGCCTGGGCAGGCAAGACCTCATATCTACAATAAATCAAAAAATCAGCCAGGCGTGGTAGTGCATGCCTATAATTCTGGCTACTTGGAAGGCTGAGGCGGAAGGATCGCCGGAGCCCAGCAGGTCGAGGCTGTGGTGGCCGGGAGCGGCCGCTGCACTCCAGTCTGGGCGACAGAGTGAGACTCCAACTCAAAAAAAAGAAAAGAAAAGTCATGCTGGTACCCTTGGCCATCACAGTCCTGTTGCATTATACCCAGTAAACCAGAGATGACTCTCAGGATGATTAAGTGGAATGCAGCTCCACCACTGTCTTTGAAACCCCTTTCCTGTTGCTTGCTAGTGTCAACACCCACTATCACCACCACCACTTGGCACAACTCCCAAAGGAAATAGAGGTGGCACAAAAAGAATACCTGCTTCATAGGTTGTTGTGAGAATTTAATGAGCCTGGCACTTAGTGGGCCTTCAGTAAATTCTAGTTCTTTTCCCTTTTACAACGAGTTGATAAAGTATGCAGATGAAACTGTTGGTTATAAACTTGTGTTTGGGGATTATATTTTAATGTGTCCTATTAGATTAACTCTCCTCTTGTAAGCCTTGTAGAGGCAATGACAAATCAGCCTTGAGTGCATTACACTGGAAAGATGCAGGCTTTGCCTAATCTGTGTAGTCAACATGACCAGGAGAGTGGGATGCTTGCTGCAGGAACACCTCCAGCTCAGCAGCTGCCTGTAAGAGAAGGGAACTCAGGGAGCATAAAAACAGAAAAGAGGTGCTCTCCCTCCAAAATCAGCATTCTGAAATGATGATTCTGTCTCATCCCAGTCCTGTTTTGGCCAGACTCCCCTGGCCATTAAAACTCTTCCTTTCCAGTTGCTCTAAAATAAAGTTGTGATTTATTTTGCAGGGCACTATGCCATCACAGCCCAGTGCATGATTTAAAATCCGGTTTTCCTCTTCACACAAAAGAGTGTGGACAAAACAAAGCGGGGATGAGCAGGGTCACGGACTTCTGTATCCTACTGGTCAACATATAGGTAATAACGGCAAAATAGAAACCAGCTGTTCAAAGCTTTGTGGACTGTGGGAAGTGGCGTTGCCAAGGCGATGATTTAGAACCAGACCCCAGAAGCTGGTGCTAACAAGGACAGGAGACCCAAGGCACATTTCCTGAAAGGGAAGAGAGAAACTCAGAGGGAATTCACTGCCGATTGGTAGGATTTCCATGTTTTGTCTGAAATGTGTATTTCTAGCCCGCCTTATGTTGGAAAATTGTGTTCTGAACTCTGAACATAGTAGACCTATCACATCCTGACTATCAGAGGGAATTTAAAATCAGATGAGAGGGAAGGAAGGAAAGTTGAGAGTCATGATTGTTGTCTAATCCAAGCTTGGTAAAAAGCATTCAATAATGGTCTATTTATAGAGACATATGGGATGGTCATTAGGAAGAGAGCCCAGGTACTGGGCTCTGGCTCCAGTAGATTTTGTGGGAGATGCTCCCTGGCTTAGAGAAATCATTTAATCTCTTGAAACTTCAGATTAGATCACCCACGAGAATGAGTAAGACCTATAGAATTTTATGCCAGAGGTAAAAAAGCAGGAAGAGTCTGATTCCACACATTTAGTTTGGAATAGTAATTATTTCTCTCTCTCTCTTTTTTTTTTTTAGTCTGAGTCTCACTCCATCGCCCAGGCTGCTGGAGTGCAGTGGCAGTCTCACAGCCACCCCAGCATCGACCCGCTGGACTCCAGTGATCCCTCTGCCTCAGCCTTCCAAGTAGCTGGAACTACAAGCACATGCTACCACGCCTGGCTAATTTTTTCTTTTTTTTTAATTGTAGAGACAAGGTCTCACCAAGTTGCCGGGCTGGTCTGGAACTCGTGGCCTTAGGCAATCCACTCACTTCACCCTCCCAAACTGCTGGGATTACAGGCTGAACCACCAAGCCCGGCCTTCTCTTTTATTTTAAAATGAAACCATATTGTCAGGGCCATTGTCAAATAGGCCTATTTGCTTATTTATTTATGCCTAAGTCAGAATCACTAGGTGTTCTCATTTCTGAGTCCATTTAAATTCTGGATTTAAATGAAATTCAGGTTTTGCTAACTGAAGGTCAACTCCTGGCAGCTCTATACCCAACCCAGAACTCACCTCTGTGCTCCTCAAGTCATTTGCTCAGTTCTTTTGGTATAGAAACAATAGAAGTTATTTATTAGTAAGTGAAAAGAATTCTGGAATAAAATCAGTAGATGCCATTTGGGCATTAGCAGTTCTTTAGGTAAACTAGGAGGTGTAGTTTAAATACAGCCAAACTGCATGGTTATTTCTCTAGCACAAAATCAGGACCCACAGAACTTCTGAGAGTCTATTAGAATTGCAGCACAGAATGTCACAAGCTAAGCATGCACCTACGGTTTACATCTCCCCAAAAATTGTTTATGTGATACAAACTAACAGAGCACTTTTATCTACACTGTTAAATTTGATTCTCACACCACCTCGAAAAGCCTACAGAAAAGGCCCTGCTGGTTATCCCCATTTTAAGGAAGGTGAAACAGATGCTCATAGAGAACATAGTGTCCAAGGCACTTTATTCCTAGGGGGTGAGGTAGCCTGTGAGTTACTGTGGCTACTAAGTAGTGGAGCCAGGCCCTCTGATTGCCACCCCACCCCTACCCTGCCCTCCAAAATGAAACTTTATTTTCAAACATAAAAGCCACAATTATAGTCATGACAGTCATTTAGAATCAAACACTTAGGCACTACCTTATAGCTTCACAAAATTTAGGTATAAAAATAATCTCTAATATCCTTGTTTTATGAACAGAGGAGTTAAACAACTTGCCCAAAATCACACAGCTGAATTACTTGTTGCATTGGTTAACTAAAATACTAAGACCAATTCAGTCATTCCACAGTTTACAAGAAATAATTAGAAGGCATCTGGTTTACCAAATGTGAATACAATTAAACACCATCTGCAAAGGGGCAATTAAGTGGCCTTAATTTGATTCTACTCGTTTCCAAGTGATTCAGAGCTAAAAATTCATAGCACATGCTTCTGGTGCAAGACATAGTTAAACCAGTGTATTATGTGGGATGTACATAATAGACACCCCAACTAAAAGAAGCTCAAACAAGAAGAAAATGTGTTATCTCATATAACTAGTCCAGCAGTGGGGCAGTTCCAAAGATTGGTTTAACCCCATGGCTCCACAGTGTCTTCGGGAACCCGGGATTTTCCTCTCTGTTATAGCTTGTGATGACCAGGTTTGGGGCTATCGTATTATGTCACCATACTTAATTACCATCCCAAGATGGCAGCTCCAGGTTCAGGCAGCACATGTGGGCAACAGTGTCCAGAGTCAGAAGAAGGAGTGCAACTTTTTAAGAGCAGTGGAAACCATTCCCAGGAGCCTCACCCAAAGATAATCCTTTTAGTCTCGTTGGCAAGAGTTGTGTCACCTCCCCATTCCAAAACCAATGAAAGGTAATAGGAGAGAAAACCATTAGAAAACAAATAGGTAGATAGGGCGTCTCCTGGTAATACGCTTCCTGCCCTAGAACTAGAGCAAAAACACTTCCTGGAATTCAAAAACACACCAGAATACCTCCAGCTGATTGGTGCTAAGTGCCAACCAATCAGCTCACTACTAGGCCTCTACCTCTAGCTGATTGGTGCTTAGTACTAACAAATCAGCTCAGCTAGTGCCAACCAATCAGCTCACTGCTAATGCTAGCCAATCAGGTTAATCCTGACTATATAAGGACCTGGTTCCGTGTCCCACACCAGCAACTCTTTTTCAAGGTCTCTTTCGCGGCTGGTGGAGTTTTTCCGTATTTCTTTAAATAAACTGCTTTCTCACTCTCTGGTTGTCCGTGTTCTTCATTCTTCTTGGGAGCCAGCCAAGAACCTAGACCTGAAGAGCTGCTGAAGATCGTGGGAGCTGAAGATCAAGACTGGATCTTGAAGACTGCCGAACTTAAAGAGCTGCACGAGCTGAAGGCTGGCTTGCCAGCCACGGTGCTGGCAGATTGGAGCTGAAACTGACTACAGAGCTGCAGACAAGAGCTGACGTTGATGAGGGAGCTGCCGGTGGAGTGGAGCTGAAAGTGAAATCACTACCAAGTGAAATCAACGGAGCAGACAGAGCTGTAATACTCTCGAGTCTGGCATGCTGGCCCATGACGCCAGCACTACTTGGTGCTTGGCTTGGTGGCCCATCGAGCTGATGAAGCTGCAACACTCTCTGGGGGCTCCGCGGCTGCTGGCATCCCCGAGCTTTTGCTGCCATCGCGTTCCCCATCCGGACACCATCACTTCCCAACCACCGCGTGAATCCTGGGTTGGTAGCACAGCTCCAGAGCTGAAACACACAGGGAGCCCAGCTCATCAGCCAACCAGATAAAAAAACATATTAAGAGGGATGGAATTCAGGACTGGCTTAGACTCAAGACCCAGGCCCACCCCTATTTCCACTGAGTGTCCACCTCCCTACACTCCCCTAGAGTTTCACAAGGGCTCAGCCCAGCCCAGGTCATGGGACAGATCAGGGTCTCTATTTTTCAAACTGACAGTTGTGATCCATAAGCAGGCATACAATCAATTTAGTGGGTCACCATCAGCATTTGTTTTAATAAAATAAAATACACTAGAAAGTAACAGAGTGCTTTACATATAAGGGTGAGTATTGTTTCAAAAAACTTTGTTACAGATTTTATATAAATATTGTTTGTGTGTATAAATATTTACTATTTTGTGATATTTCTACCATGGATGACAGTCAAAACATTTGAAATCCACAGCACCAGAAGGTACTTTTACTAAGGGCAGGGGTCTGCATAATTCATTTCTGGATCCTTTTGTGCAGCCTATAAGACACTTAATATGTGTCAGGTGAACTGAACTAAAGTGATGAAAACTTTGAGATTGGCAGTCTGCTCCCCAAATTCTCCTAACGAAGATAAGCGTATCCAGCTGTTTTCTGGTAAACTGCAGCCAGCAAAGCAGGTCATCCCTCCCAGGTAGGGGATAGGCATATTGCAAACCTTACTTTATTTCATTTTCTCAGCAAGTTTACGAAGTCAGATATATTACTTCCAATTTTCAGTTGAAGAAATGATAGTTTAAAAAAAAAGTGAATTAACTTTGCTGAGGTCCACAAAGAAGGAGAGGGGTGGCAGGATTTGAAATCAGGCTGATCTGACTTCAGATTTCTGGACCTCACCCACCAACTGTGGCAGTGTGTTGTGCCAGCGACTCTTTGTACCCCTTGGGAAGAGCAGAAGAGGGGCCTGGCATCGGTTCTGTTCATTGGAGGGTGAGAACTTCCGGCCCATTGGTAAACACCTTTGACTCAACTATATCCAGAGAACTCTGAGTCTCACCTAATGCAAAACCCATAGACTTCAAATCCCAAAGGACTTGTTCTGCCTTTCAGTAGCCCCAGCATAGAGATGTGGCCCTGATGAGTCACACTGGGCGTTCCAGATTCTAGGGCAGAGCACAGTCCCACAAAGACGTTGAAGCTGTGACTCGTGGCCGCCCTCACGGACCTGCCCAGGCCTGGAAGGGCTTTACTTTAAGGATAATGAAAGAACGTCTCCTTTGGCAGATAACCACCACAGCCTTGTGGGTTCCCAGTCCCCCATCCACGACATCCTTAGGAACCTTGGCAGATCCAGACTTTCTGGCCCAGAGTAATCAGCTACTGGAATCCAGGAGTTATTTCATTAAGCTGGTTTCAAATTACATGGTCTTAAAGGACTGAGCGGAAATTAAACCTGCCAGCCTATTGTCTGTGCTGTAAATAACCAATTATTTCTTGGTGAAATTTCTCCCAGCTGGGCTGGGTATGGTGGCTCATGTCTGTAATCGCAGCACTTTCAGAAGCTGAGGTGGAAGGATCATTTGAGCCCAGGAGATCAAGACCAGCCTGAGCAACATAGTGAGACCTCATCACTACAAAAAAAAAAAGAAAGAGAGAGAGAGAAAAGAAATTTCTCCCAGCTCTGTGTCCCTCTCCTGAACAGGGTGGGGAAGTAGCAAAATAATTGCTTTTGCCAACAAATTAAGTTAAAAATGTTGGCCGGGTGCGGTGGCTCACACCCATAATCCCAGCACTTTGGGAGGCAGAGGCGGGAGGATCACTTGAGCCCAGGAAGTTTGAGACCAACCTGGGCAACATATTAAGATCCTGTCTCTATAAAATATCAAATACAAAAATGAGTCAGGCATTTGAGGCTGCAGTGAACTATGATCATGCCTCTACACTCCAGCCTGGGTGACAGAGGATTCTTTCTCTCCAAATAAATAAGTACTAATAAGATGTCTCTCCTTTCTGAGTACCTTATTTCTCATCGCTGTGCTCTTGCAGGCTGAGTCTTTTTTTGAGCTCCTCACAGTGCCTGTACATTTCTTCTGTGTATCTAGAGGACAAGACATCTTTAAGAGAATGCCTTCTGCTTTCTGTTTCTGCCATTACCATTAGCTTTCCAGCAGTCAACAGTCAAATAGGTCACTAAACCTGATTTTGGAAGGGGAAAAAGGAGAAACACATCCATACACAAGCACCTTAATTTGGCTGAGTTGGTTTGCCCTCTTTCCCTCTCCTTTTTAAAAATTAGACATACATAGAGAGAAATGGACTTTCTAGGAGAATGTGTTTTCTCCACACTAAATGTCTTAAATCCCACCTAATCCTGTGGAGCTGGACAGGATCTTTGAGCCAGTCAATGCAGATGTTGGGAAAATCCCTCTCCTGGGGAAATTCCTCAGTCCTTTGATAGCCAGGATGTGTACAGGGAGGGGGGTACACAACCTTATGAACAGTCTTTGAGTGTGTTGCTCCTTTTGCATTCTGCAAAAGGTGTCGAAAAGGGGGCTGAAGACCCCTATCACTCTCCCAGGAAGCCCTGCCACTGATGCCGCACGGGTGTGACATCACTAGGGGAGATGGCGGGA
This sequence comes from Cephalopachus bancanus, assembly GCA_027257055.1. NCBI lineage: Eukaryota > Metazoa > Chordata > Mammalia > Primates > Tarsiidae > Cephalopachus > Cephalopachus bancanus. Next base: position 2,819,184 of record JAPVLO010000122.1, on the reverse strand, counting down.
ATGGGATGATTTGGAGTCAGGGGCCTGGAGTTTGAATATCATCTCCACTGCTCACTCTGGAGGCAATATTAGCAAATGCTTGACTCTCTCTGTGCCTCAGTTCACACATCTGTAAAATGCAAATAATAATGCCTCCCACATAATATGACTGGGAATTCATATATTATTCATAATAGTAGTAATATTTAGGAAACTCTGAAGACGCTTCTCAGATTTGTCCCGGTGCTTACATCTCCTACACTGAAGGGGAAATTTTCTGAAGGTAAATATAATTATTCTTGTCATCCCTATCACTTCCATTAGTCAAATGCCCAAAGTAGACTTGGCACCAGATGAAATACGGTCATCGAAATGATCCTTGAAAGGCCAGTTGATCAAGACATTTCAGACATTGAAAATATGCCTCCCTCCCCCGTCTCAGCAAGCTCAGATGCATCACATTCCTTCACTTAGACCCGCCTTCAGACCACACAGCATCTTAGGGCCATTTTCAGCTCCTTCTGCCCACTGCCTCACACCATCTGGGTTCACATTTGAGCAGCCTGGTTCCTGCCTGGTGAACCACACACAAACCAAGGGAATAAGAGCTAATGTAATTGGTTGAAGTCATTTCCAGAAATACACTATTGGGGACATATCAAGAAGGTATCTGGGTTCCAAACAGGAAATCATAATAATCAGGCTAATGCAGCATCCAAATTACTTTAGAGAAAGCAATTGTTTCAAAATCAGATTACAGACACACCAAACTTCTCATTAGAAATGGAAAGAGGCTTCCTTTTTCATCACACCTCTTTATTCCAGTAAATTCCTTGCTCGTTCTAGGATGACTCTTAACTATTCACACCATCATAAATTATGCCTACTCTGAAATACAGCTTGACACATAATATATTTAACGGCATCTTTGACACACAGTCTCAGATGAAATATGTAAGCAGCCTCAGAATTACAGCAGATTTAAATGAGTGCCAGAGGAAAGAAAATACTTTTTTTTTTTTTTTTTTTTGAGTCAGGGTCTCAATCTGTTGCCCAGGCTGGAGTGTAGTGACACAATCACAGCTCACTGTAGCTTTGACTGCCCGGGCTCAGGTGATCCTCCCTCCTCAGCCTCCTGAGTAGCCAGGACTACAGGCACCCACCTAATTTATTTTTATTTTTAGCTAATTTATTTTTACTCTGTTGCCCAGGATGGTCTTGAACTCCTGGCTTCAAGTGGTCTTCCCGCCTTGGCCTCCCAAAGTGCCGGGATTATAGACATTAGCCACCATGTCCGGCCATATGCCTTTTAACTGACTCAGAAGGGGGCTTCTCAGCCCCTGTGTAGTCATGTACCACATAATGATATTTCAGTCAACAATGAACCACATATACAATGGTGGTACCATAAGATTACAGTGGAGCTGAAAAATTCCTATCTCCTGGGTATGTCTTGATGTTCTTGACCCTGTATATGCCTGTGCTAATGTGTGCGTTTGGGTCTTAGGTTTCAACAAAAAAGTTTTGAAAGTAAAAAAATCGAAAAAGCTTATAGAATAAGAATAGAAAGAAAATTTTTGCATAACTGTACAATGTGTTTGTTTTAAGATAAGTGTTATTACAAAAAAATCCAAAAGTTAATTTAAAAATTTAAAAGTTTAAAAAGGTAGACAAGTCACAGTAAGCTAATGTTAATTTATTATTAAAGAAAGAAAAATATTTTTCTTTTTTGAAGGCAGCATCTCACTTGTGTTGCCCAGGCGGGGTTGCAGTGGTGCAATCAGAGCTCACTGTGATCTTCCCGCCTCAGCATCCAGAGACACTAGGACTATAGGCACACCACCATGCCCAACTAATTTTATTTATTTATTTATTTTTTTGAGTTGGAGTCTCACTCTGTCACCCAGACTGGAGTGCAGTGGCTGCTCCCGGCCACCGCAGCCTCGACGTGCTGGGCTCTGGCGATCCTTCCACCTCAGCCTTCCAAGTAGCCAGAATTATAGGCATGCGCTACCACGCCCGGCTGATTTTTTGATTTATTGTAGAGATGAGGTCTCGCTGCCCAGGCGGGTCTCGAACCCGCGGGCTCAGGCAATCCACTCACCTCAGCCTCCCAAAGGCGCGGGATTACAGGCTGAGCCACTGAGCCAGGCTCCAACTAATTTTTTAAATATTTTATAGAGATAGGATTTCGATATATTGACCAGACTGGTCTCAAACTCCTGGCCTCAAGCAATCCTTCAGCCTCGGTCTCCCAAAGTGCTAAGACTACAGGCATGAGCCATCACACCTGGCCAAGAAAAATATTTTTTATAAATTTAGTGTAGCTTAAGTGTACAGTGATTATAAAGTCTACGGTAGTATACAGTCATTTCCTGGGTCTTCACATTCACTTACCGCTCACTCACTAAGTCACCCAGAGCAACTTCTAGTCCTGCAACATAGAAAGACGCCCTGTCTCTACAAAATATATATATATATATATATATATATATATATAAATTAGCCAGGCATGGTGGCACTCACCTGTAGTCCCAGCTACTTGGGAGGCTGAGGTGACAAGATCACTTGAGCCTAGGAGTTCAAGGCTGCAGGGAGCTCTGATCGTACCACTGTACACTCTAGCCTGGGTGACAGAGTAAGACTCACATCTTTAAAAAAAATTTTTTTTTTTTTGAGGGGTGGGAAGTCATAGGGCTGCAGCCCGCGCGACTGCCTTGAGGGTCCCGAGAGAGAGCAGCAAGAGATTAAGAAAGACACAGACACAAAGACATAGAGAAAAGCCGGGGCCAGGTGGGACACTTTCCTCTGATGGAGAAGTGACCTCGAACTAGCTCAGCGTGTTTATTTTATAATTAAGCACAAAGAAAGTTGGAAGGGATTCAAGGTCTGTGAGGGAACCGTAACGGAATTTGTTGCTACCCAAAAGCAAGTTGTTTCGCAGTTATCTTGTTGTGGCTAAGGCTTTATTTATGCTATGTGCACCTGGATGTGTGGGCATCTGAGATTCCATTTTGTGTAGTGGGCTGCATCCCTCACAGCCTGCCTTTGGCTAGGATGCAGAGCTTCCAAGCGAGAACTTGCGTACGCACTTGGGGCCATTAAGCGAGACCTTGCCTTCGCTTGGGCCTTCACTCAAGTGACAGTGACAGTGCTACAGTGACAGTGCTCGTCTGCTCCCCACATCACATCCGCTCCCAACAATATAGCATTAACAAGCAATGAAAAGTGGAATCTTTTTTCTTGTTCCAGAAAGTGACAAGTAAGCAATCCAGAAAATGTGGGCAAGAAGGGAGAAAGGCAAGAGTGAAAGGGAAGAAGAGGAAGTGGAAGGGAAAACAAAACACAACGACTTTCTTCATATCCTGACTGTGCATGAGCTCGGACTGCCCTGCACATGCCCTTCAGGATGGTGATAGACAGTGTCCAGGCTGATTCTGAGGGAAATTCTTCTTTGCTCTGCAGAATGCAGGAGTCTTCAATACCATGTAGTCCATTTTGGTGTTATTCTTTTTTCCCTGGTTGTTAACTATGGGCTTGCCTTGTTTGCAATGGGCAGGGAACGAGTACATTATCATCGACCACTGACAAAGCAACAGGGCATCTCCTGTCCCTGGGCACTTGCTGGTTACCCATCAATCACTTTTTATTGACCTTGAACTAAGATCCATAAATTCAAAAACTGCAATTTAACATTTTTATAGGCAAACTAATGGAATATCATCTACAAAGCTGATTCTTCAATAACACACTCGAAGGGCATACTCTCCTGCCAGTGACGGAGCTGTTTGCTGGTTTTTCACTAAGGGGAGGAAGAAAGGAACACATACTAAGCCACCAGTGTGTGCCAGGCACAGTGTGGACTGCTTTGCATGTATGGTATCAAATCTAAGTTGCCACCAACTACAACACACTCACTCACCAGGAAAGCAAACATACTACCAATTAATTGACTATGTTGTATCTACTGTGAAGCTGAGAGAGTTTCAGCCTCAGGACTCCTCACTTGCTTATGGCCTCCCAACATTCCTGAAGGGGGCCAAATAATGTGTTCACTTGGTCATATATTTTTGTAAAATTTGTTTTAACTACAATCGGTTAGACCACTGTCTCTTTCCACTGTGTCTTCCGCTCTTCACACTTCCCCTTGTGTGGGTGGCAATGGAGTGACCATGAGCAATTTGGGGATTCTCTTAAAGGGGAAGTTGAACTGGGAATACATTTAGTCTGGGTTTCACGGGCTATATTTATGTGGTCACAGTTATGTCTGTACAGTTAACTGATTGCTGAGGCTGCTGATGTAGAAATGCGTTCACCATTTCCCCCTGCACCATGACAGCAATCCTGACAGTAAGACACTCAGGGCCAGGGCTCCAGGTTGTATCCAGGATAAACACATCCCGCCACACTCACCAGCAGTATATGGCGTGGGTAGCAGAAAAGAAACAAGGTGTGAAGTGTGTGAGCCAGAGGTTAGTCTGTGGAAAATTCTTTCAAATCTGATAGCTCACATAGGAAAGAAATTTCCTAAAGGCTTTTTCAAATTTGACAACAAATCTGAAAATGTACACAACATTTCCAAAAATAAGTTGCAAAGCTGGAAAACAATTTTTCTAAATTATCCACAGTAAAAAAAGAAATCTCCATCAACCACAGAGAAGGAACACTAAATTGTCTATTTTATTCTGTCTATAGAAAATAGACATAGCAAATTCATTGTCATACAGCCCACACCCTTTCAAAAAAGTAGGACAAAGAGCTATTACAGATGTGTGTCAGGAAGATAATTTTTTTTTTTTTTTTGAGTGGGAGTCTCACTTTGTTGCCCAGGCTGGAGTGCAGCGGCACACTCACGGCCACCGCAGCCTCGACCTGCTGGGCTTAGGCGATCCTTCTGCCTCAGCCTTCCAAGTAACCGGAACTAAAGACGCACGCCACCATGTCCAGTTAGTTTTTGTGATTTGTTGTAAAGACGAGGTCTCACCAAGTTGCCCACGCTGGTCTCGAACCCGCGGGCTCAGGCAATCCTCTCGCCTCAGCCTCCCAAAGTGCTGGAATTATAGGCTGAGCCACCATGCCCGGCCATGCAGTGAATTTTTTTAAATGGTATGGTATTTTATGTTGTTTGTGATTTATGTCAGCTTTTTTAAATGTGTGATTTATTGTAATTTTCTTTCTCACTTAGACAAATATTCATGTTCTCACCTAATTTTGCATTTATTTTATATTCTCTCTTTTTAAAGTTCCTCAAATAATATAAAGTTCAAGCCTCATAAAACCTGGCCCCACTCTGATGTCATCCCAATTTCAGAGCACTTGTTAACATACGGGCAAAAGTATAAATCTTACAGCTGATAAAATACACGGTATATATCGTTTCATTCTATGTAACAACACTGTGAGGTAGAGTTATCATTTTACAGATGAGGAACCTGGGCTCCAGAAGTTGAGAAATTTTCCCAAAATTAAGCCTTCGGGGTTAATATTGTCATGGTTACACTGGCAATGTTCAAAACTTAAAGCCACAAAACGAGGTCTATGCTGTGCTTGGGTGAAATCGCTTTTTTGGGGAATTCTAACATTTCCCTATCCCCACTAAGTTAGTAAAATGCAAAGTTTTTACCCCAAACCTTGAAGTCTTACCACAGTTTCTTTGGAAAATAACTGCTATCAGCCATTTCCTCCCTATAGAAATTTATATTTCCTGTTAACCCTCCAAAAGGTATTTCACTTTCAGCCTTATGTGTAATTTTGCAATTAAATGACCATATTCTGTTCAGGAGTTTTAGGAACTTGACAAAGTCTGCTACCAGGCCCAATCCCCACCAGACCTGTCAGAGAGGACTTGCCATTAGACAACACTTTGAGTTAAAACATTAAAGTCGCCTTCCTTGCACAATACCCAGATCTACTTAAAAGCTGAAACTCAATAAGAAAGCTAGTCTTCCTCACTAAGAACTTAATAAGAATATATAATTCAAAAGCTCTCACACTGCAGGATTCCTGAGGGGGGAGGTCTATGGTGGTCCTGTGTTTTGTTAAGGAGGTGGGGCATGGCTGTAGAGGGTTCTGGGTAGCCCGAGGGCAGCTGTTCTGTGGCCATTTCCACTTCCGTTCTACCTAGCACACTGTGGTTATTAAAAACTAATTGATTCATGCTTGGTGCTAAGCTCCTCCAGGCTGTTAAGCCAGCATCCAAAACTTTAGGAGACAAGATACAAGTAGGCTTACTGGCAAAACACAGTAATCTCAACAGTTTGGGAGGCCACGGTGGAAGGACTGCTTGAGGCTAGGAGTTTGAGACCAACCTGGGCAACATAGTGAGGCCTCGTCTTTACAAAAAAATAAAAGAATAAGCCAGTCATGGTGGCACGTACCTGTAGTCCCAGCTACTTAGGAGACTGAGGAAGAAAGAATGCCTAAGCCAGGAGTTTGAGGCTGCAGTAAGCTGTGATTGTGCCATTGCACTCCAGTCTGGATGACAGAGTGAGACCCCCAACTCAAAAAAAACAACAAAAAACAGTAGGCCTACTGCCACTGTCCCAACTGGGCTGTCCATCATGGTGGACATCATCACCAGTTACCAGCCTGAGCTCCCTGTCTCCCTTTGCTATGACTTATGTGGAGAAAGCTTGGGCTTAATGCAAGAGTTTAATTTGGGATCCTTAAATCTCCTTGAAATTATACACCAGTTGGTTGCAGGTGTAAGGTAAGGCTGCATTTTTTTTAGGGAGAGAGATGCTAAAGAAACCTATGAGTCCTCAAAAGGTTAAGAACCACTGTTTTAGGAGAAAAGAACTGAAACAAAGTTAGTACAAATCTCAGAGGGATGCTGATACCAAAAACATAGTCAAATAATGTCAGATGGTACATGTGAAGGTGTGTAATTAAGAAAAGATTTGTTACATTGAACTGGCTTGTAATATTTCTAATTTGTTAGTAAGAATTTCCGATCTTTATTCAGTCATTAAAATAATTATTTAAGATTTACTCTCTTGACATGGCCTATGTTATATCAATAATGCTAGAGGAGTCACCAAACTTCCATTTTTAAAAGTACTAGATCGGGCTGGGCTTGGTGGCTCAGCCTGTAATCCCAGCACTTTGGGAGGCCGAGGCAAGCGGATTGCCAGAGCCTGCAGGTTCGAGACCAGCCCGGGCAACTTGGTGAGACCTCATCTCTACAATTAAAAAAAAAAATTAACCGGGTGTGGTAGCGCGCGCCTGTAGTTCTGGCTACTTGGAAGGCTGTGGCGGAAGGATCACTGGAGCCCCAACAGGTCGATGCTGTGGTGGCCATGAGCATGCCACTGCACTCTAGCCTGGGCAACGGAGTGGGACTCCAACTCGAAAGAAAGAAAGAAAGAAAGAAAAAAGTACTAGGTCATTTTATTTTTAATAATACAATTGAGCGAGAATCCTATTTTTGGCCCCAAGTCAAACTTCTAAACAGAAAATATTGAGCTACACAGAAATCATCTTCCCCTAATTTCATTTTGACCTTCTATTCTGCAGCTGTTTAATATGTTTTGCTCTGTTTTTAGAAGTGCATTATTTATTACTTGAACTAAAGCAGTAATTTGTTTCTGTTAATATAAAAAGGCTCTGCCAAATCAACCAGCTTCCTGAATCAACAAAAATCATAATATCAATAGGAATTACTAAAAAAAAAAAAAAAAAAAAAGGCAGCTTTTTCTTAAGAAAGTCACTTCTCTGTTCGACCTTCATCTTGCTTCCTCGATCCATCTTCCTTTGATGTGCAAAAACACGTTCATCTCATATTTCTGTCCCTTTGGATCCTTCCAGTCCTTGACCCACCACCACAGAGACAAACCTAATTTGGGCACCTGAGTCAGGCCTTCCCAGTTTGTGGTTTTGAGAGAAAAGGTCTACACTTAGCTTGAGAGAAATTGTAAACTGGAACCACATGTCCTTTAATAGGAATGTTTGTTCGGCATTGGTTGCATGTACATTCAACTCTGCATTCACTCCCTTCAACACATCCCCTTGAAAGGATTTGTTATACTTGTTGCAAATAAAGGGACAACAATTTCAGGAGGTATATATTTTTATTTCCCAAATGGTTGAGTTTGCAGTTTGGTTCTTTAAGGCCTGTGTTTTCTTTTACATTTCTGCAAAGATGATTGACCCTCCCTGCCCCTCTCCAACCCTACTGACCACAGCAGATTACCTGATGGTGTGAAAGCAGTTAAGCTCCAAATCCTTGACATCATTCCCATATTTGGGAAATTTGCCACATAGGGTACTTATCTCTTCACAGTAGAAGTCAGAAAACTGACTTTCCCTGCTTCCCTTGCAGCTAGGCCTAACCCATGTTAAGCAAGTTCTTACACACAGCTTCATTTGGAAGTGAGCCCATGAGGAAGCCAACTCTGCAGAATCCATTTTCTAGTAAAAGTGACAGTGTTGGAGTACAGCTCTGAGGGGCAAGAGCAGTGCAAGCTGTGCTTAGGGGTCTAGACCTGGAGGCAGCAGCAGAAGCCCTCTGTTTATTCACTCCTAGGGCATGGCTGGTTTGAGCCTTGTTCTGGTCTCCTGGTCTGCAAGCCTGGCTCTGACTCTTTTGGAGATTTTGAAAGTATCTTAATATCCTTTAATGTAAAGTGCCTTTTCTGCTTAAACTACTGGGAGTGAACTCTGGTGTTTGTAACTTAGATCCTTGATAGACGCAATGCCCAAGAAGCCCCTACACAGTCGTCAGCCAGCCTGCTTATCCCTGATTTCCTGATTACCTAGCAATGTTCTTCTCTCCTCACTGGGCCTTGGTCCTTCTCCTGCAATGAATCAAGTTCTTTCCTGCCTCAATCTTCAGCTGGGAATGTTCTGTCCCTGTTCTCACCCTGACTCCCTTCTAAACTTAAAACACAGTTCAAAACTGCCCAGCTGAAGTCTCCTTGTATCACCTCCTGGCATCCTCCCCTTGCCCTGCATAGTACTCATCACAATTAAAATTAAATACCTAGCTAGCTAATGTTTTTCTCCCCAAAGAGACTGCAATCATCATCATAACTAACATTTATTTAAGTTCTTTCTAAATACTAGGAAGACTCCTAAGTACTTCACATGGATTATCTCATTTAATCTTCACTACAATCCTGAGGAAGGTATTATTATAAACCCATTTTATGCACAGGGAAACTGAGGCTTAGAAAACTTAAGTAACAAATCTTAGGCCACACAAAAATATATGCTAGAGCCAAGACTTAAACGCCCAAAATTCTGACACCAGATCACACTCTTAATTCCATCTGTGATCTCTGTAGTAGTTACCTGCATGTCAGAAGTTGTCCAAAATAAGCCACTGAAGGGTGAGAGAAAATATTAGAAATTCTATATACATATATAAATGTTTATCTCATCTGGATTAATTTATTTTGTATGTCCATTTTATAATGTATGTAAATAATTTTATTTGATGTGTATAACATAGCAATACATCACATAATTTACAAATAAAAGTAGGGTAGTTAGGCTCAATTTTTTCCCTCTAGAAATGTGCAGTGACTGAATTTTGGAGACCTCTCGACTACGAGCTCTGTGAAAGCAGGACTGTCACTCACCGGTCTACACCAGCAGTTAGCACTAGGCTCAACCCATAGCAAGTACCCAATAAGTACGCATTGACTGAGTAGTGTCAGCAGTCCTAACAACACCAGCATTAAGAGAAAGAACACTCCGGTGACCCATATATAAGTTCAGGTTCCTGATATTTTTGTCTGTGAAGTCTGCCTGGCATGTTCCTTCTCAAAATCTGAACCAGAGACAAGATGCTTTCCTCCATGCAGAAGGAGATGGTCCACCACCCACAGAGAATAATATTCTGCTGATCAAGAGCCAGTGGCAGTTCTCAGGGGCAGCCTGAGGTTCCCGGGTTATTTTGCATGAACCCTCTGTCATTGGCACGGAAGCATGGGTGGGGGATCGCTGGTGCAAAGTGCAGCTCAAGGACACGTAAAGTCACTTGTGGAAACTCTGCCCACCCAGGGTCCTCTCCTTTCTGCTTCTGCTTACCTCCCAGTCAAACTATTTTGAGCGCCTCCTTTCTCTGCAGATACAAAGACTCCTGAAGGCTGAGGGGCAGGGTGGGGTGGTGACATGCCTGAGCGGGGGAGACAGGAAAGGAGACAACAGGACTTTTATCAAAGGTGAAAGGGATGGACAATTTGGGAACATGGCCCGTCCTCCTTCCCTGACAAGGGGATTAGTGAAAGTGGAACTTTACTGAGCAAATTCTTGTTGAGTTAAAAACAAATTGCAATCACCATCTAATGTGAGTAAAGAGATGCAGCTAGCCAGCCACGTGGGTGTGGAATTCCCTCAGGGACCTCAAAAGTGCTGCTTTGGACGCAGGCTCATAAGCCATAAATGTTATTTTTTCATTTTTAGAATTCGCATCTGTTGAACTGTTTTTAGATAGATCTGTAGGTTATTTCTTCTTTAAAAGTCTAAGAATGGGAGGTGGGGTAGAGTATGGGGGCAGCCGGAAGCAGCTTGTGGAAACATCAAACTTAACCACCAAAGCATATCAGGGTTAGAGGTCTCCAGGTCAGGGGCTGAGTGAAGACGCCAACAGCTGTATTTGCAGGAACAGGTGCGGTCTTTTGCAGGGCAGCCCCACAATGTCAGTCCAGCCTGTGGAAACCATTCCTGGAGCTAACAGAGACCCACAGACCAGATTCCCATTGGCAGACTTGCTGCCAGTCTTACTTCTTATACTTCTACATCCCTAAACAATGCCCATGTGTGTGGCATGGGGGGTGCGAACAGCATGCAGGCTCCGTCTATTGTGTTGCCTTCTCTAGTCAGGAAGCGGCAATTAACTGCTGCCCAGTAGGGCTGGGTGTTGGTAAAGGCCACTCCTGCAGCTGCACCCCTCCTATGTTCAAAAACAAATGAGCTACCCCTTCTTCTTTGAGGAGACAGCTCTGGAGCTGGCCTCCCCCACAGGGCCACAGCCAGACTCTTTGGAGGCATGTTTCTCACTTATTTAAAGCACCTGAAATTTGATAGAAAACTTCAATACATTTAAAAATTTTTGTTTTTAATTGACAGATAATAGTTGTATATGCTTACGGGGTACAATGTGACTTTTAAAATTTTTGAGTCATGGGGTCTCACCCTGTTGCCCAGATTGGAGTGCAGTAGCACAATCACATCGTACCACAACCTCGACCTCCTGGGTGCAGGCACTCCTCCCTCCTCGACCACCCAAGTAGCTGGAACTACAGGTGAGGTGCTGCCATTCCTGGCTAATTTTTGTATGTTTTGCAGAGACAAGGTCTCATTGTGTTGCCCAGGCTGGTCTTGAACTTCTGGGCTCAAGCAATCCTCCCACCTTGGCCTCCCAAAGTACTTGGGGTTATAGGTGTGGGCCACTGTGCCCAGCCCAATGTGATGTTTAATACACACACACACACACACACACACACACACACACACACACACACATATATGTATATAATAGAATGATTAAATCAAGCTAATTAATATAATCATCACCTCATATACTTAGTGGGGTTTTTTGTGGTGGAAACATTTAAAATCTCTCTTATCAATTTTGAAAAATACAATGCATGATCATTGGCCAGGCATGGTGGCTCACACCTGTAGTCCCAGCTACTAGGGAGGCTGAGCCCGAAGAATCGTCTGAGTCCAGGAAGTCAAGGCTGCAATGAGCCATGATTGTGCCGCTGCACTCCAGCCTGCATGACAGAGTAAGACACCCAACTCAAAAAAAAAAAGTATATTGTTAACTATAGATATGCTTAATACATTTTTAAAGCTATTTTAAAGATATATTGAAAATACATTGTTGCCTCATGGTATTTTAACTGATTTGCTATTCTATGTCTTTTCAGTTGTGCATTTATTCCATTCACATTCAAGGTAATTATTGTGATGTGGAAGTTTATCAGTGTCATGAGGTTTCTATAGCGTTTGTTGTTTTTGCTGCTGTCTGTTTATTTGTTTGTTGTCTTTCTTAGGATTTTGGGGTTGATTCATGTATATTTTCAATCTTTTTCCTGCATTCTTGGGAAGGGCATTGTCATTCCTTTTTTCCTTTCTTCTGCATTTAATACTTTCTTAAGTGTTTCTTGTAGAGCTGAATTGAAAGCGGTGTAAACTCTTAGGGATTGAATGTTTGGGAAGGATTTTAATTCTCCATCACTGATGAAACTTAGCTTAGCTGGGTAGGTAATTCTTGGTTAAAATTGTTTACCTTTGGAACTTTGAAGATTGGGCTCCAAGCTCTCCTAGCCTGAAGTGTTTCTATAGATAAGTCTGGTGCTAATCTAACTGGTCTTCCCCGGCAGGTAGTCTGACCTTTCTCTCTTGCTGCCTTTAGGACTTTTTCTTTTATACCTACTGTGTATAGGCAAATTACTATGTGTCTCGGAGTTGGTCTTCTCTTTTGCTGTCTTGCAAGGGTTCTCTGAATTCATGTTTGAATGGTCATGTCACTGATGAGATGAGGGCAATTTTCTTAGATAATTTCATGGAATGTTTTTTCCAGGGTGGTCTCTGTCTCTCTAGCTGCCTCAGGATTTCCAATTAATCTTAGGTTCGGCCTCTTGAAATAATCACTCATCTCTTAGAGGTTTTGTTCTGTCTTTTTAAACTTCTTTTCTATGTTTTTAACAGTTTGGGTTAGTTCCATATTTTGGTCCTAAAGCTCTGAGACTCTTCCTTCTGCTTGGTTAATTCTGCTTTCCATGCTTAACAATTTGTTATTTATTTCATTCACTCTATTCTTTATTGCTGTTATCTCAGTTATCAACTCCTTCATTCTTTCCTCTTTTCTTTTCTCACTTCTATTTATTCTCTCTATTAATATCTTGCTATCTGGGTTTGTGGTTTGAGATCAGTCATTCTGGGGGTTCTTCACTGTTTGAGTTCTGAAGTCTGTATCCTCAGTGGCTGACCTCTCAGGGGTCTGTGTGAGACTCATATCCTTCCTTTGTTTTTTCTTCATTTGTTGTAGGTTTTCCCTCCTTTTTTTTTTAACCTCTTCTTTAATTCTGTTGTTCAGTGATTGAGGGATAGCTTTTATTTCTGTTTACTTAATCTCTTATTCTTCCTTATATAGATCCTCTGGCTTTGTTCAATTTTGCAGCTCAACTAGGGGTGGAGGGCTGTGCTTTTTGCAATTTTGAGATTTAATTAAAGAGGGTACTATGATTCAGAAGTTATCTGCAGATCCAAGTATCCTCTGACAGGTGTGTGGGCCCCGTGGAACACATTTCCCAAGGCCTTACAATCTGTCCATGCAGTGGGAGTGTCTGTTTGCCCCCGAAAGCAAAATGAGATAAGAAAAGGGAAAAAAATGGAAAAAAGAAGGAGGAAGATGAAGTTGGAGAGAGAGAAGAAGAAGAAGGAAAATAGACAAGTGTACCAACTAATGAATAAACATAGAAACAAAGACAGAAAAAACAAACAAAACAAAAACATACAGACAATCATACAAACAAAAACCCTTCTGCTTGTGTACTCTCCCTCAAAAATACCCATACACAAACAGAAAATCTTTTTTAAAAAATTAAAATAGCAGAAACAAAGCTAGCACAGAAATTAAACAAAAACAGGGAGAAAGAGACAAGAAAAAAAGCCAAAACTAAAACAAAAAACAAGAAAAAAAACTCACTCTGTGGCCATTTCTGTAACTCCAGTTTCCTTCCTGGGCTGCCTCCACCTTAGGGAGTGGCTCTGGTCTCCAGGCCCTCCCCTCTGCTCTCAGTGCAGGCTGATAGGATTGCTTTCAGTGTGGGTCAGATGCCCCATGGACTACTGTGGGAGGAGGATGGATCAGATCCAGACTCACCCTACTCACTGCTGCTGCTGCTGATGATGATGATGCTATTGTCAAGTCTCCCATTCAGATCTGACGTGTCTGTGCCTATTCCGGTGTGAGGGAGGGGTATCTATCTCTCTGCATTCGATGAGAGGATCGCCCCTGGGTCCCAAGATGGAGGCTGGGCGGAGCTGGGTGAGGCAATGCGGGTCTCTGCCCTATCCCAGAACTGAGTAGATGGCTCCCATCAGCATCTCATTACCAGTGTCAGAGCTTTAGTCTAGATTTCCACAACCTGTCTTCACGGTTCCTCCTGCTTGTGCCCAGTCTGCTGCTGTAGATAGTGGTATGGGCTGGATCCCTGGTAGTGAGGGGAGCTGCTTTCTGCTGCCTTCTCTCAAGAGAGCCCCAAGAATGGCAGACAATCCTGTGCTCCTGGGTGTCCAATCTCAGGGCATTGGTGAGTTGCAGTCACCTCTGGAGGAGAGCCCCTGGTGCATGAACCCAAGTCTCCCCTCAGATGGACTTTCACTCACCCATCGGCACATGCCCACTCACGCAGAGAGTCTTTATGGACACTCACTTTTGTGGAGACTCTCACAGTCCGACCTGTTCCATTACCATGTTACCCAGAAGTCTCTAACTTGTGATTCTCAATCCAGTGTATGCACCTGGATCACCTTGGGAGCTTTTTAAAAGAGCAGATGCTAAGGCAGCACCCCCCCACAAAAATCAGAATTTCTGAGAATAGGCCCCAAAATGTGTCCTTTGAAAATACACCCAGGTCATTTTGAAGTTCCCCTCTCACTCAGAGTCACCAATATGGATAATCTAACAATAGCTGAAACAGCTGAGCTTCATATCACATAGTTACTAGGAGCTAAAAAGCAAATTTTTTAGTGATTTTTTTAAGTAATTGCCATGAATATGGCCACATTTATTGAGCAGGGGCTGTGTGGGGAATGTGGGGGGACTTTCAATTAAGGGAGATCCAAAGCATGACAGATACCATGTCCAAGTTGTACAGCACACAAAAAAAGACAAGGATCCCAGGCAGGACCTCAGGGAGGTAAGACAAGAAGATACATTAAATGCTTAAATAGATAGCCACAAAATAAGATCCATCCCAGACACCCAGAGAATGGCATAAGGAACTGCAGACCATGCCTATACCTTACTCCCTAGAAAGAGGACCTACATGCCAATATTGGTTCAAGTACCAGCTAGGGCAGACCTGATCATGGGCAAGCCCTGATAGACAGGCAAAGCCAGGGCCAATATTCTCCACGTTAAAAAGTTGGAAAAAAAATACTTTAGGGAATGCTATTAGTGTCAGGGAAACCCATTTATATAAAGACTTTCATTTTCACCAAAAAAGAACAGTGAATGTTTAAAAAGAGTACTATGGGCAATGTTCTAGGTGCTTTAAGCAAATGAACCCAACACTACTATTAGATACCTACTATTAGTAGAAGCCTGTAGGTGTGGGGGAACTGGGTCTTATTCAAAGCAGTTCTAAAAAGACAGGTTAAAAACCTTTGTTTTCATCAGTAAGATCCTCTGTATTTCTGCTCTGGTGGCGTGCCCCGACCTTCAGCAAATTAATTTTTGGGCATTCTAACCATAACATAGGCCATTGCTATGCATGCTTGTGCTTGTGCTAATGTTAGCAGAGAAGTGGCCTCCTTGGGCATGACCATGGCAGTGATTATTAGCAAAGGACTCTAAAGCAATGCTGTTCAATAAAAAAATATGAGCCACATATGTAATGGCTTCATAGCCATTTAAAATATGTAAAAGATGAAATTAATCTTAAAATATTTTGTTTAAGCTAACATATCTAAAAAATGTTACTTTAACATATCTATATGAAAAAATGAGATATTTTACGTGTGTGTGTGTGTGTGTGTGTGTGTGTGTGTGTGTGTGTGTCTGTAAGTCTTTGAAATCCAGTGTGTATTTCTTTTTTTTCTTTTTTTTTTTTGAGTTGGAGTCTCACTCTGTCGCCCAGACTGGAGTGCAGTGGCCACTCCCGGCCAACGCAGCCTCGACCTGCTGGCCTCCGGCGATCCTTCCACCTCAGCCTTCCGAGTAGCTGGAATTACAGGCATGCGCTACCACGCCCGGCTGATTTTTTGATTTATTGTAGAGATGAGGTCTCGCTGCCCAGGCGGGTCTCGAACCCACGGGCTCAGGCAATTCACTCACCTCAGCCTCCCAAAGGCGTGGGATTACAGGCTGAGCCACCGAGCCTGGCTCAGTGTGTATTTCATGCTTAAACACATCTCAGTTGGAGTGCTCAGTATCTACATTTGGCTAGTGGCTTCTGTAACAGACAGCACAACTCCAGAGGAAGGGAAAGATAAGCCCCAGGGAAGGGGTCAATGAGTAAAATCATCTCTCAATGCTAACATTAGAGGATATAAGCTTTTTTATTCTTTTTTAAAAAATATATATATAAGTAAAAACCACTTTTTCTTATGAAATGTATTCTCTTTCAACCTGCACAATTATTTGTAACTATTCCTTTTGTGGAGGGGGCGGCTGGAGTCTCACTCTGTCACCCAGGCTGGAGTGCAGTGGCATGCTCACGGCCACGGCAGCCTCAACCTGTTGGGCTCAGGAGATCCTTCCACTTCAGCCTTCCAAGAGGCTGCTGGAACTACAGGTGCGTGCCACCATGCCTGGCTAATTTTTTTATTTATTGTAGAAAAGAGATCTCACCAAATTTCCCATGTTGGTCTCAAACCCCTGGACTCAGGCAATCCTCTCACCTCAGCCTCCCAAAGTCCTGGGATTACAGACTTGAGCCACCAGCCTGTGTCGTGCCTTTTACTTTATTTATTTATTTGAGTCAGGGTCTCACTCTGTTGCCCAGGTTGGAGTGCAGTGACACAATCATGGCATACTGCAGCCTTGACCTCCTGGGCTCAGGTGATCCTTCCACCTCAACCTCCAAGTACCTGGGGCTACAAACAGGCACCACCATGCCCAGCTAATTTTTAAAAATGTTTTGGGCTGGGCTTGGTGGCTCAGCCTGTAATCCCGCGCTTTGGGAGGCCGGGGTGAGTGAATTGCCAGGTTCAAGACCTGCCTGGGCAACTTGGTGAGACCTCATCTCCACAATAAATCAAAAAAAAAAAAATTAGCCAGGTGTGGTAGCGCGCGCCTGTAGTTCTGGATACTTGGAAGGCTGAAGCAGATGGATCGCTGGAGCCCAGCAAGTTGAGGCTGCAGTGGCCGGGAGCGGCCACTGCACTCCAGTCAGGGTGATAGAGTCAGACTCCAACTGAAAAAAAAAAAAAAAAGATAAAAATGTTTTGTAGAGATGAGGTCTCACTATGTTTCCCAGGCTGATTTTGAACTCCTGGGCTTAAGCTTCCCAAAGTGCTGGGATTACAGGTATGAGCCCCTATACCCATGCTCTTTTTACATTTTAGCAGTCTCTATACGCAGAAACTTTTTTTTAATTGACTGAATCTAGTCCCATCTGGATTTGAGGACTTTCTTGTTTTGAGTCTTCTGAATTTGGTGACTTACTTTGGTGTCAGTCTTTCCTAGGCCCTTGAGGTAATTGATTTGCTCCATATCCTCTAATGAGTCCATTGATCTACTCCGTGAAGAGTCTCAATCTTTCAAGAACTTGAGATGATAATAATGCGTCCCCTTTTGTACATACCAAAGCCTCTGGGCCTCTTTGGTCACCATGTTTGTCTTTCTCTGCAATTTTCTGAGTCTCTCCTGACATACAAAAGCCAAGATTCCACTCAGCTGTCCAAGTGCAAATGGTGCACAAGGTGGTGCAGAGATTATGTCTAGGGTCTTTACCCATTCAAATCATGTCTATCTTTTTCTCAAGCTCCCTTTCCTGATTTTCTTAACTGTTATTACAACTCAGTAAGGTAATTACATTCCAAAAATTTCCCAGAATCCTTCACCCTTGGCCTTTTTAATTTTGAAAAATACAAAAACAAAAAAACAACTCTGAGAAGGCAGATCAGAATTCCAAAACCTCAAGCTTCAACAAGGAGTGGCCAGTCTGACACTTACCCCATGTACAAACCTGCCTAATATTTTTAAAATCCTGAAACAGTATTTACGTGACTAATATCCTCTGGGATAGGCCAGGCACTTGGTTCCTTCCAACCTCACCCAAATTATCAAGTGGGTCTCAAAAACGCTGTAGGAAAGCCTTTGCCAGTTGTTTTTAATGTTTCAGAACCTTCAAAACCGAAGCTAGGTGATCAGAAAAATACTTTCCCCCCCTTTGCACTGACTGGCCTTGACCTAGAGATCTTGGGAAGAAAATGGATGTGGGCCTTGATGTTTTGGTCATCAGCAGACATTGACCATGGAAGAAAAAAAAACCCCAATCTTCTGGCAAATGTCTTAGCTACAAGAGATGTAACTGTCAGGCTTTTGAGAGGGACTTAAAAAGAAAAGGGATGAGTAAATGACAAGAGAGAAATGGGAATGGGTAAGGAGAGTGCAGTTGGCTGTAGAGACAAGAAACAATCTCTGTAGAAATTAGGATTTACACCATGGAAAACATGGAAAGCAAGCCTTGGAGCCCCCCTTCAGGATATTGGTTTTCTTGTTACCTGTACAGTCATCACCCAATATTGACTGGTTCCAGGACTCCTTTCCACCATACCAAAATCTGAGGATGCAAGTCCTTTATATAAAATGCCATAGTATTTGCATAAAACCAACCTAAGTGTATCCTTTCATATACTTTATTTCTTTTTGTTTTGTTTTGAGTGGGAGTCTCATTCTGTTGCCCAAGCTGGAATACAGTGGCACAATCATGGCTCACTGCAACCTCTACTACCTAGAGGTACCTCTAGTACCTCTGGCACTCCTTCCACCTCAGCCTCCCGAGTAGTTGGGACTACAGGCATGCACCACCACATCCTGCTATTTTTTTTTTTTTCTTTTTGTGGAGATGAAGTCTTGCTATGTTGCCTAGGCTGGTCTCAAACTCCTGGGTTCAAGCAATCCTCCCACTTTGGCCTCCTAAATGCTAGGATTACAGGTGTAAGCCACTGTGCCTGGCTTATATACTTTAAATAATTTCTAGATTACTTATACTACCTAATACAATGTAAATGCTAAGTAAATAGCTATTATACTGTGTTGTTCAGGAAATGATGACAAGATTTTTAAAAGGCTGTACATGTTCAATACAGACGGAATTCTTTTTTTCCAATATTTTCCATCCTCGGTTGAATCCACAGACACAGAACCCAGGATACAGAGGGCTGGCTATATTAACGTCGGGCTGCCCTTTCTTGTCAAAATCTTTAAAATGAAAAAGCCTGAGACAAGCTGGGAGGGTGCAATCAATTATTCCTCATCAGATTTTTTTCTCTTAAACAGAGCTCAAGGCCACCAAGGAATCAGCAATTTGACAAATCTTCCTGCTCTCAGGCCCGTATTTCCTTCACTCCCTGCTTGACCATAGAGCTCGAGACTTTAATTACAGGGAAGACAATGATTCCGCATCTGTCTGGAAAGCAAGTCGGGCAGTTTTTTTCCTGCTTTTTTTTTTTTTTAAATCCTGGGATTTTCCATCATTAGGCATCAAATGAATTCTTAAGGAATTTCTTGATAATCCCTGTCTAGGTGGTTCTAGACACACACACACACACACACACACACAATCACAGTAAAGATTCAGGTGGTAGTAAGCAGAGGGCAGTACCTTATTGATAGCAGAGATTCCAAAAATTTTTGTTCAAAGAGGAAGACGTTTCCCAGGGTTTTTCAGAAAAAAAGCACAGACAAGGGAAGCAGTTCTCTGTGGTGATGATGGAGCCGGCATCACCTGAGGTGCCTGTGGCTGTGCCATCCCTAAGTTGCCCTAAGAGGAGTGGCCATTCTGCTCCATCTGACTCGAGACTCAGGGGATTATTTCAGTAGCTTGCAAGTTTCAGGACTTACCTCCCAGGAGGGGCTACAGAGGACAGTTGGTGGTGGAAGAAGACAAATCACAGTTGTCACAAACCCTAGAGGCTCTACATTCTGATCAAAAAGTCCTTCTACTTTGGCAAGGGTCTGATACATTTTAAACAATATATTTGGCATACTAAACTCTTGACCTAAGGAGATCACTGACATAGTTCAAGGTTTTTGCAATTCGTAAAATGTCCTATGTAGAAGTCACCCTTTTTACCGATATTTACCGATGAGTGGATTTTTAAATGTGGTTTCCATACAATGAATATTAAATTCAGCCATAAAAAAGCATAAAGCACTGTTACATGCAACAACATAGATGAAGCTTGAAGCCATTGCATGAAAAGTCACAAAAGGCCGCATGTTGTATGATTCCCTGAAATGTCCAAACTGCATCTATGTCCATAGACGTAGAAAGCAGATTTGTGGCTAACAAGGACTGGGGGAAAGAGAAATAACGAGTGATTGCTAATGGGTGCAGTGTTTCCTTTTGGAACCAGATAGTAATGATGGTTCAAGCAGAACTTTGAGAGCAGAGTAAAGGCCATTAATGGTCAACTTTAGGTTATGTAAGCTTTACCATATGTTTTTTGAGAGCCTTCATTTAAAAAAACAAAAAACAAAAAAGAACATCCTCACACTCACCTGTAGGAGAGTCATCATTCCTGAGTTCAGTCTGAAATTTTGTGTCTTGTTAAAAGTTACCCAGAGTTAATTAACCACCAGTTTTCTCCAATCAATCCCATAAGGGAATATCTGAACTACCATATATGTTGACCTTGGTGGTATTAGTCATCAAAGGGCTGCTGTCTCAATGCAAGCCCACAAAGGCTTCTCACAAAGGGAATGGCAAGCAGGTGTTCTTCAAGCCAAGGACAACTGTAAGATTCATTCCACCCAGGGTTCCTTCACTGAACCACAAAGTGGTTCAAGGGCCAATGCCTCTCATGGCACAGCTCTTTCTGTTAAACATGCAGAGGGATATGCCGGTGTATACATGCATATTTGCAGGATAGAGACACAAAAACCTGCCAATAATGTCACCTTGGGGATGGAGACAGGAGCAGGAGAACTTCATTTGTCACTTCATACTTTTAAAGAACATTTACATTTTCGAATCATGTACTTATATGAATGTTATATAATATACTTTTATTTGAATGTAAATGTAAATAATACATATATATAATATGAAAAATGCCAGCTGATAACTTGACTCTCTCATCTGGGTTCATGAATTAAACATTAAGAACAGTCAGTTGCATCCAAATTAGGAGACATGCTGCAAAGCAGTTCTCTTGGACATTTCAAAAATGTCAGTGACATAAAGCATGAAAAATAATGTCGAGGAATGTTTCAGATGAAAGGAAGCTAAAAAAACCTAACAATAACTGATATGCATGCATCTTGATTGGATCCTGGATCAGAATTTTTTTTAATTCTATAAAGAACATTATTGGGACAATTGGGAAATTTCAATAGGTACGATATATTGGATAATGGTATTCTATCAATGATCAAGGTTAAAATTCCTGGATGTAATCATTGTAAGAGATGATGGGAAAATTACTTACTTTTAGGAGATACATGCTGAAGGGGTAAGGTTTTAGCCTGTCTACAATTTACTCTCATGCATGTGTGTGCGTGCGCGTGCGGGTGTGCAGAGAAAGAGAAAGAGTTAAACAAATGTGAACTTTGAGTTTTTGCCTAGCAACTATCCTTTAAAAGAAAAGAAAAAATAAATTTTGATTTTTATTATACCAGCTTCAGCAACAAAGAGCAGAAGCAGTGGTGTGAAGTTCAAATTCTGGACCACCAAGCAGAATTTTCAGAATAGCTTCCCTTACCCTTAATTTAATTACAAAACCGACATTCCCAATAGACAGGGCTTTGCTCTTCTTGGGGGCCTGTCTGCCAAGGAAAGCTGCCAGCAACCTCTACCCTTTCTGAACTAATGTGTGCCTGGGTAAAAGCAAGCCACTGGGAGAGACAGCTTTTCCAACAGAGTTATATTTTATGTTCTATCTGGTTCCCATTCCTTCCAGAACCCCGTTAATCCTCCACTTTTTTTCCATACATACACTTTATACACAACTCTGATGTTTCAGGGGTTGGTTTGACTTGTGGTAAATACAGACTCTTGTAGTAATTCATCTCATGACAGGCTTCTTTTGCTCATGGAACATCCAGTTAGAAACTTTGGTTCCCAGATAAGCAGACCTCAGGTCTGCCATTAATGCACTGTATTCAACTGACCAATTACTTAATCTCTTTAAGCCTCAGTTTCTTCACCTCTAAAATGGGGTGGTAATAATCACACTCATTCCGTAGGGCTATTTGTAGAGTTAATAAGATTATACACACATAGTGCCCAGTACATAAATGTACTTCATAAATGAGAGTGCAATTATCTTTTTAAAAAATCTTGTTTTGAAGGAATCTGACTCTAATGTATGAAAATCAAAGATCATCGGAAGAAGTCACCTTAATCATGGAAAAAGGATTTAGTGAAAGATTTAATTTTTCCTGAACAATTCAGTATGAACAAAATCATTTTAAAAAATGATACTTTTAAAGGGCAAACTTATTACACAATGACACTTCCAAGGTTTATTATTCCTAGTATTTAGCTACTTATCTCTTCAATTTTCACACAAAGCTAATCATTAATATTATCGTATTCTAGAAGTAATTATTTTAAAAGCTTTTGCTGTAATAGCTGAAGTTTCTCTGGCTATTCCTGGTACTGAAGAAGGTAAAAGTGTTTATTTTTTTAGGACTGACATGAAAGAGATGGATTTCTGATGCCAAGAAATCACTTAGCATTCATGTGACTTCAACTTTACAGCATCCTGGAATATGTTTATCCTTCATCAAAATTCTTCCTAGAGGCAAAATGCCAACACTTTCACCTCTTTTGTACCTTCCCTCAGAAAACCTGAAGAGAGATTGGAGACAAGGTCATGACCTAAGCCTTCTAAGCCATGCAGACCAACACTCTGGGGTGTCATCATTGCCCCACCATGAGCTGGTTACCACTTCTGATCCAGTTCTTCTTGGCACATCTTGCTTGATGGGTAATTTTTTATGTAGCTTTCCAGCAGAGAAACGGAGGTGCAAAAACGGAATGAAGGTCCAGACTTGGAATCTAGGATCTTTCATTCATTATGTGAAACATGAAGTGTCAGTACCTCTTCTACCTACTTTCAAAACAACCTCTTTACCAAATTTCAACTAACGGGGGAGGGAGGGTGGAATTTTTTACAATCAGACCTAAGTCCAGCACAAACGAAGTTAATGAATTTTTTAAGTTTTAAACTGTTGTCTAATAAATATTTATTTAGTGGTTAAAAAAAAAATTCTGAGCCGGGCTCAGTGGCTCAGCCTGTAATCCCGCGCCTTTGGGAGACTGAGGTGAGTGGATGGCCTGAGCCCGCAGGTCGAGACCCGCCTGGGCAGCAAGACCTCATCTCTACAGTAAATCAAAAAATTAGCCGGGCATGGTAACGCATGCCTGTAATTCCGGCTACTGGGACGGCTGAGGCAGAAGGATCGCCAAAGCCCAGCAGGTCGAGGCTGCGGTGGCCGGGAGCGGCCACTGCACTCCAGTCTGGGCGACAGAGTGAGACTCCAGCTCAAAAAAAAAAATAAATTCTGTAAGAGTGACTGTGAGCTTAACCATGGAAAAGGGGTAGGCACTATTTTAAGCACTTTACAAATATTAACTAACACAATCTTTAAGATGATCTTATATTATTATCCCCATTTATAGATGAGGAAATTAAAGCATGGGGGGTTAAATAACTCGCCAGAGGTCATGGAAAGATCCCTAAAACATATGGTTAAACAAATTGCAATATATATGATCCCATTTCTACAAGGAGAAACATTTTTTAAAAACATGGATGTGTATGTGTGTGTTTGTGTGTGTGTGTTTTAAACACATAAGAAAGGGCTTGGACGGATGTACTTCAATCACTATCAGTGATTACCTCTGGAAGGGAAGTGGTGGAGTGGAGGAGGCTAGGAGGCCTTTCAGATTTTGCTCTTTTTACTTATCATTTGAATATTTTATAAAGAGAATATTTCAGGCATTACATGCATAATTTTTTACTTTAGAAAACTCCAGCAAAGGACCAGATCTAACCAACCGACCTTACCCATCCTCTGGAAGCACACAGAACCCTGCCTGTGATTGACTGTTTCAGTAACCTCCATCAGAATGTTCAGACAAGCATCCATTGCACACTGCGCAGGTGTCGTTCTAGGTGCTGTTGCATATGCTGTCTCATTGACTCTTCACAGATCCCCATAAGGGATGGACTCATCGCTTTATTTTAATTTTTAAAAGAGTATTTTAGGGTATGTGGGTTACAAAAATGGAATGATTTATGTAGCATTTTTCTCTTACACATCTATTACCATTTCTTCCTCCTAAGACTATGGTGAGGTGGGGAAGTGCAAGAGATTATTATTCCCAGTTCATACCTGTAGGAACTGAAGCTAAAAAGAAGAAATAACTCACTCAAAATCACAAGTGAATGAGAAGTGAAAGGTAGAAACAAGAACCAGGTCTCCTGATCCTCAACCTAATGTCCTTGCTGCCAGAGCTTGGCTCAACCAGCCTAATCATTTCTGCCAGCTTCTTTGCCAACAGTTGGTCACAGAGTGTTCCAATATTAGTTCCCGAAGGAGCCTTAGTGATCACCTCATCCAGTGGCCTTCAAGGTTGGCTACACATTAGAATTGCCTGAAGAGCTTTTTATTTTATTTTATTACTTTTGAGTCAGAGTCACACTGCTGCCCAGGCTGGAGTGCAGTGGCACGATCGCAGCTCACTGCAGCCTCAAACTCCTGGGTTCAAGTGATCTTCCCACCTCAGCCACCCAAATAGCTGGGACTATAGACACGTGCCACTGGCTAACTTTTTTATTTTTTTGTAGAGACGAGGTCTAGCTATGTTGCCCAGGCAGGTCTTGAACTCCTGAGCTCAGGCAATCTTCCCACCTCAGCCTCCCAAAGTGCTAGGATCACAAGCGTGAGCCACCATGCCCAGCTGGAGAACTTTTTAAATGTATCAATGCCTGGGTCTCATCCCAGAACAATTAAATCAGAATCCATATGGGTAGGGTGCAGACACCTGTGTTTTGTAAAGGCTCTTCAGTGATTCTAACTTATAGCCAGAGTTGAGACCAACACTTTAGCTTTTAGGCTGGCAAATAGGTGTCATTTAAGATGCAGCTTCAATTAATGGATAGTGATAAGCAAGGCTGTCTGAGGACCATGAGCTACCAGCTGGCTCAGAGGGAGAGAGTGCAATGAGCAGCGAATGCCTCAGGCACAGGAGGGGTGGGTGGCCCGCGAGCTGTGTGCTGGCCAATCCTGATCTAGCCCAGCTCTTTCATTTTCAAGACAAGGTCAGACTTTATGAGATTTGCCATGGTAACAAAACAAGTTCGTGGCAGAGCCAAATCTAGACCCCAGTCTCCTAGTGTGAAGGGGAGTCAATCCTCCATTAGTTCATATAACTGAGTGGCTTCTAACCCAATTCACGACCACCAGGAAGATGTAAGACCAGCCCTGTGATCAACCTGAACCTGCCACACACCAGCCATGTCAGAGGCCTACACTCAGTGTCACTCGTGCTGTCAGAGTCCCTGAAAAAGGTGCCACCCACAGCAACCAAGAGGGCACCAGGTGCTCCCTGTACTGAATGTTCTCTCCTGCCGCCACCATTCAGGTTGTCCTTAAAGAGAGCCAGAGAGAGCAGTCCTGTTGGGCCTGGACCTGGGAGCTATGGCGACAGCTTCCGTTTATCACTAAGCCATGGGAAAGGCCGATCAGGAAGGTGCCTGGCAACACACCTCAGGCTGCCTCCTGTCATGCCCCAGGCACATTGCTCTGGCATCCAAATCACTCACTGCTTGTCCCAGAAGCCTGTGGGGGTGGCTCGTGTGTGTGTGTGTGTGTGTGTGTGTGTGTGTGTGTGTGTGTGTGTGTGTGTGACTCAAGAGTCTGTCGTAAGTCCCCATGAGTCACTCACTTCCTGACCAATACACTATGGAGACAGCTTCAGGATGCACAAAAGCACAGGAAAAGAGCTTGCTGGCCAGGAGTGGGTTATGTGTTTTCAGGAAACTGGTTACTTTTAATATAAACACACACACACACACACACGTGTGTGTGTGTGTGCGCACGCACACGCGCGCACAAGCTAAAAGTCAACAAGTTTAGCATCTCCTCATTGAGACAATGCTCTGCTCATAATGATTTTACATTTTTATTGTAGCAAATACATGTAACATGCAATTTTCCATTGTAACCATTTTTTAGTGCACAGTTCAGTGGCATTAAGTACATTTCCCCATTGTGCAAACATCACCATCCACTTCCAGAACTTTTTCCCCCTCCCAACCTGAAACTCTATACTCTAAACAATAACTCCCCATTCCCCTCTTGCCCCAGCCCCTGGTCACCTCTATTCCACTTTGTTCCTTTGCATTTGACTACTCTATCTGTCCCTGATATTTTACTTCATTCATCATTTTTTTCAATTTATTATCTCTCTTTTTTTTTTTAAGGAAAACAATGGATAATCCTTTGACTTCTTGGTGTATATTTCCTTCCAAATATACAGAAAATGCTTCCTGGAGTTTGTATCACTACTGGGTAACTATAGATAGAAGCATAGAGATGATATGGAATTGCTTCAATTGAGCAAACAAGTTCACTTCTGTAGTTTCAGCTACTTGGAAGGCTGAGGGGGAGGGATCATCTGAGTCCAGTAGGGCGAGGCCACGGTGGCTGTGAACATGCCACTGCAATCCAGCCTGGGTGACAGAGTGAGACTCTGACTAAAAAAAAAAAAAAAAAAAAAAAAGTGGCCTTTCTGGAGTAGAGTCATACATCCAACAGATTTTTTTTTTTAATTTCTGATTTTGATGTCTTGGAAACAGCCCACAGCCACATGTTCCCAAACCCGAGTTGCTGACCAGTGAGAGGAGACACCCCTCCACCAAACTGAAACAACTCTTACCCCTGACATGGGTGAGGCAGCCCAGCAACCCGCCAATTTCTGGAGGACTAGAAGCTCCATCAGAGGCCCTGCCTGCTGATTCATTTCCACACCTTGTTGATCTCCACCCACAGAACAATACACAGAAACATTTTCAAACAGCTCACACTGAATCCCTTCACTAACAGCCAAAAGCAGCTACAAAGGAAATTAATGGTTTCCTCCAGAAGCCTTTATTTATACAAATGCAAAAACTCCATTTATACTTTTCCAGATTTGTAGAACTTCTCTTGTTGTTACTCCTTTTCTCCTGTTGCTTAGAGTGAAAAAGTGGGAATGATGCAAAAATAAAACCAATTTAGTAATACAGGAGAATGGTGGTTTAGTGGCAAATTGTGGACTATGGTAAGTGAATACCAACACGGAGTCAGGAGACACATCAAATCCCACCATCAAATCCCACACACATCTTCCCTAAGCATCCCCATCCACAAGTCCATGAATGTCTTCGCATTGCTCTTAGGACAAAGGCCAAATTCTCAGTGGGACCTATAGGGCTTGTCTATCTGTCCCTGGCACCTTTCTCTGTCCATAGTCACACCCCACTTTTCTTTAAGTTCTGTGGTTTCTTTCAGTTCTCCCTCCACTCTCAGGACCTTTACACATGCTATTCTTCCTGCCTGGAATACTCCTGCTCAGTCCTTCACTAGTTTAACCCCTAGCATTCTTCAGTCCTACAAACATCACTTACTCAGGGCAACAGTCCCTGGTCTCCTTGTAACTCAGTCACCCTCCTCCTTTCTCATGTGAGAAAATGAGGCTAACATCTCTCCTGTCACTTTCCAGATTGTCTGAAAACATTACATGAGATAGCCTATGGGATGGCAGATACAGAATTGATGTCTATTTCAACATTCCAGCATATCTTCCTGTACTGCACACACTGGAAAGCTAAAGCCTCCCTTAGAGCTATGTTTCCAAAAGTGATTTGGGTTTTACCAATCAGAAATCCTTGTACAGGGTTTGAATGTAGGAAGCTGGGAAGGGAGAAGGACAGGCATAAGGTACACATTCTGCTAGTGCAGATCAGAGCTGGAGTCACGTGGCTCTGGAGTCAACAGTACTGATCTCCAACTTAAAGTGAAGGTAGTATAGTTTTGGAGCCAACATTTCTGGCAGTGGCATCCTGATTGTGGCAGAGGTAGATGCTGTCTTGGAAAGCCAGTTCTGAAACATAGTTGAGGGAATCATCCTAGAGACCCAGTGTGGGGGCCATGCCGTTTGCTCCCTAAAGATTTGCTAAAAAAAAAAAAAAATCACTGAGGCAAGATTGATTAATAGAAGAAAAGGCATACCAATTTTATATAACACAGGAACCTTTAGAATAAAGACCCAACTTCCCATTGAGTTATAGAAACTCAAATACTATCTCTAGGTTACAGGAAGAATGGGAGTTTGAATTCAGGTATAACACGTTACAGGAATAGAGGAAAAGAGGAATTTTATTAAGGGAAAACATATGGTTGGGGTAATGAATGAATGAGAGAAACAAAAAATCACTTGCAAATAGTTCTCCTTGGAAGCTGAATGAACCTGAGAGACAGGCATTATTTTGTAAAGGGTTCTTCCTCTCCTTTCCTGAAGTAGATAATTTTAACAGGGAGAAAAAGCAACTTGCAAGAGATGGTGGAGTGGAGGGGAGGTCAGAGAGATACCTTTTGGCAAACTGCCATATTTTGAGGTGAATTTCTCTGTACCCTTTTACCACCCTGAAGCCCGCTTCTCCAGCCCTTCTAGCCATATTATAAGCACTAATTCCCTGTTAAGTCTCCTTTGCTTAAACTACTAAATTGGATTCCATTATCTTCCCTGAACCCTGCTTGATATACATGGGAAAGTGCTTTCCAGAACTACATATTGCAATGGAAATATGACTTACAGTCATTCATCAAGGCCCCAGAACTGCCAGGGGGGGACCATGAAAAGCCATGGAATATGCAGTTTCAGGAAAAGCAGACAAGCACACTCTTTAAACAGTATCCCCAGAGTCAATAGCCATTTTTAAAATAAAAACTTTTGACAAATTAAATATAACAAAGTTTATGCGAGCAAAGAATAATTCATGAATTGGGCAGCACTTAGAACCAGAGGAGGTTCAGAGAGCTCCACTCTGCAATGTGGCCAGTATTTACAGAAAGAATAGAAAGAGCGTGACTGGTTACAAGTACAGAAGGAGCTTCATTGGTTACAACTTGGTGGTTGCCTTGTTTGGACATGGTCTAATCAGTCAGCTGCCTGTGATTGGCTAAATGTGGCTGCTTGTGATTGACTGAGGCTTGACTGTTATGCTTCTGTTAGGTTTACAGTTTGTTTACTTACTAAGTTAGGTTGCAGTTTGTTAAATTGGGACTCAAAGTATGGAGTCAGTCTCAGGCCAATGACCTTCTGCTTTTTTAATTTAATACCATTTTAATCCATGTTTCATCTTGAAATATGAAGGTGTCATTTTGGAATCCAGCTCCCTTCTATAGGCTTGTTTTTACCTACCTGGAAAACATGACCAGCCTGGAGCTTGCCGTTTATAGCATTTGGGGAGGGTTTTCTGAAGTTGAGCATCTCCTAACACATATCCAGGAAAGGCTGAGACATTCCTTTATTAGGAGGTCATCTCGTGAGTCATTCTAAATGACCTACGCACATCTCTCTCACTGTGACAGACGTATCCTGTATCCTTGATGGTTGCTCATTCTGGAATCATTCCCAACTCAGGAAGGGGGTGAGAGAGAGGATGCAGGCTTTTGTTGCTGCTCACCTTCCTCACATTTTTCACCACTCAGGGCAGACCATCTCAGCACCCAGTAATGCTAGGCCCGACTAAGGCTATTGGGGTGAGTCCCAACAGGATGACAGCACGGAGGTCTCGCTTCTTCAGCACATTTTTTCTCCAGCTGTCTACAAACTCTGGCTCAGCTACAGAGAGCTCAGCTGGAATGCCCTGGGTGCGGCATTCATGAGCTTGAATGGAAAACCTGGAACTCCGAGGGAGTGAGGGACTGAAAAAACACCACCTAAAGCATCCTTGGGGCCTCTCATTATTTCCCCGGCTCATTTTACATCTCCTTAAAGGCTTGTGGTGATCACCAGCCAGGATGAAAGAGTCTCCACTAACGGAACTGGAGGGGAGGAAGGAATGAGCCAGAGATTAAACCTACAGCAGCCAGAGACGTGGCTCAAGAGAAGTGGCAGAAGGGGAGAGAGAGAGAGAATAAATCACCACCAGATAAAACCGGGGTCCTTTCTGGCCTGTGTGAAAATGAACTTGCATCCCTTCTGGGTGGGAAATGTCCCCTCTGATGTACCTGGGAGCTCATCTGTGTTCTAGGTGAGACTGGGTGCTCTGAGAGCAGTGCTTTGGGCACCCTTCCCCAGACAAAACCCAGGGCCCTGCTGTCTTTTGGAAAAGGGTGGCTGAGCTGTAAGAACCCCCACATTCACCCTGTTTTCATCCAGAGCCACTCTAGCCATATATGTTTTGCATGCTGAGCTTCTTGAATAATTTTAGTGGGAGAGAGAAATATATCAAACTAAAAGCAACAACAACTGGAAATCCACTGGAAGGCTTCCAGACTTCCTGATTCCCAGTCTAGTGCTTCTTCCTTTCTAGGAGGTATAGGGGCCAAGTTTACAACCAGTGCCTGCCTGTGGCATACTGTTCCTGAGAGGTCCCCTAGGAAGAAGTCTACGTGAAGACAAAGAGGGTCAAGCAAATACAGAGGGTGCCAAAGAAATGTATGCACATTTTAAGGAAGGAAAAAGCTGTATTGAAATTCGTTGGGTTTTTTTTGAGGTGGAGTCTCACTCTGTCACCCAGACTGGAGTGCAGTGGCCGCTCCCAGCCACTGCAGCCTCGACCTGCTGGGCTCCGGCGATCCTTCCACCTCAGCCTTCCAAGTGGCCAGAACTACAGGCGTGCGCTACCACAACCAGCTAATTTTTTGATTTATTGTAGAGATGAGGTCTCGCCAAGTTGCCCAGGCAGCTCTCGAACCCATGGGCTCAGGCAATCCACTCACCTCAGCCTCCCAAAGCACGGGATTACAGGCTAAGCCACCGAGCCCAGTTGTATTAAAATATTAATACTCAATATATACTGATTACAAAAGATGAATACAAGTCACATTTTACTTCTGCAATTACAAGAGGTGTTCAGAGTGTTTACCATCAGCATCTAGACACTTCTGATTAAGGCAAACTAAAAGTAACACATAGATAACATCTCTTAAAATGTATATACATTTTTTGGCACCCCCCGGTATAGTCTGGATCAGTGGTGGTACCCTGGAATCAGAGGATACAGTCCCAGTGGACCCCCAACTGCATTCTAGGAACAGCAAATAAAATAAGAAGAGTTGTTTACCTAAAAACCTGTAAGCCCTTGGGAGCAAAGTCCCACTGATATAGACCCATGAAACAAAAACACAGAGTTGAAGACCAGCCCCCTCCCCCAACTCAGCTGAGAGGCCAACCTGGATTACCTGTTACGGTCCAAGTAAACACTCAGGTGCTATCTCTCAAAGCCAATAAACCGAGAGGCAGGGAACTGGCACAAAGAAGTTTATTTCTGAATTCAAAATTCATTGAAACAGAACCTGGCCCCTGGCATTTCTGCAACCGTTCTGCTTGCCCCTTCAGTTTCACAATCTGTTTTTATATGTTTAGGGTTGCTGGTACCTATACGTTGACTACGTGACTGACAGAGTATTGTATAGAATTCATGTTACAGCTGCATTTTGTTAATGGTAGCATTTACAGTCAGCATTTCCCGGCTCCGGCTATCAAAAGGTAGCTCACAGTGTTATCACTAACACCAAACTGAAGAGTTAAATAAGCTTGCCATAGAGTAAGGGAGTTAACAGAGCCTATTACAAAGTAAAACATTCTTCACTAAAACATACTGTTGATTGGTAGTTGTAACACACAAAAAGTTATATAAATTACAAGGCTTATGTTACATGGGTGCTATATTTTCAAATCTACGACCACTGATACACGGGAGTGAATAGGGATTCATTTCTGTCAGTTGAGTGAGTGCAGTCTGCAGGGAGTTAAGTGTTCTTTGAAATAACTTAACAGGGAATGTATAAGAGATAAGGGAACATGCTTTCTTTTGCTAATTCTCAGGAATGTAGATACATGCAGGTTCAAATGTTATGCCTTTTTTTAAGGGTTGTGGCATATGGACAGACAATGGTGAGTTTTGTATCATGCCTACCGAGGGACTCCCGCAGTGTGAGCAGAGCATGCAGAGCAATCTCAGCTCAGTGTGGCCTGTGAGCCACTGGGCTCTGGCAGCCATCATGAGCATCAAGTTCCCAAAGCTCTGGGAGCATGGGGCCTCAGCAGGAGCCTGAACCATTGGCCAGAGTCAGGGTAGGATGAAGCAGTCTATGTTCAGGCCACACATGGGCCACACTGGGAACTCTGGGAAACAACAAGTGTGACCTTAAGGGAGTTTGGGAAACCTGCCTCAGCAGGTGAGGACAAAGCCTGAGAAATACAATACTGATCATTATCTTCCCACAAGAGCCGCAGATGAACATGGTGTGGCAATGCAGGTTACAAACACAAGGTACAGGTGATGGCTGAAGATAAGAATGTGAGAAATGATTCAAGGTTAATGCTTTGCTGATTAATATAAATTTAAGTACTGTCCTGATACAGAGGAAAAGAAGAGTACTCTTCACTAGGGTAGTTATGGAAGCTGCTCAGAGAATGTTAACTGGCCCCAGCCTTACAAGTGGGTAGAACTGAAAAGCTTCCAGGCAAAGCAAATGACACAAACAGAAAACACAGGCAGAAAAGGGGAAGGCTCTTTTAGGAAGAGTTAGAAGTCTGGCCAGCAAATATAACCAAGGACCTGAAAGTAGAGATGATGGACCCTGGGCAAAGGGTTTCTTCCAGAGCAGCGTCAGAGACAGGATTGTGCATCAGGATTCCTGGTGCTGAATCATCCTAACCTCTCTCTGCACCTCCACTCAATGGCTTTTTGGGAGGCTGAGGCAGGAGAATCACTTGAGGCAAGAAGTTTGAGATCAGTCTGGGTAACACAACAAGACACTGTCTCTACAAAAGAGAGAGAATAATGACAATTTTCATTTACCTCTAACTGTAAATTTTTTAAAATGTATGTGCTGATGTCTGGGAAAATGGCCTTGGAGGGCAGAGGACAAGCCTATAGGTGGTTTTCTAAAATAGCACTACATATTTCCAGGCACAGACAGATCTTTTGAGACCATAGGAGTTATGGACTCGGTGAAAAAAAACAACTCCAGATTGCAACATAAATCTAAAGTAATGCACACAGTTTTGAGATTCCTAGAACCCCAAAGCTCATCATGATCCCTTAAGTTTCTTGATGCCCAGGTAGGGAAACTAACAGGTGTTTTCTGCCATTTTACATGAGAGTGCCCTGGACTGAATAATTAGAAGCATCCTCAGTCATTCTTATCATCAGGCAGTAAAATGAGATGGCTGAGAACATATACTTTGAAGTCAAGCAGGATGAGGTTCAAATTCCAATTTTGCCACATGCTGTGCAATTTCAGGTGAGTGATGAAAAATGACCTAAAGCAACCTGGTCATTCAACACACGTTCTAGATATTAATGGCCTGTCATTCTTAAAGGCGAATGGGAGCTTCTGTCTCCTCCCATGATAACCTGATCCACAGTACAGTATTTTGTTTTTTGTTTTTTGGGTTTTTTTTGAGTTGGAGTCTCACTCTGTCGCCCAGACTGGAGTGCAGTGGCCGCTCCCGGTCACCGCAGCCTCGCCTGCTGGGCTCTGGCGATCCTTCCGCCTCAGCCTTCCAAGTAGCCGGAATTACAGGCATGCGCTACCACGCCCGGCTGATTTTTTTGATTTATTGTAGAGTTGAGGTCTCGCTGCCCAGGCGGGTCTCAAACCTGCGGGCTCAGGCAATTCACTCACCTCAGCCTCCCAAAGGCGCGGGATTACAGGCTGAGCCACCAAACCCGGCTCACAGTACAGTATTTTGTTTCTACAAAAGTAACTTTCAAATAGACACATGACAATCTTGAAAACTCACAGAAGCAGTCACACAATCTGTTTCTGTAAAGATGGATGATGTCTCTGGGTGCACCTACAAGATTTTTTGCTTTGAAGCGTCACTCAAGGCAAACTCAACAATGTTCGAAAGCTGGGATTAGCCAGTCTTCTTGTGGACCCAGGTACAGTCTTCCACTCACATAGGGAACTCTCTTCTTGACTTATAGAAGAACATTTTCCTGTGTCTTCACATGGTCTTTCTTCTGTGTGTGCCTGTCTCCTAATCGCCTCTTTTTGTGACTCATATTGGACTAGGGTCCACCCCAATGACCTCATTTAACTTTAATTATCTCTCCAAAGACCCTATCTCCAAACACAATCACATTTTGAAGAACTAGAGGTTAGGATTTTCAACATATGAATTGGGGCGAGGGGCACACAATTCAGCCCATAACTCCACCAATAGAAACTCATTAAACAAATGATGGCCCAGTCAGACAATGTAGCTGTTGAAAAACCATAAATCCTGAAATGTTAAGTCCTAGAATTATCTCCAAAATATTTATAAAACAATGAAAACTTTCAGCATAGACTGGTGTGTGTAGTATGCTGTCATTTGCATTTATTTATTTATTTATTTGTTTGTTTGTTTATTTATTTAATTTTTTTGAGTTGAGTCTCACTCTGTCACCCAGGCTGGAGTGCAGTGGCCGCTCCTGGCCACCGCAGTCTCGACCTGCTAGGCTCCGGCGATCCTTCTGCCTCAGCCTTCCGAGTAGCCGGAATTACAGGCATGCGCTACCATGCCTGGCTGATTTTTTGACTTATTGTAGAGATGAGGTCTCGCTGCCCAGGCGGGTCTTGAACCCGCAGGCTCAGGCAATCCATTCACCTCAGTCTCCCAAAGGCACAGGATTACAGGCTAAACCACCTAGCCGGCTGTCATTTGCATTTAAATGGAGAAGGCCCAGCACGGTAGCTCGTGCCTGCAATCACATGCCTGCAATCCCAGCACTTTGGGAGGCCAAGGCGGGAGGATTGACTGAGCCCAGGAGTTCAAGATCAGCCTGGGCAACAAAGCAAGACCTTGTGTCTACAATAAATGAAAAAAATTAGCCAGGCATGGTGGCACATGCCTACAGTCCTAGCTACTTGGGAGGCTGAGGCAGAAGGATTGCCTGAGCCCAGCAGATTGAAGCTGCAGTATCCATGATTGTGCCACTGCACTCCAGCCTTGGCATCAGAGTGAGACTCCAACACAATATAGAAATGAATAAATAAATAAGTAAATGGAGAAGAAAAAGGATACAAGTGTGCTGATGGATGCACAAGTTATCTTTGAAAGTCAAGTGAAAAAGAAGAAAAGTTGTCTCCAAAGAAAGATGCTGATGGGCTGGGGCATAGGAGTGAAAAAGTGATTTAATTTTTCACTATAAATACTTATATAAATATTAAAACGAATATTATAAAAATTTAATTTAAGATACTATGAAAGCTGAGGTTTCAGAAGGATGCATAATCACATTTAGGTTTGTTCTGCAAAGCTGCAGCATATTAAAGGGTTTTGCTTTATCCTCAAGTATTTCCCCCACCCTTGGGCTGTTTTTTCAAAATGCCTCTTCACAAATGTCTGTCTCCATGGCAGCTGGCCAGTGCTGCCCAGCTCTCTAGTTCTCATTCAGTCTCTCTCTCTCTCTCTCTCTCTCTCTCTCTCTCTCACACACACACACACACACACACACACACACACACACACACACACTCAAATGCAACTGAAGAAGTGGAATTTTCCAGAATTCTGGAGACACCCTGTCAGGTTATTTCCCACTGCCAACTTGAAAGAAGAGGGGAGGTGTTGGAAAAGAGAAACCATCACTCCAAATAGAATGGAAATGGAAGCACTGCAAAATAAATAGCTGAAAATTTCACAAGTGTCATTCACTATTCACAAAGACTGTTTTTAGACAACATAATAATCCACTACAACACTTATTCTGTCTGCAGGATTATTACAGCACAATTTTGCCTTTCCATCTTTCATGGCATAGTGTGATTTCTCTAGCAGTCATTCTTTGTCTTTCCCAAGTTTTGGGGTCAGACTAATCCAAATGATGACTTGGGGAGATGGAGGGGGCTTGACGGCAGCCAGAAAAATCAAGAGAGGACTCTCATGCTTTCAGCATTCCCTCACAATCCCAAATCACTGCTCTCTAACCAGCCTTTTCCTTGGCATGACCCAGGATAATTTATACTGCTCCTCAGTTTCAGACCTGGGACATTTCCCCCACCTTCAAGTTCTAGTTCTTCTATGAAGCCTTGCTCAACCATGGCAACTTATATTGCTTTCCTCTTTTTAAAATCCCTAAGGTGTTTACAGTTTTTACCAGTTCAACTCAAAAAGTATTCATCAGACCCTTACTGTGGGCCACATTGTTGGATGGAAAGAACAGACTGGGATGTCACAGGATCTGATAATGAACCATGATATAGCCAGAGCTCAGGGGAACCAGAGTATCAGCATGTTTTAGATTTGAGGTGCCCTCAGAGACATTAGCAGCGAAGGCCTCAAGTCTCCCTCAGTCTGGTACCCATCACTACATAGAGCAGTTGCCCTCCATGTGGCTGCTTCTTTCTCCATCTCTACAAGCTGGCCTCCCCTGCTCACTCATAGTATTTCTGGCTTCTAACTTCAGTGATTTACCCATGATTTGGTTGGCTAGGGTCCTAGAAACACCCAATAGCATCTTTTTGCCTTTTTCCGCTGCTCCAACATGCAACTTCTTTCAGTGTTTTGGGTTTTAAATTCCCAAGTAAGAATAACCAGTTGGCCCAGCTAAATTTTGAGGACAGGCCATATAGGTCATAGCCAATGGTTTGGTAGCGCTTAGGTCAAATGTTGTTCACCCCGGCCCATCATTAGCTCAGGGGTGTTTTTTTGACCCACTCTCCCTTTTCTGGGCTGCTATGAGCTGACTCAGTGCCTTTGTGTAAGTTTAAAAAAAAAAAAAAAAAAAAAGAGCTACACCCTGTGCGGGCTTAGCAAGGCAACTTGGGTATATTGGAAACAAGTGCCCTTAATTTGGGCTGACGTAGCTTCAAGCCAGTGCAGACCCCAATTAGTAGTCAGTTGAATTCCAGCCTATAGTCACTATCTCAGTCTGGGCCTCTGTGGAGTGCACAAACTGAGCCTCTGTGGAGTGCACAACCTTATGGGCAGCACTGGTGCCCATCCAACAAGGTCTACACAAGATTCCAAACAAGGCACATAAGAAGTACTTGTAGATGACTTTCAGTTTCCTTGTGATTTAACGTTTTTGAAAACAGCAATTTTTTTTTCTTCTCTCTGCACCAGATTGTGATCTGGAAAGTTTTCCTTAAAATGGCTCTTCAGATCTGCCCTTAGGAGCTGAGAAGCAAAAACATCCGAACTATCTCTCTCCCTCACATTCAGTTCCAAGTCCTCATGACAAATTCTCATGAAAAAAAAGTCACGGAATCTTCTCTTTGAAAGATGGCAGCTCTGAAATGCCAACATCTGCATACCCCTGGTTTTAGTGCAGCCTGCCCCCAGCTACATGCCAGGCCTACCACACATCTCTTTCAAGCCATTTTTCAAAGCAGGCTCCTTCTTGTCTTTGTTCTCTGTCCTTAGGGGATGACCTCTTTTTGAGAAATTGATTTACATTATTATTGAACATAATTGAAGAATTCTCTACCTTTGAGATCCAACAGTCATCTTATCTAAAGGGATTTATTTATGTTGCATATCGATGTGGAGTGAGCACGTTATAACCCTTCAGGCAAAGTCCTTGCTTCTGCAAATGCTCCACCATGTTTAACATTATGGTGTAAATAATTGCAGGTTTCATTTCACTGATATTATTAATAATAAATTTCTGGCATAAATTAGACTCTCAAATGCCTGAAGTGGTTTTGAATAGAAAAGAAAACGATTAGAAGGGAACTTCAAAGAAGATAGAACTTTGGAATCAGTAAACTTTGAAACTACAGCAAGAGAAAAAAAGGCTATCCTCAGTTGCATTAAAAGAAGCAAAGAAGATATTTGGACCCTACAAAATTTCATTAGATTGTCATCTTGCATCTAGTACAAATAAAAGGAATTCACCCATAGTCCTGCCAGCTAGCAAATTAATTACTTTCATTTTTCTGTATTCCCTTCTAATCTATGTCGACATGTATATAAAATGGGTTCATAGTTTTAGTTACATATCCTGGCTAATTTCACTAGATTGCAAACCCTTAGTTATAAAATGGAATTCAAATTAGTAAGTGTGAACAGAGCATTTACTAGTATGTAAATCTCAGCCATGGAGAAGGTTACCAGGCAAGTTTGCCCCGTAGAGTTTATCTCTCACACAGTGTGCCAGAAACCAAAGCAAGATGGAATACTGCGGTGGACGATGGTAGGAAAGAATGCCAGCACTGGGAATCGGGAGCCGTGGGTTCTGATGCTCTGTCACTAACCAGCTAGGATCTTAAGCAAGTTTGCCTTAGCTGAGTGTGTTTCAGTCTCCTCATCTGAAAATGAAAAGAGCGGACTTGATGGATAGTTTTTGTTTTGGTCTGAGTCTTTCTCTGTCCCCCTGGCTGGAGTGCAATGGCAGGCTCACAGCTACCACAGCCTCCACCTGCTGGGCTCAGGCGATCCTTCCGCCTCAGCCTTCCAAGTAGCTGGAACTACAGACATGTGCCATCACACACAGCTGATTGTTTCTATTTATTATAAATACAAGGTCTTGC
Organism: Cephalopachus bancanus; assembly: GCA_027257055.1. NCBI lineage: Eukaryota > Metazoa > Chordata > Mammalia > Primates > Tarsiidae > Cephalopachus > Cephalopachus bancanus. Next base: position 2,780,594 of record JAPVLO010000122.1, on the reverse strand, counting down.
CAAGTTTCCCAAGCTGGTCTTGAACTCCAGGACTCAGGCAATCCTCTCACCTCTGCCTCCCAAAGTGCTGGGATTACAGCTGTGAGCCACTGCGCCTGACTTGACCAGTAGTTTTTAAACCCTACTCTTCAAAGGGCTGCAAGAGGATACCGGAGCAAGAGGTGTGGTACTAGAGGACTGATCTCTGCCCACATTTTTGCCATCGGAACAGCTCCTTCTTGGTCTCTTTTTCATGCCGAGCATCTGAGTTCAATGTGTCTAACAACAGGATACATCATTTGCATGCAGGGCTCTCTCTAGAAGCCAGAACGGAGGGTGCCCTGGTTACCAACATCACAGACTGCCAGAGTTCAGAGTAGGAGGTGGTCAGGGAGGGTAGGAACACAAAGGAAAAGCTTCATGGAGGTGGCAAGGCTTAGGCAGACCTTGAGGGAAGATGGTATTGCGGAGGACAGGGGGAAGAGAGAAATATGAAAAGCATTTCAGAAACGGCAAAGCAGCTTGTCCAGACTGACAGGACCCACCTGGCTTAGAGCTGGGCCTGGGGAGCTGGGCCCAGGTAGAAGGTTGCGGAATAGGGTGGAAAGAAGGGCCTGAGTCCTTAAAGGCAGGCAGACAAATATGGGGTGCACGGCACACACAAGATCTCCTGAAGATTTCTGAGCAAGGGAATAATACGCTGCAATTGGTGCTTAAGGAAGATTAGTCTGTCAGGTTTTCACCAAGTAAATATTTCTTGACGCTTATAAGGCACCCGTGGCAACTGAGAATACAAAGCTGGAAAAGTCCTGCTGCCCTTGAGGAGTCTGGCAGAGGAGAATGCAGAATGGGTTGAAGCAGAGAGATAGAGTTGGGGCTGGATTAAGGAAGAGGCATAGAGAAAAGGGGAGAAAGGAGGGATGACAGCGCATTGCAGAGTAAAACCAACAGGACTTGGGGGTTGGTTGAATATGATAACTCAAATAGGGGAATAAATAACAAATAACTATTTTTTTTTTTTTTTTTAGTTGGGGCTTCACTCTATTGCCCAGGCTGGAGTAAGCCACAGCCTTGACCTCCTGGGCTCAGGCGATCCTCCGCCTCAACCTCTTTAGTTGATGGGACAACAGAAGGGCACCACCACGCCCAGCTAATTTTTTTAAATTTTTTGCAGAGATGAGGTCTCTCTATGTTGCCTAGCCTGTTATGAACTCCTGGGCTCAAAGCAATCCTCCCACCTCAGCCTCCCAAAGTTCTGGGATTACAGGCATGAGCTGCCTGTGCTCAGCCCAATAACCACCTTTTTAAATCTTGGCGCCTGAGTAGAGAGTTTCCTCTTCCTCGTGGGACCAAAACTAGAACACTTTTTCCAGACTCCGATGTGGATGAATATACCTATAATTGAGTTCTGAGCAAGGACTGTGAACAGAAGTCCTGGTCCATAAACACCTCCCACATGTGCTTATGTGCTCTCCTTCTCCATCCTCCTGGTGAATGAAGAAGACTCTGAGGCTGAAATGGAGGCCAGATCCACAGAATTCAAGGAGACTGAGTCCCTGAATGACTACATGGAAGGCTGCCTACAAAACAGGAACACCACTTATACTTTCCATGGCTTACTGTGTGTGGTAAGCTGCTGACATTTTGGAGTCATTTATTTTGACAGATAACTTATCCTGAGACTGAAACAATAGTGCCACTTTAACAACAACTACAGGGAGTTGGGATGGGTTTACACGATGAGATTCCCGCGCCTTTGGGAGGCTGAGGTGAGTGGATTGCCTGAGCCTGCGGGTTCGAGACCCTCCTGGGCAACTTGGCGAGACCTCATCTCTACAATAAATCAAAAAATCAGCCGGGCGTGGTAGCACATGCCTGTAATTCCGGCTACTCGGAAGGCTGAGGCGGAAGGATCGCCGGAGCCCGGCAGGTCGAGGCTGCGGTGGCCTGCACTCCAGTCTGAGCGACAGAGTGAGACTCCAACTCAAAAAAAAAAAAAATTCAGTATTTCATCTAGGTTTATTTTGTTTTGAGGTAATATAAAACCATACCTAAAATAACTTAAAGGAGGATAAAGAAGTTATTGACTATGCCTCTGGCTTCAGCATGGCTTAGAAGGAAGTCTTTTCTGCAATTATGACATTCGCTCTGATTGGCCCCACTTAGGTCATATGCCCACCTGGGAACCAATCAGAAAAGCTAGGGAATATGATGCCTCTGGTTGTCTCTAGGCCAGTAGCATGCTCTGTTCCAGCAGGAAGAGAGGAGTCAACTCTACCCAAGGTGAGGGTGAGAGAAATCTGAATATGACTACTATAGAAGGGAAAGTTAGTTCTGGACATTGAAAAGCAGTAAAGGCCGGGCTTGGTGGCTCAGCCTGTAATCCCAGCACTTTGGGAGGCCAAAGTGAATGGATTGCCTGAGCCTGCGGGTTCGAGACCAGCCCGGGCAACTTGGCGAGACCTCCTCTCTATAATAAATAAAAAAATTAGGCGGGCGCGGTAGTGCGTGCCTGTTGTTCCTGCTACTTTGAAGGCTGAGGCGGAAGGATAACCGGAGTCCAGCAGGTCCTTCGTTGGGGTGACTGTGAGCGTGCCACTGCACTCCAGCCTGGGCGACAGAGTGAGACTTCAACTCAAAAAGAAAAGAAAAGAGAAGCAGTAAAAAATGCTTTACTGTCTGCATTGGCTATGTCTAATTATTTGGAATACCCAGATGGAGATGACTTTGTCAATGGTTTGAAATATGAAATTGAAACCTAGGTAGAATAGAACTAGACAAGCAGTTTAATCCAGACTATGTCAATAAGAGACCTCCTTTATTTCAGACTCCCCAAATTGGAGAAAACTGAAGGCAAAAAGAAAATTTGTTTTGGAATCCTCATTTGATCATGTGGTTTCACTGTGTCTCTTCCCCGTCCTTTCTAGTGGGTCTTTATCTAAGAAGTTTGGAAAGTAAGGAATGTATTTTAGGAACACAACTGAGGAACACAAAAGAGAGACAGTATGTAATTTTGAAGATTATACTGCAAGCCTCACACTCCCATAACCTTTTGTAAAATGCCAGTTCTCAGACTCACTCAATGAGCTGCCAAATTGGGTTGCCCAACTCCAGGGACCAGTTTCACTGAGAATTCAGAGAACAAGAAAACAGGGCCCCCTAGAGTTGTACAATATATCAACCCAGAATTCAGAAATTCTTCACATAAGAAAAAGTCTTTACCTGGACATATAGAATCTGGCTGACGGTGGTCTGAACCTCCTCCTACAGCTTAGAACATTCCAAAGTCTTCCCATACTTTTGTAAAATGCCTGATCTTATGTCAGGCATTGACTTACTATACTATACTCACTCAGGATCTTACTGTGCCCACTTGTCATTCCCTGCCTCTCAATGCCCCTCTTTCATCTGAGTCTGCCATCTTGGTTCTACCCTCTGTGGATTTCTATAAAAGTTTTACTTAATCCAAGCATCCTCTGAGTTTAAGAACTTCCTTGAAGATTTAGAGTTGTTACCTGAGGAAGAATTACATCATGTAATTCACACACAGCAAACAAATTAATAAAAATCTCCATTAGACCTTTTTGTTCTCCCTGAAAATCCTCTGTAGCAGCGTAGCAGCCCAAAGCTACTATTTTGACCCTCTTCCATAGAGCTTCTAAATCGTGCCCTGCTCCAGTTTTTCTCCAGTGTCTTCTGTCTAGACTCTCTTTATAGCAGAACCATACCATCTTCACTTTCATAGCTTTATAATGTCTTGAGATTAAGTCATGCAATTCTCCCAACTTTGTTTCAGTATTGTTTTGACGATTCTAGATTCTTTAGATTGCCATATAAATTTTAGAATCAGTTTGTCAGTTACACACACACACACACACACACACACACACACACACACACACACACACAATCTGAGAAGAAATTACATCGTAAGATCAAGTTTCAAAGCCAGGCACAGTGGTGCACAACTGTAATCCCCACTACTTGGGAGGATGAGGTAGGATGACTACTTGAGGGCAGGAGTTAAAGACCAGCCTGGGCAACACTGTGAGACCACCCTCATAAGATGAAGAAAGAGAAGGAGAAGTTTCTAATTCGTGAGTACTATATATATATATATATATCCATTTATTCAGGTCTTAAAATTTCTCTCAGCAGTATTTTATAGCTTCCAATGTTCAGGTCATACACATAATTTGTTAAATTTCACCCTAAATACTTCATATTTTTATGCTGCTGTAAATTGTACTTTTAAAATTTCTATTTCTAAAACAGAAATCAAAATAGGTAGCTCATGCATATCATATACAAATAAAATTGATTTTTATATGCTGACCTTGTATCCTGCAACATTGTTTAAACAGGATGTAAAATGTCATAATCATTTTGGAAACAGTTTAGCACTTTCTTACATAACCATATACCTACCAGCAACTCCACTTTTAGGAAATGGAAATGTCCTTACAAAGCTGGTAAAATATTCATAACAGCTTTACTCACAATAGCCAAAATTGAAAACAACTCCATGCCCATCAACAGGTGAGTGAGTAAACAAATTGTGATATATCCATACAAAAGAATATTGCTCAGCAATAGAAAGGAGCTAACTACTGATACATGCAACAACATGGATGGCTCTCAGAAACATTATTCTGAGAGAAAGAAGCCAGATAAAAGAGTGAATATTATACGATTCCATTTATATAAAACTCTAGAGACTACAAATTTAACATATAATGACAGAAAGTAGACCAGTACTTGCCTGGAATATGAGTGGGAAGGGGCACAATGGAATAGTTCAGTAAAATATAAATGTTCTATACCTTGATTGTGGTGGTATTTACACAGTTATTTACATTAGTCAAAACTCATTGAATTGTGCATGAGAATGAATGCATCCAATGCAGTGACACTTCACCGCACAGCTGAAAACTGTTCAGCGTATTTATTAGAAAGCAAGAGGCATGCATGCACTAAGGAACAACAGGACTTGAAGAACATAGCAAAGAGGACAGAAAAAAAGTGAGATTTTCTTAATCTTCTCTAAATTGTTAGCCTCTAGACACAATGCTGTCCAATAGAAATTTCTACCCTGTCCAGTACTGTAGCTACTAGGCACAGGTGACTTCTGAGCACTTTAAATGAGCACTTTAATACAACTGAGAAACGTAATTTCAAATTTTATTGCATTTTAATTCATTTAAATTTAAATTGCCACATGTGGCTAGGACTACTCTATTGAACAGCTCCGTAAGGGAAGGGAATACATCTTGTCCCTATGTGCCAGTTTCAGGCCTGGTAGTAGCTGCTCAATAAAGGTTGAAAAAGGAAAAAATAAAATAGAAGTCAAATAACTCAAGATGTAGTTGTGCCAAGTAGGGTAGCAGACACAACATCAGACGTGAAGTCAGTAGACTCGAGATTCAAGTCCCCACTTGGTCCCTAGTTTCCTCTTCTATTAAAATAGATAGAGCTGTTGCTCACTATAGGCTTCATACTGTCATTACGAGGCACAGATGAGAGAACGCCGGCAAGCAAAACTATTCAACCTGCAACTGCAGAGCATTGTGCAGACGGAAGGTACTGGACTCAAACAATGTGGTGGCCGCATCTGGCGCCCCCTGAAGGGCGTCATGCTCAGGCCCTCCCAGAGCCACAGGAAGGGACTCTGTGCCTGTATACCTTGCTCCACTTCGCCTTTGACATGCTAATACTGCAATCTCCGTGGAGTAAGTGCCACCTGCGCCTCATAAACCTTTCTGTTTGCAAGCACACGTGTGACCTTTCCTAACCCTGGGGCCGCTTTGCCGGTATTGATCGCTGGTTGCAAGGGAGCGCGCCTCGCAACTGCCTGGGCATTGGTGTTTCTGCGGCGAAGGCGGCGGCCCGCGAGGATGAAAGAGGTCGCGCTGGCTCGGATCCCGCAAGTGAAGGAGAACCCCGCGGTGAATGACAATCGCGGCGGATCCGGGGACAGAACCTGGAGTCCTCGTTTGCACTCTCCTCGGTTCCAAAGTTGTTCCGCTATCTCCTGGCACGGCTCGCTCCTCCCTCCGAGGCTGTCTTTTGTCTTTGAAAGCCGGAGACCGACAATGGATTATTATCTGTACATGCAGGTGTTGTAGAAGAGGCCAATTTGTGAACAATGGCCCTTCCCACGTTGTCCAAACAGAAAGATTGCTCCGCAGCTGTTATCTGCAGAACCTGTCACCGTTCCCGCGCTGCCGCTGAGCCGCCAGCTGTCCCGGAGCGCTGCTCTCCCGGCGCCTCCCACCTCCGATAGCGCCGCCCACGCTGCCCCCCGCTGCCCACTGCTGCCAACGCTATCCATGCTGCCCCCCGCTGTCCATGCTGGCCCCACTATCCGCGGAGGCCCACGCTGCCCCCACTGCCCACGCCGCCCGCAGCTGCCCACCACTGCCTTGTGCACTCTGCAGTGGCTCCTGGGCAGCTGGACTCTGCTCTGGCCTTTTTCATTCTCTGGCCAAGGGTCATAAACTGGCTCCTGGGAGCCTCCCTTCCCATTCCGTATTCCTTGGGGCACGAAAACAGAATCGACCCTAAAGTTGCTTGGGAAGCCTGAAAGGATACGAGTTTAAAGGGCAGATATTCGTGTGGACGCTATTTTAAAGATGTGACCAGATGTCAGGGGCGGATCTCCTTGCCCTGTAAGATCTGGGTGAAAATCTTACAGATTCTGCATTCTAGGAATGTCCAAAGACCTCCCCCAAGAATTCTGCTATTTCCCTGGGCTCCCAGATTCTCCTGCCCCCTGCACCTGTGATTCTGTCTTTAGTTCCCCCACCAACCCTAATGCAAAATGCAGCCCTTTCACTGGGTCAAAAAAAAAAAAAATCTGCCCGCCTGAAGCAGTTTCTGAGAGATTTCACTGAAAACAAGGAGAGGGTTTCCACCGAGTGGGTACATATCCTGGTTGACAATTTCAGCTATTCTCCTCTCCCGGTCCCAGTCCCACATTCCCTGTGTTTCACCCTGGAGGACTCCAAATTCCTCTCTCCCTGTTACTCACAGAGTAACTCACCAATCCCCAGGCCCTTCCCCCAAACTGCACACCCAGTTCCTACCAAGGGTCTTCCACGTGCCAAGACTCACTCTCCTTCAAGGAAGAAGCACTTTTTATTCCTGTTACAAAGACCTTCAGTTCCCGCTGGTGTCCTGCTGGCGCCAGAGTGTCTGCTGGGCTGCTAGTTTCACAAAAATCTCCCTGGCCTCCTGCACTCCGTTTTCTTGTTTAGGGACAATTCATATACCATGGATAGCGAGCTACCCAAGGAGCAGAATTTCATGATCATTTTTAGCCCTGTATTTCCAATAATCTTCAAAACTTGGATTGCTGAATCTTGCAGGATGCAGCAGCCATGCTTGCTGGACAATATAGACTTCAAGTGATGTATTTGTACTGGAGAATTCAAACTGCCATAACCTTTTCCAAATCCCTGTCAAGTGACTTCAGTCTTCCCCAAGCCTGTCCATGCATTTGTGTGCCCAATGTAAGATTAAAGACATGAGCATGTATTCCATAGCCCAGCTGGAATACAGCGGTATGAACACTACCCACTATAGCCTTGACCTCCTGGGTTCAGGCGATGCTTCTGCCTCAGCCTCCCAGGTAGCTGGGACTATAGCTGCTAATTTTTGTATTTTTTGTAGAGACAGGTGTTGCTATGTTACCTAGGCTGATCTTGAAGTCCTGGGATCAAGCAATTCTCCTGCCTTGGCCTTCCAAAATGCTGGAATAGGCATGAGCCACCACGTCCAGCCAGTGTATATTATTTCTTAGGTTACAGTACTATCAATACCTTAATGTAAAGAATATTTTTACTCTGACCTGAACAAATTTTCTAAATTTATTCAGACATCAATTTCTAAGACCTTGGCTGTGCTCAAGTATTGAAGCACATAAAATAAATTGGACAGTCCCAGACCTCTTCTTAACCCCATTTTATGCTAATGACAATGCACTCTAAAATAACCAGTCATGTCCTTTATGGAGTAACCTTTGGTCTACTTTCCTAATTTGTAGTTAAATAAAATATATATGATAAAAGCATAAAACACTCTACAATTCCTGTCCCTTCTCTTTAAACCAAGAAAGTTCAAATCAGCTCCCCAAAGAGGACACTGAGGATTCAAGAGATTTCCGTATCTCAGGACACTTGAGAATCATCCACGGCTCTATATTTTATAACATCAGGGCAGCAATGCAGACTCACACAGGACCGGGCTTCATGAACACAAGGCAAATGCATCAGATTTAAGCTGGTCCACTCCACCAGCCACAGAGTGTGGTTGCTTAGAACAGCAACAAGCCCACGCCTGCACTAACCCTCTAGGCTGGGCAAGTGGCTGCCACCCAGGCAGTGTCTCCATGGCATGGTTAGAATGTCACAGCCTGCCCTGGGAAGACAGCAGTTTGTGCATGTTAACAAGCTCTGTGGAAGGAAGCAAGCCACTTTCCTCGGCATCACATTAGACTGGGGAAATACAAACTAGAAACCGTGCAAATATTTATCTTCAGGGACCTCCGAGAGACCTCTGGGAGAAGGAAAATAAATCTCTACACGTGTTTGCTCATAATGATTCTAACAGGCCCATCTAAAGACAAGCCCAGCATTTCATTAAACAGGCTTCTTCAATGGCCACTGAGCTGTGTAAATACATTATAAATAAAGGCACAGATCCTCTTTTCTGGCTGGATGGAGGTGTAGTGTTTGGATACATGATCCATGTCTGCCAAACTGATCGCTACTCTGAGGGCCCAGGAAGCAAGGAGAGTGCCAAAGGATTTCGTTTTCTTTTCCAGTATAGTCATTTGTGGAGTGACTTCCATTTTGAGGCATATATGGCCAATTTTGGAAAAACAGAAATATGAAAGAAAAGCAAAAGTCTTGTGTGAAGAATTTAACACTCTTCATGATCACCTTTGATCTGACCAAGAAAGGTGCTCGGATTAATAAGCCCAAGAACATGATGAAAAATGACTTCCAAAGGGTCTGTTTCCTCATCTGGCTGAACAACAAAGCTCATGTCAGATTCCAAGTCTGACAACAAGAAGGAAAAGAGCATGACCTCAGAGCATCCTCCCATGGCAAGGGCCCCAGGTGATGCTGAGAAAACACTTGCTTTTGGAAAAGGCCCCAGCATGTACACATACACATACACACACTCCTTCCACACAAAGACTTGTGTAAAGAAAGCAGGGAAATCGTTCTCCAGGCTAAAGATTCTCCCATGTTTGTTGTTAGTCATCCTTCCCTCCTCCTCCCAAGTCTTACTGGCAGCTGGGCAGGGCAATGACTCAGGAGGGCGGGTGGTAGGGAGAAGCTAGTTCACCACCACAGCTTAAAAAAACACCAAGGTCCTTTCAAGTATATTTAACCCATAAACTTACTAGTCACCTGGGGAGAGAAGAAAGGGGCCAAGAAAGGGAGTAATTGTGTGTTTGAGGCAAGGAAGAAGAGAGACAGCTGGACACAGTGGGAACATGATCTCTCCTGTTTTCCTGAAGATGGCTCATGTAAGCCAGGAAGGAATCATTCTGAGAACCTCTGCAGGCTTCTCCATAAGCTGTTCTGCTGTGGGCAACTCTTCTGCCTCCAGTAAAGCCCCGTGTCATTGATGAGACAAAGTACTCCACATTACCTACTAGAGAAGGATGTTGGTGGGTTGTGGAGTGTCGCAGGATCTCTAGGAGAAAGGGACAGTTGGGAGCAGCATGAAACTCAGACCCAGGCCAACAGTGAGAGCTGTGCATCAGGATGCATCAAAGTCAGGGAGAAAGAAGAAAATGCCAACCCCCAGCACCTCCAGGATGAAAAGAATCACCCCTGAACATGGTGGGCCCTTTCCCTGAGTAGGATGTCTAATTTGGCCATCTCAAGAGGTGGCATAGGTACAAGGGAAAACCCACAGAGGACAATCCAATGAGATTGAGGGTGGCACTTGTAACCCTTCTACCCTTCTTTGTGTCTGGGCATTAGGCAAACTATCTCTGCCCTACAGCTTCGCTACTCAGAGACCAGGCAACAGCCTGTTCCCTGCTAATCCCCCAATCATCACATCATAGAAAGACCGCCAAGCATTTCCCACCCTGAACCTTGCCTGTCCTTTCCTGTCACAGCTGGCTGCTCACACCCGAACAGCTCCTGAAGTGGAACGCCAGGGAGGATGACACCCTGCGTGACACTCTCAGCACTCAATCACGCGCTCCCCAGCCCCAATGCTCCAGACTGTACACTTCCATTAGCACGATTTGCAACTGACTTATTAACCAAACCCCACTGCTTCTGGCTTCGATTCAGGTCCAAGTACAAAGGAATGAGTAAAAGCTGTTTTCTCCACAGCAGTATCTCGCCTCCTTGGCAGGTGGCAGAGGATAATGTATGGAATAGCTGGCATCTCCTCCTCCTCCTGGGAAAGGCATTCAGTACACAACACCCCTGTCAGCCAACCCACCAGCAAGCTGACTCTCTGGGGGCAGCAGCAGGCCAAGTGGCAAGGCTGGCTGCAGCTGCCAGGTAGAGAAATAAGCCCAATGAGGCTGAGGGAGCTGCACTGGCTCTGCCGTCTCCTGGGTCCTGAACTTCTGGGCAGCCCCAGCCTCTGTGCCCCACAGTCTATGCTCCAGCTCCCAAAACAAGCCTCTCCCATCATTATGGGTAAACAATTATGTTGAAACGTCATCAGAACTTTCTTTTAACATCCTTTCTAAAACCCTATCCATTCCATTAAACCTACCCTTTAATCTACCCATGTTTTGTTTATTGCAATACGTACATCAGCACATTCCACTAGGCACAGAGCAAGCTTTATAAGATTAATGGTACCTTTCTTCTAAATGCTGAAACTTTTAGAATGTCTTCTGTATCTCTTTAATTTGTGTTTTTAATTTTATTATTATTATTTTGAGTCGGTGTCTCACTCTTTTGTCCAGGTTGGAGTTTCATGGGTGATCCTCCTACCTCAGCCTCCCATGTAACTGGAATTACAGGCATAAGCTACCATGCTCAGCTAATTTTTTTTCTTTTTTTAGAGATGAGGTCTTGTTGTGTTGCCTAGACTGGTCTCAAGCAATCCTCCCACCTTGGCCTCTCAAAGTGCTCAGATTACAGATGTAAGCTACCATGCCTGGCCCCTGATTGTGTTCTTACAGTCTCAGCTCTGAGGCCTTCAGTGGCTTCTGCTTGGGAGAGGCTGGTTGCACTTGGTCTTTTAAGCACTTCTCATCATTTGTCCCAGTGGTGGCTCCCAAGGTGCTTACACAGGAGACTGGGGCTGCAGTCTGATGAGGTCATAGGGGTTGTCTGAAACTAACTTTGAAGAGCAAGCATACTGTGTTTACTGAGATTTAATGTTGATTTGTAGAGGTTTAGAGCAGAAGCTTATGAAAGTACGAAGAGCCCCAAACCTCACCCCTACCTTGGAATTGCAACTGATAAACCCAAGTGCAGCCATTGGCTACAGTGCCAGGAAACCCCAGTGTCTTTCTTTTTCTTTCTTTTTTTAAGTCGGACTCTCACTCTGTTGCCCAGGCTGGAGTGCAGTGGCAGCCTTGACCCACTGGGCTCAGGTGATCTTCCACCTCAGTCTTCCAAGTAGCCGGAGCTACAGGCACGTGCCACTACGACTGGCTAACTTTTTGATTTATTGTAAAGATGTGGTCTCACCATGTTTCCAGGCTGGTCTCTAACCTGTGAGCTTAGGGAATCCTTTTGCCTCCGTCTCTGCCTCCCAAAGTGCTGAGATTACAGGCGTGACCCAGTGTCTTTCTAGAAGGAGCCTCAGTCCAGCCAGCCAGCTCTGTGCTGTCAAAAAGGAGGCATGTAAGAGATCCCATGTCAATGGGGATGTGGCAAGATTTAGGTGACAAACATGGGCGTGTGGGTGGCATAGAGTAGATAAAACTGATGTGTTGGTGAGGCAATAAGCACATCCATTAATTTACCATGTACCAAATAACACATATTATCCAAACGTCTTACTATCTCATTTAACCGTAACCACAATCTTATAAGGTATCACTAGCAGTCCCATTTCAGAAACAGAGAAACTGAGCCCTAGTCCCGAGATCCAACAACTAGCAAAGGGTAGTCCCAGGCTTTGAATCCAGGCCTGTCTGACTATGAAGTTCCCCCTTGCCACTCCACCCTCTCAAATCTCCCAGTTACACTCACCATCACACTGGATTTCTGATTGTGCTCCCTGCTTTCAGCCCTCAAAACAGCATGACATTTGGTGCCCACCTCTCCGCAAGAAGCGTGAGAGTGGACATTTTGGGCTAACACAGGTGTCAGCATGCCAGGCCAGCAGACAACTGGTCAGGCTGGTGGAGGTGGCCCTCTGAGAAGGAAAGGCTGCTGTTGAGAAGGATGATGCTAGGTCCTTCCAGGCAGTCTCCCATTTCTCCCACGAAGAAGGAGTGCAGGAGTGCTTTTAATCATGTTTTCGGCTCCTTTCTGGTTCCAAACAGCTTTCTGCCACTTAGCAGATTTCTAAGGGAGGGGGCTCCCTGGTGCTACTTTGTGATCACGAGCCACCACAAGAAACTACCAGGAGATGAACCCTACAATGGTGCTGGCATTTGCTGCTTCACTCCAGCTCTGATCACTGGGCCCCACAGACAAGCATTGCCAGATTCAGCCAGAACAAAACAAGACCCCAGTTAAATTCAAATTTCAGATAAACAATGAACATTTTTAATATAAATGTGTTGCATACAATACCTGTGAATACTATTCTAAAATACATTTGTTGTTTATCTGAAATTCAGACAACTGGGGTCCTTCATTTTACCTGGCAACCTTACACAAGCCCACAAAATAAGAGCACTACAGTACTCTCATCAAAACATGTCTGTTAATGAGGTCAGAAACTATTACACTGATGGTGACTAGGCTTTAACCAAGCCACCTGGGCCTCTGATTAAGGCCCAGAGAACCCTTACTGCACCCAATCCAAGAGCCCTCCCCAGGGGCTTGGTGAGAGTATCTTCCCACCAGGAGGAGCCTGAGCTAAGTAGTCCCAGTCCCTAAAAACCTCAAGAAATTCGAAAGTATCCACATCACATTGATCTCTGTGCCTGCAAATACACAGTTCCCTCCTCAGTTTCTGCTCACAGGTAAGTCTCCGTGTAACATACTCCTCAGCTGGAGACAGGGAAACCCCCTTTCCTCTCTCCCCTCTCAGTAGTGCATTTTGAACAATGCAACTAAAGTCTCTTCCAGCTGGAACTCCTCTTTCACAAAGATTTGCTTGGGGAGCAGATGGGAAGAATGGCAGTTACGTAGCCAAAAAAATTACACCAAATGCCAGAGCAAGTCCACACTCGTAAACACCAGCGCTGTCCAATGTTTTCGTTGTTCAAGTGTGAGCATGTTGCTGAAATCTAGATGCCATTTCAAAACAAGATTCTAAAAGAGCAGCGAGTGGGTTTCCCTGACACCAGTTCCTTCCCTTCCTCCCAGTTCTACAGAGAAACAAAGCTCACAGTGTTTCCAGCTCACCTTCTATGGAATGTCTGCTTCACTCTTCCTGAGAAGCCCAGGGCCCACCTAGCAGTAGAAGAGCCTCTCCACGTTCCTCGTGTAGTTCTGAAACCAGAATTCTGCGTGGCTTCTCCTGCCTGGCTCTTATCTCTAAGTGATCCATTCCATACACCCACAAAAGGCTACACCTGATTTTGCAAGAACTTAGGGTCAACAGGCTGAACCAGATTTCCTCTGGACAAGCCAAAGTTCCTCAGGCTACCCCCGTCTGTAAAAGGAAGCCCCCTCCAATTTCCTAACACTTGGTTTTGTTAGTCTGAGCTCCAGGGCTGGGGGAAAAACCTGGTGATCTGGAAACTTGGGTGACCTTGGGGCACTTATAGTTACTACTCTCTAGGTGAAGGACAAGTGATTCTCACAGGGCGGAGTCTGCCTTCCCCTCAAGAGGAGCTGGTATGAAAATATCCAGGAGGATGCTTCATTTGAAAAAGCATACCTGGGCCAGGCGAGGTGGCTCATGCCTATAATCCCAAGCACTTTGAGGCGAGAGGATTGCTTGAGCCCAGGAGTTCAAGACCAGCGTGATCAATATAGCTAGACCTCGTCTCTACAGAAAAATTTAAAAAGGAACCAGGTGTGGTGGTGTGTGCTTGTAGTCTCAGCTACTCAGGAGGCTGAGGCAGAAGGATCACCTGAGCCTAGGAGGTCAAGGCTGCCATGAACCGTGATTGTGCCACTGCATTCTGGCCTGGGTGACAGCGTGAGAGCCCAACTCATAAAAAAAGCATACCTAAGCTCTTTGCATACATGACTTTATTTACCCCTCAGCCATCCCATGAGGTAGTACCATCATCCCATTGCTCAAGGAGGTGGCAGAGGTATGTCCCAGTATGGGACAGAGTTGCAACTGGAATCCAAGCACTCTGACTCCAGGATCACTGAACCACTCCCCATTGTGCCCAAGGATAAGGAGTACTGGTGTGGCCAAGCTCATGGTTAGTCACCACCTTAGACACCACTGGCTTTCTGTCCTGCTTCAGGGCCTGAGACTATCCTGGGAATTAGGAGAAACTGTTATAAAAAAACAAAGCTATTATCTTGCCATTTCCAACAGTCCAGTAGACTATACACAGGCTGCAGGGTGTTGATAGGACAACACAGATAAAATCATATTCTGACATGATTCTTTCTCGTTAAATCCTTGCCAAAGAAGGAAACCTTCCATGGAAGTCCAGGAAAAATCAAGTTTGACAAAAACTTGGAGTCACTAAAAGAAATTGGTATGGGACCCCATTAGATTAGTGCCTTGAATGAGGTACTAAACAAATGTTGTCCAGTTGAATTGGGATAACTTTGAAGAATGTTTATTACTCTCTCCCAATCCTCCAGCCAAGGTGAACCTTAAAATGTCATTCATTCACTAGACAAGCATTAACTGAGTTCTGCCGCAAGATATCAACCTGGGCACAGCAATAGACACCCAGATGAAGCAAGTGCCAATCTGACAATTGAGAACATTTAATTTATTAGGGAACTCTATGTGATTTTTAAAGATAAGCACATTGGTATTCATTTTATATTGCTATGTAGCAAATTACCACAAACTCATCAGCTCATAATTCCATAGGTCAGAAGTCCAGGGAGAGAACTGGGTTCTCAGATCTCATCTGGAGCTCAGTGTCCTCTTCCAAGGTCACTGGTTATTGGCAGAATTTATTTTCTTGCAGTTGTAGGACTAAGGTCTGTTTCCTTGCCAGTTGTCAGCTGGGGCTGCTCTTAGCTCCCAGAGGCTACCACATTTCTTGCCACGTAGCCTCTGCCTTCAAGCCAGCAACAGCATGTCAGGTCCTTCTTTGACTTCAAATCTCTAATTTCCTCCCTCGGAACTAGCCATCAAAACTGCTTTTAAAGTGCTCTCTCACAGAAACAAAGCTCTGAGTATCACATGTTCTCACTCATAAGTGGACCTTGAACAACTATTGTAATACTATAAGAAAAGGATTGACAGTGGCGGGAAACCATGGGGGTGGGCAGGGAGGGGAAGGGAGGTGGGATTAATGGCAGTCAATGTCTGTCTGGGGATGGGGGGGCATACCTCATCAACAAGGGTGCCTGCACAATGCATATTTGTATACCTAACTCTTAACTGTACCCCACAATTTTAAAATAAAAAATATGTATTAAAAAAAAGTGCTCACCTGTTTAGGTCCAGTTCACCAGGATACTCTCCCTTTTACCATCCCATATAATATAATCATAGTATCTGCATATTTACAGTTATGTCCACACTTAGGGAGAGGAGATTAAATAAGAATATGGGTCATTGGGGAACATCTTAGAATTCTCCCTGCCACAGCATGTAAATATTCATGGAAAAATCATGGTTGGGCTCGGTGGCTCAGCCTGAAATTCCAGGGCCACTTGGAGAGACCTCGTCTCTACAATAAATCAAAAACTAGCTGGGCGTGGTAGTGCGCGCCTGTAGTTCTGGCTACTTGGAAGGCTGAGGCGGAAGGATCGCCAGAGCCCAACAGGTTGAGGCTGCAGTGGCCGGGAGCGTGCCACTGCACTCCAGTCTGGAAGTGACTCCAACTCAAAAAAAAAAAAAAAAATCATGTCTTCTCAACCATTGTTGTCAGTGGTTACCCAGGCCATTGGGACATGAAAGAAAACAAGGACATCAAACATGCTATAGTGATCAAGGCAGAACTGTCCTGGACAGATGATCCATAGGACACTCGCTGAGAAGCACACAACTAAATGAAACAGAAAGAACCTTAACGTTTAATGGAATGTCTGGAGTCCTTTTGAGTAATAAATGGTCCACTGAAGACTGATGTAGCTCCTCTCTGATACCGATAGATCCTTCCCCTACTCTCCACAACTAGGCCCAAGCTAGACACTAAATAGATAGAAACCATATGCTAAGCCACATAATACTAGAAACCCAACAATTCCCCAAAACAAGACTAGGTTCCTTGCTAAAGGAGAAAATATTTTTTTCTTGATGTGATTTCAGACTTAGTAACTCACCACCCTCGTTCCTAATTAACACCTGCCCTTGGAAGAGGCTTAAATTTAACAGGTCAACCAACGCAGGGCTCGGACAGTTTACTGTTCCTAGTGGTGGCTACACTAAGGGAAAAACCTGATCTTGGGTTTCACCTCTCTAGTCAGCACACCATTATCATAAGGACTGTGGGGGAAGGGGGAGATTGTCTTGAGAATGAGGGTCCTCCTATGAAAGAACAAAGATTTTGGTTAAAAGGGAGCAGACAGCAAGGGAGCGAGGTCTTTCCCACCTGGAGGTGATGGAGCATTTGGGCAGAGTCTTGAAGGATGGGAGGTTCAAATACTGAAGACAAGACAGGGAGAAACTCGGCAATGAAGGGAAGGAGAGTAACTTGAAAGGGCAGCAACACCAGAGCAGGTGGTTTCTTTAAAAGGAGGAATCTGGAACATGTTTGTAGGCCCAGAAGGATTCGGTAAAGAAGGAAAGAATGAACACTCAAGACCAAACAGACGGAGAAAGGGGACCGTGTGGGATCCCAGAAGAGGCATGAGGGGAGGGCATACAAGATGCAGAGGAACATATCAACTATGGAAAGAAGATGGACGCTCCTGCACCTCAGATACAAGGAAAGAGCATGGGATAGATGAAAACACAGATTTTCAGGTGTGTAGAAAGAGTGCAGTTAGGTCAGCTGGCCTCCGTCTTGACAACTGGAAGACAAGGTCCTCTGACAGTGAAGGTTTAAGGAGTGACGTAGATCTTACACATTTAGAAAATGCCCAATATGTCTTCTAAATCTGGCTATCCCCGCCATGGGGCAGGGTGGCGGAGCTTTGGGAAATAAGGTTTGAAATTAAAACAAGCAATAGCATTTATAACTAAGGAAAGGAATGAACATTTGCTGACTTATTAGTATTAAAACCATGGCATTTCACCAGAAAGAAATGGAAGCGGAATAGAAATGATTTTTAAGTCACAAGAAAGATGGCTGCAAAGTAGTCAATGGTTCTAAGTTCTAGAATACTGGCTCCTCTACCCCCCGCCTCCCCCACACCTTTCTAGGAGAAAAATGGGTTTTCACAGTTGAAAAGGAGAGGGTAGCCCTCACCAGAACTTGGGGGAAAGCGACTTCTTTTTGCCCAATTTTTCTATTTGTCTGTAACCATCCAGGTGTTTATAGGAAGAGATAAAAATCACTGGCCCATATCTAGCTCAGCAAATGGAGGAGAGGGGTTGCTTATCTTGCATATTACAGAAAAACCAGCTATTTAGTCTCATAAAAATGGAAAACTTTCCTGATATACCAAGGATATCTGAAGAGAGTAAGTGGCCTGGGGAAATTTTGCCTAAGGAAATCAGTTTTTCCTAAGTGAGCAGCTATAGCAGAAGGAAGGCAAATGTGCTGCCTAGTTTTAGTCAATATTGATGTCCAGTTTTTGGTGGTTTTTTTGTAAAAGAGAACATACGACCATTGCCTTGCTAGACTCTGGTGTGGCCATGTGCTTTTTGAGCTATGGCCAGGTCATGTTTTCTTAAACTTTGGCCCCTTCCCCTACCTTGGGGAGGTGAACCTCTCTTTTTTTTTTTTCTGTCTCTCTTTCTAATTTACTTTCTAAATAAACTGTACTTTCTAATAAAAAAGAGAGAGAGAGAGAACATACAACCCTATCATCTATAACACAAGCCGTGGCCTTGAATCTTTAGTTCTGTCTGACAAACTAGATCTTACTGCAACTTGGAAATATGAAGCTTTGATTCTTATACTTTTTAAATGGAGCAAAGACATTTTTGTTTAACTGATTTGGGGCATCTGTTTACATTATTCAGTGGAAATAGATAGGAAAAGATTGCATTTTTACACATGAGTAGAGAAACTTTTGATGCACTACGTTTAAGAAAAAGAGTTACAAGTGTGCGATGGTGTTACATGGCAAATATTGTGTGTAACCACCAGGGATTGATATACTGTGTGTATTTCAAATGAAAGTTTGTTCTAGGTTAGGTGCAGTGACTCATACCTGTAATCCCAGCACTTTGGAATACTTACATGGGAAGATCACTTGAGGCCAGGAGTTCGAGACCAGTCTGAATAATATAGCAAGACCCCCATCTCTACAAAATTTTTTTTAAATGGCCGGGCATAGTGGCACATGCCTGTAGTCCCAGCTTTCTGGAAGACTGAGGCAAGAGGAACTCAGGAGATCGAGGCTGCAGTGACCCATGATCATGCCACTGTATTCCAGCCTGGGTGGCCAAGCAAAACCCTGTCTCTAAAGAAAAAAAAGAGAGAGCCGGGCTCAGTGGCTCAGCCTGTAATCCCGTGCCTTTGGGAAGCTGAGGTGAGTGGATTGCCTGAGCCCGCAGGATCGAGACCCGCCTGGGCAGGCGAGACTTCATCTCTACAATAAATCAAAAAATCAGCCGGGTGTGGTAGCACATGCCTGTAATTCCAGCTACTTGGAAGGCTGAAGCGGAAGGATCACTGGAGCCCAGCAAGTTGAGGCTGCGGTGGCCGGGAGCGGCCACTGCACTCCAGTCTGGGCGACAGAGTGAGACTCCAACTCAAAAAGAAAAGATTGTTCTATCAGTCAAACCATGTAAAAATGGTAATGTGCAATTTGAAACAAGTGCCAAGATTTAGCAGAGTATGATAAGATCAAACAGCAATTTGGAAAGAAAAATAGGAAGAAATAGATTTTTTTTAATGGATTTCTGAAGTTACCTAAGCAAAATCCAGGCCAACTTATTACAAAACCCTGCCTGAGGTAAGTCCCATCGAAAGGCTGGCAGGCAGGCCTATAACATATCCTAGAGAATTATATTATGATTCAGGAATATTAAAGAATTGTACTACTCAGCAAGAATACTCACAGCTCTCCTATAGATTAGAAAATTGAGCATGTTCAAGGCCATTAGCACAGTTTAGAGCAAAATAAAAGAGAGAAATGTTGGCACTGTTGGGCTTAAAGCTATTCTCTTTCTTCCAAACAAAAGACAAAGAAAAAAAGAAAAATATATATTTATCATTTTTACTTTAGCCCTGGAGCAAGTACTTGCTTCACCCCTTCCTCCCATGTTGGGGTAGGTGGTTATGAAGAGCAGAGCTCACCTGGAGAGGATGGCACTGCTTAGGCTCAGAGAGAGCCTGAGTAGAGAGGTCTAAGATGACAATGCCCGCCAGAGCAGGAATAGGGTGGCCAACCATTTCATTTGCTCAGGATTGAGGGATTTCCTAGGACTTGGGACTTCCAGCACTAAAAGCAGGAGATGTGTTTAACCCCTTTGAGCCTCAGGTTTCTCATCTGTCAAATGGGATAATGGTGGTGCCTACGTTTCCAATAAGATGATACTGGACATATAAAGCACTAACCAGGATTTTAAAAAGCATTAGCTATAGTATTACTATTGATCTTTGCCAAATAATTTTCTCAGGGTAAATACCCAGAAGTTCAGCTTTGAGTCTAACAGTATTCACATGTTGGAGTCTTATGATATAATGACCAAACTACCTCATACACACAAAAGTGTAAATGGAGAGTATAGTGCAATTACCAGTGTCTGCTCTAAGAGAAAAAGGTGCCTTTATCTATGTTCCCCAAACCCTTGCCCATGTTGCACCAATTTTATGTCTTAATTTTTTTTTTTTTTTTTTTTAGTCAGAATCTCACTCTGTTGCCCAGGCACGACCACCGCAACCTCAACCTGCTGGGCTCAGGAGATCCTTCTGCCTCAGTTTTCCAAGTAGCTGGAACTACAGGCACATGCCACCAACCCAGGTACTTTTTTTTATTTGTTGTAGAGACGAGGTCTTGCCAAGTTGTCTAGGCTGGTCTTGAACCCCTAGGCTCAGGCAGTCCTCTCACCTCCACCTCCCAAAGTGTTGGAATGACAGGTGTGAGCCACCGCACCCAGCTAGTGTCACAGTTTTGATACACAAACAGCAGAATGATCTGTCAAATTTGAAAATTAAGCACATTTTCCTAAGTACTGTATTTGTAAAAAATAATAATAATAAAACCTGTAATCTATGATTTATATACTAACTGCCAGGCAAAGAAAACTAAGGTAGTTTAGAATAAATGCATGACAGAAGACAATTAAAATAAACGCTTAAGAAAAAAGATATTGATATTTGAGAAGAGAGTGTTAGCTATACTGAGAAGATATGGAATGGTCATTAATTTCAGCTCTGAGCTTCCTAGCAACAAATGTAAAAATAGAAACATACTTCCCATTCTAAAACAAAAGGGAAGCACATAAGCTTATCTAGAAATAAATGTCTTCCTGTTGCTAAATTCTAAGAAGAATTACCATGCATTTCCTTACGCAACAGGCACCAAGTAATATAATAAACAGTATATTTTGGCCCAAATTTACTGAAGATGTAAAACTTTTCACGTGTCCATTTCTCCTGTAAGCCCTTGAGAAAAGGCAAGGACATCTAATCTCCTTGTATTTCAGTGAAAATAGATCTTTTGATTCTAACATAAACCAGATATGTTGTTTTTGCTGATCCTAAGTTTGATACTTCCCAAGTATGGGAGTTAAATCATAGTGGTCATTAGTGCTATTTGCCAAATATTTCTGACTTTCCCCATTTCTAGACACGTGTCAAGATTTGCATTTCTCTGCCTCCTTAATGTAGGTGAAACCATGTGATACTCCGTGGTCAACAAAAGGTAAGCATCAGTAGTATATGGAACTTCCAGGTGAAAGCTTTAAAGCCAGGGTACATGTCGCTGCAACACTTATTAAGAATGCTCAATAAGTTTCTTAACTATGCACCTAAAGTATAACCAAGCAAATTAAAAATATGTAAATTGAACTTCATAAAAATTAAACATGTTTGTTCATCAAAGGACACTATCACTCCCATACCATCCTGAAGGCATCAGATCTAGTCTGATCTCAAAAGAACACTTTCAACAAAGTGAAAAGACAACCCATAGAATGGGATAAAATACTTTCCAATAATATATCTGCTGAGCATCTAGTATCCAGAATATATAAATATATATTTTTAAAAACTCCTACAACTCAACAATAAAAAGACAACTCAATTAAAAAAATAACAAGAGCCAGGCTTGGTGGCTCAGCCTGTAATCCCGCGCTTTGGGAGGTTGAGGTGAGTGAATTGCCTGAGCCCGTGGGTTCAAGACCCAGCTGGACAACTTGGCGAGACCTCATCTCTACAACAAATCAAAAAATTAGCCAGGTGTGGTAGCGCGTGCCTGTAGTTCCAACTACTTGGAAGGATGAGGTGGAAGGATCGCCGGAGCCCAGCAGGTCGAGGCTGCGGTGGCCAGGAGGGGCCACTGCACTCCAGTCTGGGTGACAGAGTGAGACACCAACTCAAAAAAAAAATAAATAAATAACAAGAAAATTTGAATAGAGATATCTCCAAAGAAGATGTATAAATGGCCAATATAGACGCATGAAAAGACGCTCAACATCATTAGTCATTAGGGAAATGCCTCAAAACCATTTCACACCCACTAGGATGGCTATAATCAAAAAGAGGACAATAACAAGTATTGCATGTGGAGAAACTACAACCTTTATGCATTGCTGTTAGGAATGTAAAACAGTGCAGCCACTCTAGAAAACAGTTTGGCAGCTCCTTAAGGGATAGACATGGTATCTCATGTCTGTAATCTCAGCATTTTGGGAGGCTAAGGTGGGAGAATTACTTGAGTCCAAGAGCTAGAGACCAGCCTAGGAAACATAACAAGACCTCATCGCTACAAAAAAAATAAAAATTAAAAAATTAGCCAGGTGTGGTAGTGCACACCTATAGCCCCAGGTAATCAGGAGGCTGAGCTGGAAGGATCACCTGAGCCCAGGAGCTGGGGGCTTCAGTGAGCCATGATCATGCCACCGCACTCTAGTCTGAGCAACAGAGATCTCAACTCAAGAAAAAAAAGTTAAACGTAGAGTTATCTTATGACTCAGCAATTTCACTCCTAGGTGTATACCCAAAAGAATTAAAAACAAAAGTTCACACAAAACTTACACATAAATGATCATAGCAGCATTATTCACAAGAACCAAAAGGTGGAAACACGAAATGTCCATCAGTTGTAAATGAATAAACAAAATGTATATCTATACAATACAACATTTAATTCAGCAATAAAAGGGAATGGAGTTCCGATCCAAGCTACAACATAGATGAGTAATGAAAACATTATGCTGGGTAGAAGAAAGCAGACAAGAGAGGCCATTCTTTGTACGATTTCATTTATATGAAATATCCAGAATAGGTAAATCTATAGAAACAGGAAACAGATTCATGGTTGCTATGGGGTTAGGGGGTAGAGAATATAGGAAGTAACTGCTAGTAGCTATAGGACTTCTTTCTGGGGGTGATAACAATGTTCTGGATTTTTTTTAATATTCTGGAATTAGATAGTGGTTAGTATGTATGTAAATATACTAAACACCACCAAATTATACACATAATTAAAAATGACATGTTGTGAGGGTGTGTGAACTATATCCCAATACATTTTTATTTGGGGTGGGTTGAGTCAGAGACTCATTCTGTCACCCAGGCTGGAGTGCAATGGCACAATCACAGCTATTGCAGCCTCAACCTGCTGGGCTCAGGCGATCCTTCTGCCTCAGTCTTTTAAGTAGCTGGAGCTATAGGCATGCGCCACCACACTCAGCTAATTTTTTTATTTATTATAGATACAAGGTCTCACCAAGTTGCCTGGGTTGGTCTCAAATCTCTGAGCTCAAATAATCCTCTCACCTCTACCTCCCAAAGTGCTGGGATTACAGGTGTGAGCCACTGCACCCAGCCTCAATAAAATATTTTTTAAAAGAACATTCAAGTCAAAATGAAGCCTCAATCAACCTGGGTCCCTGAATAACCTCAATAAGCAAATTCCCTCAACTTCTATTAAGTAACTGAATTTTTTTTTTTTTTTACATTGCTACGTAAGCCTATCCTTATTGAAATAAAAAACTTGAACTCCTTTTATTTATTTATGTATTTTTAAATATATACATTTTTTGAGTTGGGAGTCTCACTCTGTCACCCAGGCTGAAGTGCAGTGGCACAATCTTGCTCATTGTGGCCTCAAACTCCTGGACTCATGCAATCCTTCTGCCTCAGTCTCCCAGGTAGTTGGGAATACAGGCACACACTACCACACCCAGCTGATTTTTTCATTTTTTGTAGCAACAAGGTCTCACTATGTTGCCCAGACTGGTCTTGAACTCCTGAACTCAAGCAGTCTTCCTGTCTCAGCCTCCCAAAGTGCTGGGATTACAGGCGTGAGCCACTGTGCCTGACCAGACTCCTTTTAAAAGGAACACAATTGTGAAGACCCCAAAGCTAACTTAGATTATTTTCACTATTATATACTTAAATATATGCAAATATAAATTTCAGTTTAAGGTCCTTGGGCTTACATATACAAGCAACAATAAGGTCAAAATACACCTATAAATAAACGGATTCAAAACTACAAAATTAATAAAAATCAAGTTACCAGCAGTGTATCAGTATGTGAAATGATGCTATTTGCTGAAACCGAATCACATTTGAAAAGGCATTAACAGATATGGCACAGGCCTCTCTTGTTTGGCATGCATATAGCATCAAAATAGGTGATGGCTCAATTCTCCATCACTTTTCTAGGTTCAAATGCCTGCAACACTATTCACCCAGTCTTCATTTGGCACAAATGCATGTGATTAACCCGTGGCAAAGTAATTCTACTCTATACCAACACAAAAACACTTGTTTATAAACTGATAATTTAGATTACCTAGACTATATATTTAAATTAGCCTTTTTGGATTTTTGTCAAAACACAGCATTTCTTTTTAGCCAGGTGAGGTGGTACACACGTGTAGTACCAGATACTTGGAAGGCTGAGGCAGGAGGATCACTTGAACCCAGGAGTTAGAGTCCAGCCTGGGCAAGATCCTGTCTCTAAAAAATAAATAAAGACAAAATTTTCATTTTTTTATTCTCTTAGCAAAATCTTATGTCCCTAAGAATACATTTTCTGACCCATAGAGACTCCATGGATTCCAGTTTGACTGAAGCACCACAGTAGCCTAGACCACCAGTTTTCAAATTTGAATATGTATCAGAATCAACTGGGCCGACTTGTTAAAACAGAGTCCCGGGCCGCACCTAGAATTTCTGATTCAGTAGGTCTGGGGTGAGGCCCAAGAATGTGCATGACTAACAATTCCTTTGCTGATACTGATGCTGTTGCTCAGGCGGCCACTTCTTGAGAACCAATACCCTCTATCTTTCAAATATTAGGTGACTTTCTGATAGCCTTCAATCCAAGACAGATCTCTAAGGAAGGAGCCAGACAGCAATCAGTTTAAGGATAGTTCTCTTCTGATGCCTGAAGATCCACTTTCATTACAAAACTGCTAGGTTTGCTAGGCATGGTGGCCCACGCCTATAATCCCAGGCAAGAGGATTGCCTGAGCCCAGGAGTTCAAGACCAGCCTGGGCAACTTGGTCTCTACAATAAAAATTCTTATCTCTACAATAAAATTTTTTAAAAAATTAGCCAGGTGTGGTGGCATGCACCTGCAGTTCCAGCTACTTGGAGGGCTGAAATGGAAGGATCGCCTGAGCCCAGCAGGTTGAGGCTGTGGTGACTACGAGCTTGCCACTGCACTCCAGCCTGGGCAACAGAGTGAGAACCCTATGCAAAAACAAAACAAAACAGAACAGAACAACTGCTAGGCTGGAAAGTTAGCCTTCGGTAATGAAAATTGTGATGATTAATTTAATGTGTCAACTTGTCTGAGCCTCAGGGTACCCAGATATTTGGTCAAGTGTTATTCTGGTTGTATCTCTGAAGGTGCTTCTCAATGAGATTAGTATTTGAATGAGCAGACTGAGTAAAGTGGATTGGACTCCTTAACATGGGTGAGACTTATCCAATTAATTGAAGGTCAAAAGAGGGCAAAAAGGCTGACCCAACCTGGAGTCAAAAGGAACTTCTCCTGCCTCAATGCCTTGTGCTGGGACAGCAGTTCTTTCCTGCCTTCAGACTCAAATGGAAACATTGGCTTTTTCTGGGTCTCGAGCCTGCCCGCATTCTGACTGGAACTACACCATCAGCTGTCCTAGGCCTCCAGTTTAATAGCTGCACATCTTATGACTTGTCAGCCTGCATGACCACATGAACCAATTCCTTTAAATATATATATATATATATATATATATATACACACATATATGTATACATAACACACACACACACACACACGTTTTTATATGGTGTGTGTGTGCGTGTGTGTGTGTGTGTGTTGTAATCTATCTCCTATTGGTTTTATTTCTCTGGAGAGCCCTAATACCAAAACTAATGAGCCTTTCTTGGAATCTCATGCGGACTAAGCCCAGAGGTAGAATGGGGGAAATTCTCATTAATAAACCTTCCTTATCCATCACCTCCAGTCAAAGGTTTCTATAGCAACCTGAGTTCCAAAGCAAGGCTCAGGCCACATTTTCACAAACTGCAACTAGATGAGTGGAAATAAGTAACCCCTTGTGATCAACCAAGAAAATGAGGAATAATAAAAGACCAGCACCAAAGCCTGAGTCGAATTAATTCTCCAAGATTTAGGAGCCTGAAACACCAGGCACACACGTACACCCACCTTACCACGGAGCTTACCTAATTTATTGAGGTCAAAGCAACATTTTCACATCACTGTTTTTATTACTACTGTTTCATACACAAAGATGTTCCTTTTCTTCCTTTTTCTTAATTCCCCAATACTCATTCTGAGAGGCCACTGAGTATTGTGTCGACGGTATGACCCAGCAGCTTTATATTTTGAATATGATTTCATCATTGATTACCTGTGATGTCCTTGGACAAGTTACTTGACCTACATAATCCTCAGTTTCCTCATGAATTCACTAAAAATAATAATAACCTGTATCAGTCAGGATCTAACCAATAAAACAGAAACTATTTATAAGTATTAACAATAGAACGAGCTTATGCCGAGAATTAATTCACAGATGAAGAGGCAGCTGAGAAGGGAAGGAAGCCACTACTGACCCTAGGGAGAGAGGAGATGGAATCTGGAAGTCCAGGGCCACCTGAGGGAGTTGGGTCTCTGAGATCTTGCCTGGCAGCTGCTGCCGGAGCAGCCAGCTAGGGAGGGGAAGTGACATTCTTCCTTCCTCTCACCTTTCAATCCCACCACCAGACACTTCACCGAATGCAGCCTGGGAAATGCACTCTGCAGAATTGGTTCCCCTGTGTCATGGAGCAGGGGTTACATCTGAGGACCAGCAGGCCCGGGCCAGCACAGGATTATGAGGGTTACACGTGACAGGCTCCTTTTAGTTGCATATTTTCAGTTGGGGCGCACTTGCCTTTTCCTCGTCCCCTTCAACAAATTTTCCACTCCTCCCGGCTTCTCTTTGTCCTCCTACTCTCTCATCACCCAGATCTTTCCTCCCACTTCCTCGCCCACACTCAACAGCAGACAGCAAGTTGGCTGGCCTCCCGATGAGACCAGGCTCAGTGAAACCAGAGGAATGATGCTTCATGTATTAGCTGCCAGCTCCAATGATGTCCTCTTCTCAGAACCTGAATGCCCGACTTCCACACACCAGAACAGGGGCATGGCCACATGTCAAATGTGGCACCGACACGAGCCAGGTAGTGGGATGTGCTGGCCCTTTATACTGCTGTTCTCTCTCCGCCCAGACCCATCACCAGTCAGCCACATCAGAAGCGTGAGTTTGCCACAGAGTAACGCCCTTCCAACACGCTGGCCTGAGTCTACTTACCTGTAGAAGGAGCAGATTGAAATAGATGACCTCTAAGTCATCCACCTCCCTGTCATCCTATGAAACTACTATAGTTTGCAGTTGGGTAAGGCTGGATTCTGGGCATATTCCCTGCCTGCCTGTGTTACATTTAGCCAGAGGTAAAAACCTCAAAATCCTTGAGACTTGGTCAGAGTGGTTTTCTGTTAACTGAGGAGGCATTTCAGGAACAAAAGATCCCAAGGCTTCTCTTAGGAGCAGCACAGAGTAGAATATATTCTCAAATCACCCCTCCTTATAATGAAATTATTTGTAGATTCAAGCAGCTCAGAATTATGAAGGGAAAATTAGAAGAAGAAAAAGTATTCCATTGCCCAGGACCTGTGTGAAACTATTATGTCAATTTACAGCTTTACCATTCTCAAAACCTCCGTGTATTTTGTCCTCATATCTCTTCTTGACATTGTCTTTAACAGTTGCAGCTGAGATGTGAACTGAGTCCATCAGCCTGACCAACACATACCTGTCTTCCTTTTTTTCTTTTAGGGACAAGGTTTTCAAGGTTTTGCTATGTAGCCCAGAATGATATCAAACTCCTGGGCTCAAGCAATCCTCCTACTTCAGCCTTCCGAGGAACTGGGACTACAGATGTATGCCACTGTATCAGCCCATTTTCTTGTTAAATCTGACTAGCAAGCAGTTGGCCAAAAACTCTGCTTTTTACTTTGTAGCAGATTTGATACAAGTCAGGGCAGGGTTTCAGGGTCCTGCCAATGATTCCTAAAGAGTGGTTCCCAAGCCAGCAGCATCAGCATCACCTAAGAATTTGCTAGAAGTGCAAATTCTCGGTCCCTACTCCAGCCCTACTGACACAGAAACTGTGGAGGGTGGACCTCAACAACCAGTGGGTTAACAAGCTCACAGGTGTTTCTGATGCACACCAAAGCCTGAGAACCACTGACTGTGAAGTCAGTGCTAATGTCTCCTTTTGTGTTTTAACAAACCCTCCAGGTGATCCTGGCATATATAAGTTTTGAGAACCACTGTGCTATTTAAAAAAAACAAAAAACAGACTGATTCATATGAAACGTATTCTTGGTCTTTCCTCTAATGCCCTAAATTTGAATTTAAATCCCAGCTTTCCCCACAATCTGAAATCTACAGTCCTTGTAACACTTATTAATTCAGTAGGTATTATACTGGGAAGGCTTTTTTTTTTAATTAAAGCAGGATAATTTAAAACAAAAATACAATAGAAATGAGAACCCTGCTACTATTGTCCTGTCAAAATAAACAAATTCCCTTCTACCAAACTGCCATTTTACATTTGCAGGAAAAGGAAGGCTATATACCTTTTCCAAGCATGCCACACTTTTGCTGGTAAATGCTTCTTTCCCCTAATTGACTGAACATGCACACATGCCCTTCCATTCCCACCGAGAAATAGCAGGTCCCGACATGGGAATGGAACCATATTTCCTTGCCCTTTTTTCAACCTCGTAAAAGCTCTTCATCCTTTCCAAGTAGCAGGAGTTTTGGCAAAGAGGGGAGTTTTTTCATGGGGGTGACAAAAAGCACTTTCTCTTCACTCTTTTGTTGTGCTGTTAGATTCTAAACCCTTTTGCCCTGAGAACAATACACCGCAGTTACTTTATGTTGCTGCTTTCCACTGTGCTTTCTCCAGGCCGTAGAATAATAGGCGGCCATATTAACATCAGGGAACGTGTAGCTGCAGCGAGTCTAAGCTGAATGCAAGTCAGGCTTGTAAGCACTGCTACCCCAACTCGTAGCTGGGCTGCTCTAAGAGGTTTAATTTAAAGAAGGCAATGTGGCACTCCAGTTAGAAGTCCCAACGAGCAGGAAATGGAGTCCCACATCAATAGAATGCTAACCACCCTGGGCAGGCACACAACCCAGAAGGTAATTTGGGAAATTTAGGAAGTCAGAAGAGATGAATAAATAAGAGAGGAACCAACCAATTTCCTTTTTCTTGTTTATGAAGACTATGATTGCAGGCCAAAATCTTTCTATCATCACTAATGAAATGGGGGGAAAGGAGAGTTTAGAATGTGGTAGTGTTAAATAATCCATAACTAAATGCATGGGAAACAACAAGAGTATACATCCTCAGATGGAAATAAAATGAGGGCCTAGAGATTTAATGTAGTGTTTTCTCTAAATAGAACCCACTAAGGAAAACTCCTTTAAAAAAAAAAACACCTCCCTAGCACTAAACCAGAAATATGCTATATGTTTCTAAACATTGCTCCCAGTGATATAAAACCAACTATAACTCTCCGTAGCCTCCAGTGAAATGAAGACTTGCTGCTTAGCTCGATAATTAGATCATTCTAGACAGCCAATCTGGGCAAATCATGTCCCAAAGCTAATGTTTCCCCTTGTAATTATCTTATGTCTGTCTACAACCACCAAATTAACCAAATAATTACCCAGTCGCCAACATGATGTACAGGCAAGCTGCGGGGCAGATCCCGGGGGCTTCTCCTGTTTTTGCTCCTTCTCCGAATGTTACTATTTACTCTTTCATCCTTTTCCCTTGAAAAGTTACTTGGGTTAATAGAAGAAGATAGGCCACCAGGGCCTGTGATGTATAAAAAGGATTTATTTGCAATGTTCCAAATCAGACTTTTGTTTGAAACGAGCGTTTGCCTTTAATGTTAAGCATCCCACCAAAAATGTTCATCTTTAAAAGAGTGCAGAGAACACAAAAAGGTTGAGACGTGCAGAGCTAGTTTCAGCTGTTTCATGCCCTAATTTCTTTCACTGTGAGAGGTGAGGGCTAATTTATACGTGCGAAGACTATCACTTCAAGTGACTTTCCCAAGGTCAGGGGACTAGAAAGTCAAAGATCCCTAAGAACGCAAGTCACCTGCTCCTAAATGCTGAGACTGGGCTGGAATGTCTTTACAGGAACCAAGCACCAAGGAAGGTGCAGTACTGATTCGCTTAACATGATGGCAGAATATAGAACCCCTGCAGCACAATGGGGGGACAGGCAGATGTGTCAGGGCTTGACATCTGTATTTGTGGGCTTTGTGCTTCTAAACAAGAGCTCCTAACCATGGCATTACCCCCTATCCTGCTGCCCTCACAATGCCATGAGAATGGGAGAATTTGATTTTTTTTTGAGTTGGAGTCTCACTCTGTCGCCCAGACTGGAGTGCAGTGGCCGCTCCCGGCCACCGCAGCCTCGACCTGCTGGGCTCCGGCGATCCTTCCGCCTCAGCCTTCCGAGTAGCCGGAATTACAGGCATGCGCTACCACGCCCGGCTGATTTTTTGATTTATTGTAGAGATGAGGTCTCGCTGCCCAGGCGGGTCTCGAACCTGCGGGCTCAGGCAATCCACTCACCTCAGCCTCCCAAAGGCGCGGGATTACAGGCTGGAGAATTTGATTTTCTAGCACTCTAGGTATGACCTCAAAAGGTGATCATTGCTGGACTTCTCAGGGAACCCAGACAATGTTTACTCTAGGTTAGTAATTTCAACTATTTTGGATGTGAGATTTGTTTTACTTCAGAAGGCCCACACACCTTTTGAATTATTAGGTTCCAGAATTGAGAAAATTCCCGGATATCCTTGGAGACAGGGAGTCCAGTAAGTTAAAGAGGGAGTTTGGCATCTAGGTCTCATTGGATACCTATCTTGGTGGGTTGTCAGAGGTTTGGTGGCAGATCCCAGGGTCATAAGTTCACAACCTCAAAGTCGGTTTAATTACAGTATTTAGGCCCAAGAGAAACTGCTCATGCTAGGCAAACTCTGTCAACACTGATTTTTAACTAAGAGCTAATTTACTGGCCTAAACTGGGTTAAAAAAAAAAAATCTTTCCTATGACTAGATACTTCCATTTTTCAACTAGGAAATCCCTCCTCTATCTGATAAAGTTTGGGTTTTTGTTTTTTGTGAGAGTGGCAATACTGAGAAAAATTAGACATTCAAGACTGCTATGGCAAGTATTGCATCTGAAATAAAGGGGATGTGGCTTTAATGCATGAAACAAATACAAAGGAAGTGGTTCTAAAATGATGTCTAGGTAGTTGACAGTTCAAGGAGAGAAATTTCTCAATATGAATGAGACAAAGTCCAGGGGAAAGAAAGACATATTTTTATCTGAAGCAAAAAAATGGGATACTTTAGGGGAACCTGAAGACCAACCATGTTAAGCATCCTTAAAGAGAGCGAGATAAGGAAGCCAGTTCACAGACATTGCCCATCATGTAGTCAGGAGGTGAGAACTGGAACTAGTATTTATCCAACATTCCTTTGGAATGCATGTAGTTTCAAGAAATTGAAAAATATACGCAAACTGACTGAAAACAATAAAACTGACTTATTAGCTCCTATAACTAGTGGTCAGGGTGGATTGGATTCAGTGACTTAAGTGTAGAATCAAGGATCTAATTTATGTCCTTCTTTCTGCTCTGATACTCTGGAGGAGCTCAGCTGAAGCAGAGCAGAAACATGGGTCCTCTCCATGTGTTTTGGGCTTCTCACATGGCAGCTAGGTTCCAAGAGGGAGCATCCCCAGATGGAGCCTTCAAAGAGACCCAGGAGGAAGCTGCAAGGCTTCTTATGACCTAGCCTTAGAAGTCCCAGAATGTCATTTCTGCAAGAGTCAGGAAAGTCACTAGGGCCAACCCAGATTTAAGGGGAAAGGGAATAGATTGCAACTCCAGAGGGAAAGAGCAACATATGTGTCCAGGGACGGAGGGAACCTTGGATACAATCTACCTCAACGTGAAATGACTGAGTACCACGGAGGCCATCCCCTATTCAGAAACCTCTAATAGCTTTCGCTGCCTATGGGCTAAAGACCAAACTTTTGGCCTTTGAGATCCTCTGCCTGACGCAGTTTCCTATTCCACCCTCATGCCTCACTGTTCTTGGCCATTCCTTGTTGCCTAAGCCAGCATTGCGATTTCCCGCCTCTGTGCTTTTGCTTATGGCATTCCCTTTTCTGCAAAGGCTCTCCTCGTTCACTTCTTGTGGACCAAAGAAGTCCTGCTAAGGCCCAGGTTAAAATCCCTCCTGACTATCCCAAGCTCAGATGATTTCAAACTCCCCTGAACTCCTTCCATATCACGGAGGAGGACTTTCCTGTGGAGCAGTTCATTTTATTGGCTAATCTACCATCTGAAAGCATGGTTCCTGGAAAGAGAATGAATGAGAAAAGGCAGACTTTTGCTTGTTGTTTTCTGAGTTTAATTTTTCACAACAAACATTTCATTTTATAATATAAAAAAATTAAAGCAAGAGCTAATAGATGTTCCTTAGAAAGATTGATAAGAGCTAGAATAATCCAATGTTTCATAAAGAAAAATAGTTTACTTGGGAAATACTTAAAAAAAAAAAAAAACTCTCCAAACAATATCATCTCATGGCTCTATCCACTACTCAGCAGTGCATGCCTCTCTCTGGCTTATCATTTTTATATCCCAGAGTTTTTGCTGGGACTGTTTAGCAAGAATGAAGAATGGAGTTGGGCGGGTCAGGAACCTTTGAGAGGTGCACCAAGCACACCTAGCAACCTGCACAAAATATTTGACAATTGTGCCATCTAGCCAAAAGTCATCCTTAGCCCTGACCCTGGGCTCACTATTTTTTATGAGCATAGAAAGAAGAGTTCAGATACGAATCAGACCAAGGTTACTTCCTTCTTTAGGCTATTTCACAATCTATAGCCTTATAAACTGCCATTGGGAAGAGAAAATCTGCTCTTTTCCCAACTCTGTTTTTCACAAAGTAAACATCATAAATATATTCTTCTGCTACCTCAGCCTTTGCTCAACATTGGCTCACTTAAATCAAAGAAGCAAAAACAAGACACAGGAGAATGTCTCCATAAGATGTTCTTCCAGCTTTCAGACAGGAGTACACGTTTCTGACTAATAATAAGCTATTTTTATTTGTTAAGACCTAGAGAAAAAGTTCACAGCCTTCTCAGGATTAACAACTCTGTTTGACAATACAACTTTCCTTCTAGCCAAAATCCCTCTTGCTGGGTATAGGATTAGTCTGCCAGTCCCTCCATGAGCTCCACTGAAGGAAAGCACTGTGGTCTCTCACATTACTTCTCCTTTGTACCTCGTAGAGAAAACAGACAGTAAATGAACCCATCCTTGCCATGGTAAGGTAGAATGAGAAATAACTAAGCAGAGAAGATGCCCTTGACATCTGTGAATAAGGAAGGTGGGTGTTGCTTCTGGAAAGGGAATTACATAAAGACAGATGGCTGTATTTTAAGGAGGCCATTCCAGCATTTCATCTACTATGAAAGATACAATTTCTTCCTCTTACATTAATTTGTCCCCATATAAAACAAGATGTCAACTGTGACATCAAACTACTAAATAAACTTCCATGAAACTCCCAATTAGGGAACAGGAGAGGGACAGGTGTGGATAAGGACATCTGGCTGTAAGTCAGGTTTCTAACTCATCTTCAACAACCTTAGTCCTTCCTGCTAATATAGAACTAGAGACGGCAGAGAGCTATAGAACTTTCTGGGGTGGAAGTACTTTGCTGTGAAAATGGATCAGACCTCACTTTCAGGGCCGGGTTCCAAGGCCACACTCCTCTCATTCATTAATCTCCATGCCCCAACTCACTCATACACTGTTTACCAAGGTGGGAAGGTCAGGGAGGGGAGTGATGGCCCAAGCAGCTGCTAGTTGGGTGCACAGCTGTGATATATGGTTGTATCGACTTTTAGCCCTTGAGTTAACGATGAAACTGATGGATAGAACTCGCAGAATTCCCCCACCAGCAAGTTCCTCTCAGAGAACTCTATTTGCAAAACAGATTTCCTATACCAAAAAGGTGTATTCGTTGGGCTGGCACAGCCAAGTGACTTACAAGCTACTATATAACAAAGTCACTTGTCGCTCCTGACAACTACAAGCTCTCTAACCCTACTTAGCCCAGGCCTCACGGAAAATGTGACTTTTGAGTCAAAGTTTGAAGGAAGTGAGGGAATGAGCTACAGGGATGTCTGAATGAAGAGCTTTCCAGACAAAGGGGACGACCAGGCTCAGGGATCACGAGTGGAATTCTCTCTCCCACATTCTGGAACTTCATTCTCCCAGCAAGCTCTTAGGCAGTGTAAGAGGCCAGGATGAAGCCAAAGCAGGGAGGCCAGAGCAGGCCAGCATTTGGAAGGGAGGCCCAGTTTACCCTGTTAGGCCTTAGGGATGATGGAGAGAAAGGACTCAGTAGTCCCAGGGGCTTGAACTTCTTCCCTTTTCACCCCCACTTCCTTCCTCAGTGAGTTCATTTACTCTTTCAGCCTAGAGCACATCCCTACCCCATGGTCCCTACTCAAAGATCCCACTTCCCGCTGGACGTCTCAAGATGGATGTTGGTATGGTCTGAAAGTCTGTATTCCTCAAAATTCATATGTCAAAATGCTCACTCCTAAGGTAATGTTATTAAAAGGTGAGACCTTTGAGAAGTGAATATGATTCGTGTCCTTATAAAAGAGACCCTCCAGAGACCTAACTCACCCATTCCACAGTACAAAAACACAGCTAAAAGTTGCCATATAGAATGCAAGCCTTCACTAGACCCCAAATTGGCCTTGATTTTGGACTTTCCAGCCTCTAGAACTTTGAGAAATAGATTTCTGCTGTTTATAAGCCATCCAGTTTGGGGCATTTTGTTATAGCAACCCAAACAGACTAGATGGATGTCCCATAGCATTTTGAAGTGTCCACATGTCCCAATCTAACCTTTGCAAACCCTTTCCTTTTCCTCCTGGATTCAGAAATCAACTCTATTACCCAAGCCTATTCTCCAGAAACCAGGAGACCATGCTTGCCTCTTCTGTCTCTCTCATTGCCTATGTCTGAGAGGGTACACTGTTCTATCAGTTCTACTTGCTTAATATTATCTCCAGAATCTCTCCTCTTTTTTGTTTCCCCTGTCACTATCTTAATTCAGACATCCTTGATCACATCCTAACCAGTCTCTAGCCTGTCCAAAATGATCTTTTGGATCAAAAGAAAGAATAGTGTCCCAGGACTTCCCAGATCAGGTCCTGCCTAAGCAGTCACAGCTCAAGCTCCAGGTGACAGATGAAGACAGATCAGCATTAGAGGAAGGAATGACTCTTTGGGATGTCCTGAACCTGAGCACAGATAATGAATATCAAATCATTTCAAGTCATTGTTCCATTGTGAGCAATGAATGTGTCACTCATGAAGGACATGAGATTACTTGAAGAACAGCTTCTGCTTAGCCATGCACCCACCAAGACTACAAAGCTACCTAGAAGGCTGTTGCCTTTTTATGTCCTTGGGTTTCTATTTCTTTATTTTTTCTTTTCGGTCGTGTTTCATTCATTCATTCATTTAGCCTGTTGCTGAGTGCTGACTGGGTATCAGGCACCATTCCCAGAACTTGGACTACCTCAACAACTACAAGAGATAAGGACTTCTGTCCTCAGGGAGCTTCCTCTGTAGGAGGGAGAACAGGCAGTAAACAATGAGCATAGGCTCAGCGAATGACACCATGGATTAGAAGGGCACAGGGCTATGGAAAAAAGAAAAGGCAGAGTACAGTGCCGGGGACTGGGAGTGTTTGAGGGAAAGTGGCTACAAGTGAAAACGGTCCTCACTGAAATCCTGACTTTTGAGGAAAAGTTTGAAGGAAGTAAGAGAGTTAGCTATAGGGATATCTGGGCCAAGAAACTTTCAGGCAAAGGGAATGACTCGTGCAAAGGCCCTGAGCAGAAGAATGAGCTATCAGAAGTATGATACAATCTGATACACGTTAGAAAAAAATTTTTTGTATTGACATATAATATACATACAGGAAAGTTCACAAATTGGAAACATTCAGCTCAATGAATTTTCACAAGCTGAACACACCTGTGTAACCAGCACCCAGCTCAAGCCACAGAAAACGACCGGTACCCCAAAAGACCCCTTGTACTTCTTCCCAGTCACTGTCCTCCCAAATGAAGCCACTATTTTAACTTCTAAGGGTATGGATTAGTTGTTGTTTTTGTTATTGTTGTTTTTGAGTCGAAGTCTCACTCTGTTGCCCAGACTGGAGTGTAGTAGCATGCTCCGGGCCACCACAGCCTCGACCTGCAGGGCTCAGGTAATCCTTCTGCCTCGGCCTTCCAAGTAGCCAGAACTACAGGTGCACGCTACCACGCCCAGCTAATTTACTGATTTATTGTAGGGACAAGGTCTCACCATGTTGCCCAGGCTGGTCTTGAACTCACATCTCAGGCAATCCTCTCACCTCAGCCTCCCAAAGTGCTGGGATTATAGGCTTGAGACACCGCACCCGGCCTGGATTAGTTTTATCTATTGTGTTTTGTTTTTTTGAGACAAGGTCTCTCTCTCTCTCTCTCTCTGTTCTCCAGGTTAGAGTGCAGTGATGCGGTCATAGCACACTACTGCCTCAAATTCCTGGGCTCAAGCCATCCTCCCACTTCAGTCTCCTGATTCATGTTTTTAAAAGATCCCTCTGGCTTCTGTGTTAAGAATGCACTCAGAGGCCAGACACAGGGAGACCAAGAAACCAGGCTGGAGGCCACAGAGGCTGGGACCAAAGTGGCTGTGCTGAAGAGGGAAAAGTAGTTAAATTGTAGATAAACCCAGAAGGAAGGGCCCACGGGATCTCTGGATGTGTTAGATGTGGGATACAAGGAAGGGAAGGAATTTCCAAGTGCAACTGAAAGTCTAGAGCTTCTAGCAACTAAAATGGGAAAGGCTGTGAGTGAAACGGGATTCTACTTGGGTTGGGGACATAGGGTAGAAACACGAAGTTTGAGACTAGGTATTCAGGTAGAAATGTTGAATGGGCTGGGCATGGTAGCTCACACCTGTAATCCCAGCACTTTGGGAGCTGGAGGCAAGAGGATTACCTGAGCCCACGGGTTTGAGACCAGCTTAGGCAACTTTGTGAGACCTCATCTCTACAATAAATCAAGAAAAATTAGCCAGGAGTGGTGGCACACGCCCTGTAGTTCCAGCTACTTGGAAGGCTGAGGTGGAAGCCCAGCAGGTCAAGGCTGCGGTGGCCGTGAGCATGCCACTGCACTCCAGCCTAGGCGACAGAGTGAGACTCCGAATCAAAGAAAAAAAGAAAGAAATCTTGGATGGGGTAATTGGATAGAGGAGTCTGGATCTGATAAGAGACGTCTGTGTCAGAAATATGAATTTGGGAGTGATGAGGATGAAGAGATAGTATTGAAAGCCAAGAGACTGTAAATACAATGAAGCAGGGAGTACCCTCTTGCTTTTTAAGTAGCCCTCCCTCACTAAAAACAAATACATACAGGAAATAATCTGATATCGTTATGTATAACTGGAAACACAACCACAAAAATATATTATAATCTCTCAGGTAATTGTATTTTTCTAATACTAATAGCTATTTTTATTCTACCATTATGAAACACTTGAGCAAAACACCGTGCTGAATACTCCATGTATAAATGCAGATAGCGGCCGGGCATGATGGCTCAGCCTGTAATTCCAGCACTTTGGGAGGCCAAGGCAAGAGGATTGCCTGAGCCTGGGGATCAAGACCAGCCTGGGCAACTTGTGAGACCTCATCTCTTTAATAAATCATAAAAACTATCTGGGCGTAGTAGTGTGCATCTGTAGTTCCAGCTACTTGGAAGGCAGAGGCGGAAGGATAGCCTGAGTCCAGCAGGTCAAGGCTGCAGTGGCCATGAGTGTGCCACTGCCCTGCAGTCTGGGTGACAGAGTGAGACTCCAACTCAAAAAAATAAAATAAAATAAATGCAGATAGCTGTCCTTGTGAGTTAGGTACCATTCCTGTCCCCATTTTACAGAGAAGGAAATTGAGGTAAGGAGATGTTGAACACCTCACCCAAGGTCACAGAGCCATGGTAAAAAGTCCAGGCAATGCCTCCAGCATCCACACTCTCAACCACTACACCACACTTCCTCTCAAGGACAAATCAAAGATGAAGCCCTTTCTTTTTTTTTCTTTTTTTGAGTTGGAGCCTCACTCTGTCACCCAGGCTGGAGTGCAGTGGCATGCTCACGGCCACCTCAGCCTCTACCTGCTAGACTCAGGTGGATCCTTCTGTCTCAACCTTCCAAGTAGCTGGAGCTACAGGCACGCGCCACCATGCTCGGATAATTTTTTGATTTATTGTAGAGATGAGGTCTCACCAAGTTGCTTAGGCTGGCCTCAAACCTGATGGCCCAGGCAATTCTCTCACCTCAGCCTCCCAAAGTGCTGGGATTATAGGCATGAGCCACCATGCGGAACCCTTTCTTAAAAGGAGGGTTTCTACCCCATGGGAAAAGCTAGGGTTTTGTTTGGTATGAGGGCCAGAAACAACTGTTCAACAACTCAAGCTTGAAAAGTTTACAGGAAGTCCCCAACATATGAACAAATTGTGTTCCAAGAATGTACTTGTAAGTCCAATTTATTTTTAAGTCCAACAAAGTTAGGCTAGGTACCCAACTAACACAATCAGTTATATAGTACTATATGTATTTAACAAGCTATACTAACACCTGGTGGACAGAAATAATACATAAAAAACACAGGAATGCACCTTTAAAGTTTGTAACTTGAAGGTTCATATGTAGGGGACTTACTGTACTAGAAATGCAGAGGAATAGTCCCAAGACATAGCAACTCTGGAAAGTGAGAACTGGGCTGGAGACCAGTAGAGCTTCTGCTTGGAGTATGAGACTGGAAGCTCTGCATGAAGTTATGTGAGAGTGAATGTGAGACACTTTTCATTAAAAGACACAGAACATCAGAAAAACGATGAGAGTGAATGTGAGACACTTTTCATTAAAAGACACAGAACATCAGAAAAACGATGAGTTACACATCCTGGAGGGAGTGAGAAAATAATATCTAAAATGTCGGTTTGACTATTTAAAACTCTTCATTTACAGAAAGTGCTTACATGTACAGCAAATCCCCTACATACAAACATGCTCCATTCCAAGAGCACATTCA
Source organism: Cephalopachus bancanus (assembly GCA_027257055.1). NCBI lineage: Eukaryota > Metazoa > Chordata > Mammalia > Primates > Tarsiidae > Cephalopachus > Cephalopachus bancanus. The sequence continues at coordinate 2,741,332 of JAPVLO010000122.1, read as the reverse complement.
TAGGTCCAATCTGTTCATTAAGTCCAACAAAGTTAGCTTAGGTACCCAACTAACACAATCGGCTATATACCACAGTACTGTAATAGGTTTATAAAACTTTTCACACAAATAATACATTAAGAACAAATACAAAAAATAAGGAAAACTGTTAATCTTACAGTACAGGATCTTGAGAAGTACAGTAGTACAGTATAGTACAGCAGCTGGCATACAGGGGCTGGCATCAAGTGAACAGGCAAGAAGAGTTACTGAATGAAGGAGGGAGAAGAGGTGGGAGGTGGTAGAGCTGAAGGATCATCAGCAATAGGAGACAGAGAACAAGGTGCAATTTCACTCATGCCTGCCGGTGATTGCACAGGTTCTGGTTTCTTACTGGATTCAATTCAATTTACTCTCTTGAAAATACGATTCACGGCTGGGCTCAGTGGCTCAGCCTGTAATCCCAGCACTTTGGGAGGCTGAGGCGAGTGGATTGCCTGAGCATGCGGATTCAAGACCAGCCCAGGCAACTTGGCGAGACCTCGTTTCTACAATAAATAAAAAATTGTCTGGGCATGATAGCACGTGGCTGTAGTTCTGGCTACTTGGAATGCTGAGGTGGAAGGATCTCCACGGGCCCAGTAGGTCAACACTGGGCTGGCCGTGAGTGTGCCTCTGCACTCCAGCCTGGGCGACAGAGTGAGTCTCCAACTCAAAAAAAGAAAGAAAGAAAATACGATTCAGTGATGTCTGGGAGTCACTCTTTTTTTGTCATCATAGATGACACAGTGGCACTGGATTGCATCTGAACAGCTGCTGCAACCTTCACTTACCACTCTACGTACAGGTCCTGTCTCAGAAACTAACAGTGCCTCCTCAACGTAAATGCATGTTCGCATCTTTGAAAGTTTGCAACTTGGAGGTTTGTATGTAGGGGACTTATAAACTGTCTCCAATGAAGAACAAAATCATTTTTATCATTAAGCATGTATCAAATGAATTGAGTTGTAAGTTTTCTTAATTATAAACGCATGCAAGGTGAATCTTCATCGTTTATTGCACACGATATAAAGTTTTTTACTCAAAACTTTCAAAAGTCAGAGGTAAGTTTTAATGCTCAAGAAGCAACAGAAAGCTGACCCCTTGATTACACAGGACCAAGGCCGTGACAATCTTCACAAAATGCTGGTGTCTTAGTTACAAATCAACCACAACTAAATCACCTGCCTTTCCTTACATGATCAAGTCACTTTCAGTCCCTTCCCCCAGTAACTGCCTGTTAAGTTGGACCAAACCAAACTGTGCCCTGAATTAAGGTTCTGTGGTGTTTTATAGAAGCAAAGCAGAGAAACAGACAGAAATATTATAAAACTTAAGGTTATATTTCTATTTCAAAAGAAAAGCATTTAAGATAACATTTTCCCTTTGCAGCAAGGCAAAAGCACTCCCATATGCTGATAGGTTTTCATCAAGATTTCTTTTGGGGCTCTATGAGGGATGGATTTAAGTATTTGTCATAGGATCTTAAAACTTAAACTGAATCTAATTAATAAATTTTCTAGTTGGCCCTTCCTGCATAGCTATTGGTTGACTTTCTGTCTTCAAAATAAAGACTATCTCCCAGACTGATGCCCACCTGGATGGGAGCCTGATGACAATGGGGACACGCACACTGTTCTTTAACATTCATTGGTGGCAGTAGTTGGATACCGCCAGGGGCAGGGCAGGGTGGTGGAACACAACATCAATAAGGGTACTAATCTCAAACCAGGAAAAGTGGGGACCAAAGGGAGAAACAAACTTTACCTGTACAATGACCACTTGTATACCTAATCCTGAATTGTACCCCACATCTTTAAAATTAAATAATTAAAAAAAAATTTATTGGCAGGATGTGGTTTTTCTCACTCTTCCTGGTTCTGAGGATGGATCTGTAGTAAGTCACAGCCATTCTACTGTTGCTGTTCTTGAGATTAAGTGGGTTGTGTGGGTCAATTGTGTGGCCTTGAAACAGAAGTTTTTCCCATGCGTGTAACTACCCAGATGATGTGGTAATTAAATCCATGAGTTTCAATTTATGCATACTAGAAAATCAATCCCATGTTTAGCAATATGCTGTGGATTACACCAGCCTGGATACTACAAGTAGTTTTTTGTTTTTGTTTTTGTTTTAGAGCTGAGGTCTTGCTATGTTGCCCAGATTGGTCTTGAATTCCCAGTGTCAAGCAATTCTCCTGCCTCAGCCTCCCAAAGTGCTGAGATCACAGGTGTGAGCCACCATGCACAGTCAACTAGTCTTTTTTTTCTTTTTTTTTTAGAGGCAGGATCTTGCTGTTGCCCAGGCTGGAGTGCAGTGGTGCATGCATAGCTCACTGCAGCCTTGACCTCCTGGGCTCAAATGAGCCTCCCACCTCAGCCTCCTCAGTAGCAAGGACGACAGGCATGAACCTCCACACTCAGCTGATGGTTTTGCTTTTATGTAGAGACAGGGTCTCACTGTGTTATCCAGGCTAAGTATTATTAAATTAATTAATCCACAACTATTAATTATTGAGCAGTTACCATGTTCTTAGCATTGCACTAGCTTCTTCACTCCATAGTAATGTCTAGAATTTCAAACCTACAAGATCAATGAAAATGTACATTAAGTGACTTTATGTGCAAGTTAGACACTTTTAAGAATTCCTTTAAAATTCAGTTTTGGCTTTTATCTTCCAAGAGATCACCCCTAACCCTCCCAAGTTGGGGAAGCAGCCTTCTTCTAAATTGTCTGAAAACTATACACATACTTCTATCATTGAGTTGACTCCGTTGTTTTATCGTTCTCTTTGTGTGCCTCTCCCCCCACTCAAACATGAAACCCATGAGGGCAGGATAACTCTGACAAATCCTCACAGCTGCACTTAGCACAGAGCAGCTGTATAATAAGTAATCGGTATATTTTGATTGAAGATATGAAAAAAATTGCAAACAAATAGATGAATGGAGAGAAATCACATCCATAAACTGGGAACTGAGTCAAAGCTCAAGGTTAAAGCTTTTTCAGACTCTGGCCATGATTCTCACATGGGTTCAGGTGGTACTGCACCTACAATCAGTGATGTTCAGGCCTCCCTTCCCTCATTTATTTAAGAACTGTCTGTGCACCTATGTATCAAGAACTGTGCTGAATATGCATTCATAATTAGAAGAGGGAATACTTGCCCTTGGGGAACTTATAGTCTTACTGTGCTCTTGGAACAACTCTAACCCACACCTGGTCTTTGGGAATGCCAAATTTAATCGATCCATTTAATCCCATAATGTCCCAGGAAAATACTTCTATAGAAAATAATGATATTTTATATAGAGGCAATTTAATTTTATAATTCTGAAAGCACATCATGGGAAAAAAAATAGTAAACTAAGCCTTATAAGCTAGTCTGTGTTTTTCTTTTTTCTTTCTTTCTTTTTTTTTTTTTGAGTTGGAGTCTCACTCTGTCACCCAGGCTGGAGTGCAGTGGCACGCTTATGGTCACCCCAGCTTCGACCTGCTGAGCTCCAGCAATCCTTCTGCCTCAACCTTCCAAGGAGCTGGAACTACAGGCATGCACTACCATGCCCAGCTCATTTTTTATTTATTGTGGAGACAAGACCTTACCAGGTTGCCCATGCTGGTCTGAACCTGCAGGCTAAGGCAATCCACTAGCCTCAGTCTTCCAAAGTGCTGGGATTACAGACTGAGCCACAGAGCCCGACCTGTGTTTTCTCATTAAGTTTAATTTACTAGGTGTTCATATTTATTGTCAGGTAAATAGCAATGGGCACCAAGGAATTAACATAAACTGATAGAGAGAAAGTTATAAATTCAAGGACTCATTCAGTGACCTAAGAATTGGCCATCACAGTTTGATGTCAATGGAAAAATACCACAGTGTTCTATACATAGCAGAATAATTTTGAAGAGTTCAAGTTAGAGGTTAAGGTACCTACTCATGTTAAAGGGTGACAGCTACTGGTATGAGATCATACTGCAGCTTAGTTCTATTAGACATTAACAAATATACAAAGGAATCACAAAAGAATAGATAGTTTAGGGGATTTCTGATCTCCAGTATCCAAACCTTCTTCCTATTGCATGGACTTTCTCATTGTAAGAGACTTCAACTTATACTACAGAAGCTAATGTGGATAGACCCACATCTTCCTAACTCGAACTTGGACAATTAGAAAAGATTACCAGTGATTTTGAATCTTAAGTAAGAGACTCCAGAAAGAAGAGCTAGGTACATTGGAGTTGCAGCAGTGGCAGAATCCATCAGTGGTATCTGGGTCCAGCAGCTACAACAGATCTGTCTTTACTTAATCTTTATCAGATTACGTTTGCTGCCCATTCTCCCTTAGTACTTGCTTATTTTCAGCATCTGCTTTCCCAAACTTTCTATCAATTCTGTGAACTACCATCCTTCCAAGTAATTCACTTTCCACATAAAGAATAAATTTCTGCTGCTGAGAACCAAGAATCCTGGCTGACATGCTGTCTGACATTTACTGAGTGCCTTCTACCTGTCAGGCATTGTTCTCAGCCCCACACATGCATGATCTCATTTTAGTCTTCCCCCAACAAAACCCTATGAGGTAAGAACAGGAAATGAAGGCAGAAAGACTAGATAACTTGCCCAAGTCATGCAACAAGAGTCAAGATATAATATCAACCCGTTTGATGTGGAACTAATTATCTTAGACATTTAATTACCTCACAAAGGAAAAACTACCAGGGTTTTTGAAAGTATTAATTGTAAGATAAGATTTGAGACATAGTCCTAAGGTCTAGGGAGAAAGTAGCTAGTAAATTGCAAAGAGAAATTCTGCAATACTGTAAGAAAATGAAATATTAATGTGAAATTGGAGACAATTTTGCCATGAAGCTAAGGTAACTTAAGTGCCCTTCACTTGCAAGGAGCCCTATTCATGCCCTAAATTTAATTTTATATGTATAAATTTGTATTCTTTTCCTTAAAGGAAAGTCCCCAAAATGAGATAAGCTTCAGACACCACAAAACCTGGATCTATCCCTGAATAAGTCCTTAAGTTTATCAGATTAGAGGCTCATTTTCAAATTCTAGATTTGGATATCAAGAGAGGGCTTTACATAGAAACGTAGGCCTACAGGATACAGATAAAAGCACAAAAAACCTCGGAGACTGTGCTCCAAGGGGCACTCTCCTGTGACCCGGGGAGCAAAAGGAAGAGTTAGAAGTAATTCCTTGCCCACCTTGGGCTCAATGCACACTTGTGGTATTACAGGAACCAACAGGTCCCCAGAAAGCCAGCCTCCTTTTCATCCAACAAGAGGAAAGACTAGGTACAACAGCACTAGCAAGGACTGAGTGTGAGTCCTCCTATCTCAGGCCCAGATAGTCATCAGGCCCTTTCTCTTACAGAGCCAGCTGGATGCGGCCCTGAACCCAAGGAAGAGGAGACAGATATCAAGCCTCCTTGGGGAGAACAGAGGATCTGTCTTTACTTAATATGTTGGCATTTTGTGAGACTCCGACTCAAAAAAAAATAGTTCCCTCCTGTAAAAAAAAAACATATATATATGTTGGCATTTTTCATCATCTATTTTTTTCATTAACTTTGCACTACGATAATATTTATCTTCATTACTGAGTTTTTTGGTGCTTCCTTAAATTGTATGCCCGAAGTGAATGCCTCATTCACCTAACCCTCATCCTGACCCAGACTAGGCAGGTAGAGAATTACCAGGCATGCAAAGGCTGTGGTTTCTCCAAAAATATGACATATAACAGTGACACATCCAGTCATTTGTCTATATTTTCATCATAGCTCTGTAGTCCAGATGCATCCGTCATCTTCATAGTTAAGCCTTGTGAGCCTTTATTGCTTTAAGGAATAGTCAAAGAAACCAAATCTTATTACTAAGCAGTATTTGTTTGGAAGGTTCTTGGCCTTGGGGCAGGATTGTCCTACCAAGACAAACAAGGTTTTAGGCCAGTGGTTATTCCCCCTGGCTGCACATTAAAATTATTTAGGGAACTTTTTAAAAAATCGATTGCCAGGGTTCTATCTCCAGAGATTCTGACTTAACTCTTCTGAAGTGATACCCAGATAGGATTTTTTAAGAGCTTTATTGAGATATAATTTGCATATCATAAAATTCACCCAGTATAAGTTCAGTGACTTTTTTATTAAGATATACGGTTGTGCAGCCACCTTCCCATCATCCCCCAAATTTCCCCAGTGCCACTATGTTGTCACCCTCAGGCCCAGGCAGCACTGGTCTGCTTCCAGATTGCAAGCATTGGTGTTTTTTTAAAAACTTTTCAAGTGATTCTTATATTCAGACATAGCTAAGAACTCCCATTCTAGGATTTGAATTTCATATCAAAAAGTTTTGGAGAAAATAGAATAAGTTTCATAACAAATAGCCTGTAGTCAACTTTACTGAAATACCATGAAGTAAAAGATGCCTGTGCAAATGTCCATACTCATACGAGGTGCCACATTTCTACACCAGCTCAGGATACAGAGTTCTTTTGTTTTGTGGTAAAATTAAAAGCCCAGGGTGCTATCTTCAAAGTCATGTTCATTGCCTTAAAAATTAACAAAGAAACATTTACCTCAGATTGGAAAATTATGAGAATTACAAAACTACTCTCTTTAGATGTTCAGGAGTTCCTCAGAAGGGGGTGGATGGATGGTTCCAGGGAAGTACAAAATATCTTCATGATTATGTTGCACAAACATGGATATGATAATACACTAGTGCAGGAAAATCCTAGAACAAACAACCACTGACAAGTTATCATATGGAGCTGATGTCCTTCTGTCATTTTAGGCATGCAGGGCAAGAAAGTACTTGTAAAGGCGTGAGCCAGGGGAACAGGAATGAACTTGAAAGAATCCACAGAAGTGCCAGCTCCACAGGTCTAGAAACACATTTGAGTAAACCACAGCCAGGGGCTACTGGGTGAGTCAGTGCTTTCTCAACACTGGTGACTCTTCTGCCTTCATTGGCCAGAACAGAGAACCGCAGACAGACGCAGCCATCAACACAGCCTGTCCATGGGAAATGTTACGGGTTGCAGTTGGAACATGACTCCACCCAGACCGCTCCCTAAAATTGCCAAGCTTTAAACAGTGTCTCCCAGTCAAGGTGGCGCTGTCTCGGGTTAGGCCTTGACGTTCTCTAGCAACAAGGTAGTCAAAAAAAAAAGCCTCAACTATGAATAAGGAAAGTTTGGATTTTACTGAAGTCGATGGTCCACAACCATACTTTCTCTGCATTCGGGTTTGAAATTCCCAACATTTGTGAAGATATTGGGGGCAGATATTAAGTTATCTCCTCCTATGACTATCACTTGGTTGTTTTTCTGAATGCTTAGTCCACAGGAAAATTCCAAATGACTTTGAAAAAAAAAAATCACCTGAGAAGACTGAATAAAGAAGGCTGACTGAATACATGCTGCAGCCTACTCTCTCCCCCCCAAAATCCCCTGAAATGACAGGCGACAATTTTAACCATGTAAATCAGAAACAGTGAAGGTACATAAATAAAGGCAGCCACTGGCCAGAAATAATGAGCCATTTCTGAAGACACAAGACAGACAGAGTAATGAACCCAAAACATATTCCAGGTGAAGAGAGTTGCATAGCGTAGCAATGACTCTGTAACTTAGATAAAGAGGATATTGGGAGCCTGTGTAGGATATTGGGAGCTTGTGGGGCTCTGGGCCATCATCAGAGCTGGGGGGACATCAGAGTAGGAACACCAAGTGGGTGGTCTCATGAACACACACACACACACACACACACACACACACACACACACACACACGTGCCAGGTAGCAAGAGGCATCCACACCCAATGTTTGAGTCAGCAAAGGCAGGCAATGATTCTGGTGGTTGACTTCCCCCAGGAGGAGGGAAGCATCTTGGCCAGAAGACTACTGACTCACCTGCCCGGCCCCACGTGCTGCTCCTGCCCTACTGCCAGAGACAGAAAACTCTCTGACACAGTACATGGGCTGCTCAGATCAGAAGGGAACACACAATCACAATTCACCAAATACTGGAACAAAACCCTTACTGTGACAGAGAGATACTAATTACAACTAAGAGAAGAGCTATCCCTCAAAAATGAAAGTAATTAAAGCCCAGCATAGAGGAAGAATAACAGAATGAAGACAGCATAAGAGAGAAAGCATTCAAGAAACTTACAAACAGACTTACAAAGAGAAAAATTCTTTCAGAAAGAATAACAGGATAAAGGGATTAAAAGTATGACCGAGACATGGAGGGGACATCCAGAAGAAAAGAATATACGAGAAGAACCCATCAAGGAAATGATAGAAGAAAATTTCCCATAGCTGAGAAAGTATATATGTCCTTGGAATGAAAGTATCAATCTGCATACATTATGGTAAAATTTCATAATACATAAAAACAAACCACCCAGAATTAACAAGAATCAAATTAACATCTGGCTTCTTGTTGACAAACCAGATTCAAGAAGCAATGGAAGGGTGACTTCAGCAGAAATGACAGAGCAAGAACCACTGAAAATCTACCCTACATAAATGCAATAAGAACACTGGCAAAAATTGTCAAAACCAACTTTCCTGAACCCTGGTAATTAACTAAAGGCTTGTAACAATCTAGAGAGTGTTTAAGAAAACAGCTGAACCTCAGTAACATCAGTAAGCTTTATGGCATTTGAACTTCCCTTAGTTCCATCTATCTGTTCCCAGATCCATGATAGCCTTAAAAACCAATAGCCCCACAATTACAGTAAAAACCAGCAACCTGGCAGTCTCTGAAGGGCACAAAACAAGGTTGGAGCTCCTCTAAATCCTAATTCACATATAACCATCAGTATTTTACCTATCTGACAGTTCTCTGGAAAAATCCACTCACAGTTCTTGTCTTTGACCAGTCTCAGATATCACCCAGTGAAGATAGCCTTTTTCCCAGAATACATTTGTCAAAAACAGTGGCAATTGATTAAGATTACAGTTGTTTAAGGTAGTGATAACAGTCAGTGTAAACAACCAAACAACAAGTAGAACAAAAAAAATTAAAAGGAAAAGCTGTGGAATGAGATGTTCATAGGTGGTTTTGAAAAGTTTCACATATTCCCAGAAACCTAGAAAAGGCACATGGATTCATAGGGCTGTGTATGTACACAGTGCTGTGTAAACACTCAGGAAAGACCAAAACCTTAAGTTCATCCCTCACTGACCTTGAGGCTCTGCACAAGCAGGTGAAGGCTGAAACAGGAATGCAAAATACCTGCCTGAAAAAAGAAAGCTGTCTGAGCATTGAAGACATATGCCAACACACACAGAACACATCAACAAAGCTTGGGAAATGTATTGGTTCAAGGCATTTATGAAAATATCTGTCCAAACAGCTGACCACTAAGCTAGCAGAAGAGATGTCGGTAGCCACACAAACAAGAAAACACAGACTTTATGAAATTAATTCAGAAAAGTCACGAAACAAACAGCAGCAACAAACCCAAGGGAGGGGGAAGAATCTGATTCCCAGCGTTGCCACATTACATTATTAAAATGTCCAATTTTCAACAAAAAATTATGAGACATTCAAAGAAACAAGAAAGTATGCCCCAGCAGGGCTCGTTGGCTCAGCCTGTAATCCCGCGCCTTTGGGAGGCTGAGGTGAGTGGATTGCCTGAGCCCGCGGGTTCGAGACCTGCCTGGGCAGCGAGACCTCATCTCTACAATAAATCAAAAAATCACCTGGGCATGGTAGCGCATGCCTATAATTCCAGCTACTTGGAAGGCTGAGGAGGAAGGATCGCCAGAGCCCAGCAGGTTGAGGCTGCGTGGCCGGGAGCGTGCCACTGCACTCCAATATGGGCGACAGAGTGAGACTCCAACTCAAAAAAAAAAAAAAAGAAAGAAAGTATGCCCCCATACACAAGGAAAAAGCAGTCAGTAAAAACAGCCCCTTAGGAAGCCAATACATTGAACTTACTCAATAAAGACTTAAACTATTTTAAATATATTCAAAGAACTAAAGGAAATTATATCTAAAGAAATAAAGGAAAGTATGAGAATGATGTCTCACCAAATAGATAATATCAATAAAGAGCTAGAAATCATTAAAAAAAAAAAAAAAGAACCAAATAGCAAATCTGGAGTTGAAAAAGCACAATAACTGAAATAAAAAATGTTCACTAGAGGAGGTCAATATCAGATTTGGGCAGGCAGAAGAAATAATCAGTGAACTTGACAATAAGTCAATTAAAATTATACACTTTGAAGAATGAAATGAAAACAACGAAGGAAAATGAACAGAGCCCTAGGGACTTGTGGAGCACCATCAAGTGTACCAATATGCACATACTGGGAATCTCAGAAGAAGAGAGAAATAGATAGAATATTTGAGGAAATAATAGTGAAAACTTCTATATCTGATGAAAAACATTAACTGACACATGCAAGAAGCTCCCCAAAATTCAAGTAGAATAAACCTAAAGAAATCTGCACCTAGACACATCATAACCAAAATTTCAAAAGACAAAGACAGACAATCTTGAAAGCAGCAAGAGAAAAGGTATACACCACAATCTGCAATAAGTTTAACAGCTAATTTCTCTTCAGGAGTCATAGAGGCTAAGAGACACTGGGATGACATATTTGAAGTTATGAAACAAAAACACCAACCACCAAAACTATCTTTCAAAAGTGAAGGAGGAAGAAAATCCTAAAATTCATATGAAATTTCAAGGGATCCTGAATAGCCAAAACAATCTTTAAAAAGAAGAACAAAGTTAAAGGACTCATACTTTCTGATTTCAAAATATACTACAAAGCTACAGTAATCAAAACAGTGTGTTTTTGGCATGTGGACTGACATAAAGACCAATGGAAAATAATTGCGATTCCAGAAGTCAACCTTTGCATATATGGTCAAATGATTTTTGACAAGGATGTTTTCTATGGGAAAAAAACAATCATTCAATGAATGGTGCTGGAGAAACTGAATATCCACATGCAAAATAATGCAGTTAGACCCTTATCTTATATAATGTTCAAAAATTAACTCAAAAGCATATCAAAGACCTAAACATAAGAGTTAACATTATAAAACTCTAGAAGGAAACATAAGGGACTTTATGACTTCAGACTTGACAACATCTTCTTGGCTATGACATAAAAAGCACAGACAACAAAAGAAAAACTAGATAAACTGAATATTATCAAAATTAAAACTTTTAGGCATTAAAGAACACTATCAACATAGTGAAAAAGCAATCTGTGAAGTGGAGAAATATTTGCAAGTCATATATCTGATAAGGGGTTAATATCCAGAATATATAAAGAACTACAACTCAACAACAGCAAAATATTCAGTTCAAAAGTGAGCAAAAGACTTGAACAGACATTTCTCCAAAGAAGATGCACAGATGTCAATAAGCACATGAAAAGATACTCAACATCATTAATCATTAGGGAAACACGCAAATCAAAACCACAATGAGACATCACTTCACATCTATTAGAATGGCTACTGTAAAAAAAAAAAAGAGAGAGAGAGAGAAACACAAAAAATAAAGTGTTGTTGAGAATGAGAAATTGGAATGCTCATACACTGCTGGTGAGAATGGGAAATGGTGTAGCCACTGCAGAAACACAGTGTGGAGGTTCATCAATAAATGAAACAGAATTGCTGTCTGATCCAGCAATTCCTCTTCTGGATACATGAGCCAAAGAATTGAAAGTAGGGGCTCAGATATTTGTATACTAATGTTCATAACAACTTTATTCACAATAGCCAAAAGATGAAAGTAACCCAAATATCCACCAAAGGCATACACATACATTGGAGTATTATTATTCATCTTTAAAAGGAATAAAATTCTGACACATGCCACAACATGGCTGAAACTTGAAGACATTATACTAAGTGAAATAAGCCAGACACAAAAGGACAAATATTGTACGATTCTACTGACATGCGGTACTCAAATTCATAGAAACAGACAGTAGAATGGTGGTTGCAAGGAACTGGGAAAAGAAATTAATAGTGAGCTGCTGATTAATTGGTACAGAGTTTCAGCTTGAGAAGATAAAAGTTATGGGGATGTATGGTGGTGAAGATTGTTCAACAATGTAAATAGTCAAAGCTACTGAACAGTACACTTACAAATGGTAAAAAATGGGAAATTTTATGTTGATATATATTTTATTTACCACAACATAAAAAGACTGACTATTCACTCTTAACTAGGAATTCCAATTTTGAGACTCTATTCTAAGGAAATAGAAAAAGCAGACAAAGATTTAGTTGTAAGCATGAAAAAAATGTAAATGTCTAGTAAAAGGGAAGAGTTTCAAATAAATACAACTCCTCATAGACTGAACACAATGCACTATTTAAAGGTCAATGAAGAATCTTATCAATGTAGAAAATGCTGTCAATGTCAAGCTGAATGGGAAGAAACCAAGATACAAACCAATGTGAAAATAATAATAATAATAAATAAATAAATCACATTCAAAATAAATACCCCAAGATATTTTAAGAGCTGTTAGAACTATGACTACTTTTTTTCATTAAACTTCTTTTTCTTTTCCTACTTTTCTTCAATGAGCAGGCAATTTTTTTCCCCAGAGGAAAAAAGATGTTTAATTACCTGAAAAAGATAAATAAAGGAAAAAAGCCCCAAACTACATGATGGGTTTTGAAAAAGATAAATAAAGGAAAAAAGCCCCAAACCACATGATGGGTTTTATAAAGAAAAGATGGGAAAGTCAATTAGACGTTCCCCAAGGGAAGAGCTATCATGAACAAAAAGATAGTCTCCAAATAGAAGTTACAGAAATTTTTTGAGAGGTCTGTGAAAATAGGAGAAATCCAGGAGAACTTTCTGGTCCCCTCCTACTGTGGGAGCTTTTCTGGCTTCTTAATAAATCCGACTTTCTCAACTTCCCAAAAAAAAAATAATAATAATAGGAGAAATCCTGATCCTTTCCATTTGAGAATAGAAAACAGATTTTCCTGTAGCTTCTAGACTTACCACCCCAACCATATATCTGAGCCAGAGTTGAACTTGTGGGGTCTTGAAAACCCCACATGAAGAGGTTGAAGTGTCTTCAGAAGACAATAAAAGCCAAAGACAGCTTTTATGGTATGTTTTAGGCATCATCTAGGGAGCACAAGGAGCTGATATCCCAGACAGAAAACTCAGGGAATGAATGTCTGTTCTAACAAAGGCCTCAAGTGCTGGCATTGGCATCTGTGTCAAGAATAAAACAAACAGAACCTTTTTTACAGAGCATGTTCCTGTACACAAACCAACACCCACAGGCATTGTGCTCCACCTGCCACCTCAGCCTCCCCAACTTCTTTGTGCTCCAGCCACCCCAGGGAGGTAAAATCATGCCATTGTACTTGTAATTGCAGGTTCTTCCTTATATTGGAGAAAAGCTCAGGAGAGTTCCCAGGGCCCAAAAATATATCATGGGGTTGTGCCCAACCCCTTGCATGGCAAGATGCTACTTCTTGGGGTCTTTTTCCAATTATTTTTTTTATTTGTCCTCCTACTTTAGAATTTACAAAATATTTTAGACTTCTATACAGCTTGTCCATGCAGCTACATCCCCTAGAATCTGATCGTTTTAAGGTCTACTGGGGGATTAAAGGGAAGAAGTTTCATTTGCTTGTTTGTTTTTTAGAGACAGATTCTCACTATGTTGTCCAGGCTGGACTTTAACTCCTGGGTTCAAGCAATCCTGCTTCAGTCTCCCCAGTAGCTGGAACTACAGGTGCACACCACTGATGACTAAGCTGACTTTTTTCCTTTTCATTGCCAAATTCCTACCTTGTAATGTGATTTACTCTCCAACCTGACTCTGGTAGATAAAGAAGGAAAAATCAAAGTATTTTATGGCCCTTTAAAACTGTCTTTTGGGGACTCTAGTGTCTTTTAAAACAATTACCTGCTCTGTTTGAAGTCTACCACTGCCACCTATAAAACTTAATCTACATGTCAAGAAACTCTGCTTCCTTATGTTCCTTAAGCTGCCCATTTCCTTTACTGCTTCCAAGTTTCAATAGATAACTATGCTAACTAGTTGTCAGTCAGAAAATCTTTGAATCCACCTATACCCCACAGGCCCTCCATTTAGAAATGTCCCACCTCCCTGGACTGAAGTGGTATAAATCTCACATGTATTGATTTATGGTTTCTTGTAACTTCTAAATTGTATATAACCAAGCTACCTTTCAACCACAGGGGCACCACATTCTCAGGATCTCCTGGAGGTAAGGTCATGCATCTAGGTCCTCATATTTGGCCAGAATAAACTATCCTAAAATATTTTACGAAGTTTGGCATCTTTTTTGTCAACAGCATCACACTTCCATTTTAAAAGATAAATACATGTTTTCAAATATGAAAGCATCCCCAGAAGGCAAACACCAACAAAGGGAATAAAAAAGTGATTCCCAATATATACGTGTTAGTGATTTAATTTTATTCTGAGTTCGAATCCAGGGAGCAGAGCCAGACTCGATGTCTTTCTAAAATGGTTCTGCTCGCCTCCAGGCCTTTACAGGTCACTTTTATAAGTCTGGAGTCATTAGTAACTATACATTAGCCACACGACCAACAGAGCATTGTATAGAACTTGAGTTTTAGCCACATTCATCAAAAGTGACATTTTTCAGTCCAGACTTCCTGGTGCCAGGTATCAGAGGTATCTTCTAACTTTTATCAGTAGGGCCCGGCAGAAGTGTTAATCAAGTTTGCCATAGAGTAAAGGGAGTTTACAAGGTCTGAGACATCATGCAATATGCAAAAGTTATACAAATCACAAAACTTATGACTATACAGAAAAAGGGAATAAACAGGGATTTGATCTTTCAGTTGATTGGGTATTGTCTACAGGGAAGTCAAAGAATTCCTGAAGCTACTTGCTGGGAATGCATAGGAGATAAAGGGAAGCATGTCTTTTATTAGCTGTCAGGAATATTGTTCAGGAATGTACAGAAACACTAGGACCCTTGTCAGGCCCTTCTCTAGGGGCCGTGACAATATGGACAGACATTAGCAGGTCTCTATGTCAAAACTAGGTCCACGTCTTCACAGCAGATCTTGAACCAGACAGATTTAATGCTTCAACAAACATGTTGAGTGTTAAAAGAAAAAACTTTAGACAAATTAAATTTAACAGAGTGTAACTAAACAAAGATGATTCGTGAATTGGACAGCCTTCTGAACTAGAGTAAGCTCAGAGACTCCAGGGCAGCCACATGGTGAAATAAATTTTATGGGCAGAGAAAGAAAAGTGACATACAGAAAACAGAAATGAGATACAGTAACAGCCACAGTGGGTACAGCTCAATGTTTACCTTATTTGAATCCACTTTGAATAGTTGGCTACGTTTGACTGGCCAAAACTCGGTGATTGCCATAACAGTTATCCAGTTAGGTTACAGTGAAACCTCTAGGTTGAACCCAAAATATGCAAGGAGGCAGCCGTGAGCTAAACTTAACATGAGGATCTGCCATGCCCCTGAAATATAACATCTTCTGAGCCTCGCTTGGTCCAGTAAGGGACCCAATGGGTGGTTGGCACATGGAGCATCAATGAGGGATCCCGTTCCCACTGGGAAGACCAGAGACACCATCGCAGTGGGATCAGAGCTGATTTCAATAAGAATTTTGAAGCAAAGCCATAAGAGAAACTCAACGAAAGGCAGAGAGAGGAACCCAAGGAAAACTGAGAGAAATGACACACATTCTGGTCTTTGTACCTCGGTCATCTCAACTCTAGCTGACATCTGGCCAGGGACTCCAGAAGCTGGTGGTATTTTTATATACAAGGAAACCTTTTCTTTGGTGTGAACCTGAAGGGAGTAAAGCAGGGAAGGGCATGATGAAGGACTATTCTGAGGCAGAGGCTGGAGAGGAAGAATTGAGGATGGCTTTCTTACTCATTTGCTTTAGGGCTTCCCACCCTCTCAGCCTATTCCAGTTACTGTCCCTTCAACCCCATCTGCCTTTTCAGACAGTGGTGGAGACTCTGTGGCAAGAAACAGACAGATGCTTGGGGGAATTATATATGATTTGAGCACTTTCAAGCTGAATGTAAATTAATTCCCTGTCATTAATAATAGCCCAGAAAACTGTGCTGGTATTTGCAATCAGATAAAGGACACCAGAGAGCCAACTGCGGGAGGGAGGGTGGGGGAGGGTGAGGAGTAGTTGAAGAACAGAAGCTACCACTGTCATCGTGCAAAATTATACCTTGCAATTTTCTCTGACACTTGCCAAACCACTCAACAATAAGCCACCTTCCTGGTTAACCACTGGGAGGACTATGGGTGGGGCAGTAACAGGACCAGTTTCTGGCTCCAACTCAGCTGTGGGGAAATTTTGCTCCCTCTGGTAAATCCCTAATGGCATGGCTGCATCTACCATCAATGGGCAATGCCTGGTCCAACTCAGAGCCACTGATCCTCTGGCCATGCCAAGTTCACTGCAGAGAGGAGAGAAGAAAATGGAGTCATGCCTCGTAAGGTGCCTTAAAATTCTCTGTTAAGGAATGGGTTACATAAATTTGGTTACATCCATACTACAGAATATCATGCTGTCATTTAAAAAAATGAAGGAACTCTACCTGTGCTGACAAAGGAAGACCAGCACAATATGGCCCTAGGCTTAAAAAAGAAAGAAAGAAAGAAAGAAAGAAAGAAAGAAAGAAAGAAGGAAAGAAAGAAGGAAAAGAAAAGAAAAAGAAAAAAGCAAGGTGCAGGGCAGGCACAGGGAATGAACCCATGGGATTACGTAAAGTACACATATTTTCTTGCAAATACATGAGAAGTTTCTGGAATGATATAGAAGAAACTATTCTATTTCTGAGGATGGGAGGGCAGAGGGAGTTTCATTTTTTACTTTGTCCTTTGTGCTACTTGTATAATTTTTTTAAAATAATTAAAACCTATTTTAAAAATAGGCCAAAGAAAACTATTGTAAATATAATGTCTCTATGCTAACCGAAGCTAAAAATAAAAATCATCTTCTTACTTCTATCTCTCTAGCTTAATACACATTTCTATATTAATAGCGTGTCTTTGCCAGGTTTATTATAAAATATATTATTATATTTTCTCTGCAATGGAGCTTAAGCTTTATAGTGAAAAAATAGCTAAAGGTGAGTAAATGTATGAGTTTGATTTATGGAGACAAAAATTTGCATAGATACCAAACAGATATATGCCTAAGTGTTCACATTTCCTCCAAAAGCCTTTGGAATAGACGTCTGTTGGTTTGGTATGTCCAGCATCCCCTCGTCTTTGTCTGGAAACAACAGAAATACCCTCATCTGACTCCATGGGATCCTGGAGGAGCTATCTATCATGGTGCTCCAACCCTTCCCCTGCCAAAGAGATGGGTCCACGCTGTGGCTGGCCCATTAGACCACCCCCTTCTCTTAGCCACAATAATTTGTTCAGGAATAGGTAAGTATCCCAAACTGGACCAGTCTTAATCTTCCCCATGTGGGCACTAAAAAGGAAACGTCTCTTTTCCTCTAGGATCTTAAGCTGCATAGAACATGAAGGCTTGAAAAACGCAGGCAGAGGCAAGCAGAGTTGAAAAATAGAGGGTGAGGGAAGGGACAGAGCTGACAATATCACCTAAATTTCTGGAGTCAGTCATGTTTGAAGCCACAATCATGGATTTCTCATTCGTATGAATCAATAAATTCCCCTTGTGACCCCACCTGTATTTTGTTGGTTTTCTTTCCCTTGCAACCTAAAAGGTCCTAACTAATTGATATCACCATTTTCTCACTGGAGGGTCTAATAATTCCATTCCATGATTGTGAATATCAGCCCCATTAAGACCCCAAATTAAAGTTTATTATTTTAATGTTCTGAATATCATTGTAGAGTATCCTATTTATTCTTCAGGAAAAGGAGGTAAAAGGTACTTACTATATGGAATTTCCCACAAGGTCACACAATTCATCTGAAGCCAAGTCCAGAGTAAAAATAATTTCCTAGACCTTTTCTTTTTTAAAAAAAATGCTTTATTCTATGTCAAAGCAAATTTGAGAGTTATCTGCAAAATCTACTAGGGGAAGGAAAAGGGAGACAGACTTGTCTTGATGATGTCTTAGTCCAAGGAACAGTGAGGACAAAAACAAGTCAACTTCAAATTCCTCAAATTCCCAACCAGCTGAGGCTTATCAGACTAACCTTGCTGATTTCTTGTCCAAAAAGATTCTCAGCAACTGCATGTCTAATAGTGTCTATAATCCAAATAAGTGTTTTTAACTACACTTTTCTTCCAGCTTTCATGATTGTCTAAAGCATTGTTTTATAGTGTAGATGAAAGCTTTCATAGAATTCACAATCTTAACAACTCAGTAGTAGGAAAATAACCTGATGAAAAAAATGGGCAAAAGGCCTGAATAGACATTTCTCCAAAGATAAAAGCTACCAAATGATATGTGGAAAGATGCTCAACAATCACTAATCACCAAGTAAATACAAATTTAAACCACTATGAGATATCACCTTACTCCCATTAGAATGGTTATTATTAAAAAGTCAAGAGGGCAGGGTGCTGTGGCTCAGCCTGTAATCCCAGCACTTTGGGAGGCTGAGGTGAGAGGATTGCCTGAATCCGGGGGTTCTAGACCAGCCTGGGCAACTTGGTGAGACTTCGTCTCTACAATAAATCACAAAAACTAGCTGGGCATGCTGGCATGCATTTGCAATTCCAGCTACTTGGAAGGCTGAGGCAGAAGAATCGCTTAAGCCCAGCAGTTCAAGGCTGTAGCGACTGTGAGCGTGCCACTGCACTCCAGTCTGGACGACAAGAGTGAGACTCCAACTCAAAAAAAAAAGTCAAGAGACAGGTTAGGCACAGTAGGGTTGAAGTGGAAGGACTGCATGAGCCCAGGAGTTTGAGACCAGCCTGGGTAACACAGCAAGACCTCATTTCCACAAAAAAAAAAATTAGTCGGGCACTGCGGTGCATACCTATAATCCTACTCAGGAGGCTGAGGCAGAAGGATCACCTGAGCCTAGAAGGTCAAAGCTGCGTGATTGTGGCCCCACACTCCAGCCTGGGTGACAGAGAAACTCACACACACACACACACACACACACACACACACACACAAAGTCAAGAGATAAAAAAATGTTGGCGAAGGTGTGGAGAAAAGAAAACCCTAGTTCACTGATGGTGGAAATGTGGATTGGTACAGCCATTATGAAAAACAGTATGGAGGTTCCTAAAGAAATTAAAAATAGAACTACCATATGACCCAGCAATCCCTCTCCTGGGTATACACCCAAAGGAGATGAAATTACCACCTCACAAAGATATCTGCACTCCCACATTCATTGCAGCATTATTCACAATAGCCAAGACATGAAAACAACCTCAGTGTCCAATGACTGCTAAGTGAATAAAGAAAACGTGGTAGGTATATACAATAAAATATTACTCCGCCTTAAAAAAGGAAATTCTGCCATTTGCAGGATTGACCTGGAGGACATTATGCTAAGTAAAATAAGCCAGATGCAGAAATAAAACTATTGCATGATCTTACTTATATATGAAATTTAAGAAAAGATCAGCTCAGCAGGGATAGAGAAAACAGAGGTTACTATGGGTGGGGAGAAAAGAGGCACTGTAAGTCAAAGGATACAAAGTAACAGATATGTAGGATAAACAAGTCTAAAGATCTAACATACAGCATAAGGACCACAGTTAATAAAATTGTATTGTATTAGGGATTTTTTTTTAAATAAATAAATGTTACCTGTTCTTGTCACAAAAAAATAACGATGTGAGGTGATAGATATGTTCATCTGTTTCATTATAGTAACCATCTTACTACTTACATGTATCTCATAGCATCATGCTGTAAACCTCAAATGTACACAATACAATTTACTTTAAAATGTGGAGAGTTAAAAAAAAAAACATAGAGTTCACAAAAAGTTCGGTTTTCTCAATGAGAAGTAGAATAAAAGTCTGATGAGTATCCAAGGCAAAAACTCAGTATAAAATCAGGTAAGCTCCTTGTAGCCGAATGGTCGACAAGTAAGGACATGCTTAAAGGAAGCTTTTCAGCGCACAAGGTAGGACAGAAAGGGAAGATAAGAACTCTGCATGTGGGGTTGAGATTTCCTCTGCAGTGGGCATTTGGCACAGCCAGCTTTCTACAGAAGCATGTCTCGATTCAGAAATTCTGTTATCCCAGCTAGTAAAGGTCAATTCACCTTAAAAGTTAGCATGAAAGAAAAAAATATGCAATTCAGATCATGAGTAACAAAAAAATCCAATGTGAATCCTATGCCATCTCATGCAGCTGAGGCGTGAGTCTGGGTGGGGCACATAAGACCTCTGAGACTCAACTTCCTCACCAGCAAGTGAGGAAGGGGATTGGTCTCATGGCCTCTGAGGTCCTTTCTAAATATACACGCAGCTTATAGTTTCTCACTCTAAACCTAAAATTTACAGATTTAAAAGGTGGGGCAGTAGCAAGAACTGGAATATGAAAACTCATGAACCAGATTGTTGATTTGCTTCTCTTACATGCAAAAAGTAAGAATTCTTTCAGAAGATATTAAAATCGGAATCCATGGGGCATCCTGGCACATAACTGATTATGTGCAAGAAAAATAATTAGAGACAAGTGGGCTCCAACTTTAAGCTAAATTCAACAGGAAGCTTTTCCTCCTGCCTTTACAATTCATTGTATACTTACAGAATTGGCTAAATTAGAAGACCAAAAAAAACTGGATTAAAAAAATGTGGTACATATACATGATGGAATACTACGCAGCCATAAAAAAGAACAAAATCATGAATTTCTCAGCAACCTGAATGGAACTAGAGTCTATAATACTGAGTGACCTCTCACAGAAACAAAGATCCGAGTATCACATGTTCTCACTCATAGAGTGGACCTTGAACATCCAACGTAATACTATAAGAAAATGACTGACAGTACTGGGAAACTATGGGGGGGGGATGGGATAAACAGTCGCAAATATCTGTCTGGGGATGGGGAAACACCTCTTATCAACAAGGTGCCTGAATGAAACGTAATTGTACACCTAACCCTTAACTGTACCCCCACAAAATCATAATAAAAAATATTGATTAAAAAAAAAAAGACCAAAAAAAAGAGAAGAGAGAGAGAAATGCATATTATCACGACTTGCTTATGGCAGAGGAAAATTAGAAACTTTCTAAACATCCTAAAAGTTGGTTGGACACATTATGTTATTCATCCAATTAAAGAACGATTCAACAATTAAAATCATGTTTAGAAGAATACTTGATACCATAAGACAATACTCATAGTATATTGTTATATTTCTAAAAGTAGGTTACAAAAGCCGGTCTCGGTGGCTCAGCCTGTAATCCCGCGCCTTTGGGAGGCTGAGGTGAGTGGATTGCCTGAGCCCGCAGGTTCGAGACCTGCCTGGGCAAATTGGCAAGACCTCATCTCTACAATAAATCAAAAAATCAGCCGGGCGTGGTGGCGCATGCCTGTAATTCCAGCTACTCGGAAGGTTGAGGAGGAAGGGTCGCCAGAGCCCAGCAGGTTGGGGCTGCGGTGGCCGGGAGCGGCCACTGCACTCCAGTCTGGGCGACAGAGTGAGACTCCAACTCAAAAAAAAAGTAGGTTATAAAATATTAACAATGTAAATATATAAAAAAACATACATATCATTGGCTATCTTTGGTAGAATTATAAGTAACTTTTATTTTCTTCTTTACATCATTATACATTTCCACATTTTCTACAACAAATATATATAATCTTTGTAAACCAAGGGAAATGTTATTTTTTAAAAGACAAGCTACTAGCCAGGCATGGTGACTCACGCCTGTAATCCCAGCACTTTGAGAGGCAGAGGCAAGAGGATTGCCTGAGCCCACAGGTTCGAGACCAGCCTGGGCAACATGGCAAGACTGTATCTACAATAAAAATAAAATAAATAAATAAATAAGCCAGGCATGGTGATTCATGCCTGTAGTTTCAGCTACTTGGAAGGCTGAGGCAGAAGGATCACCTAAGCCCAGCAGATCAAGAGTATACCACTGCACACCAGCATGGGTGACAGAGTGAGATTCCGGTTCAAAAAACAAAAAAATAAAAAATAAAAGACAAGCTACTTGTTTGACATCAAATTATATATTCTCCCCCTTGGGAAAAAAAGAATATTCTCTCTCCCCTGTTCTGGAATAAAGTAAGCTCTTCATGTGACCTGGGTCTCTCAGAGAGATTGTGAGACTAAAACCTAAGAGCATTTGGATGCAATATTTGGGTCAGGAAATTCTTTCTAAAGAAAACAGAAAGCCCAGCAGCTATGAAATAGAAGACTAATAAATTTGTCTTCATAAATATCCAATTTTATAAATGGTAAATACCATAAATGAAGAAAAACCTGAATAGATACGATAGACAAAGATTTAATTGTTCTAGTACATAGAAATCATTTGCAACCCATGAAAAAAGGGTCAACAAGCCAACAGAAATAGGTAAGAGGCACGAACCATCTACTCACAGAATTCAAATAGCTTTTTTTATGTGAAAAAAATAAGCCTTACTCAAAATTCAAAAGTTGCAAATTAAAATATGAGAGTCTACCTTTCAACCTATGTAAATATTTGCTCACATTGGCAAATATTTTAAAAGCTCAATAAATCTAGTTTGAACAAGAGAGGAGTGGGAAGCAGTCATTGAGGAGAGTATGAATGGGTACCACTTTTAGGGGTTAATTGGCAGGATCTAGAAAGTAAAAAAAGCAATTCTTCTACAAAAGGACAATTCCACGTCTAAGAATTTATTCTGTAGACAGTTGCACGTGTACTCAAAGGCACACACACACAGATGTTCACTACAGAAAAGTTTGTAACAGCAAAAGGGTGGAAACGCATGCGATCTCCTTCAATGGGAGACGGATTGAATAATTATGGGGTGCTGATACATTAGAACACCAGGCAGCCATCTAAAAGAAAGTGTAGATCCACACGTGCTGGTGTGAAGCCATCTCCAACATCTATGATAAAGGGGGAGGAGGAACCGCACAGACGACCCTTTGGGATGGGGGCGCATTTGAAAGGAGATAGCTCTATGCTTGTGTTCTGGAAGGAATCAAAAGAAAGTATTAGTAATGGCTTCCTGGTCTAGGGGAAAGAGACTTCCATACTGTTTGAATTTTATTATTTTTCCATTTTAAAAACCTGGCTGTGGGCAGTGGCTCACGCCTGTAATCCCAACACTTTGGGAGACCAAGGCGGGCGGATCACTTGAGCATAGGAGTTCAAGACCAGCCTAGGCAACATACAAAAAAATCTCTACCAAAAAAAAAATTAGCTGGCGCAGTGGCACGCGCCTGTAGTTCCAGCTATTCGGGAGGCTGAGATGGAAGGATGCCTGAGCCCAGTAGGTCCAGGCAGCGACAGCCTGATCGTGCCGCTCTACTCCAGCCTGGGCGACAGAGTCAAACTCTGGCTCAAAAAATCAAAAAACTAGCCAATTGTTTTAAATATATATAAACATTAAATAAACGTTTAAGCAGTGGGGGAGGAGGGGTGTATCCACGGAACTTTGAGCTCTGGTGTCTCAGCAAAGAGATTCCACATCCCTTCAAGCAATGAGCACCAACGGAAAGTCAAACGCCGGGGGAAAAGTAAGGCAAGAAAAAAAAATTTTAATACAGTAAAAGACTTCGTGCAGATTCACGGACAATAAAAGCGACGCAACGACGGCGTCGGAGCGGCCCTCCCCACCGGCGCGCTGCCCTGCTCGGCAGGACGAGGGCGGCCGGCGCCAGGACCACCCGCTGCCCCGAGCGCAGCCGGAGCCCCTCGCCCCGCCCGGGGGGCGACCGCAAGCCCGGGCCTGACCCCCGCCGACGGGCGGCGGCCGGGAGCGCGCGCGGGCCGCCGCCGCGGGCCGCCGAGGCCCCGCCCCGGGCTGCCCCGTCGCGTGCGCGGACTCGGCTGCGGTCCGGAAGCGCCCCGGCCGCCCCGGCCCGGGAGGCCTCGGCTCGCGGCCCTGGCCCCGCCGGGGCGCGCATTCCTGAGGCCACAGTGCGACCCAGCGGGCCGCGGGGAAACTGCGCCGGACGCCGCCCAGCGAGCCGCCGAGAGGCCCGCCCCCACCGGGACCCTCCCGCAGGAAATGTGGACGTGGGCGCGGTCTCCTGCCTCCTGTACCGGGATCGAGCCGATCCGCGGGCCCAGACGACGCTGCGAAACCCGGCACTTATTTTTTCGTGTTTTTATATTATTTTTCAAATTAGAGCCCGGGCCTGGTGGCTCACGCCTGTCCTCCCAGCACTTTGGGAGGCGGAGGTGAGAGGATTGCCTGAGCCCGCGGGTTCGAGACCAGCCTGGGCAGCATGGCGAGACCTCATCTCTACAATAAATCAAACAATCAGTCGGGAATGGTGGCACATTCCTGTGGTTCCAGTTACTTGGAAGACTTAGACGGAAGGATCACCTAAACCCAGCAG
Source organism: Cephalopachus bancanus (assembly GCA_027257055.1). Lineage (NCBI taxonomy): Eukaryota > Metazoa > Chordata > Mammalia > Primates > Tarsiidae > Cephalopachus > Cephalopachus bancanus. The sequence goes on along the minus strand of JAPVLO010000122.1, from coordinate 2,716,816 downwards.
GTCGAGGCTCCGTACGGTGAGGGTGCCACTGCACTCCAGCCTGGGTGACAGAGTGAGACTCTGACTCAAAAATAAACAAATACATACATAAATTAATTAAATAAAATGAAATTGGAGACAGGAGTCTCTCTATGTTGCCCTAACTAGTCCTGAATTCCTGGCCTCTTGCAGTCCTCCTGCCTCCGCACGAGCTCCCATGCCCAGCCTAAACCTGACCCTTCTCTCTCAGTAGATGAAAACAGATATGGTTGAGAGACTGGGGGGAGGGGAGGTGTTAATTCAGAGTTCCAGAAACCTAGTAATTTACAAAATCAGTAAAGGAACTGTTTGTTCCTATGTGAAGGATGATCTAATGATCTAGTAAAATCTATAGATAATAGGATTATAAACGGACACGATCAAAATGCCACCACCTTTCTGAAGCCAGCCTCTGCCTAAGTGGAAAGGTCCCCTGGCTCACTATCATGGCCATCGTGGCTGTCTTTCATCTGTTGCCACATTCCACTGCAAATTAGGTCCGCCATTCCCTTACCAGACCTTACAAGTCCCTGAGGCAGAGACCATGTCTTCTTCTTCTGTGTTAGGAATAGGTAGAAAGACAAACCTACGAAAATTAGGACCAGGAAAGAGAATAGAAGAAGCAATGCCACAATAGTAACACTTACTCACCAATTTTATTTGTCACTTAAGGAGTTTACTGAACACCAAATTGCCATATATTATGCTGATTCAGTAGGCCAGCATTTTTTCAATGAATGCCCTTTGCACATCAATTTCAGGCCATATAACTTGAACATCAGGTCATCCTGAATGTAACCCATATCGGGTAACTCACATTTTGTAAGGGAAAAAAATCCCTCAAATAACAATGCTGGGGTTTGGGGTTTTTTTTAACCAACCTTAAAATATGTTTAGGATATACATAAGCAAGTCAGATGTCAATGTATAGGATTGGATTAATTCATTTAGTTACCCATAAAAGTTTACATTACATATGTGAAATAATACATTGATGTTGAAATAATGTTTTTTTTTCCATTCTGACATTCCATGAAGCATTTTACTTAAACTCTTACTGAGTCTTTCAATATCTTAGTCATTGCAAGAGGAACTTCCTGAGGCATCGAACACAGTCACTCTTACCTATATACAGTGTTTTTAAAATCCACGTCTGAGGCTGTCATTAGACACTTAATTCTAAGCCACAATTATATAAATTCAGATTTTTTTAATTGTCCTATAAGTTTAGATTTGTGATTTCTTCAACATATTCACTAACTGTATTGTGTTTTGATCATTGCTGATTTATGCTAACTCCCAATATATAATTTCCTAAGGAAGTTATATTTTACATCAACCTGTAAAGGTCTAACTAAACGGAACAAGGGTCTCACTTGTAACCAGTTTAAGCAAGAGATGTGAAGCGGGGAATCATGGAACTTTCAGAATACTCGAATTTCTAGGGTTGTAGGGGAGGGTTTGTCCAGAAACAAACCGTAGGCTGAGCTTCCAATAATAATTCCAAAGTCACGCCAGAGGACTGGCCAGAGAAAAAGAAGCAGCTCCGCTGCTGTGGCTGCTTCAGGTAAAATGGTGCCACCTCTGCTAGAATCAGGAAGCTGCCAGCCAATTAAGCTGCTGCCACCACTGCAAAACACCTCTGCTACCACTCGCAAGTGAAAAGGAATGCTTCCTTCCAAAGGCAAGATGTATGCAAGTGCATTCGCCTGTGGGAATCTAAAGTCTATCCAAACTTCTCACAAGAGAGTCTAGAAACGCCCCCCTTGTTTTTTAGTTTTCCAGATTCTTCAGTATAAGATAGATTATGCTCCCAAGAATGATTAGTAATTTTGTGTTAAGTGTATCCCTCTCTCATTTCTTAACCAATTTTGTCAGATAACCTTTATCAGCAACTAAAACTAGTACTAATTGAAGTTGTTTCAGGATCAAGTTTTCCCCGTAGAGTACCTTCATTGTTCAAATGTAAGTCATCGAGAAAATGCCCTGAAATATGAGATATTTGGGGGGGAAGAAAAGATCGTGCTTCATATTTGGGTATACGCAGTAGTTGTTCCATGAAAACTTGTTTTTGTAATAGTTTTATGGGCAAGTGTATCATTTTCTTAGGGTTACCATAACAAGTTGCCACAAACTGCATAGCTTAAAACAACTAGAAATATTCCATGGTATGTATACACCACAATTAGTTTATTCATTCATCTATTGATGGACATTTCAGTTGTTTCCATCTTTAGACTATTGTGAACAATGCTCTGTGAACATGTGTGTACATGTGTATGTGCATGGGGGAGAGACAAAAACCCAGAATTTATTTATTTAAAATTACATATTTATTCTTACATGTTTAAACTTCAGTCACTTTCAAAGCACTCTCTGTTTGATGCAATTCACCTATCGAGATGCTTTTTCCACTACTCAAAACAGTTTTTGAACTTGTTAATTTTGATGTTTTTTTAGTGATTCTGTTGTTTCTTGTTTCACCTCTTCCACATCAGCAAAACATTTCCCTTTGAGGGATTTTTTTCATCCAGGATAACAAAAAAATAGTCGCTCGGGATGAGATCAGGTAAATAGGGAGGTAGGTATGGGCATCTTGTTACTTTGGTCAAAAACTGCTGAATACTCAGAATGGTGTGGTCAGGTGCACTCGCAAATCACCCATCATGAAATGGGCAAATGTATTGAAAGAATCTTCAAAAAAAATTCACTGAAGCCGAATGCAGCCTCTCACAACAACACTAGCTGGTACACTGATGCCAATGGGTTCTTAGAACACTTACCGAGCAGGGGAAGCCTGTACTGCAAGGGGCCCACCCTCCGAAAGATAATTTTGGGATTTTTTTGGATCCCCTCTCATATTTGAGCCCTTGGTATCTGTAAGGAATTGGTTCCTGAACCTCCACAGATAACAAATTCCAGGTCCCCCACAGATACCACAATCTGTATATGCTCCAGTTCCTTTTATAGGCTCGTGTAGTATGCTTGGCCCTCTGTATCCAAGGGGCTTCACAGCTCTGAGGCCAGAAGTCTGAAATCAAGGTGTCAGCAGTGCTAATTTCCCTCTAGAAGCTCTAAGGGAGAATCCTTCCTGGACTTCCAGCTTCTGGTGGCTGTCAACATTCCTCAGCTTCCTTGGCTTGAAGCCACATCCCTCCAGTCTCAGCCTCTGTCTGTTGTCTCCCTTCTGTGTCTTCACCTCTTCTGTCTCAAATTTCCCTCTGCCTTTTTCTTATATGGACACTGATCATTGAATTTAGGGCCCACTTGAATAGTTCAAGGTGCCCTCATCTCAAGATCCTTAACTTACCTATGTATGCAAAGATCCTTTTACCAAATAAAGTAACATCCACAGGTTCCAAGGATTTGACATGAGTGTATTTCTGGGGGATCATCATTCAACCCACTACAGTGAGTAAGGCTAGGAAATGCCAGGCTAAACAAATTAAATTGGTTTCTTTGCTGTAGGATTTTGTAAAGTCTTTAACTTACTAAATGTACATTGTGAATCTCCAAGAGCGAGATTCACTATTTATTCCCAGATTTATTCAACCATGAAATCCTGTTTGCAGAAGTGATAATCCACAGAGCACACACTGGCATAGAATCTAGCATGAATTTCTGGCAGGTCCTCAGAAGGAATATCAATAAGTATCAAAGAAGGCAAAAATAAGTGACTAAGCAGCTAAAGGCTCTCAAGGATTTGGCAAGAGTAACCATTCTAAGCCATGACGGTGCAACACTGCTGAAGATCATCACAGCCACAAAGCCATAATATCAAATCAAATAAAGATGTATGTCCAATAACTAGATATCTGATATAGTTTGCATGCTTATCCCCTCCAAATATCATGTTAAAATGTGGTAGGGGGTGGATCCCTCGTGAATGGCTTGGTGTCTTTCTTGAGTCAATGAGTGAGTTTTCAGTCTAGTATTTCGTGAGAGAGCTTGTTGTTTAAAAGAGTCTGTCACCTTCCCTCTCTCTGGCTTCCTCTCTCGTCATGTGACACGCTAGCCCCCTTTCCCCTTACGCCATGACTGTAAGCTTCATGAAGCTGCACCAAAAGAAGATGCCAGCACTATGCTTCTTTTACAGTCTGTGGAACCATGAGCCAAAATAAACCTCTTTTCTTTATAAATTACCCAGGCTCAGTTATTTTTCACAGCAACACAAGACAGACTAATACAGCCTCCTACCAGGTTCTATTTTGGTTCGGGTTAAAATACAAATTCCTAATCCTTTACAGTCCTTTATATCAATCTTCTCACCCATTTCTGCACTACATTAATCCTTGTTCCAGTCAAACTGACCCATATATTGAGTTTCCTACTGCCATACCTTTGCCCATACAATGAAAAACGCCTTCTCCCTATAGCTTCCCTATTAATAGTCTAAGTTCATGTCAAGGGATACCTTCTTTTTTTTTTTTTTTTTTTTTGAGTTGGAGTCTCATGCTGTTGCCCAGACTGGAGTGCAGTGGCCACTCCCAGCCACCGCAGCCTCGACCCGCTGGGCTCCGGCGATCCTTCCACCTTAGCCTTCCAAGTAGCCAGAATTACAGGCATGCGCTACCACGCCCGGCTGATTTTTTGATTGACTGTAGAGATGAGGTCTCGCTGCCCAGGCGGGTCTCGAGCCCCCGGGCTCAGGCCATCCACTCACCTCAGCCTCCCAAAGGCGCGGGATTACAGGCTGAGCCACTGAGCCCGGCTAAGGGATACCTTCTAAATAAAGCCTTCTTTGTCACCCCTACTAGAAGGGTTCTCGCCCTCTGTGTTTGGCACATTTGTCAAGTGTTTTGTTATAGAGAGCTCTTTGCATGCAGGTGTTATCTTTATCACTGGCCAGCAAGCACCAATGAGTAAAGACCACGGCTCCCATCTCTTCATATCTTCCAAGTGTTCTAGCACAGTGCCTTTCATAGATTGGATGCTCAAAAGAAATGTGTTCATTGACTAAATAAATCATCAAATTAATCTCAGGAACTATGTATGTTGATGTGAGAGAGCCATCCAAGACTCCGTCCCTCCCCATTTCCCAGATGAGCATAGACTAGGCTCTTCAGGTGTAGAGATGAGCAGTGATGAATGGCAAACTCTGAATGGCGATAGCCTTGAGGACCTGGGTTAGGCAGAGTCCTGTGTTCTCTGTCTTAATGATTTAAAACAAAGCAGCACACCCTAAAGAATTGAAGGCAAGTACAGCTGGCCCTCCATATCCATGGATGCAAACCCTTGGATATAGAGGGCCACCATGCTACTACCTGCTTTATATATAGACTTGCACATACACGGATTTAGGTATCCTGGAACCAATTCCCCACTGATACCAAGGACTCAGAGACACATCCACATGTACACACATGTGCACAGAGTAATATACACAATAGCCAAAAGGTTGAAACAATCCAAAGGTCCATCAATAGATGAATGAATAAACTAATTGTGGTATACACATACAATGAAATATTATGCAGCCATAGAAAGGAATGAAGTATCAATTAATACATACTGCAGAATGGATGAACTTCAAAAAACATTATGCTAAGTGAAAGAAGCCAGACACAGAAGGTCTCATATTGTATGGCTCCATTTATATGAAATATCCAAGGCCGGGCACAGTGGCACAAGTCTGTAATCCCAGCACTTTAGGAGTCTGAGGCAAGAGGATGACCTGAATCCAGGAGATCGAGACCAGCCCGGGCAACATGGTGAGACCTTGTCTCTAAAATAAATAAAAAATTTAGCCATGTGTGGTGGTGCGTGCCTATAGTTCCAGCTACTTGGAAGGCTGAGGTGGAAGGATCACCTGAGCCCAGTAGGTCAAGGCTGCTGTGGCCATGAGCATGCCACTGACTCCAGCCTGGGTGAGAGAGTGAGACTCAAACTCAAAAAAAAAAATTCGAATAAGTGAATTAATGGAGTCAGAACACAGATTGGTGGTTGCTGGGAGGAGGGGAAAATTAGAAGCAACTGCTTAAGGGATATAAAGTTTCCTTTTGGGGTAATGACAATATTTTGGAATTAGAGTTGGTGGTTGCACAACATTGTGAAAGTATTAAATGTCACTGCACCTTAAGATGATTAATTTTGTTGTGTGAATTTCACCTCAATTTTTAAAAGAAACAGTACAGCAATATGAGCAAAACTGGTATTAATGTGTAAGAAGTAGTGCCAAGAAAAACTTGTTTGTTACAGAATAATGTTAAATATATAATTCATCCAATAGCCAGATCAATCCTGAGAAAGAGAAACAAAGTTGGAGGCATCACACTTCCTGAATCAAAAATATATTATGAAGCTACAGTAATCAAAACAGTATGGTACTGGCATACAGACATAAAAACCAATGGTAGAAAAAAGAGAGCCCAGAAGTAAATCCATGTATATCCAGTTGACTGATCTTTAACAAGGGTGGCAGGAATACACAATGGGGAAATAACATGTCTGCAACAAATCATATTGAAAAATCTGGATATCCACATATAAAATAATGAAACTGGACCCTTATCTTACACCATACACAAAAAAACCAATTCAAAATGACTTAAAAACTTCAATGTATGACCTGAAACTATAAAACTCCTAAACAAAAACACAGGGGAAAAAACTTTATGACATTGGTGTTAGCAAAGATTTCATAAATACAATACCAGAAGCACAGGTAACAAAGTAAAAAATAAACACATGAGAGTGCATCAGACAAGAAAGCTTCTACACAGCAAAGGAAACAATCAACAGAGTGAAAAGACAACCAATGCAATGGGAATAATATTTGCAAGCCATATAACTGATGAGAAGTTAATCTCCAAAATATATAAGAAACTCGTACAACTCCACATAAAAAAAATTTTTTTTTCAATGGGCTGACTTGGATAGACATTTCTTCAAAGAAACAAATTGCCAACAGGTTTGTTAAAGAAATGCTCATCATCACTAATCATCAGGAAAGTACCAATCAAAATCACAATGAGATGTCACATTACATCTCCCTGGATGGCTATTAACAAAAAAATAAAGGTCATCAGCTATGGGCAAGGATATGGAGAAACTGGAACCTTTGTACCCTATTGATGATAATGTAAAATGGCTGCACCTGTAGTCCAGCTACTCAAGAGGCTAAGGTGGAAGAATCCCATAAGCCCAGGATTTCTTTTTTTTTTTTTTCAATAATCAATACTTTTGTATTATGATGTTGTGGGGTACAGTTAAGGGTTAGGTATACAAATACGTTTCATTCAGGCACCCTATTGATTAGAGGTGCTTCCCCATCCCCAGATAGATATTTACTCGTTAATCCCATCTGCCCCCACCGTAGTTTCCCACTACTGTCAGTCATTTTCTTATAGTATTAGATTGGATGTTCAAGGTCCATCATATGAGTGAGAACATGTGATACTCGGACCTCTGTTTTTGTGAGAGGTCACTCAGTATTATAGACTCTAGTTCCATCCAGGTTGCTGCAAAATTCATGATTTTGTTCTTTTTAAGCCCAGGATTTCAAGGCCAACCTGGGCAATGTAGCAAGACTCTGCCATAATAAGTAAATAAATAAACGAACCACAAAAAATTAAAAATAGAACCACCATGTGATCCAACCATTCTGCTTCTGGGTATATATCCAAAAGCACTGAAATCACAATCTCAAAGAGATATTAGCACTCCCATGTTCATTCCAGCACCATTCATCAGAGCCAAGATGTGTAAACAACATAAATGTCCATCAACAGATTAATGGATAAAGAAAATGTGATGTATACATACCATGAAATACTACTCAGCCTTGAAAAGAAGAAAATTCTGCATGGTTGACATGGGTGGACCTTGTATTATCCTAAATGAAATAAGTCAGACACAAAAAGACAAATACAGCAGATTCCACTTACACGAGGTATCTAAAATAGTTAAATTCGTAAAATAAAAGACTGGAATGGCAGTTACCAAAGGCTGGGGGGAAGGGAAAATAGGGGATTATTCATCAATAGGCAAAAAAAAACAGTTCAGTTGAGTAAGATGAATAAATTCTACAGATCTGTCCTGCTACATTGTACCTACAGCCAAGCATAAGGTGTCGTCCACTTAGTCATGTGTTAAGAGGGTAAAAGCAAGTGTTCTTACCACAATAAAATGATATATGTATAACTTTTTATAACTCCTATTTTATCCATGATAAAAGGTTACAAAAGTTAAGGTTGTATCTGAGACTAGTCGGTAGTTACTATATTAAGCCTTAACTATTAAAAACTTTCACCTAAAGCCAGGTGCCATGGCTCACACCTGTAATCCCAGCACTTTGGAAGGTGGAGCTAAGGATTGCCTGAGCCCATGGATTCAAGACCCGTCTGGGCAACTTGGCAAGACCTTGTCTCTACAACAATTCAAAAAATTAGCCAGGTGTGGTGGTGCATGCCTGTGGTTCCATTTTCTTGGAAGGCTGAGGTGGAAGGACTGCCTAAACCAAGCAGGTTGAGGCTGCAGTGGCCGTGAGTGCGTCACTGCACTCCAGCCTGGGCAACGGAATGAGAGTCCAACTCAAAAAAAACAAAAAACTTTCACCTAAAAAAACCAACTTAACTTAAAAAAAAAACTTCAGGCAGGTGTGGTAGAGTATGCCTGTAATCCCAGCTGTTTGGGAGGCTAAAACAGGAGGATTACTTGAGACCAGTTCACAACCAGACTGGACAATATAGTAAAACCCTGTCTCTACAAAAATTTTTAATTTTTTTTTATTTTGAAGATGTGGGGTTTTTACAATTCAGGGTTAGGTATACAAATGTTCATTATGCAGATACCCTTGTTGATGAGGTATGCCCCCTCCCCTGGCGGTTTCCTACTACTGCCAATCTCACCCCACCTCCCCTGGCAGTTTCAACTATTGCCAATCCCCTTCTAATAGTATTAATGATAAATGTTCAAGGTCCGCTTACAAATGAGAACATGTAGTACTCAGCTCTTTGTTTCTGTGATAGATCACTCAGTATTATAGACTCTAATTCCATCCAAGTTTCTGCAACATTCATAATTTTGACCTTCTTTATGGCTGTGCAATATTCCATCGTGTATATGTACCACACTTTTTTAATCCAGTCCTCTTTCAATAAGCAGCACGGTTGGTTCCATATTTTTGCAATTATAGATGATGCTGCAATAGACATGCATGTGCAGGTATCTTTACCATAGAGTCATTTGAGTTCCTCTGGGTATATTCCCAGTGGAGGATTGCGGCGTCATATGTATGGTTGTTTTTGTTTTTGTTTTTGTTTTGTTTTGAGGTGGAGTCTAACTCTGTCACCCAGGCTGGAGCGCAGCGGCACACTCACGGCCAGCATCAACTTGCCCTCCAAATAGCTGAAACTACAGGCACGTGCTACCATGCCTGGATAATTTTTGATTTATTGTAGAGACAAAGTCTCACCAAGTTGCCCAGGTTGGTCTCCAACCCGCGGGCTCAGGCAATCTGCTCGCCTCAGTCTCCCAAAGTGCTGGAATTATAGGCTGAGCCACCAAGCCCAGCCAGAAGGTTGATTTTTAGAACTTTTAGGAGTCACCAAACTGTTTTCTAAAGAGGTTGTTCTAGTTTACCCTCCCTCCAGTGGTGTAGAAGTGTTCTCTTTTCCCTGCATCCTCTCCATCATCTGTTGTTTTTTGAGCTATTGATGATGGCTAGCCTGACTGAAGTTACATGGTGTGGTTTTAATTTACATTTATTTTATGACTAGTGAAGCTGAATATTTTTCCATGTATTTGTTGGCTGCTTGTATGTCTTCTTTTGAGAAGTGTCTATTCCTATCTAAAAAATTTAAAAATTATACCAGCAGCTGGGCTCGGTGGCTCAGCCTGTAATCCCGTGCCTTTGGGAGGCTGAGGTGAGTGGATTGACTGAGCCCGCGGGTTCGAGACCCGTCTGGGCAGCGAGACCTCATCTCTACAATAAATCAAAAAATCAGCCGGGCGTGGTGGCACACGCCTGTAGTTCCGGCTACTTGGAAGGCTGAGGCGGAAGGATCGCCGGAGCCCAGCAGGTCGAGGCTGTGGTGGCTGGGAGCGGCCACTGCACTCCAGTCTGGGTGAGAGTGTGAGACTCCAACTCAAAAAATAAAAAAATAAAAATAAAAATTATACCAGCATGTTAGCTCATGCCCATAGTCCCAGCTATTCAGGAGGCTGAAGTGGGAGAATTCCTTGAGTCCAGGAGTCTGAGGTTCCAATGAGCTCTGATTACACCACTGTATTCCAGCCCGGGTGACAGAGACCCCCTTATCTTAAAAAAAAAAAAAAAAGAAAGAGGCAATAACAAAGCTGAACGACCTGCTGTTGTAGGCTGACCTCAATATGACAGTGAAGGCCTCCACTTCAGGCTAGAGAGCACAGTGCACTAGGATGTCAGCTTCACAAGACCATGGCCTGTGTCTGTCTTGTTCCCTGTTATCTTCAGTGCCCCCAAAGGGTGTCTGGTGCAGTCATTGTTTATTGAGCTTCTCTGGGAGATCTGGACATTGTAATCCAGGAGACAAGCAGTTACTGAGATCAGATCAAGCCCTTGTGCCAGGAACATGGGCTCACCTGAAAGAGACTGAGGGGAAGCCTGTGGCCTGCACAAGCCGGGGTTCTCACACCAGCAACTCCAAGATGCACCATTCCATCAGCTTCCACCAGATAGATGCCAAAGGCCTTGACAGACGAGTGGTCCCAAAGGAAGACACATAGTTCACCCTTCCTGTGTCTCTGTTCCAGGCACATCCCTTTCCTGGCTTTAGGGAGCTGTACCCACCCTCTTGCCACACTCCTATTTATGGGCTGATTATCCATCCCTGGCTATGAGCTCTGGCTCTTTTCACAGTCACCAGATTTGGCAACTGACCTTTGGACTGTCTCCTTAAGTCACACCCAGTTCCAGTTTTGGGCTGACCCCCTGGATTTGGTGACCTAGATTGGTCTTCAACCAGCTCAAATCTGGCCCCATTACTTCACTTGTGGTCTTACTCATGGACCCCACCCAGGGGCATTCACACCAAGGGGTGCATACATCACCCAGTCCCCAACCCATACATGCCAAGGAGTAAAGTAGAATAATATTCAACCTCATTAACATAGAAGCACAAATCGAAAATGTGGTGTTAGGTAAAGAGCCACAATGCATTGTGGGGTCACACAGTCTGAATCCAGCGAATGGGCAAAAGATCATGATCTTTCTTTTCTGCTGGTAAGCATTCTGCTCCCTGCTGTCTTCCTATTTATTCTCTCTGTCGTCATCCCTAAATCTCTCACTTCCTGTTGTCTTAATTGATCTCCCTCTCCTCTCGGTGTGTCTTCCTGTATCTTCCATATCTCTTTCTTCCTTCTATCTTTCATCCTTACCTAACCGGTGTATAACATCAATTGCAATAAATAGTGTAAATATTTCTTATGTATTAAACTTTTTTCATTCAATTTGGAATAATAAGGAAAACACTGAGAATTTACAGATTTTTCCTACAAATTTCATGTTTGTATTCTCTGGTTAAACACTCCTTGAATGTTTAACTCCAGGATTATGGTGTCTATTCTGAATTGGATTGTATCCTTTAAAAAGATAAGTTGAAGACCTAACCCTTGGAACCTGTAAAAGCAATGTGATTTGGAAATAGAGTCTTTGCAGATGTGATCCTGCTTTAAGATGAGTTCATACTGGAATAGGGTGGGTCTTTAATCCAATATAACTGGTGTCCTTAAAAAGGAAAAGAAACTCAGAGACAGACTCATGGGAAGAAGACAGCCATGTTACCACAGAGATTGGAGTGTTGTATTTCCAGTCCGAGAAATAACTAGAATTATTAGCAAACACCAAAAACTAGAAGAGCCAAGGAAAGATTTTCCATGGCAGGTTTCAGAGGATGCCACCCCCTTGAATTTGAACTCTAGCTTCCAGAAATGTGAGACAATAAGTTCGTGTTATTTAAAGCTACCCAGTGTGTGGTATTTTGTTACAGCAGCCCTAGAAAACTAATATAGTGTCCCTCAAAGACACATTTTTTTTTTGAGTCAGGGTCTCACTCTGATGCCCAGACTGGAATGCAGTGACATAATCACAGCCCGCCACGGCCTCGACTTCCTGGGCTCAGGCGCTTCTTCTGCCTCAGCTCCCTCTTCCCCCAGTAACTGGGACTACAGACATAGGCCACCATGCCCAGCTAATCTTTTTTTTGTAGAGATGAGATCTCACTTTGTGGCCTAGGCTGGTCTGAAACTCCTGGGTTCAAGCAATCCCCCCTCCTCAGCCTCCCAAAGTGCTGGGATTACAGGCGTGAGCCATTGTGCCTGACCAAGTCACTTCTTTTTTTTTTTTTTTTTTTTTGAGTTGGAGTCTCACTCTGTTGCCCAGACTGGAGTGCAGTGGCTGCTCCCAGCCACTGCAGCCTCGACCTGCTGGGCTCCAGTGATCCTTCCGCCTCAGCCTTCCAAGTAGCCAGAACTACAGGCATGCGCTACCATGCCCGGGCTGACCAAGTCACTTCTTTAAAAAAAAAGCTTTGAAGTTATATGTCAGGGTAAGAAAAATGCTTAGGGCTTCTTCAGGAATTCTTATTACTGGCCCTGGTTATTCATTCCTGATTTATTTAACTTTGAGGTCAGAAAAGTAGACTATTTATATGTCTCAGAAAAAATGTAACTAAAATTGTTGTAAGTTGATTTTATTTTGATGTGAAAATGCCCCAGCCGCAATGCACAGCATCTACACTATGGCATATAAATGTCCTTCCTCCTAAGCATCCTTTGATGAAATCCTGATTCTAGGTCTGGGACAGGGAAAATACAAGTGAGTCTAGGAACTTTGTTGGACCAGAAAGCAAGGAAATGGTCCGTTGTCTTGCTAGACTCTGGTGTGGCCACGTGCTCTTTGAGCTATGGCTGTTGCCATGCTTCCTGGCTTTGGACCCCTACCTACCTTGGGGAAGTGAATCTTCTCTTTCTCTCTCTCTCTCTTTCTCTAATTTACTTTTAAAATAAACTCTATTTTCTAATCTAAGAAAAAAAAAAGAAAGCAAGGAAGTGCTCAAAGACCAACCAAGACATGTCAAAAGATTACAGGAGCCAACCTGAAAGGGCTCTGGTGACACAAACTTAGAAGAACTAGAGCAGCAAATAGAATGGAATAATGATGACAATGTATTATAACACCATGAATTGTCTTTTAAAAAAATGGTCCATGGTGCTACACAAAAAAGAGAGGGAGAGAGATCTTATAGAAATGTCAACTAATAAATATAGATGGAAAAATTGGATTAGAAAATCACCATTTTGCAACCTGTGATATAATTATCAATCTGGCAGTGGATGCTAAAACTATGGGGGAAACAGTACATTCACTTGGATTCAAAGCGTCACTGCACAGAAGATTTAGTGATTACCGAGGGAGAAGTGGAGGGTTATGGTGAACACCTCAACTGAGTGATCCCACTCAGTAACATGCTCTGCGCCTCCTGGTGTAATGCATACATGCTATCTCATATGTCGTATTTTTTCCAACAAATGTTTCCCTAAATGTAATCATGAAGAAACCATCAGAAGAATACAAAATATGGTACATTCTGCAAGATTACTAACTTGGTCTCTTCAAAAAAGCCAGTGTCAGCACAGTGGTACACGCCTGTAATGCCAGCCCTTTGGGAAACTGAGGTGGAAGGATCACCTGAGCCCAGGAGGTTGAGGCTGCAGTGAGCCATGATCGTACCATTGCATGTCTGCCTGACAACAGGGTGAGACCCCACCTCAAAGCAAAAACAAAAACAAAGACAAAAGCCAGTGTCATGAAAGAAAAAAGGGGGGGAGGACAACCTATTCTATAGTCAATGAGACTGAAGACATAACCAAATAGAATGCATGAATTCGATTGGATCCCAGATTGAGAAATAAAAGTTATAAAAAGACATTGGGGAAAAATTGAATACAAATTATACATCAGAGTTTTCACTAATTTTCTTAGATGTGATCATGCTATCATGGCTGGGGAATGTCATTACTCTCGAGAGATGCATGCTGAAGTGAAGTATCACCGTGTCTGCCATAAATTTTCAAATGTCAAAGTTGAGAAATCTAGGTGAAGGGTGTACAGGTGTTAATTGTATTATCCTTTCAAATTTTCTGCAGGTTTGAAGTTTTTCAGCATAAACACAAGGAGACTTAAATGTGGCCTCAACATTTTTCCTCGTGATCCTGGATGGTAAAGCATTCCTTGTGTCTTTTTAGACAATCTTTTCTTTCAAGTGAAAGAGAAGAACACACACCTGCAAGCCAAGTATTGTTTCCACCGCCCGAAAGTGTGCAGGATTTTTCTCTTGGCAGCTGTATCACTGGGAGCATTTTTCTGCTTTGGCACCTCACGTGTTTGTCATTATCTCATGAATGTACACAGCTTTAGGAATATGTCACTGTCTCTTTGTAACTTAAAGATGAATCATTCTCCCGATGTCTAGGGAAAAAGATAATGCTGTGTGACTCCCTCATTGCTGTCTAAGAAGAGGGGGCCACGTCCAGAGTCTTCTGCTCCGATCACCAGTGGATTTCAGAAGTGACTTCTGAAGTTTATTACAAATGCCCAGGTGTGTTGTGAATACCATGGGCTAAAAGTTGGCAATCTCCCTGGGAAGGTTAGTTCACCTTTCAAGGCCTCAGTTTCTTCATTTGTGAGTGATTGCAACGAATGTTTTTAAATTCCCTTTAGGCACTAACGGTTTAATCATTCGAGTCCCTGCTTTCCTGGACTTATCTATCACCATAGCCCAAAGGACAAAGCGAGGGGTGAGTCCTTTTCCTTGAGAACAGTCCTCAAATTCCTGGATACCCCAACAGTGAAGCAGCACCCTGAGCTCTTCCTCTTGCAGCAAGACAGACACATTTTGTAAGGCGTAATCCACCACTGCACCTGGCCTACACTTACCTTTTTTCTAGAAACAAATGTGTCAGTTGGCAACGGGCGAAGCCTCAGAAGCAAAATTAATTCCACATGTACTTAGCACACTATATAAAGAGAGGATCAAAGGAAGACACTTGGTGCGGAATATGGTTATCTGCTTCCTGTAGTCTCTCCAGCTGAGCGTTGTCTGTTGGCTACACAGTCCCTTGAAAAACTGATAGGACAAAAGGAAAGGAGATGACGGAAGGGCAGACATTGTAGAGGAAACTGGCATGCTTTCATCCAGGGTGTGGCCAAAGTGGAATAAGAAGATGAAAAGTATAAGGGGTTGGTAATAAATGGAGAAGAAAAAGCACCCCGGAAAATAGCATTCTGGAGACGGATTCATCTCCACACTAAGTTCAACACCCTTGTTGTTGAGTGGCATTTTCTATCCTGTTGACTTTTATAATAAATAATGATGCAAAAATATTTAAATCACATCCTTCCCTGGTTAGCCATTCAAGCCAAGCAGGGGTCTGTGAGAGTCTTCAGCATCAAGAAGAACTAACCGCCAGTAAAGTTCAGATTTGGCCTGCATGAAGCCAAAGGTGGGCCTGCCCCACCCCTGGGGACACAGGCCAAACCAAGTCCTGCTGTCTTTCCCATGACTTATGTAAGAACATATTTAAACCAAGAAAAAAGAAGGAAAAAAAAAAAAGATTTTCACTTAAAAAAAAGTGTTCAGCCGGGCTCAAGCCTGTAATCCCAGCATTTTGGGAGGCCAAAACGAGAGGCTTGCCTGAGTCCAGGGGTTCGAGACCAGCCTGGAAAAGTTGGTGAGCCCTCATCTCTATGATAAATCCAAAAAACTAGCTGGGTATGGTGGCACATGCTTGTTGTTCCAACTACTTGAAAGGCTGAGGTGGAAGGATCGCCTGTGCCCAGCAGGTCAAGGCTGCACCCTGGGTGACAGAGTGAGACTCTGACTCAAAAAATAATAATAAATACATAAATAAAAAGTCCAGTACTCCGGGGGTTCTGACCTCCATAACTGAGAGCCAAGGTGATTTATGATACCTGTGCTTGTATATTTTTCCTATCGGTTAACTCAAATTGATAATCCATGACCTATTCCTCAGATTTCCTATATCAGTGTATTTGTGATTTGCAAAAAGTGTGGGTACCTTAGAGAACTACATTGGGGTCATTTGGGGAGACCTATCACAGAAGTTGAAGGAAAAACCTGTTTCTCTTGGGTATTTATTGCAAGCTACATTTATTTTAATAATTTGTTTTGCTTATTCTTTGACCCTCCAACTTTTCCATTCAAATGCAAATTTCTTAAAGGCAGGAACTATACCTGTGTTTTTCACCATTGAATCCTTAGCCTGTAGTGCACAGCACCAATGCAACAAGAAGTTAATGAAAGAGGATATGGACTTTTTAGACATTTGTAATCAGAAAAAATGGAAAGTGTGGCATGGCTTGCCATTTATTCTCATTTCCATTTTATTCACATAACTCTCAACAAATATTTTAATTTTCCTTACAAAGATCCCATAATACATTTCTCATTAAGGTTATTCCTGGGTATTTTATGAGTTTATTTTTAAAAATATAATCTTGGCCGGGCTCAGTGGCTCAGCCTGTAATCTCAGCACTTTGGGAGGTGGAGGCAAGTGGATTGCCTGAGCCCTCGGGTTTGAGACCAGCCCAGGCAACTTGGTGAGACCTTGTCTCTACAATAGCCAAGTGTGGCAGTATGTGCCTGTAGTTCCAGCCTCTTGGAAGGCTGGAAGAGCTGGGGTGGCCATGAGTATGCCACTGCACTCCAACCTGGGTGACAGAGTAAGACTCCAGTTCAAAAAATAAAGTATATATATATGTATTTATATACACATATATCTTCCTCTCCTTCCCTTCCTGTTTACAGCCAACACACTACACTCATATTAAATACAATAGTTGGGGTTTTGTTTTGCTTGACTCTTTTAGCAAGGGTAGATATATAAAATCATAACATCTGCAAATAATAAAATTTTGTCTTTTCCTTTCCAATGTTCTAAATCTTATTTCTGTTTCATCTTTAATTGCACTAGCTACAAACTGGGAACGACATCAAATGATAGTAGTAATGGTGGGTGTTCTGTAATCCATTCATGCTTCTAAGGAGAAGGCCTCTGGTGTTTCCTCATTCTGATTTTCACAACAGGAGCCCGGCAGGCTCTCATCTGCTCATTTCCTTTCACTTTACTCTTATTACAGACCTCTTAAAATAATCCTAATGTAATAATGTAAGTCTTAATAACACCAGGGTGGTTAGTGCTCAAAGAAGTTTCCTTTCCATCCCTAAACCACCGTTCAAGAGCATTCCTTTGCCTCTGTTAGATAGATGCACGCGCGCGCGCGCACGCACACACACACACACACACACACACACACACACACACACACACACATCAGATGCAGATTGTCCAAGCCCTGCCTTTTGATTCCTGGGCTGTGGGGGGCGGTGAAGCAATGCGGATGTCTCAAGGGCTCCAGCACATCCAAGCACTCTGGCTAGGGCACTGCCTGAAGCCCTGAGAACATCAAGAGCACCCTTGGCATAAACACAGGCATTCCCATGGCAAGTCCTGGCAGTGCTGCACGAATAAATGGATAGCAACTGTGCGTTTGTCCTAATCAGAATAACAAGTGAACAGGATATTGAAATGATATGAAAATAATTACTTCTGCTCCTGCCTCTGACATGAGTCTGGTGAATTCTGGTTCTTTTGCTTGGTCCACCCACCCATCCGTGCTTGAGCAATTTTTTTTCCATTTCCTCCATTTGATTTAAAGCAGGTTGAGACTACACTTCGACAGCCTCAGACCTTCTCCACCTGCTGCACACCCTTCCTCCTTTACAGAACCAAGCTCTTCCACTAGCTGCCTCCAAGGGATGAAGGACATGGTCACAACAGAGGACCACCTCGCCAGACACAGCAATCCCAGCCTGAGTGTGTGGACTCCACGCAACGCCTGGGCAGAGGTCTTTTTTGGAGCACCCCCTCCTCCCCAGCCCATCATCCAATCTTTGGCATTATGAGAGCCTTGTGGAAGAACATTGGCATCGAAGGAAATCAAAATATTTCACCTCAAAATACCCTTCTTGGACATATTTTGAGATGGCTGTTCAGAGAGGCCACAAACAGAAGTAGCCGGGCAAACCTGTCTTTGCATCCACAGGAGACAATCAGTATGAGTGCAGCCGGGTTTTCTCCAAGGCCCTTCCATGTCTGTCGGGAGCTAGGGAAGATTAAATGAGAGCCCCGTTAAGTCTGAAAGAACATTCACCATCTATATATAGTATAAGACTACCTTCGCTAGCGAGGCCTTCTCTCCCCTCCCCCTCCCCCAAAAACCTGTTCTGCCGTGATCCAAGACTCCATTCTTTCTACAACCTCACAATGGTATATAAGCTTCTGAACCCCATGGTGGGTTGGGTGTAATCACTCTGTGGTTCTCCCCTGTGTGCATCTGAACACATTTTGGATGCCTTTTGCTAATCTTTTGTGGGCTGATTTTTCTGCAAACCCTCAGAGGACAAAGAGGTAGTTTTCCCTTGGCCTTTGCAGTGTCGATTTTATTGTCTTGGGGACCCAAGACTACTCTCAAGACTTCTCTAGAGTTTTCCCAATTGTGGTTGCAAGAGAGCCATTATAGAGGGAGGAGATCTGGGAGGCAGATGACAGTGGCTGTTACTTTTATTTGCCAGCCAGCTTCTGGCACTGGCTCTAAGCCACCACCAACCCCAACCCAGGTTTGAACAGCTCAGAACCTTCCCTCCCCCTTCTTAGCTCCCCATGTGGCTACAGGTGCCCTGGTCTGGGTAGCAAGAGGGTGAGCTGGAGGAGTGAGGCAAGAGTCCACATGTGTCCACAACGGTGCTCAAGGTTTGTGGGCATAATGGGGGCTGCCTTTGTTTCCTCCTGGCTCCCTCCCTGCTCCTCTCATCCCTCAATGAAAGTCTGGACCAAGCTACACCCCAGCACCTACTCAAGCTCTCTCCATCCTAATGCTTGTCCCCAGATCTGTTTCATTCCCTGGTTAACTTCATTCAAGCCCCAGTCCTGTCTGAACAGTACCTACTCCTAATGCCCAGCCCAGCAACCCAAACAAAGCTTGGCCTTATGCTAATAATTTATCATTGTAGCAAACACACGTATATTTTTTTGCTTATTTATTTAATATTGACAGCAATCCTCTACTGTAAGTACAATTATTATTCTCATTTTACAAATGAGAAAACTGAGATTCCAGGAGATTAGCCCCATCAGGTGCTCTCCCAACATACCCTTTCCCTTCCCCCAGAAACTTGGTCAATGAGAGATCAACACCAAGCCAAGCCAAAGCCAATAGTTCACAAAAGCTCTAGGAAGCCCGGGCATCAAAGAGATTAGGTGACTTGCCCAAGATTACATAGCTTGTATACAACAAAGCTGAGATTTGAACCAGGGGTCTGTACTCCTAACCTCTCTGCCTTTGTGCCAGTGCTAAAAGGTTTAGCCCCCATCCTCAATCCAGACCCCATCCTGGACCCTCTAACTCTGATGGCAGCCTGCTCCTTGATAATCCAGCTGAGTCCCACCACTCTGCCACCCAAAGTCAGAAGGCAGAGTATGCCCACCCTGCCCTCATTAGGGGCTCTCCCAACATACCCTTTCCCTTCCTCCGGACAAGAACAGTACCTGAGTCAGTGAGAGGTCAACACCAAGCCAAGCCAAAGCCATCAGTTCACGAGAGCCCTAGGAAGCCCAGGCATCAAAGCATCCCAGTTACTGACAAAAATAAGCTCCAGACATCCAGGCCCGAACCCTGGCACCCCAGGCCCAACTTCCAGGGCTGCGGAGGAGGTTGCCCCATCAAAAGCACTTCTGTTTCTGGAAACATTTGTAAAATTTAAGGAGTGGGCAGCAGAGGAAGGCAGTTGTGGGGAGCACAGAAGGCCTGAGGGTGTGAGACTCCACAGGAAGAAAGCCTGGGCAGAGGATTTCCTTCCCCTACAAACAGCAGTCGTGAAGCTATACATGCCCATTCTGGCAGAAGTCCTGTCAGTGACTTCTCTGAGCTGTGTGCCAGCAACTCCAGACTGTGTTCCTCCATGTTCTGAGCCAAATTCTGCTCTCCCACTTTATGTGGCTTTCCCAGCAAACAGGACTAATTTTATTCTCAGATCGACTCACTGTCACTCAAGTCCATCCTCTCTCCATCCCACCTCTCACCCCCATGCTGCCAGCTCCCTCTGGAAGCACTTCCCAAGGCTTTCATCAATGTAAAGTATTATTAAGAATCAGATGGCCCATTGCCTTACTAGACATGTACTCTTTGCGCTATGGCCATCTCCATGTTTCCTCGCTTTGGCCCTCTCCCTTGGAGGGGTGAATCCCTCTTCTCTCTGTCTCTCCAATTTACTTTCTAAATAAACTTTATTTTCCAGTCTAAAAAAAAAAAAGAGAAGAAGAATCAGACATAACAGTGTGATGAGGCCTTACAGGAAGCAGGCAAAACACTTAATTCTTACACTCATATGCGCATTTTGTTCTTTGAGGTAAGTCATATGCCCACTTCATAAGTGGAAAATAATTGTGTTAGCAAAATCCTAATTCAATGGTCTCAGGGCAAGAGATTGGCATAAACATTTGAACAAGATCAACAGAAGACAAGGGTTGTTCATTGCTTTTATTGCAATCAAGATAACTTTGCTTTTGGAGATGCTGGGTGGGTAAAACAAAACTCCCCCTCAGGCATCGCCAGTCTTTGAGCCATCAGTTTAAGATACCTGAGTTAAGTGATCAGTGGTTCACATCTGTAACCCCAACACTTTGGGAGGCCAGGAATCTGCTTGAGGTTAGGAGTTCAAGACCAGCCTGTAAACATAGAGACCTTGTCTCTACCCCCCAAAAAATGTTTTTTAATTAGCTGAGTGTGGTGGCACACACACGTCTGCAGTCCCAGCTACTCAGGTGGCTGAGGCAGAAGAATTGCCTGAACCCAGGTGGTTAGGCTGCAGTGAGCTGTGATCATGCCACTGCACTCCAGCCTGGGTGACAGAGTGAAGCATCCAACTCAAAAAGTAGAAATAAGAATAAAAAATAAAAAAGATCCCCAAGTAAAGTAACTCAGCTCAGCCTGGCTATCGAGTTCATTCTCTTCGCATCTAGGCTATTTTATTTCTTGGTCATTTCCTTTGTCCCCGGTCAGTCTGCTAGACCCAAACTAGGTTGTGTGGGAGAGCAGGCAAAGAAGCAGTACTGAAGAATCCCCAGTGTGGTTCCAAGGAGAAATCCCACAAAATAACTCAAATGTAAGACAAAACATTGTAGTTTTAAATTTACAGTACAGGGGTGAGGAAGAGGGGGGAAAACCCTACTTAATTCTTTAAATCCCAATATGGAATGTTTCCAAAGAAAAGCAAAACTTGCTTTTAAAATAAAGAAAAAAAAGCAAAAGGTACCATCAGAATCATCTTATGTATATTTCATTATCTCATTAAGACAATATTTTCCAGCCAGTCAGTGGACAGGGAAAAAAAAGACATGAAATGTGCTCTAGGGAACTGAGTTTTAACCTGAGGCCATGGAATCTTTAATGGGCTTTAAGGTCCATGCACATCTTGGAAACCTATTCAAAATTCTGTGTGTATGTGCATTATTCTGGAAAGAAGTTGTCCATAGCTATCATCAAGGGGTCCACTACCTGAAAATAGAAAAACACTAAAACGACTAACTTATACTTGAACTAAATATCTCTGATAATCCAACAGTATTTTCTCAAACTCAACTGTTCCTCTCCCCTGAAAACAATGACCTCGCTCCCACTGGCTCCATGAAGAAACTGAGCAACACGAGGTTTGGCAGCTCACCTGGGAGTTCCTACCCTCCCTGGGTCTGCCTAGTGAGGTTAGACCTCTCTGAAGTTATAGAAGGCCAGTTGGATCCCACAGCATCCTAATTAAGCCAAACTGAGAAAAATCAAAAGAGCCAAAAAGAATAGTGCACAAAAAATAAACATTCATTCCCCAAGACA
The DNA here is from genome assembly GCA_027257055.1 of Cephalopachus bancanus. Lineage (NCBI taxonomy): Eukaryota > Metazoa > Chordata > Mammalia > Primates > Tarsiidae > Cephalopachus > Cephalopachus bancanus. The sequence continues at coordinate 2,694,852 of JAPVLO010000122.1, read as the reverse complement.
GCCCAGCTCAGGTAGCCTGAAGAATTGCTCAGGGAAGGCTGGATCACTCAAGCAGGAACGCCAGGGTTTCTGAAGGTTAGGGAGGAAGAGCATCTTGTGTGGATTGGGCTTACAGGTGTAACAAGCACAGATGGGAGGCAGGGCAACAGATTAAAGCTTAAAGTACCAGGAAGGAACAGATGGACTGGTCCAGAGCTAGGGAGGAAATGAAAGGAAAGCAGAAGGCCATATCACTGGGCATCATTGAGAAATGAGGCTTGGACTTTTGTAAAGATGTCAGAGAATTGGGTAGATTTCAGTGGAGAAAGAGACCACATGACTAGCTTCTGACAGAGAAGTGGGGCTTAAACGAAGAAAAGATAGAAAAAAGGTATGACTGCTGAGAAGCGAATTGGCTAACACATAGAGTGTCAGGTATTAATTTTGAAGGCATGTGGTAGATAAATGGACTAGTCAGCAAGGACTTATAAGACCAGATGCAGGTGTAGAAAAATGAGCTGGTTTAGGTCCAAGAAAACAGAGGTATCCTTCCTACCACATGCCTGTGCAGAGGTCTGCCCTCAGCTCTAATAACTGACTATTAAAAAAAATCTCTGCCAGTCAGTCAGGGTGGCACAAGCCTGTAATCCCAGCACTTTCGGAGGCTGAGTCGCGAGGATTGCCTGAGCTCAGGGGTTTGAGACCAGCCAGGACAACTTGGTGAGACCTCATCTCTACAATAAACCAAAAAATAAGCCGGGCATGGTAGAGTGCATCTGTAGCTCCAGCTACTTGGAAGGCTAAGGTGGAAGGATTGCCAGAGCCCAGCAGGATGAGGCTGCGGTGGCCGGGAGCGGCCACTGCACTACAGTCTGGGCAACAGAGTGAGACTCCAACTCAAAAAAAAAAAAAAAAATCTCTGCCTATATTCAGGTGAAGGAGACAGACAATAAATAATAGAAATTAGCAAAAACTATATGACCCACATACAAAAAAATCAACATAAAAATGAATCAGGGCTGGGAGTGGTAACTCTCACCTGAATTCCAGCACATTGGGAGACCAAAGTGGGAGAATTATTATAAGTACTTGTGATGATCCCAGCATCCATCTCTTTTTATACCTCATCTGGGCAATACTTTTCCAATTGAGTAGCCAAGAGCAGAGAAAAAATATAAATCACTGCACAAGAAAGTCAGAAAATTACCAACAGCCCCCTGATCAGTTCAGGAACATATTTTGTACGTTGAATATAGATTGCATTATTTTCTTGATTTGTTGTGGGAAATTGTAAAATTTTTAACGTGCCCCACTACAAAATGCTAATCAGTAAAATGAATCAGGACTGGGTATGATGGCTCACACCTATAATCCCAGCACTTTGGGAGGTCAAAGTGGGAGGATTGCTTGAGGCTAGGAGTCCAAGAGCAGCCTGGACAACACAACAAGGCCTCATCTCTACACACACAAAAAAAATCAGAAAAATTCATCAGGCATGGTGGTGTTTGTCAGTATTATTTTATGTGTATACAAAGTTCAAAAACCAATTAGGCAAAACTAATTTATAGTTTTAGAGATGTATACATATGTGGTAAAACTATAAGAAAAGCAAGGAAGTAATTATAATAAAAATCAGGACATTAGCCTAGCATGGTAGTGCATACCTGTAGTCCCAGCTACTCGGGAGACTGAGATGGGAAGATCACTTGATTCCAGGAGGTTGAGGCTACAGTGAGCCATGATAACACCACTGCACTCCAGCCTAGGTGACAGCATGAAACATCATCTCAAAAGAAAAAAAAATTAGGATAATTATTACCTGGGAGGAGGGGGAGTTTGAGAAGGAGGTGATCAAGATGTGACACATAGGAGGAGGCCCTAGGGAGGACAGCGATGTTCTATTTGTTAACCTGGGCAGTGTGTTCATGGTTTTTTATAATTGTATTTCTTTTATAATTGCTTTCCATGCTTTATGTTTGTGTTTTGTGTACTTTGTGTGTTACCTTTTACAATTAATAAAGGTTTAAAATCAACAGATTAGCTTCAGTTTTATGTGACTACATAAATCCCTCTAAAATTGTTAGACTTGTGATATGTTTGTTAATATAGGGTGATTTTTGCATGAAGGTGTCAGTAGAAAATGAAAGTCATCTATTCCTGATTTGGCAGATTCTCTATGTTATTTTAAGGTTCTTATGCCTGTTGATTTAAATACAGATGAGTTGTTGAATAAATATGTTTAACATTATTCCAAAATGGTAACATTTGGATTCCAAAGCATCACAAGGTCATTCTAAGAATGATTTAAAGAGCATTGTACTGTAACTAATGTTTGATTTAGGTCTTCTCCATTGTACTAAGCCTTATACCAATTAAGCTTGTTTCCAGGCCATGAAAAGCAATTGAAAAGAATTGCCATATTCTCAGAATACTAGAAAACCAGGTCTCTGAAGATCATACTCTAAAAGTTGACTCAGACAAATTTCAATATGCAAATTTATGCTTTTAAATTAAGCTCCATTAAAATACACTTACAAGTTTAAGTGGAGGCTGATTTTGTAACCACATTTGGAATTTAGATTCTTACTAATTTCAAACAAATGCTATGTAAACACGAAAATTAAGTAATCAAATGATTCTTTGCCCTCCTTCTATAGCACTTCATTTGAAACTATGGGTGTACATTAAAATATAAACTCTGAAGTCATCCCAGTAAGGAAATGGAGTCCTTTGGGTTTGGAAATACACTTTAACCAGGCTGAAAGCAGACTGCCCTGAATCCATGAAGATCACAAGCCTGGGGAAACCTTGCAGAGGTCCTGGGCACCTCTAAACCCAGAAACTGCCCAGACCCAAGCAGGCCCTCAGCATCCTTCTGCCCTCACCAGCCAACTCCAGGAGCTTGCCTGCATTCTCACAATTGGCCTCCACTTCTCCAGCCCTTGAGGTTTTACCCTCAATTCCGGTTGCAACAGAGCCTATGGTCTACCCCAACACCTCTTTCATTACTGCTCTGATTTTGGAAAAGAGCTGAGTGTGCTAAAAGCACAAAATGCAGGGACCAATAGCACTCCCCCACCATGTGTAATATCACCTCACAAACTTGGGAAGGAAGAGTCATTAGATACTCATTTTACAGAGAAGAGAATCAAAGCCTAGAGACTCGTGAAATTTGCCTGAGGTCACACAACTCAGAGTGGAGCCCATTGCGTGCAGTTGATTTCCCTGCCTAAGTGACATTTGCCTGAGGTCACACAACTCAGAGTGGAGCTCACTGGGTGCAGTTGATTTCCCTGCCTCACTGCAGACTTGGTGTCTTAAACTCTGCTCCATTCAGTGGTTCAGAGTGAGGGCTTGAGGGTCAGATAATCCTAGCAGGATAAAAACAGCGCTGGTGGTCACAGAAAAATGGAAAAATACCATGCAACAGTTAAGAAATTCCATGACTCACAAGAAACGGACCTGTTTTTCAAAAGGCTATGGAAGCCTGGTTACAAGATTTATTGCTTGCCCAAGCCAGAGAATAAAAACCTGTAAAAACTAGTTTAATCCAACATGGTGATGGATTTGACCAGCAGGTGACCTCCGAGCTCATTATGCCCTCTTGGTAATGCCTTAGCATACTAAATGACACACCAGCGTCATGACAGTTCCATTTATGATTGAATATGGCAAGAAAAGGACAGGGTACCCAGTTCTGGGAAAGTTCCATCTTCTTCCTGGAAAATCCATGAATATTCTGCCTCCTAATATGAATATTCTATCACTTATTTAGAGAAGCTATGAAAAGAAAAACCTGAACCCCACTGGGTGCGACATACTCTTGAGTACACCCATACTCTTTTGAGTGTGTGCTTTCATTTTATAATAAAACTCTTTCGCTTTCACTTTCATTTTATTCTGAAAAGTCCCTGAATTCTTTTCGCTCTCTGTGTCAAGAACCTGAGTACCGGGCTGAGGTCGAGGGTCCTACCTGTCTCAGAAAAGCCCACCAGTATCACTAGCTGGAGTCTCAGACCCATCACCTCTAAGCTATGTGACCACACAGATGGATTACTTCACATCTCTGGCTTCAGTTATCCAAGTCCAAACTCAATGAATGGTAGCTATTATAATCACCTCCTTCTCAGACACTAGTCTGTGGTGTAAGCCTCTGTTCTCAAGCTTTCCTTTGCCCAAGGATCACCTGGGGGAACTTGTTAAATGCACATTTTTTCTGCTCTGCCCTCAGGACCTCTGAATCTAGTCCAGGAAATACTATTTATATGTTTTAATAAAAGTCCTAGAGACTCTGATGCAGAGAGCCAATCATTGGCAAACAGCAATCACGTGCTTCTCTCCTCTGCTTTTACTGTTTTGAAATAAAACTGCTCACTAGACCTGTACATATATTTGGTTCTTTCAGGAAAACTCTGACTCTAGGAACTTGAGGTCTTTTTTTCTGAAACAGACCCCACTTCTAGCTAGTAACTTTCAAATGTTTTTTACTATAACCACAGCAAGAAATGCACTTTACATAGCAACTAGGAACATGCATGTGTTTCTATATACATATATAAATAAAATTTCCACAAAATAAGACTTTCACTATGCACACTGTTATTTTTGTTCCCTTTTTTCTTTTAATGCTGAGTATAACCCTGTAATTTTATTTCACAACCCAATTGTGAGTTGCAACCAATAAATGAGTTGCAATCAATAAAGACCAGCAGGAAAATGATGCAGATACTGGAAATAGCAAGAAAGGGTTTTAAAGAAATTATTATAATTATATTCAAAAGTCACAAAAGAAAATGTCCACATAATAAGTGAACAGATTGAAAATCTAAGCAAACAGAAGCTATAAGAAGAAACCACATAGAAATCCCAGAACTGAAAAAATACATCAATGAAACAAAAATCCTACTGAATGGGAAGAGTGAGATAGCAGAAGAAAGAGTCAATAAAATAGAAATGAGTTGGAAAAACAAAGGAGAAAAAAAGATTGAAAAGAAGAGTCTTGGACCCGGGTTCGGTGGCTCAGCCTGTAATCCCAGCACTTTGGGAGGCCGAGGTGAGTGGATTGCCTGAGCCCACGGGTTCAAGACCCACCCGGGCAACTTGGCGAGATCTCGTCTCTACAGTAAATCATAAATCAAAAATTAGCCGGGCATGGTAGCGCACGCTGGTAGTTCCAGCTACTCGGAAGGTAGAGGCGGAAGGATTTCTGAGGTTGTGGTGGCCAGGAGCATGCCACCGCCCTCCAGTCTGGGTGACAGAGTGAGACTCCAACTCAAAAATAAAAATAAATAAATAAATAAATAAAAAAGAAAAGAAGAACCTCAGAGATCTGTAGGACAATATCAAGAAATCTAACATACAAGGTGAAACAAAAATGGCAGAAGCACTGAAAGGAATCAAAATTGATGAATTTTAAAACTGTTCTGAGCAATGGAAAAAGTATCTCAATGAGTGTATTACATCAAATGGTAAATACTTTGAAGGTGACTAAAATTTAGACATATAAGAATAAGGCTGGGCACAGTGGCTCATGCCTACTAATCTGAGCACTTTGGGAGGCCACAATGAGAGGATTGCCTGAGCCCATGGGTTCAAGACCAGCCTGAGCAACTTGGCAAGACCTCATCTCTACAATAAATCAAAAAATTAGCTGGGTGTGGTGGCATGTGCCTGTAGTTCCAGCTACTTGGAAAGCTGAGGTGGAAGGATCACATGAGCCAAGCAGGTCAAGGCTGCAGTGGTCATGAGCATGCCACTGCACTCCAGCCTGGGCAACAGAGTGAGACTCCAACTCAAAAAAAGAGAAAAAGTAAGAATAAATACACACTTTTTTATAAATAAATTCTGTTTTTTGGGGATCCTCCTCGTACATATAATTGGAACCCCAGAATGACCAAAAAGAGAAAAGGAAGCCAAAGGGAAAAAACAGAAAATAGGGCAACCCCTTCTGGTCCCCTCCCACTGTGGGAGCTTTTCTGTCCTCTCAATAAATCCTGCTTTCTCAAAAAAAAAGAAAAGAAAAAAAACCCAGAAATTAATAACCTAAAAATTTCCTAATTTGGTAAAGACAAAAATTTACAGATTCAAGGAGCCTAGCAAAACCCGAGCAGGAGAAATAAAAATCATATCTGGGTATATCTGCTAAAAACCAATAATAAAGAGAAGACTCTTTAAAGTAACCAAAGAAAAATCACTCTTTACTACAGAAGAACAATGATAGCTTTAATAGTCAACAGCTCATCTGAAGCACTGGAAGCCAAAAGACAGTGCAATATCTTTAAAATGTCTTTATAACAATGGCTAATCCAAATGTTTATATCAAGTAAAAATATGTTTCAAGAATGAAGCAAAAAAACTGTTTTCAAATAAAAGACAACTAAAAAAATGTATCACAACAGACCTGCACTACAAGAAATGCTAAAGGAAGAAATTAAGGTTGAAGAGAAATGATACTAGATGGAAACTCAGTTCTTCAGGGAGAAATAAAGACCACCAGAAATAGAAAATATGTAGGCAAACATAAAATGTTATCTTTTTAATCTTAACTTGCTTAAATACATATGATTATTTAAGGCAAAATTGTAACAAAGTATTGTGACATTTAGAGCATAGTTATATGTAATATATGTGACAACTATAGCATAAAGCAAGAGTCAACAAACTTTTTTTAAATGGTAAGACAAAATATTTTAGGATCTATAAACCATGTGATCTCTGTTCTAACTATTCAACTATGACATCACAGCATGAAAGCAAGCCAGAGTCAATACATAAATGAATGAAAGTAGCTATGTTGCAATTTTTAAAAAAGCAGGTACAGACAAGATTTAGCCCATAAGTCACAGTTTGCCAATCCCTGGCAAAAGGACTGGGGATAAATGAAACTGTAGGCTGCAAAATTCTTACATTTTATGTGAAGCTATACCATAACTCCAAGTAGGCTATTAAAAAGTTAGGGTACATATTTTAATTCCTAGGGCATCTATTCAAAATAAAAAATTGAAAGAATAACTAAAATACCAATAAAAAGATAAGATGGAATTTCAAAAAATACCCAGTTGACTCTAGAGGAGCCAGCAAAGGAGGCACAGAGGAGCAAAAGCAAAACAATAGGACAAACAGAAAATAAACAGCAGACATAAATTCAAGTCTATCAATAACTTATAATAAACATAAATGAACCAAACATTTCAATTAAAAGGCAGAGATTATCAGACTCGATTAAAAAAAACAAGACCCAACTATGTGCTTTCTACAAGAGGCACAGTTGTGCTAGTTATCAATTTATTGCCCCTCATCCCATAATTCACCTTTCATTCCAAGATCTGTAAAAATAGAACTAAAGGCTGGGCTTGGTGGATCAGCCTGTAATCCCAGCACTTTGGGTGACCGAGGCAAGAGGATTGCCTGAACCCACGGGTTTGAGACCCACCTGGGCAACTTGGCAAGACCTCGTCTCTACAATAAATCAAAAATTAGCCGGGCTTGGTAGCGCATGCCTGTAGTTCCAGCTACTTGGCAGGCTGAGGTGGAAGGATCGCCTGAGCCCAGCAGGTCGAGGCTGCGGTGGCCGGGAGTGTGCCACTGCACTCCAGTCTGGGCGACAGAGTGAGACTCCAACTCAAAAAAAAAAAAAATAGAACTAAGTTCTTTAAATATTTTTCTTTTGCCACCTAGCACTATATTAAGCTTTTTCAGCAGAAAGCACTGAAGAAACATTACAAGGTGAAAGAATTTGGGGGTGTTTTCTTAGCATACACCTGCAGCACAATCAGCTTCTCTGGTGCCCAGCTCTTGCAGTGCACAGTGGTCAGAAGTACAGAAATCAGAAACTTCTCCCACACCCCACTCAGGCACCTCCATAGCAGAAGATCCCTCTGGTGCTCCTCCCTCTGCGTGAACAACCTTAATTGGCACTCTAAAAAACAAGTCTCTGACAAATTTTGGAGGGTGAATTTCCAATGATTTTTGTTAATATGGCACTACTTTGACTTCCCAGATATCAATGAGCCATGGCCCACCCTCTCCGACAAGTTCTAGCTCTCAGCTTGGCAAGAAGGGCATGGGAGGTAGTAGGGAAGACAGGTACTCTTTTTGGGGCACCCTATGTCAAACTTAGGGATAGTGATTGCTCCTTATATTTGCTACACTATATTCTTTAGAGTTTTCTTTACTTCTTACCTGCCAATCTTTCATTATTCCAATCCTCTGACTTATTTGATAATTTTTATATTAAACATTCCCAGTTCAAATTACCATATCATTGTCTATCGATACCCTCACTGATATGGCACTTTGAATATGATGATGGATAGATAAAAAGAAAAAGAAATGCCCTGCAAGCAATATGCAGAAAAAGCTGGACTGGTTATATTATCATCATATAAAATATTCTTCAGGAGAGAGTATTACCAGAGATATAGTGGGACATTTTACAAAGTTTAAAGATTTGATTCACCAGGAAGACGTGTATGTGCTTAAAAACAGAACTTCAAGATACATAAGAAAAATTGATATAATTAAATGAAAAAATAGGACAGACTCTGACTCAGCCTGTAATCCCAGCACTTTGGGAGGCCCAGACAAGAGGATTTCCTGAGCCTGCAGGTTCAAGATCAGCCCGGGGAACTTGGTGAGACATCATCTCTAATAAATCAAAATTTAGCCGGGCATGGAAATGCGTGCCTATAATTCCAGCTATTTGGAAGGCTGAGGCAGAAGGATCACCGGAGTCCAACAGGTCAACACTGGGGTGGCCATGAGTGTGCCACTGTACACCAGCCTGTGTGATGGAGTGAGACTCTGACTCAAAAAAAAAAAGAAAGAAAAAAGAAAGAAAAAGAAAAAATAACAAATCCATATTCATTACTGAAAATTTTAATACTCTTCTTCAGTAATTGATAGAACAAGGCAAAAAATAAGAAGACAGAGAGATTCTCAACAACATTAACAGCCACCTTGACTTAACCGACATTTTAGAACATTATACCCAACAACTCCAGAATATACATTTGTTTCAAGCCCACATACTACACTCACCAAAACAGACCATACATGGGCCAAAACGTGTCTCAATAAATTTCAAAAGACTATAATACTACAAAGCATGTTCTCTGACCACAATATAGTTAAAATAGAAATTAGTAACAGTAAGATATCTAGCAAAACCCCAAATATTTGGTAACACACTTCTAAATAATAACAGGTCAAAGAATAAATCACAAGGAGAATTTTAAATATTTCATCGTGAATAATGAAGAAACTACAACATATCAAAAGTATGGGAAGCAGAAACGCAACGATTAGAGAAGAGGTTTCCAAAATTTCTTTCACAATGGCTTCCTTCATTGTCTCAGTAATTATTTTACAGTGCCCTGGGGTAAAAAATAATACATGAGAGTTCTGTTTAGTAAGTACAACCATATGTTGCTTAATGACAGGGATAAATTCTGAGAAATGTGTTAGGCAATTTCATCATTGTGTGAGCATCAGAGAGTGTTGGAATATAATAAGGCAGTTGGAATATAATAAGTATTTATGTATCTATCTAAACTTAGAAAAGGTACCATAAAATATGGTATAAAAGATTAAAAATAGTACTCCTGGATAGAACACTTACCATGATTGGAGCTTGCCGGACCAGACGTTGCTGTGGGTGAGTCAGTGAGTGAGTGGAAAGTGAATGTGAAGACCTAGGACATCACCGAACATTACTGTGGACTTTATAAACACCATACACGTAGGCTACATGAAATTTATTTCAAAATTTTTTTCTTTCTTTCATAACAAATTAACCGTAGCTTACTGTAATTTTTTTGTTATAGACTTTTAAAACTTTACCTTTTTAACTCTTGTCATAACACTTATCTTAAAACACAAACACATTGTACTGCTATACACACACAATATTTTTTCTTTGTTCTATAAGGTTTTCTTATGTTTTTAAATTTTTTTATCATTTTTCTACTTTTTAAACTTTTAGTTAAGAACTAAGACACAAACACAGAGAGTAGCCTAGGTCCACACAGGGTCAGGGTCACCAATATCACCGTCTTCCACCTCCATATCCTGTCCCACTGGGCAATAAGATGAATGGAGGGTACCTGCACAATGAATGTTCGTATACCTAACCCTTCATTGCACCCCACAATTTTAAAATTAAAAAAAGTTAAAAGTTTAAAGAAATAATAACATGAATGGAGCATCACCTTCTACGATAACAATGCCTTCTTCCAGATATCTCCTGAAGGACCTGCCTGAGGCCCTTCTTGAGAAAGTGTCACCCTTTTAAGAAATGTGTCCATGGTGGTTTGCTTGGTTCGTTCCTGTTTTCATTATAGATTCATTTGTAAAGAGATACTGCATCATGAACATTCCTCTCTATTAATGGAAACTTTTTGCTGCTGGAGTCCATGCTTTCAAGGTTTTTAAGAAGCCTTTTGAGGTCTGAAAAAGCTCCTGCTCCATAAAGAAGGACAAAATTATGAAATTTGCAGCAATTTGGATGGACTTAGAGTCTATAATACTGAGTGGATCCATCACTGAAACAAAGAACTGAATATCACATGTTCTCACTCATAAGCAGACCTTGAACAGTTATCATAAGAAAAGGATTGGTTGACCAGATGCAGTGGCTCAGCCTATAATCCCAGCACTTTGGGAAGCTGAGGCAAGAGGATTGCCTGAGCCCAGGGATTCAAGACCAACCTGGGCAATTTGGCAAGACCTCATCTCTACAATAAATCACAAAAACTAGCCAGGCATGGTGGTGTGCATCTGTAGTTCCAGCTTCTTGGAAGGTCGAGGCTGTGGTGGCCGTGAGCGTGCCACTTCACTCAAGCCTGGGCAACAAGAGTGAGACTTCAGCTCAAAAAAAAAAAAAAAAAGAAAAGGATTGGCAGTAGTGGGAAACTGCCAGGGAAGCGGGGGGTACACCTCATCAACAAGGGTACCTGCATAATGAACATTTGTATACCTAACCCTGAATTGTACCCCACATCTTTAAAAGAAAAAAGAAAAAAAGAAGCCGGGCTTGGTGGCTCAGCCTGTAATCCTGCGCCTTTGGGAGTCTGAGGTGAGTGGATTGCCTGAGCCCGCGGGTTCAAGACCCACCTGGGCAAGCAAGACCTCATCTCTACAATAAAATCAAAAATTTAGCCGGGTGTGGTAACGCGCGCCTGTAATTCAGGCTACTTGGAAGGCTGAGGCGGAAGGATCGCCGGAGCCCAGCAGGTTGAGGCTGCGGTGGCCGGGAGCAGCCACTGCACTCCACTCTGGGCTACCCTTCACTGTGAATTTTCTTGGGGATTCTTCTTTTGCTTCTCTTGCAGTTTCCTCTTCTTCAGCTATGAATTTCTGTTCTAAATCCAGTAACTCCTTACTAGTCAATTCAACAGGAACAGCCTCTAGGCTCTAGGAGCTCCTAATGTCTTCCTCATTCACACCCAGGTAAAAGTTGTTGCCATCTCAGCCACAGCCTTGGTGATTTTTGCAGCCTCCTCACCCTTGGCAAATCATTTGAAGTCATGGACAAACATCTTGAGTGTCTTCTTTCAGATGCCATTGATACACTCCTTGGTGACATCACCAAGCCCAAGCCAGGTTCATGATGCAGTCATAGATGCTGTAATCCTTCCAGAATTGCATCAGAGTCTTCTCAGCGTCTTCCTCAGCTGCAGCAATAGCATAGACAAAGATCCTCCTCAGACAGTAGGCCTTAAAAACTTCCCCAACTCCTTGATTCACTGGTTGGATCAAAGAGGTGGCACTTGGAGGGGGAAACACCACTTTGATGTTGGGACAATGATCACCAATAAAAGAAAGATGTGCAGGAGCATTTGATCGGACAATAAGCAAAATCTTGAAAGGTGTGTTATTCTCCAAATAGTACTTCTTCATTTCACTGTTATAGCAATTCAGCAGGGCATCCTGGAAGAGGATTTGCATCATCCATGACTTCTCATTACTCCTGTAGTACACTGCAATGTGTGCTTATTTGTAAGCTTGAAGGCCCTGGTGTTCTCACTGTGCCAGACCACCAAGGGTTTCAATTTATAGCCTGTAACCTCCCCCCAAGCAAGACTATTATCCTCTCCTTAAAAGCCCTGAAGTTGGTAGCCCACGCCTGTATTTCTAGCTACTTGAAAGACTGAGGCGAAAGGATCGCTGGAGCCCAGCAGGTCGAGGCTGCAGTGGCCGGGAGTGGCCACTGCCCTCCAGACCGGGCGATAGAGTGAGACTCCAATTCAAAAATAAATAAATAAATAAATAAAATAAAAGCCTTGAAGCCTGGCATTGACTTGGCCTCCTTATGGATGAAAATCCTTTCAGGAATCCGTTTCCAGAATAGGGAGGTTCCATCCATATTGATAATTTGGCAAATAATTTTTCTCCTCAATCAGCTTTATCTAGAGTTTCCCAAAATTCAGCTGTTCATATTAGCACTCTCAGACTCACCACTCACTTTCACATTGTGTCATGAATAACCAGTCTTGGATTGTTAAGCCACCCGAATAAGCAGTAAATTCAACATTGTAGACAGGTCCAGCCTTTTATTTTGTCATTGCAAACAAGCTTTTGCTTTGGCCATGATTGTCATGGTGCTGAGAGGGATGTGCTTCTATGCCTGGTCTTCCATCCAGGTCATTAGAAGTTTCTCCATCTGTAGACATTTCTCAAATTTTTGCTGGTCTCTTTGCCTTCAACAGAGCAAATCCTTTAATAGCTTCTGTCACTTTGTTCTTGTTCTTGAAGACTGTAGCTATGGTGGACTGGGATGTGCCTGCCTGGCAGGTAATAACCATCATTGACATTCCACCTTTGTAGTTCTTAATCACTTTCAGTTTTGTTTCCAGGTCAGTCACTCGGCATGGCCTCTGATTGGCAACAATAGTCATGGATTGTGTGTGCTTAAGGGCCATGATGAACAAAACAACACAATCTTTTAAAAATGTATATGTGGTCCCTCATTGACCAAAATATTGTTATACAGCACATGACAGTAAGAGCCAAACAGCTTAATAAGTATTAAATTCTAACAACTTACTAGCCATTTGAAAAAAGAATACATGTAAGTTGAAAGAATAGATCATATTCATATTTCATACTTAAATAGCACAGTTACTTAACAATGAGATGTGTGTACCTGTTGAGCCCTGTACAACTTCTCAAACCTTGGAATCAAACTGGACTCCACCACCTTAATTCCCTGTTTCACACTGATGTTCACATGGTACTTGCTTTTTGTCACAGTCATGTTGAATCCTCAGCTTCACCAAGATACATCAGCAAAAACAATGTCACGCAATCTCATGTTGAAATTATGAATTACCTCAAGCTACTTAATTTGTGCGGTGTCAGGCAGGTGTCATTGTGCTTTCCTTGAATTTTTAAAACATCCCATGGCACCCCTGTGAGTTTGCTGCAGTGACCAGTACACCGCAGCACACAGTTTGGGAAACACAGACTGAGAGGAAAATGTGTAGAATTAAATACATATGTTAGAAGAAAGGTGTAAGATTATTAAACCCAATGTGGCAAGTGGGTTCAGGCTAGAAGGATTTGAACAAGCATTATAGAGTCTAAATTGCCTTGAGTAGAATGTAGCCATGCCAATGAGGGCTCAAAAGAAAGTGAAGAACATGATGCTGAAAACTGGAGGAAGACTGTTCACTCCTACGTAGTGGCAGAAAGCCAAGGAGAGAGTGTTTGTATCCTGACGACATCATTTGAGTCCCTGGACCCAGCTTTGTTTAAAGCCAGATGAACTCCTGGACAACAAACTCTATATTCTTCTTAAACAAATTTAAATTGGATTTTTAATACTTACAGCTGATCATTAGTGAAATCCGTGTTAAATAAATAATGTATTCAAGTGTTGCTGAAATTAGGAAGCAAACATTTGTTGCGAATTTGCTACTGCATTTAATGCTAATAAATGTACAAAGACAGAATCCACTCAGCACATCAACATTCAAAGAGAATATGAGACTACCACCTTTATACATATATCTGAGATAGGGTCTCACTCTGTCATCCATGCTGGAGTGCAGTAGAGAAATCATATTTCACTGTAACCTTGAACTCCTGGCCTCAAACAATCCTCCCACCTCAGCTTCCCAAGTAGCTGGAACACCAGGCACATGCCACTATGACCAGCTGGAACACACTCTTTTGAGTTCAGCCTGTCTAAAGTATCTCGTGATGTACAAAGTTCTCTTCTGTTTGAGCAAATGCCAGATCTTCATTTTTTTTTACCACATACCAAATCCTATGAAATTTACTAGCTCAAATTTTTTTATTAACACAAAGAGAAATATGAATGCTAAAATCATATGACTGAACTCTATTATGAAAGCCATCACCTAAATGATCCAGGACACACTTACATTAATTTTTTTGTGAGTATTGAAACACAAACCCAGAATATAGCAGTTCTTGCCAAAACAGGGTGGATCTAGGTGTCTACAGGACCTAGTTTGAGAAATGCTGTTGTAAGTGATAAAAAGCCATTTAACAATTTAAACTGGGGTGACTTCCTTATCGTGGTGGATAGAACATGCTGAGCATACTCCAATCTTTTCTGAGTTACTCAAGACTCATTATTCAAAATATTAACAATTTCCCAGCTCGAGGGGTGAGCAGAGCTGGTTTCTTGTGAGACCTCTCACCTTGGCTTATAGAGGACTGACTTATTTTTGTCTTCACATGGTCTTCCCTCTCTTTGTGCCTGTGCCTAACCTTCTCTTTTTATAAGCACTCCAGTCATATTGGATTAAGGCTGACCATAAACTACCTCATTTTAATTCAATTGCTTCTTTAAAGACCCTATCTCCAAATACAGTCACACTTTGAAGTACCAGGGGTTAGGACATCAACATATGAATATTAAAGAGACATAGTTCATGCCCACAACAGACAGTTACTTTAAAGATTAAACATGTAGGCCAGGTACTGTGGCTCATGCTTGTAATCCCAGTACTTTGGGAGGCAGAGGCAAGAGGATTGCCTGAGTCTAGCGGTTCAAGACCAGCCTGGGCAACTTGGTGAGACCTCATCTCTACAATAAATCAAAAAATTAGCCAGGCGTAGTGGCACACACCTGCAGTTCTAGCTACTTGGAAGACTAAAGCAGTAGGATTACCTGAGCCCAGGAGGTTGAAGCTGCATTAGCTGAGATCGCACCACTGCATTGCAGCCTGGGTGATAGACTGAGACTCCAACTCAAAAAAAAAAAAAAAAAATTAAACATGTAACTATAATTTGACCCATCAATTGCACTCTTGGGCATATATCCCAGACAAATGAAGATTTATGTTAACATGAAAACATATTCACAAGTATTTATATCAGCCTTATTCATAATAACTAAATCTGGAAACACTCCAGGTGTCCTTCAACAGGCAAATGGTTAAAGAAACTATGGGACATACATAGCATAGAATACTACTCAATGATAAAAATAAATTATTGATACACACAACATTCTGAATGAATCTCCAGAGAATTTATTGAGTGAAAAAAGCCAATCCCCAAATGTTTCATTCTATGTGATTCTATTCATATAACATTATTAAAATGATAAATTATAGTAATAGAGAATAGATTAACCAATATCCTTGTTGTAAGCTAGCAAAGTAGCACATGCTTATAACACCAGTTACTCTCCAGGATGACATGGGAGGATCACCTGAACCCAGGAATTCAAGTCCAGCCTGGGCAACATAGCAAGACTCCGTCTCTTTAAAAAATATATATCTTTGTTTTTCACAGCAGCATTGGGGAAATCATGTAAAGGTTACAAAGGATCATCATCTCTTACAACTGCATGTGAATCTATGATTATTTCAAAGTAAGTTTAATTAAAACATTTTCTTAAACTTTAGAATTTTCCATTGTTCTTGGGCCAAAAACCCATGAGCACATATCACCACCTACCTTTTTAGGCCTACCTTGCCTACTCTTCTTACTCACCGTGGTCCACCCAGCTGGCCTTCTTCAGTTTTTCAAATGTCTCTTTCAGACTCAGAACTTTGCACATGCTAATCCTTCTTCCTATAATGCCCTTCCCTCTGCTACTTTCCTAGCTAACTCTCATTTATCCTTCAAGTCTCTTACATGTCATTTTTGTTACTCCAGTCACTTGCTAGGTGATAGGAAACTCATGGCTCATACCAACAGAGTTTACAGCATTTGGCCATCCGGGTCCAGGTTACTATTGATGTTTATTTCCCTTTTGCTATCCCAAGACTTTAGTAAAACCTTGTTTCAATGTCTTAGGATTCTGGCAGCTATTCTTTGGACTCTGATCACTAAGAGGCCAGACGGTCAGAGCATCCAAACTGTGATGGAAAAAAGAATGGAAACCAGCACTGAGCTCTGCCAGGGGGGCTAACTGCATAATGAGAAAGGCCCAAAGTGAAATTGCTAGGCACAAAAGCCAGGGACGTGAAGTCTAGCTGCCCCCTTCTGTCACAGGTTGTCTCCCTATGGAAAGTCTGAGGGTTTCGTTATTTATGTTATTATGAAGTTTTTTTGCTTTGTTTCACACAAACACACACACACACACACCACTTTCCCTATACGAATATGAGCAATTTGTCAGCTCAACTATGAATTGGGTTGATGTAAATGAAGACTCTAAATGACCACTGGGTGTCATCGCTGTCTTATACAAGGCTTGGTGTCGCCCCCTTAGTGTTCAGTTTTTCTGAAGTATTGTGATAAACTGTGCTCAATTCAAAATGGAACCAGTTCAGAACTTAGGTATATGGTAACACAGGGAAGAAGCACACGGCTGAGGACAGGAAAAGAAGCAAAAGCAATGTGTCAAAATGGCCCAGAATGACATTCCAAGGTCTTTTCGCTGGAGTTTGTATACTTTCCTCATATGAAAGTCATTTGGCCCTTTCAGGGGGAAGTTTTCTCTATTTTTCTATGTGAAGTTATTTGATGTTAGTACTTCTTGCCTTTGTGCTGCCTGTGCCTCGGTTTATCCCACTAGCCTAGGTATGGTAGGTTCAAAGAAGATGATTGTAGGAAGTGAGCTTATCATCTCATGACAACTCCTAGGTGTAATAACCATGGGCCCAAGGCAGGGGTGACACTGACATGGAGGGGAGGGCCCCATGTGGCAGGGTGACAAAACGTTTGCAGTCCATCACTTTTAAAAGGAAACGCATATGATTTGGGCTTAGACCTGCCAGAACCCCACTAATGATCATTTTAAGATGTATTTCATAATGATAACAACCAGCTGTGCTAGTCTCTCTCTATTCATGAACTGAATACACCTAGGAATCAAACAGTTTGGATTCTGTGCTTGTCTTCCAATTCAATTAGCTTAGAGAAATAAAGAATGTCCCGAATTTTTTCCTGTAACTTGCTGTCATTGTATCCTGACTTCAAGGTCATTGTATTAGTTACAGTAGCTGCTATATATATATATATATATATATTAATTCCCAAGAGTCAGAAGCTTAAAATATAAGAAGTTTATTTCAGGCTGGATGTGGTAGTGCATGCCTGTAATCCCAGCACTTCAGGAAACCAAAATAGGAGGATCGCTTGAGGCCAGGAGTTTGAGACCAGCCTGGTCAGCATAGCAAGACCCCCATCTATACAAAAAACTGGATTTTTAAAATTAAAAATTAAAAAATTAAGTGTATTTCTTGGTTAGATAATCTTCCAAATAAATGTTGAATATTTCCCTAGGGTTGATTCTCCTATGTGATATCTCTAGGGTCATGTTATCTGCATAGCTGAAGCTGATTCCAGCCAGTAGAAGAAGAAAGGAAGCAGGGAGGAGTCTCATCTCTGTCTTAAAGGTCCCAAGGGTAGCACATAAAACTTCCACTCATGTCTCACCGCCTTGAATTGAATCACGTGGTCACATAAACTGCAAGGGAGATTGGGAAATGATTTATCTCCATTCCCCAAAATTCAGATTTGGGGAGACAGTATTTGCGCTATCGCTAGTCTAAATCATGAAATTTTATTCTGATTAAACACTGAATTTGTCAAGTTCACACAGCTGGCATTTAACTAGTTAGGATTTGAGCCCAGAGTCTACCTTTTTTTTTTTGAGTCGGGGTTCCACTGTCACCCTGAATGGCAGTGGTATGGACATGGCTCACCAAGCCTTGACCTCCTGGGCTCAGGTGATCCTCTCACCTCAGCTTCCTGTGTAGCTGGGACTACAGGCAGGCATGTGCCACCACATCCAGCTATTTGATGTTTTGTAGAGATGAGATCTCCATATGTTACCCAGGCTGGTCTCGAACTGCTGGGCTCAATCAATCCTCTTGCCTCAGCCTCCCAAAGTGAGCCACTGCACCTGGCCAGGGTCTACACTTTTAACTACTGTATATATTAACTCTAAAAGCATTAGAAGAAAATATGAGCCAGGCTCGGTGGCTCAGACTGTAACCCCGCGCCTTTGGGAGGCTGAGGTGAGTGGATTACCTGAGGCCGCGGGTTCGAGACCCGCCTGGGCAACTTGGTAAGACCTCATATCTACAATAAATCAAAACATTAGCCGGGCGTGGTAGCACACGCCTGTAGTTCCAGCTACTTGGAAGGCTGAGGCGGAAGGATCGCCGGAGCCCAGCGGGTCGGGGCTGCGGTGGCCGGGAGCGGCCACTGCACTCCAGTCTGGGTGACAGAGTGAGACTCCAACTCAAAAAAAAAAAGAAAGAAAATATGGACAAATATTTTTATAATCTTGGGGTAAGGATGGCATCTATAATTATAACCTGAAGGTCCAGAAAGTACTAAAGAAGAGTCACACATTTGGCCTAACAAAACTTAAAATTTTTGAACTGGAAATAAAAAAAAAAAAAAGTACAAGAGAAGCAATTAACTGGGGATAAATATTGACATGATAAAGAGTTAATCACCACAATATGTAAAGATTTCCTACAAATCAGTTTTGTTTTGTTTTGAGTCAGAGTCTTACTCTGCCTCCCAGGCTAGAGTGCAGTAGTACACTCACTGCCACTGTAGCATCGACCTACTGGGCTCAGGCGATCCTTCCACCTCAGCCTTCCTAGTAGCTGGAACCACAGGCATGCACTACCACACCTAGCTAATTTTTTGATTTGTTGTAGAGACAAGGTCTTGCCAAGTGGCCCAGGTTGGTCTCAAATCTCTGGACTCAGGCAATCCTCTCACCTCCGCCTCCCAAGCTGCTGGGGTTATGGTTATGAGCCACCGTGCCCGGTGCAAATCAATTTTTTAAAAACAGAAAAGAATGCTCACCATTGTGCAATATATTCATGTAACAAAAGTGCACTTGTGCCCCGTACATTTATACAAATTGAAAAAGGGAAGGAAAAAGAGAAAGATGAACAGAGGACATAAACAGGTAGTTCACAGAAGAAAGTCAAATAAAAAGACAAGCCGGTCACGATGGCACACGTCTGTAGTCCCAGCTACTCATGAGCCTGGGGCAGGAGGATCCCTTGGACCCAGAAGTTTAGGATCAGCTGGGCAACTCTCTCCAAAAGAAAAAATTAAAAAGCTCAGTACTAAAGACACTCAACTCCACTAATAATAAAGCTATGCAAATTAAAATGAAGATTCCTAAAACTCATTCTTGGTGAGGGTGCTAAGAAATTAGCAAAGAGTTTAAGTTGTACTTTTTAATGGGGAACTTAGTGGTATCTATTAAAGTGCTGACCCACAATCGCTTATAGGATTCTAACTTCCAGAAATAATTAGGCATGTAGGCAAAGCTCTCCAGAAGATATTTACTCAAGTGTTGTTTATAAATATTGGAAATGATCTAAATGGCAATGCATATGAAAATAGTTAAATTTGATGCATTCCTCACACAGTTCCTAAAAAGAAAGGGGTTGCTCTGTAACTGCTAACCTGGAAAGAAGATTTCTAAAAATATAAAAATTTAAGCAGTTTGATCCTATGTTTACAAAACAAACAACATGCGTTTGCATATACTTATGCATATGCTTGCCAATGTCTAGAGAGAGCCCTAAGAGGCATTTTGCCCAATATATTTCTAATCCTGTTTGATACTCCGATAGCCACTATGTGTTACTTTGTAATTTTTTGAACAGTAAAAACATTTCCTTTTATTTAAAAGGAATGAGACAGAGAGCAGTGGCTCACGCCTGTAATCCCAGTGCTTTGGGAGGCTGAGGTGGGAGGACTGTTTGAGCCCAGGAGTTCATGACCAGCCTGGGCAACATAGGGAGACCTCATCTCTACAAAAAAATTTTTAAAAAATGAGCTGGGTATGGTGATGCACACCTGTAGTCCCAGCTACTCCTGAAGCTGAGGCAGGAGGAGAGCCTAGGAGCTCGAGGCTGCCATAAACCATAATCGTGCAGCTGCACTGCAGTGTGGGCAACATAGCTAGAACCCCACTCAAAATAATAAAAATAAAAAGGATACAGGGAGTCGTGCATAGCTGCCCAGAGTCAGTTCCCGTGGATAACTTGCAAAGTTCCTCCCCCTACCACTTCTCCATTCTCACACACGTGAACAGAAGCAGTCCTGGTATGCCACACAGGTTAGCTACTGTGAGAGTTGGCACGGGGGAGAGGGCTTTGCCCGGGGTGCTGAACAGGGACAGTGCAAGGACGCATGGCTTAGGAGTAGCGTTCAGTCTTTGTAAAGTTCAGTGCTGCAGGCGGCCCTGCACGTCGCCATCCCTAGGGCCTCACCCTACGCGGCCGCCTCCGAGGCCCACGCCCCAGTTAGCCAGTTCTGGTCCCCTGGAGCCCGCGTCTGCCCCCACCTGGCCGCCGCCAGGACAGGCCTGCTTAGGAACCGGCAAGCTGCCTAGGGAACACCTCCCCTCCTAGGCCTCCTGGGCAGTTTACAACCCACGCAGCCTAGGCCCGAGAATGCTGAGTTTCTAGCTAAACCTGGCAGCAGACAAGAATACGTAATGGCGTGTTTCCAGGCAATAACCGCGTGAGGGAGGTATCCTTATTGCCTGCATTCCACAGATGCAAACAAGAAGTACAGAAGAATTAAGTCTTTTTTTCCAAGGCCACGAAGTAACAGTGATTTAAGCCCGCAAAGTCGGACTCCCGAGCCCACTTGTTTATCCTTTTTGCATCGATAGGAGGTCTCTGAGTCGTGGAAAGAGAAATTCGATCTAAGAGAAAGGAATCCTGTACCCAAAAGGGTACTCTCAGTTTCAGACGTTTCCTTCCAAGTTCTCCCTGTTTTGTGCTGTGTGTGCGTGTGTGTGTTTGTGTGTTAACCACTGAATACACAGAAATGGTTCTGACTAGAAACTGACGACCCAGACATGGAAGGCAGACGGAGAAATGGGCTCTGAACGTCCCAGAAGCACGCTGTACCCACAACCCCCGCCCAGGAACCTTGGGTCTCGGCGCCGGCGCAAAGGTTCCTCTCCGTGGCTCTCGGTTGCGGGTTCCACCCGACAGCCGGAGCCCATCCACGCGAGACGCGCGGACGCCGCTGTCCTCCAGGCGCCCCAGCGCAGCCCCCAGCGTGGCTCACCCCAGCTCGCCCCGACACAAACGTCCCCTGCGGGAGCCCGCAACTCAGGGGCGGGTGGCGTCGGAGACTGCTTTCTTTCAGACTTGAGAAGAAACTTTGTTGAGAGCCGTTTGCACAAGTCTTAGGGCTCAGTGTGAGTGCAGCTGAAAGTCCAAAGCGAACATCCCAGCGGTCGTGGGGTCTAGGGCTTTCGTTAGCCGGGGGAGGGGGGTGTTGATGTAGAGGGGATATGGGGAGAACGTGGGGGGAAAGAGGGGGCACGTGGGGGGCATTTGAAGGACGGACGTGGGGGAGGGATGTGGGAGAGGGGACGTGGGAGGCGCGTGGGGGTGTGGAGGGTGTGGGAGGGCGTGGCCAGTGTAACTTAGTCCATCGGTGTTCGTGGCCCTCACGTCGGGCGCCGAGATCCGGCAGCTTTTGGCCATCGAAGGGGAACGCATGTCTCTCGCCCGCCAGAGCTTGCCCACCTGTGGTGTGCCCTGCGTGTGGGGCCTGTGCGTTCGGATCCCAGTTAGGCCACTGGCCCAGCGCCTCGAAGCCCGGGGGACCCCTTGCCCCATGCAGGGCGCCCTCGAAGCTCGAGTGACCCAGCTCTCACCCTCTGTTTTAATCACTGAATAGAAGAGAAACGGGTCTGAGTAGGGTCAGAAAGACCAGGAAGGCAGACGGCGAGCCTGGGTCTGAAAGTTCTAGGAGCATGCTAAACGGATGACCCAGGGCCGCAGAAGGGTCGTGGCTAGAGATGCCGAGCATCCGCTCATTCAAGCCCCTCGGGCTTACTCACACGCCAGCGGGGCGCAAAGGTGAGCCCAGGCGGAATCCTGGCGGGGACGGGACATCGTCCCGGAGCTCGACTCGGCCGGCGAAGCCAGGGGGCGCCCGCCCCGCACCCTCCCCAGGGACACGCGAGTCTGCTCGGGAATCTTTTCGGGGTCCTTCCGGGCTCACCCTCTGCGCGGGGCTCCCGGAGCAGGGGGGGCGACCTTCCGGTCTGCTCCTCGGGGCCGTCAGGGCGCGGTCGGCCTCAGGCCGCCAGAGCCCGCTCCCGTCTGTTCCCTGAGCTCGCAGCCCCGGGCCGGGGAGGGTGGGCGAACTGCGGCCTCGTCCCGGTTCTCACCGCCAGAACCCCAGTCCGGCGCTCCAGCGGCCTTGTCCCTGTGGTCAGATCTGAGTTCGAGTCCGGACTCTGTCGCGTGTCGGTAAGCAAGTGATTTGGTCTAACCTTCGGTTTTCTCCACGAAGGTGATACTGTGTCCCCACCACCTAGGGCGAGGCCCAGAAGTTAGTGGCATACCGAAGGTAAAGGGCTTGGCAAAACGCCAGGTGCTCAATAAATGCTCAATAAATAAACGCTGGCAGCCGGGAGCGGTGATTTCACGCTTGTAATCCCAGCACTTTGGGAGGCTGGAGTGCCGCTTGAGCCCAGGAATTCGAGATCAGCCTGGGCAACACGCGAGACCCTATATACATATATATGTATATATTTTTTTAATTGCTGACAATCTCTTTCTCCACGAGACTGCACGCTACTAGAGGACAAGACCCCAGCGCCTGGCACAAAGCCTGGCATGGAAGGAAGAAGAGCAGCGGCTGCCTAAGACTCTCAAGCTCAGGGGTGGCGAGGGAGTGCAGAGCTACAGATGCGGAAATCCGAGACAATCCCGGAGCTGAAGGCCTTGAAAGGAGAGGTGAGGATGCGGCTGGGGGGCTGCGGTGCCCGGGGAGACCAGCGTATCCGCCTGCTCTGCACAGGCCCGAGTCACCCCTCCTACGGGTTTTCCCCGGTGTTTCCATTGTGTCCTCTTGCCCGGTCTGTGAAGGAAAAAAAACAAAAGCCAAAAAAACACCTGTGAGCTCAAGACCCAGGCTGGTCTCGAACTCCTGGGCTCAAGCGGCATTCCAGCCTCCCAAAGTGCTGGGCGTCAGGGATCCCATGTGCTTACGGGCCTAAGGGGCTGCCGGGAGCCGATGGCTCCCCGCGTCCCTCGAGGCTGCGTTAGGAGCGAGCAGGGAAAACCGGGGTGAGGACGACCCTAGCCGTGCAAAAGGATCGGGCCAGAGTTGTCCCAAGAAGCCGCAACCGGCGGACGGAGGAGGAGCCGGGGCTCTGCCGGCCTGATGGCGGACAGGCAGAGCTGGGAGCTTCTCAGCCAAATTCCCGCCCTCTCCCAGCGTCCTGGGAGATCTAGGGCAGACCCCAAAGCGCAAGTTGCTGCAGCTACATCGGGGACAAAACCACAAAGGAGTGGCACCTAAACGGGCATTGCTTCCCGGGACCCTCGACGAGAGAGTGCGAAGGGGGCGTCACAGCGCCGCCCCGCGGCCGCGCATGTGGCCCCGAGCGGGGTGGGCGAGAGAGAAAGGGCCCGGCCCCCGGCGCTCACGGGGCGCCGGGGCTCCCGCCCCTGCTCCCCAGCAGGGGGCATGCTCTCCATAACCTCCACCCTCGCCCCCAGCACCCATCTGCGCCGACTTTCTGTGTGCGGGACGCCCAGCAGCCCAGCGAGGCAAAGCACCGGGCTAGACGAAGTCCTGGAATCTTGGCCCAGGCTGGGGCGGGGGGGGGGGAGTTGAGGAGTTGCGGGAAGGGGAGGGGTGCTGAGGGCCGACCTGTCCTCCAAAGCCCGCAGACTGCGGGAAACCCGGAGCTGTTCAACCGAGGTTTACGGTAAACACGTGTGAGTTGCCCTAGGGCGACCGAGGAAGGCGGCTGCCTGGCAGGGGAGGGGCACCCAACGCCAGGGAGGTCGTTGCCGTTCTCGAGCCTCAGCGTTCATCTCCACAATGGGAATGACGACTCCATCCCCGCCTGGCCAAGGGCTGGCGCTGGGCTCCCGGCGGAGGCGACTCCGGGACCAGACGAGCGCGGCGACAGCCTGGGGCACGGGATCCGCGGCCGGAAGGTCTCGGTGATGGGACTGGGGCACGCACGGCCAGAGCAGAGACAGCGAGCTCCCCATGTCCCCCGACCCTTCTTCGTGTTCCTGCGGGGCAACAGGATTCCTGGGCAGAGACAGAAAACCGGCTTCAGAGAGGGGAGAAGAAGGCGCCCTGAGGCGAGCAGAAAACGGGCCGCACTCAAGCATCCTGTCCTCCTCCCTCGCCCCGCTCCTCCCCGCCCCCCAGCTCTAGCTCCCTTTCCCCGTAGATCACTACGGAGCGGGGCATCACCCTGCTCTGAACTGTGAAAAAAACCGTCAGTTCTCTATTGTACTGGCTCTCTGACTTTGGCCAAAGTAAGGAAACCGTGTGGATATTGTGATGCAGTAATCAGATGATTTGACCAAACCAGATTTGGGTTCAAATTGTCGGAATTAATAACTCAAGTCTCTACTTGATTCTCCAAATGCAACTGTGGGTTCTGCTTCTTTCTCTCCTTGCTCATTGCCTCTGGTGTCTTCTCCTACACACACACACACACACACACACACACACACACACACACACACGTTTTCCAGATAAAAGGAGACTCAAGAGTCATTTCCTTCCAGAAAGATACCATTTTTCAGGTCCCGACTGAACTGGACTTTAGGCTGTTAATTAATGGAGGTGAGTGAAGAGATGAAATACAGCAAACTTGCCACCATGAAAAAGTCTGGAGGATGTGAAGAATAAAGGAGCTGGAAAAAGAAGGCAAGACTATGTATGGCAGCTGGGTTTTTAAATTTTCATTTTCAGGGGAAAATTGTTCTATATTTGGTCTAAGCAGCTACCACTACGGTAGCAGAGAGAAGGAATTGGGATGCGAAGTGAAGGCGCCAGAAGGCAATCGTGACTAACCATCAAGGGGTGGATTTTGTAACTGGGGCCCCCCAAGCAGGCAGAGCACAGGCGAGGGTGACAGGCAGTCCTGCGGTGGTGAGCTCACGCCAAGCATTCCCCGTAAGCTCACACTTCCCCATCCAGGGGCCTTCCTTCACCAAAAGAAGGCTGGGAACTAAATCCGGGTAGACTTGAAGGCGCATGACCTGCCTCATTATTCAGCTGTGCGAATAATTACACACTTGTTTTTCTGGGGAAGAAGACCAAAGATCCTATTTTTTGAAAGTATCAACTTGTTTTCCATTAGACAGTTGTTGTAACAAGTTCTTTCCGCGACATGTTATGTCTTTAGGAAGAGGTGCTTCAGATGGCGCGCACTAGCACAATTTTGTGGCTTTTAATTACTATTTTGTTCTTTTGGGGGGTTCAGAAGCTGGCGCCTGGGAGCGATTAGACCGTCTACCGGGCCCGCCGCAACCTCGCACACCGGCCACCAGGCGGCGCCGCAAAGCAAGCGCTGCCGCAGGAACTTCGGACTTGGCGGCCAGGAGACTTGTGTCCGTCGGTGGCGCGCCGAGGCTTCCAACAACCAGAGGCGGAGACAGAAAGCCGCCCCTTCCGACTTTTCAGAAAGGAGGAGAAAAAGAAAATGCAATGAAAGGACGGAACAGGGTCCTGAGGCGCAAAACTGTAAGACAGGGTGAGACGAAATGTGCGAGATGAAACTTCCTGTATTTGTTGTTGTAAGTTTACCAAGGCTTGATACAGCCAGAATCTAGACTTGATACGTCTACAATCCGACCTAGTTTCCCATTTCCGTGGTCGTAAAAACGTCGAATTCAGAGTCGGAATGAACCCTGAAGGCCGTCTGTTCCAACTTTCCACCCTCAGGATCGCTTTGCGGGTGTCAGTTGCCCATCAGACATGCATCACTGCTCAGCGCCTCGGCGTGTCCGGACAGTGTAAGTCAGGGAAAGTGGTTTCAAATGTATTCGTGGCAAGGACACCTTTGGGTTTCTGTAGTTTTTCTTTCAAGCAGCGAGGAAAAGCTCGTTTAGCTGCTGTCCAATGAACAGTCCTAACATCCCCGTGCATGGGTTAGGGAGCGGGTATTATACGTGGGGTGTGGACCCGTTCAGTCCATCGACTGCGTCAAGTGCCGAGTGGCTGCCAAGAGCAGGCGCCAGACACTTCGAGGAAGAGCGGAGGAAAGACCGGCCGGGCTCTCGCGCCGAGGTATTTGCATTCGCGCGTTTGAAAATTGACCTCGGACAAGAGGGGACGAAGCGCCGGAACCGGCACTTGCACACGGGATGGCGTGGGGGACCCACTTCTCCCTCAGAGGCCAGACGCCTTCTGTCTTCCCGCGGTTCGTCCCCGCCTCGGTCCCTCGCCCCGCGGTTCCCATCAGCGGCCGCCCGTGCGCACCCGGGGCCGCGCCGCCGCCGCGCCGCCCTGGGACCCCGCCCCCAGCCGGGCGGTCCCGGGCGCCCGGAGCTCCCCGGCCCGGCCTTCTGATTGGCTGTTGCTAGGTGACGTCGTCCGCGCTCACGTGACAAGTGTTAAATGCCCACCCTGCAGGAGCCCGCCTGGCAGACAATCGTAAAGCCGCTCGGGGCCGCTCACCCGCTCCCGCCTCCCGGAGCCCGACCCGGCCCCGCCGCCCCTGCCCCTGCCCCGCCCGCCCCCGCCGGAGCCCGCGCCGGGCGAGGAGCCGCGCGGGCCGAGAGGCCGAGAGAGGATGCGGCCGGCGGCAGCTGTCCCGAGCAGCGCGCGGTGACCGCCTCCCCCGAGGAGGAGGCGCCTCGACGGGTGCCTCCTTTTTGTTTTTCTCCCCCACCCCCTCCCCCGTAATTACATTGGCTGCTGGAGGGGACCGGGAGAGACGGAGGAGGCGCCTCGCTTCCCCCGCGCGCCCGCCACCCCTGCTCTTTCCCGTCCTGGACCAGGATGACTGGAGTCTTTGACAGTCTGGTGGCTGATATGCACTCAACCCAGATCACGGCCTCCAGCACGTACCACCAGCACCAGCAGCCCCCGAGCGGTGGCGGCGCCGGCCCGGGCGGCGGCGGCGGCGGCAGCAACAGCAGCCTCCACAAGCCCCAGGAGTCGCCCACCCTCCCGGTGTCCACAGCCACCGACAGCAGCTACTACACCAACCAGCAGCACCCGGCGGGCGGCGGCGGCGGGGGCTCGCCCTACGCGCACATGGGCTCCTACCAGTACCACGCCGGCGGCCTCAGCAGCGTCCCTTACTCCGCCAAGAGCGGCTACGACCTGGGCTACACCGCCGCCTACACCTCCTACGCGCCCTACGGGACCAGTTCGTCCCCAGCCAACAACGAGCCTGGTATGCATGACGCTGGCGCCAAGAGTGCCAGGTCGGGCTGGTCACTGGGATGGATGGGCACACGTGTTTGGGGAGGTGGCTGTCCCTAGCGCCGGATGTTCACACTGCCGGCCCACCGCCTGCTCGCGCCCCTTACCTTCCCCAACCTCCAGGCCACCTCGGGCCACCGGGTACGGCCCTCGGCGCTCAGCTCGCGGGTCCTGGCAGCCTGGGGCCGAGTGGGCGCGGTGCACGCTGCCTACGTGCGTCTCCGCGCCACACGCTTCTTTCTCTTGGGTGTGCATTTGTCTTCCCCTTCCCTGGAGGGTCCCGTGCCTGGGTTCGCTGCCTGCCCGCGCGTGGCGAAGTCGCGCCCATCTCCGTGAACCCGCCTCCTGGCTCAGGCCGAGTCCCCCGCCGGGCCTCCCAGGCGGGCGGGAACTCTGGGACCCCTAGGTTGCGCGGTTCTCACGATTCCGTTTCGCTGCAGAGAAGGAGGACTTGGAGCCTGAAATCCGGATAGTGAACGGGAAGCCAAAGAAAGTCCGGAAACCCCGCACCATCTACTCCAGTTTCCAGCTGGCAGCTCTTCAGCGGCGTTTCCAAAAGACTCAGTACCTGGCACTGCCCGAGCGAGCCGAGCTGGCGGCGTCTCTGGGCCTCACCCAGACTCAGGTGGGGCTCGCGCCCTGGCCTAGGACGGCTGGGGAGCAGGCGGGTTCAGGACCTTGTTTTTTAGCGTGTGTGTTACGGAGTTTTAAGGATGTCTAGGCCCGCGCCTGGGGCGGCCTCAGCTTCTAGGCCCCATGCTGAAAACCCCGAGGGGCCGCCGCGTGGGAGGGAAGGAAAGGGACCCGGTGGGCAGAAAGCCTCGCATCTCTAGCTACTGATTAAGCGGGTGAAATGTCTGGCCCTCCTGACCCCCTCCCGCTGTCACCGTCACCTCGGTGCACACACATCAGCAGTCTTGGCCCTTTTGAGATGACCTCCCGGTAGAGCAGGAACCAGTAGAGCCTCCGAGGCCGCCGCACGCGATCCGATGACCCGCCCGGGGTGCTCGGCGCCCACCGCCAGCCGGCGGCCGTGCTCTGCTCTCCGCCCTCTCCTCGCCTCCCTCCTCCCCTGCCCCAGGCCCAGGCGCCTCCACTAACGCTCGGGTCCCTTTTCCGCAAAGGTCAAAATCTGGTTCCAGAACCGCCGGTCCAAGTTCAAGAAGATGTGGAAGAGCGGCGAGATCCCCTCGGAGCAGCACCCCGGGGCCAGCGCTTCGCCGCCCTGCGCTTCGCCGCCCGTCTCGGCGCCGGCCTCCTGGGACTTCGGTGCGCCGCAGCGCATGGCGGGCGGCGGCGGCCCGGGCAGCGGCGGCAGCGGCGCGGGCAGCTCGGGCTCCAGCCCCAGCAGCGCGGCCTCGGCTTTTCTGGGCAACTACCCGTGGTACCACCAGGCCTCGGGCTCCGCCTCGCACCTGCAGGCCACGGCGCCGCTGCTGCACCCCAGCCAGACGCCGCAGCCGCATCACCACCACCACCACCACGGCGGCGGGGGCGCCCGGTGAGCGCGGGGACGATTTTCTAATCCCAGGGAGGACGCGCCAGAGACTGAGAGAGCAGAGACCGGCGATCCTCAGTGTTCGCCCCCAGCCGGGGGTCCCTTCCACTGGCCCGCTGCCGCCCCCACCTCTCCTGGAGGTTGCGACAAGGGATGGCCCGCCCTAGGCCCTGCTCCCTCCCGCGCCCACCGCGCGGCCGGCGACGGGAGGCGACTCCTCGCCACGCGGGCTCCCGCGGGAAAGCCGGACCGCGGCACGGCGAGGGTCTCCCCCCACGCCCGCATTTCCGACCCGAGCCCCAGCTCCGGGCCGTTTCGAGCCCCGCCTCGGACTTGCCTCCCCGCCCCTCCCCGCCGGGCGAGTCCGTCCGGCGCCGTCCTCGCCCGGGCGGAGAGCCGGGTCCAGAGCGGGACGCGGCCCCGCCCGCGAGGCTTCCCCGGCGCTCAGAGGCTCCTTTCTCCTCGCCCGCCCCCGGGCTCCGCGCTAGTCCGCTTCGGTTATTGACCTCCGGGGTCCCGCCTGCCCGCCCTCCCCCACGCCCCCCCTTGACCCAGGCGGCCCCGCCGCGTTTTTGCGCCCTGCTGTTCTCAACCCGCGGAGCCCCCTCCCCCGCCCGCGCGCTCCCGCAGGGGCGCCTCCCCTTAGGTCTCCCCCCGTCCGTCACCAGTGGAGTTTTTTTATTTTTATTTTTTTAAAAGTTTAGGTGCCTTTGCGGATGACCTCATTTTGATGTTGGGAAAAATGGTTTTTTAATATGTGAACACTGCAAAAAAAATGTGTTTAAATTATCTTTTTTAAAACCTATTCAGGATTATTAGCCTGGACTTGGACACAGAGTTTGTAAATAAAGGTGTCTGTGCGGATTCTCCCACTGATTTATTTGTATAAAAACACCCATCTTTTCAGACTTTTTTGTAAACCCCCCAGTTGTGAAAACTGCGGTTCAGCATTGACCTCAGCGATCCCTCCGCTTTATTTTTTTCCTTTGAAAAAAATTTGTCAGTTAAATTAAGCTACTGATTTGGATTTGTTTTATTTTATCCTAAAGTCTTTGTTGTTGAAATGAAAGGTATTTTGGGGTTATTTATTATGAAAACAACATGCTCTTAATGTTGATTTTACAATATGAAGAGATTATTTAAATAAATTATTGTTTTCATCGGATGTGTGCGCTTTTTCCTTGGTGCCAGGGTTCGCTCGGTCACGTGCTCAGAGCTCCCAGGCCGGGAAGCTGGTCACCGAGAGCGACATTTACATCTCGCAGAGGCTGCGACGCCCCGAGGTGCGGCAAAGCGAGGACAGCCGCGCTCGGCGAGGCCGCCGCCGAGGTTCACGCGCCGCCCCCGCCCGAGTCCCCGCGCGGGTTCGCCAGCGGGCAGCGCGGTGACTCAGCGCAGAGCCGCTCTGGCCTCCGCCTGCCCCGGCCCTCCGGCGCCGGCGCCACCGCCCCCGCGCCCGCCAAGCCGGCCGCGCTGTGCATACGAGCCGCCGCGGGGGACCTGCTGTCCCAGGCCTCAGCTCTGCCTCTGCCTGGGGGCAAGACCCCTGCAGTGGACCCTGCCCTCCGTGTGCCCCCAACGATGGCTGGCTGAACCCAGGACTCTGTGAGTCACCTTCGGGAGACACGGTTGGCTGCTCTGGAATGCAGGGCCACCCCTAAGGCACAGGACCGCGCTAGCACACATACAATCACTCAGTGACGAACACTTGCACGGGCCCGTCTACACTAGCGCACACTCTCACCCACACACCGGTTCACACTCACACTCATGCTCTCAGATATTCTCACATAGGTACACACACAATGGCACTCGAACACCCTCACTGTCACACACTCACACATACACAATACTGACACTAACTCATGCACACACATTCACACCCTCACTCACTGATATACACGTTCACATATGCACCCTCATGTACACACGCACAGAGACTGAGGCGCACCTCTATGAGAGTGGCATCCTCACACTGTTGGAGGGGAAAGGTTCACGCATCATTCAGCCCTGCTTTCTACCTTGGGCCGGACACAGCCAGCTTCCAGCTTTGGAAGTGACTCCATTTTCTGGCATTCCCTGCAAAGGGCAGGGGTTGGTGGTTAATGCAGGCTGAACTAAAAGTCCCTTTTCCTGAAGGCACTGGAGCCGGCAGATGGAAGCTTCCTGGCCTCAATCTCTGACGGTGTGACCTTGGGCAACCCATTTAACCTCTCTGTGTTACAATTTGCAGATCCATAAGATAGGAGAAATAATAACAGCTTTGGCTCAGAGCTGTGAGCATTTAATGAGGCAGTGATGCAACACAGTGTCTGGCACAGGTAAGTGCGCGATGCATTTTATCTATTTTGCATGTAGCATTACTGTTTTGTCACAGAGCCCCCAAACAGAGAAGCTTTCCTTTTGCCTGTGATTATGAAACTCAGAAATACCGGAGCTCTTTCCCACCTCACCTTATGCGGAAGAGCAGCATCCTGGGACCGCAAGCTCCAGCTTCTTCCTGCACGGAGCCTGAATCGCAGCCATGCCCTCTGAAGGGCCCCTCCTCCACTGAATAGGAGACTGGACACAGGCCAAGGAGCCCTACATGCCAGGTCCAGGCTCCTGTCTCCTCTGGAAGGGCTATGCAGGCCATCATGCTGTGTGTCTTCTTCAACTCACTCAGCTGCCAAAAACAGACACGGGGCGGAGGGGACTTTCTGGGCTCTGTGGCATCATCCTGAGGGAACCCTGACGTTTCCAGGCAGATTGTTTCAGGGCCTGCTCTGAGTCTGACTTACAACAGAGTGTGGCTCACAGAATCGGGCCTCTGGGAAAAGGCAATGAGGCTACGCAATCCAGATCCTGTTGAATTTTTGCATTGTTCTCCCAGGCTATGGAGGCCCGATCTGAAGCCCGTTGACCCGAGGTCCTGGGTTTCCCTCAGCAACCGCTGCCTGGCAGACCCCCATCCCTGTCCACCCCCCGCCCCCCAGCTCCGAATTCTTCGGGGCTTTTTGAGCGCCAGTAGCTGGTGCCAGCTTTCCTCCTGAGGCGGACGGCGCCCTCCCCTCCTCTGCGCGCATTCCCCTCCCCCCCTCCCGAAACCAGCGGGGAGAGACGGGGCAGTAAATTGGCTGGTGTCGAGGATCTGCAGCAGACAAGATGATTAAGAGGCCTGCGCCGGAGCGCCCGGGGCAGGGAATGTCAGCCCAAGTTGGAATCACGCAACAGGCCTTGGCATGAGCCGAGCCTGGGAGTCGGGAGGGCGGGCGGCCCCAGCTCCGGGGTGGGCCGAGGCCCCACAGGCTCCCCGGAGTCGCCGAACCTGGCACGCAGCGGCGGCGGGGTCGGGCCGGGCCGCGGCGCGCCTTTCCGCGGGCGCAGGGGACCGGGGGAAAGGGGGGGTTTCCGCAGACGAGGAGAAGGGATCCCAACGACGCGCCCGGGTCCCAGAAGTGAGGGGGCGGGGGGGGAGGGGCGGGCGAGGGGAGAAACAAAGCCCGGGCTCGGAGAGGCGGGGGCCGGCTCCAGCCCCGCCGGGGGCGACGCGCTGGCGAGCCTTTCTCAGTCCCGGCCCGCCGGGCCTGGGATCAGCCCGCCGCCACGCAGACACGCTCCCCCCGCGCGCCGCTGCGCGCCCCGAAGCACGAATGAAAAATGGAAATGGGAAGCGGCGATCTCGGCTCCCCACGCCGGGAAACCAGCCGCCCTCGGAACACTCATAAATCTCCATTGTAATCTCCTTCCATTTGCTCGCGTGAAATATCAGGCCAGAGACAGGATATGACAAGCGCTGGGAAGCGGGGGGAGGGAAGCCGAGAGCGAGCGGCGCCTGGCCCCCTCCGCTCCACCCCCCGGCCGGGCGGGCTCCCCGAACCCAGGCGGGGCGCGGGCTCTGAGCTCCAGCGCCGACTGCGGGCCGCCCAGGCGCTCCCGCGCCCCTCCCCGCCAGCCCCCGCCTCCCTCTCGGCCCCCACCCCGCGCGCGCTCGGCCCACAGCCCCCTCGCCCCGGGCGCGGCGCCCCGCTGGGCGCAGACCACCCCCTCCTCCCGCTGCCCCGAATTCCCGCCGCCGGCCCCCGCGGGCCCGGGGCTGGGGCGGGCCGAACAGAAGGGGATGGATCCCAGGCCTAATCAGCCCTGCCGCAATGTGGGACCGTTTAGGAGGCTTCCCCTCCGTCTTCTTTCGGGAACACTTGTGAAAATCGTGAATATCCGTCCTGTGTTACGATTTCCGAGACCGATGGGGCGAGTTTGGAAGTATCAAGTTTGGTGGGCGCGGAGAGAGCGCGGGAAGGCTGCAACTTTGTTTACAAACAGTTGTGTAATAAAAAGCGAGGGTGGCGGCGGGGGGGGGGAGAGGGGCCGAGAGAGAAGCTCCAAAGTGGCTAAATGCTCCCCTCCGCCGTTGAGAGGCCCCCACGCCCCGAGGAGAACAATATCGGGGAGCAGAAAGCCCCCTGTCTTTCAAAAGTTCTTTCAGACAGTCAATTCCGGGCGCAGCTTCCCTCCCCCTCGCCCTCGCTCGAGAGTCCCCAGCCCGCTCCTTTCTCTCCAGGGAACAGCGACCACCAGTGGCTTTAACCTGTTTAGGGTCACAGACTCCTTAGAGAATGAAGTTACAGATCCTGTCCTCCTCCTAAAACACAGCTTCGGGGTCCGCAGTCCTGGAAGCGGTTGAGTGAGCTGCGATCCTGGGGGCCGCGTCGCACGCGTCCTTGGCGCCAGGGAACTAGGTTCTGCGGAGACCGGCGGCCTCTGGCAGGGTCCTGACATCAAAAGCAGCCCCAAGGAAGCCTCCCCCTGCCGGTCCCCCTCCCTCCCCCTACCCCCCCCCGCCCGCCATCAGCCGAGCAAGTCACTCCCCCCCCCCACCCACACACACAGCCGCCGGCGGATGCGGAGGCCCCACATCCCTGCGAACACCGCTCACCCCGGGCGGGAGCTCCCCTCGCGGGGACTGGTTTGGCATGATTGCCACATTACAAGATGTTACATTCCGCCCTGAGGCCTGGGGCGGGCGGACTGGCGGGCGGGGCGGGGCGGAGCGGGTGGGACCGTCGGTTTCAGGGAGAGAGCCGGCAGGACCCGGCGGAGCGACCGCCCGGCGCCTCCACCTGAGAACAGACCAGTCTCCAGACAGACCCCTCCTCCCGGGCCGCTCCGACTCCGGCTCCCCGCTCGGCCTCCGGACCGGAGCGCAAACACGGCAGCGCGCAGCCGCTTGCGGGCCGCACGGCCGCGCTCCCGGACTCCCTGGAGCCCCGCTTGCGGGGTTCCCTAGCCGGGTCGGGCGCAGAGTGGGAGAAGCTGGAGAGTGGGCCCGCGACGGGGGCCGGGGCTGCAGGAGGGAAGGACAGCTTGAGGAGGACAGCTTGAGGGAAGGAGCGCGAGGGCGAAGGGAGGATGAACCTGGAGCGCGCGGGGCCGTCCCGGGGGCAGCCGGGGACCCGCACCGAGCAAACATGGCGGCTCTCCACGCTCCCGCCCTCCCCCCTACTGTGGCCCAGGGGTCTCGCACACCCGGGAGGGGAAAGCGTCGCTCCCGAAACAACGGGGACTTTCGGCCAGAGAGCTCGCCCGAGTCCCGGCCGCTGCGCGCCGCGGGCGGCCTCTCCCGCCGCGCACCTCCGCGCTCCCCCGCCGCAGGGGCAGCCCCCCGCCCCGCCCTCCTGCGCGGGCCTGGCCTCGGCTTCTTAAAGTCGCAGGGTGTCGCGGTTCCCGAGAGAAGCACCGCCCAAGCAGGGAGTGCATGTTTGGGGTTGGGGGGAGACGCTGTCTCCGGGCGGTGGAGACAAAAGAAGAGCCTAGGCGGTCGCGGGGCGGGCCGGGGGGAACCCTGAGTCCTTCCCTCCTCGTCCCACCTCCCAAGCCTCCAAATAACAGGCTCGCATCCGCCTGGGCGGCCCCTGGCACTCTACCCTGAGGTGGGCACCGACGGGCACCAACACCTCAGTCAGCCCGCTCTCCCACACCCGCCAGCCCCTCCCCCCCACCCCCCCCCTCGGCCGGCCCGCTCGTCCCAGGGCCCCGTCGGGCTGCTCTGTGGAGAGGGGCTGCAAAGATCTGAGAATGGGGCTGCTGGCAAGAGGAAGGGAGAGCGGGAAAGAAAACGAAAGGTGGAGGTGGCGGCGGCGGCGGCGGCGGCAGGAGGGGGGCTCCGGCCCAGTCACTGTCTTCCTCGGTGCTCGGTTTAGGGTGGGGGGCAGGGGGACCAGGGCCTCCTGGGCATCCAAGCCGGGAAAGCAAGCCACGCGGGGAAAGGGATTCTCTCCTCGACACGGTCACAGGGAGGACAGTGAAAATGTGCCTTGGGTGGCCAATCTCCTCATTTGCCCCTATTAAAAGAAAAAGCCCAAGAAATTCAATTAAAGCCACCCTGGCCAAGGCTCTATTTGAGGCATGAATGTCTCCCCTAAAGCTGCAGCAATCATGTGGCATTAGACACTTCCGGAATCCTATAGCCAACCTGAAAAATCCCAGACCCCCTTTTTCCCTAATTTTTGCTCTGATCTGTAATTTTATCCACATTTGCACTAGTTTGAGCATTCTGGCTCTCCCATCTGAAAGCCTGCAATTACTATATAATTCTTCGCAATTTCAGATGTCCTAATATGGACTGTAATTTTTGCGCAAGACAATTTCCTGCTATTTCAAGCATCAACATTGTCAAAGTTGTATGTACATAATAAATGGGAATATCAATGCATAGTTTTTAGCATAACATCTTGACTCCTCGATAATTATATCCGTTCGGAGCCTACGCAGAATTAGCCTGAATTGCATGGTAACTGCTGCTGCTTTAAAATTTTTAAAAATTACTCATAATTTTCCCAAAGATTACCAAGATCTCGAGTGCACAATGTCATCAGCGTAATGAAGAGTAAACATTTATGCTAATAATCTGCAATTTTTTTCATCAGCTATAAAGACAGAGGCTATATAGCCGAAAATTTCAGTCCTATTCTGCAAGCGCAGCGCTGCAAAAAGCCTGCGGCGCTCGGAGGCGCCTGGTCCTGGGGACCTCTTTCCACTCTTTACTCTCAAGATAGGAGGATGGGGCCGAGGGATTCTTTTTGGTTTTCTGGTTTTGTTTTGCTCTGGTTTGGTCGGTTTTGTATTTTTTCTATTTTTCCTTTTTTTACCTTTTTTTGCTTTTTTGCCATTTCTTTCCGGTTATTCTCCCAGCCAAAAGCTGCCTTCGACCCTTTTGATTTGATGTAGAAAAGAGTGTGTGTCCAGATTATCTGAAATTGACACTGAAGAAGGTAAGGGTGGAAACCGGTTTCAGTTTTCAGAGGGTTGGAAGGCTGCGCTGCGCCCGCCGCCGCGGCTCCCGCTCCGGGAGTAGGAGGGTGGGGGAGTGATTATGTATGCACCAGCTAATTCTTCCATCAAAACTTCTTGTCAGCGATGTCAGGATTATTTTTTTTTTCCTTTTTATAAAAACACTTGATGTTTCAGGAAGTGTTAATCCCCGAAGATTGGGGGATGAGGGAGGGGGTAGGGAGCGGTGGGTGGGGGGTGACATGTTTCTTGAGCCTGGGGGCCTTCCCTTTTAGAGCCGTTTGCCTGTCTACGCTGGAGTTGGGGTTTGTTGTGGAGCTGGGACCGGAGGAGGATTTCTTTGAGGCATGAGAGGGAGGGACCCTCGCCCTCTGGACTGCATTTGATGGAGGTTCCTATGGCCATGTGGGATGGAGAGCAGAAAAGTTTGCTTTAGCCTCTAATTTCAAAGGTGTTTAACCCGGGCGGTGGGATGACAAAAACCAGAGAGTTGCGAAATCGGTTTGTAAAGGATACAGAAAGAAAGAGATGGATACCAGGATAAAGATTTAAAGCCGGCAAGCCTGGGTTGCTTCTTTCCTCCCAATTTTTCTTGATCTAGAATCTCAGGTTCTACTTCTAAGCCCTCAGACCGATCTTTCCTTGGGTGACGGAAGTGGACAATTTCTTCAAGGGGAGAGATCCAGTCAATTTCTACCTCAAATGACTCTCTATGAATAAATTCACACTTCTGTGCATATGGGTGGGGAGGAGGATTTTAAAACTTTCTGTGGCTCTAAAAACGAGTCCAGAATCAGGAAACCTGGAGAGCCATCTCAACCCAGCCCAGGTGCAGATTCCCGGAAGAAAGAAATAAAAATAAAACATAATGATCTGCAAGGGGAAGCTGTGAACTATAAATATGTTTCCAGTTCTACATTTTAAAAATATTGCCTAGATTTAGGATGTGAGTTCTTCCACAATTAGACTACCGCTCACCGGGCTACCCAGCCCCTCCAGGCTCAGGAAAGCCAAGACCAGTAAGGAGGGGGCTGGGGACTGTTGCTTCTGTCCCCACCCCCACCCCTACCCCAACCCCAACCCCAACCCCATTTTAGAGCTAGTGTGTGTGATAGAAGATATTAAAGGGGTATCTGTTGTTTGGCAATTTTGCTAAGTCTGTCTTCATTACTCTGCTGCTGTGCATTTGCTAATTTGGAGGCCCGGCCATTGACAAGCTTGCTCCATACACCTGCAAGCAATTTGCCGGCTCCGGTACTGGAGAATTGCAGAGATGGCAGCTCGCACCTATTTGATTTTTTTTTCCTTTTCTCAATGCACAGCAAATTTGGCTTTCAGTGCGTTATCTCTTTTGTTAATGCAAAAAGATTCCCTGGGCGAAAAAATTGCTCATAATTACCAGAGAGATGGGGAAACTGCATTAGAATAAATAAACCTGAAATTACTGTAATTATGTTGTGTTTGATGGGCCCGGCTTGTAATCAAGAAGAGAATACAGTGAAATGATGCTGACCCTCTTGGGTTTGCAGCTGTACGCGCACTTTGGGGTCTTTTTTTGCAGAAAAGAGTCATTTTGATAATCATTAAGCTGTGTGTAACCTATTTCAGAAGTGTTTTAAAATGAGGTTCACATTTTTTGAACAAGGGGGAAAAAATCCCAAAATTGCATTTTGCCATTACAGACTCATACATAAGGAAAGGTTGTGTTTTCTAAGTGACAATTGTTAAGACATAATATTCGAAATCAGTATTTAATCATTATAATGAGGTATTGTTTAAATATAACCACCTTTAGATTATTCATAGTTTAATTAATATACTCATTATGAAAATCTTTGAATCAGATATTTGATGAACTACTTGTCAGTAACAAGGCAGCATTAATTAGGCCTATATTGAGATTAACATTTTTTAAAAGTACAACCGCTTATAATTATAATAGAGCCTAACTAAAGACCGCCTTCGTTGAGCTAAAACTAATAATTTCTCTATTTGAACTGTTAGCAAGAGATTATTAAATTAGTATAAGCTAATATCTCAAAGCAGTACAATCCGCTTGACCAAACAGATTTTGCCTGTGGCTTGAGGCGTTGGGCCCTAGCTGTCGTCTGGGGGACCCGAGTCAGATGCGTGAGGGAAATATCCCCACTAGCGAAGACACATCACCCAGGGGAAACCGAACCTAGGAAGCACCCTGCCCCCGCGCCGGAGCCTAGCCTGCAAAATCGGTTCCCTCTCTCGGCCCTGCGGCCGTCGGACTACCACACCCTGGTCTCTGAGGTCGGATCTCCCCCCTTAGCGCTCAGGGCTCTAGGGGCCGCCGGGAGAGGAAACGTCCCCCTTTCGGGAGGGTAAGGGGCCGCGAGGTCCCCGGCTTCGCCCTCCACCGCCTCCCCGGCTTCCGCCATCACCCCGCGCCCCTCCCCCAAGGCCCGCCACTTCCTCCTCCCCTTCCCAAAGGGCGTCGGAAGAGCCCAGCGCATCTGATCTTTCACCAGCACCAATTGAAAAATGGGTGCTTGTCACAACACAGATCACCGCCTTCCGGGCTCTGCTCCCCAGCGCGCGCCTGAAAGGGCTCCCCAAAGGTGGAGGACCACCCCCCGCGGGCAGCAGCGTCGGAAGGCGGGTGCGGGAGAAGGAATCGCGCAAAGC
This sequence comes from Cephalopachus bancanus, assembly GCA_027257055.1. Lineage (NCBI taxonomy): Eukaryota > Metazoa > Chordata > Mammalia > Primates > Tarsiidae > Cephalopachus > Cephalopachus bancanus. Next base: position 2,655,815 of record JAPVLO010000122.1, on the reverse strand, counting down.
AGCCGCGAGGGTCCGGGCCCGCAGTTTTCGCGAGCTGTCTGGTCTGGGCTGCGGGGTCCGGGGATGGGCTGGGGTGCGGGGCCACGATGAGAAAGGAACCCATCTGCTTCCAGCCCCTCGGAGTCCGCGTTCTCTGGGACGAACTGACCCGAGCGCTTCGCTGGAGGTGCCCCCCGAGGGCCGGGGTGATGTGGGGTGGTGTGCTTGACTCTGACCAGCATTCGGGTTCGGAGCCAGCCACCCTTCCGTTGGCACCTCCATTTCTCGGAGGCACAGAGAAAAGTCCAGCTTCATCAGGCAGGAGCCAGCCTTTCTCAGCGTGGAGGGGCCAGGGTGGCTCCGCGAGACTGTGCCCTGTCCCCCGGAGCGCACTGATTGATTATGGGGTAGCCTGACAGACGTGTTCTTCCGGCCCCTGCCTGGCGTCTGGCCGCGTCTTTTCCGCGACGGAATCCAGCGCCTCGGGGCCCGCAAAAGCCGGGAGGCCAGATCCGGATGGAGGCGAGAGGGCGAAGCAGCGTGTCTTTGCTTCCAGGCCTCCAGGAGGCCTCCTGAGAGGTGGCTGGGCGTGGGAAGAACTACAACCTGCCAGGCCGTCTGACTTTGAACTCTGCCTTCGTCTGTCAGCGGGTCTTCACTGTCCTTTCGGTTCCTGGGCCTCAGCTCTGACCTGCTGCACCTGTTCCTGGAACCCCTTCCCAGGGATCCCCGCCAGGCACTCTCTCCCCACCCCCAGCTCAGCGAGGGATCAGACACCTCGGGGATCCCAGGACCAAGGAAGAGGAACAGGTCCAATGAGGTGCCTGCCAGGCCTCTCGCGACATGCCGGTGTGTCTGAGGTCGAGCACCCCACTCTGTCCCCCAGAAGTCATTGCCCCTGCTGCTGCCTGTCTCCAGAGGTGAGAATACGGCTGGGCCTCCCGGCATCCCCTCACACAGCACACGGCACAGCAGCTCTTTCTCGAAATCATAATTTTACTGTCTCAAAGAAACTTTATAACTTATTTACAAAGTTTTTTTTCCCCCAAGATACAAAGCAATAAGTTAACATTCTCAATATAAAACTAAACTTTGACATAGAGAACACAAAACACGGTTGATTTCAATTGATCACATCTTCCAAATTTCACAAGAAAATGTCAAGATTCTCATTTCACAAAGCATGGGGTTTTACAGCCACATACAACGGAACGCAAAAGGGCTAAGTTTGTGCAACATGTTTACAGAACAATAATAATAACAATAATAATAACAATATGTACAGCGAGTAGATCCTGCCCTGGAGACTGTGCATTCGGGGTGGTGACTGGCGCTATTCTGTGCTCGAGCCTCTGGGGATGGCTGTAAAGCGGATTCTGTCTTACTCTAAAGCCCGCTGGAACTGGGGCGTTTGCACATGCCTGCCTGTCTTCTCTCTGCTGCCCACCAGTCCTCTCTCTCTTTCTACCCAAGGAGGACGTTCCTTCTGGTCCAGGCAAAGCAACCAAGAGCTCCTCCGGAGATGAGAAAATCGCGTTGGCTTCATTTATCTGTCTTTTCTTTTTAAAAATTTTTAAAAATAATACGAGACATGTAAAAAAAAAAAAAATGCAAACCGTTTGGCTCCAAATTCTCCACACCAGCGAAGTACAAAAGTGACTGTATAAATTAAAAATCACCACGTCCTCATTCGGTTTTTCCCGATGCGTTGAAAGTAAACTGCGTTTGAACAGCGTTCCTCACGCCCCACAGAACCACCAAGTGGGCAAACAGCCTCAGGCGAAGTCCGTTTCTCAATAAATAAAGCCCCCTCCCCTCCAATTTCCCCCAGTCCCCAAACAAGCTACACAGAGGGTCGGGCAAAACGGCCCAGGCTCTGGAGATGGGCGGCCGGGCAGGACCCGCGCCGCGCGGACCTGGTGGCTCTGCAGAGGCCGCAGAGGGAGGACGGCGGACTGACGAGGACTTGACTTTATCAGCTCAAGGACAGAGCAAAAGGAGACAGGAGACTGACAACAGAAGAGAGCTCTTGCTTTTTCTACATTGTTTTGTAGGGTGTTGGTTTTTTTCCTTTTTCTTTTTCCTGATAGTCCCGCAAAGCTGAGGGTCGGCGGGCGGGTCGAGCGGGTGTGTGCTGCTGCTCTCGCTCGTCTCGGGTGGCTGTGCCTGCCCTCCGAGGCCACTCTCCGCCGTCGCTGCTCGGCCCAGGCCGGGGTTCTGGCTAGACTGCGGGCGCCGGGAAGTCGCTGGGCCGGACCTGGCAGGGCTCCGGGGAGGCGGAGGCGCGTCCTGCCTTCACTGTTCCTTCTTCCCTCGGGCCCTTCTTTTCCGGACGGGGTGGATGGACCTGGAGGCGGGAGGGGCCCGGGCCGGGGGGGACGGGAAGGAGGCGGCGGAGGCGGGCGGGCAGCCTCACATCAGTTGGGGTTGCTGCATAGCTTCTTGATGCGCCGAAGGGTACCACGACGTGTAGCTGGGAATATAGGAGCCCGCGTTTCCGCCCGAGCCCTTCCCGGATGAGGAGTTAGGGTTCCAGCCCGGCGGCACGGGTGGGGACCCCGCGGACAGGGCCCGGCCGTTGGCCAGCGCGCTGCCCTCCAGAGCGGCCCCGCCCTGCTTCATCAGCTTCTTGAACTTGGAGCGCTTGTTTTGGAACCAGATCTTGACCTGCAAGAGCGGACAACAACGTGACTCCGGCTGGGACCACTGAGCCTGCCGAGGCCGCGGGGAGGAAAAGGGGGACCGCAGGACAGCAGCCACAGGAGCCCGAGGAGCAGAGCCCCCCGCCCTGCCCCGATAGCCCTTCCCCAGTGAGAGCCAAAGGCTCCAAGGCCAGACTGCCCGCCACCGGCCCACAGGGACAGCTCTCAGGGAGCCGGGAGGAGTGGTGGGGAGGGGCACGCAGGGATCCAGGCTCGAGCCTGCCAGGGGCTCAGTCCGACCGCGGCTACCGTCTGCTGCGGAAGACAGCGCCTGCACAACACCGAGCCAGCCATTCCAATAACATCAATAAAAGAATCCAAAACCTAGGAGGGAGTGGAGGAAATTTATTTGCAATGTCACCCAACCTCTCTTTGCGCCATCCTTTCTGCCCGGGTGTAAGTTGGCGAACGACTAAGGAGGCCTCGCGGTTTTGGCGAACTTTTCTTTGGACTCAAACCAACGTTCCCCTAGGGTCTGCTTGCCCCCCCCCCCCCGCAGCTCTGCGCCAGATCCCGGACTGGACGTTGGGAACCCGCGCTGGCCGCGGTCGGAACGCCCATGGACTCCCCGGAGCCTTAGAAAAATCCGGCAGGAAGGTCTCTTTTTCCTCCAGGTTCTGGGACTTGGGAGGTGAAAGGCTTAAGAGAGGCTTTCCCCCAACACACACACACACCGTGAGGAGGAGGAGGAGGGAGACCGAGGCAGGCGCGGGCCCGGGCCCCGGAGTGATTAGCCACACACTTTCAAGGCAAAGGAGGGATTAAGCCCCGAGTCTATTGTTCCAGTTGTTCGGGCACGTGTGACCTCAGAGTCCCCAAACAAAACGTCTGGGGAAATCCTTCCTGCGCCCTAATCAGATTGTCCAGGGACCGAGGGGACCGGGCGGCAGGCGGCTCGGGACACGGAGAGCAGCGACAGCGCTAGGGCGGAGGGAACGAGGGAGGAAGGAAAGACGCCGGGAGCCAGGGGCGGACGCGAACACACACAGCCGCGCCCGACCCTGAGGCCCCGCGAGCGAGAAACGCAGCCCCGGGCGCAGGCCGGCCGCGGGAAGCCCGCCTGGAGCAGCGAGCGGCGGCGGCCAAGTACCTGCGTCTGAGTGAGTCCCAAGGAGGCCGCGAGCTCCGCCCTCTCGGGCAGGGCTAGGTACTGAGTTTGCTGGAACCTCCGGTTCAAAGCCTGCAGCTGCAAGCTGGAATAAATCGTCCTGGGCTTGCGGATCTTTTTCCCTTTGCCATTGAAGCGCACTTCGCCGCCTTCTACCACGGTGCTCTTCTCCGAGTCCGCCCCTGGAGGGACAGCAGAAACGCGGGCCGTCGTTAATGCGAGGGGCCGCTTTCAGTCCGGAGAGCCGAGAGCGAGGGGCCACCGAGGGCTGGCGGAGGCAGGGCCGGGGAGAGAACGCTCGGGCAGCTCGGAAAGCCGGGGGGGAGTCCCCAGCGTCCGAGGGCTCGCCCAGGGGCGCTGCAGGCGGGACAGGGCCGTTCCCAGCAGCGCGGCTCCTGCCTTTGCAGGGAAAGTTTGCTATTTTTGCAGGCGGTAGTTGAGGTTTAATTACCCTTAATTGCATACATTGTTTATAGCACTACGCAATAAATAATTACCGAGACTAATACGTGCACATGTGGGTTTCTGTCTTCCAGCGGGGCATTGTGTGCTCTGCGCACCGAGCCGCCCAGAGGCCCAACCAGTGCCAGGAGACGCTCTCGGATTTATCCTTTGCTGGATAGTTGCAAACGGGGTGGATTTTTAAAGAAATTTCTCTGCTCTGACAAGGATCCCTAGACTGATATTCGAAACCTCCGCTGCTCCCGCGTCCTCCCCACCCCCACCCACCTCTCTCTCCTCCTCTCCTCTCTCTCTCCTTCACTCTCTCGCCCTCTCCCCTCTCCTTCCTTCCTTCTCTCCCTCTCCCTGGCAAGCGCACGTACCTGGGTCCTCCAGGCGGCTCTGGGCGAGGCTGGCGCTGCCCGGGTAGGACTGCACCGAACTGATGTAGGGGCTGGATGCGTGGCTGCTGACCGAGTTGACGTAGGGGTAGCCCAGCGGTCGGGAGAAGGACGAGGCTGAGCTGTAGGCGCCGTCGGGCTGCGAATGGCCCGCCGAGTGTAAACAGTGCATGGAGTAGTGCCCGTGGGACATGGGAGAAGGAGACATTTGCTGGTTGGGCGGCCCAAACTCCATAAACACCGCCTTGCCCGACACGGGGCTGTTGAGACTTTCTGGCATGGTGGTCATGGTCATCTCTTCTCGCGGGGTCTGGGTGTGGGACTTTCTCTCCTCTGCTTCCCTTTTGGGGGTCTCTATGTTTCTCAGGACAGGAAGGTACCCAATTTAAGCGGAACAGGGGTTTTCACTTTCCATTCATAAGAAAATGGAGTTTGTCTCTTTGAAAAGTCTAAGCATGATGCTGCCGAGCTCCCCAAACTCGGTTCAAAGCTTTGACTCAGCCAAGGTCATAAATATTCATGAGCTGGCGGAGCTGATTGGTCCGCTGTCTTGCATAATCACTGGGGATTGGTCCGAGGCGCTCGGGCTCCGCTGGACTAGAGCGGGCGCGGCGGCCCGGCCTCGGGAGAGGCGCATCCACACTTCCCGGCCGGGGCTCCTCTGCAACAGAGCGCGCGGGGCGGGGCGCACAATGGGCCGCGGCTTCCGCGCGGGGACCTCGGCGGCCCGCGGCTCGTCAACCTCCCGCCTCCCTCGTGCGCTTTCCTCCCCAGAAACCAACCGGCGGCTCGGCGCCGCCGCCCTCCCTCGACTGTCCCCACCCTTCACCCGCCCCTAAAGCCAGGGACCGGGGTCTGCTCCTCGTCGCCGCCCCCGGGCCAGCGCAGAGCGAGGACGGCTCGGGGCAGCCCGGCCGCGGCCTCCGGAGAGCGGAGTCGCGCACTGGGGGGCGCACGAGGCGGCCCGCAGACAGAGGTCCTCCCGAGGGCCGAGTGCCCAGCGCAGCGCCCTCCCGGCCGCGCCTCCCTGGCCCGGGTCCGCCGTGCCGCATCCCTGGGGCCGGGACTTGGGGGCCCTGCGGGGCGAACTCACTCACTCGGCCGCCGCGCCGCCGCCACCGCCGCTCCCCGGGGCCCGCTCGCATTGCTCCAGGCCCAGCTGGCCACTCCAGCTCGAGGCTGCACCGGTCTGATTAAAGCAGTGCGCGTGGAGAGCCAGGAACCCGCGCTTCTCCTCCCAGGAAAGGCGGCCGCACCGCCCCCTCCCCCAACACACACATCCTCTTTCCCTCCCAATCTTCCTCCGCCTCCCCCTCCCCCCTCCGCTCCCCCTGCACGGTGCGCCCCGGGCTCACTCGCCCCGAGGGCGCAGCTCAGCGTGGAGCCGAGAGGCCAGCAGGGCTCAGTTCTGCCTGAGTCGCGGCCGCCAGGTGGTCATTTTCCGGCCTCCCGGGGTCTATGAGAGTACCGGAGTTTGGGAGTCCCTGGGGGACACCGAGACCCGCAGCCAAACCGGGCCTGCGGTAGGCTCGCCTGTCTGTGTAGATAGGTCTCTCAGGACCGCCCAGGGTCTTCCTCACCTCCCGCGGCCAAAGCGGGCGCCACCGGGCTTGGAGGGCAGGGCTGGTGTCGACAAGAGCTGCCACCGCGCCTTCCGTCTTCCGGGGTGCCAGATACAGAAAAGCGCACAAAAGCCCCCACCCCAGCGCCACTGCAAGCCCCTCGCCGCGTGCGCGCACCACCCTGGCTGCTAGGGGACGTAGGTTCCCCATCCCCACAGCCCCACGGTGAATCCCAGATTACTTTGTTAGGTAATTAGAAAGTGTTGGTAATTATTTCTTTCATAATTTAGCGGTGTGACGGGAACGGGGAAATGAGCTTGTGAAAGTTCACACGTGCAGATGTATTAGTTACTGATTCATTTGATTAAATGGTAGTCTCAAGTGCTCAGATCCGCAGCTGAAGGCGTCCCATTAGCATAACACTGATGTTTAATTTTCATACGCATAATTAGCCATATATTTAACACTAATAGCAACATGCAGCCTTTCAGCGTTAAACAGCCCGGGATTTGATCTGGCCTGAGCTGAACCTTCATCGCTGCACCTTCCCCTGTCTGGAGTGTGCAGTGATCACAGGACAAACCTCTGTAATCAAGCACATTTTGGCAGAGGGAACATCAATAAAAATGAACATTCAAAACAAATTACATCGGTGCTGTCGTTACAGATATTAGTAGAGGAGGTTTCTCTCTTTTTTAACTTCTGTCGCTGCTGCTGCTGCCCGCAGAATTCCTCTCCTTTGGTTTAAGGGCGCGATGCTGGGGGCAGAAAGATTTCAGGCAGCGTGGTTGGAGCAAAAAAGAAAAACAAAAGCGAAAAAAAATAGCAACATTCCAAACCAATAACGGGTTTGCCAACGTTTAAAAGATTTTTTTTTTCCTTAATCACCGAACCACACGGTGAGGCTTTGTAGCAACAACCAGCTAATGACTCCACCACCAGACAACTCCTGGAGCCGCTGGGCTCGTCCTGATTTCCGTGTCGCACTTGTGGTTGTAATTGCTCTTTCCTAGAGCCTGTTTTGGGGTGTGGAGTGCCGCGCCGTGCGCCCAGCACAGCCGCTCGGATGCCGCCCGGGCCCCGGGTCTCTCGCGCGCACCTCGAGGGCCCTGCCCAAGTAAGTGATCAGCGCGGCGGGCGCCGGGTCGGGATTGGGACCGGGGAAAGCGGAATTGGTGACTCCCGGAGCTCAGGGCAAGGCTTGAGGAAACCCGACGGCCGGGCCGCCCAGGGACAGAGGACTGCAAGATGGGGGAACGCGAGAGACGGCCGCACGTCGCGGCAGCCTCCTGGGCGCTCTGTTCCTCCGCATCTGCAGGGAGATCAAAGGCTTTGGCGGCGCAGGGGACTTGGCGGGCTCTTGGGAACAAAAATCCGGCACGCGCCCCCTCGGGATACGATTTCAGAACCGTGTTTGATTTAGAAGTGAATTGTGTGAGGGCGAAGGATATCTACACTCCGGAATTATTTCTTAGCTCAAAAAAGTGGGCCTGGGGAGGGAGGCTGATTGGGGCCCTCGAGCGCCAAGCCGCCTGGACTTAGGTAGCTTCTCAGTGTGGGATCTTCGCACGAGCTCACGCTGTGAGCTCAGGGGGGATCCCTCCCACCCCTACCTTAAGGCGACACCTGTCCTGAAACGCCGGTTCGCTTCATTTTTTGCCTGCCCCCACTCTGAGAGAGAACAGCACTCTTCCATTTGTCCTGAGGGTCCCAGATTGCAAGTAGGACCTACTGAAGTCACCCCAGGACGGGACAGCCCGGGTGGTGTTAGCCGGACCCATACTTGGCCGGAATCCCGGCGGGGCTGGGCGAGGTTTGGGGCCAGTTCAGCTGGCAGAGGGACAGGGAGGCGTGGACGAGGCATTTTAACATCTACTTCCTAATCTCAACTTCAAAGCATGTTAAACGCAGTTCGTTCTCATTCAAGTTTGATTCCTAGGGAGCTGCAGCGTTGGCAGTATATATCTATATGTCTGTATCTTTAGGTTAGTCGCTCTAATAAATGGGATTATAAACCCGTCCCACAAATACCTACACCTCGAAATAATTGCTGCACAAGCAGCGTGTTTCCCCAGTGGTGGGTAAAGTCCTGTGGTCCTAATAAAACTATCCTTGGGGAACCTCGGAGTAAACTGATTCGTAAATAAGAGCAACGCTAATGGTCGCAACCCGCTTGAAGTCATTTTCCGGCAAACCGCTCCCAAGGCCAGCTGGGCGCGGTTCCTCTTGAGGGAAATCAGGTTTTTCGGGGCAGCAGCCTCAGTCTCTGGGCCTCTGCCTGGCCGACTCCCAAGCACACCAAAAGTTTTTTCATTCACTTTTAAATCCTCAACCCCTCCCGGGGTCTTTTCCAGCTCTCAGGCCCACTAGAATTACCTGTATCCAAAAGTCTACGTCCTGGACGCAGAGAAGCCGAGCTGGAGGGGTTAGGGGGACAACCGAGAGGACCTCGCGTTCAGGGCAAAGCTGGAATTCTTCACACTTCCGAGCCAGCTCGGCCTCAGTCTCCCATCTCCTTCCCCACCACGACGAGTGTCGAAACAGAGCCCACTCCCTGGTGCCCGTCGCCGACGCCACCTGTCGTGGCGACTGCAGGTGCCAACATTTCCTTGGCGCTCCCGCTTGCCCCGGTTGTATTTAAGGGGTATCATCTTTGAAAAACCCGCTTCGGTAGAAACAAGAATTAGCACAATCACTGACCGTCTGGGCACCCTCAATGGACTTGTTCCTAAAGCCCTCACCAGAGGGGGAATGGCTTTCTTTCTGGTCTGCCAAGGGCCCCACTCCTCCCAGCCGGAGCCCAGGTGTGGCCGGGTCCTGGAGAGCGAGTGCGAGGGACAGGGTGCCCTGGACGGGAGGGGGCCTCGGCAGACGCAGACTGTGGAGCCCTGGACTCCTGCTCCTGAAGCGGGCGGGAGCTGCTGGCCGAACCCGAGTTGAACCTGCCCGCGCCAGTCCCGCCCAAACAGGCCCTTGCTTTCCAGCACGCCCCAGTCTCCTCGCTGGGGTCCGCTGGGTCTCCAGAGCACCAGACCCCCGCAGCCCGCGCGCGGGGCAGAAGAGGGTCGGTCTGGGAGAGATCAGCGCAGGGACTCGACGGGCCGCTAACCCGCGACACCGACCACACCCGGGCGCGGGGAACCGAGGCTCGAATTCCTAGGGCGACGCACGGTCCAGCGTGCGTGAGTCGGGTGGGGTGGCGGGAGAGTCTCAAACTTAACCTTTGGGACGGTGGCGGAGGGCAGATGCGCGCGGGGGAGGGAGGCTGCGGGGGCCCAGAAAAGCCGAGTTTCTAGATTGATGAAACCCTGCAGAAGGGCCAGGCCCAGGGACCACAGCCAAAGAAATGCATGCAATCAACGCCTCTGTCCGCGGGCTGATCTTTTCATCTTAAGCCGGACGAAGGGAACGAAACGCAAGGGCTGGGGGAGGGGGCAGGTGCTGGCCTATGCGCGTGCCCTCGGGGCCGGCCAGTGTGGGACACACAAGAGGTTAAAAAAAATTAACAAAAAAAAATCTCAGCAAAAAGGTTCGGGGTTTTTTTGTTGTTTTGTTTTTTGGGGGGGCGCACGCGTGTAAAAAGTTCACTCAAACACCAACCACCCACCCTCTTCCCTTTGTAACTGTCAGAGACGCAAGGAGCAGACACCATGGATTTAAGAGGGTTTTTACTCGGGCAGTCAGTCAGGACAAGGGAAGGAGAAGATCGCGCTTGTCTTGAAATTTGTCTCCCAAACGAGGGCGCCTCCATTGGCCTCCAGATGCGCCTCCCGCGCTGGGAAACCGAGCTCGGGGCCAGGGTCTGCTTTTCCGAAGCCGCAAGGCTCGGGCAGGGCTGCAGATCCGAGTCTCCCACGGCTCCCAGTCCCCACCGCGTTTTTCCAACACGCGAATAGGTGCTAGATAAATTTCCGAGCGACTTGTCATTCCCCCACTTCTTCTAAAAGTTCTCCAGTTGGATTTCAGCGATTTAGAAAAAAAAGGAGCCCAGCCCCAAGCCCTTCCGGCCGCTCCTCAGGCCTCATGGGGCAGTTTGGTCAGGATCTGCGCGCCCCCCGACGTGATGAGAACTGTGTGCTCGAACTGGGCAGACCTGCAACACAACACCGCGGAAGTCAGGACGCACAAGCGCCTGCCCGGCCGCGAGCTCTAGCGCCGTCGGACAATCTTCCCCTCCCGCACAACTGAAAGCAACAGGGCAGAAAGCAAACACCTTTGATTGTCCAGGGAGACCACAGTCCACGCATCCTCCAGGACTTTAAATTCGGGGGATCCCTCGGTGATGATTGGCTCTGTAAGAGGGAAAATATTTACTGCAGTGACCTCATCAGATTCTTGTCAAACATTGTTTCTGCTGATTATCAAAAAAGAGAATAAGAAGGTTCTCCCCCTCCCCTCAAGTGCTTTCCCCACAGGCTCATGTTGTCGTCTTGCAAGGGCTGATAATTGATGTTGCTTACATAGTAGACTACAAACTAAACAGTAGGAAGAGGAAACGCTATGCATTCAAAAATGTATGAAGTTGCCTCGTTCGTAATTTTTTAGAGAAAGAAGGGCATTTTAATCAAGACTTAATTAGGACCCTGTGGATAATAACCACCCAAACACCAGTCCCTCTTATAAATATCAGTCAGTTTTAAAAAAATATTTGAATTTTTAAAACATGCTCAAAATGTTCATTAATCAGCAAATAATAATTTTCTTATTTCACTCTAATTGCTTCCCCATTAAGTCCCACAGTCAGAAATGTGATGCCTTTATGGCCCTAGGTGATTGAAATTTGGAGGTGACACCAATCACATGATCAGCCAGGAATGGGCCACCAGATAGCACATGCCACTTGCTGACAGGGAGCAAGGAACATAATCGCCTCTAGTTACTCGGTGTTAATGAAAAAAACAAAACAAAAAAACCAAACACCACATTATGCTGGTAACAGAATTAGAGGTTGGATGGTTGCCTTCTCCTAAATGTGTCGGTAAGTATCTGATTTAGGAAGATGGGACTCGAGGATATTATTTAATCAGATTTACTATGCATTTGAATTATTTCATTATGCTGTTTGGCTTTATTAGTCCTTCACAGGACTGCGGGACTGCTTGGCCTAGGCCAGCACGGCAGCTTCTATCCAGGAGCGTGGCACTCCGAAGAGGGCTCCAGCGTTTACCTATAGTGAATGCCATGCCCTCCTCCATGGGTAGATCGTTGTCATTTGCTGCAAAACAAAAAACGTGGGGAAGAGGATGAGAATAGGACAGAAAGGCAGAGAGAAACAGAAGTAGGGGCGTCAGGCCCCTTTTACAAACTATCATTTTGTTTCTTTTCTGTTAGAGAAGAAGGGTTGCGCTTTGAGAGTCCTGGGTAGTGACCAGGAGTTAAACGCAGGGCTCCTGGTCTTTGCATTGTCTGTGCTCTGGGTCAAGGCTCCCCCAGAAGAGTTTGCCAAAGCGTGGGTGTTTTAGACACATGTCAGGCCTCCTCGCCCCACCCAATCTCCCCAGGCTACCTGCTGCTAGGTCTCCTGGCCTCATTGGGTCCTGGACCTTGCCCACACCCCTACCCCAAAGAGAAAGGGGTCTTGTGAAAGGAAACACAGGGAGTGCAGCTTCCTTTGGTGCAGGTTGGAGCAGGCAGGGGTGGCCCTGACTTCAGATCATTTAACTCCAGGCATTGGCACTGAGTAAGGCACAGCAAAGACAACTCCTTTCTGCACTCTCACCTGCACCGGTACTGAGCTGCCTCATGGGGGCTCTTTGGCCTGAAAGGGGTTCTGACCAGGTTTCCAGAGATCATCTAGAGTACCAAGCAGTAATTTTTCCATGGACCAATGCCACCTGAGTGCAGGTCAAGGCCCCTGGACCAACCTTTCTTTGGTCCCGGTCCAGATGCGCATCCCCCCTTGAGGGTGCTCAATAGGGCTGCTTCCTACCTTAACCCAAATCCTCCCACCCCTTTGGGCCTAGCCCTGCCTTCTCACTACAGGGCGCACACCCAGGCTGTAAAAAAACAGGAGATTCTGGGGAAGGAACACAAGGGTGGGCATAATTTAGAAATCACTAAAGAGTACATGCTGCTAAATACATCTGCTGTCAACGCTGTGCAGGATGTAATGAAGTTTAACCACAACAGTCAGCGGTTAGAAAAGGGGGTAAAAAAAGAAAAACAGAAAACAGTCATATGTGCACACTGCTGGGACATTGATGCAGTGGCGTTTTCAGTAACTTTTTCTAGACATATATCCCTTGTGCCTTCCAGCCATGCCCTTCAGGAGAAGACAAAGAGCAAAATAAACCCCTTATTTTGGGTTTGAAACTGCTGGAGTCTAATCTAGTAACATAGTAATGTCCTGGTTAAAATTAAGTAGACTCACCCCCCCCCCGCCACACACACACATAGTTGATAATGTGGATTTAAAGTCAGAAGAGAGTTTCAGGAGCAAAACTGCCATATGCTGATCCCACTCAAGAAACAGTTTCCAAGTGAACTTTCTTACCATGATGCCAAATTTCTGGATGTCCATGAAAGTAAGATCCTATTCCATGTCCCACAAAATGTGGACAGACTTGCAAGTCATTCTGATGAGTTATGTGGCTTTAAAAGTGACCAAAAAAATTGGTTAATTTGATAAGTTTTAAATGCATACTAAGAGAAAACAAAGTCACTTTAAAAGATTCTGTGAAAAAAGAAAAATCAGTTATACTTAGAGTCAGATGGTAACATTAATATGTTTTCATTATTCTGTAATAATTTTAACTTTTGCTTATGACAACTCCTTTTGGATATAGGAAGAAAGAAGGTATGTATTTAACACAGTAGTTTGAGTCATTTAACTTAGGACAGCATTCAGTAAAGGCCACTTTTAGATAACAAATGAGTGTGAGTATACACATACAGATTGATATACATAATCAAGATATATATGTGCATATAATGCAGGTCATAAACATCTGCCTGATTTTTATGCGATTTCACAAAAAGACTGGTAAATTAATACTGATTTGGGAACCAGAGGAAAACATTATAATACAGAAATATGACTTTCTACTCCTACGACTCATTTTTTCTGCTCTATTTCAAAATGCGATATGTTTTTCAAACAAAAGGTTGAATCTGCTTTGTCAATATTCTTGAAATACTCCAAAACTTTGTGATCATTTGGGAGTTCCATTCAAGACTTACACCATCAACAAAATTCAAAAATAATTCTTTTTAGCTGCGTGTGGTGGCTCCTGCCTGTAATCTCAGCACTGTGGGAGGTGGAGGCACAAGGGTTATCTGAGCCCAGAGAGGTTCAACACCAGCCTGGGCAACTTGGTGAGACCTCATCTCTACAATAAGCTAAAAAATTAGCTGGGCATGGTGGTGTGCACCTATAGACTCAGCCACTTGGGTAGCTGAGGTGGAAGGATTCCCTGAGCCCAGCAGGTTGAGGCTGAGGTGGCTGTGATCGTGCCACTGCACTCCAGTCTATGCTACAGAGTGAGGCTCTGTATAAAAAACAAAACAAAAAAGCTTTTTAATAACTAGGATGCTTCATCAGTTATTTCTCCATGCAAATATTTTGGGTTCCATCTAACTCATATAAAATATGAAACCAAACACATAGAATCCAGCCCTAAGATCTCCACCTACAAGGCTGAAAAGTTGTTGAAATCAGGTGAACATATTTTTTGGGGGGAGCAGCATCAGACACACACACGCACATTATTTATATTTTCATGTGGACAAAGTTGCAAAAGCCCCTAACCATAACTGTAACAACAGATTGGGATTTGGGATTTGCAGGGCTACTATTTCAATTCTTAATAGAACCAATGTTTCTAGATTTCAAACTAGAGCTTTCAACAGAGGTTGGGTTTAGTTTAACATGAACCCAAAGACTTTTTAGCCAGCATCTTTATAAGCATTTGTGTCTATATACTTTTTTCTAAACATTTTTCACCATCTCCAGACTTGTAAGATACCTTTGGCCAGGCACAGTGACTCAGCCTGTAATCCTAGCACTTTGGGAGGCTGAGGTGAGCAGAATGCCTGAGCCCATGGGTTCGAAAACAGCCAGGGCAACTTGGCGAGATCTCTTTACAAAAAATCAAAAAAATTAGCCGGACATGGTAGTGCATGCCCGTAGTTCCGGCTACTTGGAAGGCTGAGGCGGAAGGATCGCCTGAGCCCAGAAGGTCAACGTTGGGGTGGCCATGAGTGTGTCACTGCACTCCAGCCTGGGCGACAGAGTGAGACTCCAACTCCAAAAAAAAAAAGGTATCTTCACATACACCAGGATGTCATATAACCAGCAGATGGGCAATCTTATTCAGATTTAATTTCAGTGTGACTGATAGCACAGAAATGACTATGCATGTGTTGGGGACAGGAATGGTAAGTCAATGTTTTCATCTAAGTTGTACTTTATGGTTATGGTTATTTTTGTGGGTCTTGGCACATTGGGTGGGAAGTAGAACACCTTTTCCAAGGTGTTTCTATTTGTGTCACATAATTTTTTAATAGAAACTGAGGATGAAGAGTGAATAAAGGGTGGTAAAAAGATTATTAAATAAGACATAATTTAGATTTTCAAAAATGAGAATGGGTTTTTGAAATCTACAAATTATGTTAGTTCAGTCCCAACAAACCTTGATGATTCTAACAGCATTTAATATAAACTATTCTCCTACTTTCTTTTTTTTTTTTTTTTTGAGTTGGAGTCTTACTTTGTCGCCCAGACTGCTGTGCAGTGGCACGCTCCCAGCCACCACAGCCTCGACCTGATGGGCTCCGGCGATCCTTCCAAGTAGCAGAATTACAGGCACGCACTACCACACCCGGCTGATTTTTTAAAATTTACTGTAGAGATGAGGTCTCGCCAAGTTGCCCGGGCAGGTCTCGAACCTGTAAGCTCAGGCAATCCACTCACCTCGGCCTCCCAAAGCGCTGGGATTACAGGCTGAGCCACCGAACCCGGCTACTTTCTTTTCTTAAACAACAACAAAAAAAATAGTTTTTTTTAAACTTCCAACTGATTGGCAGGCTTCACAGTTATATCTTAAATGTGTGTTACAATGGCAATCTTCATTTTAATTTCCGATGAGGAGAGGGGAAGAAATCCCACTCTGAAAAAACACTTGGGGTCCCTCCCCCCACCATACTGCTCATTCCTCTTCATAAAAGAAGCTGTGCAATTACTAGGTGGCTAAAGATGTTTGAGTGCGTTCTCCTGCAATTTACTCCCTGGGTCCTGCTGGAACTTCTGGCTGTAGGAGTATCATAGAATCTATGTGTCTTGGATGAAAGGTTAGAGGATTTTACAGCCAGGTGGAAGGAGGAAAAGAATAGGACACATTTCCTTCCATTCCTTGATTGAGCACCCGTCCAAATGTTGATTCCCAGGTGCTAAGTGTACACTTCTGTCTGCTTTTCAGGGTATTTTCTTTTGGATTGGAAGTATTTTAGTTTTTGTTTTTGAAGATCCACGGGGTACATGTGCATGTTCATCATAGGGACATATTGTGGGTATTCGTTTTTAACACATATGTACTGGGACTAAGTAGGATGAAATCTCATTAATGTTTCTAATTACTGTCTAAAAGGATTCCCCCCTCCTACTATTTTGGGACACACGGGGAACACATGATTATCTACTGGATTGTAGGGTTTAAATTTGAATTCACAGAGACAATTCAAGTGACTTGTAGTAGCAAATTCCACTCCTCTGACATGAAAGCAAGTACTGGAACCCTAGTTGTGGCATGGGAAGGTGGAGGGCGTCTGCACCTCTTGACTGGTGTGTTGGGGAAAATGGAAACAGCAGGGCAGGCGGGAGGGTCCAAGAAGTGCCGCAGCTGCCCCCAATGCCAGGTACCACAGGGCCATGACTCTTTTCTGAGCACAAGAGTTTTCTTGCTTTGGATATTTAATGAAATCTGGCTTCTTTTTGCTAAAATCTACCAAAAAGAACTCTTCTGCTATTAGCTCTCCTGGCTTTCTCTAAATAAAAATCCTGTAAGACAGTATGCCACCTACCCGTGAGCCCAAGCACATTTATGATTTGAAGTCCTTCAGATGGAATATTTGGGGAGAGAAAGGAGGAAAAGGCTGTAGAAAGATAGTTTATGAACTTACTTTTCAGTGATACTATAGAAGGACATTTCATGTTTCAGTTACAGTTTATAGGTGAAATAGAAATGTCTTTGAAGGAATTTCATCTTGTGACCATTTCTTCAGTTTAATTCCCTTTCATGAGGCAGTTGTACTCAAAATATTGTCTAAATAAATTTCTTAATACATTTCAACTACTTACTATGACTAAAAATACATTCCCCAAGAGGGCAGAGGAGTACTATGTTTCAGTACACACATTTGTAAAGAAATAAAAATGCACATGAAAAGTTTCACTATTTCTGCATGAATCCTATAAACCACACTAATCTCCAAATGGTCACATCTCTAATTAAGGATGTCAAATGGCACCTGATTTTATAAGTTATGTAACTTTACTTTAATCTTTCTAGATTAAAGTAGTCTTGAATTAAGGAATGCACAAATCCAGGGAATCCCTCTAATGACAAGGAATGTTTAAGTACAATTAGTAATATTTTTGAAAGCCAACAACTGTTTTCCAAAAAAGTGGTACATTTTTTTGTTTCAAACTGGATCACAAATTACTGTATTTTTCTTACAATAGTGCTGAACTTTTAGTTGAGGTTTTCTATTTCTGAAAAGCAGACATAATGGATTGAAATAAAAGATAATTTATTGCAATGCTTACTTTCATGTGCAGAGAGAAGCAGTGTAATTGTAATTTACAGTAGCTGTCAAGAAAAATCCATCACAGATGACATTAAAATGACTTATTTTGCCTGAGCCACTTATTGTTTAAATGTGCATAATCTAATAGAAAGAGATTATTTTTTTAAAATCTGCTTTATATTGTTCTAAATTAATATCAAAACATATACTTATGAATTAAACATTAAAAACCATTTATTGATACTTTCATCATGACATTTACAATCATAAGTTTAAATTATTTTCAATTGAACTGTCACATATTTATGATGCATAAATCTACATATTCACAATATACTCATATGTACAGATCATATAATCTAGAGATAATTATAAAAATACAGATTTAGAAATATTTTAAAGCAAATGGAGGTACAGTGAGTGTAATGACATTATGACCTAAAGATCACTAGGCATCCCTCTCAAAGCAAAAAAGGGGACATAGAGAATGCTTTTATTAAATCATTTTAGCTGACACTTCTTCAAAGATATCATCCTATTCTTTAGATTTCAGAGGAGAATTTCAAAATTTCCTATCGAGATCTCAAAGGTTTTGGTAACATAATACTAATACCACATGCCTGAATGTTCTTTTCATAGTGTATCAGCAGAGAAAGGCTATGCAAAAGATGGTGAATATCTTAAACAAGACTGAGTTGAAAGATGTTTGTAAACCTTTCGTACATAATGATTTCAAGTACTTTTGGCTTAAAGGTAGATATTGTTTATTTACTCCTTTAAGATTTTGCCTGAATGAGAAAAGGCAAGATAACAGATGTCCAGAAACACTGCTTGAACACATCAGAACAAACATTGGTTAGAATTGGAGCCAGTTTCCTCTCTAGGGGCAGACATAAACCATGTAAATAATGAAATGTATTAGGGTAAAAGTAAAAAGTTCATTGTCTGTTATTTTCCACATAGTTTTCTAAGTGCAGTTGTTGGGACTAATCTGGTTTTCAAAGAAGCTTGTACATGCAAATTCATATGCCACGAAAACTGACCCTTATATCCAGAGAGCTAAAATCCAATGTCACTTTCAATTCTACTCTTCTTCTTCTTCTTTTTCTTCCCTTTTTATGTAGCCAGAATTAATGTAGTGAATATGTAATGAAATGCATTATCCTGCATGGAGATTTATCAGATTTTCCAACTGAATGCTGTGCTTTGCTAGTACTAGCTGGAGTTCACCTGCATGTTGGTGTGGCGTGTGGCTCTTTTTTGTAAAGAGTTAAGTCGTACACAAAAAAAGGGAACAAAGGTCAGCACCCAGCCGCCACTTGAATGTGAGATTTTTCTTTTTATTCCCCTTGATGTATACTAGGCTCTGTGTTATTAGTCTTAATGATGGAAAATTGTAGTGTTGATACAAATCTTTTTTTCAAAGTAGTAGGCGGGAGCTCCATTTGTTAGTAAGTTTTTTTTGTGACTAAAAGCCACGGACAGTACATTTATGTAGCAGTAAAAGGCCTAGATGCTCTTTCCATAGCAGAGCTAATTATTCCTACTGTGACCTTACTGATCTAGCCTGTTCCTAGTACATCTCATCTGCACGCCTGTTCCTCTGTGTAGATGGTGTCAGAGAATATGAAAAACCCTATAATGAAACCATTTTCATGATGGAGAAAGGCTACTGGAGTTGCACTTGCTACAAAGAGGCTCAATTATATGAGTAATTGTGATAATTTTCTACATTCATAGCCTTCAATGGAGAAAAAAGAATGAGAGCCACAAAGGAAAATTACTTTAACAAGAAAGTACAGAGAGTAAAAATGGAAGAAGAGACAAAAAGGGGAAAAAATAACCAGAAAAAAGTTTAAAAAATAGATCTGGAGGGAGGAATAGCGAGACAGGGAGAACAACAGAAATGCTCAAAAGCCCATGTGCAGCTGTGTTGCACAATTAAATTGAATTTTTTTTTTCTGCAGTTGATGAATGTGACTACTGCAAATGTGCCTCTGTAGTTAGCTATCATTTGTTGTTCCGTGACAGGAAAAGGATAATTACCTCTCAGAGAGAATCAAAGGCTGACATGCCCTTTAGACACAGCCATGAATGCAGAGCTCGATAGAATGCTTGAATAAGAATCTAGTGTTCTCTGCCCCCTTCTACTGAAGAATAAATTTTGTTAAAATGCAAGAGCACCACCAGTAAATTTGTTGAACCCTAGGTGTTCAAAAATATGAGGTGCATCTATCGACTCATCCCATTTGCAAAAATAAAACTGCATTTTGAATTCATTTCTATTATATTCATGGACAGTAAGATAGTGAGATATGCATTAAATTTCTTTTCCCAGTAGGGGTCTGATTCAACATTTCCTATGAAAGAACAGAGAGACACTATCCTTTTTTCCCAGGCTAGTTAGCCTATAATTTAAAACTGTCAAAAACACAATTTTGTTCAAAGTCTTCAATAAAAGCTTCTCAGATATAACCCAAAGAGATTTTACTAAAGTTTGATTCAGACACTGTTACAATATTTTTAAAGCCATAAATACATTTAACTGATATTTTACTGCCTTTTTTCTTAAAGTATTTGAAGGCTTACGAAGAAAAAAGGCAGAATCTTTTCAAGGTGACTAAGCCTTCCATCCTTTAGACAAATGGGAAGTATTCAATGGTTCATATTAATGAGAACAGTACTGATGTGGTCCTCTTTAACAAAATGCGTTACTTTAAAATAAAAACACATATTCTACATGTCCACTACAAAACAGTTACGGGAGAAAAGAGACCTAAAAGTAGATAACAGATTATAAAGAAAAGTCTTAAATTGAGAAAAAACACATATACTCAAACAGTAAGCATAGAATATTGTGTGAAAAACAAACAATGGCTTAGGAAAAATGAACCAGACAAAAAAAGGACAGAAGATCACCTTCTCAGGCTATTTGCTAATCTACTAATTTGAAAGGCAAGCCTTTCTTGACCTAACACTTTTAAATCTTTGTATCAGAGGAATACGTTTCACCCCTTTTCTTTACAAAATTTAACTTTTCTCCTGTCTCATTATCCAAAGACTGGGATGTTCATCCCCTTCTTGGGTACTTTCTTCCATCTTTAATGTGATTTTGAATAAAGGACAACTACAGAGCAGTATGTCAAGTTAAAACAAAAGCAGGCATATAAATATCACTTGCTCCTCTTATAAGTTTCTTTGCTGACCCAGGTGTAATTTACTTTTTTAAAACGTTTTTTTTTTCAGCCTAGGGAACAACATTGCAGCCTGGCAGTTCACATACTGATATCAGTCTGAAATGATGGTTGTGAATCATAAAACATATCATCAACTGTAGACCAAGACACCAGTAACCTTTGAACCATTTGCCAACCCTCCCTTTACTTGTCAATGTAAGGCTTACCTGATTGTGTTTCCAATTACAGAGAAGGGAGCCCCTGCTCTGCAAGCTGCAATTGCTTCATCTCTACACCTCCTGGCAACCTCCACTAACTTTTTACCACATTCATCCACATTGCCCACCAAAAACGTTTCAGAGGTGTCTCCATGGTAGCCATTGAAATAGACCTAAACACAGGCAGAATATTTAAAAGATGTTCTTGTTTAAAATCTACTCTCCTAAAGTTCACATTGTGTTCATTTATGTATTTAGTAGATTCATTGTTCAATCCTTCTAGAATTACTCTCATGTTTGCCTATAAAAAAGAAAGATACACCAAAACCTTTCAGAAATTAAAAAGATGAAGCCATGCAATGATATTGCAAAATTTGAAAACAAACAAGTGAATTAGTACAGCTATTTTAGCATTATGACTAGCAGTACTATTATAATATTTTGATTCTTCACTTTATTTCTGAGAAGACAACACCATATATATAAAAATTAGTGATCAAAGACAATAACCTACAATTGGCACAATAGGTTTAAAGAATTACCAAGCAGTTGACATAGTAAAAAGTTACTTCGATGTCATGAAGATTTACTTGATCTTTTATTTATCAGTTCTATATTTGGAAGTGATATATAATGACAAGAAGAAATAAGATAGACATGTTGGTATTATAACAGACAATAGGAGAATTTTGTTCTAAGAACTGAAGTAGCCCTATATAGGAATGAAATGTTAAAGAAAAATCCTGTGTCTAGAAGTGAAATCTGAATCAAATGTTCCAGATAGCACAATGCTAACAGAAAACACTATATATGCATTTTTAAAGAATTAGAATATAATAAAACAGGCTTAAAAGTAAAGTTACAGAAAATAAAATTTTATCAGTCTTCAGTGATTCAGAAGCCAAGTAGGATCTTGAAAGACATCAGATTCATTATTTTAAAAAAATCAATGATTACTAAACACTATAATAAATACAAAAGGCACAGAAGCCTGTTTGAATACTGATCCTTTGATGTAGCTTGGAATTTGCTACTTTGCATAAATTTGTCCTATCTCATTATTTTTCACATTTCTCTGTCTCATAAAGTAGAATGTAGAAACTGTTATGAAAAAGATATTTATCTGAGCTCTCTATCTGTTTTGATACAGAATTCATGTCTTAAATCTGTATACTATTCTGCATTTTAAAAAACTGCTATCCTATATTCTGTGAAGGAAGCAAGAAAGGTCTTTATTAGATCTTCACTTTTTAATTCAGGAAACTGAGGCATGGACAAGTTACTTGTTTAAGGTTAGTGACAGAATACAGAGGTGGATTCAGATTAATATAATGAATTATTGGCTTTCAGTTGAGTGTTTTCTCTACTATATCAAATATTTTAATTACCTTGCAATAGAGTAGTATTTTATTAATTTATCCCAACTTGTAGTCCTTTGCAATTCAGGAAAGTACAAGTTTTTAAAAAAATTTATATACAAGAATATAAAATTTGATAATGTAAGTGTAATTACTCAAGAATATTTATAACTGTTAATGTTCATATAACTGATTTTTATGTAAAAACATTTAAAAAATATTTATTAGCCTTTTCATATTACTTTTTGCTAGCTTTCAAAATGACTACTTGAGAGGTCAATATATATGGAAATATAATACTTTTTAATCTGTGACAGTCATCTATAACTTGTTTGTACCCACAAACTATTCTTGTCTTGTATTACATTTATTTAACAAGTATTTATTGAGCAACTATTATGGGCATCACAGTCTTTTTTTTTGAACATTCAGTCTTCAAGGGGGAAGATATCTATTTTCTTGTGAATTATACTACAAGTAAACAATTATAAAATGCAGCCAAGCTCGGTGGCTCAGCCTGTAATCCTGCGCCTTTGGGAGGCTGAGGTGAGTGGATTGCCTGAGCCCGTGGGTTCGAGACCCGCCTGGGCAGCGAGACCTCATCTCTACAATAAATCAAAAAATTAGACAGGCGTGGTAGTGCATGCCTGTAATTCCAGCTACTTGGAAGGTTGAGGCGGAAGGATCGCCGGAGCCCAGCAGATCAAGTCTGCGGTGGCCGGGAGCGGCCACTGCACTCTAGTCTGGGCGACCAAGTGAGACTCCAACTCAAAAAAAAAAAAAAAAAAGAAAAACAATTATAAAATGCAATGAGTATTTTCTGATAAAACTATAGGAACTGATAATGGAGTCCTTCACTTAATAAACTATTTCATAAGAAATATAAATTGTTAAGATACTGACCTAGATGTTTCCTAGATTCATTCACATTTCTAGACACTTGGAAGTATTGCACTTTGTTTTGTAAGTTTTTCAATTGTGAAATAATTTGAATGTTAAATTAAACTGTTTATTAAAACTCTTCATGAAACCTAGAAAAGGAACAGAGTATTCTCTGTGGACATATCAGAAACAATAAGGAAGAATATGCTGGTTTCAGTTAAAGTAGCAATATTTTAATAGAGGGCGATTAGGTGAGATAATAAACGTAAAATCCTAAAATCAGGTACAATCCAAAATAAGAGTATATCATTAAAAAGATTTTATTTCAGGTACACTTTATAAAATACCTCCTTCTACATGTTTCTGAGTTGGAAAGATGCCAAAAGGAAATATGTGGAACAAATGTTCAAGTACTCTAAGTAGGAAAAAATGATACAGGAAATAGTATCAGCAATAAAAGAATCATTGGTTATCTCTTCACACAAATGTGTATGAAGCAAAAAGGCTGAATTAATTTAAACAACTTAAAAATTGAACTGAATTCAACTACTGGATGCCTATTTCTATCTCCATTCCCACCCCTACTTAAGTTGTAGATACTATTCTTAAAAATAGTTCCTCATTAATAGAAACCACATTCCTTGAATACTGTTCATCTCAACTAGTTCTCCTCAGATGTTTACATTTTATTTATTTATTTAAAATTTAATTGTTACTCATCA
Source organism: Cephalopachus bancanus (assembly GCA_027257055.1). Classification (NCBI taxonomy): domain Eukaryota; kingdom Metazoa; phylum Chordata; class Mammalia; order Primates; family Tarsiidae; genus Cephalopachus; species Cephalopachus bancanus. Next base: position 2,632,523 of record JAPVLO010000122.1, on the reverse strand, counting down.
TTATGATCTACATATTCTAAAGGTACTGCTAAAATTTTTTTAAATAAAAGAAACTGAAAGCACAAATAATCCAATTCCGAGAATGGTGACAGGCAAAGAAAATTAGAAAATGTTACAGCTTGTACAATTTGAAGTCCCTACGTACGATTACTTAGGCTTGTTACTGAAAAGAAAGGCGATTAACCATTTGGTGAAAAGTGAAGTTCAGACAGAAAGTCTCTCTACTTGTATGCTTTGAGCTCATGCTTCTCTATACCAGAAATGGAACATGATGCTACCTTCAAGGATTTTAATAAATCTAGGGAATACTGCGAGCAAAAGAGTTGCTGTCCAAATAGACTGACACACACAGGCCAATGTAGCCCCTAATGACAGAGTAAGATAATGACAGGCCCCACTCAAAATCAGCAGGAAGAGGAAGATCAATCTTGGCAGAGTGAAGGAAAAATGCTGGCTTTCTTCGTGTTAGCTCATCTCATACATATCTAGCTTCAGCAGCTGCCCAGTGCTATGGTGCTCTGCGTTAACTACACAGTGGATCAATAACAATTACACCTTCTCAAAAACATGACACATAGCAGGATTGGGTTGACATTTCACTTAGGCCAACATTGATCTCAGTGCATCTGATTCCAGCCCTAAATTCAAGTCAGGCCTGGGTTTACTTGGAATAAACACAGAGTTAAAGACAAAAAAGGAAACCAGCTGCTTGCGTCTGGGTCTAGAAGTAAACAGCACTTCCACTGGTGCAGTTCACAATTTCAATCTACTCTTCCTGTTGCTACCAGCAATTCTGAAGTTGATCAAAGACTATTTTTTATATATTTACTCACTGTGACATCAATGTTGATAATATCTCCATCCCGCAGAGGTCGACTAAAACAGAAGCAGAAAAAAAAAAATGGTGACAGACAGATCACAATAAAAACAATATAAAAATGAATATATAATGATTACCATCACAAATCCAATGGGGTTGCGATGATAATTTGGAAAGAAGGACAAATAAGTTGAATAACTATATCTAATATTTAACTTATCTCAGTCATATTAAGTTTTATAAGAAATACATAATATGAACTACTGCCATTGTTTAAAAATTGACTATTTTTTCAAGAGACGCACTTATTATCTTCCTTTTGCCAAGAATCAAAACATTAACAATTCACCTACATTTGGATTTTTACCATTTATATAATTAAAATCTAAGAAGGTAAAAGATGTATTTAATGCACACTTCCTTTTTTAGATTACATACTGCTTTAACAAACATTAAATAGTGGTATGTTCATTTCAAAGCAAAATACTTTAAAATTTCTGTTTTGCCATAGTCAACTTTAGAAGTTTGTAGGTGAGTTTCAATTGAACGACAGTGTCTTTCAATAGATGTTATAGATCCTAGTTCCATGTTTTAGTTTCTAAAGAAACACTGTGTTATTAAGAAATGAATACCTGTCAGGAATACCATGACAGAGCACGTTGTTTACAGAGGTACAAACAGATTTTGGAAAACCTCCATAGCCTAGAGGTGAGGGATAGGCATTATGACTGATGATTTCCTGATGAACAAGAGCATCTATCTCTTCAGTTGTCATGTCAACCTGAAATATTAAATAAAGAAATTGTGTAGCAACAGTTGAAGATATATGCTGCATTTACTGCGATGCCTATAGCAACAGCACTTCCATGTGAGACTGTATAAATGTATTATGATAAACTTATGGTACAACATTTCAATTAATTATGATTAATGTTACAATCCTGAATTGTGCTTTTTTGACAATCATTTGGGTCTATGATGGTGTTATGGACTACAAGGAACTACACTTTAAACTCTAGGATCCTCTAAATCATTTGTGAGTCATTAAATGACATGACTCCTTTTTAGCCTGAAGATTTAAAAAATATGTTCATCAGCAATTCCTTCCTTTTCCTCAATGATTGGTACTCTGGGCTAACCAAAGCATATAAATAAATGCAAAAAATAATCTTCAGTTTAGACAACAAAGCTTGAAAAGTAGGTCAAACCACACCTTTTTATCTCAGTGAAATATTACATTGGTTTTGCAGAAGTAGCATAAGGAGCATGGATCATCATTTAAAAAACTGAGTCTACATTTTATACAGGTTTGGTTTTTACTAATCTTTATTTCTTTCAAGTCTAAAGAAATATGCTTAAAAAAAATACGTTTCTCTTACTAGAAGGTATCCCAAACTAAAAAAAAAAAAAAAAAAAATCTAAAATTGAGTATCTCTATAAGTTCATAAATCATAAATAAAATTCTAAAACAAAAAAATCATTTGCTAAAAATTATTTCTTCAATAATTTTCTTTGTGTTATTTTATATTCACATTATGCTTAGTCATGCTGCTACAACAAGTTTATTACACAGATGATACTATAAGTGATTTCTTCTTTGAGTCTCACTTTCTAAATTCTGCTCACCTTTTGGAAACTATAGGCACACATTTTCTTTCATGATCCTTATATAGCAGGATATTTCAGATTATTTTGAAATAATTAAACCTTATAGAAGGAGAGTTGTACATAATTATACTGCTATACTACCTATAGCTTTGTGTATCTGGTCTGATTTTTCTTTGCAGAGCTAATGCAAGAAAATAGGAGACAAAGAACAAGATAGAACATATCTTCAGGCACACAGAAATAATGTGGGGAATAAAAGCAGAAACTACGGACAGGAGTAAGGAGGCAAAAGTCAAAGCTGTCTGCCATTGATCGGCTTGGATAGGCTGATTCAGCCCAAAATATCTCTAGAATTCTGCTAGTTAAAATTGAATTTGGATTGGAAATTACCTCTTAAATAAATATACAAAAGAATAAAATTCCTTTCCCCATCCCAAGGCTTTATTTAATTTCTTTAAACAAATTAGATGTGTAGAAAGAAGAGTTAAAAAGTTAAAGGGAAAGAGAAAAAAGAGGAGTGTTTGTTGCTCCTTATGCAAGTCATTTTGAGGTTTGATGAGACACCACCTTTAAACTCTTCCCAGCCAGGAGGAGAACATGACGGGCCAGCTGACAAGCCTCATGAAGTCCTTGAATCTGATCTTCATTCTTAACTTCTATGCTGTCTCCCCAGTTGGGTACAATGCCTGTCGTCACATAGTCTGGCTTCTTTATGTGCTTGAGGAAAAAGGATTGAAAACGAAGATCAGAACCCAGTCCATGACAATGGGATCATTTTTTCGGACACAGCCTCCTGCCTCATGGAGCTCTGCCCTTCCTGCCGGAGCACCGACCTCCGAAGCCAGTACAACAGACCCTCCAGGCTGCCCCCAGTTCCTTCCCCTGCCCTTTTGAACTTAACATTGCCTGTTAGTGCTGCCTCTGGATAGTCTGTTAACCTTACCATGCTTGAGTCAAAATGGACCTAAAGTAGACTTCTGGTCAAAACAAACAGTAATTTTCTTTTCTTCCTCCTTCCAACCCAGTTAGAAGCATATCACCATTGATGAAAAATAGCACCAAGCTTCCAAATCGCCTAATGGTTAATTAAGAGCACTTTCATCTTCTTAACATAAAGATAAAACTTATGCAAAGGATAGCTCCAACACTTTCTCCAAATGAATACATGTAAAAAGGCTGACTGTCAAGTTCCCTAAAGTCTATTACATACACACTTTTCTTACATTTTGCAACTGTACTCAAACTGAGAGGCTGGAGAAAAACAAAACAGCTTTTTTCCCCCCAAGTACATGAAAATTACCTAGAACATTTCTATTTTTTGTCAAGAGCAAACAAAAACCCCCCCTAGAATGCAAATCATGCAACCCTGAACACGCTTGTAGACCATGGGCAGTATTCAGAAAATAAATACTATCTTACACACAGAGCTTCTTTCAGTCCCAAGGTTTTGCACAGCTCTTCACAAACTATTTATAGTTGTAAAGAGTTGTGAAGCATTTCAAACTATAAGCATTGTTGAACTGTACACAGTAAGGCTACACAGCAGTTTGGGACAGGAAGCTGAGAGAGATAACACTATTCAACTGAAATATCACAGCATCTCTGGAAGGGCTGAGGTTAGGGCTATCATCGTCGTGAAGTCCATCACACAGGATTTAAGGATCTTCACTTATTCTCCTATTCTGGTGGGTTTTTCTGATACAAGTAATGCCATTACCTGGTTGCCTTAGCTGAGCTCTGGAGGAGCATCTGCTCGCCTACAGCTACACCACAAACACCCACAGATGCTTTCCAAGTCTCTCCCAATAGGCCTGTGTTCTTGTTTCCACTATGCTTTGTGAACCAGCAAGGTTATAACTACAGAAAGAAGGGCTGTTTGTTTGCCACAGAAATTTCTAAAACAATACAATTTACCTCTCTGGACATTTTTTTCTTTCCTACTAAGGAAAAATAATGTCGATTTTGGACTAATTCCAAACACTAGCTCTCACTGTGATGGCCAGGTCTCTCAGCCCAGCCAAGGAATGTACTTTGGGTTCTGGTGGCCTGTCTGTCTCGGCCTTTGCTACAAAAATAAGCTACTCACCTTCAGGAGAATAACAGACTTAATGTAGGTTCCCTGTAAAAAAAAATTCATAAAAGGAAAAAAAGCAGGTGTTTTTTGTGACATATATATACACACACATATATATGCTTTTGAAAAGTTGATAGTCTTTCCACAGAATTACAATCTCTGAAAAAAAAATCAAGAATGCTCTTGGACAAGATGTTTTATTTAATTTACTCCAAAAGATGATTCAAGGACAGCAGCATCAATAACGTGGAAAGTATAAGAGCAGGTTTAAAAAAAAATCTAGTGTTAGTTTCAAGTAATCTTTTTTGAATCACCCCAGTTTTACAGTCAATTTTTTTCTCTAAAAAAGTTAGAAAACTACATATATGTAGTTTTATCTTCATGTTAGAAATTTAATATGAAAAATTCCATGATGGAAATTTTGATGCTAATTAAGCTAAGCAGTTAAAAGCTCAGAATTTCATTTTTTAAAATTAGTATTATAGAACTGCAGGCTGTTAAAATTTCTCACATCACAATTTTAAATCACAAACCAAGTTTTAAAATTAAGACTCAAATGCCTCAGAAATCAAAGATACAAAAGCATTTAATCACTTCTGCAGTCAACCTTTATCTTTGCCAGAAAAGGCAGTCGATAACAGGCAATACAGTACCTCAGGGACTGGATGAGCTGAAGAAACTGCAGCCGGCAAAACTATACTGTGTGAAATATCTCTTTGTCTCCAAAAAAAGAAATTTCTTCTTTGTTGACTGCTTGACTGCTTGTGTAAGTAGATATGATTGAGTGGTGAAGAGAAAATTCTATAGCAACCTATAAGCAGAAATAGACGTACTTTAAGTGAAAAACCAAAAAAAACCAAAACAACAGCACAGTGCTCTACTTAAGATGTTGTGTTGTTGCTATTAAATAATCATTCTAATATTTTATTAAATAAAAAAGGGAAAGCCCCAAATAGGAAGGAAAGCAGGTATTCTGAGTTCTAGTGCAATAGTAGCACAGCATATTTATTAGCTAATACTATATTTACATAAATGCTTGACAACAGGAAACTCTAATGGGAAACAAACACATAGAAATATCTGCTAAGCACCAGGTCTGCAAAAAAGAACAATTTCTGCTGTGATACCTTACATGGTAATGTCCAGAATGACCCTAGATGCAGGGTACTGTTTTGATGGCTTCATATTCTTTAAAGCCGTTTTCCTTCAAGAGTCACAGACAAATTGCCAGCTGCACTTTTTGCCCTCCATAGGATTACTACTCAGTGTTAAGTTCACGTGCAGGGAGGCATTATACTGAAATTTATTGTGATGAATGCTCAAGTCAGATAAAGACCAAATAGCAAAAATGTAGATGTAACCCTGAAAGAAAATGAACATAGGGTTCAAAGTACTAACAGCAAGAATTGAGGAATATCTATCAAAACTTTAAATGCACATATACTTTAACTCAGCAGTTCATCACCTAGGACTTCATGCTGCAGATATTATGCAATGATGAATATATGCAGATGTACCCTCATGGTAGCATTGTTTGTGGTACAAAAAAGTGGGAAACAACCCAGATATTTTCAAGTGGGAAACATCAATAAGGGACTGGTTAAATACATTATGGTATATCTACACAACAGAAGACTCTGGAGTCATTAAAAATAATAAGCTAAATCATCTGTATGTATTGGTATGGAAAGAGGTCACAGTACAACATTTTGGGGGGAAAAGCAAATGCTGAACAATATGTATAGAAGGCCCATTAATCTAAAAAGAGCTTACACATTTATATAAGCTTTTACATGCCTGTAAAATTTCTAAAATTGATATTCATCAACAGTGGTTATTTCTGGGGCATGAAATTGGGGCTACAGATAGGAGAAAGACTTTTAGTTCATTTTATTTTCTTCTGGTACTGTTACAATTTTTAAAACCATCCACTTGCATTATGTTTACATTTAGAACAATAGCTTAAAAAAAAAATCCCCCAGCCGGGCTCGGTGGCTCAGCCTGTAATCCCACGCTTTGGGAGGCTGAGGTGAGTGGATTGCCTGAGCCCGCGGGTTCAAGACCTGCCTGGGCAACTTGGTGAGACCTCATTTCTACAACAAATCAAAAAATCAGCCAGGTGTGGTAGCGCGTGCTTGTAGTTCCAGCAACTTGGAAGGCTGAGGCGGAAGGATTGCCGGAGCCCAGCAGGTCGAGGCTGCAGTGGCCGGGAGCATGCCACCGCACTCCAGTCCGGGCGACAGAGTGAGACTCCAACTAAAAAAAAAAAAAAAAATTAAAAATCCCCAACAGGTCACAACAACATGGCAGGGGTCAGCAAACTACAGCTCAAGGGCCAAATCTGGCCTACTGCCTATTTTTATACAGCCCAAGACCTAAAAATGGTTTTTACATTTATAAATGGTAGAAAAAAATTTACAATATTTGCAAAATATGAAATTCACATTTTTGTGCTCATAAATAAAGGTTTATTAAACTATAGCTAACCTCATTTGCTTACCATTGTTTATGGCTGATTTTGAGCTACAGTGGTAGAGTTGAGTAGTTGTGACAGAGATCATAAGACCCACAAAGTCTAAAATATTTACTATCTAGCCCTTGACAGTAGTCTGCCAACTCTTGGTCTAGAGCGCTAATTCTCAAAATGAGATTCCCAGATCATCAATATCAGCGTTTTATGGGAAAAACACGCAACTTCTTGGGTCCCTCCTGGACTACTGACTCAGAAATTCTGGGGATAAGGCCAGTAATGTGTGCTTTGGCCAGCTCTCAGGGTCCTGATGTACACAGAATTGGAAAACTATTCACCTAGAGTAGCACTTCAGCTGTGAAATACAATGAAAACATGAATTAAGGTGACTACCGGCCCCACAATTCTGAATCTCTAATTGAGCTGGGGAAAGACATTGATGCAAAAAAACGCCAAAGGTCAGTGACTCAGGGTCATAAGTTTCGCTCAATCGTGTTCTTCCATAAGTTGAATGCAAATTTTTTTTTTGAGTTGAAGTTTCAGTCTGTCATCCAGGCTGGAGTCCAGTGGCATGCTCATGGCCTCTGTAGCCTTGACCTGCTGGGCTCCGGTGATCCTTCCACCTCAGTCTTCCAAGTAGTTGGAACCACAGGCATGCGCCACCATACCTGGCTAATTTGTGTGTGTGTGTGTGTGTGTGTGTGTGTGTGTGTGTGTTAGAGTCTCACTCTTGTTGCCCAGGATGGAGTGCAGTGGTACTCTGACTGCCACTGTAGCCTTGACCTGCTGAGCTTAGGCAATCCCTCCGCCTCAGCATTCCAAGTAGCTGTTACTACAGACTCATACCATCATGCCCGGCTAGTTTTGTGTGTGTGTAGATTTACTGTGATTTATTGTAGAGACAAGGTCTCACCAAGTTGCCCAGGCTGGTCTCGAACCTGTGGGCTCAGGTTCCAGACCTGAGGTTCCTCTCACTTTGGCCTCCCAAAGTGCTGGGATTAAGGCGTGAGCCACTGTGCCTGACTTGAATGTAATATTGTTGAATCAAACTACAGCAATGTTTTGGGTACTATCTTAAACAATTCCAAGCACCAGACAAAATGCCAGTAATATCACTACTTAAAAAAAAAATTGCAAGCCGGGCTCGGTGGCTCAGCCTGTAATCCTGCGCCTTTGGGAGGCTGAGGTGAGTGGATTGCCTGAGCCCGCGAGTTCGAGACCCGCCTGGGCAGCGAGACCTCATCTCTACAATAAATCAAAAAATCAGCTGGGTGTGGTAGCACATGCCTGCAATTCCGGCTACTCGGAAGGCTGAGGCGGAAGGATGGCCGGAGCCCAGCAGGTCGAGGCTGTGGTGGCCAGGAGCGGCCACTGCACTCCAGTCTGGGCGACAGAGTGAGACTCCAAACTCAAAAAAAAAAAAAATTACCTGCCAGGCTCAGTGGCTCAGCCTATAATCCCAAGCTTTGGGAGGTTGAGGTGAGTGGATTGCCTGAGCCCGCGGGTTCGAGACCCGCCTGGGCAAGTTTGCGAGACCTCATCTCTACAATATATCAAAAATTAGCAGGGTGTGGTAGAGCGCACCTGTAGTTCCAGGTACTCGGAAGGCTGAGGCAGAAGGATCGCCGGAGCCCAGCAGGTCGAGGCTGAGGTGGCCGGGAGCAGCCACTGCACTCTAGTCTGGGCGACAGAGTGAGACTCCAACTCAGAAAAAAAAAAATTGCTAAAGCTAGGGGCAGTGGCATGCACCTGTAGTCACAACTACTTGAGAGGCTGAGATGGGAGGACCACTTGGGCGCAGGAGTTTGAGAGCAGCCTGGGCAATAGAAAGACCTGTCTTTTTTTTCTTTAGAAAATTTAATTTAATGACCACTCTCCTTGATTAAGCTCAGTGCTAAGTGTGTTACAAAAAAGAAAAAAAAAGTTGCTTGATAGAGGCAGGTACATAATCCCCAAAGCCTGTAAAGTATTATACTTCCCTAATGACAATACCACCAGCCCTAGGATTGTCAACTGAAATTTGAAGGACAGTGTAGTGTTCTAGGAAAAGCAGATCGTTGGAAACCAGAAGCCTGGACTTTTGTTTCAGCTGTATACTTATTAGCTGTGTGGCCCTGAACAAGTTTCTTCATTTGCGTCCCAAGTGACAATTGATTGAAATAAAGAATGTAAAAATGCCTTGCATTTAGTAGATGCTCAATAAATAATAATTATTTCAGGATGGGCACAGTGGCTTACACCTGTGATTTCAACACTTTGGAAAGCCAAGGTGGGAGGAGTTCAAGACCAGACTAAGCATCATAGTAAGAACTTGTCTCTACAAAAAATTTTAAAAGTAGCCGGGTATGAGGGTATGTGCCTGTAGTCTCTGCTACTTAGGAAGCTGAGGCAGAAGGATAGCCTAAGCCCAGGAGGTTGAGGCTATGGTGAGTAGGGATCATGCCACTGCACTCCAGCCTGGACAACATAGTGAGAGACTCTGGCTAAAAATAACAACAAAAAACAAATGCTTTCAAGAATACATACAAAAGTAAAATGGGAAAGAAAGCCTGGGTTCCAGCACAGCTTCTTTTTCTTTTTTTTTTTGAGTTGGAGTCTCACTCTGTTGCCCAGACTGGAGTGCTGTGGCCGCTCCCGGCCACCGCAGCCTCGACCTGCTGGGCTCCGGCGATCCTTCCGCCTCAGCCTTCCAAGTAGCCGGAATTACAGGCATGCACTACCACGTCCGGCTGATTTTTTTTATTTATTGTAGAGATGAGGTCTCGCTGCCCAGACGGGTCCCGAACCCACGGGTTCAGGCAATCCACTCACCTCGGCCTCCCAAAGGTGCGGGATTACAGGCTGAGCCACCGAGCCCGGCTCCAGCACAGCTTCTAATACTGGACACTTAATAAGTGTCAGGTACTGTGCTTTACATAATGTTAGTTCACTAATCTTCATAAAAAATGATATGAGCTGGGAGTTATTATTCCATTTCGCAACTGAAGATACTGAGGCACATAAAGGGATACACAGTAAGTGCCGAAGCTGAGGGAAATCAGATTGAGTTACCCACAAAATCTATTACTTCTCTCACAGGCATGAGAAAAACATGAGCTAGCACATATGGAAAGACCTAGAAAATGTAAAAGCCACCATAAAACTATTGTTATTACTATTATTAAGTTACTATTATTAAGTTATTAAAGTGGTGATGGGTTGGCCTAATCTATCCATTACCTCAAGCCAAACTCCCATCACTGACCCAACACATGTTTCAGTGAGATGGCTGACATAGCTGCTGACTGGGCAGTCTGCAGATATGGAAAGGAAAATTTGTAAAGACTCAGGTGGACTTAACCCATGACTCCAGCCCCCTAATTGCATCTCTAGGCAGGACCACATACAAGATACAAGCTCACAAGTGTTTCCCTTATGAGGAAAGTATGTATTATGATTACTATTAATAATGATAATACAAATCGAAACAGTAATAATAACAGTGGTTAACATTTAATGACCACTCTCCTTGATTAAGCTCAGTGCTAGGTGCTTTACATTCATTATCTCTTAGCAGCTCTGTCAGTAAGTAGCAGCTGTTAACATCACTATTTTATGAGGAACGAAGACTCACATCTCTGGTAATCAGTTACATGGCCCCAAACTTAGTCCTCTAAGTCCAAACCCAATGCTGTGCCTGCCATTTCCAGTTGCCTCTCAACAGTGTGCAGGAGTAAGTTCCATTACCTAGCCTGGTTTGCAATCTAATGTATTCTTTCAGGGACTGAATATCAAGGACAGTTTTTGTTTTCGTATCATAAAAAACGTTAAGTATCATGTGACCAGTTAACATTTAGAATGAAGATACTTTTCATGAAAATTCTTAAGAAATGATCTAATTGGGAGGCACTGTGGTAGTGAAAACAGCATGAGTTTTGAACTCCAACAGGTATAAGTTACCAAAATGTCTGAGCCTCACTTACCTCACCATTAAATAGTAGTGCTCTCTTTACCATGAGGCTGACGTGAGCATTCTGAAATAACATATATGTATATATGTAAACCATCTTAAAAAATAGGTGCTCCATAAATGCTCATTTGTTTTCCTTCCCCTTCTTCATTCGTTGACATGTTTGCCTCTAGTATATCAGACAGTGCTATGCATGATGAAAAAAGAACCAAAGTGACACAGCATTGGATGGCAACTGAAGTTCTAGCCCTTGATCCTGCTAAGAGCTAACTAAGTTACTTGAGCAGATAGTGACTAACCAAGAGCTTACTGGTGCCAAGCTCCATGCTGAGCAGTTCACAGATGATACCCACTGAGATACAGAGGTTTAGTAAAATGAGAGTTGGACTTCATCATCGTTGAGATCCCTTCAGTTCTGAAATTTGTGCCTTCATTCATCAACATCTGATTGTCATGCTGTATCCCAGGCAATGGGGTGATGTAGCCTCCGATCAGTTTTAGGACTCATGAAGAATTTTTTCAATGTGGCTGATTACATGAACAAGAGATCATCTTTATCAGTATTATCAAGTTTGAATACACTGTCATTATGGGGGGAAATCTCTTCCATGTACTTAAACTTGAAGCATGAAGTCATCAGGCCTCTACTAGGATGTCTGGATGAGGCTTTTGAGATATTCACATTTAGAATGAATAGTGTCGCCAATGTACCCACCTTGTCAAATGACAGCCTCACTGCCAAAAAGATTTAGACACACCCACATGGCTGATGGTAAAAATCTAAATATCAGAACACAGCCCGAACACATCCAGTCTGATAACAATTATGGTTCTGCAGTTTACTCAGCAATTCTACTTTCACAAGGTACTTTTTTATTGAATAAAAATATTTTCTTTCACTATGATAGAAAACACCCTTATAAATGTTGTCACAAGGTAATGGGATAATAAGGTACCATATTGTGTTTATTCCACTAACTCTTCATTACAAACCAGAAAATAAATCTAGTGTTTTCAAAGGTGACATGAAGAAATGGGCTTAAGTTATGGTACCTTTAGAAGATAACGGTTCTTCAATGAACCTGACAAAAGAAAGGGGGGAGAGATTCTCATCCTTGTTCATCATATTGTAGTTAATAAGTAGTCGTTACATTTTTTTAAAACTCAAAATGAAGGCAGGCTCAGTGGCTCAGCCTGTAATCCTGCACCTTGGGAAGCTGAGGTGAGTGGATTGCCTGAGCCCGCGGGTTCAAGACCTGCCTGGGCAACTTGGTGAGACCTCATTTCTACAATTAATCAAAAAATCAGCCAGGCGTGGTAGCGCGTGCCTGTAATTCCAGCTACTTGGAAGGCTGAGGCGGAAGGATCGCCGGAGCCCCAGCAGGTCGAGGCTGCAGTGGCCGGGAGCAGCCACTGCACTCCAGTCTGGGCGACAGAGTGAGACTCCAACTCAAAAATAAAAAAAAATAAAAAATAAAATAAACTCAGAGTGAACAAAATTAAAATCCCCAGTCCCCATTATATTCTGGGTCACCAAAAGGATATCCAAACTACAGTTAACTGATACAGATCAATGTAGAACTGGTCTGTTGAGTTTCCTATATATATTCTTTTATAAAAGCACTGCTGATACCTCATAACTACATCTAATTTCCAATTGCTACCATCAATGTTACAACTAATCTGATGCATGATGATGGTCATCAGAGACAGGAATGCCAGCGAGGTCTCACTAGCCCCAGGACTGGCCTCTCCATCTTGGAACTGTCATGCATCCAGGTCCACTGCACAACCTCTTTTGGTAAAGCTATTCTGGGGAAACAAAACGTAGGTGTGTGCTAATTACAGCAAGGGACAACAAGACCAGTCTGAAGTTTAGAAGATGCCAGCGGGAAATCATCAGAAACCTCAGGGGAGCAGAAGGGTCCAGAACATCAAGGAGTTACTTTGTACTAATTTGATTTTGCAAGAGATGATTGCAGTGAGTATAGTCACTGTCACCGTTGACTACCTAACAGAAACTCCATATAGGGTTTTCTTAGGCAGTAAGTCTATATGTTATTTGTTATGAATACTAGAATATTTACTGTTATCAAAGATAATAAGAATTATTTTTAGTGTCACAAAAATTCTATCAGTGGCTAGTTTGAGCTGAACACTGGAAATTATAGGCAACTACTTCCTTCACTCCATGGAGGAGCACACTGTGCAGCCTGAATGCCTCTTGAAATTGTTATATGTCCTCTGGATCCTGCAGCACATTTTTCATATTTAAAATCTGTATTTTGGAATGTAAATCTAGGTTATGGTTTTAAATATTTTTGTATTCAGTAATAACATCAATTTCTAAAAGCCATATTTTCCTTCATAGATTAAGTCTGAAAAGTGAAATACAGAATTCAAGTATGATGGAGGGAGGAATACATTTTAAATAATGTTGCTGCACACAACATGCCCTATATTCATTGGCCTTTTACCCAGGGTCCATTTTAATTGTTATCTGCTCATGCATTCTATACCACATAATGAAACGCTTCCATTTCACCCACAGAGCCCCAGGTTTTTATGTGCACCTTTACTAATGACCCTTAATTAAGCTGATTTTATCCTTGAAAATATGAGTTTGCTTTTGGTCAACAAGTATTTTTAAGAGAGCGGTCTGAATGAACTTTCAGAGAAACACTTAAAATGCTTATTTTCTTAAGTAGTTGTAAAACTGAACAAAGTACATTTGTACTCAAGTGTGGGCTACCAACACCTATATTTTTCATTGTGTGTTTCCAGGGAAGCACTTTCACCTTGCAGCATGCCATCAATCCTCAGATATGTAACACTGCAGAGGTATCAAATATCTGGCTAGAAAACAACACAATAAAGTAGCCTGACACTACTTTAAATTAGCTAACAATATCAACTAGAGATAATATGTAATTTAAAAAACACACAGTAAAATGTCTTACTGAGTATATTTTTTCATAATGATCAGTAAATGCCAAAGTCTAGTAACAAAACTATTATTTATAGCATATTAACATCTAATTGATTTTACAAATGGAGGCAATTATTTTGGATGAAAGGAGGAATGCCTGCCAGATTTAAATGATTTATGATTACCAAGACAGAAAACGTTTTGCTAATTCATTTTCAAATCTGACTCTTACATTCATTGATGATTTTAATTTTAAACCAAATGATTTGCTTAAATATGTTAACTTTAACCCCAAAAAAGCGACTTACTTTGTAACAGTAATCTGAGAGACAGAGAATGAGAGATGTACATGTGTGTGTGTGCGCGTGCGCGCGCGTATATATATATATTATTATTTATATAATATATAAATATTATATAAATATATATATATATATATAAATTTTTTTTTAAAAGCAGGATTTATTAAGAGGACAGAAAAGCTCCCACAGTGGGAAGGGACCTGAGGGGTTGCCAGTCTGATATATTTTTAACTGTTTAAAAAAATGTTGTTCTCGACAGTAGGCTCAGAAGAGACCATACCATAGGAATATATTTTCAAGGTGTTGATTTAGAACCACCGAAAGATCACACTTCATGAACTCCAACCAATTACCCAGAGTAGGAGCATAGGCTCTTAAAGCACTGTATGCTTCAAGTACACGAGAACACCACAAATGCATCCCTATTTCTTGACCTAAAACACTGCCTATCTACTTGACAGGTTTCATAACGTGTACAAATGTTGCAAGAGAAAAATTAAATAGTCTGTATCATTCAATATAACTCTTATTGATTTTTATAATCTAGTGCTAAGATGTGCAAGTTTCAAAAATAAATGAAAAAATTGAAGGTTCCTTCCCATTTCAAGGCAACTATAAAGCAGAGAAGCTCACATTTCACAAGAAAATAACCGGTGCATTTGTTGAAAGAAACACACACACACACACACACACACACACACCGGTGCATTTGTTGAAAGAAACACACACACACACACACACACACGCATTTGTTGAAAGAAACACACACACACACACACACACACACACACCGGTGCATTTGTTGAAAGACACACACACACACACACACACACACACACACACACACACACACACACACACACACACACACACACACACACACACTAGGGAATGCCCCAGGCTGAAGCAAATACTGATTGGGCAAAGCTAAAGGACAAGGGCCCTTGAAACTAAACAAAAGCAAATTCATTCTGTTGACAGATGTTGATTACATCAAAGCAACAAGGAAGTCTCCCAAGTCTTGATTTTTTTAAAAAACAATTAATACCACTCTATAATCTACACAATAAAGACAAAGTTAAGTTTTTTAACCAATCATAATAAACATTATTAAGCTTGTTTTAAAAGAGTTTCAGTTCAGTTAAAGACTATTCTAGTGTGTTTTTAGCTATGGGCTTCTCCACACAGTGGTTTATTCATTTCAATGGACATGTCTGGGAAGCCAAGCTGGCCATGCCATCAGCCCCTTCCTTCCAAGGGTTAACTGCTCTGGCTGCCAAATAAAATACAGAGCGAGCCATGTAATTATGGAGACAGTCAAAGGGCAGGCTCTATTTTGAAATCTATTTGCACAGACAAGGTCTTCCAATTGAACTTACAGGAAACAAGCTGGTAAAGAGCCTCCTTTTCCCCAGATGCTTTCCACACTTTTTCTCCAATTCAGGAAATCATGGATATGGACACCATACACCATTGCTTCCTTGACTTCAAGCTAAGACATCATTATAGAGAGAAGAGTGATCTGTTTCACGAATCTATAAAAAACATTTTTTGGGGCCTAATTAACAGCATTTGGCAACAACCTTTGACTAGTAAAGCTACAGTGTTTATTAAACATTTCTAAAGAGGGTGCAGGCCCAGTTAGTATGCAGGTGTTGGAAAACAGCTCATTTTATTTAATGCTCAAAATAAAGCACATAGCTGAGTCTAGAATATACTGGGATAAATACTTGCCTGAAATAAATATTCTACTCGACATCCAACAGTATTGGTCTTGAAGTTATTTATAGCTAAGACCATTAAAACAGTAATAAAGATTCCACAGAAATAAAAAGGAAATGTGTAAAATATTTTAAGTAACAAAAAAGTCATAACTCACTTTTCTACTGAAATAGAAAAGCTCACCCTACACATTTAATGCTTTGAGTTGGCAATTTTCATCAGAATGCATCATTCTCATATTAAAGTAGGATTAGGCCACTACTAGTACTAAAACTTAGCAGTCAAATGAAGGTGAGATAGATACTAGTCTGCAGATGTCAGAACTTATCATAAAGCATAATCCAAAACCTGGGAATCCTGGTTCTAGAAAAGACAAACTGGAAAGTTAATCATAGTTACAGCACTTCTGGGGAGAGGAAAGGCAGCAGCCTGAGGGTACCCTTTTTCAATAATAACAACATACAAAGTGGAGTCCAGGTCACCACAAATGATGACCTTCCCCAAGGTGACATCAGGAAGTTAGTTCTATGAGATATGCCTCTTCCTTCCAAGAAATTTGTCAACAGTAACTGATAGAGTATAATATCAATGACAAGTTCAGAAATGGTTTAGAAAAACACTTCATTTTGTTTCTTTACAAAAACTAAATTTGATAATATGTGATTATTCATTAATGTACACCACCAACATCTGGGGACCTATATTTAAACAAGAAGCATTCCCTTCTTCTTAGGAAACAAAAACCCCCAACCTACTCTAGGAACACAGATCAATAAACATTCCTATGTAATAATGTAGACTCCTGTTTGAGGGCCTAGAGAAAAAATTCCTTTAGGCTGGCCCAACTATAGCTGGGGGAAGGGTGCCAAAGATTACAGCAAGAACTCAAAATGTAAAAGTAAAAGCTGATTATTTGGTGGATACATGGAAGTGAAGTAGAAATGATTAAGTTGTACAAGGAAATAGGGCTATTGTATGAAATGTTTATATTTAAGATAAAAATGTTTTCTTCAAAATTAAATAGAAAATCATCTTTATAATCATAAAATATTGAGTCACAATGAAATAGTAAATACTTAGCAAATCCCATTGTCTCTCAGCTAAAGTTGAGAGAAAAACAGCTTTTTAAAGCACTTTAACAATACATATACTCAGGCAACTTCTTAGACAAAGAAATATTGTATCCTTGCTGGGGAAATAAAGAAGCTGTTTATTAGGGCCATGGTCAAAATGTAATAATTCATTCTAGTTGAGCCCTGTGAAAAATGTCATCAAAATATCATTTTCTTTGCCAGATTTTCTGGATGCCGTAATATTTAAATACAGAATAAAAGACAAGCTCTGATCAGAATAGAAGCACAACACCCAAATGGACCAAACCCAAATGCTCTGTCAAAGTAATAGAAAAGAATTCCACACAGTTCTGGTACCCAGGGAATGAACACGTCTAGGTTAGCACAGAACATCTGGCAAATTTCAACTTTCTAAAGTCTCTCAGAAGAAACATTCTAACTCACACACTTTGGTTAAAGAAGAGGAAAATAGAACAATTTTATATTAAAGTACACAAATAGGAACCAGAAAGAGCAATTTCACACACACACACAAAAATCACACACAGAATTCAATTCTAGAGAAAGCACATATAAAAAATCACAAGTTTAAAAAATAAGGATATAGTAAGAAAGTCCTTCTTTAATTCTTAAAAAAAACTTAGACTATTCATAAATACTACTGTCATGTAAAATACTACCCAAATTATTTGTTATCTGGATTAAGACACCCACTAACAGAAGAAGTGGGGACTTATAGTCGATGATCAAAAGCATAGCTTTAATATGAATATTTTTAAAAGTATATTAAAGCATTTGAAAAAAACATAATTTTAGTCTTCATATTATAATAGTGTCAATTGATTTTTATATGCAGCATGCTCTAGGTATATTGTTGGATACCTTTTTTTTTCTATTCACTTAGTCATTTAAAGTTTTTGTCACATAAGCAAATAATTGGTGTGAAATAGCTCAGAGCTTTGATCATTACTGTAGTATCAATATCAAAAAACAAAAACAAAACAAAATCCTATATCTTAATACTTTCCTGAGAATATTTTCATTCTAAAATCCCGAATGTAAGGTATAAAATTAAAAACAAAAAACATTTGAATACAAAATCTTATAGTGGTATTTTCACAGATGTGAGAATTTTGTCTCCGCCCTTAACCAGGAAACAGGAGAGGTAGGTAAATAATCACAACCTAAAATGAGAAAGCTAAAGCTTCAGGAAAACAATGTGTCTCCAAACTTGTGTAGTTGAGAAGACGCAGATTCAAGACAATAGAAGTCAAAATCACTTATCAAGCAGTTATTTTCAACCAGAAAAATAAAGAGAAAGTATGCAGTAGCCTCTTTAGTAAATTGAAAAGCTCCAAATTTTTTGAAGGCAGCTTTTTGGACTGATATAGCTATGTTGCCACAAATAGTTTCATACTCAGTTTGGGTAGACTTGGTTAACCACTCAACAGCTTTAGGCATTAATGCAAAAAGTGCAATGCATTAAAATGGTACAGACTTAAAAGGGAAGTTCCATAGAAGCCTGTTTACAATTTGGCCCTTGTATCTTTTTTTTTACAAAAAAGATATGGATGTTCAACTATCTGTTATTTTTTTAACTAAAAATTAAAACTACCACCACCACCAACAACAACAAAAAAGAATACTCGTTATCTGTATATAGCAGGCTGTTTCTCATACTTGAAAATGTTAGCTGACCGACCAAATATTTGCACTTAATTAAAGGACAAATTCATCATTTCTTTTTTTTTTTTTTTTTTTTTGAGTTGGAGTCTCACTCTGTCACCCAGACTGGAGTGCAGTGGCCGCTCCCAGCCACCGCAGCCTCGACCTGCTGGGCTCTGGCAATCCTTCCGCCTCAGCCTTCCAAGTAGCTGGAACTACAGGTGCGCGCTACCACATCCAGCTAATTTTTTTGATTTATTGTAGAGATGAGGTCTCACCAAGTTGCCCAGGCGGGTCTTGAACCCGCGGGCTCAGGCAATCCACTCACCTCAGCCTCCCAAAAACGCGGGATTTCAGGCTGAGCTACCGAGCCCGGCCATCATCTCATTTTTAAAGTCTTTAATATTGCCATAGTACTGACACATTTGATATGTAAAATATGTGAAACATAGTTAAGTGTGAGTGCAGTAAACACTTTTTGACCTGTACTTCTGCAAATCCAACATCCCAATAATAACAGATGCCTAATATGACATAGCCAATTTGGGGGTAAAAATTAGAAAACAGTGTGAAATTTAAAACATTTTATATTTTGTTTATGAATGCACCACTGGAGTATCCTCCATAAGATAAGACTCTATGTTTACTTGAGTTTTCATATAAATTGGTCTTCCTTCTCTGAGTACACAGTTTATTTGACAAGTTAGTTAAATTCTCTAAGTCTTCGTTTTCCTCATTTGTTAATATGATACCTTCCTCATAATAATACCTTCCTTACTAGTTGCTATGATAATTGTATGACATGATATATAGAAAGTGGCACAAAGTAAGCACTCCATAAATGGTAATTACTGTCATTGGTTACCTGACTGTGGGAGGAGGTCATTCTAAAATGGACTAATCAGTAGGTAGAAATCGGCCTGAATTTTAAATGTGCTTTGGATAACCCACAAAGTAGTTCACAAAGTAATCAAGAGATCCTAGGTTGGTCCCAGAGCTGCCACTTAAAATCCACCCTATTCAAAGACTATGCCTCTCCTCACTTTATCACAGGGCCAGCCTGACCATCAAATGAGACTGCAGATACAGAAATATTTTACGAACTTGACAGAGTCTCATGATTACAGTGATTTAAGAGAAGGCTTAAACTCAGTAGGATGAATTATGCACAGCCTAATTTTGATGTTTTCCTGAGAGTTCCTGGTAGGCTCCTGCTAGTATGCTGATGGTTAATGGTGAGGTCTAATGAAAATCCTTTCTTCCATTCATAGGTATAAAAGGTTCTGACTTTTTTTTCAAGAATCATATCCTTCTAAACATATTAGTATATAGAACAGTTCTTAAACGTGTACAAAAGGTGGGTTGGGAGAAATTATGCTATAGAAAGAATCCTTCTTTGCAGGGAAGACATTCCCTGTAAAGCTCACTAACAAAAACAATTTGTAAGAGTTAGGTCAAAATGCTGCTATTTTGTTACTTAGTATTCAGTCAATGTTGTACTTAGCCATTAACTTTAATGTTGTCCTTGGTAACTTCAGTAACTTAAAGTTGGTAAGAATTTAAACATATTGTCTTGGTGTGCAATATGTTTAACAGAAATAGTCTAAAGCACACCAAACCTTATTGTTTAAATGTACCAAGAAGTCTTCTTTGCATAAAAATTCCTGTTTATTAAACAGTGATACAGGAAGAACTTATTTACATTTCAAGCACTACCAGCATACATCATTTATGACAAAAAAGGCAAGCACTCCATAAGAAATGCTCAATCACTGTCAATCAAAAACACTAAAATATACATAAACCAAAGCACGCCGTGTGAACTGTATTAAATTCAGCTAAACACAGAATTACTAACAGAACAAACAAAAAAACAAATAATTATCAGTGACTCACACAGCTATTTTCACAATACACAAAATAACTTGGAAAGGTGTAACCATGGAAACCTGATAGCCTAAATTCAGTGCCTTCAAATTTTGCATTTATTTAAACACTGTACAAATGATTTTCTTATAAAATTTAAATATTTAAAAAGCTGTCAAGGCTTATCTTTGTTATCAGATCATTGCTCAAAATAGTTTCAACTATAAATCAATTGTCTTTAAAATTATTCAAAGACCAGTTTAATGAAACTATGATAAAAATGTCAAACAATCTTTTTGAATTGTTAAGAAAACTGTTATTTTTACAATCACTGGTTAACAAATGAAACACTCTACTTACAATAAATCCCATAATAACCAAGTAATATTAAGACATACTTTGACATAAAGACTTTTCTTAAACTCACACTGTTGCATGCAACCACCCCCCACCTCTAATTTAGCTACTACAGCAGAAACACTATTCGCTGTTTATAAGTGATTGTCACTGACAATTACCACCTGAATAGTCTAAAATTTAATGCCATAGTTAGTCCTAATATCTTATATTTTATTTCATAACCTAAGTAACTAAAACATTATTTTGTAGTTCACTGGTTCCCACACTTAAGATGTAATGCTCGAGTGTGTATTTCATTATGTAGATGAGCAATGGATGTTGTTTGACATGATTTAAATGGATCAACAGTATTTTCCTAGTCACATTAATCATCCAGACAGCTAGAATGAAAAAAAAGGCTCTGAAAACTAAAACTAGAGAAGCTATTCACACAAATGACACTTAACATTGGTGGGGTATCTAGGATGCGATTAAGGAGAAGGAAGAGTTATAGACTTCAAACACGTTTCATTTTTTATTCGGAAACCACTTCAAGACTCTGGCTCCATTTTCAGAATCCAAGTGAACACCCACAGAGACAGATTTCTGATACCAAGTTGTAATTTTTATAAAAGCATTAGGTTGAAATCTATGAAAATCTTTTTCATTCAAAAGGATAAAATTTGGGGAGCCCAGCACTAAATAAGGCTGAACCCCGAGGGTAGGATCAGGCCTATCAAATGTATAAAAATGTACAGCATAGTTGCACATAATAGCGCACGCCTGTAGTTCCAGCAACTTGGAAGGCTGAGGAAGAAGGATTGTCTGAACCCAGCAGGTCAAGGCTGAGGTGGCAGTGAGCGTGCCACTGCACACCAGCCTGGGCGACAGAGTGAGACTCCAACGCATTAAAAAAAAAAAAAGTAAGTAGCACAAATGGGAAAACAGCCCTCACCAGGGCACTGATTCTGTCTTCACCTGCTGAGGGGCTCTAGGAAGTGAAGATGAAAAGGGGAAAAAGGAAAAGCAGAACTGGCCTTTAGACATAGCTGCAAATCACCTTGTTCTAGCCCTGAATCAAAAGATCTGATGAAAAAGCATGGAAAACCACAAATGTGAATTTATAAACAGCAACACTACAGTTCCCTTTTCTTTTCACTGTAATGACTGATCTTGGCATAAGGTTTGATCAAGGGATGATTTGGTCCACACAGTCAACCTAGGCAATCATCCTACCATTTTGTTGGTTCCACCTGAATTAGATGCTTTCTAATAACAAGTATGGAAGTGACATACAATCACTTCCCTCTCAAGAAAAACCCTTTGGTGGGTTTGTGGCAGCTGTGACAAAGACTGTATCCACCAACTTTTTCAGTCTGAACCCACTTCTCAAAGGTCATCCTCCTGAGAGGAAATGCTCTGCACTCCCACGATACCACACAGGATGAGCCACAGAGAGTCCAAGGGAAGCACATATTTTGTTTTGTTTGATTATGTAATGGTGTATGTGTAGTATCACATCTTTTTACAACGATGCTGAAAAAGCATAAAGTGAAAAGTCAAAAGTAAAACAACAGTAAAAAGTTTCTGCAAATGATCACTGTTAACATTTAGCAAACACACTTCAGGACATTTCTCTACACATCTATTAATAATATATTATATTTTCATAGTATAGTATTACATAATATTTTATACATATTGTTTGGACATTCAATTTTATTGAACAATTTTAAAAGCAGTTTGTCTTCCATGTTAAGAGACATACAAAATTTTGGCCAGGCTCAGTGGCTCCGCCTGTAATCCCAGCACTTTGGGAGGCCGAGGCAAGTGGAAATTGCCTGAGCCCACGGGTTCGAGACCAGGCCAGGCAACTTGGCGAGACCTTGTCTCTACAATAAATAAAAAATTAGCTGGGCATGGTAGCATGCACCTGTAGTTCCAGCTACTTGGAAGACTGAGATGGAAGGATGCTGGAGTGGCCATGAATGTGCCACAGAACTCTTGGGTGACAGTGAGTCTCCAACTCAAAAAAAAAAAAAGACATACAAAATTTTGACATATTTGCAAAACTGTTCTCTACAAAAGTAGCAATTGATATTCCTAAAGATGCCTATATCCCTATACCTTCATTAATACTTTAATGTCAAAATCTTTGTTAGTCTGATAAATTAAAAATGGAATCTCACTTTTACTTATTTTTCTTCAGGTTGAAGATCTTTTCCTTTGTTGAAAAGGTTGAAGATCTTTTCCTTTGTTTATTTCTGTATCCTCTTTTATGAAGTCTCCAGTGAGGGTTGTTTTTCACCTGAATTATTTTTAAGAGTGCTCTGTGAATTAAAAACACTAAAAATTTGTATACTATATTGTTTCAAATTTTCTTTTCAGTTTGCCTTTTGCATTTCAACCATGTTTAAAAGTGTTTATGGCCATAAAATGGGTTGACATTGAATTTACTAATTTATCTAAGAAGAGTATAACTCTTTAAAATATTTAGTTGTAGCCGGCCTCGGTGGCTCTCACTTTGAGAGGCTGAGGTGAATGGATTGCCTGAGCCCGCGGGTTCAAGACCTGCCTGGGCAATTTGGCGAGACCTCATCTCTACAATAAATCAAAAAATTAGCTGGGCGTGGTAGCGTGCACCTGTAGTTCCAGCTACTTGGAAGGCTGAGGCGGAAGGATCACCGGAGCCCAGCAGGTTGAGGCTGCAGTGGCCGCTCCCGGCCACTCCACTGCAGTGGCCCACTCCAGTCTGGGAGACAGAGTGAGACTCCAACTCAAAAAAAAAAAAAAAAAATGTAGTTGTTTCACTGAAGACAAAAAATGTCTTCACATTTCCTGCAGTCTTTTTTAATGTCCCTCAATAGAGATCTAAAGTTTTCTTCATGTAAGTCCTGTAAATTTCTTGTTATTTGTCTATCCCTAGGTATTTTATCTTTTAGTTGCTCTTATAAACAAAAATTTTGTCATGGAATGTAATACTATTATATATAAATACAGTAATTTATTTTTGTATAATATTAAATTTATTTTCCTTTAAGAAACTTAAGTTTTAAAAATTAAAATTGGGCAATCTCTTTCAGGTCCCCTCCTGCTGTGGGAGCTTTTCTGTCTTAATAAATCCTACTTTCTGAAAAAAAAAAAATTAAAGTTAATACTGTAGTGTCATATTTTTATGTCTTTCTTCATGTATCAAAAAACAAACACACATACAGACTCACACGCTTTTTCTACTGGAGGGCAATTAGTTGAGACTGATGAGGGTTAAGCTGACTTTCCTTTCCATCTCTGTCAATTCAGCCCCCTCTTACCTTACCACTCCCCCAAATATTACTCTCCCTCCTCCCAAATATGGAGTGCTGGACTGGGTAGACTAACAGGTGCTGGAAGTGCCAGCGAAGTAAGACACCAAGAAAAGATATATTTTTGGTAAGGATTTGACATCTACAACATTTCCTAAAAAAATAAAATATTTCCCATAGCTGGGTAGCGTGGCTCCTACTAAAGCCCAGGAGTTTGAGGTCAGCCTAGGTAACACGGTGAGGCCTAATCCGTATAAATTGAAAAATAAAATATTTCCCCCCAAAAGCAATGATCTAATAATCAGAGGGCAGAAATTAAAACTTTTTAAGACTTGGCTGGGTATAGGGGCTCATGCCTGTAATCGCAGCACTCTGGGAGGCCAAGGAGAGAGGACTGCTTGAGCCTGGGATTTCGAGACCAGCCTGGGCAACATACAGAGACCTCGCCTCTACAAAACATCAAAAAATTAGCCAGGTGTGGTGTCTCATGCAGTCCCAGCAACTCAAGAGGCTGAGCCCAGGAGATCAAGGCTGCAGTGAGCTGTGAGTGTGCCACTGCACTCCCAGCCTGGGCAACAGAGTGAGACTTCGACTCAAAAAACAAAACAAAAGAAAAAAACAACTTTTTAAGACTTATATTCTCATTCTACAATTATTTATTCTAATTTTATAGCCGACACTTATTTTGTTTTGAATTATGTGTTCAGGCTAGGTTGAGCAACCATAGTCTTTTTTTTTTTTTTTTGAGTTGGAGTCTCACTCTGCCCAGACTGGAGTGCAGTGGCACGCTCCCGGCCACTGCAGCCTCGACCTGCTGGGCTCCAGCGATCCTTCAGCCTCATCCTTCCAAGTAGCTGGAACTACAGGCACGCACTACCACACCCGGCTAATTTTTTGATTATATTGTAGAGATGAGGTCTTACCAAGTTACCCAGGCGGGTCTCGAACCCGCAGGCTCCCGCAATCCACTGACCTCAGCCTCCCAAAGAGCAGGATTACAGGCTGAGCCACCGAGCCCGGCTAACGATAGTCTTTTAAATGCTGGGGGTTGGTCTGTCTCTAACAAAAAATATAGATCCATATTATTCTCTTTAATGGTTTCATAGTGTCTCCTTATACATATATGAGTCACAGCACTTTATTTAACCAATGATGAGCATTTAAGCAGGTTCTTTTTTGTTGTTTTATTTTCTGCCTTGCACAGTATGCTTTTGGGGAGTCTTGTCCTGATTCAGTCATTATTAAAATGTAACATCAGTGGCTATCGGGTACAGGAGGGCCTGAAAGTACTGAGCAAACAGCACAATTATTAAAAAATTTCCACTAGTCTTATTTCAGTGAAAGAGATTGTAAGGCTGGAGGTACCAGAGGGTGGGGCGGGCCTCAGTAAGATGGCTCCAACCTGGACCAGGAGAACAATGGGCAGAAGTAAGCCAGCAAAAATAAGTAACCGGAACTAAGACTCCAGCCGCAAAGCCAGCCAGTACCTGTTACAGCAACTCTAGCAACCCCGTTCAGCCAATCGCCAGCAGACATGACAACTGTCCCAACCAGTGATTGCTCTCCCCGACCCCCTCACAGCTTTCTCAGTGTGCCCTTTATAAACCCGTCACCCATCTTGCCAGGCGCGACTTCTCCGGCCCACAGTTACATGGACCGGTGAACCTCGCCCGGGATTGCACTAATAAATTTTTCTTGGCTCCTTTGTTACCGTTTCGCCTGGTCTGGTTTCGTTTACCTTACAGAGACCAAGAACTTTAAACAAAAACAACTTTAAGACTAGTCTGCCAGTTGGCTGAACAAGTACTCTGTATAGTTCTAGTTCATAGAATTCTCTTGAATTAAGTTGGATTTCCTCTTAGGAATAGCAGTACATCTTAAAGTTGTAGGAGAGGGCATGGGAACCTTCTCATTATTGCTCCCTTCAGGCAAATGCTCTCTTGATGCATTTTCCTTCAGGAGTCTCAGAGTATTATTTCCAATACCACCTACAAGTTTGGAGGGGAAGAGATGACTAATTTTCTCCACTAAAAATACCTGATCCACTGGTAATAGCTCAGAGGAGTTAATATACCCTCTTCTCTACTTGACCTGTATTTGAAAATTTCAATAATGAAGTTTTAAAAGGATTTGCTCCAGCACCTCCTTTCCCAAAATAATTCTAAGAAATGTAGAGAATGGAAGAGTTATTTTAAGTCGTGGGTTCATATGTGAAAAAACAAAGCATTTTAAAGGGGTATGACCTGGAGTTGCTACTGGGCTATAAATCAGGAACAGCCTCAGGACTAGTGCTTCTTGATGATGGAAACCATGTAACTGTTCACTCATTTTAAATTGCAGTTCACAACCACAATGCTTCTTGGGAACCCAGAGTTGTAGTGCTATTATACCATACAAGCCAAACTCCTAAAGTATATTAGAGTACAAAAGAGAGCATAGTTCTGGATGCTTAACTATTTCTGATAATAAGATACTAGCTGGGGTCTAAAAATGTTTCAGGCTTGGCCATTGTGATAATGTACAAAGAGTCAGGAGGTCTTCAGATAAATTAAGCACTAAAAGTGTGAGAGAAACACTGCAGAATGAAGAAAGTTCCATTTCCACTTTTGTGTCACAATACTTTAGGAGACAAGTAGATTTTTACAGAATGGGATTCTCAGGTAGGTAGCTCAGGGATAATATAAAACAGGAAGGCTATAAATTCCTTAAAGAAGGTAGCCGTGGACTAAAATCAACAGAATTTTTATGTATAACTAATGTTTCATCATTACCAAATCCATCCTACTCCACTGCCATGACTAGATGTTGCTGATCTTAATGAGTAATCTGAAACACTGGAAACATTTGAGTTTGGTGATGGCTAACTTCAGACCTCATCAATATTAGGTAATCCTAGTCTTTTTGCCTCTAGCCAACCAGCCTGACTATACAAATGGCAAACTGACATTGAGAATTTATGAGCTCTGCTGCATTAGCAATGCACATTTCCTTTGGAATTATTCTAGTCAGCAGCCTGAAGCAGATTATAATTATCATTCCTTTTGCCACAAAAGCCTGAAGATCTACCAGTAGTTCAGGGCTACATTAATGTTTCAGTGTCTTAGATGAGTTGATAAATAAATACCCATATGTGACCAATAAAAAACAGATGAACTTATTATGTATTGCTACAATTTTAAAAATATCTTAACTGATTAAAATTTGGTCTTGCTCACAGTATGCCTATAGGAAAATAATTCTCTATATTATTAGAGATGTGTTTTACTTTATCATCAAAACAGTGATGGTACTGTTCAATTTGCTTAAAGCAGGATATTCAGGTAGTCAATGATCTACTATGAATAAAGTTAGCTCTACACTAAGATAAATATGTGGTCATAGCTGGCACATCTTCCTACATAAACAATGTGGCTAAGTTCTCAGCTAGCCCATTCGCACATAAGATAACCGGAATACTACACATTTGCAGTGAAAACAAAAAAGTAGAAAACAGTTTAGCTGTAAGCATATATTTTAGCTACCTGACAGGTTTCTTGAGCTAGCCTGGGAATGTTGCTGCCATTTATAGCATGGTTTCTAAAGGAAAACATGTTCCATATTGTTGGACAAGTAGGGAAGGCAAAAAGTTCATTCCTCTGCTTCCTACTTCCCATTCTTGGTCATTTCCTCTCAAACACCAAGCGGAAAGAGCATAAATTCTGAGTGACTCTTAAAAACTAGAGCAGAAAGGAGAGGGCCACATGCTGTCCCTTCCCATCATACCTGAATCAGCCTCTTCGCTAGGAACTTCAGGCCACTTCAGCTTCTTCCCACTTCTACAGCAAGTAAAAGGAAGCAAGTTTCTGTCCTGAAGCTCAAGCAACTTTCTTTATCTAACTCTTAGCACCAGAAAGAAGTTTTCAAGTCCCAATACTACCACTCTGAGACAGAACATGGTGGTTCTGGAGGACTAATATCACTATCCAGAGTTCACCAATATGGGCAGGAGGTCTAGATATCAGTTATTTGTAACTCAGATGGAACCAGTGGAGCTGGACTGTTTAGATTCAGCTCTGGTTCTATGATTTATAGCTGTCAACTTTCAGCAAGTTACTTAACCATTTCATGTCTCAGTTTCTTCATCCGTTAAAAAAATGAAAAAATAAACTGTTGTAAGGATTAAATGAGTTTACTGCCCGCCCCCACACACTCTCCAAATAAAACCTAGACAAGTACATATGAGTAATAGACAATAGGGAACATATTTTATCTATGTCGTTTTACCAGTAATATTGTAAAAGAAGACATTTTAAAAGTCTGACAATATCAAATACAGATGAGAAGGTGGGGCAAGAAGAACTCTCATACATATGTTGCTGGACGGAGTGTCAATTGGTATAACCACTTTGGAAAACTGCTTGTCAAGATGAAGTCACCAGTTCAATTCTAGGTATATCTATAATAGAAATGCATACAGAGATACACCAAAAAGATATATACAAAAATGTCTGTGGGGCAACCCCTTCGGGTCCCCTCCCCCTATGGGAGTTTTTCTGTCCTCTCAATAAATCCTGCTTTCTAAAAAAAGGAAAAAAAGAAAAAAAAAATGTTTGTAACAGAAAAAACTGGAAACAACCCAAATGTCCATCAACAATAGAATGAATAATTTATGGTAAATTCCTAAAATAGAAGATTATACAGCAACCAGAATGAATGAATTTTAGCTACAGACAACAAACAATATGAATAAATCTTCAAAATATAACAATCACACTGCTTAGGAATCTATACATAAAGGATAAAACAATAAAGGAAAGCATGAAAGTAAACACTATTGAAGTCAGGATAGTGGTTATCTGGGGGGATAAGAGAGATTTGGACTGGAAGGGACATGCAGAAGTCTTCTGAGGTGCTGGCAATGTTCTGATTAAAAAACAAACAGGCTGGGCTTGGTGGCTCAGCCTGTAATCCCGTGCCTTGGGAGGCCGAGGTGAGTGAATTGCCTGAGCCCACAGGTTCGAGACCCGCCTGGGCAACTTGGCGAGCTCTCATCTCTACAATAAATCAAAAAAATTAGCTGGGCATGGTAGCGTGTGCCTATAGTTCCGGCTACTTGGAAGGCTGGGGCGGAAGGATCGCTGGAGGCCAGCAGGTCGAGGCTGCAGTGGCCAGGAGTGTGCCAGTGCACTCCAGTCTGGGTGACAGAGTAAGACCTCCAACTCAAGAAACAAACAAACAAACAAAAACAGTACAGTACTTACATAGATATTTGCTTTATAATCATTCATTAAATTGTGTATTTTTTTTACACATTTCTCTCTATATGTTATATTTCACAATAAAATGATGGAAGGTAGCAAGGAAGAAGGAAGGTTGAGGAAGAAAAGAAATCAGACTAGAACTAGAAAACAAATAAAAAACAGAAAAAACATTTAATGGTCAGGTTTCTGTATAATAAAGATTTAAAATCTTTATTAATATGTTAAATTCAAGTAATTTTTTAAAATAAAAAAATAAGAAATCATAAATAATTCAAAATTCTTACTAAACAATGAAAACTTTTCTTTTTTTTTGGAGATGAAGTCTCACTCTGTTGCCTAGACTAAAATACAATGGCACAATCATGATTTACCATAG
Source organism: Cephalopachus bancanus (assembly GCA_027257055.1). Lineage (NCBI taxonomy): Eukaryota > Metazoa > Chordata > Mammalia > Primates > Tarsiidae > Cephalopachus > Cephalopachus bancanus. The sequence goes on along the minus strand of JAPVLO010000122.1, from coordinate 2,602,788 downwards.
CCTCAACCTCCAGGCGCAAGTGATCCTCTCACTTCAGTCACCTGACTAGTTAGGACTACAGGAGTGCACCACCACACCTGGTTAATATCTTTATTTTTTGTGTAGAGACAGGGTTAGGCTATGTTGCCCAGTTGGTTACACTGAAAACATAATAGCATAGTTGTCTATACTACTTTCAATTGACTAGGCCATAAGAAATTCATATTTGCAAATTTTAAAAATGAATTCTTATAATAAATACAACTGATGGCTACATAACTATATTATTATTCCAGAGCTTTTAAATTGATATAATGTATCTAGGACAGCTATCCTACTTGTAGATATAGAAAAAGCTACTAAATGTTAGCAGGAAAACCGGTATCCTTTCAGAAATCTTATAATAATAAAATGGCTGACATATCTGTAGCAATTTACAAAGTAGCCCCATACATATTATTTAGTTTGGTCCAATAAACTGGGCCAAGAAAGGTAAACTAGGAAGATATCCTTATACTCATTTTACAGGCAACCACCCCACAAAATCCAAGAAAACAAAAAATCCAAAAAAGCGATTACTCTCAGAGGTTAATAAATTTGTCCAGGATCACAAATGACAAGTGGTAAATGTGAGTTTCAAATCTAAGCCTATTTTTACTTTTACTTAATTATTTTTCAGTCGGGTTCAGTGGCTCAGCCTGTAATCCCGAGCCTTTGGGAGGCTGAGGTGAGTGGATTGCCTGAGCCCACGGGTTCGAGACCCGCCTGGGCAACTTGGCGAGACCTCATCTCTACAATAAATCAAAAACTAGCTGGGCGTGGTAGCACGCGCCTGTAGTTCCAGCTACTTGGAAGGCTGAGGTGGAAGGATCGCTGGAGCCCAGCAGGTCGAGGCTGTGGCGGCCAGGAGTGGCCACTGCACTCTAGTCTGGGCGACAGAGTGAGACTCCAACTCAAAAAAAAAAAAATTTTATTTTTCTTTCTGCCCCACCACCCTCCAGCCCACTCTCCTCACCCTATATCCACTGGCTAGCAGGAAGGAATCAAGTCAATGTCACACTCCTGGGGGAGCCAGGACACCACCCTAGGCCAGCACTCCCAGTGACACCCTTCAATCTTCCAGTATAGATGCCACAAACCTATTTTTTTTAAAAACTTTTTATTATATAGAAAATTTCAAACATACACAAGAATAGACAGATGAGTATAACAAATCCCCATGTATCCATCATCCAGCTTCAACAACAGCCAACTCATGGCCAGTTTTATTTCATCTATAACTATAATCCCCCTCACTTGATTATTTTATGCCAATCCCAGGCATCATATCATCTGAAAATATTTCAGTGTTTATATGTGTGTATATATATACGTGTGTGTGTGTGTATATATAAAAGATGAAGAATCATTTTAATGATTTAACAATATAAGACTATCATACCTAAGAAATTAGGAGTAATCCCTTAGTATCATCAAATACTTCATCAGTTTTTAGACACCTCCTTTTGTCATATATGTATATATATTGTCATATATGTATATATATTGTCATATATTTTTTAATTATTTATTTATTTTTAAAAGATGGTGTCTTGTTCTATAGCTCACTATAACCTCAAAATCCTGGGCTCAACCAATCTTCATGATCTTCATGTCTCAGACTTCTGAGTAGCTAGGATTACTGGTTTGAGCCACTGCACCCAGCTCTTTATGAAGGGGGGGACACAAAAAAACCAGAATTCTGTTTTTGGAGGAGGGGACCATTGTAGTACAGGCTTCCTTTGCTAGTAAGTGTTCTAGGAACCCATCGTCATCAGTGTACCAGCTAGTGTTGCTGTGAGAGGTTGTGTTCGGCATCAGTGAATTCTTGGGGGGAGTGTCTTTCAACACGTTTGCCCATTTCATGATGGGTGATTTACAAGTGTATCTGCCCACACACCGCTGAGTGTTGAGTAGTAGTATTTGACCAAAAATAGCATGACCTGCACGCTCCACCCTCTCTATTCACCTGATCTCGCCCCCAGTTACTTTTTTTTGTTTCCCCAGGTGAAAACAGTCCTCAAAGGGAAATGTTTGGCCAATGTGGAAGAGGTGAAACAAAAAACAGCAGAAGCACTAAAAGACATCAAGATTGATGAGTTTACAAACTTTTTTTTTTTGAGTTGGAGTCTCACTCTGTCACCCAGACTGGAGTGCAGCGGCCGCTCCCAGCCACGGCAGCCTCGACCTGCTGGCCTCCAGTGATCCTTCCACCTCAGCCTTCCAAGTAGCTAGAACTACAGGCATGTGCTGCCACGTCCAGCTAATTTTTTTTTTTTTAAATTTATTGTAGAGATGAGGTCTCGTCAAACTGCCCAGGTAGGTCTCAAACCCGCAAGCTCAGGCAATCCACTCACCTCAGCCTCCCAAAGCGTGGGATTACAGGCTGAGCCACCGAGCCCAGCTGCAAACTTTTGATCCATGGAAAAAGTGTCTTGATAGGTATATTGCATAAGAGAATACTTTAACAGTGACTAAGTTTAAACATGCAAGAATAAATACACGATTTTTTAATAAATAAATTCCAGGTTTTTGGAGGGTTCCCTTGTATTTCTTTTATTAATCATATGATTTATTAAAATAGGATCCAAGTAAACTCTATTGCTTTTGATTGATATGTCTATGCCAGTTTTAATTGATTCCCGTCCTCTTTTTTCTTTCTTATAAGTTATTTGTTAAGGAAATGAATTTGTTTGTCCCTAGCATTTCTCACATTCTGTAGTTCACTAGTTGTTATCTTGGTGGTGCCATTTAACATGTTTCTCTGTCCTTTGTATTTCCTGTAGACTGATATTAAACTTGCTCTGATTCAAGTTCAATTTTTTTTAGCAAAAATATTTAATAGGTGGTGGTGTGCTCTGACAGCTGTGGTTCTTTTTTTGTGATATTAGTGGCCACTAGTGATCAATACACAAATCCATTATTTCATTAGGAGTTTGCCAAATGGTGGTATTCCACCAGCACTTCATTAGTTGGCAGAAATATTTCCATAAAAAGAAACTTTCTGCTGGGTGCAGTGGCTTATGCCTGTAATCTCAGCACTTTGGGAGGCACAGGCGAGAGGATTACCTAAATCTAGGGGTTCGAGACCAGCCTGGACAAATTGGTGAGACCTCGGCTCTACAATTTAAAAAAACACTAGCCAGGCATGGCGCATGCCTGTGGTTTCAGCTACTTGGAAGGCTGAGGCAGAAAGATCACCTGAGCGCAGCAGGTCAAGGCTGTGGTGGCTATAAGCATGCCACTGCACTCCAGCCTGGCAACAAAGTAGACTCAGACTCAAAAAAAAGAAACTTTCTTTCATAAACTATTTGGTCATCCTGAGGTTCAGTTCATACAGGAAATCCAGTTAAAGGCTTAATTCTTTCCCTTTACTTAACCAGTTTCAGAATAATGAATTAAAAACTGAGGGCTTTGAATGACAAAGTCAGTGCTCTTAATCCAGTATTAGATAAAATGTCTATATAGAAGAGTATCTATTTGTATCTAAACAATTTCTATAGGAAAGACTGAGTAAGTGAAACTCAATTTCACTTTGAAGTAAAAATACTGGTCAGAATTCAGTAAAACAGAAACATCTTACTAACTTTTAGCATAAAGTAAAATCACCCAGACTTAATAAATCCTTATCTTCTCCATCCTTTTCTTCTCACACTTTCATTTTGGGGGTGAGATGGGACTAGGACATTAGAAGTAACAAGATAAGACTGCAATTTAAAGAGGGAAAAACTCAATTCCAAATGGATTTTTCTTTTAAAAAGAAACCCAAAACCAAAAGAAAACAGGTAAAATTAGCGATTGAAATTATGGTCCTGTGAATCAACCCTTGCTCCCTACATCTGGCAGCACTTAGCTCCCGAAGGGCACGCTTGGTGCCCTAGGGCACCGCTACACATGTTTGACCAGCCAGGCAACAACAAAGGACATAGAGGCTATAAAAAGAGGCAGCAGGTAACCATCAGGCAGACCAAATGGCTGAGGCACTTTGACAAAACCCACAATGAAGTAACTGGTTATTCCCATGGCTGAAAAGTCAAAGATGGAGGGCTTTATTTTAGGATTCAAATTCCACAACAGGCCTCTTTAAGTCACTGGGTTACTTCCTTGTTTTAATTAGGTCCTCAAATCCTCTCTTTTCTTTCTGACATTCAGTGAAAAGCATCAGAGATGAGCTGTATAAAACCACCTTGTGTTCTTGCCAAAAACCCAATTTGAGAATTAAACTAGACTGTTTTCTGGACTATACCTCCAGACTGTGCAAGACGTGAAGGTGCCAAGTTACTCTGGAAACACTCTGGAGTTGTGCTCAGAAAGAGACAGAAAGCATGCATGAATGACATCTTCCATCTTATTATATAATATCCATTTTACGTCTCAGATTTGTATAGTACTATAGTTTTAAATATGGCTCCCACTAAGGAGCTTTGCCTGCCTTTCCCACAGCCTAAAGCCCTTTGTTGGAGTCCCTGGTAGGGGAATGTCTTCCTTCTCTCCCACCAAGAATCGTCACCCTCACTAATTCCTCTAAGGTCTTTACCAAAACTATTAAAAACACACCCACTCATTCTTTCTAATGCAACCTTAATAAAACACCTTAACAAAATAAGAATAATAACTCCTATTAAACTAAGGCTTTATGGAGATACTCCCTTAATCCAAAGAAATAATTCTAATACGTAGTTGGAGATTTTATGTTACAAACAGAAGGTAGAGGAGATATTTTGAGGCCAGTGGACCTTTCCAATTATTTCAAATTATGCCATTTGTTAATAATCTGTTTTATGAATACGGTGCTCTGAGAAGGAAAGACTACAAATAAATGTGTTTAGTCTCCTAGTAAAATATTTCTGAGATGAAAATTTTTTTTTAAACTGACAAGCATTTAAAATATTATATTCCTAAATTGTCATTCAGTTTTACTCCTCAAAACAATTTCTTTTTTTTTTTTTTGAGTTGGAGTCTCACTCTGCTGCCCAGACTGGAGTGCAGTGGCCGCTCCCGACCACCGCAGCCTCGACCTGCTGGGCTCTGGCAATCCTTCTGCCTCAGCCCTTCAAGTAAATGGAATTACAGGCGTGCGCTACCACACCCAGCTAATTTTTTATTTATTGTAGAGATGAGGTCTCACCAAGTTGCCCAGGCAGGTCCCGAACCCACGGGCTCAGGCAATCCACTCACCTCGGCCTCCCAAAGTGCTGGGATTACAGGATGAGCCACCGAGCCCAGCCTCAAAACAATTTCTTAAAACTATGCGACAAGAAGATGTTTTTAATGTATAATACATACAAACATACATACAATGTGGACGTGTTTGTGGAATTAAGACACCCTTTAACAAATGGATCACTTACAATTTAAATATTTGGAGAAGTTAAATACATTTTCATTTTTAAGTATAGAAGACAGTTAAATGAATGATTTTTTAGGAAACATAATATTTTCTGCTAACTGATGTTGCTCTAGTGCCTCCAATTTAAGACAAAAAACAGAAAAGTAATTAATGATTGTGTTACTGCTGTTCATAACTTTGTTAAAAAAAAAAAAAGAAGAAAATCAAAACTTTTAATTTAGAAAGGCACTTTCTGATGCTGAAGGCTGAAACTAGGGTTCATAGGTTAAGAATGAAGACAGGGGTTTGGGGTGGGATATCCCTCCCATAACATGGTAGCAGTGTTGTGTCACACATTCTTGGGTCCCCTTACCTGCCTGCTTTAGCTCATTTCTACCTCTGCAACACATTTTTTTTTAAATGTAGGCTTAAAATGAGCTACATCAGGGTTCGTGAGTTTGATGCAGTAATTTCTGTGGTTATTTTTAGTTTTTTAATTCACCTGCTATTTTGGACAATGTTTGCTTGTCATACTATGGGGAACTAACTCTAAGACCAGAAAACATAATCCCTATCTCAGCTTCATTGTAATACAGATAGTTTCTCCTAGTCAAGCTTACACAGTATTTTATAAATGGGCAAGATCTAAAATATGCTAGAGTTTTTAGATGTATTTTTCCACAAAATTAGACCTATTTTAAAAGCAAATAAATAAATACCTGTGTAACTATTAAAAGCAATAAACTGTACTTTGGAAGGTGACACATTCCCTGTAGAGTTTGACTTAGCACCTCTCGGCTTGTTATCGTTTGACCACATACTTCTATGGAATTTTTATTCCTCTATTTTCCTACTTTGTTCAGGCTGTACTGTATCAGAAGACTAAAATAGTCTGTAAAGTTTCTTTAACAATAAATACATAATTAAAGTAACTGAGAAAATCAAGAATCAAGTTAGAATGTTTTCTATTTTTTTCTAATAACTTAAGAATTTTAAAAAATGATTATATAGAATTTATATCTGAAATGGAATTTAAAAACAAGCACTGTCCTTCCTTTTTTACTCCTAAAAACGGATTTTCCATCATAGCTTCAAATTTTTACATATCTAAATCTGTTATACAGTTTGCAGCAAAATAAACTTAATTTTCTTTATAAGTCTTTTCAGAGACACCCAAGATATTATTGGCAAATAAAAAAGCAAGATGCAGGTCATATACAACTTAATATCATTAAACATACACACATATACACATGCAGGGGTTTGCACATGTATAGAAAAAAATAGTCTAGGCAAGGATAATTACTAAGTTTTCCTGCTTAAAACTCACCAATATTTGGCAACTGCTTTTAAATATAGATCCAACTTCCCATTATGGCCTCTGAGGGCCTGCATGGTCTGGCTCTGCCTCCCTCTCCAGTCTCTTGAAGATCTACCCGCCCTGTCACTCACTGCCACCAGCCACAGGAGCCCCTTTCTGCTCCTCAGACACACTAAGCCCTTTCTGGGTCCTGAGTTTGCTCTTTCACCAACTCCTCACATCACTGGCCCATTCAACAGCCTGCAGGCCTCAGTTCAAATGTCACTTTATCAGCCTTCTGGGACCCATCTCTCTAAAGCTGTCGGCCCAGTTACTGGCACCCTTTAACTCTGTTTAACAATTTCCGGCTGGGCTTGGTAGCTCAGCCTTTAATCCCAGCGCTTTGGGAGGCCGAGGTGAGCGGATTGCCTGAGGCCATGGGTTCGAGACTCGCCTGGGCAACTTGGCGAGACCTCATTTCTACAATAAATCAAAAAATTAGCCAGGTGTAGTAGCGCGCGCCTGTAGGTCCAGCTACTCGGAAGGCTGAGATGGAAGTATCGCTGGAGCCCAGTAGGTCGAGGCTGCAGTGGCCGGGAGCGGCCACTGCACTCCAGTCTGAGCGACAGAGTGAGACTCCAACTAAAAAAAAAAAAAAAAAATTTCCTTCAAAGCACTTTTCCCATTTTGTAGTCATCATGCTTATCTGTCCAATTGTGTATTATTTTCTCTCCTGTCAGAATGACAACTCCATGAGCTCTAAATCCCCAGCACTGGCCAGTTGACCTGGCACATTTAATCACCTGCCAAACCAGGAGGCTTGCAGTTGTGGGTATCTGTCCTCCCCTTTCTTTAGGTCTCTTCAGCCTGGTGAAATCCTTAATACTTTGCAACTGGATTTTCCTCTTTCAGAGGCTAACTTTTGGAATTTGAACTTGACTTTCTTGTCAAAAGAACTACTTACATGAGCAGACACAGTAGTAGGTACACAGTTAATTCAACTGCTACCTAAAAAGTTGGGGATGAGAAAAATTCATGCAAGCTTTAGTACAACTGGCAAATAAAGACAAATTTACAATAAGAGTCTGGGCGTGGTGACTCATGCCTGTAATCCCAGCACTTTGGGAGCTGGAGGTGAGAGGATTGCCTGAGCCCAGGGATTCAAGACCAGCCTGGGCAACTTGGTGTAACCTCATCTCTACAATAAATAAAAAAACTAGCTGGGTTTGGTGGAGTACGCCTTTGGTTCCACCTACTTGGAAGGCCGAGGCGGGACTGCCTGAGCCCAGTAGGTCAAGGCTGAGGTGGCAGTGAGCGTGCCACTGCACTCCTACCTGGGAGACAGAGTGAGACCACAACTCAAAAATAAATAAATAAATAAATTTACAATAAGAAAAAGCTTTTTGGAAATGATAACATAAGTCAGAAGGGAAAATCACAAATACACATATATGTGTATATGTATAAAATCCTAAATATTAAAATCAAACATACAAACACACACCCTTACACACAAATTCAGTCATGCATCATGTCGCTTAACAACAGGGACACATTCTGACAAATGCATCGTTAGGAGATTTGTGCAGCCATCCTAGCATATATGTACACAAACCAAGATGAGATAGCCTAATATTAGGATATAACCCATGACTCCTAGACTACAAACCTGTACAGCAAGTTACTGTACAGAATGCTAGAATGTTGTAGGCAATTGGAACACAGTGGTATTTGTATATCTAAATATATCAAAACACAGAAAAGGTATAGTAAAAATACAGCATTATAATCTTATGGGACTTCTGATGTATATACTGTCCCTTGTTAACCAAATTGTCATTATGTGGCATATGACTGTGTGTGTGTGTGTGTGTGTGTGTGTGTGTGTTGATTTACCTACAAGCACCTAATGCCCAACTCTATACATAGAGTCATATACATGGTTTTATGTGATAGGTTGGAAGTTTTCTAGAATCTATCATCTATCCCAGTATCTGGCATACCATTGGCAATCAGTAGTTTGTTGAATGAAGGAATGAGTTCATTCATTCCCAGTGCTCGGAGTGCTCTTGGCACATTCAACCCTATATTCTTCTGTGTTGCCCTGAAAGAGATGGAGAACTCACACAATTATTTCTGTAAGTAATAATTGCCTCTGACCCAGAAACTTTATGTTTGTTGTCAAAACAAAATAAAATATACATATTAAAACTCATCAACTTCTTTCAGGATGTGAAGGCTGTGGCTCACTTGTACTTACACCTGGCCAACTTGCCTACAACTATGATTTCACTTTAGGGCCCAAACTTTCTGCTCAACTGTGTGGTCATCTATTCGTATTAACATGTCTCTTTTTTTTTTTTTTGAGTTGGAGTCTCACTCTGTTGCCCAGACTGGAGTGCAGTGGCATGCTCCCGGCCACCGCAGCCTCGACCTGCTGGGCTCCGGCGATCCTTCCGCCTCAGCCTTCCGAGTAGCCGGAATTACAGGCATGCGCTACCACGCCCGGCTGATTTTTTTTTTAATTTACTGTAGAGATGAGGTCTCGCTGCCCAGGTGGGTCTCAAACCCGCGGGCTCAGGCAATCCACTCACCTCAGCCTCCCAAAGGCGTGGGATTACAGGCTGGGCCAACATGTCTCAGAAACTGAAATAAATGTTAGGGGCACTAGGATACATTTTAAAGATGACTATATTGTTAAAATGAAACAAAGATATAAATACCAGAAAGACTTTCTGCTGTCTGTAGCAAACAATATCTAAATAGGCAGCTATGGGTTCATTGTGACAGCTCTAAAAGCCTAACTTAGAAAAAGAAAAAAAAAATCATCCATGATGGGGGGAGAGGTTCACGAGTTTCTCCTTAAGTTAAAATAAGGAAATAACGGGGATCAGCAATGATCATCAATGGGTACTACCATGACAAAAAGAGAGAGAACCAAGTGTGTACCCTCTGACAGATGTATATGACACCACCTATAAGTTCTGCCAAAAACTAAACTTGAATGTGATCAAACATCAGGATGAAAGTGATAGAGCTGCCAATTTGCAGGAAACAGAAGGGAAAAAAGGGTAAATGACATCATGGGGGTCCAATCAGCAAAATCTAGACTGAGAAAATCTATAGAACAAATAACTTGGTTTATTTAACAAATAAATCACAAGGGGAAACAAAGAGAAAGAAGGAACCTATAAATTAAAAGATTAAAGAAACACATCAATCAAATGCAACGTGTGGACTATGTTTGGTTCCTGATTCCAACAAATCAACTGTGGGGAAAAAAGGAACAATCAAGGAAATCTAGACACTGATGAATTTGATACTAATAAATCACCTTCAAATTTTGTAAGATTTAACTATATATATATATATATTTCTTTTCTTTTTTTTTTTTTTTTTGGAGTAGGAATGTCACTCTATCACCCAGGTTGGAGTGTAGTGGCACATTCACGTCACCTCAAGCCTCAACCTACTGGGCTCAGGTGATCCTTCTGCCTCAGCTTTCCAAGTAGCTGGAACTACAGGAGGACATCACCATGCCTGGCTAATTTTTTGATTTATTACAGAGACGAGGTCTCGCCAAGTTGCCCAGGTTGGTCTCGAACTCCTGGGTTCAGGTAATTCCCTCACTTCCAACTCCCAAAGTGCTGGGATTACAGGTGTAAGCCACCATGCCTGGCTACCAAGAGTATATTTTTAAAAGCATACTTATATTTTAGAGATGTCTACTAAAATATTTACAGATGTAATGACATATCTAATATTTGCTTTCACAAATCACCTGTGGAGGAGAGGTGCAGGAATGAATTAGATTCAAGGTGAAACAAGATTACTAAAGTGGGTAAGGGTCCCTGGAAGCCCATTGTACTATTCTCTCTAATGCATATTTAAAATTTTCCAAAACAAAAACTAAAAAATATGAGATTCAGCTAATATAGTACTCATCAAGACACACCTACAAGGGGGTACCCCAAAAAAACACCAGAATTATTTTCTGGAGGGTGGGCTGCTTATGGTAACAGACTCCCCCACTCAGTAAGTATTCTAGGAACCCACTGGCATCAGTGTACTAGTTAGCATTGTTGTGAAAGGCTGTATTCAGCTTCAGTGAATGTTTTTGGGAGAGTCAACACATTTGTCTATTTCTTAATGGGTGATTTACAAGCTCACCTGCCCATACCATGCTGAGTGTTCAGCAGTTTTTGACCAAAAATGGCATGACCCTCATGCCCCACCCTCCCTATTTACCCAATCTTGCCCTGAGGCAGTTATTTTTTTTGTTTGTTTCCCCAATGGAAAAAATATTGCTGATGTAGAAGTGAAAACAAAAAATGGCAGAAGCACTAAAAGGCATCAAAATTGATAAGTTCAAAAACTGCTTTGAGCAATGGAAAAAGCATCTTAATAGGTGTATTGTGTCAAACAGGTAACTGAAGTTTAAACATGTATGAATAAATACACAATTTTTAAACAAATAAATTCTGGATTTTTGGGGTCTCCCCTCATATACCATATCTCACGTGGTCTAATAATTGCATCAGTATCACACTGGGTGCCTATTAAAATGCAGATTTCTGGGCTCTGTCCTCGACCTAGGATTCAGAAAATCCAGTTTGGAACCCAGGAATCTTTATTTTAACAACGTAAATTATTTTTACACACTAAGGGTTTTTTACACAAATGAAATAATTTTTAAATACACTATTGAGAACCACAGGCTGGGCATTTTATGTCAGGTTTTACTTTCCCTTTTTTTTTTCCCACTTTTCAAATGAGAAAATGAAAGAATGGAGACAAATGAACTGGCTCTAGAGTTCACTATGAGACCCTGAAGGAACTGAGATTTCTGAGCCTCTCAAATCTTGATTTTCCAGTTTACTGTTCAAGCACCAACTGAGCAACATGGCCTCATTAAAAAGTATATTATCATTCATTCACTTTTACAAGTTTGGTTTAAATTCCACCAGAACCAATTTACCCCCTTGACCCTTCAAGATTAAAACACACATACATACAAACAACTGTAAGTTCTACAGAGTTCCTATATAAGATATCTTTAAAAAGAGGGCTCTATCTGGATGTAAAAGATAGCTTGGCATTCTGATCAAGTGGAGGTGTTCGTGGCCAAATCCCTGGGATTTGGCTGAAAACCGAAAGCCCACTTTAATTTGATAGGGTCTTAGTATAAGGCATATAGCAGGGGGGTTACCTGCTTGCTGTTGGTGAATACTACTTGTCAGCAGGCCATGTCCTTCTTCATGGTTAGGGTTCTGGAGACCAAATTTTTATCTGCCCAGAGAGGTCATTGGCTTGGCTCTGTGGTTTGGGTTTCTTAGAGCTCTTCTTGTTTGTAAAGACACCCTTGGCTTCCATGCTTGGTAATGGTATTTGGCAGGTAACTGGAGAAAGTATGAGGTGGGCACATTTTTTTGTTTATCTAAATGGCTATATTCACACTCTTCCCCACTTTTGGTATTAATCCAAATGGTCTGACTTTGAATTAAGAGGGAGGGTTAAAAATGAAGGTACACAGATTCTTAAATGAGTAAAAACAAGTACCTCTGTCTTTTCCCCAACATTTTATAAAAAAAATACAAAGCACACAAAAAGGTTGAAAGAATTTTACAGTTAACATGCACACTTTCTATCTAGATTCTACAATTAACATTTTATTATACCTGCTCTTGATCATATTTCTAAACATTCCACTATCTACTATCCATCTATCCATCCTTATTTTTGGGGGGCTGTATTTCAAAGTACATTTCAAAGATCAAGATCAGAACCACTCCCCCACACCAATATATCAATATATATAGACATATATTGATGTCTATATTAACTAGACATCAATATATACTTACAAATTCCTTTTTCTATTTTGAGGTAAAATTTACATACCATCATATGTACAAATCTTAAGGGTACCAATCAATGAATTCTGACAAATGCATATATCTTTGAACCAAATAATTATCAAAATATAGACTATTACCATTATTCAAGGAGGTGCTCTCCTCCAACCCCAGTAAACCCCTACTCTCGCCCAGTATCTGCTAAAATATGTGATCTGAGGCCAGGTGCAGTGGCTCACTCCTATAATCCCAGCACTTTGGGAGGCTGAGGTGAGAGGACTGCCTGAGTCCACAGATTCAAGACCAGCCTGGGCAACTTGGCGAGACCTCATCTCTACAATAAATCAAAAAATTAGCCGGGCATGGTGGCGTGTACCTATCGTTCCAGCTACTTGGAAAACTGAGGCAGAAAGATCACCTGAGCCCAGCAGGTCGAGGCTGCTGTGGCCATGAGCGTGCCACTGCACTCCATCCTGGGCAACAAAGTAAGACTCCAACTCAAAAAAAAAAGAAAAATTTTAAAAATATGTGATCTGGTATTTCCACTTTATCTGGCAAGGTCAGGGACTAGCATCATTGTAACACTTCCAAGTGGGATACCTAAGTCAGAGAGAGATTAATTCTTTTTCTTAGATCACATTAACTTCGCATGAGAACAAACGACATGAATAGTCATTTAATGCTTCTCCCACTTAACTATGTCCCATATTTTCATTTCAAAAATTCTGTGGGAGCACACCTCATCAACAAGGATACCTGCATAATGAACTTTTGTATACCTAACCCTGAATTGTACCCCACATATTTAAAATAAAAAATTTATTTTAAAAAACCAAAATTCTAAATTAAATTGGAATCAAATTCATAACATCAAACTGTTTCCAAGCAAATAGACATTGTTCTATAACTTGTTTTTATCAAGACAAACCTACAGGAATAGCTAGGATAGAGGAAAAGAATCATACATGCATTTAAAATAAGACTAAAAATAACTTATATAGAAAATGCAACTACATTTAATTACATTGACTGCTAATACCCCTCTGAACTCTTTTTTTTTTTTTTGAGTTGGGGTCTCACTTGGTTGCCTAGACTGGAGTGCAGTGGCCGCTCCCGGCCACCGCAGCCTCGCCTGCTGGGCTCCGGCGATCCTTCCGCCTCAGCCTTCTGAGTAGTCGGAATTACAGGCATGTGCTACCACGCCCGGCTGATTTTTTGATTTATTGTAGAGATGAGGTCTCGCTGCCCAGGCAGGTCTCGAACCCGCGGGTTCTGGCAATCCACTCACCTCAGCTTCCCAAAGGCGCGGGATTACAGGCTGAGCCACCGAGCCCAGCTCCCTCTGAACTCTTTTTAAAAAGTATTTGAAATATAGTCTAGCTAAAGGAAAGCCCATGGTATGTATATTTATTCAGCTAAAAAGCATACATTTACTTAATATTTGAATTTTTATTATGACTCCAAATCTAATAAAACCCAGATTTCAAAAAGTAATAATTCTGCCATTTTCTACACATGCAAAGACAGTAGGATTACCAAGAATATTCTTAGGATAGCTGAAAACTACCAATAAACAGCATCTTTTTTCTTATTTGTTTAATATCTGCTGTCATTCTTTTTGTAAGCAGCAATCACAAGATGTCAAACAAATTCTGCCTTGCCTGTGAGTTCTGATAGATGTCTATGCTTGTTTTTATTAAAAACAAAAAATGTTCCCTCCATTAATTATCAACACTGGAGAAGTTGGGGCACTGCTGGGATGTTCACCAGCCTCTGGGCAGAGATACAGCACAAGAAAACCACAGAGCAAATGTGAATGCCGGAACACATTTTTCTTTAACTCCCTTGGGGATCCGGGCGACTCAAAGTCTTAGATTCCCTTAAAGAGAAAAGCAGGAGTATGCATGGGGGCAGGGTGGGATCATGTTTATCAGTCACAACAGTTCATCTGGGCCTGGATCCAGGTAGTCTGCATGTCTAAATTTGATGAAATATAGGCGCCACCAGGTAACAGTAGTGGTCAGGGAGCTTGCCAGAAACCTGTAACTCAAAACTAAAAAATGAAATTAAAAGACTACTTTAGTGAGGCAGTTTCTTTCTTCAGGATGCAATAACTGCAAACTACAAAGTTGAAAGAACTGACAATTCTTTGTGTGTTTTCAAGTTTCTTCTTCCTAATGTGATACAACATCTGGGTCAGAAAAATATACACAAATATTTTCAAACTTGCATTTCAATACCAAACTATAATGTGTGGGCAGAACTTGCCCTCCTCTTCCTCCTTTCCTCTTTCTCCTCTCCACATTCTGTACGAGGGTTGTCCTGTGGCAGGGAGCCAAGGCCAGGGAGGTCTTGGGTGTATCCGGAGGGCAGGTACTTGGGGCAATGGTGGCTGAGCAGAAGCCTGACCCTGTCCTGTCAATAAACCTTAACCCCGACCTGCCAAGCCCCTAAGTCGCTTTTCTCTGTCTAGCCTTTTCTCTAATTGCTCTAAAAATGACTCTTCATTTAAAAGTACCTTTGTGTAAACACCCCACAGGAACTGACAGTCATCAGAATTACCACACAGTTCTCGTTTTGTAAGAAGTGCAAGAAAAGTCTTTCACTGTGGTAGAACGTTGAAAAACAATTTCAACTGCTGTGCAAAACAATACTCATCACTCTTTAAGCTTACTCTGCAGGTGACTTTAATGAAACGTTAGATCTTTTGATTAAGAGTAAAGATGAAGAGGTGATTTTTCCCACAGAAACAGACTGCTTCTCTTACTTCTAGGCACCCCTGAGAGGTACAGCGCAAGTCCTCCTTGTCTCCATTCCATAGGAGGAGGCTTCCCTGTAAATTTTAAAAGGACCAATCTTTTTACCTAAAAGTGAAAATGCAAACAAAATATTAGATGAAGAGGTGAATAAGAAAAAAGATTTTGGAGTAAGGTAGTTGTTGTTGTCATCAAGTAATACAATTAACTCAGTTTTGTAGACAAGAACAAAACACTTTTTCTTGGCTTGTGCCTTCTTTTTTTTTAATAGTAGTAAAAACATTTATATCAAAATAATTTGCTTCTGATTCCTTGAAAGTAATTCCCTGAGCCACTAAATTATTTCTTTCCTATTGACATAATGGGAAAGCCATTTACTGTCAATTTTATAAAAGGAAATCAGACTTGAATTTTGCAAATCCCAAATTCTCTTTTGATTGGATATAGGTTAAATTCTGCCTTTTAAAGTATGGCATATTTAAATAGCTCATATGTAATAAGTTACTATCTCTAGCAATTTATCACTAGATACTGACAAAGTAAAAGAAGGCTCACCTTATGTTCTGTTTTTTCTATAGTACTTATTATATTTGCTTATTGCCTATTAACACAAGCTCCTTGAGGGTAGGGATTTTTGGCTGTGTTAATGTACTTCAAATGACTAAAACAGTGTCTGGCATATAGTAAGCCTTTGATAAACAATCTTAGAAATAATGAATTTAAAAAACTGGTCACATTAAGCAAATATTCTTAAATGAAATAAGGGTATTTATCTTATTTCTGCTTATCTACCTTATCCTACATTTCAGTATCATAAGCTCTCTTATTGTGGGCACATAAGAAGACTGTCCAGGTTTTTTTGTTTGATTGTTTTTAATCAACTACCCAAAAGCTTTCTCCCTCTTCCCCAATACCAGTTATACTGCAAGGAAGAAAAGTCTTGATGTATCAGAGTTGAAGTAGATTTTAGAAATCACTAAAATTGAGGTTGAAGCCTTCAGAATCCCCCAAGGAGCTTGTTAAACATGCAGATTACCAGGCCCCAACCCACAAGTACTGACTCAAAATCCTTATGTTCAGGTAATTTACAGTCTAGAAAGGAAAAAGTAATA
This sequence comes from Cephalopachus bancanus, assembly GCA_027257055.1. NCBI lineage: Eukaryota > Metazoa > Chordata > Mammalia > Primates > Tarsiidae > Cephalopachus > Cephalopachus bancanus. The sequence goes on along the minus strand of JAPVLO010000122.1, from coordinate 2,586,418 downwards.
AACTAATTAACCAGTGGTTCCAATATAGTAATAGAGATACGATTAGGATGCTACTGGAACTAAGAGGTGGTATACATAAACCAAATGGTATGTGAGCTGAATTTTAAAGAATGAGCAGAAGTATATTGCTAGATGATTAGTGATGGCACATGCATTCACATAGAGAGCAGTCTTTGTAGAATCTATAGGTGTTATGGCTTGAGAAAAGAGGGGAGCA